>CM077003.1:96105595-97492348 GCA_039090855.1 Macrothele yani | reverse complement strand
TTTGGAGTTATTATCGATGGTGTCTTTTTGGCAAATTTTCAGCGTTTTTCACCGTGCGAAATGACTTCAAAATCCTATAGTCTCAATTATCTCCGAAACTAATACGAATAGAAAAACCATACTGCATCACTTAGGGTAGTTTGTAAATGCAAACAAGACTATATAGTTAAATCCGGAATAGCTGTTTTAGTTTTGGAGTTATTGTGGATGGTGTCTTTTTGGCAAATTTTCAGCGTTTTTCGACTTCAAAATGTCATAGTCTCAATTAACTCCAAAAGTAATAGCAATAAGAAAACCGTACTGCACCACTTAGGGTAGTTTATAAACGCAATCCTTCCAGTGCTTACGTATGGTGCAGAGACGTGGACCTTAACTAAAAGAGACATACAAAGGCTGCAGACAACTCAAAGAAGCATGGAGAGGTGCATACTTGGTGTAACCAGGAGAGATAAGAAGAGGAACTCGTGGATCCGAAAAATGACAAGAGTGGAAGACATCATGATCAGAGTTAAATCCCTGAAATGGCAATGGGCTGGACATACTGCCAGAAGGACAGATCGTCGATGGACAGCCGAAATTTTAGATTGGATTTCAAGGGACAGGAAAAGACCCAGAAGAAGACCACATGGGAGATGGAGTGAATGAAATTCGAAAGTATGCAGGGGGTGACATGGAGGAGACTGGCACAAGACAGACCGTTGTGGAGGAAACTTAGGGGAGACCTTCTTCCAGCAGTGGATTGATAATGGTTGACAATGATGATGATGATGATGATAAACGCAAACAAGACTATGCAGTTAAATCCGGAATAGCTGTTTTAGTTTTGGAGTTATTGACGATGGTGTCATTTTGGCAAGTTTTTAGCGTTTTTCGACCGTGTCAAATGGCTACAAAATCCTATAGTCTCAATTATCTCCAAAACTAATACGAATAGAAAAACCATACTGCATCACTTAGGGTAGTTTATAAACGCAAACAAGACTATATAGTTAAATCCGGAATAGCTGTTTTAGTTTTGGAGTTATTGTCGATGGTGTCTTTTTGGCAAATTTTCAGCGTTTTTCACCGTGCGAAATGACTTCAAAATGTTATAGTCTCAATTATCTCCGAAACTAATAGCAATAGGAAAACCGTACTGCATCACTTAGGGTAGTTTATAAACGCAAACAAGACTATGCAGTTAAATCCGGAATAGCTGTTTTAGTTTTGGAGTAGTTATTGTCGATGGTGTCATTTTGGCAAATTTTCAGCGTTTTTCGACTTCAAAATGTCATAGTCTCAATTAACTCCAAAACTAATAGCAATAGGAAAACCGTACTGCACCACTTAGGGTAGTTTATAAACGCAAACAAGACTATGCAGTTAAATCCGGAATAGCTGTTTTAGTTTTGGGTTATTGTCGATGGTGTCATTTTGGCAAATTTTTAGCGTTTTTCACCGTGCGAAATGACTTCAAAATCCTATAGTCTCAATTATCTCCGAAACTAATAGCAATAGAAAAACCATACTGCATCACTTAGGGTAGTTTATAAACGCAAACAAGACTATGCAGTTAAATCCGGAATAGCTGTTTTAGTTTTGGAGTTATTGTCGATGGTGTCTTTTAGGCAAATTTTCAGCGTTTTTCGACTTCAAAATGTCATAGTCTCAATTAACTCCAAAACTTATAGCAATAGGAAAACCGTACTGCACCACTTAGGGTAGTTTATAAACGCAAACAAGACTATGTAGTTAAATCCGGAATAGCTGTTTTAGTTTTGGAGTTATTGTCGATGGTGTCATTTTGGCAAATTTTTAGCGTTTTTGACCGTGCCAAATGACTTCAAAATCCTGAAGTCTCAATTATCTCCGAAACTAATACGAATAGAAAAACCATACTGCATCACTTAGGGTAGTTTATAAACGCAAACAAGACTATATAGTTAAATCCGGAATAGCTGTTTTAGTTTTGGAGTTATTGTCGATGGTGTCTTTTTGGCAAATTTTCAGCGTTTTTCACCGTGCGAAACGACTTCAAAATGTTAGAGTCTCAATTATCTCCAAAACTAATAGCAATAGGAAAACCGTACTGCACCACTTAGGGTAGTTTATAAACGCAAACAAGACTATGTAGTTAAATCCGGAATAGCTGTTTTAGTTTTGGAGTTATTGTCGATGGTGTCATTTTGGCAAATTTTCAGCGTTTTTCACTGTGCGAAACGACTTCAAAATGTCCTATAGTCTCAATTATCTCCAAAACTAATAGCAATAGGAAAACCGTACTGCACCACTTAGGGTAGTTTATAAACGCAAACAAGACTATGTAGTTAAATCCGGAATAGCTGTTTTAGTTTTGGAGTTATTGTCGATGGTGTCATTTTGGCAAATTTTCAGCGTTTTTCACCGTGCCAAATGACTTCAAAAATCCTATAGTCTCAATTATCTCCGAAACTAATACGAATAGAAAAACCATACTGCATCACTTAGGGTAGTTTATAAACGCAAACAAGACTATATAGTTAAATCCGGAATAGCTGTTTTAGTTTTGGAGTTATTGTCGATGGTGTCTTTTTGGCAAGTTTTCAGCGTTTTTCACCGTGCGAAATGACTTCAAAATGTCATAGTCTCAATTAACTCCAAAACTAATAGCAATAGGAAAACCGTACTGCACCACTTAGGGTAGTTTATAAACGCAAACAAGACTATGCAGTTAAATCCGGAATAGCTGTTTTAGTTTTGGAGTTATTGTCGATGGTGTCATTTTGGCAAATTTTTAGCGTTTTTGACCGTGCCAAATGGCTACAAAATCCTATAGTCTCAATTATCTCCGAAACTAATACGAATAGAAAAACCATACTGCATCACTTAGGGTAGTTTATAAATGCAAACAAGACTATATAGTTAAATCCGGAACAGCTGTTTCTAGTTTTGGAGTTATTGTCGATGGTGTCTTTTTGGCAAATTTTCAGCGTTTTTCCGTGCGAAACGACTTCAAAATGTCATAGTCTCAATTAACTCCAAAACTAATAGCAATAGGAAAACCGTACTGCACCACTTAGGTAGTTTATAAACGCAAACAAGACTATGCAGTTAAATCCGGAATAGCTGTTTTAGTTTTGGAGTTATTGTCGATGGTGTCATTTTGGCAAATTTTTAGCGTTTTTGACCGTGCCAAATGACTTCAAAATCCTATAGTCTCAATTATCTCCGAAACTAATACGAATAGAAAAACCATACTGCATCACTTAGGGTAGTTTATAAACGCAAACAAGACTATATAGTTAAATCCGGAATAGCTGTTTTAGTTTTGGAGTTATTGTCGATGGTGTCTTTTTGGCAAATTTTCAGCGTTTTTCACTGTGAAATGACTTCAAAATGTCCTATAGTCTCAATTAACTCCGAAACTAATACGAATAGGAAAACCGTACTGCATCACTTAGGGTAGTTTATAAACGCAAACAAGACTATATAGTTAAATCCGGAATAGCTGTTTTAGTTTTGGAGTTATTGTCGATGGTGTCATTTTGGCAAATTTTCAGCGTTTTTCACCGTGCGAAATGACTTCAAAATGTCATAGTCTCAATTAACTCCAAAACTAATAGCAATAGGAAAACCGTACTGCACCACTTAGGGTAGTTTATAAACGCAAACAAGACTATGTAGTTAAATCCGGAATAGCTGTTTTAGTTTTGGAGTTATTGTCGATGGTGTCATTTTGGCAAGTTTTCAGCGTTTTTCACCGTGCGAAATGACTTCAAAATCCTATAGTCTCGATTATCTCCGAAACTAATACGAATAGAAAAACCATACTGCATCACTTAGGTGTAGTTTATAAACGCAAACAAGACTATATAGTTAAATCCGGAATAGCTGTTTTAGTTTTGGAGTTATTGTCGATGGTGTCTTTTTGGCAAATTTTCAGCGTTTTTCACCGTGCGAAACAAATGACTTCAAAATGTCATAGTCTCAATTAACTCCAAAACTAATAGCAATAGGAAAACCGTACTGCACCACTTAGGGTAGTTTATAAACGCAAACAAGACTATGCAGTTAAATCCGGAATAGCTGTTTTAGTTTTGGAGTTATTATCGATGGTGTCATTTTGGCAAATTTTCAGCGTTTTTCACCGTGCGAAATGACTTCAAAATCCTATAGTCTCGATTATCTCCGAAACTAATACGAATAGAAAAACCATACTGCATCACTTAGGGTAGTTTATAAACGCAAACAAGACTATATAGTTAAATCCGGAATAGCTGTTTTAGTTTTGGAGTTATTGTCGATGGTGTCTTTTTGGCAAGTTTTCAGCGTTTTTCACCGTGCGAAACGACTTCAAAATGTCATAGTCTCAATTAACTCCAAAACTAATAGCAATAGGAAAACCGTACTGCACCACTTAGGGTAGTTTATAAACGCAAACAAGACTATGCAGTTAAATCCGGAATAGCTGTTTTAGTTTTGGAGTAGTTATTGTCGATGGTGTCATTTTGGCAAGTTTTCAGCGTTTTTCACCGTGCGAAATGACTTCAAAATCCTATAGTCTCAATTATCTCCGAAACTAATACGAATAGAAAAACCATACTGCATCACTTAGGGTAGTTTATAAACGCAAACAAGACTATATAGTTAAATCCGGAATAGCTGTTTTAGTTTTGGAGTTATTGTCGATGGTGTCTTTTTGGCAAATTTTCAGCGTTTTTCGTGCGAAATGACTTCAAAATGTCATAGTCTCAATTAACTCCAAAACTAATAGCAATAGGAAAACCGTACTGCACCACTTTAGGGTAGTTTATAAACGCAAACAAGACTATGTAGTTAAATCCGGAATAGCTGTTTTAGTTTTGGAGTTATTGTCGATGGTGTCTTTTTGGCAAATTTTCAGCGTTTTTCACCGTGCGAAATGACTTCAAAATGTCATAGTCTCAATTAACTCCAAAACTAATAGCAATAGGAAAACCGTACTGCACCACTTAGGGTAGTTTATAAACGCAAACAAGACTATATAGTTAAATCCGGAATAGCTGTTTTAGTTTTGGAGTTATTGTCGATGGTGTCTTTTTGGCAAATTTTTCAGCGTTTTTCACCGTGTCGAAATGACTTCAAAATCCTATAGTCTCAATTATCTCCGAAACTAATACGAATAGAAAAACCATACTGCATCACTTAGGGTAGTTTATAAACGCAAACAAGACTATATAGTTAAATCCGGAATAGCTGTTTTAGTTTTGGAAAACTAATAGCAATAGGAAAACCGTACTGCACCACTTAGGGTAGTTTATAAACGCAAACAAGACTATGTAGTTAAATCCGGAATAGCTGTTTTAGTTTTGGAGTTATTATCGATGGTGTCTTTTTGGCAAGTTTTCAGCGTTTTTCACCGTGCGAAATGACTTCAAAATCCTATAGTCTCGATTATCTCCGAAACTAATACGAATAGAAAAACCATACTGCATCACTTAGGGTAGTTTATAAACGCAAACAAGACTATATAGTTAAATCCGGAATAGCTGTTTTAGTTTTGGAGTTATTGTCGATGGTGTCTTTTTGGCAAATTTTCAGCGTTTTTCGACTTCAAAATGTCATAGTCTCAATTAACTCCAAAACTAATAGCAATAGGAAAACCGTACTGCACCACTTGAGGGTAGTTTATAAACGCAAACAAGACTATGCAGTTAAATCCGGAATAGCTGTTTTAGTTTTGGAGTTATTATCGATGGTGTCTTTTTGGCAAATTTTCAGCGTTTTTCACCGTGCGAAATGACTTCAAAATCCTATAGTCTCAATTATCTCCGAAACTAATACGAATAGGAAAACCATACTGCATCACTTAGGGTAGTTTATAAACGCAAACAAGACTATGTAGTTAAATCCGGAATAGCTGTTTTAGTTTTGGAGTTATTGTCGATGGTGTCTTTTTGGCAAATTTTCAGCGTTTTTCACCGTGCGAAATGACTTCAAAATCCTATAGTCTCAATTAACTCCGAAACTAATAGCAATAGGAAAACCGTACTGCATCACTTAGGGTAGTTTATAAACGCAAACAAGACTATGCAGTTAAATCCGGAATAGCTGTTTTAGTTTTGGAGTTATTGTCGATGGTGTCTTTTTGGCAAGTTTTCAGCGTTTTTCACCGTGCGAAATGACTTCAAAATCCTATAGTCTCAATTATCTCCGAAACTAATAGCAATAGGAAAACCATACTGCACCACTTAGGGTAGTTTATAAACGCAAACAAGACTATGCAGTTAAATCCGGAATAGCTGTTTTAGTTTTGGAGTTATTGTCGATGGTGTCTTTTTGGCAAATTTTCAGCGTTTTTCACCGTGCGAAATGACTTCAAAATGTTATAGTCTCAATTATCTCCAAAACTAATAGCAATAGAAAAACCGTACTGCATCACTTAGGGTAGTTTATAAAACGCAAACAAGACTATATAGTTAAATCCGGAATAGCTGTTTTAGTTTTGGAGTTATTGTCGATGGTGTCTTTTTGGCAAATTTTAAGCGTTTTTCGACTTCAAAATGTCATAGTCTCAATTAACTCCAAAACTAATAGCAATAGGAAAACCGTACTGCACCACTTAGGGTAGTTTATAAACGCAAACAAGACTATGTAGTTAAATCCGGAATAGCTGTTTTAGTTTTGGAGTTATTGTCGATGGTGTCATTTTGGCAAATTTTCAGCGTTTTTCACCGTGCCAAATGACTTCAAAATCCTATAGTCTCAATTATCTCCGAAACTAATACGAATAGAAAAACCATACTGCATCACTTAGGGTAGTTTATAAACGCAAACAAGACTATATAGTTAAATCCGGAACAGCTGTTTTAGTTTTGGAGTTATTGTCGATGGTGTCTTTTTGGCAAATTTTCAGCGTTTTTCGACTTCAAAATGTCATAGTCTCAATTAACTCCAAAACTAATAGCAATAGGAAAACCGTACTGCACCACTTAGGGTAGTTTATAAACGCAAACAAGACTATGCAGTTAAATCCGGAATAGCTGTTTTAGTTTTGGAGTTATTGTCGATGGTGTCATTTTGGCAAGTTTTCAGCGTTTTTCACCGTGCGAAATGACTTCAAAATCCTATAGTCTCAATTATCTCCGAAACTAATACGAATAGAAAAACCATACTGCATCACTTAGGGTAGTTTATAAACGCAAACAAGACTATATAGTTAAATCCGGAATAGCTGTTTTAGTTTTGGAGTTATTGTCGATGGTGTCTTTTTGGCAAATTTTCAGCGTTTCGTTCGAAATGACTTCAAAATGTCATAGTCTCAATTAACTCCAAAACTAATAGCAATAGGAAAACCGTACTGCACCACTTAGGGTAGTTTATAAACGCAAACAAGACTATGTAGTTAAATCCGGAATAGCTGTTTTAGTTTTGGAGTTATTATCGATGGTGTCATTTTGGCAAATTTTTAGCGTTTTTCACCGTGCGAAATGGCTTCAAAATCCTATAGTCTCAATTATCTCCGAAACTAATACGAATAGAAAAACCATACTGCATCACTTAGGGTAGTTTATAAACGCAAACAAGACTATATAGTTAAATCCGGAATAGCTGTTTTAGTTTTGGAGTTATTGTCGATGGTGTCTTTTTGGCAAATTTTCAGCGTTTTTTCGACTTCAAAATGTCATAGTCTCAATTAACTCCAAAACTAATAGCAATAGGAAAACCGTACTGCACCACTTAGGGTAGTTTATAAACGCAAACAAGACTATGTAGTTAAATCCGGAATAGCTGTTTTAGTTTTGGAGTTATTATCGATGGTGTCTTTTTGGCAAGTTTTCAGCGTTTTTCACCGTGCGAAATGACTTCAAAATCCTATAGTCTCAATTATCTCCGAAACTAATACGAATAGAAAAACCATACTGCATCACTTAGGGTAGTTTATAAACGCAAACAAGACTATATAGTTAAATCCGGAATAGCTGTTTTAGTTTTGGAGTTATTGTCGATGGTGTCTTTTTGGCAAATTTTCAGCGTTTTTCGACTTCAAAATGTCATAGTCTCAATTAACTCCGAAAACTAATAGCAATAGGAAAACCGTACTGCACCACTTAGGGTAGTTTATAAACGCAAACAAGACTATATAGTTAAATCCGGAATAGCTGTTTTAGTTTTGGAGTTATTGTCGATGGTGTCTTTTTGGCAAGTTTTCAGCGTTTTTCACCGTGCGAAATGACTTCAAAATCCTATAGTCTCAATTATCTCCAAAACTAATAGCAATAGGAAAACCGTACTGCACCACTTAGGGTAGTTTATAAACGCAAACAAGACTATGTAGTTAAATCCGGAATAGCTGTTTTAGTTTTGGAGTTATTGTCGATGGTGTCATTTTGGCAAATTTTTAGCGTTTTTCACCGTGCGAAATGGCTACAAAATCCTATAGTCTCAATTATCTCCGAAACTAATACGAATAGAAAAACCATACTGCATCACTTAGGGTAGTTTATAAACGCAAACAAGACTATATAGTTAAATCCGGAATAGCTGTTTTAGTTTTGGAGTTATTGTCGATGGTGTCTTTTTGGCAAATTTTCAGCGTTTTTCACCGTGCGAAATGACTTCAAAATGTCATAGTCTCAATTAACTCCAAAACTAATAGCAATAGGAAAACCGTACTGCACCACTTAGGGTAGTTTATAAACGCAAACAAGACTATGCAGTTAAATCCGGAATAGCTGTTTTAGTTTTGGAGTTATTATCGATGGTGTCATTTTGGCAAGTTTTCAGCGTTTTTCACCGTGCGAAATGACTTCAAAATCCTATAGTCTCGATTATCTCCGAAACTAATACGAATAGAAAAACCATACTGCATCACTTAGGGTAGTTTATAAACGCAAACAAGACTATATAGTTAAATCCGGAATAGCTGTTTTAGTTTTGGAGTTATTGTCGATGGTGTCTTTTTGGCAAATTTTCAGCGTTTTTCGACTTCAAAATGTCATAGTCTCAATTAACTCCAAAACTAATAGCAATAGGAAAACCGTACTGCACCACTTAGGGTAGTTTATAAACGCAAACAAGACTATGTAGTTAAATCCGGAATAGCTGTCTTAGTTTTGGAGTTATTATCGATGGTGTCTTTTTGGCAAGTTTTCAGCGTTTTTCACCGTGCGAAATGACTTCAAAATCCTATAGTCTCGATTATCTCCGAAACTAATACGAATAGAAAAACCATACTGCATCACTTAGGGTAGTTTATAAACGCAAACAAGACTATATAGTTAAATCCGAATAGCTGTTTTAGTTTTGGAGTTATTGTCGATGGTGTCTTTTTGGCAAGTTTTCAGCGTTTTTCGACTTCAAAATGTCATAGTCTCAATTACCTCCAAAACTAATAGCAATAGGAAAACCGTACTGCACCACTTAGGGTAGTTTATAAACGCAAACAAGACTATGCAGTTAAATCCGGAATAGCTGTTTTAGTTTTGGAGTTATTGTCGATGGTGTCATTTTGGCAAATTTTCAGCGTTTTTCACCGTGCGAAATGACTTCAAAATCCTATAGTCTCAATTATCTCCGAAACTAATACGAATAGAAAAACCATACTGCATCACTTAGGGTAGTTTATAAACGCAAACAAGACTATATAGTTAAATCCGGAATAGCTGTTTTAGTTTTGGAGTTATTGTCGATGGTGTCTTTTTGGCAAATTTTCAGCGTTTTTCACCGTCGAAATGACTTCAAAATGTCATAGTCTCAATTAACTCCAAAACTAATAGCAATAGGAAAACCGTACTGCACCACTTAGGGTAGTTTATAAACGCAAACAAGACTATGTAGTTAAATCCGGAATAGCTGTTTTAGTTTTGGAGTTATTGTCGATGGTGTCATTTTGGCAAATTTTCAGCGTTTTTTCACCGTGCGAAATGACTTCAAAATCCTATAGTCTCAATTATCTCCGAAACTAATAGCAATAGGAAAACCGTACTGCACCACTTAGGGTAGTTTATAAACGCAAACAAGACTATGTAGTTAAATCCGGAATAGCTGTTTTAGTTTTGGAGTTATTGTCGATGGTGTCATTTTGGCAAATTTTCAGCGTTTTTCACCGTGCGAAACGACTTCAAAATCCTATAGTCTCAATTAACTCCAAAACTAATAGCAATAGGAAAACCGTACTGCACCACTTAGGGTAGTTTATAAACGCAAACAAGACTATGCAGTTAAATCCGGAATAGCTGTTTTAGTTTTGGAGTTATTGTCGATGGTGTCTTTTTGGCAAATTTTCAGCGTTTTTCACCGTGCCAAATGACTTCAAAAATCCTATAGTCTCAATTATCTCCGAAACTAATACGAATAGAAAAACCATACTGCATCACTTAGGGTAGTTTATAAACGCAAACAAGACTATATAGTTAAATCCGGAATAGCTGTTTTAGTTTTGGAGTTATTGTCGATGGTGTCTTTTTGGCAAATTTTCAGCGTTTTTCCGTGCCAAATGACTTCAAAAATCCTATAGTCTCAATTATCTCCAAAACTAATAGCAATAGGAAAACCATACTGCATCACTTAGGGTAGTTTATAAACGCAAACAAGACTATGTAGTTAAATCCGGAATAGCTGTTTTAGTTTTGGAGTTATTGTCGATGGTGTCTTTTTGGCAAATTTTCAGCGTTTTTCACCGTGCCAAATGGCTTCAAAATCCTATAGTCTCAATTATCTCCGAAACTAATACGAATAGAAAAACCATACTGCATCACTTAGGGTAGTTTATAAACGCAAACAAGACTATATAGTTAAATCCGGAATAGCTGTTTTAGTTTTGGAGTTATTGTCGATGGTGTCTTTTTGGCAAATTTTCAGCGTTTTTCACCGTGCGAAATGACTTCAAAATCCTATAGTCTCAATTATCTCCGAAACTAATACGAATAGAAAAACCATACTGCATCACTTAGGGTAGTTTATAAACGCAAACAAGACTATATAGTTAAATCCGGAATAGCTGTTTTAGTTTTGGAGTTATTGTCGATGGTGTCTTTTGGCAAATTTTCAGCGTTTTTCACCGTGCGAAATGACTTCAAAATGTCATAGTCTCAATTAACTCCAAAACTAATAGCAATAGGAAAACCGTACTGCACCACTTAGGGTAGTTTATAAACGCAAACAAGACTATGTAGTTAAATCCGGAATAGCTGTTTTAGTTTTGGAGTTATTATGTCGATGGTGTCATTTTGGCAAATTTTTAGCGTTTTTGACCGTGCCAAATGGCTACAAAATCCTATAGTCTCAATTATCTCCGAAACTAATACGAATAGAAAACCATACTGCATCACTTAGGGTAGTTTATAAACGCAAACAAGACTATATAGTTAAATCCGGAACAGCTGTTTTAGTTTTGGAGTTATTGTCGATGGTGTCTTTTTGGCAAATTTTCAGCGTTTTTCACCGTGCGAAACGACTTCAAAATGTCATAGTCTCAATTAACTCCAAAACTAATAGCAATAGGAAAACCGTACTGCACCACTTAGGGTAGTTTATAAACGCAAACAAGACTATGCAGTTAAATCCGGAATAGCTGTTTTAGTTTTGGAGTTATTGTCGATGGTGTCATTTTGGCAAGTTTTCAGCGTTTTTCACCGTGCCAAATGGCTTCAAAATCCTATAGTCTCAATTATCTCCGAAACTAATACGAATAGAAAAACCATACTGCATCACTTAGGGTAGTTTATAAAACGCAAACAAGACTATATAGTTAAATCCGGAATAGCTGTTTTAGTTTTGGAGTTATTGTCGATGGTGTCTTTTTGGCAAATTTTAAGCGTTTTTCGACTTCAAAATGTCATAGTCTCAATTAACTCCAAAACTAATAGCAATAGGAAAACCGTACTGCACCACTTAGGGTAGTTTATAAACGCAAACAAGACTATGTAGTTAAATCCGGAATAGCTGTTTTAGTTTTGGAGTTATTATCGATGGTGTCTTTTTGGCAAGTTTTCAGCGTTTTTCACCGTGCGAAATGACTTCAAAATCCTATAGTCTCGATTATCTCCGAAACTAATACGAATAGAAAAACCATACTGCATCACTTAGGGTAGTTTATAAACGCAAACAAGACTATATAGTTAAATCCGGAATAGCTGTTTTAGTTTTGGAGTTATTGTCGATGGTGTCTTTTTGGCAAATTTTCAGCGTTTTTCGACTTCAAAATGTCATAGTCTCAATTAACTCCAAAACTAATAGCAATAGGAAAACCGTACTGCACCACTTAGGTAGTTTATAAACGCAAACAAGACTATGTAGTTAAATCCGGAATAGCTGTTTTAGTTTTGGAGTTATTGTCGATGGTGTCATTTTGGCAAATTTTTAGCGTTTTTCACCGTGCCAAATGGCTTCAAAATCCTATAGTCTCAATTATCTCCGAAACTAATACGAATAGAAAAACCATACTGCATCACTTAGGGTAGTTTATAAACGCAAACAAGACTATATAGTTAAATCCGGAATAGCTGTTTTAGTTTTGGAGTTATTGTCGATGGTGTCTTTTTGGCAAATTTTCAGCGTTTTTCACCGTGCGAAATGACTTCAAAATGTCATAGTCTCAATTAACTCCAAAACTAATAGCAATAGGAAAACCGTACTGCACCACTTAGGGTAGTTTATAAACGCAAACAAGACTATGTAGTTAAATCCGGAATAGCTGTTTTAGTTTTGGAGTTATTGTCGATGGTGTCATTTTGGCAAGTTTTCAGCGTTTTTCACCGTGCCAAATGGCTTCAAAATGTCATAGTCTCAATTAACTCCGAAACTAATAGCAATAGGAAAACCATACTGCACCACTTAGGGTAGTTTATAAACGCAAACAAGACTATATAGTTAAATCCGGAATAGCTGTTTTAGTTTTGGAGTTATTGTCGATGGTGTCTTTTTGGCAAATTTTCAGCGTTTTTCACCGTGCGAAATGACTTCAAAATCCTATAGTCTCAATTATCTCCAAAACTAATAGCAATAGGAAAACCGTACTGCACCACTTAGGGTAGTTTATAAACGCAAACAAGACTATGTAGTTAAATCCGGAATAGCTGTTTTAGTTTTGGAGTTATTGTCGATGGTGTCATTTTGGCAAGTTTTCAGCGTTTTTCACCGTGCGAAATGACTTCAAAATCCTATAGTCTCAATTATCTCCGAAACTAATACGAATAGAAAAACCATACTGCATCACTTAGGGTAGTTTATAAACGCAAACAAGACTATATAGTTAAATCCGGAATAGCTGTTTTAGTTTTGGAGTTATTGTCGATGGTGTCTTTTTGGCAAATTTTAAGCGTTTTTCGACTTCAAAATGTCATAGTCTCAATTAACTCCAAAACTAATAGCAATAGGAAAACCGTACTGCACCACTTAGGGTAGTTTATAAACGCAAACAAGACTATGTAGTTAAATCCGGAATAGCTGTTTTAGTTTTGGAGTTATTGTCGATGGTGTCATTTTGGCAAATTTTTAGCGTTTTTCACCGTGCCGAAATGACTTCAAAATCCTATAGTCTCAATTATCTCCGAAACTAATACGAATAGAAAAACCATACTGCATCACTTAGGGTAGTTTATAAACGCAAACAAGACTATATAGTTAAATCCGGAATAGCTGTTTTAGTTTTGGAGTTATTGTCGATGGTGTCTTTTTGGCAAATTTTCAGCGTTTTTCACCGTGCGAAATGACTTCAAAATCCTATAGTCTCAATTATCTCCAAAACTAATAGCAATAGAAAAACCATACTGCACCACTTAGGGTAGTTTATAAACGCAAACAAGACTATATAGTTAAATCCGGAATAGCTGTTTTAGTTTTGGAGTTATTGTCGATGGTGTCATTTTGGCAAATTTTCAGCGTTTTTCCGTGCGAAACGACTTCAAAATGTCATAGTCTCAATTAACTCCAAAACTAATAGCAATAGGAAAACCGTACTGCACCACTTAGGGTAGTTTATAAACGCAAACAAGACTATGCAGTTAAATCCGGAATAGCTGTTTTAGTTTTGGAGTTATTGTCGATGGTGTCATTTTGGCAAATTTTCAGCGTTTTTCACCGTGCCAAATGGCTACAAAATCCTATAGTCTCAATTATCTCCGAAACTAATACGAATAGAAAAACCATACTGCATCACTTAGGGTAGTTTGTAAACGCAAACAAGACTATATAGTTAAATCCGGAATAGCTGTTTTAGTTTTGGAGTTATTGTCGATGGTGTCTTTTTGGCAAATTTTCAGCGTTTTTCACCGTGCGAAACGACTTCAAAATGTCATAGTCTCAATTAACTCCAAAACTAATAGCAATAGGAAAACCGTACTGCACCACTTAGGGTAGTTTATAAACGCAAACAAGACTATGTAGTTAAATCCGGAATAGCTGTTTTAGTTTTGGAGTTATTGTCGATGGTGTCATTTTGGCAAGTTTTTAGCGTTTTTCACCGTGCCAAATGACTTCAAAATCCTATAGTCTCAATTATCTCCGAAACTAATACGAATAGAAAAACCATACTGCATCACTTAGGGTAGTTTATAAACGCAAACAAGACTATATAGTTAAATCCGGAATAGCTGTTTTAGTTTTGGAGTTATTGTCGATGGTGTCTTTTTGGCAAATTTTCAGCGTTTTTCGACTTCAAAATGTCATAGTCTCAATTAACTCCAAAACTAATAGCAATAGGAAAACCGTACTGCACCACTTAGGGTAGTTTATAAACGCAAACAAGACTATGTAGTTAAATCCGGAATAGCTGTTTTAGTTTTGGAGTTATTGTCGATGGTGTCTTTTTGGCAAATTTTCAGCGTTTTTCACCGTGCGAAATGACTTCAAAATCCTATAGTCTCAATTATCTCCGAAACTAATAGCAATAGGAAAACCATACTGCATCACTTAGGGTAGTTTATAAACGCAAACAAGACTATGTAGTTAAATCCGGAATAGCTGTTTTAGTTTTGGAGTTATTGTCGATGGTGTCTTTTTGGCAAGTTTTTAGCGTTTTTCACCGTGCCAAATGGCTTCAAAATCCTATAGTCTCAATTATCTCCGAAACTAATACGAATAGGAAAAACCATACTGCATCACTTAGGGTAGTTTATAAACGCAAACAAGACTATATAGTTAAATCCGGAATAGCTGTTTTAGTTTTGGAGTTATTGTCGATGGTGTCTTTTTGGCAAATTTTCAGCGTTTTCACCGTGCGACTTCAAAATGTCATAGTCTCAATTAACTCCAAAACTAATAGCAATAGGAAAACCGTACTGCACCACTTAGGGTAGTTTATAAACGCAAACAAGACTATGTAGTTAAATCCGGAATAGCTGTTTTAGTTTTGGAGTTATTGTCGATGGTGTCATTTTGGCAAATTTTTAGCGTTTTTCACCGTGCCAAATGACTTCAAAATCCTATAGTCTCAATTATCTCCGAAACTAATACGAATAGAAAAACCATACTGCATCACTTAGGGTAGTTTATAAACGCAAACAAGACTATATAGTTAAATCCGGAATAGCTGTTTTAGTTTTGGAGTTATTGTCGATGGTGTCATTTTGGCAAATTTTCAGCGTTTTTCACCGTGCGAAACGACTTCAAAATGTCATAGTCTCAATTAACTCCAAAACTAATAGCAATAGAAAAACCATACTGCACCACTTAGGGTAGTTTATAAACGCAAACAAGACTATGCAGTTAAATCCGGAATAGCTGTTTTAGTTTTGGAGTTATTGTCGATGGTGTCATTTTGGCAAATTTTCAGCGTTTTTGACCGTGCGAAATGACTTCAAAATCCTATAGTCTCAATTATCTCCGAAACTAATACGAATAGAAAAACCATACTGCATCACTTAGGGTAGTTTATAAACGCAAACAAGACTATATAGTTAAATCCGGAACAGCTGTTTTAGTTTTGGAGTTATTGTCGATGGTGTCTTTTTGGCAAATTTTCAGCGTTTTTCGACTTCAAAATGTCATAGTCTCAATTAACTCCAAAACTAATAGCAATAGGAAAACCGTACTGCACCACTTAGGGTAGTTTATAAACGCAAACAAGACTATGTAGTTAAATCCGGAATAGCTGTTTTAGTTTTGGAGTTATTATCGATGGTGTCTTTTTGGCAAGTTTTCAGCGTTTTTCACCGTGCGAAATGACTTCAAAATCCTATAGTCTCAATTATCTCCGAAACTAATACGAATAGAAAAACCATACTGCATCACTTAGGGTAGTTTATAAACGCAAACAAGACTATATAGTTAAATCCGGAATAGCTGTTTTAGTTTTGGAGTTATTGTCGATGGTGTCTTTTTGGCAAATTTTCAGCGTTTTTCACCGTGCGAAATGACTTCAAAATGTTATAGTCTCAATTAACTCCAAAACTAATAGCAATAGGAAAACCGTACTGCACCACTTAGGGTAGTTTATAAACGCAAACAAGACTATGCAGTTAAATCCGGAATAGCTGTTTTAGTTTTGGAGTTATTATCGATGGTGTCTTTTTGGCAAGTTTTCAGCGTTTTTCACCGTGCGAAATGACTTCAAAATCCTATAGTCTCGATTATCTCCGAAACTAATACGAATAGAAAAACCATACTGCATCACTTAGGGTAGTTTATAAACGCAAACAAGACTATGTAGTTAAATCCGGAATAGCTGTTTTAGTTTTGGAGTTATTGTCGATGGTGTCTTTTTGGCAAATTTTCAGCGTTTTTCGACTTCAAAATGTCATAGTCTCAATTAACTCCAAAACTAATAGCAATAGGAAAACCGTACTGCACCACTTAGGGTAGTTTATAAACGCAAACAAGACTATGCAGTTAAATCCGGAATAGCTGTTTTAGTTTTGGAGTTATTGTCGATGGTGTCTTTTTGGCAAATTTTCAGCGTTTTTCACCGTGCGAAATGACTTCAAAATCCTATAGTCTCAATTATCTCCGAAACTAATACGAATAGAAAAACCATACTGCATCACTTAGGGTAGTTTATAAACGCAAACAAGACTATATAGTTAAATCCGGAATAGCTGTTTTAGTTTTGGAGTTATTGTCGATGGTGTCATTTTGGCAAATTTTCAGCGTTTTTGACCGTGCGAAATGACTTCAAAATCCTATAGTCTCAATTATCTCCGAAACTAATACGAATAGAAAAACCGTACTGCATCACTTAGGGTAGTTTATAAACGCAAACAAGACTATATAGTTAAATCCGGAATAGCTGTTTTAGTTTTGGAGTTATTGTCGATGGTGTCTTTTTGGCAAATTTTCAGCGTTTTTCACCGTGCGAAACGACTTCAAAATGTCATAGTCTCAATTAACTCCAAAACTAATAGCAATAGGAAAACCGTACTGCACCACTTAGGGTAGTTTATAAACGCAAACAAGACTATGCAGTTAAATCCGGAATAGCTGTTTTAGTTTTGGAGTTATTGTCGATGGTGTCATTTTGGCAAGTTTTCAGCGTTTTTCACCGTGCGAAATGGCTACAAAATCCTATAGTCTCGATTATCTCCGAAACTAATACGAATAGAAAAACCATACTGCATCACTTAGGGTAGTTTATAAACGCAAACAAGACTATATAGTTAAATCCGGAATAGCTGTTTTAGTTTTGGAGTTATTGTCGATGGTGTCTTTTTGGCAAATTTTCAGCGTTTTTCGGAAACGACTTCAAAATCCTATAGTCTCAATTAACTCCAAAACTAATAGCAATAGGAAAACCGTACTGCACCACTTAGGGTAGTTTATAAACGCAAACAAGACTATGTAGTTAAATCCGGAATAGCTGTTTTAGTTTTGGAGTTATTATCGATGGTGTCTTTTGGCAAGTTTTCAGCGTTTTTCACCGTGCGAAATGACTTCAAAATCCTATAGTCTCGATTATCTCCGAAACTAATACGAATAGAAAAACCATACTGCATCACTTAGGGTAGTTTATAAACGCAAACAAGACTATATAGTTAAATCCGGAATAGCTGTTTTAGTTTTGGAGTTATTGTCGATGGTGTCTTTTTGGCAAAGTTTTCAGCGTTTTTCGACTTCAAAATGTCATAGTCTCAATTAACTCCAAAACTAATAGCAATAGGAAAACCTGTACTGCACCACTTAGGGTAGTTTATAAACGCAAACAAGACTATGTAGTTAAATCCGGAATAGCTGTTTTAGTTTTGGAGTTATTATCGATGGTGTCTTTTGGCAAGTTTTCAGCGTTTTTCACCGTGCGAAATGACTTCAAAATCCTATAGTCTCAATTATCTCCGAAACTAATACGAATAGAAAAACCATACTGCATCACTTAGGGTAGTTTATAAACGCAAACAAGACTATATAGTTAAATCCGGAATAGCTGTTTTAGTTTTGGAGTTATTGTCGATGGTGTCTTTTTGGCAAATTTTCAGCGTTTTTCGACTTCAAAATGTCATAGTCTCAATTAACTCCAAAACTAATAGCAATAGGAAAACCGTACTGCACCACTTAGGGTAGTTTATAAACGCAAACAAGACTATGTAGTTAAATCCGGAATAGCTGTTTTAGTTTTGGAGTTATTGTCGATGGTGTCATTTTGGCAAGTTTTTAGCGTTTTTCACCGTGCCAAATGGCTTCAAAATCCTATAGTCTCAATTATCTCCGAAACTAATACGAATAGAAAAACCATACTGCATCACTTAGGGTAGTTTATAAACGCAAACAAGACTATATAGTTAAATCCGGAACAGCTGTTTTAGTTTTGGAGTTATTGTCGATGGTGTCTTTTTGGCAAATTTTCAGCGTTTTTCGACTTCAAAATGTCATAGTCTCAATTAACTCCAAAACTAATAGCAATAGGAAAACCGTACTGCACCACTTAGGGTAGTTTATAAACGCAAACAAGACTATGCAGTTAAATCCGGAATAGCTGTTTTAGTTTTGGAGTTATTATCGATGGTGTCTTTTTGGCAAGTTTTCAGCGTTTTTCACCGTGCGAAATGACTTCAAAATCCTATAGTCTCAATTATCTCCGAAACTAATACGAATAGAAAAACCATACTGCATCACTTAGGGTAGTTTATAAACGCAAACAAGACTATATAGTTAAATCCGGAATAGCTGTTTTAGTTTTGGAGTTATTGTCGATGGTGTCTTTTTGGCAAATTTTCAGCGTTTTTCGACTTCAAAAATGTCATAGTCTCAATTAACTCCAAAACTAATAGCAATAGGAAAACCGTACTGCACCACTTAGGGTAGTTTATAAACGCAAACAAGACTATGCAGTTAAATCCGGAATAGCTGTTTTAGTTTTGGAGTTATTATCGATGGTGTCTTTTTGGCAAGTTTTCAGCGTTTTTCACCGTGCGAAATGATGACTGTCAAAATCCTATAGTCTCAATTATCTCCGAAACTAATACGAATAGAAAAACCATACTGCATCACTTAGGGTAGTTTATAAACGCAAACAAGACTATATAGTTAAATCCGGAATAGCTGTTTTAGTTTTGGAGTTATTGTCGATGGTGTCTTTTTGGCAAATTTTCAGCGTTTTTCACCGTGCGAAATGACTTCAAAATCCTATAGTCTCAATTATCTCCAAAACTAATACGAATAGGAAAACCATACTGCACCACTTAGGGTAGTTTATAAACGCAAACAAGACTATATAGTTAAATCCGGAATAGCTGTTTTAGTTTTGGAGTTATTGTCGATGGTGTCTTTTTGGCAAATTTTCAGCGTTTTTCGACTTCAAAATGTCATAGTCTCAATTAACTCCAAAACTAATAGCAATAGGAAAACCGTACTGCACCACTTAGGGTAGTTTATAAACGCAAACAAGACTATGTAGTTAAATCCGGAATAGCTGTTTTAGTTTTGGAGTTATTGTCGATGGTGTCTTTTTGGCAAGTTTTCAGCGTTTTTCACCGTGCGAAATGACTTCAAAATCCTATAGTCTCGATTATCTCCGAAACTAATACGAATAGAAAAACCATACTGCATCACTTAGGGTAGTTTATAAACGCAAACAAGACTATATAGTTAAATCCGGAATAGCTGTTTTAGTTTTGGAGTTATTGTCGATGGTGTCTTTTTGGCAAATTTTCAGCGTTTTTCGACTTCAAAATGTCATAGTCTCAATTAACTCCAAAACTAATAGCAATAGGAAAACCGTACTGCACCACTTAGGGTAGTTTATAAACGCAAACAAGACTATGTAGTTAAATCCGGAATAGCTGTTTTAGTTTTGGAGTTATTGTCGATGGTGTCATTTTGGCAAGTTTTCAGCGTTTTTCACCGTGCCGAAATGACTTCAAAATCCTATAGTCTCGATTATCTCCGAAACTAATACGAATAGAAAAACCATACTGCATCACTTAGGGTAGTTTATAAACGCAAACAAGACTATATAGTTAAATCCGGAATAGCTGTTTTAGTTTTGGAGTTATTGTCGATGGTGTCTTTTTGGCAAATTTTAAGCGTTTTTCGACTTCAAAATGTCATAGTCTCAATTAACTCCAAAACTAATAGCAATAGTTATAACCGTACTGCACCACAAACGCAAACAAGACTATGTAGTTAAATCCGGAATAGCTGTTTTAGTTTTGGAGTTATTGTCGATGGTGTCTTTTTGGCAAGTTTTCAGCGTTTTTGACCGTGCCAAATGGCTACAAAATCCTATAGTCTCAATTATCTCCGAAACTAATACGAATAGAAAAACCATACTGCATCACTTAGGGTAGTTTATAAACGCAAACAAGACTATATAGTTAAATCCGGAATAGCTGTTTTAGTTTTGGAGTTATTGTCGATGGTGTCTTTTTGGCAAATTTTCAGCGTTTTTCGAAATGACTTCAAAATGTCATAGTCTCAATTAACTCCCAAAACTAATAGCAATAGGAAAACCGTACTGCACCACTTAGGGTAGTTTATAAACGCAAACAAGACTATGTAGTTAAATCCGGAATAGCTGTCTTAGTTTTGGAGTTATTGTCGATGGTGTCTTTTTGGCAAGTTTTCAGCGTTTTTCACCGTGCCAGAAATGACTTCAAAATCCTATAGTCTCGATTATCTCCGAAACTAATACGAATAGAAAAACCATACTTGGGGCAATTGGGGTAGTTTATAAACGCAAACAAGACTATATAGTCTTGTTTGCGTTTTAAATCCGGAATGGTTTTTCTATTCGTATTAGTTTCGAGATAATTGAGACTATAGGATTTTGTAGCCATTTGGCACGGTCAAAAACGCTAAAAATTTGCCAAAATGACACCATCGACAATAACTACTCCAAAACTAAAACAGCTATTCCGGATTTAACTGCATAGTCTTGTTTGCGTTTATAAACTACCCTAAGTGGTGCAGTACGGTTTTCCTATTGCTATTAGTTTTGGAGTTAATTGAGACTCTAACATTTTGAAGTCGTTTCGCACGGTGAAAAACGCTGAAAATTTGCCAAAAAGACACCATCGACAATAACTCCAAAACTAAAACAGCTGTTCCGGATTTAACTATATAGTCTTGTTTGCATTTATAAACTACCCTAAGTGATGCAGTATGGTTTTTCTATTCGTATTAGTTTCGGAGATAATTGAGACTATAGGATTTTGTAGCCATTTGGCACGGTCAAAAACGCTAAAAATTTGCCAAAATGACACCATCGACAATAACTACTCCAAAACTAAAACAGCTATTCCGGATTTAACTGCATAGTCTTGTTTGCGTTTATAAACTACCCTAAGTGGTGCAGTACGGTTTTCCTATTGCTATTAGTTTTGGAGTTAATTGAGACTCTAACATTTTGAAGTCGTTTCGCACGGTGAAAAACGCTGAAAATTTGCCAAAAAGACACCATCGACAATAACTCCAAAACTAAAACAGCTGTTCCGGATTTAACTATATAGTCTTGTTTGCATTTATAAACTACCCTAAGTGATGCAGTATGGTTTTTCTATTCGTATTAGTTTCGGAGATAATTGAGACTATAGGATTTTGTAGCCATTTGGCACGGTCAAAAACGCTGAAAATTTGCCAAAATGACACCATCGACAATAACTACTCCAAAACTAAAACAGCTATTCCGGATTTAACTGCATAGTCTTGTTTGCGTTTATAAACTACCCTAAGTGGTGCAGTACGGTTTTCCTATTGCTATTAGTTTTGGAGTTAATTGAGACTCTAACATTTTGAAGTCGTTTCGCACGGTGAAAAACGCTGAAAATTTGCCAAAAAGACACCATCGACAATAACTCCAAAACTAAAACAGCTGTTCCGGATTTAACTATATAGTCTTGTTTGCATTTATAAACTACCCTAAGTGATGCAGTATGGTTTTTCTATTCGTATTAGTTTCGGAGATAATTGAGACTATAGGATTTTGTAGCCATTTGGCACGGTCAAAAACGCTAAAAATTTGCCAAAATGACACCATCGACAATAACTACTCCAAAACTAAAACAGCTATTCCGGATTTAACTGCATAGTCTTGTTTGCGTTTATAAACTACCCTAAGTGGTGCAGTACGGTTTTCCTATTGCTATTAGTTTTGGAGTTAATTGAGACTCTAACATTTTGAAGTCGTTTCGCACGGTGAAAAACGCTGAAAATTTGCCAAAAAGACACCATCGACAATAACTCCAAAACTAAAACAGCTGTTCCGGATTTAACTATATAGTCTTGTTTGCATTTATAAACTACCCTAAGTGATGCAGTATGGTTTTTCTATTCGTATTAGTTTCGGAGATAATTGAGACTATAGGATTTTGTAGCCATTTGGCACGGTCAAAAACGCTAAAAATTTGCCAAAATGACACCATCGACAATAACTCCAAAACTAAAACAGCTATTCCGGATTTAACTGCATAGTCTTGTTTGCGTTTATCATCATCTTCATTATTGTCAACCATTATCAATCCACTGCTGGACGAAGGTCTCCCAAGTTTCCTCCACAATGGTTTGTCTTGTGCCAGTCTCCTCCATGTCACCCCCTGCATACTTTGAATTTCATCCACCCATCTCCCATGTGGTCTTCTTCTGGGTCTTTTCCTGTCCCTTGGAATCCAATCTAAAATTTCGGCCAAAAAGACACCATCGACGATAACTCCAAAACTGGCAGTATGTCCAGCCCATTGCCATTTCAGGGATTTAACTCTGATCATGATGTCTTCCACTCTTGTCATTTTTCGGATCCACGAGTTCCTCTTCTTATCTCTCCTGGTTACACCAAGTATGCACCTCTCCATGCTTCTTTGAGTTGTCTGCAGCCTTTGTATGTCTCTTTTAAAAAGGTCCACGTCTCTGCACCATACGTAAGCACTCCAAAACTAAAACAGCTATTCCGGATTGCGTTTATAAACTACCCTAAGTGGTGCAGTACGGTTTTCCTATTGCTATTAGTTTTGGAGTTAATTGAGACTATGACATTTTGAAGTCGTTTCGCACGGTGAAAAACGCTGAAAATTTGCCAAAAAGACACCATCGACAATAACTCCAAAACTAAAACAGCTGTTCCGGATTTAACTATATAGTCTTGTTTGCATTTATAAACTACCCTAAGTGATGCAGTATGGTTTTTCTATTCGTATTAGTTTCGGAGATAATTGAGACTATAGGATTTTGTAGCCATTTGACACGGTCAAAAACGCTAAAAATTTGCCAAAATGACACCATCGACAATAACTCCAAAACTAAAACAGCTATTCCGGATTTAACTGCATAGTCTTGTTTGCGTTTATAAACTACCCTAAGTGGTGCAGTACGGTTTTCCTATTGCTATTAGTTTTGGAGTTAATTGAGACTATGACATTTTGAAGTCGTTTCGCACGGTGAAAAACGCTGAAAATTTGCCAAAAAGACACCATCGACAATAACTCCAAAACTAAAACAGCTGTTCCGGATTTAACTATATAGTCTTGTTTGCATTTATAAACTACCCTAAGTGGTGCAGTACGGTTTTCCTATTGCTATTAGTTTTGGAGTTAATTGAGACTCTAACATTTTGAAGTCGTTTCGCACGGTGAAAAACGCTGAAAATTTGCCAAAAAGACACCATCGACAATAACTCCAAAACTAAAACAGCTGTTCCGGATTTAACTATATAGTCTTGTTTGCATTTATAAACTACCCTAAGTGATGCAGTATGGTTTTTCTATTCGTATTAGTTTCGGAGATAATTGAGACTATAGGATTTTGTAGCCATTTGGCACGGTCAAAAACGCTAAAAATTTGCCAAAATGACACCATCGACAATAACTACTCCAAAACTAAAACAGCTATTCCGGATTTAACTGCATAGTCTTGTTTGCGTTTATAAACTACCCTAAGTGGTGCAGTACGGTTTTCCTATTGCTATTAGTTTTGGAGTTAATTGAGACTCTAACATTTTGAAGTCGTTTCGCACGGTGAAAAACGCTGAAAATTTGCCAAAAAGACACCATCGACAATAACTCCAAAACTAAAACAGCTGTTCCGGATTTAACTATATAGTCTTGTTTGCATTTATAAACTACCCTAAGTGATGCAGTATGGTTTTTCTATTCGTATTAGTTTCGGAGATAATTGAGACTATAGGATTTTGTAGCCATTTGGCACGGTCAAAAACGCTAAAAATTTGCCAAAATGACACCATCGACAATAACTCCAAAACTAAAACAGCTATTCCGGATTTAACTGCATAGTCTTGTTTGCGTTTATAAACTACCCTAAGTGGTGCAGTACGGTTTTCCTATTGCTATTAGTTTTGGAGTTAATTGAGACTATGACATTTTGAAGTCGTTTCGCACGGTGAAAAACGCTGAAAATTTGCCAAAAAGACACCATCGACAATAACTCCAAAACTAAAACAGCTGTTCCGGATTTAACTATATAGTCTTGTTTGCATTTATAAACTACCCTAAGTGATGCAGTATGGTTTTTCTATTCGTATTAGTTTCGGAGATAATTGAGACTATAGGATTTTGTAGCCATTTGGCACGGTCAAAAACGCTAAAAATTTGCCAAAATGACACCATCGACAATAACTCCAAAACTAAAACAGCTATTCCGGATTTAACTGCATAGTCTTGTTTGCGTTTATAAACTACCCTAAGTGGTGCAGTACGGTTTTCCTATTGCTATTAGTTTTGGAGTTAATTGAGACTCTAACATTTTGAAGTCGTTTCGCACGGTGAAAAACGCTGAAAATTTGCCAAAAAGACACCATCGACAATAACTCCAAAACTAAAACAGCTGTTCCGGATTTAACTATATAGTCTTGTTTGCATTTATAAACTACCCTAAGTGATGCAGTATGGTTTTTCTATTCGTATTAGTTTCGGAGATAATTGAGACTATAGGATTTTGAAGTCATTTGGCACGGTCAAAAACGCTGAAAATTTGCCAAAATGACACCATCGACAATAACTCCAAAACTAAAACAGCTATTCCGGATTTAACTGCATAGTCTTGTTTGCGTTTATCATCATCATCATCATTGTCAACCATTATCAATCCACTGCTGGAAGAAGGTCTCCCCAAGTTTCCTCCACAACGGTCTGTCTTGTGCCAGTCTCCTCCATGTCACCCCCTGCATACTTTCGAATTTCATCCACCCATCTCCCATGTGGTCTTCTTCTGGGTCTTTTCCTGTCCCTTGGAATCCAATCTAAAATTTCGGCTGTCCATCGACGATCTGTCCTTCTGGCAGTATGTCCAGCCCATTGCCATTTCAGGGATTTAACTCTGATCATGATGTCTTCCACTCTTGTCATTTTTCGGATCCACGAGTTCCTCTTCTTATCTCTCCTGGTTACACCAAGTATGCACCTCTCCATGCTTCTTTGAGTTGTCTGCAGCCTTTGTATGTCTCTTTTAGTTAAGGTCCACGTCTCTGCACCATACGTAAGCACTGGAAGGATTGCGTTTATAAACTACCCTAAGTGGTGCAGTACGGTTTTCCTATTGCTATTAGTTTTGGAGTTAATTGAGACTATGACATTTTGAAGTCGTTTCGCACGGTGAAAAACGCTGAAAATTTGCCAAAAAGACACCATCGACAATAACTCCAAAACTAAAACAGCTGTTCCGGATTTAACTATATAGTCTTGTTTGCTTTACAAACTACCCTAAGTGATGCAGTATGGTTTTTCTATTCGTATTAGTTTCGGAGATAATTGAGACTATAGGATTTTGTAGCCATTTGGCACGGTCAAAAACGCTAAAAATTTGCCAAAATGACACCATCGACAATAACTCCAAAACTAAAACAGCTATTCCGGATTTAACTGCATAGTCTTGTTTGCGTTTATAAACTACCCTAAGTGGTGCAGTACGGTTTTCCTATTGCTATTAGTTTTGGAGTTAATTGAGACTATAACATTTTGAAGTCGTTTCGCACGGTGAAAAACGCTGAAAATTTGCCAAAAAGACACCATCGACAATAACTCCAAAACTAAAACAGCTGTTCCGGATTTAACTATATAGTCTTGTTTGCGTTTATAAACTACCCTAAGTGGTGCAGTACGGTTTTCCTATTGCTATTAGTTTTGGAGTTAATTGAGACTCTAACATTTTGAAGTCGTTTCGCACGGTGAAAAACGCTGAAAATTTGCCAAAAAGACACCATCGACAATAACTCCAAAACTAAAACAGCTGTTCCGGATTTAACTATATAGTCTTGTTTGCGTTTATAAACTACCCTAAGTGATGCAGTATGGTTTTTCTATTCGTATTAGTTTCGGAGATAATTGAGACTATAGGATTTTGTAGTCATTTGGCACGGTCAAAAACGCTAAAAATTTGCCAAAATGACACCATCGACAATAACTCCAAAACTAAAACAGCTATTCCGGATTTAACTGCATAGTCTTGTTTGCGTTTATAAACTACCCTAAGTGGTGCAGTACGGTTTTCCTATTGCTATTAGTTTTGGAGTTAATTGAGACTATGACATTTTGAAGTCGTTTCGCACGGTGAAAAACGCTGAAAATTTGCCAAAAAGACACCATCGACAATAACTCCAAAACTAAAACAGCTGTTCCGGATTTAACTATATAGTCTTGTTTGCATTTATAAACTACCCTAAGTGATGCAGTATGGTTTTTCTATTCGTATTAGTTTCGGAGATAATTGAGACTATAGGATTTTGTAGCCATTTGGCACGGTCAAAAACGCTAAAAATTTGCCAAAATGACACCATCGACAATAACTCCAAAACTAAAACAGCTATTCCGGATTTAACTGCATAGTCTTGTTTGCGTTTATAAACTACCCTAAGTGGTGCAGTACGGTTTTCCTATTGCTATTAGTTTTGGAGTTAATTGAGACTATAACATTTTGAAGTCGTTTCGCACGGTGAAAAACGCTGAAAATTTGCCAAAAAGACACCATCGACAATAACTCCAAAACTAAAACAGCTATTCCGGATTTAACTATATAGTCTTGTTTGCATTTATAAACTACCCTAAGTGATGCAGTATGGTTTTTCTATTCGTATTAGTTTCGGAGATAATTGAGACTATAGGATTTTGTAGCCATTTGGCACGGTCAAAAACGCTAAAAATTTGCCAAAATGACACCATCGACAATAACTCCAAAACTAAAACAGCTATTCCGGATTTAACTGCATAGTCTTGTTTGCGTTTATCATCATCATCATCATCATTGTCAACCATTATCAATCCACTGCTGGAAGAAGGTCTCCCCAAGTTTCCTCCACAACGGTCTGTCTTGCGCCAGTCTCCTCCATGTCACCCCCTGCATACTTTCGAATTTCATCCACCCATCTCCCATGTGATCTTCTTCTGGGTCTTTTCCTGTCCCTTGGAATCCAATCTAAAATTTCGGCTGTCCATCGACGATCTGTCCTTCTGGCAGTATGTCCAGCCCATTGCCATTTCAGGGATTTAACTCTGATCATGATGTCTTCCACTCTTGTCATTTTCGGATCCACGAGTTCCTCTTCTTATCTCTCCTGGTTACACCAAGTATGCACCTCTAAATGCTTCTTTGAGTTGTCTGCAGCCTTTGTATGTCTCTTTTAGTTAAGGTCCACGTCTTTGCACCATACGTAAGCACTGGAAGGATTGCGTTTATAAACTACCCTAAGTGGTGCAGTACGGTTTTCCTATTGCTATTAGTTTTGGAGTTAATTGAGACTATGACATTTTGAAGTCGTTTCGCACGGTGAAAAACGCTGAAAATTTGCCAAAAAGACACCATCGACAATAACTCCAAAACTAAAACAGCTGTTCCGGATTTAACTATATAGTCTTGTTTGCATTTATAAACTACCCTAAGTGATGCAGTATGGTTTTTCTATTCGTATTAGTTTCGGAGATAATTGAGACTATAGGATTTTGTAGCCATTTGGCACGGTCAAAAACGCTAAAAATTTGCCAAAATGACACCATCGACAATAACTCCAAAACTAAAACAGCTATTCCGGATTTAACTGCATAGTCTTGTTTGCGTTTATAAACTACCCTAAGTGGTGCAGTACGGTTTTCCTATTGCTATTAGTTTTGGAGTTAATTGAGACTATAACATTTTGAAGTCGTTTCGCACGGTGAAAAACGCTGAAAATTTGCCAAAAAGACACCATCGACAATAACTCCAAAACTAAAACAGCTATTCCGGATTTAACTATATAGTCTTGTTTGCGTTTATAAACTACCCTAAGTGGTGCAGTACGGTTTTCCTATTGCTATTAGTTTTGGAGTTAATTGAGACTCTAACATTTTGAAGTCGTTTCGCACGGTGAAAAACGCTGAAAATTTGCCAAAAAGACACCATCGACAATAACTCCAAAACTAAAACAGCTGTTCCGGATTTAACTATATAGTCTTGTTTGCATTTATAAACTACCCTAAGTGATGCAGTATGGTTTTTCTATTCGTATTAGTTTCGGAGATAATTGAGACTATAGGATTTTGTAGCCATTTGGCACGGTCAAAAACGCTAAAAATTTGCCAAAATGACACCATCGACAATAACTCCAAAACTAAAACAGCTATTCCGGATTTAACTGCATAGTCTTGTTTGCGTTTATAAACTACCCTAAGTGGTGCAGTACGGTTTTCCTATTGCTATTAGTTTTGGAGTTAATTGAGACTATGACATTTTGAAGTCGTTTCGCACGGTGAAAAACGCTGAAAATTTGCCAAAAAGACACCATCGACAATAACTCCAAAACTAAAACAGCTGTTCCGGATTTAACTATATAGTCTTGTTTGCATTTATAAACTACCCTAAGTGATGCAGTATGGTTTTTCTATTCGTATTAGTTTCGGAGATAATTGAGACTATAGGATTTTGTAGCCATTTGGCACGGTCAAAAACGCTAAAAATTTGCCAAAATGACACCATCGACAATAACTCCAAAACTAAAACAGCTATTCCGGATTTAACTGCATAGTCTTGTTTGCGTTTATAAACTACCCTAAGTGGTGCAGTACGGTTTTCCTATTGCTATTAGTTTTGGAGTTAATTGAGACTATAACATTTTGAAGTCGTTTCGCACGGTGAAAAACGCTGAAAATTTGCCAAAAAGACACCATCGACAATAACTCCAAAACTAAAACAGCTATTCCGGATTTAACTATATAGTCTTGTTTGCGTTTATAAACTACCCTAAGTGATGCAGTATGGTTTTTCTATTCGTATTAGTTTCGGAGATAATTGAGACTATAGGATTTTGAAGTCATTTGGCACGGTCAAAAACGCTGAAAATTTGCCAAAATGACACCATCGACAATAACTCCAAAACTAAAACAGCTATTCCGGATTTAACTATATAGTCTTGTTTGCGTTTATAAACTACCCTAAGTGGTGCAGTACGGTTTTCCTATTGCTATTAGTTTTGGAGTTAATTGAGACTATAGGATTTTGAAGTCGTTTCGCACGGTGAAAAACGCTGAAAATTTGCCAAAATGACACCATCGACAATAACTCCAAAACTAAAACAGCTATTCCGGATTTAACTATATAGTCTTGTTTGCGTTTATAAACTACCCTAAGTGGTGCAGTACGGTTTTCCTATTGCTATTAGTTTTGGAGTTAATTGAGACTCTAACATTTTGAAGTCGTTTCGCACGGTGAAAAACGCTGAAAATTTGCCAAAAAGACACCATCGACAATAACTCCAAAACTAAAACAGCTGTTCCGGATTTAACTATATAGTCTTGTTTGCATTTATAAACTACCCTAAGTGATGCAGTATGGTTTTTCTATTCGTATTAGTTTCGGAGATAATTGAGACTATAGGATTTTGTAGTCATTTGGCACGGTCAAAAACGCTAAAAATTTGCCAAAATGACACCATCGACAATAACTCCAAAACTAAAACAGCTATTCCGGATTTAACTGCATAGTCTTGTTTGCGTTTATAAACTACCCTAAGTGGTGCAGTACGGTTTTCCTATTGCTATTAGTTTTGGAGTTAATTGAGACTATGACATTTTGAAGTCGTTTCGCACGGTGAAAAACGCTGAAAATTTGCCAAAAAGACACCATCGACAATAACTCCAAAACTAAAACAGCTGTTCCGGATTTAACTATATAGTCTTGTTTGCATTTATAAACTACCCTAAGTGATGCAGTATGGTTTTTCTATTCGTATTAGTTTCGGAGATAATTGAGACTATAGGATTTTGTAGTCATTTGGCACGGTCAAAAACGCTGAAAATTTGCCAAAATGACACCATCGACAATAACTCCAAAACTAAAACAGCTATTCCGGATTTAACTGCATAGTCTTGTTTGCGTTTATAAACTACCCTAAGTGGTGCAGTACGGTTTTCCTATTGCTATTAGTTTTGGAGTTAATTGAGACTATAGGATTTTGAAGTCGTTTGGCACGGTGAAAAACGCTGAAAATTTGCCAAAAAGACACCATCGACAATAACTCCAAAACTAAAACAGCTATTCCGGATTTAACTATATAGTCTTGTTTGCGTTTATAAACTACCCTAAGTGGTGCAGTATGGTTTTCCTATTGCTATTAGTTTTGGAGTTAATTGAGACTATAGGATTTTGAAGTCATTTCGCACGGTGAAAAACGCTGAAAATTTGCCAAAATGACACCATCGACAATAACTAACTCCAAAACTAAAACAGCTATTCCGGATTTAACTGCATAGTCTTGTTTGCGTTTATAAACTACCCTAAGTGGTGCAGTACGGTTTTCCTATTGCTATTAGTTTTGGAGTTAATTGAGACTATAACATTTTGAAGTCGTTTCGCACGGTGAAAAACGCTGAAAATTTGCCAAAAAGACACCATCGACAATAACTCCAAAACTAAAACAGCTGTTCCGGATTTAACTATATAGTCTTGTTTGCATTTACAAACTACCCTAAGTGATGCAGTATGGTTTTTCTATTCGTATTAGTTTCGGAGATAATTGAGACTATAGGATTTTGTAGCCATTTGACACGGTCAAAAACGCTAAAAATTTGCCAAAATGACACCATCGACAATAACTCCAAAACTAAAACAGCTATTCCGGATTTAACTGCATAGTCTTGTTTGCGTTTATCATCATCATCATCATTGTCAACCATTATCAATCCACTGCTGGAAGAAGGTCTCCCCAAGTTTCCTCCACAACGGTCTGTCTTGTGCCAGTCTCCTCCATGTCACCCCCTGCATACTTTCGAATTTCATCCACCCATCTCCCATGTGGTCTTCTTCTGGGTCTTTTCCTGTCCCTTGGAATCCAATCTAAAATTTCGGCTGTCCATCGACGATCTGTCCTTCTGGCAGTATGTCCAGCCCATTGCCATTTCAGGGATTTAACTCTGATCATGATGTCTTCCACTCTTGTCATTTTTCGGATCCACGAGTTCCTCTTCTTATCTCTCCTGGTTACACCAAGTATGCACCTCTCCATGCTTCTTTGAGTTGTCTGCAGCCTTTGTATGTCTCTTTTAGTTAAGGTCCACGTCTCTGCACCATACGTAAGCACTGGAAGGATTGCGTTTATAAACTACCCTAAGTGGTGCAGTACGGTTTTCCTATTGCTATTAGTTTTGGAGTTAATTGAGACTATGACATTTTGAAGTCGTTTCGCACGGTGAAAAACGCTGAAAATTTGCCAAAAAGACACCATCGACAATAACTCCAAAACTAAAACAGCTGTTCCGGATTTAACTATATAGTCTTGTTTGCATTTATAAACTACCCTAAGTGATGCAGTATGGTTTTTCTATTCGTATTAGTTTCGGAGATAATTGAGACTATAGGATTTTGTAGCCATTTGGCACGGTCAAAAACGCTAAAAATTTGCCAAAATGACACCATCGACAATAACTCCAAAACTAAAACAGCTATTCCGGATTTAACTGCATAGTCTTGTTTGCGTTTATAAACTACCCTAAGTGGTGCAGTACGGTTTTCCTATTGCTATTAGTTTTGGAGTTAATTGAGACTCTAACATTTTGAAGTCGTTTCGCACGGTGAAAAACGCTGAAAATTTGCCAAAAAGACACCATCGACAATAACTCCAAAACTAAAACAGCTGTTCCGGATTTAACTATATAGTCTTGTTTGCATTTATAAACTACCCTAAGTGATGCAGTATGGTTTTTCTATTCGTATTAGTTTCGGAGATAATTGAGACTATAGGATTTTGTAGCCATTTGGCACGGTCAAAAACGCTAAAAATTTGCCAAAATGACACCATCGACAATAACTCCAAAACTAAAACAGCTATTCCGGATTTAACTGCATAGTCTTGTTTGCGTTTATAAACTACCCTAAGTGGTGCAGTACGGTTTTCCTATTGCTATTAGTTTTGGAGTTAATTGAGACTATGACATTTTGAAGTCGTTTCGCACGGTGAAAAACGCTGAAAATTTGCCAAAAAGACACCATCGACAATAACTCCAAAACTAAAACAGCTATTCCGGATTTAACTATATAGTCTTGTTTGCGTTTATAAACTACCCTAAGTGGTGCAGTACGGTTTTCCTATTGCTATTAGTTTTGGAGTTAATTGAGACTATAACATTTTGAAGTCGTTTCGCACGGTGAAAAACGCTGAAAATTTGCCAAAAAGACACCATCGACAATAACTCCAAAACTAAAACAGCTGTTCCGGATTTAACTATATAGTCTTGTTTGCATTTATAAACTACCCTAAGTGATGCAGTATGGTTTTTCTATTCGTATTAGTTTCGGAGATAATTGAGACTATAGGATTTTGTAGCCATTTGGCACGGTCAAAAACGCTAAAAATTTGCCAAAATGACACCATCGACAATAACTACTCCAAAACTAAAACAGCTATTCCGGATTTAACTGCATAGTCTTGTTTGCGTTTATAAACTACCCTAAGTGGTGCAGTACGGTTTTCCTATTGCTATTAGTTTTGGAGTTAATTGAGACTATGACATTTTGAAGTCGTTTCGCACGGTGAAAAACGCTGAAAATTTGCCAAAAAGACACCATCGACAATAACTCCAAAACTAAAACAGCTGTTCCGGATTTAACTATATAGTCTTGTTTGCATTTATAAACTACCCTAAGTGATGCAGTATGGTTTTTCTATTCGTATTAGTTTCGGAGATAATTGAGACTATAGGATTTTGTAGCCATTTGGCACGGTCAAAAACGCTAAAAATTTGCCAAAATGACACCATCGACAATAACTCCAAAACTAAAACAGCTATTCCGGATTTAACTGCATAGTCTTGTTTGCGTTTATAAACTACCCTAAGTGGTGCAGTACGGTTTTCCTATTGCTATTAGTTTTGGAGTTAATTGAGACTATAACATTTTGAAGTCGTTTCGCACGGTGAAAAACGCTGAAAATTTGCCAAAAAGACACCATCGACAATAACTCCAAAACTAAAACAGCTATTCCGGATTTAACTATATAGTCTTGTTTGCGTTTATAAACTACCCTAAGTGATGCAGTATGGTTTTTCTATTCGTATTAGTTTTGGAGATAATTGAGACTATAGGATTTTGAAGTCATTTGGCACGGTGAAAAACGCTGAAAATTTGCCAAAATGACACCATCGACAATAACTACTCCAAAACTAAAACAGCTATTCCGGATTTAACTGCATAGTCTTGTTTGCGTTTATAAACTACCCTAAGTGGTGCAGTACGGTTTTCCTATTGCTATTAGTTTTGGAGTTAATTGAGACTCTAACATTTTGAAGTCGTTTCGCACGGTGAAAAACGCTGAAAATTTGCCAAAAAGACACCATCGACAATAACTCCAAAACTAAAACAGCTGTTCCGGATTTAACTATATAGTCTTGTTTGCATTTACAAACTACCCTAAGTGATGCAGTATGGTTTTTCTATTCGTATTAGTTTCGGAGATAATTGAGACTATAGGATTTTGTAGCCATTTGGCACGGTCAAAAACGCTAAAAATTTGCCAAAATGACACCATCGACAATAACTCCAAAACTAAAACAGCTATTCCGGATTTAACTGCATAGTCTTGTTTGCGTTTATCATCATCATCATCATCATTGTCAACCATTATCAATCCACTGCTGGAAGAAGGTCTCCCCAAGTTTCCTCCACAACGGTCTGTCTTGTGCCAGTCTCCTCCATGTCACCCCCTGCATACTTTCGAATTTCATCCACCCATCTCCCATGTGGTCTTCTTCTGGGTCTTTTCCTGTCCCTTGGAATCCAATCTAAAATTTCGGCTGTCCATCGACGATCTGTCCTTCTGGCAGTATGTCCAGCCCATTGCCATTTCAGGGATTTAACTCTGATCATGATGTCTTCCACTCTTGTCATTTTTCGGATCCACGAGTTCCTCTTCTTATCTCTCCTGGTTACACCAAGTATGCACCTCTCCATGCTTCTTTGAGTTGTCTGCAGCCTTTGTATGTCTCTTTTAGTTAAGGTCCACGTCTCTGCACCATACGTAAGCACTGGAAGGATTGCGTTTATAAACTACCCTAAGTGGTGCAGTACGGTTTTCCTATTGCTATTAGTTTTGGAGTTAATTGAGACTATGACATTTTGAAGTCGTTTCGCACGGTGAAAAACGCTGAAAATTTGCCAAAAAGACACCATCGACAATAACTCCAAAACTAAAACAGCTGTTCCGGATTTAACTATATAGTCTTGTTTGCATTTATAAACTACCCTAAGTGATGCAGTATGGTTTTTCTATTCGTATTAGTTTCGGAGATAATTGAGACTATAGGATTTTGTAGCCATTTGGCACGGTCAAAAACGCTAAAAATTTGCCAAAATGACACCATCGACAATAACTCCAAAACTAAAACAGCTATTCCGGATTTAACTGCATAGTCTTGTTTGCGTTTATAAACTACCCTAAGTGGTGCAGTACGGTTTTCCTATTGCTATTAGTTTTGGAGTTAATTGAGACTCTAACATTTTGAAGTCGTTTCGCACGGTGAAAAACGCTGAAAATTTGCCAAAAAGACACCATCGACAATAACTCCAAAACTAAAACAGCTGTTCCGGATTTAACTATATAGTCTTGTTTGCATTTACAAACTACCCTAAGTGATGCAGTATGGTTTTTCTATTCGTATTAGTTTCGGAGATAATTGAGACTATAGGATTTTGTAGCCATTTGACACGGTCAAAAACGCTAAAAATTTGCCAAAATGACACCATCGACAATAACTCCAAAACTAAAACAGCTATTCCGGATTTAACTGCATAGTCTTGTTTGCGTTTATAAACTACCCTAAGTGGTGCAGTACGGTTTTCCTATTGCTATTAGTTTTGGAGTTAATTGAGACTATGACATTTTGAAGTCGTTTCGCACGGTGAAAAACGCTGAAAATTTGCCAAAAAGACACCATCGACAATAACTCCAAAACTAAAACAGCTGTTCCGGATTTAACTATATAGTCTTGTTTGCGTTTATAAACTACCCTAAGTGGTGCAGTACGGTTTTCCTATTGCTATTAGTTTTGGAGTTAATTGAGACTATAACATTTTGAAGTCGTTTCGCACGGTGAAAAACGCTGAAAATTTGCCAAAAAGACACCATCGACAATAACTCCAAAACTAAAACAGCTGTTCCGGATTTAACTATATAGTCTTGTTTGCATTTATAAACTACCCTAAGTGATGCAGTATGGTTTTTCTATTCGTATTAGTTTCGGAGATAATTGAGACTATAGGATTTTGTAGCCATTTGGCACGGTCAAAAACGCTAAAAATTTGCCAAAATGACACCATCGACAATAACTCCAAAACTAAAACAGCTATTCCGGATTTAACTGCATAGTCTTGTTTGCGTTTATAAACTACCCTAAGTGGTGCAGTACGGTTTTCCTATTGCTATTAGTTTTGGAGTTAATTGAGACTATGACATTTTGAAGTCGTTTCGCACGGTGAAAAACGCTGAAAATTTGCCAAAAAGACACCATCGACAATAACTCCAAAACTAAAACAGCTGTTCCGGATTTAACTATATAGTCTTGTTTGCATTTATAAACTACCCTAAGTGATGCAGTATGGTTTTTCTATTCGTATTAGTTTCGGAGATAATTGAGACTATAGGATTTTGTAGCCATTTGGCACGGTCAAAAACGCTAAAAATTTGCCAAAATGACACCATCGACAATAACTCCAAAACTAAAACAGCTATTCCGGATTTAACTGCATAGTCTTGTTTGCGTTTATAAACTACCCTAAGTGGTGCAGTACGGTTTTCCTATTGCTATTAGTTTTGGAGTTAATTGAGACTATGACATTTTGAAGTCGTTTCGCACGGTGAAAAACGCTGAAAATTTGCCAAAAAGACACCATCGACAATAACTCCAAAACTAAAACAGCTGTTCCGGATTTAACTATATAGTCTTGTTTGCATTTATAAACTACCCTAAGTGATGCAGTATGGTTTTTCTATTCGTATTAGTTTCGGAGATAATTGAGACTATAGGATTTTGTAGCCATTTGGCACGGTCAAAAACGCTAAAAATTTGCCAAAATGACACCATCGACAATAACTCCAAAACTAAAACAGCTATTCCGGATTTAACTGCATAGTCTTGTTTGCGTTTATAAACTACCCTAAGTGGTGCAGTACGGTTTTCCTATTGCTATTAGTTTTGGAGTTAATTGAGACTATAACATTTTGAAGTCGTTTCGCACGGTGAAAAACGCTGAAAATTTGCCAAAAAGACACCATCGACAATAACTCCAAAACTAAAACAGCTATTCCGGATTTAACTATATAGTCTTGTTTGCGTTTATAAACTACCCTAAGTGATGCAGTATGGTTTTTCTATTCGTATTAGTTTCGGAGATAATTGAGACTATAGGATTTTGAAGTCATTTCGCACGGTCAAAAACGCTGAAAATTTGCCAAAAAGACACCATCGACAATAACTCCAAAACTAAAACAGCTATTCCGGATTTAACTGCATAGTCTTGTTTGCGTTTATAAACTACCCTAAGTGGTGCAGTACGGTTTTCCTATTGCTATTAGTTTTGGAGTTAATTGAGACTATAGGATTTTGAAGTCGTTTCGCACGGTGAAAAACGCTGAAAATTTGCCAAAAAGACACCATCGACAATAACTCCAAAACTAAAACAGCTGTTCCGGATTTAACTATATAGTCTTGTTTGCGTTTATAAACTACCCTAAGTGGTGCAGTACGGTTTTCCTATTGCTATTAGTTTTGGAGTTAATTGAGACTATAACATTTTGAAGTCGTTTCGCACGGTGAAAAACGCTGAAAATTTGCCAAAAAGACACCATCGACAATAACTCCAAAACTAAAACAGCTGTTCCGGATTTAACTATATAGTCTTGTTTGCATTTATAAACTACCCTAAGTGATGCAGTATGGTTTTTCTATTGCTATTAGTTTCGGAGATAATTGAGACTATAGGATTTTGTAGTCATTTGGCACGGTCAAAAACGCTGAAAATTTGCCAAAATGACACCATCGACAATAACTCCAAAACTAAAACAGCTATTCCGGATTTAACTGCATAGTCTTGTTTGCGTTTATAAACTACCCTAAGTGGTGCAGTACGGTTTTCCTATTGCTATTAGTTTTGGAGTTAATTGAGACTATAGGATTTTGAAGTCATTTCGCACGGTGAAAAACGCTGAAAATTTGCCAAAAAGACACCATCGACAATAACTCCAAAACTAAAACAGCTATTCCGGATTTAACTATATAGTCTTGTTTGCGTTTATAAACTACCCTAAGTGATGCAGTACGGTTTTCCTATTGCTATTAGTTTTGGAGATAATTGAGACTATAACATTTTGAAGTCGTTTCGCACGGTGAAAAACGCTGAAAATTTGCCAAAAAGACACCATCGACAATAACTCCAAAACTAAAACAGCTATTCCGGATTTAACTGCATAGTCTTGTTTGCGTTTATAAACTACCCTAAGTGGTGCAGTACGGTTTTCCTATTGCTATTAGTTTTGGAGTTAATTGAGACTATAGGATTTTGAAGTCGTTTCGCACGGTGAAAAACGCTGAAAATTTGCCAAAATGACACCATCGACAATAACTCCAAAACTAAAACAGCTATTCCGGATTTAACTGCATAGTCTTGTTTGCGTTTATAAACTACCCTAAGTGGTGCAGTACGGTTTTCCTATTGCTATTAGTTTTGGAGTTAATTGAGACTCTAACATTTTGAAGTCGTTTCGCACGGTGAAAAACGCTGAAAATTTGCCAAAAAGACACCATCGACAATAACTCCAAAACTAAAACAGCTGTTCCGGATTTAACTATATAGTCTTGTTTGCATTTATAAACTACCCTAAGTGATGCAGTATGGTTTTTCTATTCGTATTAGTTTCGGAGATAATTGAGACTATAGGATTTTGTAGCCATTTGACACGGTCAAAAACGCTAAAAATTTGCCAAAATGACACCATCGACAATAACTCCAAAACTAAAACAGCTATTCCGGATTTAACTGCATAGTCTTGTTTGCGTTTATCATCATCATCATCATCATTGTCAACCATTATCAATCCACTGCTGGAAGAAGGTCTCCCCAAGTTTCCTCCACAACGGTCTGTCTTGTGCCAGTCTCCTCCATGTCACCCCCTGCATACTTTCGAATTTCATCCACCCATCTCCCATGTGGTCTTCTTCTGGGTCTTTTCCTGTCCCTTGGAATCCAATCTAAAATTTCGGCTGTCCATCGACGATCTGTCCTTCTGGCAGTATGTCCAGCCCATTGCCATTTCAGGGATTTAACTCTGATCATGATGTCTTCCACTCTTGTCATTTTTCGGATCCACGAGTTCCTCTTCTTATCTCTCCTGGTTACACCAAGTATGCACCTCTCCATGCTTCTTTGAGTTGTCTGCAGCCTTTGTATGTCTCTTTTAGTTAAGGTCCACGTCTCTGCACCATACGTAAGCACTGGAAGGATTGCGTTTATAAACTACCCTAAGTGGTGCAGTACGGTTTTCCTATTGCTATTAGTTTTGGAGTTAATTGAGACTATGACATTTTGAAGTCGTTTCGCACGGTGAAAAACGCTGAAAATTTGCCAAAAAGACACCATCGACAATAACTCCAAAACTAAAACAGCTGTTCCGGATTTAACTATATAGTCTTGTTTGCATTTACAAACTACCCTAAGTGATGCAGTATGGTTTTTCTATTCGTATTAGTTTCGGAGATAATTGAGACTATAGGATTTTGTAGCCATTTGGCACGGTCAAAAACGCTAAAAATTTGCCAAAATGACACCATCGACAATAACTCCAAAACTAAAACAGCTATTCCGGATTTAACTGCATAGTCTTGTTTGCGTTTATAAACTACCCTAAGTGGTGCAGTACGGTTTTCCTATTGCTATTAGTTTTGGAGTTAATTGAGACTCTAACATTTTGAAGTCGTTTCGCACGGTGAAAAACGCTGAAAATTTGCCAAAAAGACACCATCGACAATAACTCCAAAACTAAAACAGCTGTTCCGGATTTAACTATATAGTCTTGTTTGCATTTATAAACTACCCTAAGTGATGCAGTATGGTTTTTCTATTCGTATTAGTTTCGGAGATAATTGAGACTATAGGATTTTGTAGCCATTTGGCACGGTCAAAAACGCTAAAAATTTGCCAAAAAGACACCATCGACAATAACTCCAAAACTAAAACAGCTATTCCGGATTTAACTGCATAGTCTTGTTTGCGTTTATAAACTACCCTAAGTGGTGCAGTACGGTTTTCCTATTGCTATTAGTTTTGGAGTTAATTGAGACTATGACATTTTGAAGTCGTTTCGCACGGTGAAAAACGCTGAAAATTTGCCAAAAAGACACCATCGACAATAACTCCAAAACTAAAACAGCTGTTCCGGATTTAACTATATAGTCTTGTTTGCATTTATAAACTACCCTAAGTGGTGCAGTACGGTTTTCCTATTGCTATTAGTTTTGGAGTTAATTGAGACTCTAACATTTTGAAGTCGTTTCGCACGGTGAAAAACGCTGAAAATTTGCCAAAAAGACACCATCGACAATAACTCCAAAACTAAAACAGCTGTTCCGGATTTAACTATATAGTCTTGTTTGCATTTATAAACTACCCTAAGTGATGCAGTATGGTTTTTCTATTCGTATTAGTTTCGGAGATAATTGAGACTATAGGATTTTGTAGTCATTTGGCACGGTCAAAAACGCTGAAAATTTGCCAAAATGACACCATCGACAATAACTCCAAAACTAAAACAGCTATTCCGGATTTAACTGCATAGTCTTGTTTGCGTTTATAAACTACCCTAAGTGGTGCAGTACGGTTTTCCTATTGCTATTAGTTTTGGAGTTAATTGAGACTCTAACATTTTGAAGTCGTTTCGCACGGTGAAAAACGCTGAAAATTTGCCAAAAAGACACCATCGACAATAACTCCAAAACTAAAACAGCTGTTCCGGATTTAACTATATAGTCTTGTTTGCATTTATAAACTACCCTAAGTGATGCAGTATGGTTTTTCTATTCGTATTAGTTTCGGAGATAATTGAGACTATAGGATTTTGTAGCCATTTGGCACGGTCAAAAACGCTAAAAATTTGCCAAAATGACACCATCGACAATAACTCCAAAACTAAAACAGCTATTCCGGATTTAACTGCATAGTCTTGTTTGCGTTTATAAACTACCCTAAGTGGTGCAGTACGGTTTTCCTATTGCTATTAGTTTTGGAGTTAATTGAGACTATGACATTTTGAAGTCGTTTCGCACGGTGAAAAACGCTGAAAATTTGCCAAAAAGACACCATCGACAATAACTCCAAAACTAAAACAGCTGTTCCGGATTTAACTATATAGTCTTGTTTGCATTTATAAACTACCCTAAGTGATGCAGTATGGTTTTTCTATTCGTATTAGTTTCGGAGATAATTGAGACTATAGGATTTTGTAGCCATTTGGCACGGTCAAAAACGCTAAAAATTTGCCAAAATGACACCATCGACAATAACTCCAAAACTAAAACAGCTATTCCGGATTTAACTGCATAGTCTTGTTTGCGTTTATAAACTACCCTAAGTGGTGCAGTACGGTTTTCCTATTGCTATTAGTTTTGGAGTTAATTGAGACTCTAACATTTTGAAGTCGTTTCGCACGGTGAAAAACGCTGAAAATTTGCCAAAAAGACACCATCGACAATAACTCCAAAACTAAAACAGCTATTCCGGATTTAACTATATAGTCTTGTTTGCGTTTATAAACTACCCTAAGTGATGCAGTATGGTTTTTCTATTGCTATTAGTTTCGGAGATAATTGAGACTATAGGATTTTGTAGCCATTTGGCACGGTCAAAAACGCTGAAAATTTGCCAAAATGACACCATCGACAATAACTCCAAAACTAAAACAGCTATTCCGGATTTAACTGCATAGTCTTGTTTGCGTTTATAAACTACCCTAAGTGGTGCAGTACGGTTTTCCTATTGCTATTAGTTTTGGAGTTAATTGAGACTATAACATTTTGAAGTCGTTTCGCACGGTGAAAAACGCTGAAAATTTGCCAAAAAGACACCATCGACAATAACTCCAAAACTAAAACAGCTGTTCCGGATTTAACTATATAGTCTTGTTTGCGTTTATAAACTACCCTAAGTGGTGCAGTACGGTTTTCCTATTGCTATTAGTTTTGGAGTTAATTGAGACTATAACATTTTGAAGTCGTTTCGCACGGTGAAAAACGCTGAAAATTTGCCAAAAAGACACCATCGACAATAACTCCAAAACTAAAACAGCTGTTCCGGATTTAACTATATAGTCTTGTTTGCATTTATAAACTACCCTAAGTGATGCAGTATGGTTTTTCTATTCGTATTAGTTTCGGAGATAATTGAGACTATAGGATTTTGTAGTCATTTGGCACGGTCAAAAACGCTGAAAATTTGCCAAAATGACACCATCGACAATAACTCCAAAACTAAAACAGCTATTCCGGATTTAACTGCATAGTCTTGTTTGCGTTTATAAACTACCCTAAGTGGTGCAGTACGGTTTTCCTATTGCTATTAGTTTTGGAGTTAATTGAGACTCTAACATTTTGAAGTCGTTTCGCACGGTGAAAAACGCTGAAAATTTGCCAAAAAGACACCATCGACAATAACTCCAAAACTAAAACAGCTATTCCGGATTTAACTATATAGTCTTGTTTGCGTTTATAAACTACCCTAAGTGGTGCAGTACGGTTTTCCTATTGCTATTAGTTTTGGAGATAATTGAGACTATAACATTTTGAAGTCGTTTCGCACGGTGAAAAACGCTGAAAATTTGCCAAAAAGACACCATCGACAATAACTCCAAAACTAAAACAGCTATTCCGGATTTAACTGCATAGTCTTGTTTGCGTTTATAAACTACCCTAAGTGGTGCAGTACGGTTTTCCTATTGCTATTAGTTTTGGAGTTAATTGAGACTATAGGATTTTGAAGTCATTTCGCACGGTGAAAAACGCTGAAAATTTGCCAAAATGACACCATCGACAATAACTCCAAAACTAAAACAGCTATTCCGGATTTAACTGCATAGTCTTGTTTGCGTTTATAAACTACCCTAAGTGGTGCAGTACGGTTTTCCTATTGCTATTAGTTTTGGAGTTAATTGAGACTATAACATTTTGAAGTCGTTTCGCACGGTGAAAAACGCTGAAAATTTGCCAAAAAGACACCATCGACAATAACTCCAAAACTAAAACAGCTGTTCCGGATTTAACTATATAGTCTTGTTTGCATTTACAAACTACCCTAAGTGATGCAGTATGGTTTTTCTATTCGTATTAGTTTCGGAGATAATTGAGACTATAGGATTTTGTAGCCATTTGACACGGTCAAAAACGCTAAAAATTTGCCAAAATGACACCATCGACAATAACTCCAAAACTAAAACAGCTATTCCGGATTTAACTGCATAGTCTTGTTTGCGTTTATCATCATCATCATCATCATTGTCAACCATTATCAATCCACTGCTGGAAGAAGGTCTCCCCAAGTTTCCTCCACAACGGTCTGTCTTGTGCCAGTCTCCTCCATGTCACCCCCTGCATACTTTCGAATTTCATCCACCCATCTCCCATGTGGTCTTCTTCTGGGTCTTTTCCTGTCCCTTGGAATCCAATCTAAAATTTCGGCTGTCCATCGACGATCTGTCCTTCTGGCAGTATGTCCAGCCCATTGCCATTTCAGGGATTTAACTCTGATCATGATGTCTTCCACTCTTGTCATTTTTCGGATCCACGAGTTCCTCTTCTTATCTCTCCTGGTTACACCAAGTATGCACCTCTCCATGCTTCTTTGAGTTGTCTGCAGCCTTTGTATGTCTCTTTTAGTTAAGGTCCACGTCTCTGCACCATACGTAAGCACTGGAAGGATTGCGTTTATAAACTACCCTAAGTGGTGCAGTACGGTTTTCCTATTGCTATTAGTTTTGGAGTTAATTGAGACTCTAACATTTTGAAGTCGTTTCGCACGGTGAAAAACGCTGAAAATTTGCCAAAAAGACACCATCGACAATAACTCCAAAACTAAAACAGCTGTTCCGGATTTAACTATATAGTCTTGTTTGCATTTACAAACTACCCTAAGTGATGCAGTATGGTTTTTCTATTCGTATTAGTTTCGGAGATAATTGAGACTATAGGATTTTGTAGCCATTTGGCACGGTCAAAAACGCTAAAAATTTGCCAAAATGACACCATCGACAATAACTCCAAAACTAAAACAGCTATTCCGGATTTAACTGCATAGTCTTGTTTGCGTTTATAAACTACCCTAAGTGGTGCAGTACGGTTTTCCTATTGCTATTAGTTTTGGAGTTAATTGAGACTATAACATTTTGAAGTCGTTTCGCACGGTGAAAAACGCTGAAAATTTGCCAAAAAGACACCATCGACAATAACTCCAAAACTAAAACAGCTGTTCCGGATTTAACTATATAGTCTTGTTTGCATTTATAAACTACCCTAAGTGATGCAGTATGGTTTTTCTATTCGTATTAGTTTCGGAGATAATTGAGACTATAGGATTTTGTAGCCATTTGGCACGGTCAAAAACGCTAAAAATTTGCCAAAATGACACCATCGACAATAACTCCAAAACTAAAACAGCTATTCCGGATTTAACTGCATAGTCTTGTTTGCGTTTATAAACTACCCTAAGTGGTGCAGTACGGTTTTCCTATTGCTATTAGTTTTGGAGTTAATTGAGACTATGACATTTTGAAGTCGTTTCGCACGGTGAAAAACGCTGAAAATTTGCCAAAAAGACACCATCGACAATAACTCCAAAACTAAAACAGCTATTCCGGATTTAACTATATAGTCTTGTTTGCGTTTATAAACTACCCTAAGTGGTGCAGTACGGTTTTCCTATTGCTATTAGTTTTGGAGTTAATTGAGACTATAACATTTTGAAGTCGTTTCGCACGGTGAAAAACGCTGAAAATTTGCCAAAAAGACACCATCGACAATAACTCCAAAACTAAAACAGCTATTCCGGATTTAACTGCATAGTCTTGTTTGCGTTTATAAACTACCCTAAGTGATGCAGTACGGTTTTCCTATTGCTATTAGTTTTGGAGATAATTGAGACTATAGGATTTTGTAGCCATTTGGCACGGTCAAAAACGCTGAAAATTTGCCAAAAAGACACCATCGACAATAACTCCAAAACTAAAACAGCTATTCCGGATTTAACTGCATAGTCTTGTTTGCGTTTATAAACTACCCTAAGTGGTGCAGTACGGTTTTCCTATTGCTATTAGTTTTGGAGTTAATTGAGACTATAGGATTTTGAAGTCATTTCGCACGGTGAAAAACGCTGAAAATTTGCCAAAATGACACCATCGACAATAACTCCAAAACTAAAACAGCTATTCCGGATTTAACTGCATAGTCTTGTTTGCGTTTATAAACTACCCTAAGTGGTGCAGTACGGTTTTCCTATTGCTATTAGTTTTGGAGTTAATTGAGACTCTAACATTTTGAAGTCGTTTCGCACGGTGAAAAACGCTGAAAATTTGCCAAAAAGACACCATCGACAATAACTCCAAAACTAAAACAGCTGTTCCGGATTTAACTATATAGTCTTGTTTGCATTTATAAACTACCCTAAGTGATGCAGTATGGTTTTTCTATTCGTATTAGTTTCGGAGATAATTGAGACTATAGGATTTTGTAGCCATTTGACACGGTCAAAAACGCTAAAAATTTGCCAAAATGACACCATCGACAATAACTCCAAAACTAAAACAGCTATTCCGGATTTAACTGCATAGTCTTGTTTGCGTTTATATCATCATCATCATCATTGTCAACCATTATCAATTGCACTGCTGGAAGAAGGTCTCATTTTGAAGTTTCCTCCACAACGGTCTGTCTTGTGCCAAAAAGTCTCCTCCATGTCACCCCCTGCATACTTTCGAATTTCATCCACCCATCTCCCATGTGGTCTTCTTCTGGGTCTTTTCCTGTCTGTTGGAATCCAATCTAAAATTTTGTCCATCGACGATCTGTCCTTCTGGCACGGTATGTCCAGCCCATTGCCATTTCCAGGGATTTAACTATCATGATGTCTTCCACTCTTGTCATTTATAAACTCGGATCCAGTATGGTTCCTCTTCTTATTCGTATTGGTTCACCAAGTATGAGACTCTCCATGCTTCTTTGAGTTGTCTGCAGCCATTTGGTATGTCTCTAAAAATTTGCCAAAATGACACCATCGACAATAACTGCACCATACGTAAGCACTGGAAGGATTGCGTTTATAAACTACCCTAAGTGGTGCAGTACGGTTTTCCTATTGCTATTAGTTTTGGAGTTAATTGAGACTATGACATTTTGAAGTCGTTTCGCACGGTGAAAAACGCTGAAAATTTGCCAAAAAGACACCATCGACAATAACTCCAAAACTAAAACAGCTGTTCCGGATTTAACTATATAGTCTTGTTTGCATTTATAAACTACCCTAAGTGATGCAGTATGGTTTTTCTATTCGTATTAGTTTCGGAGATAATTGAGACTATAGGATTTTGTAGCCATTTGGCACGGTCAAAAACGCTAAAAATTTGCCAAAATGACACCATCGACAATAACTCCAAAACTAAAACAGCTATTCCGGATTTAACTGCATAGTCTTGTTTGCGTTTATAAACTACCCTAAGTGGTGCAGTACGGTTTTCCTATTGCTATTAGTTTTGGAGTTAATTGAGACTATGACATTTTGAAGTCGTTTCGCACGGTGAAAAACGCTGAAAATTTGCCAAAAAGACACCATCGACAATAACTCCAAAACTAAAACAGCTGTTCCGGATTTAACTATATAGTCTTGTTTGCATTTATAAACTACCCTAAGTGATGCAGTATGGTTTTTCTATTCGTATTAGTTTCGGAGATAATTGAGACTATAGGATTTTGTAGCCATTTGGCACGGTCAAAAACGCTAAAAATTTGCCAAAATGACACCATCGACAATAACTCCAAAACTAAAACAGCTATTCCGGATTTAACTGCATAGTCTTGTTTGCGTTTATAAACTACCCTAAGTGGTGCAGTACGGTTTTCCTATTGCTATTAGTTTTGGAGTTAATTGAGACTCTAACATTTTGAAGTCGTTTCGCACGGTGAAAAACGCTGAAAATTTGCCAAAAAGACACCATCGACAATAACTCCAAAACTAAAACAGCTGTTCCGGATTTAACTATATAGTCTTGTTTGCGTTTATAAACTACCCTAAGTGGTGCAGTACGGTTTTCCTATTGCTATTAGTTTCGGAGTTAATTGAGACTATAGGATTTTGAAGTCGTTTCGCACGGTGAAAAACGCTGAAAATTTGCCAAAAAGACACCATCGACAATAACTCCAAAACTAAAACAGCTGTTCCGGATTTAACTATATAGTCTTGTTTGCATTTATAAACTACCCTAAGTGATGCAGTATGGTTTTTCTATTCGTATTAGTTTCGGAGATAATTGAGACTATAGGATTTTGTAGCCATTTGGCACGGTCAAAAACGCTAAAAATTTGCCAAAATGACACCATCGACAATAACTCCAAAACTAAAACAGCTATTCCGGATTTAACTGCATAGTCTTGTTTGCGTTTATAAACTACCCTAAGTGGTGCAGTACGGTTTTCCTATTGCTATTAGTTTTGGAGTTAATTGAGACTATAACATTTTGAAGTCGTTTCGCACGGTGAAAAACGCTGAAAATTTGCCAAAAAGACACCATCGACAATAACTCCAAAACTAAAACAGCTGTTCCGGATTTAACTATATAGTCTTGTTTGCATTTATAAACTACCCTAAGTGGTGCAGTACGGTTTTCCTATTGCTATTAGTTTTGGAGTTAATTGAGACTATAACATTTTGAAGTCGTTTCGCACGGTGAAAAACGCTGAAAATTTGCCAAAAAGACACCATCGACAATAACTCCAAAACTAAAACAGCTATTCCGGATTTAACTGCATAGTCTTGTTTGCGTTTATAAACTACCCTAAGTGGTGCAGTACGGTTTTCCTATTGCTATTAGTTTTGGAGATAATTGAGACTATAGGATTTTGTAGTCATTTGGCACGGTCAAAAACGCTAAAAATTTGCCAAAAAGACACCATCGACAATAACTCCAAAACTAAAACAGCTATTCCGGATTTAACTGCATAGTCTTGTTTGCGTTTATAAACTACCCTAAGTGGTGCAGTACGGTTTTCCTATTGCTATTAGTTTTGGAGTTAATTGAGACTATAGGATTTTGAAGTCATTTCGCACGGTGAAAAACGCTGAAAATTTGCCAAAATGACACCATCGACAATAACTCCAAAACTAAAACAGCTATTCCGGATTTAACTGCATAGTCTTGTTTGCGTTTATAAACTACCCTAAGTGGTGCAGTACGGTTTTCCTATTGCTATTAGTTTTGGAGTTAATTGAGACTATAACATTTTGAAGTCGTTTCGCACGGTGAAAAACGCTGAAAATTTGCCAAAAAGACACCATCGACAATAACTCCAAAACTAAAACAGCTGTTCCGGATTTAACTATATAGTCTTGTTTGCATTTATAAACTACCCTAAGTGATGCAGTATGGTTTTTCTATTCGTATTAGTTTCGGAGATAATTGAGACTATAGGATTTTGTAGCCATTTGACACGGTCAAAAACGCTAAAAATTTGCCAAAATGACACCATCGACAATAACTCCAAAACTAAAACAGCTATTCCGGATTTAACTGCATAGTCTTGTTTGCGTTTATCATCATCATCATCATCATTGTCAACCATTATCAATCCACTGCTGGAAGAAGGTCTCCCCAAGTTTCCTCCACAACGGTCTGTCTTGTGCCAGTCTCCTCCATGTCACCCCCTGCATACTTTCGAATTTCATCCACCCATCTCCCATGTGGTCTTCTTCTGGGTCTTTTCCTGTCCCTTGGAATCCAATCTAAAATTTCGGCTGTCCATCGACGATCTGTCCTTCTGGCAGTATGTCCAGCCCATTGCCATTTCAGGGATTTAACTCTGATCATGATGTCTTCCACTCTTGTCATTTTTCGGATCCACGAGTTCCTCTTCTTATCTCTCCTGGTTACACCAAGTATGCACCTCTCCATGCTTCTTTGAGTTGTCTGCAGCCTTTGTATGTCTCTTTTAGTTAAGGTCCACGTCTCTGCACCATACGTAAGCACTGGAAGGATTGCGTTTATAAACTACCCTAAGTGGTGCAGTACGGTTTTCCTATTGCTATTAGTTTTGGAGTTAATTGAGACTATGACATTTTGAAGTCGTTTCGCACGGTGAAAAACGCTGAAAATTTGCCAAAAAGACACCATCGACAATAACTCCAAAACTAAAACAGCTGTTCCGGATTTAACTATATAGTCTTGTTTGCATTTACAAACTACCCTAAGTGATGCAGTATGGTTTTTCTATTCGTATTAGTTTCGGAGATAATTGAGACTATAGGATTTTGTAGCCATTTGGCACGGTCAAAAACGCTAAAAATTTGCCAAAATGACACCATCGACAATAACTCCAAAACTAAAACAGCTATTCCGGATTTAACTGCATAGTCTTGTTTGCGTTTATAAACTACCCTAAGTGGTGCAGTACGGTTTTCCTATTGCTATTAGTTTTGGAGTTAATTGAGACTATGACATTTTGAAGTCGTTTCGCACGGTGAAAAACGCTGAAAATTTGCCAAAAAGACACCATCGACAATAACTCCAAAACTAAAACAGCTGTTCCGGATTTAACTATATAGTCTTGTTTGCATTTATAAACTACCCTAAGTGATGCAGTATGGTTTTTCTATTCGTATTAGTTTCGGAGATAATTGAGACTATAGGATTTTGTAGCCATTTGGCACGGTCAAAAACGCTAAAAATTTGCCAAAATGACACCATCGACAATAACTCCAAAACTAAAACAGCTATTCCGGATTTAACTGCATAGTCTTGTTTGCGTTTATAAACTACCCTAAGTGGTGCAGTACGGTTTTCCTATTGCTATTAGTTTTGGAGTTAATTGAGACTATAACATTTTGAAGTCGTTTCGCACGGTGAAAAACGCTGAAAATTTGCCAAAAAGACACCATCGACAATAACTCCAAAACTAAAACAGCTGTTCCGGATTTAACTATATAGTCTTGTTTGCGTTTATAAACTACCCTAAGTGGTGCAGTACGGTTTTCCTATTGCTATTAGTTTCGGAGTTAATTGAGACTATAGGATTTTGAAGTCGTTTCGCACGGTGAAAAACGCTGAAAATTTGCCAAAAAGACACCATCGACAATAACTCCAAAACTAAAACAGCTGTTCCGGATTTAACTATATAGTCTTGTTTGCATTTATAAACTACCCTAAGTGATGCAGTATGGTTTTTCTATTCGTATTAGTTTCGGAGATAATTGAGACTATAGGATTTTGTAGCCATTTGGCACGGTCAAAAACGCTAAAAATTTGCCAAAATGACACCATCGACAATAACTCCAAAACTAAAACAGCTATTCCGGATTTAACTGCATAGTCTTGTTTGCGTTTATAAACTACCCTAAGTGGTGCAGTACGGTTTTCCTATTGCTATTAGTTTTGGAGTTAATTGAGACTATAACATTTTGAAGTCGTTTCGCACGGTGAAAAACGCTGAAAATTTGCCAAAAAGACACCATCGACAATAACTCCAAAACTAAAACAGCTGTTCCGGATTTAACTATATAGTCTTGTTTGCATTTATAAACTACCCTAAGTGATGCAGTATGGTTTTTCTATTCGTATTAGTTTTGGAGATAATTGAGACTATAGGATTTTGAAGTCGTTTCGCACGGTGAAAAACGCTGAAAATTTGCCAAAAAGACACCATCGACAATAACTCCAAAACTAAAACAGCTATTCCGGATTTAACTGCATAGTCTTGTTTGCGTTTATAAACTACCCTAAGTGATGCAGTACGGTTTTCCTATTGCTATTAGTTTTGGAGATAATTGAGACTATAGGATTTTGAAGTCATTTCGCACGGTCAAAAACGCTGAAAATTTGCCAAAAAGACACCATCGACAATAACTCCAAAACTAAAACAGCTATTCCGGATTTAACTGCATAGTCTTGTTTGCGTTTATAAACTACCCTAAGTGGTGCAGTACGGTTTTCCTATTGCTATTAGTTTTGGAGTTAATTGAGACTATAGGATTTTGTAGCCATTTGGCACGGTCAAAAACGCTGAAAATTTGCCAAAATGACACCATCGACAATAACTCCAAAACTAAAACAGCTATTCCGGATTTAACTGCATAGTCTTGTTTGCGTTTATAAACTACCCTAAGTGGTGCAGTACGGTTTTCCTATTGCTATTAGTTTTGGAGTTAATTGAGACTATAACATTTTGAAGTCGTTTCGCACGGTGAAAAACGCTGAAAATTTGCCAAAAAGACACCATCGACAATAACTCCAAAACTAAAACAGCTGTTCCGGATTTAACTATATAGTCTTGTTTGCATTTATAAACTACCCTAAGTGATGCAGTATGGTTTTTCTATTCGTATTAGTTTCGGAGATAATTGAGACTATAGGATTTTGTAGTCATTTGACACGGTCAAAAACGCTGAAAATTTGCCAAAATGACACCATCGACAATAACTCCAAAACTAAAACAGCTATTCCGGATTTAACTGCATAGTCTTGTTTGCGTTTATCATCATCATCATCATTGTCAACCATTATCAATTCACTGCTGGAAGAAGGTCTCCCCAAGTTTCCTCCACAACGGTCTGTCTTGTGCCAGTCTCCTCCATGTCACCCCCTGCATACTTTCGAATTTCATCCACCCATCTCCCATGTGGTCTTCTTCTGGGTCTTTTCCTGTCCCTGTTGGAATCCAATCTAAAATTTCGGCTGTCCATCGACGATCTGTCCTTCTGGCAGTATGTCCAGCCCATTGCCATTTCAGGGATTTAACTCTGATCATGATGTCTTCCACTCTTGTCATTTTTCGGATCCACGAGTTCCTCTTCTTATCTCTCCTGGTTACACCAAGTATGCACCTCTCCATGCTTCTTTGAGTTGTCTGCAGCCTTTGTATGTCTCTTTTAGTTAAGGTCCACGTCTCTGCACCATACGTAAGCACTGGAAGGATTGCGTTTATAAACTACCCTAAGTGGTGCAGTACGGTTTTCCTATTGCTATTAGTTTTGGAGTTAATTGAGACTATGACATTTTGAAGTCGTTTCGCACGGTGAAAAACGCTGAAAATTTGCCAAAAAGACACCATCGACAATAACTCCAAAACTAAAACAGCTGTTCCGGATTTAACTATATAGTCTTGTTTGCATTTATAAACTACCCTAAGTGATGCAGTATGGTTTTTCTATTCGTATTAGTTTCGGAGATAATTGAGACTATAGGATTTTGTAGCCATTTGGCACGGTCAAAAACGCTAAAAATTTGCCAAAATGACACCATCGACAATAACTCCAAAACTAAAACAGCTATTCCGGATTTAACTGCATAGTCTTGTTTGCGTTTATAAACTACCCTAAGTGGTGCAGTACGGTTTTCCTATTGCTATTAGTTTTGGAGTTAATTGAGACTATGACATTTTGAAGTCGTTTCGCACGGTGAAAAACGCTGAAAATTTGCCAAAAAGACACCATCGACAATAACTCCAAAACTAAAACAGCTGTTCCGGATTTAACTATATAGTCTTGTTTGCATTTATAAACTACCCTAAGTGATGCAGTATGGTTTTTCTATTCGTATTAGTTTCGGAGATAATTGAGACTATAGGATTTTGTAGCCATTTGGCACGGTCAAAAACGCTAAAAATTTGCCAAAATGACACCATCGACAATAACTCCAAAACTAAAACAGCTATTCCGGATTTAACTGCATAGTCTTGTTTGCGTTTATAAACTACCCTAAGTGGTGCAGTACGGTTTTCCTATTGCTATTAGTTTTGGAGTTAATTGAGACTATGACATTTTGAAGTCGTTTCGCACGGTGAAAAACGCTGAAAATTTGCCAAAAAGACACCATCGACAATAACTCCAAAACTAAAACAGCTATTCCGGATTTAACTATATAGTCTTGTTTGCGTTTATAAACTACCCTAAGTGGTGCAGTACGGTTTTCCTATTGCTATTAGTTTCGGAGTTAATTGAGACTATAACATTTTGAAGTCGTTTCGCACGGTGAAAAACGCTGAAAATTTGCCAAAAAGACACCATCGACAATAACTCCAAAACTAAAACAGCTGTTCCGGATTTAACTATATAGTCTTGTTTGCATTTATAAACTACCCTAAGTGATGCAGTATGGTTTTTCTATTCGTATTAGTTTCGGAGATAATTGAGACTATAGGATTTTGTAGCCATTTGGCACGGTCAAAAACGCTAAAAATTTGCCAAAATGACACCATCGACAATAACTCCAAAACTAAAACAGCTATTCCGGATTTAACTGCATAGTCTTGTTTGCGTTTATAAACTACCCTAAGTGGTGCAGTACGGTTTTCCTATTGCTATTAGTTTTGGAGTTAATTGAGACTATAACATTTTGAAGTCGTTTCGCACGGTGAAAAACGCTGAAAATTTGCCAAAAAGACACCATCGACAATAACTCCAAAACTAAAACAGCTGTTCCGGATTTAACTATATAGTCTTGTTTGCATTTATAAACTACCCTAAGTGATGCAGTATGGTTTTTCTATTGCTATTAGTTTTGGAGATAATTGAGACTATAGGATTTTGAAGTCGTTTCGCACGGTGAAAAACGCTGAAAATTTGCCAAAAAGACACCATCGACAATAACTCCAAAACTAAAACAGCTATTCCGGATTTAACTGCATAGTCTTGTTTGCGTTTATAAACTACCCTAAGTGGTGCAGTACGGTTTTCCTATTGCTATTAGTTTTGGAGATAATTGAGACTATAGGATTTTGTAGCCATTTGGCACGGTCAAAAACGCTGAAAATTTGCCAAAAAGACACCATCGACAATAACTCCAAAACTAAAACAGCTATTCCGGATTTAACTGCATAGTCTTGTTTGCGTTTATAAACTACCCTAAGTGGTGCAGTACGGTTTTCCTATTGCTATTAGTTTTGGAGTTAATTGAGACTATAGGATTTTGAAGTCATTTCGCACGGTGAAAAACGCTGAAAATTTGCCAAAATGACACCATCGACAATAACTCCAAAACTAAAACAGCTATTCCGGATTTAACTGCATAGTCTTGTTTGCGTTTATAAACTACCCTAAGTGGTGCAGTACGGTTTTCCTATTGCTATTAGTTTTGGAGTTAATTGAGACTATAACATTTTGAAGTCGTTTCGCACGGTGAAAAACGCTGAAAATTTGCCAAAAAGACACCATCGACAATAACTCCAAAACTAAAACAGCTGTTCCGGATTTAACTATATAGTCTTGTTTGCATTTATAAACTACCCTAAGTGATGCAGTATGGTTTTTCTATTCGTATTAGTTTCGGAGATAATTGAGACTATAGGATTTTGTAGCCATTTGGCACGGTCAAAAACGCTAAAAATTTGCCAAAATGACACCATCGACAATAACTCCAAAACTAAAACAGCTATTCCGGATTTAACTGCATAGTCTTGTTTGCGTTTATCATCATCATCATCATTGTCAACCATTATCAATTCCACTGCTGGAAGAAGGTCTCCCCAAGTTTCCTCCACAACGGTCTGTCTTGTGCCAGTCTCCTCCATGTCACCCCCTGCATACTTTCGAATTTCATCCACCCATCTCCCATGTGGTCTTCTTCTGGGTCTTTTCCTGTCCCTTGGAATCCAATCTAAAATTTCGGCTGTCCATCGACGATCTGTCCTTCTGGCAGTATGTCCAGCCCATTGCCATTTCAGGGATTTAACTCTGATCATGATGTCTTCCACTCTTGTCATTTTTCGGATCCACGAGTTCCTCTTCTTATCTCTCCTGGTTACACCAAGTATGCACCTCTCCATGCTTCTTTGAGTTGTCTGCAGCCTTTGTATGTCTCTTTTAGTTAAGGTCCACGTCTCTGCACCATACGTAAGCACTGGAAGGATTGCGTTTATAAACTACCCTAAGTGGTGCAGTACGGTTTTCCTATTGCTATTAGTTTTGGAGTTAATTGAGACTCTAACATTTTGAAGTCGTTTCGCACGGTGAAAAACGCTGAAAATTTGCCAAAAAGACACCATCGACAATAACTCCAAAACTAAAACAGCTGTTCCGGATTTAACTATATAGTCTTGTTTGCATTTATAAACTACCCTAAGTGATGCAGTATGGTTTTTCTATTCGTATTAGTTTCGGAGATAATTGAGACTATAGGATTTTGTAGCCATTTGGCACGGTCAAAAACGCTAAAAATTTGCCAAAATGACACCATCGACAATAACTCCAAAACTAAAACAGCTATTCCGGATTTAACTGCATAGTCTTGTTTGCGTTTATAAACTACCCTAAGTGGTGCAGTACGGTTTTCCTATTGCTATTAGTTTTGGAGTTAATTGAGACTATGACATTTTGAAGTCGTTTCGCACGGTGAAAAACGCTGAAAATTTGCCAAAAAGACACCATCGACAATAACTCCAAAACTAAAACAGCTGTTCCGGATTTAACTATATAGTCTTGTTTGCATTTATAAACTACCCTAAGTGATGCAGTATGGTTTTTCTATTCGTATTAGTTTCGGAGATAATTGAGACTATAGGATTTTGTAGCCATTTGGCACGGTCAAAAACGCTAAAAATTTGCCAAAATGACACCATCGACAATAACTCCAAAACTAAAACAGCTATTCCGGATTTAACTGCATAGTCTTGTTTGCGTTTATAAACTACCCTAAGTGGTGCAGTACGGTTTTCCTATTGCTATTAGTTTTGGAGTTAATTGAGACTATGACATTTTGAAGTCGTTTCGCACGGTGAAAAACGCTGAAAATTTGCCAAAAAGACACCATCGACAATAACTCCAAAACTAAAACAGCTGTTCCGGATTTAACTATATAGTCTTGTTTGCATTTATAAACTACCCTAAGTGATGCAGTATGGTTTTTCTATTCGTATTAGTTTCGGAGATAATTGAGACTATAGGATTTTGAAGTCGTTTCGCACGGTGAAAAACGCTGAAAATTTGCCAAAAAGACACCATCGACAATAACTCCAAAACTAAAACAGCTATTCCGGATTTAACTGCATAGTCTTGTTTGCGTTTATAAACTACCCTAAGTGATGCAGTACGGTTTTCCTATTGCTATTAGTTTTGGAGTTAATTGAGACTATAGGATTTTGTAGCCATTTGGCACGGTCAAAAACGCTGAAAATTTGCCAAAATGACACCATCGACAATAACTCCAAAACTAAAACAGCTATTCCGGATTTAACTGCATAGTCTTGTTTGCGTTTATAAACTACCCTAAGTGGTGCAGTACGGTTTTTCCTATTGCTATTAGTTTTGGAGATAATTGAGACTATGACATTTTGAAGTCGTTTCGCACGGTGAAAAACGCTGAAAATTTGCCAAAAAGACACCATCGACAATAACTCCAAAACTAAAACAGCTGTTCCGGATTTAACTATATAGTCTTGTTTGCATTTATAAACTACCCTAAGTGATGCAGTATGGTTTTTCTATTCGTATTAGTTTCGGAGATAATTGAGACTATAGGATTTTGTAGCCATTTGGCACGGTCAAAAACGCTGAAAATTTGCCAAAAAGACACCATCGACAATAACTCCAAAACTAAAACAGCTGTTCCGGATTTAACTATATAGTCTTGTTTGCATTTATAAACTACCCTAAGTGATGCAGTATGGTTTTTCTATTCGTATTAGTTTCGGAGATAATTGAGACTATAGGATTTTGTAGTCATTTGGCACGGTCAAAAACGCTGAAAATTTGCCAAAATGACACCATCGACAATAACTCCAAAACTAAAACAGCTATTCCGGATTTAACTGCATAGTCTTGTTTGCGTTTATAAACTACCCTAAGTGGTGCAGTACGGTTTTCCTATTGCTATTAGTTTTGGAGTTAATTGAGACTATGACATTTTGAAGTCGAAAAACGCTGAAAATTTGCCAAAAAGACACCATCGACAATAACTCCAAAACTAAAACAGCTGTTCCGGATTTAACTATATAGTCTTGTTTGCATTTATAAACTACCCTAAGTGATGCAGTATGGTTTTTCTATTCGTATTAGTTTCGGAGATAATTGAGACTATAGGATTTTGTAGCCATTTGGCACGGTCAAAAACGCTAAAAATTTGCCAAAATGACACCATCGACAATAACTCCAAAACTAAAACAGCTATTCCGGATTTAACTGCATAGTCTTGTTTGCGTTTATAAACTACCCTAAGTGGTGCAGTACGGTTTTCCTATTGCTATTAGTTTTGGAGTTAATTGAGACTCTAACATTTTGAAGTCGTTTCGCACGGTGAAAAACGCTGAAAATTTGCCAAAAAGACACCATCGACAATAACTCCAAAACTAAAACAGCTGTTCCGGATTTAACTATATAGTCTTGTTTGCATTTATAAACTACCCTAAGTGATGCAGTATGGTTTTTCTATTCGTATTAGTTTCGGAGATAATTGAGACTATAGGATTTTGAAGTCATTTCGCACGGTGAAAAACGCTGAAAACTTGCCAAAAAGACACCATCGACAATAACTCCAAAACTAAAACAGCTATTCCGGATTTAACTGCATAGTCTTGTTTGCGTTTATAAACTACCCTAAGTGGTGCAGTACGGTTTTCCTATTGCTATTAGTTTTGGAGTTAATTGAGACTATGACATTTTGAAGTCGTTTCGCACGGTGAAAAACGCTGAAAATTTGCCAAAAAGACACCATCGACAATAACTCCAAAACTAAAACAGCTGTTCCGGATTTAACTATATAGTCTTGTTTGCATTTATAAACTACCCTAAGTGATGCAGTATGGTTTTTCTATTCGTATTAGTTTCGGAGATAATTGAGACTATAGGATTTTGTAGCCATTTGGCACGGTCAAAAACGCTAAAAATTTGCCAAAAAGACACCATCGACAATAACTCCAAAACTAAAACAGCTATTCCGGATTTAACTATATAGTCTTGTTTGCGTTTATAAACTACCCTAAGTGGTGCAGTACGGTTTTCCTATTGCTATTAGTTTTGGAGATAATTGAGACTATAGGATTTTGAAGTCGTTTCGCACGGTGAAAAACGCTGAAAATTTGCCAAAAAGACACCATCGACAATAACTCCAAAACTAAAACAGCTGTTCCGGATTTAACTATATAGTCTTGTTTGCATTTATAAACTACCCTAAGTGATGCAGTATGGTTTTTCTATTCGTATTAGTTTCGGAGATAATTGAGACTATAGGATTTTGTAGCCATTTGGCACGGTCAAAAACGCTAAAAATTTGCCAAAATGACACCATCGACAATAACTCCAAAACTAAAACAGCTATTCCGGATTTAACTGCATAGTCTTGTTTGCGTTTATAAACTACCCTAAGTGGTGCAGTACGGTTTTCCTATTGCTATTAGTTTTGGAGTTAATTGAGACTATGACATTTTGAAGTCGTTTCGCACGGTGAAAAACGCTGAAAATTTGCCAAAAAGACACCATCGACAATAACTCCAAAACTAAAACAGCTGTTCCGGATTTAACTATATAGTCTTGTTTGCATTTATAAACTACCCTAAGTGATGCAGTATGGTTTTTCTATTCGTATTAGTTTCGGAGATAATTGAGACTATAGGATTTTGTAGCCATTTGGCACGGTCAAAAACGCTGAAAATTTGCCAAAATGACACCATCGACAATAACTACTCCAAAACTAAAACAGCTATTCCGGATTTAACTGCATAGTCTTGTTTGCGTTTATAAACTACCCTAAGTGGTGCAGTACGGTTTTCCTATTGCTATTAGTTTTGGAGTTAATTGAGACTATGACATTTTGAAGTCGTTTCGCACGGTGAAAAACGCTGAAAATTTGCCAAAAAGACACCATCGACAATAACTCCAAAACTAAAACAGCTGTTCCGGATTTAACTATATAGTCTTGTTTGCGTTTATAAACTACCCTAAGTGATGCAGTATGGTTTTTCTATTCGTATTAGTTTTGGAGATAATTGAGACTATAGGATTTTGAAGTCATTTCGCACGGTGAAAAACGCTGAAAATTTGCCAAAATGACACCATCGACAATAACTCCAAAACTAAAACAGCTATTCCGGATTTAACTGCATAGTCTTGTTTGCGTTTATAAACTACCCTAAGTGGTGCAGTACGGTTTTCCTATTGCTATTAGTTTTGGAGTTAATTGAGACTATGACATTTTGAAGTCGAAAAACGCTGAAAATTTGCCAAAAAGACACCATCGACAATAACTCCAAAACTAAAACAGCTGTTCCGGATTTAACTATATAGTCTTGTTTGCATTTATAAACTACCCTAAGTGATGCAGTATGGTTTTTCTATTCGTATTAGTTTCGGAGATAATTGAGACTATAGGATTTTGTAGCCATTTGGCACGGTCAAAAACGCTGAAAATTTGCCAAAAAGACACCATCGACAATAACTCCAAAACTAAAACAGCTATTCCGGATTTAACTGCATAGTCTTGTTTGCGTTTATAAACTACCCTAAGTGGTGCAGTACGGTTTTCCTATTGCTATTAGTTTTGGAGTTAATTGAGACTATAACATTTTGAAGTCGTTTCGCACGGTGAAAAACGCTGAAAATTTGCCAAAAAGACACCATCGACAATAACTCCAAAACTAAAACAGCTGTTCCGGATTTAACTATATAGTCTTGTTTGCATTTATAAACTACCCTAAGTGATGCAGTATGGTTTTTCTATTCGTATTAGTTTCGGAGATAATTGAGACTATAGGATTTTGAAGTCATTTCGCACGGTGAAAAACGCTGAAAACTTGCCAAAAAGACACCATCGACAATAACTCCAAAACTAAAACAGCTATTCCGGATTTAACTGCATAGTCTTGTTTGCGTTTATAAACTACCCTAAGTGGTGCAGTACGGTTTTCCTATTGCTATTAGTTTTGGAGTTAATTGAGACTATGACATTTTGAAGTCGTTTCGCACGGTGAAAAACGCTGAAAATTTGCCAAAAAGACACCATCGACAATAACTCCAAAACTAAAACAGCTGTTCCGGATTTAACTATATAGTCTTGTTTGCATTTATAAACTACCCTAAGTGATGCAGTATGGTTTTTCTATTCGTATTAGTTTCGGAGATAATTGAGACTATAGGATTTTGAAGTCATTTCGCACGGTCAAAAACGCTGAAAATTTGCCAAAAAGACACCATCGACAATAACTCCAAAACTAAAACAGCTATTCCGGATTTAACTGCATAGTCTTGTTTGCGTTTATAAACTACCCTAAGTGGTGCAGTACGGTTTTCCTATTGCTATTAGTTTTGGAGTTAATTGAGACTATAACATTTTGAAGTCGTTTCGCACGGTGAAAAACGCTGAAAATTTGCCAAAAAGACACCATCGACAATAACTCCAAAACTAAAACAGCTGTTCCGGATTTAACTATATAGTCTTGTTTGCATTTATAAACTACCCTAAGTGATGCAGTATGGTTTTTCTATTCGTATTAGTTTCGGAGATAATTGAGACTATAGGATTTTGTAGCCATTTGGCACGGTCAAAAACGCTAAAAATTTGCCAAAATGACACCATCGACAATAACTCCAAAACTAAAACAGCTATTCCGGATTTAACTGCATAGTCTTGTTTGCGTTTATAAACTACCCTAAGTGGTGCAGTACGGTTTTCCTATTGCTATTAGTTTTGGAGTTAATTGAGACTATGACATTTTGAAGTCGTTTCGCACGGTGAAAAACGCTGAAAATTTGCCAAAAAGACACCATCGACAATAACTCCAAAACTAAAACAGCTGTTCCGGATTTAACTATATAGTCTTGTTTGCATTTATAAACTACCCTAAGTGATGCAGTATGGTTTTTCTATTCGTATTAGTTTCGGAGATAATTGAGACTATAGGATTTTGTAGCCATTTGGCACGGTCAAAAACGCTAAAAATTTGCCAAAATGACACCATCGACAATAACTACTCCAAAACTAAAACAGCTATTCCGGATTTAACTGCATAGTCTTGTTTGCGTTTATAAACTACCCTAAGTGGTGCAGTACGGTTTTCCTATTGCTATTAGTTTTGGAGTTAATTGAGACTATGACATTTTGAAGTCGTTTCGCACGGTGAAAAACGCTGAAAATTTGCCAAAAAGACACCATCGACAATAACTCCAAAACTAAAACAGCTGTTCCGGATTTAACTATATAGTCTTGTTTGCATTTATAAACTACCCTAAGTGATGCAGTATGGTTTTTCTATTCGTATTAGTTTCGGAGATAATTGAGACTATAGGATTTTGAAGTCATTTCGCACGGTGAAAAACGCTGAAAATTTGCCAAAAAGACACCATCGACAATAACTCCAAAACTAAAACAGCTATTCCGGATTTAACTGCATAGTCTTGTTTGCGTTTATAAACTACCCTAAGTGGTGCAGTACGGTTTTCCTATTGCTATTAGTTTTGGAGTTAATTGAGACTATGACATTTTGAAGTCGTTTCGCACGGTGAAAAACGCTGAAAATTTGCCAAAAAGACACCATCGACAATAACTCCAAAACTAAAACAGCTATTCCGGATTTAACTGCATAGTCTTGTTTGCGTTTATAAACTACCCTAAGTGATGCAGTACGGTTTTTCTATTGCTATTAGTTTTGGAGATAATTGAGACTATAGGATTTTGAAGTCATTTCGCACGGTGAAAAACGCTGAAAATTTGCCAAAAAGACACCATCGATAATAACTCCAAAACTAAAACAGCTATTCCGGATTTAACTATATAGTCTTGTTTGCGTTTATAAACTACCCTAAGTGATGCAGTATGGTTTTTCTATTGCTATTAGTTTCGGAGATAATTGAGACTATAGGATTTTGAAGCCATTTGGCACGGTGAAAAACGCTGAAAATTTGCCAAAAAGACACCATCGACAATAACTCCAAAACTAAAACAGCTGTTCCGGATTTAACTATATAGTCTTGTTTGCGTTTATAAACTACCCTAAGTGATGCAGTATGGTTTTTCTATTCGTATTAGTTTCGGAGATAATTGAGACTATAGGATTTTGTAGCCATTTGGCACGGTGAAAAACGCTGAAAATTTGCCAAAATGACACCATCGACAATAACTCCAAAACTAAAACAGCTATTCCGGATTTAACTGCATAGTCTTGTTTGCGTTTATAAACTACCCTAAGTGGTGCAGTACGGTTTTCCTATTGCTATTAGTTTTGGAGTTAATTGAGACTATGACATTTTGAAGTCGAAAAACGCTGAAAACTTGCCAAAAAGACACCATCGACAATAACTCCAAAACTAAAACAGCTGTTCCGGATTTAACTATATAGTCTTGTTTGCATTTACAAACTACCCTAAGTGATGCAGTATGGTTTTTCTATTCGTATTAGTTTCGGAGATAATTGAGACTATAGGATTTTGTAGCCATTTGGCACGGTCAAAAACGCTAAAAATTTGCCAAAATGACACCATCGACAATAACTCCAAAACTAAAACAGCTATTCCGGATTTAACTGCATAGTCTTGTTTGCGTTTATAAACTACCCTAAGTGGTGCAGTACGGTTTTCCTATTGCTATTAGTTTTGGAGTTAATTGAGACTCTAACATTTTGAAGTCGTTTCGCACGGTGAAAAACGCTGAAAATTTGCCAAAAAGACACCATCGACAATAACTCCAAAACTAAAACAGCTGTTCCGGATTTAACTATATAGTCTTGTTTGCATTTATAAACTACCCTAAGTGATGCAGTATGGTTTTTCTATTCGTATTAGTTTCGGAGATAATTGAGACTATAGGATTTTGAAGTCGTTTCGCACGGTGAAAAACGCTGAAAACTTGCCAAAAAGACACCATCGACAATAACTCCAAAACTAAAACAGCTATTCCGGATTTAACTGCATAGTCTTGTTTGCGTTTATAAACTACCCTAAGTGGTGCAGTACGGTTTTCCTATTGCTATTAGTTTTGGAGTTAATTGAGACTATGACATTTTGAAGTCGTTTCGCACGGTGAAAAACGCTGAAAATTTGCCAAAAAGACACCATCGACAATAACTCCAAAACTAAAACAGCTATTCCGGATTTAACTATATAGTCTTGTTTGCATTTATAAACTACCCTAAGTGATGCAGTATGGTTTTTCTATTCGTATTAGTTTCGGAGATAATTGAGACTATAGGATTTTGTAGCCATTTGGCACGGTCAAAAACGCTGAAAATTTGCCAAAATGACACCATCGACAATAACTCCAAAACTAAAACAGCTATTCCGGATTTAACTGCATAGTCTTGTTTGCGTTTATAAACTACCCTAAGTGGTGCAGTACGGTTTTCCTATTGCTATTAGTTTTGGAGTTAATTGAGACTATAACATTTTGAAGTCGTTTCGCACGGTGAAAAACGCTGAAAATTTGCCAAAAAGACACCATCGACAATAACTCCAAAAGTAAAACTGGTATTCCGGATTTCACTACATAGTGACGATGTGCAAAAATGGATTGACGACCTTATGGCTTCACACGACGAAATATTCTCCATGGCTGGAGTCCAACAGCTGCTCGACCAATGGCGGAAGGTTATAGATAATGACGGCGCGTGTTTTGATTCTTAAAGGTATTATTGTTTTCCCTCGAATTACATGCTGCGTTGTCTTAAAACGCTTTAAAACTTATTTGTACATCTAAGTACCGTAACGTTTATGTAAAATGTTCGTCATATATTTAAGGCGGGAAGAGAGGAAATAAATATTCGACATTAATCCCGGACTTTGAAACAGAGGAGGTTAAGTAGAAGCACGTAGTTGATCAAAGTCGAGTGAAATTCAAGGTATTGATGCATTTTTCTGATTTTCAGTAGATCCACAGTAAAATAATCAAAATAAGTACATATTCATTGCAAATAAATCAAGGAAATAAATGAATTTCTAAAAATATATTGAACAAAAAATTGCTTTCAACAAAAGCATGTGTATATCTTCAAGATATAGCACATCAGTGGTATGATTAATCTAATGACCCAGACTAAAACCACGAGGTTTTGAGGGAGGATAATAATGTAAGGTTCAAGAATGGATTTAAACCATTTTAGCTTAATTTATTTGTTTGTTTCTTTCTTTCATTAGGGTTAATGACGCAAGAGCCAGGATTTTCCAAAGAGTGCCAACTGCCAAGTACAGTCCAAAAACAGTTACATTGTCAACTGGGGCCGTGAGGACAACATACGTTAGCTGGAGCACCATCTGATCCCATGTCGGTTTGCTCATTTTCCACAATCGCTCACGGGGCAATAAAACTTGGTTGCGTTGCATCTATTCTTTTTTTTTTTTTTTTACGAGAATGAGATCCCCAGTAGGCCTACGAAAATAACCGAGCACTGTGTTTAAATTTGCTTTAAACTACAAGTCTTTTTTATTTCCTTTCCGTATTTCCTTTCTCTCCTTCTCTTTTAGGTTCGGCAAATCTTAAAAAGGGAAATAGAAAATACGCTCTCTGCAGTGTGAGTCGGGGTGGAAAAATGGCGTAACGCAGATATCTTGGGCGACTCAGTTAAAACGGTGTTTGATGAAGCCCCCCCCTACTGTTCATTACCGGTCCCCGACGAACGCCGGTACGCCCATGCGATAAAACATCTCTGGATTAGGGGAGCATGTGACTTTGGCGACATTATGCAAGCCAATCGTGTGATACGCAAGCCAAACATGTAAAACGCAAGTCGTGTGTGACATACAAAGCCGAATCATACATATCCTTATGCAAATTAGCGCCTGTAACGTCAGATACATATTAAATCACAGATTGAGATAAAAACGAAGGTTTTCCAGGGCTCCTTTACTCTTCCGCATTTATTGTGACATTTCGCTTTTTGAAGTCTTCGGTTCGAACGATGTCTCAGCTGCATGATGTACCGGAACCAACGGCTTGGAGATATATTGGCAGGCTATAAGAAGGTCAGACACAGCGAACAGCAGAAGAAGCCGTTGAAGCATGGACACTTCAATCAAATTTTACGGTTGATAAATTAATATCAGTGATGTGGGAGAAGTTACGAAAACGTTTTAGTGAGAAATCGTAATGCTATACGTGGCAAGTTTATTTTTTTAGTAAAAATAATTCATTATATAATTCAATAGAAAACGACTTAAAGTCAGAGAATAATTTTTGTTGTTCTTTCAGTAACGGATACCGCGGGCAAAGGACTAACAACTTTTTTTTTACTTTTTTTTTTTTTAATCTTGAAATTTCAGCATTCATGCTATGACAATGAAGCCGCTGTGAAGGATAAAACACAATGCACTTCAAAAAAACATAATTTTTCGACCTAAAACCCTTATGCATTTTATGTATACTTTGAGAGGCTCATACTTTTAATATTTTCATAAAAAATAACGAAATAATTTCTTTACAAATTGTGAACATTTTCAGCATTGTTCAAGAAATATATTTTTTTTCTAGATTACATTACCGTTGGTGAATCTTAAAGAAAGAGCTTCCAGCGATGACTACATAACCAAACTCTGAAACATTGTGAGGAAAAAGGATCGATGCAATAAGGGTACCGAGGACTGTGGTACAATTTGGATGTAATCCAAGATATATTATATCAGCGCTTTAACGAATCTTTTAGAGACAGTGATACACGAAATTTAACCAATCTTTCTTGGGAAAAAGAATTAAACCAAAAACAAACTGTAAGGTGACGGAGTCGGGCCCCACTAATTATTTTCAGATAGTAATATTTTCTGTAATTATTTCTCATTTCAAAGGCAATGTAATGTAAATTCAAACGCACGTGTTGGCACGTGGTACGTTTCCTTTGTGTGACGGATTGTGTAACACCGAACGAAGCACATGACTAGCAAGATCCATTGACTTCGACCGGGTCGACGGGGTCTGATGTATAGGTCAAAGGTAACCACTTCCGGTGAACGGCTAACTCCACACCAAAAGGATTTCCACAGGTGGAGGGGGGGGGTTAGGATGTAAAAGGAAGCGACACGTTCGCTAGAGAGGCCTTTTCGCGTTTCACCGCCGTACGTCGGATGGGCACGTTAATCCGTCGTGCCCAGGGTACTGGCCCACGGTAACAAACAAGGGCGTCTTTCTCCTCCTTTCTACCTTACTTCCGTGTCGCTTTCCTATCGGGCACTCTTGCCCAAATCTCCTAGCTTCCTATTTCTAAGGGTTGTTTAAGATCTGGGGTCAGACACTCCCTTCCTAAAATCCCAGTAGTGTCGGTTAGACCTCTCGGGGTTTCTCATTTTCACTGACGGAGGAGTCAAGGTTTTTCGGCGATAAGAGATCGGCCGGTGTTTTAGACGGAACAACTCAAGTCCACGTGGCGGAGGGTCTTCCGGGATATCGGTGAGATCGTGAAGTGTTCGCTATCTGGAAACCTGTTGGCACGTGGAGATAGCCAATCGAACGGAACTTATTATCTTATCTATTAAATTTTGTTTCGTCTAACCAAGAACTTGTTATTGGAGTGCCTCATTATCGTAGATCTTAAGAATTGCTGACTACACGTTCCAGTATTTCAGCGGTCGAGTTCAACTCTACGGCACTCAAAAGAACCTACGTCAGGGTCAGGCCCGTTTGAGAGATTCGGATTCCGTAAGGCCTAGTGGCAGATCGAACTCAGCGGGACCTGACACAAACATTCAGGTTTATTTGTTCCAGAAAGATCTGGTACGCTCTTTCTACAAAAATTAATGATAGTAGCAAATTAATGTAAACATAGTACTTAAAAATTACATACAGCTTATGCACAATCGTATCAGAATAATATGACCACCAATGGGAATAACCATCCTTGGCCCGGATGACAGCGGCGATACGGTTTGACATGGACGCAAGGAGACCCTGGAAGGTTGCCCGAGGCACACGTGCCCATTCGGACTGCAGCACAGCACGAAGGTCCTGGATATGACGTGGTTGTGGGTCAGCACGTCGAACCTGCCGATCCAAATAGTCCCACAAGAGCTCTATGGGATTGAGGTTGAGCGACTCGCCGGCCAAGGGTGAACAGAGATATCGCTATCGTGTTCCTGGAACTAGTCACGCAGCTCTTTAGCTACGCGGCACGGTGCATTGTCCTGTTGGTAAACACTATCGCCACCAGGGTAAACGTCCAACATGAAGAGATGGACAGGTAGCCATTAGCGTTCAGGGACCCATCCAGTGGTTCCAGATCGTACCAGGAAAATGTTCTCCAGACATGCATACTGCCACCGCCGACCTGAACTTGACCGACAAACGTGTCCGGATGTTGGTTCTCGTGTGGCTGGCCCCGTATCCGCAACCGCCAGTCACTTCTGTGGAATAGAAACCTCGATTCGTCGGAGAAGGCAACTTTTCCCACTCTTCCACCCGGAGTGAGGGGGCGCGTTTTCGATCTGCGTCACGGACAAATTTTGTTTTCACAAATTGCTGCACTGTTGCTCGTCGATTGCCCTTTACCAGTCGACGTTCTCCTTTGGGGCTTCACAGTTATTACGCCGGGAGGTACTCGGTGTGGCAGTGGTTCACTCTTGGTACCCCTTAGTACAGCACCTCGCGAACACCGCACGAAGTCTGCTGTTTCTAAGATACTTCCACCATTGGCGCGGTAGCCGATGATAATTCCTTTTTGAACGTCCGTCAAATCACATCTGCCCATTGTGCTCACTTCGGCTTATCTGTCCTGGCTGGCCGCTTATATCTCCGTGTGGTCGACCTTGTCACGTGCACTCTAAGACGCGCCTAGGCGGGTACAGTATAATTCCAGGGGTGGTCATATTATTTTAACACGACCGTGTATATGATAAATGGAAAACTTGCTCCCTCTAAGGTTCAGGTCAAGACCGTTCACGTGAAACTACAACCAGGAACGACCGTTATCTTTTGTCAACAGTCCGTCGAAACAGACGGCAAATGCTACTCAGCACCAGCAAGAGCTCCTCGTGTCAACAGGACACAGGTTGTCAACTCAAACTATTCACAATCGCCTTCACCAAGGTGTCCTTATGCACGTAGGCCAATGGTGTGAGTCCCTTTAACCGACGACGCCGTACGGTCCGTAGAAACTGGGCTGTGGAACTTCATGGTTGGAGTCAGGACGAGTGGAGTCAAGTTCCCTTTTCTGATGAGTCGAGATTCAGTCTGGAGTCCGACAATCAACGAGTTCTTATCTGGAGGGAAACTTGCACGCGATATAATCTAGCTTTTATGGAAAAAATATCACACTGCGGCAGACATGGATTGATTGTCTGGGAAGGCCTAAGTATTGGTGGACGTACGGACCTGTATGGCTCAGCGATAGAGAGACGAGATTTTCAGACCTGATGTCATTCCGTATGCTGCAGCCGTCGATGATTCGTTCCTTTTCGTGGACGATAACGCTCGACCTCATACAGCTCGGCTAGTGAACAACATACCTAAAGAGAAGGGAATCCAGCGTATGGGGTTGCCAGTATGCTCAACTGGCAAATCCAATTGAACATGTCTAGGGCGCACTTGAAAGACGTATTGCAGCTCGGCCGGCGGTACTTCCGTTGACTCTTTGTTGACTGTAGACTGACCTGGTTAAGGATTGACGAAGATAACCGCAAAATCTCATCAGGTCCATTTCACACAGGTGTGCAGTGGTCTTAGCCGTTCAAGTTGACCACACACCCTGCAATAGATCAGTTACCACCTTCAAAAAGTCATTTTTCTTGTTGTGCAGATATGCGTATTGTTGTATACGTATAACATAGCGCATGGTGTGCATTAAATGATAATATTGCATAAAAATTCGCTAATGTGCTTTTCCTTGCCTATGTCACTGAATATATCTTACATAAAATAATATTTTACATTCAACAACGTGAGTCGCACACATAACTTTCCTTACAATATCTCTTGGTCCCCTAATTATTTTGAGTAGGGTATTTATTTTTTTAGTTTACTCTTTTGGTCCTTTCTTTGGATCATCGTAACAGCATCGGAGTTATTGATGTCGTATTTTGAGTCTTGCAACTCCCTTTCTTCGGTTCCAATTTTTTCTCCATTTTTTCCACGCATTCTCCTTCACTGGTGCTCTGAGATAGCCTCTTCTTACGGTGGTAAACAGCTAAACCTCCTCATTTAACCACTCAAAAACCAAGAGCTCTCAGATTCATGCCATCAAACCATTTTTCTCCCTCACACGCATCGTAAAACCCTCCTACTGACCGCAAAACAATAAATACGAAGAAGTTGAAAGATCTCTCTCTCTCTCTCTAACATAAAGATTTCCTTTTATCATTATTTTCTATCCCCTAGAGAAATGTATACGCAGGTAAATCAAAAAGTAACTGAAATTTGGAAGTTACATGGTATCCGCAACAGATAGAATCTCACGGAATGCAACACGTTCACAATGGCTTATGGGTAGTTCAAACACACACAGCGCAGCGCTCTGCCGTTAGTCCAGTTGAGACCAAGGTAAAATAAATACGGATGCTCTGCTGCGGGATTGCACCAGTGTTGAACAAAGCACCGTAGTAAGACTTTTTCGGGCAGAGGGAGTGAAACCTGCTGAAATTCAACTAAGTACATAAGCTCAGTACGAAAGCGAAAACACCATGCTTAACGAACAGATTTTGAATGGGTAGAAAGGTTTAAAGCGGGAAGTACAAGTTCAACCGATGAAGCTCGATTTGGTTGGCCGTCAACATCGTGCACACCAGCCCGAATCGACAGGGTGAATGTCTTAATAAAAAAAGACCAACAGATTACGTTGCCCGGTATTGCTGCAGATTTCGATATCAGCTATGGATCCGCACACGTCATAGTTTATGATGATTTGAGGTACCGCAAAGTTTGCGCAAGTTGAGCACTCAAATAGCTTACTGATTTGCACAAATAACAGCACGTGGAGGTTGCGACCTGATTTCTGAAACGTTATTAAAAAGATTCGAGCGTTTCGGAGAGGATTGTCACCGGCGACAAGACATGGGTTCATCACTGTGAACCTGAGAGCAAGAGAGAAAGCATGCAGTGAGAACATCCGTCTTCTCCAATAAAGAACAAATTCAAACGACAGCCCTCCGGCAAGAATATTATGCCGACCTTCTTCTGGGACATAAAGTGTCTTATCCTGACGCATTTTCAGGAACACGGACAGTGACCAGTGCAACGTACTGTGCTGTGCTTAGAGAGAAACTGAAACTTGCAATTCGCAGAAAAATAAGAGGAATGCTGTCAAAATCAGCCTTGCTGCACCATAACAATGCACGTCCCCATGTAGTGTCCGCAATAGCGGAGGCAATGCAACAACTGCGGTTTGAACGTCTTCCACATCTCATTTACTTTCCTGATCTGGAACCATGCGATCATCACGCTTTCCATACACTTAAAGAGGCCCTATATACGCTGTCGCAGGTTCACCTCTGATTATGAGGTTAAGGAAGCAGTGCAGACCTGGATTTAGCAGCAGCCGAAAAGTTTCTTCTTCCAAGGAATGAAGAATCTAGTTGGACGATCAAAGAAGTGCATCGACCTGCAGGGGGACTATGTGGAGAAGTGAGATAACCGTTAAGTTCATTTGGTCACAGTTACCACGATTAAAGTGTATGTGATCTTAACTTACTGATTATCCCTCATATTCAGCTCTTCCCTCAACATTACTTGCAGGCAATTAACTACATAGAAGTTTCATAACAGCAGCTTTGCATCTCATAGTCAATTGAGTTATATCCTTCTGTGCAACTACGTATCCATTTTCTATCTCCGCCTCTGCCCCCCCCCTCCCTCTCCTGTCCATCTTTTTCCCCCGGGGTTGGGTAGGTGGAATGGTCACGTTCTTCGAAAAAGAAAGGGGTATTTCTTTCTCTTATTACCTTTAACACCAACAAGTCATGTGCCTCAGAATAATAGGCGCAACTCTTCTTACAGATTCAGCCCGAGAAGCTTTTTTCAGTCATTCATCGTTCGTAATGTCGTACTGCATCATTTCTATTTTGCTTTTACAAAAATATTCGATACACGAATAAATAAGGTATGTATGCTTGTAATGGAATACAAGAGTAATTTTTACAAACCACAAAAAATAAAAGTTCAGAGAATTTACAACAACGTCCATCTTCTAGGAGTTCTTGCTTGCCTTTCAGGAAGATGAGCCCCCACCTACCAGCTACGGCCGTATAATCTCTTTTCTCTCTCTCTCTCTCTCTCTCTGATTCTTACCTGTGTACTTACAGGAAAGAATCCAAGGGATCAGTGGCGCACCCACGGAGGGGGCTTAAGCCTCCTCGAAGGAGATTAAGAATGAAGTAAGTCACAAATTAAACATTCAAAAATATTATCTTACACGTTCAAAAAATTACATAGTGTCTGACATGGTGTCGTCTTCCCAAAGCCCCAATGAGATTAAGAGCTACGTACGCCACAAATTAAGCTTTCAAAAATACTATTTTACATGTTAAAAAAATTACATAGTGTCTTCTATTACATGATTCCGGTGCAGACGTGTCGTTTTTTGCTCCGTAATTTACTTACCTATACTGTGTATTCCTGGTGTGCTCCAGTATTATTTGCTGAGTGAGAAGTTCCTCAAGGTTTGACCTTTCTTTTCAGTATCTCCCAAGTGGGTGAGTGTTATTTTCATTTAGTTATCCTTCCTGCTTTTCTAGACCAAGTTGATGTGAATTTACGTTCAATCGCCATTAATTATGGCGGCTTTCGGAGGGAGTGACGCCCCCGCTCTCAGTTCCGGTGCTTCCTCCTCCTCTTCTTCCGCCGTGGTCAGTGAGACCGCGCCCACTTTGGATGTCGTCGCTACGTCACTTAGCGTGCCGACGTCGCAACCTTCCGTAGCCCTCCCCAAGGGGTCTTCATCTGCTCAGATGCCTGACCCTGACTCTCAGCCTTCCCCTATGATCAGCAATGAGCTCATGGATACCTGGGAGTCTTCTGCTACTGTGTCAACAGTGCCAACAGCTGTTGCTCTCACCTATTCGACCGTGACTTCCGGTGTTTCCAGTTCCCCAACTCACTGTCATCGTCTGCTGTTTCCGATCGTTACTCCGCCCTCAACACACTACTGGATTTCAGCCCTATTCCTCCTGGACCGCTCACGGCGGAGGATCTCCGTGAGCTCTTTCAACCTCCGCGCTCGTGATACATTATAGAAGGCTTTCTAGAGCCACGTCTCTCGTTATTGACTGCTATTCTCGAGCAGGCCATGGAACCGAGTACAACCTACTCTTCACTCTCCTTTGATGACCCTGAAGTGCAGCAATGTGCTCGGAACGCCTCCTGCGTTTGTACGAAGCCTCTCAACGACTCCTTCAGCCACCAGAAAATCTTCCTTTTCAAGGTCGTGACGTACAACTGTAGGGGGTTCGCCACTTCTTCGGCGAAATCCCTGGTGCACGAAGATCTTGTGCACTTAGATGCAGACATTCTACTGTTGCAGGATACTCTGTGCGCATTCACGTCATTATCCCATCAGTGGAGAACATGGGGTTATGTCTTCCAACACGCTTTTCGCTTGTCACAGGGCGGCGGGCTTGCCATCGGCATTCGTCCGAGCTTCCGTCAGCTCCTTTCTTCGTACCACATCCACACTCTTTATCGTGACCTACTCCAGTTCCTCTCCTTCACGTTGGACGCACTGCAGTATCATATTTTCAACGTTTGTGTGCCTTGTGCTGACACTTACGTCCCTCATCTCTTCACTGAACTTCGCAAGGCTTTATCTGACGTCCCATTGACCGACCGAGTGTTGGTCGGCGGAGATTATAATTGCACTCTAGATCCTGTGCTTGACCGTGCACCTCACCATCGAGAGCACCGGCCTCCTCTGGTTGCCCTGTTTCGGGCAGTTATCACCGATTATAACCTTTGCGATGGCTTCTGCCAGCTATATCCAGGAGTTGTCTCCCACACTTGGCGTAAGCGAGTCTCCCCTACTAATTCGACTGCACGTCTCGACAGATTTTATGTCTCTGTATCTCTTCTCCCTGTGATCTCGCACTTCTTGCATTCACCTACGGTCTCGTCCGACCATAGTGTTGTGGTCCTTACTCTGTCGACTGCCGCTCGTACTCTACATCGAGCCCGATCCTGGACGCTGGATTCCATCCTGCTGGACGACCATGAATTCTGTGTGCAAGTCCGCGCCCTGATAGAACATCATCGTACAGGCCTCTCCTCCACCAATTGTGCTTTAGCCTATTGGTTGGAGGTTAAGGATCAGCTCCTGTATTTTATTAGAACCTACTCTCAGACAGCAACAACACTAAAGTCCATGAAGATTCAAAACCTCAGGCTCCTGCTTACCCAGATCGGGGTCATGGATCCGTCCTACCAAGTGTGCTTGACAGGCTCTGATTCGTCTCCGTCTCCGTTACCTGTCGCCTGAAGAAAGGTCTTACGACTTTCTATCTACCCTCGAGGACCAACATCAGTCTTCACGATCGTTGCGCCTTCTACGCCTTTCATCTGGTGCCGTGACGTCAGATCCCGATATCTTGTGCTCCCAGGTGGGACATTTCTTTGCTTCCAAATTCAGTGAAACTCCGACTGCCTCTCCTTCGGCCTCTGCCTCTCTCCTTTCTTCTCTTCCACAGGTCCCTGCTCATCTATCTGGCTCTTTACTCCAACCGCCCTCTCTCTCTGAGCTTCGTAACACCTTTTCCTCGTACATGTTCGGGAGGTGTTACTTCTAGTTATTTATAAATATATGTATTATTCACTTTTGTTTTCCAGCTGCATTGCGCGGTAGCAGAGTGGGATGGGCATGTATCAAAGGGAAATAATTTAAATATATATATATATATATATATATACAGCCACCTCCAACAAAAATTCTTGTTATATAAACTATATATATAGCCCCCACCAACAAAAATTCCAGGGTGCGCCACTGCGAGGGATTATTCATTACGGGAATACTATAAAAATTTCTCACTTTCTTAGTCTTCGGATGTGAAAAGTTTTATTTTTTGTTAAATTGCTTTGGCACTTCATGTTTGGAAATTTCACTGACTGTATAATTTGTTGAAGTAAATTACTAAGCTATCATTTCTGTTGAAAGGATATGCTCTGAACCTGAAATTATTAAAACTTTAGTGTACTTTTAGTTTTTTTTCTAGGAGGAGAGCAAAGAGTTTTTTTTTTTTCCTTTTTTCACGGAGTAGGTGTTTCGAATAGCCTTTTAATTTCATGACTAAATTTAGCAAATTGATATGGATTTATACGTATTTTTAATGGCAGAAGATAATTCCTTGAATTTTAAAATGAGATCTTAATGTAATCGAGATCACATACACACACAATTATTGGGTTTGTCAATGTGTAAACTTATTTATTGTTGGTTTTTAAAACTTATTAAATAAAAGACTTTAATGTTTCTTATCGATATTCCTGCTCATTATGAATTAACAAAAATCTGAATATTTCGTCAGGAGATATTTTTCAAAGAAGCTAAATGCTTTAAATCCTAATTTTTCTGCATCAGACATTTTTTTTTTTTTTTTTTTTTTGCATGAGGTAAGCTCTGATTAATGGAAGCAATTGTGGTGCTCAGAAACATTATGCACGGCAAAATATTACGAAAAAATTGGAAGGAAAAAATTGAAGAGCTTTACAAAATCTGTGGAAAGCAATTAAATTTATTGTCATTTTAAAAAAATTACGTGAATATGCAAACTAGTGATGAATAGCGTACTATCGTATTACCAGTTTGTCATTGTCGCCTAATAAAAACAGAACCGACCGCCGATCGCATTATGTATATGTTTAATTCAAATGGTTTTCTTCATACAATTTTTTCCATTCCAGTTTTTTCGTAGAACTGTTGCTTCAAAAATTTACCTTCAGATTCACCTTCTCAATCCTATACGCAAAAATATTCATTTCAAATTAATTAACAAATAACATCGCTCGCGAAAGTATTTTTTTTTTTTTTTGATTGGAGGTGTAACGACCACCGTGAGCAACTCAATGGGCTATAAGCAGTCGCCCGTCCCTAATTTAGGGTCACTGGTTCCAGGGAAGGGAGAGAACCAGTGCCGTAAGACAAACACAACATCCATGCCTGACCGGGATTCGAACCCGGACCCCTTACGGACGAATGATCAGAGGCCAACGCCTTAGACCACTGCGCCACCGGGGCGGCACCCTCGCGAAAGTATAAGCAAGTCTATAAGTGAACCGTTTGTTTTTGGGGAGAAACAGGCTCAATACGCCATCTAACGACTTGAATTCTAACAAAAAATTTGGAAATATCAGAATTAAAGCAGGGCCGGTGTTGGTTAACGTGCCAAAGAAGGAACTGCCCAGACCCCGCCTGCGAGATCACAGTGACCAATCACAGAAGGAGCGTGAACATAGTCTGTGGGCTAAATTTACGCATAGCGTGAATTTAGCCTCAGCCAGCGGCTACGGAACCGCGGGGGCAAAGGGGGCAACTACACCCGCGCTCATTTGCGTTCAGGGGGAAACATCACATTTGCCCCTTCACTTTTCTTAATCAGAAATCGGATTAATACAAGTTTGTTTTGTTTTGTTTTGTTTTATTTTCGGCCATTTTAAATTCCTTCCGAAAAAACAAAATATTATTTTCTACTTTAAATATTAATTAGAATTCTGAATTTCTGACTTTGAGAACTCTGAATTCCTGACGTCGATAACTGTAAATTATCTGAATTCCTGAGACGCAAGACGCGGAATAAACCCTCTCCCCTTGTCCAATATGATTCCTAAGACGCAAATTACTCTTCCCTTGTCCAGTATGCGGGGAAAAAGTTACTAAAAACAGCTATCCTGAAATTTCTGAAAAGTATTGAGTTTTTATTAAAAAAAAACAGGAGCGCTTTCTATTTTTTAAGAATAATAAAATCAGTATTTCTTTAAGAAAAAATGGAAGATGGAAAAAGGAATGAGATACAGTCTTAATTTTTTTTTTGATTGGAGGTTCAACGACCGCCGTGAGCAACTCAATGGGCTATAAGCAGTCGCCCGTCCCTAATTTAGGGTCACTGGTTCCAGGGAAGGGAGAGAGCCGGGGCCATAAGACAAACACAACATCCATGCCTCACGGGATTCGAACCCGGACCCCGTTTGTCCTTTTTTTTTTTTTTGATTGGAGGTTTAACGACCACCATGAGCAACTCAATGGGCTATAAGCAGTCGCCCGTCCCTAATTTAGGGTCACTGGTTCCAGGGAAGGGAGAGAGCCAGTGCCGTAAGACAAACACAACATCCATGCCTCACGGGATTCGAACCCGGACCCCGTTTGTTCTTTTTTTTTTTTTTTGATTGGAGGTTTAACGACCACCATGAGCAACTCAATGGGCTATAAGCAGTCGCCCGTCCCTAATTTAGGGTCACTGGTTCCAGGGAAGGGAGAGAGCCAGTGCCGTAAGACAAACACAACATCCATGCCTCACGGGATTCGAACCCGGACCCCGTTTGTTCTTTTTTTTTTTGATTGGAGGTTTAACGACCACCATGAGCAACTCAGTGGGCTATAAGCAGTGGCCCGTAAGGGGTCCGGGTTCGAATCCCGGTTAGGCATGGATGTTGTGTTTGTCTTACTGCACTGGCTCTGTCCCTTCCCTGGAACCAGTGACCCTAAATTAGGGACGGGCCACTGCTTATAGCCCATTGAGTTGCTCACGGTGGTCGTTAACCCTTCAATAAAAGAAAGAAAGAAAGACCACTGCGCCACCGGGGCGGCGAGATACAGTCTTACGTTGTTTGATAAATAACACAAGGGTTACGGTTCTTGTGGAATTTGTACATGTGTGGAGGTGTTCAAATTGATCAGTTTTACATCGCTTATAATAGATATCGGTAAAACGCTTTACATCAAAATACAATTTGAAATAGATGTAAAATTCAAAGTTTATATTAATTAAGGTTTTATCGATATAATCGTTTTATCTGTAGTATGTTCAAAGGCGTAATCACATCCTGTTTTACAACAGCGCAATAAGTTTTACGATTTGACCAAAAACTACATATGCTGATATCTTGCCCCCATGGGCGAGAAACAGTTCCGACGCCCATGGCCTCAGCCTATTTGTGGTAGCTGAAACTTTCAAATATTTATTGTGGTTTATTTGCTTACAGTTCATGTTCTGATTAGCTCAGTGTAATTAGCCTGTACTATTTTTCACATCAGTCTAAATCTTTTGTACCCAATATTTTGATAGTTGTTAAAGATGTCCTGTATTGTGTATATATTTTTTATATTCTTGTTGTGTATCCATGCATACCCCCACCCTTCATTTCTTGTTTTCCCATTAGGACTGAAGGACTAAGCCTTTTAAGAGAAAAGACACTCATACCTGGTGTGGCACCCATTGTATGTGAAAGAAAGCATTTTGCTGCTGCTAGTGAAGGTTACTGAAGATGAGATTTAACTATTTGAGATAAGTAATTTGTGTTGCATTTACATATAAATTTCAATACAAATACTTGTCTTTAATGGTAAGAATTGCAGCAGTAAGCTAAGTTCCAGCTACTCTGTTGGGTAAGCTTTTCTTTTCTCGCATATATAAAAATGACTTCAAGAAGGTTTAATATGCATGTGGGCATCAACTCATATTGATATTTCTTCATGTTCTAACTAGCTCATTCTCTTTGTCTTGTGTAACTAGAGGTATATTGAACCCCCATTAGGAAATGATAGTACTGACATATTTTCTACAGCTTACAATGTACATAATGAGTGTGAAATGCAGATCACAGCTAGGCCTTTTGATGACAGAAAGGGAGGGGTATATCTTGAATTCAGCTGAAGTAAAAATATAACAGCATAAAATTATAAAGATATTAATTGCAATATATGAAAATGTTTAGTTATGGTAAACAAATTACTTGAGTGAAAACTTTACTTAACTAATCAGATGAAATAGGCTGTCGTAAGAAGTTCTAGCTTAAAAGGTCAGCATTATTTTTGGAAATCAGATTTTGGTACTGGAGATGTTACATGGATAACAGTGAACTAAAGATGATTTAGTATCTGATGGCAGAAAATCTGCACTTCTATATTTCCCACGTACTTCTGATTAGTTATCCATTAATTTTTGTGGCAATAAAATGTAGGTTAAATATGTATTAGCATATGGGCTGCTGTTAACAATGCTCTCTGTCATCAGAGCTAGAATTAATCACCTTGTTATGTTGTTTAACCATACGTTATGTAATCAGATTTTCCTATTCTTGAACATATGTTGTGCTAGCAACAAACTGCAAGATTTGTCCTCAACGAATTCTTTATTAATAAACATAACCTTGCTCATAAATGGTATACGTATATATCAAAAACCAAATTAAAAATCCTCATTATATACACACGTCTGCTTCATTTACTACTTAAAAGCTATTAACTTATTACATTATGAATGTGCCTCTCTTAATAGTATCTAATGGCAGAAAATTAGAAGTATAATATTTTGAATTCAGTTGGATTTATTTTAAAAGAGGTCTTACAGTAGGAATTATTTCTGCTGCTTATGTAAATCTGATTTTATCAAGCCAGATTTCCTTTACCATCAGCAGGACTTGTAAATCCTATTTCCACAAACTAATAATTTGTATATTTTCCTGTTATATTTTGAAGTTGCACCCTTTAAAAAGGTACCCCACCCCCAAAAAAAGTTCCCATCCTATTAAGGCCTGTAGTTTTAAAATTATTTACATTCATACCTTTGAAGCCCACCACAGTTCTAACCAAACCAGTTGGAATTTCCTACCTGCATTGGAAGGAACTAAAATCAGTCAAGTGCTTAAAGCTATTATAAAAAATAAAATGAAGACACAGTAACGTCATATTTTGAGTCTGATTTTTTTGTAATTTCTTTGAACAAGCTCTCGCCGATTCCCCATTTTTTCTATAAAGACTTGGAAATAAAATCTAGATATTTCATGAATTTTTGTTTTTTTAAATAATAATGTTCAATGGGAATATTGTCCCCCTCCCTTGTTTATTTGCTTAAGAACAATCATGATTGTTCTTCAAGTAAAATATACGTGGAATGTTGTTGTTTACTTTAATTTTCCTCTTGACAACAAGGCAGAAGTGTTTCCTCCCTTTCAAGTGCGATCTTTGGAAAATTTCACTCATAATACAAAAGTCTCTGAAGTTCGACCGTTACAATTTCTATGATAATCCGCTAAGACAGAGAAAGATTTTAAACGCTTTATAAAATTATGTTTAGTGTAAACACATTTTAAATCGTCAGTTCATATATGTCTCAATGGAGGTAGGAATAAGAGGAGACGTTGTCGCCAACTCTTCCCATGCTAGCAAAGTGAAGCCGGGTATGTACGCTTCCGCGGTGAAAGTAGTACCGCCAGCTTTGGCGTGGTTACCCTCAAGATGAAAAAGCAGACGATTTTCCGTAGGAAAGCATTAGTGAGACCCTGTTCGTTTTTTTAAGATTTTACATTTCTTAAATTATAAGCGAAATAGAAAAAGCAGTGGAATAGGTTTAAGAGACTCTTAGGTTTACATGAAAGGAATTTCAGTACAAAAACTTAGATTTTCATGGAGGAAATGAGATCTAAAAAAGCGTCTTCGTAACGACTGAGACGTATATGAACTGACGATTTAAAATGTGTTTACACTAAACATAATTTTATAAAGCGTTTAAAATCTTTCTCTGTCTTAGCGGATTATTGTAAAATATTGTTTATCACAGAAATTGTAACGGTCGAGCTTCAGAGAATTTGTATTACGAGTAAAATTTTCGAAAATCGCACTTTAAAGGGAGGGAACACTTCTGCCATGTTGTCAGGAGGAAAATTTGAGTAAACAATGGCATTCCACGTATGTTTTACTTGAAGAATAATTATGATTGTTCTTAAGCAAATAAACAAGGGGGGGGACAATATTCCCATTGAACATTATTATTTAAAAAAACAAAAATTCATGAAATATCTAGATTTTAGTTCCAAGCCTTTTTAGAAAAAATGGGGAATCTGCGAGCTTATTCCAAGAAATTTAAAAAATTAGACTCAGAATATGACGTTACTGCGTCTTCATTTTATTTTTCATAATTGCGTTAAGCACTTGACTGATTTTAGTTTCTTCTAATGTAGGTAGGAAATTCCAACTGGTTTAGTTGGAACTGAGGTGGGCTTCAAAGGTATGAATGTAAATAATTTTAAAACTACAGGCCTTAATAGGATGGGAACTTTTTTTGGGGGTGGGGTACCTTTTTAAAGGGTGCAACTTCAAAATATAACAGGAAAATATACAAATTATTAGTTTGTGGAAATAGGATTTACAAGTCCTGCTGATAGTAAAGGAAATCTGACTTGATAAAATCAGATTTACATAAGCAGCAGAAATAATTCCTACTGTAAGATCTATTTTAGAATAAATCCAACTGCATTCAAAATATTATACTTCTAATACACATCACTATTAAGAGAGGCACATTCATAATGTAATAAGTTAATAGCTTTTAAGTAGTAAATGAAACAGATGTGTGTATATAATAAGGATTTTTAATTTGGTTTTTGAAATATATGTATACCATTTATGAGCAAGGTTATATTTATTAATAAAGAATTCATTGAGGATGAATATTGCAGTTTGTTGCTAGCACACCATATGTTCAGGAATAGGAAAATCTGATCACATCAGGTGTGGTTAATCAACACAAGGTGATTAATTTTAGCTCTAATCACAGAGAGCATTGTTAACAGCAGCCCATATGCTAATGCATATTTAACCTACATTTTACGGCCACAAAAATTAATGGATAAATAATCAGAACTGCATAGGAAATAAAGGAGTGCAAAGTTTCTGCCATCAGATACTAAATCATCTTTAGTTCACTGTTATTCATGTAACATCTCCAGTACCAGAATCTGATTTCCAAAAATAATGCTGACCTTTTAAGCTAGAACTTTTTTTTTGATTGGAGGTTTAACGACCACCGTGAGCAACTCAATGGGCTATAAGCTGTCGCCCGTCCCTAATTTAGGGTCACTGGTTCCAGGGAAGGGAGAGAGCCAGTGCCATAAGACAAACACAGCACCCATGCCTGACCGGGATTCGAACCCGGACCACTTACGGACGAATGATCAGAGGCCAGCGCCTTAGACCACTGCGCCACCGGTGCGGCAGCTAGAACTTCTTAGGAGAACCTATTTCATCGATTAGTTAAGTAAAACTTTCATTCAAGTAATGTGCTTACCATAACTATACATTTTCATATATTGCAATTAATATCTTTATAATTTTATGCTGTTATATTTTTACTTCGGCTGAATTCAAGATATCCCCCCATTTCTGTCATCAAAAAGCCTTGCTGTGATCTGCATTTTACACTCATTATGTACATTGTAAGCTGTAGAAAATATGTCAGTACTATCATTTCTTAATGGGGGTTCAATATACCTCTTGTTACACAAGACAAAGAGAATGAGTTAGTTATAACATGAAGAAATATTATTATGAGTTGATGCCCACATACATAATAAACTTCTTGAAGTCATTTTATATATGCAAGAAAAGAAAAGCTTACCCAACAGTATTTGTAGCTGGAACTTAGCCTACTGCTGCAATTCTGACCATCAAAGACAAATATTTGTATTGAAATTTATATGTAAATCCAATACAAAACACTTATCTCAAATAGTTAAATCTCATCTTCAGTAACCTTCACCAGCAGTAGCAAAATGCTTTCCTTCACATACAATGGGTGCCACACCAGGTATGAGTGTCTTTTCTCTTAAAAAGCTTAGTGCTTCAGTCCTAATGGGAAAACAAGAAATGAAGGGTAGGGGATGCATGGATACACAACAAGAATACCAAAAAATATAAAAAATATATATACAATACAGGAAATATGTAACAACTATCAAAATAGTGGGTGCAAGAGATTTACACTGATGTGCAAAACAGTACAGGCTAATTACACTGAGCTAATCAGAACATGAACTGTGAGCAAATAAAACACAATAAATACTTCAATGTTTTAGCTACCACAAATACCTCAGCTTTGAAGCAATTACAATCTGTTAATAAACAGACACAGGTAATAAGCTTGGTAGACAAAACACACATGCCACACCCACTGTGCAAGGAATGGCCTTTCAGCTACATCTCACTTATTTTACCAAAAAAAAAAAAAAAGTAAGATATGATGTAAAGGAAGAAAAGGAAACAAGAAGGACTTTAAATATCGACAGAGAACCAAAAGGGGGAAGTTTAATTAGAGCATATATGCTGTACAGCATTAATGCTGTAATTAATATTAGACAGGAAAAGCAGATTATTCACGAGAGAGTTAAAATGCAGGAAAACAATGTTTAATCTCAGAACATACACATTTCATTTTCTTTTCATTTATTAATTTTTCAGTTGCCACATATTACAGTTCAAAATACAAACAATACAATCAATTACAAAAAATGTAGCAACCAGGAGGAGGAGGGAAAAGGCCATAAGGCCTGTAATAGCCCTCCCACCCCTAGTACTAAAAAGGAAAAAAAGACACATACAACAAAGAACAATACAAAAGACAAGTCAAAGGCATATTGAATATAACTGAAAGATAAAATAAATACATAAGTGTATATAGATACAGGGTCTATCCATAAGCCGTGAAATCAATTCAGCGACCAGACAGGTCAATTTCATACTAATTGAGAGACTTGTTCATAAGGTGGTGTTTGATTTTTTTTTAAATAGGTCTATATTGTTAATGTATGTTATGTCACAAGTCAAAGAGTTCCAAAGTTTTGGACCCGAATAATTTATATTCATTTTAATTGTTTCTGTCTGAAGGAAATTAGGTATGAGTGTTGATTGATTCCTGGTTTCATAACTGTGAGTACGAATATTTAATGATATTAAGTCATGGTATAAATCATTTTTAATTCTTCTGAACATTATTTTACCAAGATTATAGTCAAATAATTGTTTTATTGTAAGTATATTATATTTATTGGGATTTACTTCTGACCTAAAGATAAGATTAGGTATAGAATTATTAAGAGGTTTTTTTTAGGTCTATTAATCTTATGTATCTATTCTGTAATACCTGTGTTGTTTGCCCCCATGTCAGTATACAGTAATTTATATGCGTTTGTATTAGTGTGTAGTATAACAATAACATTATTTTAGGGGACAAATTTATAATAATCTTACTAACTATCCCAATGTTTCTACATAATGTATTAGTCTGGTTGTCAATATGCATAATCCATTTCAAACCACTTCGAAACAATACTCCCAAGTAAGAATGACTGTTCACAAAATCAATTTTAGCTCCATTCAAGACCACCAAGTCACTTGTAGACTGCAGTATCTGTAATTTCGAAAAGATTACAGAATAGCAATTAATCAGGTGAAGAAAACATTTGGTACCAGAAGTGAATGAAATATATGGCTGATGCTTATTTATGGAAAATCAAAGTAACTGATGATCCTAAAATGTTTACTGCTCTGTAAAATAAAGAAGAGAATATGAAGTTTTAGAATACCAAAAATGTGCACTGACTAGAAATGGGGTGGCGGAAGAGAATCAAATCTATTTTGGGAATGAACAGGAAATACAGGCAATTTAGAGATGTATGATTGCTGTATTAATAATTATAATGTATTTCCATGTATTATGAGAACATTTCTTCAAAAATCAAAATGTGCATAAATATGTTTACAGGGTCATAGCTTGAGAGGAGCCAGAAGTGCAAATCTTCACTGTAAGGTACTCATGTTCAGTCACTTTCAAATGTTTCCTTGTTCATTTGTCTTTTACTTCTATTCTTTTTTTTATCTTTTAAATATCTGTGCACCCTTTGTGTTTCAACTTTCACTTTTCTCATCTACTGTGTTTAGTATCACCATCATTTACATACAAAGTGGTTTTGTTGTGAATCAGGAGATATTAACAGTGATGTTTTGCATTGTCATATAATTCCAAGAAACGGTTAGTGCAGTGCCTCAATACAAAAGTTACTGTTTTAATGTCTTCTGCTAATCCAGAGAATCTGTATTTGTACTGTGAAGTTCAGTTTTAAATAAAGAGGCTCCAGTTCTATTAACTGATCATGTAGCACACTGTCAAAAACACCTTGTCTATTAGTTTAAAATGAGTATTTACCAAGGAGGTTAGAAGAAGAGGAGGTGAAGGGACCCGTTTTGAGTGAAGCCAAAACAGATCAGCTGTTTCTGTCCTCTTTCTGAGGAGGAGGGAGTCTGTGCTGCGGGAGTTCGGGAACGTGACGTTACTTCCTGTGGCTTAAGCAGTTTTGCTTAGCGCATGCAAACCAAGGATGGAAAGAAAGCATATTTCGTTTTTCTTATTTCTTAACATTAGGCTTTTGGTTATATTTTAAACATGGTTACTTGCACATGGGCAGTATACATGGTTACTTGCATATGGACAGTAAGTAAGCATGCGCACCATGCACTCCCGCTCAAAAAATCTTTATTTTGTTGATTTTTTTAAAGAAATACAAACACATATTTTCCTGTTTTTTTCTGGAAATTTTTCATTATGGGAATGAATATTTCAGCTTCAATTTTTTTCATGCCTGTATGGGTAGAGTAAGGGTCCGAAAAACCCGTTCAAAATCGCGATTTCCCTTCTCAGATTGGGCGCATTGGCGTAGTCAGCTGATAAAAAGCGGCATCACGCCAGGAGCACAGGGAGAGGGGCTGATGCCACCTCCTTTTACTTCTAACCTCCTTGGTATTTACTAGCAATGGTCAAACCTGCAATGGTATACTGGTCAAGGCCTAAAACAGGAAAAAGGAAATAGATGAACTTTTGGTAAATGTAGCCAATTCCTAACCCCTATCCTTGTTGTTTATAGTGCAAAGTTTTTGGATATGAACACTGCCATAATTATAGGTGGGTAATTAATAATTCAAAGACGATTATCTTAATAATGTAGTTATATTGAACATCCTTTTAAACGTGGTTCAGTTATGAATACCCCTCCGATTACATAACCTACACTATTCCAGAAAAATTTGCTACAACTTTCGTAAACAGATCTGTATAACCTACGTAAACCTAGCGACTTCTTTAATTTTGCTGCAAATTTAGAACGTTACATAATTTGCTAAAAGCAAGCAAATCACAGCAAAATATACAGTTGTCATCCACAGTAAATTGCAAATAACTTAATTAAACCTAGTAAACGGAAAATAAAGTGATACTAACTGGTGGAATGACATACCTGGTATTTTCTGTTTCAATTTATTTGCACAGCTGAATGCCACGCAGGATCCCATGGAAACTAAATATGAACAAGCTAAAGTATGTTGTCAAACACAGAAAAAAATCTACGCTGACAAACTAGTTTAACAAAAAATATGAGCTTCTAAAAATCACAAATTTTTAATTATTTCCTATCTCAGACATGACCAAGCACGCAGAGGGATGTCATAGCAGTTAACAGGTCGGCTTCAGAAAACTGCGGTTTAAGCAAGGAGGTTAGAAGAAGAGGATGTGAAGGGACCCGTTTTGAGTGAAGCCAAAACAGATAAGCTGTTTCTGTCCTCTCTCTGACGTGGTGGGGGTCTGCGCTGCGGGGTTCGAGAACGTGACGTCACTTCCTGTTGCTTAAGCAGTTTTGCTTAGTGCATGCAAATCAAGGATGGAAAGTAGGGATATTTCAGACTTCTTATTTCTTAACATTAGGGTTTTAGTTATATTTGAAACATGGTTACTTGCACATGGGCAGTATGCAAGTAACCATGCGCACTATGCACTTCCGCTCAAAAAATCATTATTTTGTTCAATTTAAAAAAAATACCAACACTTATTTTCCTATTTTTTCTGGAATTTTTTTATTATGGGAATGAATATTTCAGCCTCAATTTTTTTCATGCCTGTATGGGTAGAGTAAGGGTCCGAAAAACCCGTTCAAAATTGCGATTTCCCTTCTCAGGTTGGGCGCATTGGCGTAGTCAGCTGATAAAAAGCGGCGTCACGCCAGAAGCACAGGGAGAGCGGTCGTTGCCAACTCCTCTTTCTTCTAACCTCCTTGGGTTTAAGCGCTTCCTCTTAATTCCTACCTCCATGCACCATGTCACGGCCCCACTTGATGAAACTTAGCGGCCTGCCGCATGCGCAAAAGAACAATGGGTTGTCAGGAATCACGCCCACTTTTCTAGTTCTAATCTTTGACGTGTGGGGGCGCTGAGACCCTACTGTTGTTTTCATATATCCGCACGTGTTTCATAAGTAATTTCTTACTGTTTTTGTTGTTATTTTTCTGATTTTGTGACTATTTTTTAGTTTCGTGTGTGTGAATTCTTTTCATTTTTCTTGTTAGAAGCATTATGGTTTACTGCTGTGTTCCTTTTTGCACATCTGAGCAGGGAAAAATGAGTGGAATTTCGTTTCACCAATTTCCTTCAGATGCAAAACTTTGTGCACAATGGCTAAAAGTTATTTCACGGGATAATTTTACAGTGAATAGTAAGTCTTCTTCATCAGTTGAGTGTAGCAGACATTTTAAATCAGAAGATTATATACCAGGAATTAAGCAAAAAAAACTACAGAAAGGTTCAATTCCCAGCATTTTCCCAGAATATCCTACCTATAAAGGGCCCAAGATATCAAAGTCACGTCGAAATCAAAATAAAATACCTTATCAAACAGCAAAACAGGTTAAGAGAAAAACTGATGGTAGTTTACCAGAGAACATAAAAAAAGCAAAAAGCACAGAAAATGTGGTAACATGCAACAATATGCCTCATGTGTTGCTTTCGAGTAATGAGTCAATTAGAGAATTACCTGAAGAAAGTCTGGCTCCAAGCGCACCTGCTGAAGCTGAACTGTTAATGCACTTTGCAAGAACAAATGCTGACTGCTATTTTATGACTGCATCTACTGCTGAAGCACAGAATCAGTACTCATCTTCCAAAGTGGGGAACTTATAAAAGAAGCAGAAAGAAGCTCGTCTACTAAGATCTTTCCTTTGGAAAAAATAATCGCAGATTACAGCTACAGCAAAAAAAAAAATGAACTGCAGAAAATAGTCTCCCATTACAAAGAAAGTAAGTACCATTCTGTTCTTGAAAAACTTATTATTATGGAAGACAAAGATGCAGGAAATAAACATGTGAAATTTTTGTTGCAACAAATTGAAAATTTTTTTAAGAAAAAGCCTACATGGAATGAGGAAATTTTGCGTGAATGCATTATTTGGAGTACCGCCTCCCCCAAAAGTTACAATTTGGTACGTGAGCGTAGTTTGGCTAAATTACCTTGCAGGACAACTTTATCGAAATACATTGGACCTGTAAGTGGTGAAGTAGGTGTTACAAGTCTTATTAAAGAGAGACTGCAAGAAGAATGTGGTCATCTTAATGATTATGAAAAATTTGCATCCTTAATTATTGATGAAATGGCAATAAAATCAGCATACATATATGACAAGAATCTGTATTGTTTTTTGGCCAGAAAACAAAATTTAAAGAAGCTGAAGATAAAATTCAGGAGCAGCCTTTGGCAAACAGATTATTATGCTTCGTTTTGTTCGGTTTGTCCACCAAGTACAAGTCCAATGTATTTTTCTAAGCAGCTCACTGCTAAGGAACTGTATTCTTTTACCAGAAATGTCATCATTGAAATAGAAAAATGTGGATTTAAAATCATTAGGATTGTTACAGACAATCACAAAATAAATGTAGCAATGTTTAGAGCAATGTGTAGGGGAACACTAGATCACAGAATTTCACATCCTTGTGATAGTAATCGCCCACTGTTCTTGAGTTTTTATCAAAACCACATCATCAAGAACATCAGGTCATTATTTTTGGAGAAAGATATGACTGATGGACAGCAGGCTATCAGTGAGAAGTACATCAAGTTACTTTACAAGCTGCAACAAAATGAAAATATCAAAGCAGTTCGAAATCTTACGTACAGACACATTGAACCAACAAATATTGACAAAATGAATGTTGGTCGTGCTGTGCTGATATTTTCTCCACCAGTAACAGCTGCATTAAAATTTCTGATGAATCATTCATCACGTCATTCAAAGGCATTTCAGTTTGCAAATGTTACATCCACGATAACATTTTTAGAAAACATATTTAAGTGGTGCTCAATTCACGATATTTCGAATAGACACCAACACATACACTCCATCAACAAAGATAAAGTTCATTTCTTTGCTTGTAATGATGACAGATTAGAGTGGTTATAAGTTAACTTTCTGCATTACCTTTGTGTTATAAAGGAAGCTTGTGAGAAAGACCCAACTATTTACAGATTTTTGAGCAAAGAGACTTATGAAGCAATACAACTAACAACAAAGTCCACTGTAGGTTGTATTAAATACCTTCTTAACAGTGGCTATCACTATGTGTTGACAAGATCGTTCAACAGTGATCCGGTGGAATCCCTATTCAGCGCGTTACGGCAAATGAATGGTGGAAATGATGTTATGAATGTGAGGTCTTCTGCCTTGAAAAAATTTTAAAGACAGGCATTGTTATGACATCAAAATTCTCCAATGTTGGTGAGTGGCAAAATGATTTCAACGTCATGCTTGAAGAAATTGCAATGCAGAAGAGAGCTGCAAAAGTCAGGAATGGAGCTTCCAATGAAGTCTTAGCAACTTTGGATATGTTGGAGAAAGAGCATGGTAAGTAATTTTTTACCCACTCACATTTTCAATGGGGGGGGACGTTTACTAAATCGAAACAACTCAATATAAACTTTACATATACAAGAGCATAAGCATTATAATTAAGTGAAGCATTATATTCTATCAAACACTGTGAAATTTAATTTTTCTTGACAGAGATTACTGTGATTATTCATGGAGGAGAAATCTACCATTGAGTGAATTACAGTTGGGCAGTTTTCAGGGAATATGAGAAATTATTGAATAATTTTTTTCCCCTTCTCACTTTCAAATTATACAATGAAGGTGTTCTTCTAATCACACAGCTCCATTCACAGGTGTTGTGGTCTTGATCAGTTTCCTGCAACTGTTCGACGCATAGCATCACAAATATTATAAAAGGCTACCGATCCCATCCTGAGATCCTCCCACCTGGTTGTTGGTCATCTTTTGTATTTTTTTCATCCATTATTACTATGAAGAATTTTCGGCTTACCAATTTTGTTTAATACCCAGTTACCCACTTGTTTCAGAAATAATTTGCGATAGCTAATATACTTCTACAATACTTTTTAATTGCTTTAACTTTTTTTGGTATTTTCAGCTGAAAAAAGTAATCAGTTTTGATGTGCTGCAAACAGAGTTTGCATGAAACTCAATTTCCTCATTAAAATAGAAATTGAGTTTCATGAAAGTTCTGTTTTACAGTGTAGGTGCAGAATTCCGCAGGTTTAGTATCTTCACTGCATGTGTTACATATCTTAATGCATCAAATACCAATACTATTACTAATAATAATATGTTTTCTCTTTTATGTTTTTGTTTATTCAGAATTGAGGTTTAGGCTTACACAGTTAGTCTGAGTGTATGTGTGCAACATAATTCATCTTTATAATTCTACTTTCCATATTTTAGTTACTAAATAATTCTTCTAATGAAGAATGAACCACCCAGCTAGCCAAATAGTATGAGGCATGGGTATGTTTGTCTCACAGCACTGGTGCCTCCACTATCCTAAAATCAGTGGCCTTAAATTAAGGACAGTGAGAAGTTAAAGCTTGTATAATTGCGTTCACATTCTTAACGTTTACATAACAAATCAAGTTAATAATGTTGCTCCTTGACTCGGCCACGAAACATTAACTGTAAGGTACTAAGCCTAGGCCTTTCTAGCAATTTTTGTATTGTCCGAGCTCAGATTCTGAACGTTTACATAACAAGTCAAGGTTATAGTATTGCACTTTTACTTAGGCACAAAACATAAATTAATAGACCCTGAGCCTAGGCAGAAATGCTAGGCACTTCTGTGTGTGTATGTGTGTGTGATTTTTTATTATTTACTTACTGTTTTGCTGCCATAACTTATGGCAGTAAAACAAATATGGTTGTTTCTCGTTGTTGTTATCTGTGTGCTTCTTTACATGCTTAAATTGTGAACCTCCCATTCGATATTTTCCCTCTTTCCTCTAAAATGTCTTTCGGACTTTATTTTTGAAGATGTATGTAGAATGCGACACATCCATCCGTAAACATCCCCCAAAACACTTTAGTAGGTAATCTGCACTGATATCTAAATAATGTAAGCAACAGAAAAACACCAATAAGGAACACAAAAATGCTTCTTCAGTATAAAAAAGGGAGTTGTTATACATATAATTCATTAAAAAAATTGGGAAATGGAAGAATTCATTAAACAAAAGTTGCAATTGCCCTAGGGAAGACAGTGCTGTTCCCTTAAAAAATATTGACAACTGTGGCCACATAAATGAAATAATTGAAAACAACAGTATGTGTTAAAGATAAACAAAACTGTGCTACTGAACTAAGCTAAGAAAATTTGCGCTCATTACTTCCTTTATATGTACATTTTGTTATAATGAAAAAAGTTGTAAAGTCACAGGCACTCTTGATTTGGCTAAGATTTTCACATAATTTTAAGCTGAACTACATGAATATAGTTATACGGTGAATCAGATCAACTACATAGTGAATAAGCATAAACACACTTTTAGGTAAATGTGCATCCTGTTCCCACTAAAGGGGCTCTGACGACCGCCCATAGCGGTATAACTATACCATCGGGATTAGAGGAAATTCTATCCCACACTCACCAACCCGCTTGGCCAGCGTGGTGAGTTATGGCCAAACCCCTCCAAAATGATTAAACAACTTAAATCTTGGCCCTCAGTCTCCGGCAGCTGGAATGTACCTGGCCAAGGCAGCGGCCAGTGCGACATGAAGGCAGAGGGTGCTAAGAATCCCCGGAGGACCGGACTAGGCTGCCATCTGATGCTGACCTTGTCTACTTACAATGGAGGCTCCCTATCTTCTGATTCAAGGCTTCTTGAATTGGAAGAGGAACTACAAAGGATCAAGTGGGACATCATCGGGCTAAGTGAGGTAAGGAGAAAAGGAGATCTCATTGAACTGAAAAGTGGACATCTCTTCTACTATCGTGGGACAGATACTGGCAGAACTAGTGGTGTTGGATTTATAATAAACAAGAAACTGAAGGATAAAGTTGTAGAAGTTGAAAGTTCCTCTGACAGAGCTGCACGACTTGTTATCCAACTCTCGAAAAGATACCAGGCTCAGATTATTCAAACTTATGCACCCACCACAAGTCATCCTGAAGAAGAAATTGAAGAATTTTATGAGGAAATTTGTCATCTAAATAATAAAGGTAAGCAGCACTTGAAAATAATTATGGGAGATTTCAATGCAAAAATAGGGCAACAGCAACAGAATGAAACTTCAGTAGGTAAATTCGGTCATGGCAACAGAAACCAGCGTGGAAATACTCTCGTTGAGTTTGCAGAGGCAGAAGGGTTTTTCATCTTGAACTCCTTCTTCAAGAAAAAGCCACACAGGAAATGGACATGGAGACATCCAAATGGGACGACAAGTGAAATTGATTTTATTATGTGTAACAAAAAATTCGTCATAGAAGACTGCAGTGTGCTAAACAAGTTCAACACAGGTAGTGACCATAGATTGGTGAGATGTAAGATGCACCTCAACACTAAAATTGAACGTGGCAAGTTCATAAGACAAACAAAATCTATTGACATAACCAACCTTAAAAAACACCATAATACCTTCAAGTTAGAACTGAAGAACAGGTTCTCTGCTTTAGAAGGCCTAACATCGGAAGAAGTGGACATCTCTGAAGTTAACAGAAAAGTAACCAAAGCTCTTATGGAAACAGCAACAAAATTAGCTGGGTCTAAGAACAAGTTGCATGTGAACAAATTATCAGGAAAAACCAAAATGTTGATGCAAAAAAGAAGAGAGATGAGGACAACTAAAGAAGATGTGACTTCCAAAGTGGAATATATAGAGCTATGCAAGACAGTAAGAAAAAGTATCACTGAAGACGTAAGGAAATTCAACTGTGAACTAGTGAGGAAAGCAATTGAAAACAACCAAAGCCTAAAGATAGCAAAGGGACATCTCAGTAAGGGAAGAAAACAGATTATGGCACTGAGAAAAGAAGATGGTTCTGTAACAAGAAATAGAGGCGAAATTTTGACAAGAGTGAAAGATTTCTACTCCAAATTATATGAAAGGGATGATATATGCACTCCAGACATCATGAAAAATACCAATACCAGAGTTCCTCCAGTCCTCCCAGCAGAAGTTGCACATGCAATCAAGAACATGAAGCGGGGAAAAGCTCCAGGAGAAGATGGAATTACTGTAGACATCATACAAGAAGCAAGTGGAGAAATCGAAACAGTACTCGCCCAAATTTTCACTCGATGCCTTAATGAAGGAAAGATTCCTGAGGATTGGAACACCGCTACAATGATCCTGCTACATAAGAAAGGTGACATTGAGGATCTCGGAAACTACAGACCTATCAGCCTCCTATCAGTAGTTTATAAAATCTTCACTAAAGTTCTTTCACACCGCTTGAAGGTAACACTGGACATGGCTCAACCGAGAGAACAAGCTGGATTCAGGAGTGGCTACAGCACAATAGATCATATCCACGTGCTGAGAGAACTAATTGAAAGAGCGAGGGAATATGAACTTCCATTGTGCATGGCTTTTATCGATTATGAAAAAGCCTTTGATTCGGTGAAACCATCAGCAGTTACAATGGCTCTGAAAACCTGCGGTATTGAAGATGCATACATTAATATTATTAATAACATCTATGAAAATGCAAGTGCAAAGATTAGGCTGTTTGAAAATACAACACACGTAAAAATTGGAAAGGGAGTGAGACAAGGTGACACCATATCTCCGAAGCTCTTTAATGCCACATTGGAGGGTGTTTTTCAGTCGCTGAGCTGGGAAAACACAGGGATAAAGATTAATGGAGATTATCTAACCCACCTTCGTTTTGCCGATGACGTAGTCATTTTTGCAACTACCCCATCAGAGCTGCAGAGTATGATCCAGGAACTTGCTGACAAGAGTAAAGAAGTGGGATTAAAAATGAACTTTCAGAAGACAAAAGTGATGTTCAATGCTTTTACAAGAAATGAAGATTTATCGATTGATGGAGAAAAGCTGGAGATAACAGACACGTACGTTTATCTTGGACAGCAGATATCAAGTGAGGGTCACATTGATGAAGAAATTAATCGGCGTACAAAACTTGCCTGGAGAGCTTTTGGAAGAAACAGCATAATTTTCAAGAGCAATATGCCATTATGTCTTAAAAGAAAAGTGTTTGATCAATGCATCCTTCCAGTGCTTACGTATGGTGCAGAGACGTGGACCTTAACTAAAAGAGACATACAAAGGCTGCAGACAACTCAAAAAAGCATGGAGAGGTGCATGCTTGGTGTAACCAGGAAAGATAAGAAGAGGAACTCGTGGATCCGAAAAATGACAAGAGTGGAAGACATCATGATCAGAGTTAAATCCCTGAAATGGCAATGGGCTGGACATACTGCCAGAAGGACAGATCATCGATGGACAGCCGAAATTTTAGATTGGATTCCACGGGACAGGAAAAGACCCAGAAGAAGACCACATGGGAGATGGGTGGATGAAATTCGAAAGTATGCAGGGGTGACATGGAGGAGACTGGCACAAGACAGACCGTTGTGGAGGAAACTTGGGGAGACCTTCGTCCAGCAGTGGATTGATAATGGTTGACAATGATGATGATGATGCATGTACCCACCCCTACCCCTTCTTCCCTATCCTAATCAGTAAGGCTTTATTCAGTGCAATTTGACTGCTCTTCAGTTTCATTTAATTCGAAATACTGATCTTTTGCAGCATTACTTTTGGTTGTAGAGATCTAATATATTTATTCTTTTTTTCTCTCTCCCCTTAACTAGAAACCCCAAGAGTCAGCTTAAAGTTTGCAAGTTTAGCTTTTGTGGCTGGATATTTAGTGAAAATTATTGAAGAAAGAACAGACTACTCCTCCTGCTTGGAAAAGTTGGCTAACTGTAATTGCATGGCACCCATTCTTAATTTAATCTCAAATCAAGATCGTGGAGGGCTGACTTACCCAACACCAGCATTTATTATGATCCTTTCTATCATACAAGATTTTGTTGAAAGATCTCTTCCATATTTGCCACAAAACTGTTTGGTGCAAAACTTATCGACATATATTCTTCCAAAACTGGAAAACTGCCAAGTTTTAAAATGCCGTGAAGAGGATCACAGTAAACTAACCAGCAAGTTAATTTGCCAAAAATTTCTTCCAGTCCTGCTTAAAAACATTGCAAAAAAAGTGACTGATAAAATTATCCTAAAATTTTTCAATAAACCATTACACAGGAAAATACTGAAATTAACCTGAATGTTGAATTGTGTGACGAAAGATAAAAGGGTTTAAAGCAATGCCGAAATATGTACAATATGAAAGATTGTGACATGCCTCTCTACGGAGAAAGCCAAACCTGCATAATGCTGGGGGGGGGATAAAAGGACCTAAAGCAATGCCCAGATACACTATATTGACAAAAATCACCGGACACCTAGAAGAGAAACACAACATAGCATTTATTGACACACATCAGTATGGTGTCGGTCCAACTTTCACCTTAATGCATGCACTGGTCCTTCGAGACATGCTTTCGATAAGGTTTTGGAACACAGCGATAGGTATGCGATTTCATTCAGTACATAATGCTACCGCTAACTGTTGCTTAGTAGTAGGCCTTCGTTCCAAACTTCTTATGCGGCATTCTAATTCATCCTATAGGTGCTCTATGGGATTAAGATCAGGGCTCTGTGCTGGCCAGTCCAAACACGATACGAAATTATCTTCAAACCACGCTATAACAGTACTTGCTTTATGGCCCAGTGTATTATCTTGCTGTTACCAACAAGGCTCTGTTCCATAGTATTGCCACAGAACTGGTAGGGAATAATTGTCCAGAATATAGAGGTAGACGTTCTGGTTAACAGGTTCGTCCACAATAACCAATGGGCTGGGATCCTACCATGAAAAACACCCCCACACGATTACCAGCTCCAAACTTGACCGTAGAAACAATACACTGTGGTAAATAGTGTTCCCCGGCTGCCGCCATACCCACACACGGCCATCAGACTGATGGATCATGTATCTGGATTCATTGGTCGGTAGGACCCGTTTCCATTGATCTACGGTCCACGATGAATATTCTTTACACAGTGCTAAATGACGAGTAGCATTCCAAGTGGATATGAAAGGCTTATGAGCAGCCACACGGCCACGGAATGTAATTCTCTGCAAATGGTACATGTACATACTAAGGTTCCAGCATTTTTACTCACCTGTATACTGAGGTCTTGTGCAGTACTCCGTCGATTAGCTGTAACGACTCGCCTGAGGCTTCGACGTCCTCTATCACTGATTTTCTTTGGTCTTTTGGTACGTTTTGCTTCTTCAGGCACCCTATGTGTCTTCCACTTATTCAGTACATCCAAAACAGTTTACTTGAGTATGTTTAAACACCTCTAGGTTTCTCTTATGGACAACCCACTAATTTAACACTCAACAATCTTTCCTTTCTCAAAGTCAATTCTCACCCGCCGCGGCATTTTCCCTCAACCTCACAGTGCGATATGATCGCAGTCAGCTGCAGGCTTGTTTTTATACCGTTTTCAGCTGTACCGCACATCTTAACACGCAGTTTTTGAAGGAGTGTCCTGTGACTTTTGTCAATATAATGTCCAATCTGAAAGATTGTGACATGCCTCTCTACGGAGAAGGCCATATCTGCATAATGCAGAAATGAAATGAATAAAAAATAAAAGGACCTAAAATAATGCCCAAATATGTCCAATCTGAAAGATTGTGACATGCCTCTCTGCGGAGACAGGCAAACCTTCATAATGCAGAGAAAAAAAGTCTAAAGCAATGCCCAAAAATATCCAATATGAAAGATTTGACATATTTGGACATTGCTTTCAAATCTTTCATTTTTCACATATATGTGAAATCTGAAAGCTTTTTGTATTTAATTCTGATATGTGTATTTATGCATTTATGATAATATGGGGAACTAACTCCTAGCCCCGATCTATGGATCAAAAATAGGGCACTGGCAGGGCCTCAGGGGTGGTTCCTGAGTGCGCTCAACAGTGATATTTTTTTTAATATATCTATTCAGTATGTACATTGGCAGTGTTAGTTAATAAACTGTCATAGGTGGTGACTATTTCCTTACCGGGGTGGATTGCTCTTCCTGGAGAGCGAAGTTTATTGGGTAAGTTTTTCTCTTTTGTTGTTATTGTAATTAGTGATATATTTCTTAATAACTATTTTAATAAAATATACAATTTTATGTGTAATCTGTAGATGTAGTCATTATCTCAGTAAAGACAAATGTGCTTTTTTAATTTAGTTTATTTCATCTTGGATACTATACAGAAATGAGAAAAACGATGTGGTTTTTAATCAGAGTGATAAAACATCTTGCTTTACCTATTCAATTTTTTCTATTTAAAGCTTCTTTTTAGAAAGTGTTTAAGTGTCTTCAGGTAATGAAGGGTTCCTTGTAATGAACTGCATTGCTTTCTTTAGATGTGTATAAGTGATATTCAATGAAATAATTATATCAGGTTGAATTTCAAAGTGCACGAAAGCAAATTATCATGTGCTGTGTAGCAAAACATAATTGTTTGACCCTTGTGGAAGCTATGGTGATTTTTCAGCATGCAGTTTAGGAGTATATAGTAACCATTCCATTCCAGTAAGCTTTAGCACCACAACAATTTTAGCCCTCAGTTCAAATATATTGTAGGAACTTTCAATAAAAAACAACCTTCAATAAAAAAAATAATCATTTTTAATATTTATTACTAAAGAAACACAAACATTGAATCAAGTATAGACAACAAAAATTAGAAATAAATGCACAAAAACAAAAGTACCCCCCATAGTTCAAGAGCTTAAGTTTGTCTGTAAAATGTCTGTTTAAAGATGAAGCATTTGTTCTACAGACTAACACATTGAAGAACTCTCATGTAAGCAGTTTGTCAGAACCATTCAATTTCTTAAAAATTAGGTGAAAAATATTAGTACATAGGCCTTTGTTCAATAATACTAGCTTAACTGCCAGTGTTTTCTGTAAAATTACAAAAAAAATGAGAGAAATATCAACCAAACCATATCTCGAGACAATCGTGTGAGCAGTGTGTATGCTCCATCTGTGGTAAGATGAGAATTTTTCAGAACCATTTAATTTCTTAAAAATTGAATGGTTCTGATAAATAAAAAAGTAGTGGGAGAAATATAACTCAACGTATAACTCGAGACATGTCAGGTAAACTACTACTGCTCTCAATAGCTATAAGTGGTGGGACATTTAGTTTAAAATAGCTATAAGTGGTGGGACATTTAGTTTAAAATAGCTATAAGTGGTGGGACATTTAGTTTAAAATAGCTATAAGTGGTGAGATGTTTATAGTCTCTTAACGTAACCTATGCGTGATATGAGGATATTAGGAATTCTTCGAATTTTTTGTGTGTTACGTGCTTCACTGCCAATCCTTCTTACTATGAGTTCCTAATAGCAGTAGCAATATCTGTTTGTTGTTCTATTTATAAAATGAGTTCCCCAAAAGGTGTCTTTCAGTGTAAACACAGTTGTGTAGAAAGTTTTACAAACACCTCACTTACTGATGCTAGGCAGTAATTACATTAGAACTGCTAAGTGAGATAAGAAAACCCCCACAAAAATCTCTTCAAGTATACTTTGTGTAGGAAATAAACATTGCTACTATACCCCAAGAGTGCCCCAAAATCTCTTCACGAGTCAACATATCTTACAAAAATTTTATACTAAAAATTACAAACATTGAATCAAGTATAGACAACAAAAATTGGAAATGAATGCACAAACCCAGAGTGGGCCCCTGGGCTGCAGGCCCTTTACCCCTCCCCCTTTAATCCGGTCCTGAGTCTAACCCCCATCCTTCGGGGTTAATCTGCCAGGGCCAGCCCTTAATGTAGCATAAGTTGTGCTGTTGGTTAATAATCAAAAACAACCAACCATAGATGATAAAAATGGAAAACATTGGGGTAGTAAAAGTGTATTCGTGTGATCATCGTTCCGATATTTCACCCACCCCATGCCCTTTTTATCTTTGATTACATAAATTTAGTTTTGTATATATTACGTTTTTTTCTGTCGATAATTGCGATTTATTTTGCAATGAAATTTCTTAGTCGTTGTTATTTTTTTTTGATTGAAAGTTTAACGACCACCGTGAGCAACTCAATGGGCTATAAGCAGTCGCCCGTCCCTAATTTAGGGTCACTGGTTCCAGGGAAGGGAGAGAGCCAGTACCGTAAGACAAACACAACATCCATGCCTCACCGGGATTCGAACCCGGACCCCGTTTGGACGAATGATCAGAGGCCATCGCTTAGACCACGGCGCCACCGGGGCGGCTTAGTCGTTGTTACATTGTATGAGTTACTTTAACCTGATAAAAGTTTTTAGTAAGGGATAACTTTTCTTTATTAACATTTTGATGGCGGTACCAGATAGATATATTTTTTTATTGGAGGTTTAACGACCACTGTGAGCAACTCAATGGCAGTCGCCCGTCCCTGATTTAGAGTAAGTGGTTCCAGGGAAGGGAGAGAACCAGTGACGTAAGACAAACACAACATCAATGCCTGACCGGGATTCGAACCCGGACCCCCTACGGACGAATGATCAGAGTCCAGCGCCTTAGACCACTGCGCCACCGGGCCCAGATAGATAAACATACTATTTACTAATCTGAGCGAGTACACCGTGTTTGCTCATAAGTCATAACGGAAGAATCGTAAATTTTTCTATGCAGATTTGCTGTGCCGCCCCGGTGGCGCAGTGGTCTAAGAGATGGCCTCTGATCATTCGTCCGAAAGGGGTCCGGGTTCGAATCCCGGTCAGGCATGGATGTTGTGTTTGTCTTACGGCACTGGCTCTCTCCCTTCCCTGGAACCAGTGACCCTAAATTAGGGACGGGCGACTGCTTATAGCCCATTGAGTTGCTCACGGTGGTAGGTGTTGCGACTTCTGAGCTCCGTCAATTCGTGCGTATTTTGTGTGTTTCTAGAGAGTTGTGTATCCCAAGTTTCACAGCATTTCCCTTTGGACGGTTCCGCTATCGTTTGTGATTACTCCCAGATTGGTGAGTTGCTTTTTCTTTTGCTATTACAACTTGTTTATCTTTTCGGCCGAGCTGGTCGAAGCTACGATAGTCGGCGCCATTGCAAATGGCGTCTTCCGGCGGTGAGGCCCCGGATCAGGATCTCACTTCCGGTGTTCCTTCGCTGTTGATGACAACCTCTTCTTCTTCCATGGGTGCTGCTTCGCTGCCCTCCCCACGTGGCGGCGTTGCACTGCCCTCAACTCGTGACGTGAACAACCCCTAACCTCAGGCTGTTCCGTTCCCTTCTCACTCATCTCAAGCTGCCACCACCTTCGTTGCTGACGATGACGCAATGGATGTCTCGTGCAACGGTGCCTTCCCCATGTCATCAAAACCTCTGACGTCATCGTTTACGTATGCCAATGCCATGGCCTCTTCCACTGTGCAACGGCCCCCGCAAGGCATGTACGCCGGCGCCGAAGCTCTCCAATCACAACTACAACGTGATGGTAATACCATTTCTTTAGAAATTCCCCAAGACTCGCCAGCAGGTACTGCTTTCACTACGATCTTAGACAGAGGTGTTGTCTTTGAATCCTTGCCAAACACCTTCTTCAAAGATTATTCCACCGCTTTAAAGCGGCAATTTCCAAAACATGCCATTTCTCACATGTTTCGGCGAGGCCGAACGATTGTGGTTTACTTTTCCAAGGCCGACTCTGCTCGTGCTGTGACGAATGCCGGTCTCACCATTGGTGATCAACATCTTCTTCCCAGCCCAGTTGCCGAGCGCCCATTGAATGTGTCCTTCTACCTGGTACCCCCGGAGGTGACCGATACAGTTTTATTTGTGGTTCTTGCGTCATTCGGCCGCGTGGTTGGAACGATTCAGACATATTCTGCTGCCCCTAAAGACCCCGACGACAACACCCTGCTCGGCGCTCGGCGCGTGGGTAGAGTTGTTTTTTCTTCCCCGGAGGACATCCAGACCATCCCGACTCAATTCAAAGTCAAGTGCGGTAACCAGACGACGAAATGCCGGTCTCACCATTGGTGATCAACATCTTCTTCCCAGCCCAGTTGCCGAGCGCCCATTGAATGTGTCCTTCTACCTGGTACCCCCGGAGGTGACCGATACAGTTTTATTTGTGGTTCTTGCGTCATTCGGCCGCGTGGTTGGAACGATTCAGACATATTCTGCTGCCCCTAAAGACCCCGACGACAACACCCTGCTCGGCGCTCGGCGCGTGGGTAGAGTTGTTTTTTCTTCCCCGGAGGACATCCAGACCATCCCGACTCAATTCAAAGTCAAGTGCGGTAACCAGATCCGCTATATTGATGTGCTAACTGAACATCATTGCAGCAAATGCAAGAAGTTTGGGCACTTTTACAAGCAGTGTCGCAATGTTGATGCTGCCCCACAAGATTCACCGCAGGTGACTTCTCTTCAATCCTCTGACTCGCCCTTGCCTCCACGACTATCGTCTGAAGCACCTCTGAGACGAGAAAGGGCTCCGTCATCGACTGGTGTGCAGCCATCTCTCTCCGCGACTGACTTTCCAGTGCTGCCGGAGTCCTCCACATTCCGCTCCCCTGATCTACCTGCTGACTCCGCGGACGACCGTGTCTTGTCAGCTACTGAAGTATCAATTGCAGATACTGACGGCGCTTCCACCAGTACGGAACAGACCATGAGTGACACCTCTGAGCCTGATCACAGCGCTCGCCAAGATAAGAGGACAGCGCCCAAATCTCCTCGCAACACCACCAAGCGAGGGAGAGCTGCTGGGAGCTCCACTCGCTCCTCGTCCCGGATCCGCCAGAAACCATCTTATCTTCAAGACTTTGATACCACTTCTGACCCTTCCTCTCCAATGGTTTCATATGAAGACTTTGATCAGAATCTTCGCGACACATCGTTCCCGTCTTTGCCTCTTACGTATGAGGAGCTACATGCTCTCACCTGTTACACGCCAAAAGCGCACGGCTTCCTCCAGTATGCGAAGACCCATGAAGCTGGACTTCCTGCAATCCTGCAACAGCTTTCCGATCTGGATAAGCTTGTGGACAATTCTTCTTACTTATCTGGTCCTTCCGCTAAGACGGCCAAGTTCATTCGTAAACAGATCCACGGACACAAGATTTCTATCACCAGGCTCACCACGTCGCCGGGTGACCTGGCACCTTCACGGTAGTTTCCTACAACTGTCGGGGGTTTGGATCCCCCGAGGTGAATTCCGCCGTGCATGAGGACCTCTCGGCAATTTGTGCCGATGTCCTCCTGCTCCAGGAAACGTGGTGCTCGCCTACAACACCTTTCCATCAGTGGCGCCGATGGCAGTACACCTTCCATCATGCCCATCGTATACTGCGTTCAGGCGGAATTGCTGTCGGAATACATCACCGTTTTCGCCCATCTATCACTTCTGTTGCTGTTACCAACTTATTTACCGATCAATTACAATGTTTTACATTTTGCATCAATTGTGTACCATATCATATCTTTAATGTGTATATTCCTACTGACGACTCTCAACTCCTTCCGCTTTTTCATTGCTTTCGGGCTGCGCTTGAGGCGGTCCCCCCGGGGACATTTGCATCCTCGGGGGTGACTTCAACTGCACTCTACACCCGTTGCTTGACCGCACGTCTACAGGAGGGGAGCACCGCTCCCTTCTTGTCGATCTGCTTACTCAACTTATTACCGATTTCCATTTTGTTGATTCGTACCGGCATCTTCACCCGGACACCATTTCTTATACTTGGCGGAATTCTCCAGCACAAGGTTCGGCGGCAGCACGTCTCGATCGCATATATGTCATACCACCGCTGCTTCCAGCGATCACTGCGGCAAGACATCATCCATCTACCTCTTCCGACCATTCTGCTGTGGCGCTTACCATCTGCGTTTCCTCTTTCCCGCCTTCCAGACAACGCTCCTGGACCTTCGATGATTCTTTACTCTTGGATGTGGCGTTTTGCGCCGACGTCCGCCGTTTTCTTGCTGATAGACAACATCTCATCAGTACCGCTTCCAGTACCCTTCGTCTATATTTAGACATCAAACACGATCTTCGTCTGCTCGTACGCCGTCTTTCGTTCGCTATTCGTAACGAACGTGCGAAGGATATTTGTAATCTCCGTTGCTCCTTGGCTGCAATCCCCTTACAAGATCCCGCTTACCTTGTTGTTCAGGATGCTTTACGAGCGAAACTCCATCCGCTCGCCGTGGAGGCTACTCGCAGGCTGATGATGCTTCATCTTTCTTCACCGGAGATTTCCTACGAGGAGCTCTCACGTACCAAAAGAACACACCGTACGTCGCAGACGCTGCGCCACCTTCGCCTACCTGATGGTACTATCTCATCTGACCCTTCACGTCTCTGCACGTAAGTTCGACGCTTTTTCCAGGACAAATTTCGTGCGGTGGTGCCTACTGATGCTATCTCTTCCTCCCCTCTTTTTTCAGCTCTGCCTCAGGTCCCACCCCGACTCTGTGATCCTCTTCTTTCCGCCTTCTCTCCTGCTGAATTTCGGGAGGCGTTTGCCTCCCTTAATTCACGCGCATCCCCAGGACCTGACGGCCTTCCCTTCTCCTTTTACCGCGCCTTCCTCCCGTCTTTGATGCCTTTTCTTCTCGCTTGCTTTTCTTGCGCCCAAACCTCTTTCGCACTGCCGCCGGAGTTTACTGTAGCGCATATCATCTTGCTGCCCAAAAAGGGAGACCTTTTGGACTTGCGAAACTGGCGCCCCATTTCCATTCTCAATCTAGACTATAAGCTTTTCACAAAACTTCTCTCTCGCCGCTTGAACTCTGTGCTTCCCTTTCTTATCTCCCCCGACCAGTCCTACACTGTGCCTGGTCGGTCCATTTCTAACAACATCTCCTTCCTCCAGAACATAGTTTTTCTCGCCCGCACCCTCTCAGAACCCCTCGCCCTGTTTAACCTTGACCAGAGTTCAGCATTCGACAACATCTCCCACGACTTTCTTTCTGCCACTCTTCACGGCTTTGGCCTTCCTTCCTCCTTCGTTTCGCTCCTTCTCAACCTCTATCGGGGCGCTTTCTTCCACGTCCGGACGGCCTCCTTTTTAACGGCGCCCGTACCTTTTCTTCGAGGAATCCGGCAGGGCTGCCCCTCTCAGGGCAACTCTTCGCCATTGTCTTTGTACCATTCCTCCTGGCTGCTCGAAGATCACTCCTGTCTACTCTTCCTCCGTCAGTTGCCAGCACTAGGCACCATGAGTGCGTACTTACAGCATTTGCAGATGACGCAACCTTCTGTCTCCGCCAGGACGTCCAGTTCGACAATCTTCTCTCCACCTACCATCTTTACGCTACTGTTTCTGGCGCTTCGCTTAATGTCACCAAAAGTACTGGTTTGTGGTGTGGGTCGTGGATGGGCCGGACCGATACCCCCTGGGGTGCGGTCTGGTCCTCCTCGACTCAAAAGATCCTTGGAGCCCATATCGGTCACCCCTATACTGCGGGCCTTTTGACATGGACCAGTTTGCAGTCTAGGTTACGTCATCAAGCAGCGTTTTGGAGATTTGCGATTCCCATTACTTCTTACTGTCAGCGAGCTCACATTGTTCGACGATACTTACTTTCCCTCTGCACCTATTCCTGGACTTCCACCGTCTTCTTGTCAACCCGCCTGACGGAACTCAACAGCATCTTTACTTCAGTAATTTGGGCCTCCAAGCACTGGTCAGCCGCTCCGACGCTATATCTCCCTGTCAAGCATGGGGGCATTAATCTTATAGATGTTCACTGTTACTATCGTGCATACCGCATCGCCTCCTTCCTTCGTCTCGTCACTTCGCCTTCTCCTTCTCTTGCACTTTCTCTTGACGTTTTTCTCTCTCTTCGCGATCCATCCTTCACTTTTCTTCTTTTCCTCAGGATGGACTACTTTACTATTCCCTCTTCAAACTTTCCTACTATTTTATCTGAGGCTCTAGCGCTTTTCCGTTCCCTCCCTCTCTCTCGCTCTCCTCCTACCACCACCCTGGATCTCCTTGCAGAACCACTCTTTTTCTCTACCCTGGTTCATCCCCCCGATCAACCTTTCTTTCTTTTTTTCTCATGGTTCCGTGCCGGCATCCTAACCGTGCAGGCCCTCATTAATCCCAATTTTTCCTGGAAACCCCTCGACTTACTCTTTTCCACCCCAACTCCTTCCCTTGAGGACGACTATACCCTTCTCCGTTTCTCTCTTCAGCTTCTCTATCCTTCTCTTGTTTCTGACAACGGCCTCCTCGTCGTCCCCGGCCCCAGCCTTCTTCTCCCTTTCTTTCTTCCTTTTCGTGACTCTGTCGCCCCTGTCCTTTCTTTTACTACCGCTGCCCTGTACCGTCTCCTTCGAGCTCCCTCTGAGTCCCCCCATCCCATTTCCTGGGTTTCTCCTTCCTCCTCCCTGGCTGTTTGGTCTGCTTCTTCTTCCCCCTTTCTTCTCCGCTAGAACGTAACACCCACTGGCGGTTCCTTCATCTCCGGCTCCCTGTCCCCCATCTTCTCTATCGTATGTCTCTTATCTCTTCTCCTCTCTGTCCTTTCTGTGGCGTTGACGGAGACGTCACTCATATGTACTGCCACTGCCCTATCTTGTTGCCACTTCTTCATACTGTTTTCCGGTTAGCTGACATAATTTGCTCCAAGGACTTGCCGTTTCAAGCATATCCGTGGCTGTTGCTCACAAAACATCCGCCCACCCGCCTTCCGGATGCCTGCTGCTTTCTTTTCGTACTTACCAAGCAAGTGATTCACTCATTTCATCAATCTCTCAGGAATTCTCCTGAACTTCCATCCCTTCTGTCGGCCGGTGGACGGCTGCGGGCTAGCTTTCGGGGCCGGCTTGTGGCGCGCCTCCGGTTGGAACTCACAGCTGCAACTTCCGCACACACAATCGACACCTTTCAGAACACCTGGGCCCAGCGCATCGGGTGGTTTTCTATTCATGGTTCTGCCATCCTACTGGTGACTTGATTGTGTCCTCTTTTGGATTGTCTTTGTTTTGGTGTTTGGCTGTTCTCTTCACTTTGCTAGTACCTTGCTTACTGAGTTATTTTACTTATTTTTGTTCTGCTCCAGCAGGCTGTGCTTCTGCATGTAACTATGTATAGTATGTTACTTGCTCTTCACTTTTCTTGTTTTTCTTAGCATTGTATATTAAGTGGTTTCTGAACTGTTTTGTGATCTTCTGATATGTCAATGTGCACCACTCATGTTATATGCACTGTGCTCCTATGTAGTGCTGAGTTCGAAACTTTATCTTCACTGTTTATTTATTGTGCATCCTGTATTTTTAATGTATTTTCAAGCTCTATATATTGTATCACAGGTCATTGACCTAAAGTCTTTTGCGTGTGTTCAGTGTCACATGTCTGTCCCCATTGTGGGTTTTTAGCATTTTGTATTTATCCTTTTGGGTGGCTATGCCCCTTATTCATGTATATATCATTTTCATGTATCATTCATATTTTTCTCTGTATTCTTTCCTCGTCCAGTTTTACGAGCTGTATCATGCCTTTTGTCAATAAAATGTTGAAATGCTCACGGTGGTCGTTAAACCTCCAATCAAACAAACAAACAAACAAAAAGCAGATTTGCTGTGAATTCCAGGCATTATATTACATTATTATATGTAGTAAATTTTTTTAGCTGGATGTACGTATCATATATGTGGACGTTTGAATCCTAACCCCAAAAAATTCCCTTCAAAAACATTGGTAATTTTAATTTTTTTACTTAGCTCATGGTTTACTTTCTGCCTGACGTAAGGCATAACAACTGTGGAAAACGCGAGTGAACAGTAGGGTCCCAGCGCCCCACCGTCTCTGTGGAAAGAATGGGAACTATCAGATTCCTGCTTTTTTCCCGATACGACAGGCCACTAAGAGCGAAGCGTTACCGCTCGCTCGATCGAGTAGGGCCGTGACCATGTCTAGTTTATATTCCAAACACATCGATGGAAGCTGTTGAAAGTTTTGATGTATCAGTATAAATATCGATGTTTTCTAGAAAAGTGAGATGTTTACAACTGGCGTGTGTTCTCTGTGCTTCCGAAAGTTTCTGTTTAGGTAGGCTGTTGTGGAGTGGTGTGTTCTATATTTTTATTTTTTTGTATTTTATTTTTCCTTTAATAGTATGAGAGTGGTTTTGCTCATTAGTGGCAGATGCAACATATATAGGCGGAAGACGCAATGAACCTAGGAAAAACGTGCATTTAAGATAAGGAAAAATTTCGACCACAACAGTTTTGAGGAATTAGTGATGACATGTATGTATGCTTGTCGAAATGACATGCCGAAGTAAAATAGGAAGATGTCTGATACAGCAAGGGATGTTTTCATTGAAGACTATTATTGGGTTAGTGAATTGTTTTATGACCGACTTTTATTTTTTGAGCATCGCTAAATATGTATTTGAATTTATTACTTGGGCGGGTAAAACTTTGTGTAATTTTGTCGACTGCTGTGATGTCTAATCAGATAATACATTAATTTGTGTGAACTGTCACATTTCTACTAATAGCGTTTCCACAATGAGACCGGGGCGGCGACGACCTATTTAATGTCACTCAGTGGAAATGCTTCTAGTAGAAATGTGTTCATCTTCGTATTGCAGGTCCAGAGGTCTGTTCCAGCCCATTTTGGTTTTGGGCATTTTCATTTTTTTTTAACTGCAAGAAATGTAGGCATGTAAATGTATCAGGTTTGACAACAGGTGGATGATGCAAAATATTCCTAGCAAATCATTTAAACGTATTGCCATTTGGAGATGTGGACGGGCATTGTGATGAAGCAGGAGATGCATTTCAATTGAGAATATCTCACAAGGTGATAAGATGGACGATTCTGAGAAATGCAGTGGTATGATTTTTTCTTTCAGTGAGGACATTGTATTTGTTAAGCCATGGTGCATGCTTCATCAAGAGATGTATTGTTATATATCATGTTTTGATGACTGCATCTTTTGCCATCCAATTACCTTTTGGTAAAGTGTGAATGCACAGCTACACAATTTGAGACAGTCAGTTTCAGGGGCAGATCTAGGATTTCTGGGGGGGGGTGCATGTGTCTGGAATAACCAAGGACCTTTCTGATATTTTTCCTAAAAATGAAAAAATGTTCTTAGTATGCCTATAAATTCTTCCAATTAATTAAGGAAAGTAATACTTTCCTTAATAATACTTTTAAGTAATACTTTCTTAATAATACTTTTAAGTAATACTTTCTTTCACAAAAAATTATTAAATTTGTTAATAAAACCTAACAAGTCGAAGCTTTTCCTTGGTCCTGAGGAGGGGGGGGTGCGCCCTCCTCTGGATACGCCACTGGTCAGTTTTCCATGCTGTTTGGGCAGTAAAGGCTTCTCACTAATTAATTTTTTTAAATATGCTGTGTGAATTTTAATAATGAAGTGGCAAACAAATTTGAAGTACATCGTGATAACATGGATTATTGCATTTTTTTTCATTTGTGTAAAGAATTGATGTGTTGTGGAGAAAGGATTATTTCATTTATTGATTATATTGTAGCACACTTTACATATCTGAAGGTATTCAGATTATTGTGTGTGGGGCATATCACAAAATATGAGAGTAAAAAATTAGAAAAAATGAAATTTATTACCTGTATTACCTCATTGTTCTCTGTCCATTTTCTTTGCAGGCATTCCTGCAAGTAAATTAAACAAACATTCTATACAAATTTTGAAGATGACAATCCGATTTTTGGCGTAAATGTGACAAGGATGGGAAGTCAGATAATATCCGAAAACTTGAAAATCCTGTGATGGTTAAATTCAAATTGATCGGAAACTTGAAACTTGGTCTTTCTGGGAGACGCGGGTTCGAGTCCCGCTGTAGGACGATGAAAATTTTCAAGTTTTCGGATATTATCTGACTTACCATCCTTGTCACATTTACGCCAAAAAATGGATTGTCATCTTCCAAATTTGTATTATATGGCGTAATCCCATATTTCTTTCATGAAACATTCTATAATTAAATCAATGAAGAAATATTCTTCATAATACATGGGAAATCGATACAATATTCAAAGCAAACAGATTATAAATTCTGAAATTGCTTGTAACACTGATCGGTCATCCATGTAACATCTCTCAGAAAACTGAAAATTTCATTTCCCTGGAGTGGGAACCAAGCCCTCATCTCCCGATGAACACTGTATATATGTATATAATATCAGGCCAGTTTGTAATCTGGGTGTAGTTCAGAATGCCAAGTTTTTGCCACATTTTAAACCTGAAAATCCAGGTTTTTAAGTTTTATAAGAATTTGAGATTTTGCTTGGTCATTTCATTTCGGGAAATGCTGTGAAATGATGACTAAAAGTTCCTGTGAAGTTCTATTTCTTTAGGAATTACAAGTTCGATTTAAAACCACATTTCCATGTGGATGGTGAATGTAGACGATTCATGACACCTTGAGAATTTGTTTTGTTATCAAACAAGCTGTCAAGATAACAGCGTGCTGAAAGGAAAGTTTTTTTCACTAATTTTGAAGTTGCATCCATATCAAATTTTTTATTTGGTTATATTAGATTCAGTTAATCCAATGAGCTACAATTTGAAATTGAACAGAAACCACTGTAGGTTTCTAGTAGAATTGATCTCCATAGACTGCTCAATTAATATATAATATAAAGTGCAAACTTTGACTTCAAAAATGCAATATCTGAAGGACACTGAAAGACAGTTTGGCACAAGAAAAAATGCAAAGTTAAACTGCACAGACACTATTACCTGTTTGTTGTGTTTGGCCAAATGAATGTGTGCAAGATGAAAATCATCAAAATGACCATCCCAATAAATCTGTCATCAGTCTTGCAGAAGACAGAGTAGGTGAAGAATCAAAAACCATCATGAATAAAAGTAGCAGGTATGAATCCTCAGAGTATGATGCTAAGCTTGCTGTACATGCTCTGGGCTTTTGGAGATGTATTTTTATATTATTATTTAAGTGTAATAACAACATAATAGTAACAACAGAAATAGTAATCTGCACTTTAATATATTAAATAAATTGTCTGTTTTTAAATAAAACATTTGTGTGCATGTGTGTGGAAATGCGCGAGGCAATGCCCTCTCTATACGAAGCTCTGGGTCTAGCAGCTTCCAGCAAGGCATACCACTTGATGAGATCTGAGATTGCGCACAACTTGGTCAAGGTTGCTACAATACTCTGATAGGAGGGACCCGATGTGCTGAGTCAGAAGCTTCTCAGTAGCTTTCATTCTGCTATGTGTAGCATGAGTTTTCTGTTAATGTGACATTATTTGTTGTTTCATTCTGAAATTCTCGACATGGAAGACGAAGGAAAAGATATCTGTTTAATTAGTGAATTAGTGTCGAAATCTTTTTCTGGAAGAATTATTTCAGAAAAAAAAAAAAAGGAAATTTTAGGAAAAGGTTCTTTCTTTGAGTCATAGAAATCATAAAAGTACATCAATGTGAGTGATCAGCCCACAGCTAACGGTTGCAGTTGGATGTTCCACCTAAGGATTCTGAAACATAGCCAGACTGAATGCAAGAACTATCAGGGCATCAGTTTGCTGAGTGTGCCAGGAAAAGTGTTTGGGAAGGTCATTATTGATAAGGTATGAGGTTTTGCATCAGAGAAAGTATGGGATGTACAGAGTGGTTTTATGCCTGGTGAGGGCTGCACTAATCAAATGTTTGCATTCCGCATGATGATTGAAAAGTAACTGTCTGTTGGTAAAAATGTATTTGTGGCCTTTGTAGATTTAGAGAAAGCTTATGACCGAGTAAATAGGATACTTTTGTGGAAGGTACTGAATAAATATGGTATTACTAGGAATCTACTTAGTAGTGTGTGAAAGCCATGTATGCTGGCGGCAGGGACGACGCCAGAAAATTTTCAATGGCGGAGGGTGAATTATGCTTCATTATATATGTATATATCATCATCATCATCATCATTGTCAACCATTATCAATCCACTGCTGGACGAAGGTCTCCCCAAGTTTCCTCCACAACGGTCTGTCTTGTGCCAGTCTCCTCCATGTCACCCCTGCATACTTTCGAATTTCATCCACCCATCTCCTATGTGGTCTTCTTCTGGGTCTTTTCCTGTCCCTTGGAATCCAATCTAAAATTTCGGCTGTCCATCGATGATCTGTCCTTCTGGCAGTATGTCCAGCCCATTGCCATTTCAGGGATTTAACTCTGATCATGATGTCTTCCACTCTTGTCATTTTTCGGATCCACGAGTTCCTCTTCTTATCTCTCCTGGTTACACCAAGCATGCACCTCTCCATGCTTCTTTGAGTTGTCTGCAGCCTTTGTATGTCTCTTTTAGTTAAGGTCCACGTCTCTGCACCATACGTAAGCACTGGAAGGATGCATTGATCAAACACTTTTCTTTTAAGACATAATGGCATATTGCTCTTGAAAATTATGCTGTTTCTTCCGAAAGCTCTCCAGACAAGTTTTGTACGCCGATTAATTTCTTCATCAATGTGACCCTCACTTGATATCTGTTGTCCAAGATAAACGTATGTGTCTGTTATCTCCAGCTTTTCTCCATCAATCGATAAATCTTCATTTCTTGTAAAAGCATTGAACACCACTTTTGTCTTCTGAAAGTTCATTTTTAAACCCACTTCTTTACTCTTGTCAGCAAGTTCCTGTATCATACTCTGCAGCTCTGATGGGGTAGTTGCAAAAATGACTACGTCATCAGCAAAACGAAGGTGGGTTAGATAATCTCCATTAATCTTTATCCCCTTGTTTTCCCAGCTCAGCGACTGAAAAACACCCTCCAATGTGGCATTAAAGAGCTGCGGAGATATGGTGTCACCTTGTCTCACTCCCTTTCCAATTTTTACGTGTGTTGTATTTTCAAACAGCCTAATCTTTGCACTTGCATTTTCATAGATGTTATTAATAATATTAATGTATGCATCTTCAATACCGCAGGTTTTCAGAGCCATTGTAACTGCTGATGGTTTCACCGAATCAAAGGCTTTTTCATAATCGATAAAAGCCATGCACAATGGAAGTTCATATTCCCTCGCTCTTTCAATTAGTTCTCTCAGCACGTGGATATGATCTATTGTGCTGTAGCCACTCCTGAATCCAGCTTGTTCTCTCGGTTGAGCCATGTCTAGTGCTACCTTCAAGCGGTGTGAAAGAACTTTAGTGAAGATTTTATAAACTACTGATAGGAGGCTGATAGGTCTGTAGTTTCCGAGATCCTCAATGTCACCTTTCTTATGTAGCAGGATCATTGTAGCGGTGTTCCAATCCTCAGGAATCTTTCCTTCATTAAGGCATCGAGTGAAAATTTGGGCGAGTACTGTTTCGATTTCTCCACTTGCTTCTTGTATGATGTCTACAGTAATTCCATCTTCTCCTGGAGCTTTTCCTCGCTTCATGTTCTTGATTGCATGTGCAACTTCTGCTGGAAGGACTGTAGGAACTCTGGTACAGGTATCTTTCATGATGTCTGGAGTGCATATATCATCCCTTTCATATAATTTGGAGTAGAAATCTTTCACTCTTGTCAAGATTTCGCCTCTATTTCTTGTTACAGAACCATCTTCTTTTCTCAGTGCCATAATCTGTTTTCTTCCCTTACTGAGATGTCCCTTTGCTATCTTTAGGCTTTGGTTGTTTTCAATTGCTTTCCTCACTAGTTCACAGTTGAATTTCCTTACGTCTTCAGTGATACTTTTTCTTACTGTCTTGCATAGCTCTATATATTCCACTTTGGAAGTCACATCTTCTTTAGTTGTCCTCATCTCTCTTCTTTTTTGCATCAACATTTTGGTTTTTCCTGATAATTTGTTCACATGCAACTTGTTCTTAGACCCAGCTAATTTTGTTGCTGTTTCCATAAGAGCTTTGGTTATTTTTCTGTTAACTTCAGAGATGTCCACTTCTTCCGATGTTAGGCCTTCTAAAGCAGAGAATCTGTTCTTCAGTTCTAACTTGAAGGTATTATGGTGTTTTTTAAGGTTGGTTATGTCAATAGATTTTGTTTGTCTTATGAGCTTGCCACGTTCAAGTTTGGTGTTGAGGTGCATCTTACATCTCACCAATCTATGGTCACTGCCTGTGTTGAACTTGTTTAGCACACTGCAGTCTTCTATGACGAATTTTTTGTTACACATAATAAAATCAATTTCACTTGTCGTCCCATTTGGATGTCTCCATGTCCATTTCCTGTGTGGCTTTTTCTTGAAGAAGGAGTTCAAGATGAAAAACCCTTCTGCCTCTGCAAACTCAACGAGAGTATTTCCACGCTGGTTTCTGTTGCCATGACCGAATTTACCTACTGAAGTTTCATTCTGTTGCCGTTGCCCTATTTTTGCATTGAAATCTCCCATAATTATTTTCAAGTGCTGCTTACCTTTATTATTTAGATGACAAATTTCCTCATAAAATTCTTCAATTTCTTCTTCAGGATGACTTGTGGTGGGTGCATAAGTTTGAATAATCTGAGCCTGGTATCTTTTTGAGAGTTGGATAACAAGTCTGGATAACAAGAATATGTATATATACGAACCCCAAAAAATTAAAAGTCAAGAATTTTCAAAAATCGCTGATCGCCGTCACTTATCCTAAACAAACCTTTAGCAAATTTGAAGAAATTCAGAAACAATGAAATTCAACAATATTGAAAACAACACTTACTGCTAGATAACAATTTTGTCACTCCATTGTGAAATCAACCAGCAAAAATTGTATTTTCAACCTTCACCATTTTTGATTTTTATGAAACTTGGTATATTTGTAGAATTCATCAATATAAACAAACATGATTTTTTTTCAGAATTTTTAATGCATCTGTTTTTGAGTTATTGATTTTTGAAATTTCAAAAAACCCCTGAAATTTCATCATCTGAGCAAACTTTAACTGCCAATACTCTCGTTCTAGTAGAGCTAGGGCCATGAATTATGGCTCATTTTAAAGATCTTGAATTGGGCTTTCATTTGATATGCCACATGGCACTATTAAAAAATGTAATGTCAATTTTAAAATTTTAAAATTTTGAAATTGAAATATTAAAAAACGTGTTTTTTAAAGAATCTGAAAAAAATATATGTTTAACAAACATTATTTTTCTACATACCCTGAAAGTTTCATAATGGGATCACTGTGGGATCACTATAAAAAAATAAATAACATAGTAGGACGTTACTAAACGCACCATCAGTGACTGACGAATTGTTTATTTTGTCTGTCTAAAATGTTATCCCTGGTTTTACAAACACTGCAAATGTTAATGAATTAATTATAATTAGTTAAAAAGTCAATATATATCCATAAGGGTAAGAAATTATGTTTCTTTCCTAGGTTTTAAAGTAAAAGCAAAGTAAAAGATGGATGCCAGCAGACCATCCACATCAAAAGTTTCAAGTGTGGTTTACAATGTTGCAACCCCCTTGGGAAACCAAACCATAAATATAACAAAAAATCTGCGACCAGTTTCCAAGAATCTATTGCTATAGAACAAGTTGCTCAAAACTGGAGACAAGATCTGTGACAGTTGTAGTAAAGCAATCCAGAAATTTCACTCTGAAGCTGCTGAACATTCCTCTTCATCTTCTGACAGCTATAATGAACAAGAAGCCGAAGGCCATGCTGTTCCATCTGAAAACATTGAAGTATCAACTCCTGAAAAAGAGCATGCTATAGAAGCATTGAACAGAAGTTTAAAATGTCTGGATGAAACACCAATCAAGAAAAAATGCCTGCAAGAAAAAAAACACCCTGAAGAGAAATGTAAAATAAAGCCCAAGAAGCATTTCGAGCAAAATTATTAAAGTTAAGTCCTGCGTCAGAACCAAAGGATATTTCATCTCTGAACCAGAAATTGTAAGACAGTTCAAAGAAAAATTTCATTCCACGGAAAATAAAAGCATAAGAATGCAGATATTGAGTACACTGCCTAAATCTTGGTCACTGAAACGAATTGAAACAGAATTTAGAGTTTCAAATTTTATGGCCAGAAAGGCTAAAAAGCTAGTAAAAGAAAAAGGTATCAGTTTTCTCCTGATCCAAAGCCAGCAAATTGTTTACAAGAATTTTATGAGAGTGACGATGTAAGCTGCCAAATGCCAGAAAAAGAATACTTTGTTTCCATTAAAATAGATAATAAGCGTCAACAGGTACAAAAAAAAAATTGCTTCTGAGTAATTTGCGTGAATACTCTTTTTAAAGATAGATTTCAAAAGAAAAAGGTTGGGTTCTCCAAGTTCTGTGAACTTCGCCCTAAGCACTGCGTTTTTGCAGGAGCAAGTGGCACACATTCTGTTTGTGTTTGTATAATGCATCAGAATGTTACACTGATGATGACACAGTGCAAGTTACCTGAATTAACAGGAGACACTGTTCAGCCAATAAACTCCTATAAAGATGTCCTTGCAAACGTAATTTGTGGAAACCCTACACCTGCATGTTACTCCAGTCAGTGCAACAACTTTCCAGGATTAGAACAGCTCAAGCAACGATTTGAAGATTGTTTTGATTTAAATAGTATAGAAAATGTGACATTCAAGCAATGGATGCAATTAGAGAAGAGGACAGTACTTGAAACCTTATCAAAATCCACACAGGAGTTTTTGGACCTGTTGTTTGGAAAACCTCCAGCCCTGCTTCACCATTCTTTTATAGCAACTCAACAGTCAAGTTACTTTAGACATCTTAAAGACACAATAACAGAAAATCAGTACATAGTAATTTGTGACTTTGATGAAAATTATTCTTTTGTATTGCAAGATGCAGCAGCTCAGGGTTTTCACTGGAACAATGCCCAAGCAACCCTGCATCCTATAGTTATATACTATCGAGATGAGAAAACTCAGAACCTAAGACATGTAAGTTTTGTGATTATATCGAACTGCCTAATTCACGACAGTATAGCTGTCCATCTGTTTCAGCGTTACCTAATTAATTTCATGCAGTCACATTTTTCTCATAAACCTGAAAAGATATTTTATTTTTCGGATGGAGCAGCTTCACAATACAAAAACAAGTCCAACTTCCTCAGCTTGTGCTACCACAAGACTCACTTTAATATAAAAGCAGAATTGAATTTTTTTGCAACAGCACATGGCAAAAATGCATGTGATGGGATAAGGGGGTACTGTGAAGCGATTAGCTGCAAAGGCAAGTTTACAACTTGTTTATAATCAAATTATGACCCCACGCCAACTCTTTGAATGGGCCACTGGTAATATTGCTTCCTTTCACTTTCAGTTTGCAACAACAGAAAATTACAAAGAGGAGGAAATTATCCTTAAAAGTAGAATAGCTTCTGCTAAGACGACAATAAGTGGTACTCAGAAACTCCATTGTTTCATTCCTGCAGGAAAACACAAATTACTAGTCAAAACTTACTCACTTTCTGAGCATTTTAAAGAAGAGATATGTGCAACAGATGAAGGGGAAGAGAACATTAGTTTTGAAAATATGGTAGGTTTTGTGATTAGTAAGTACTCAGAGCACTGGTGGTTGGGATGTGTACTTGGTGTGAATGAGGACACAGAAGAGGTAAAAGTGAGCTTCCTAGAGCCGCAAGGTCCATCTTCATCATACAAGTATCTTCAATCACCAGATATACTGTTGGTTCATAAATCTGATGTTTTGTTAAAAGTTGACCCGGCAACAGCTACTGGAAGAGTATATAATTTAACAATTACTGAGACAAAGAAGGCAAACCAAGCACTGGCATACAAGTGTGGCAAAATTTAAAAGAAAGAAAAAAGCAGGATACATATAGAAGATAAAATAATATTGTAAGTGTAAATATGCACACAGAACCTTATACTGAATTATGAAATGAATTACTTTGGGACACAGTTTCAAATTACTTAGATGTTTATTTTTATTCTTTAACATTCACAATGTTTAAAAGAATAAGTATGACATTTTACACAAACCACATAAGGAATACCCTTCCAGTCATGGGTGGAACCGGTAAGTACATCTGGCACATTTCAGTTACATTGTTCTACGTTATGATTTTTTTTTTTATAGGGATCTCGTAGCGATCCCATTATGAAACTATCAGGATATGTAGTAAAATAATGTTTGAAAACATAAATAATGTTTTTTCAGGATATGTAAATAATGTTTGAAAACATAAATTTTTTTCAGATTTTTTAAAAACACGTTTTTTAATATTTAAATTTCAAAATTTTAAAATTGACATTAAATTTTTAGTAGTGTCATGTGGCATATCAAATGAAAGCCCAATTCAAGATCTTTAAAATGAGCCATAATTCATAACCCTAGTAGCTCTACTAGAACCCGAGTAATTGGCAGTTAAAGTTTGCTCAGATGATGAAATTTCAGGGTTTTTTTGAAATTTCAAAAATCAATAACTCAAAAACAGATGCATTAAAACTTCTGAAAAAAAAATCATGTTTGTTTATATTGATGAATAATACAATTATACCAAGTTTCATAAAAGTAAAAAAATGTCGGGTTGTGAACCTTGTTGATTTGACATGAAATGGCCCAAAAGTAAATCATCAAGAGAGTCTTTTTTTTAAATAGCAATAAGTTTTGCTAGACTGTGAAGCTGGAATGGTTTCATTAAATTTAACATCAGTTGTCTGCTTGGTATTTCAAAACACTTTCTAATTAAGATTAAATTTAAAAACCAGCATGACAACCAAATCAAAATTACCTTCCAACCATCAAAGCAGAGCAGGCAAGAAGCGAAAAAACGAAAAGGGAGGGAGAGAGAAAATAAATAAATAAATAAATAAATAAGAAGATGCAAACCCCTTTAATTATTGAGACTATAAATAATAAAACTAGATATGAAATAATATGAAGATATTTACATGTTGTAACAGAAGGGATGAGATGAACTATGAAATATTACTATACCGGCCCCTGAAGGCCAGTCTCTTCTACGCATATGAGGAAATGAAGAATAAACCCATAATAGTGAGTCAAGGACCAAAAGTACTAATAAAAAACAATACTAATAAAAGCTGAGTCTATTTTTCTCAAGTGTAGAGAAGAGAAAGTAGAAGTAAGCAGTTCAAAAAATAGTAAATGCATTTGCACCAAACCAGAGCTCATTCCTCGCCCAGACAGATTCAGAAACTTCTCAGTTGGGCGAGGAATGAGCTCTTTGTTGGGCAAATGCATTTACTGCTTGTAAACGCATATGCTACAAAATAAAAAGAAACTACTAAATGTATTTACTACAATAAAATCATCTACTACGATAAACTACTAAATGCATCTACTACACTCAACTTGATACAAAATTACATATTCTTCTCAGCGTTCGAATTACCCAGTGGTCCGCTGGCCATTGGCTAGTAAAACTTCCGCCGGACCACTGAATTATTGATTTTGCTGGCCCAGACGGCCAGCAAGTTTTTTTGTTTTTTTTCTAATTTGTCACAAGTTAAAAAATGAATTTCTATTTCTTTTACCTTGTTGTATGGTTTTCTTTTTAATCTGCAAACTAATGATATATAAAACAAATATTGGAGATAATTCCATTGAAATGATACATTATTTTCTACACATACTACAAATGTCTTTAATTTTTTTTTATTATTTTTGTTATACGGACATTTTGTTGGACCAGTGCTTTGCAAATTCTAGTGGTCTGCTGGGGCAGTAGAAGATTTATTTCTAATTCTAACACTGCTTCTAATTATTTATATATACAGTATATGTGTGTGTCTGTGTACTAGCATTACTTAGTTTTTAAGTAAATACATTTCTCTGGCAACAAAGACTAGAACTAAAAGCATTAGTAAATTACAAGAAAATTACTTTTAAATAACCCCTAAGAATAAAATATGTCCTGTAAGACTGCTAAGGGTTTGATTGGAATACATATAGTCAGCCTTTCTGTTCTCTATTAATATCAAGAGAGGATTTCTGAAATGATGTGTAATATAAAATATTTATCTTCAATAACTGAGCATCTGATTTCATTCACAATTTATTTTCAAAATGTCTCAGTGCATTGGCATATCTAACAGCAATAAAGGATAATAAAGGCAGGAAATCTCATTTGTAAACTATATAGCCGGGCATCCACATCACGCGACAAAATGTGACTGAAATCTGATAACCAAAATCAACTAATATTATTTCATGCCAAGATGAAATAAATATAAGAATTTTCTTTCAGTGCAGATCAATACGCCAATTTTTATGGTTGCCGTTAAGTCGATCAACGACCGTGCTTAAATCAATTTGCTTTGCAATTGTCGACTCTTATAGCTAAGACAGCGAGATTATGTAGCCATTCGATTTCTGAGATAGGTTTTCAACCTTCTCATGCATGAGAATATTCTTTCGCAGGATGCACTAGTCACTGGTATGGTTAGTGTAATAATTGCAAGCTTATACAGCTCATGAAAAGCTAATTTGTATTCCTCCAAAACTTCAGCTAAGCCTAACTTACTGAGAGTTCCCACAATGCCTTTTCTTTCTTTTTCATATTACTTTTATCATACTGTGTAATAAGGTGACCTCCGATTTCACACTGTCTACGTCACATTTATAGTGCTCGGCAAGAGGCCTTAGATCATCGATAAATAAAAATTTCTCATTTCTGGGGTCCAAAGAACAGAAGCCACAAATGAGCGTAGTATGGGTTGTAAAACGTCATTTGGGTTCTTATGTATTTGTGTCCGAAATAGGCATATAAAAGTGCAATCGAAAATCTTAACAGGATATTTTGAGTCGAAACTTTAGTAACATAGTTCGTCAGGTGTGGTGGGAGTTTTCTTCTCCTTGATTTCTGTTCACTGAACTGTTCCAAACCGTAGCGTCTACAATAGCTGTTGCCTCATCAAAAAGTGTAGCAAACTCTGCCTCCGAATCACGCATGGTAGAAAAAAGATGCACTGTTGTTTCAATTGTCTCAAAGGCTTTGTGTATTTCACAGGCTTTGTTTTGCAGATAATTTGAAACTAATGCCAGTTTATTCAAAATGCATGAGAAAACCCAAAGTTGGATAACAAAATCTCTACCCAATTGCCCCAAAAGACCACGAGTTTCAGCTGCCTGACCAGTACAGTCTTCCTAAAGCGACGCTAACAAAACGATAATTGCTGGAAATGTTTTTTTAACTGCTGAACATCCTGAGAAATGGCATGTCTATTTGGTATCAGTAAGGTGTTGCAATTCCACAACAGTCAAACCCATTTCGCGCTGCACCGAAACAAATTTAGCATATGTTGCCGAACCAGAGAGTGAAACATACAACTTTTTTTTATATTGCAAAGAAAACTCTAGCTGCTTTAATGTTTTTGCACGAATCTACAATAACCAAATTCAGTCTACGATTCATACAGTGAACATACACAGCTTGCGGTACTTCTTCCCGGAAGAGAGCTTGAACTCCATTCAACCGCCCACTCGTAACATTTGCACCATCGTATGTCTGTGCAATGCAGTCATGTCGATCGACGCTCCATCTTCCCATAAGTTCTTTTATGTATTTCAATATAGATCTTGCATCAAGTTCATCAGCAATATGAAAGCCCAAAAATCTTTCATAAAGCGTATCACACAAGTAATACCTAACCACCAAAGAAATTTGTTCAACTTTACTAATGTCCTTGGACTCGTCGACTATAAGAGCAAAATACTTGGCAGTATCGATCTCTTTTTATGGTTTCTAGATTTCTGCAAATGCACTAAGTATTTCATTTTGGACTGAGTGGTGAGTGTACTTTGCACTTCTGGGGCCAATATGCAACTTTCTTCTCAGGATGGGGTCATTTTTCACCACGGGTTCTAGAAGTTCTACAAAATTTCCTTTATGGGTGCTATTCGAAGTTTCGACATCCCCACGTTGTGCTATCCCTCGAACAGCTGTATATCTTAATGCATCTGCTGGTTTTTTTTTATGTACTCTCTATTTTCCTTGATTTCTGCAGCACTTTGAAGTGTGGCAACTGATGACAAGTTTTGTGGGTCAAGCTGTTCTGGTGTTTTTTAAAACCTGAATCCTTTTCAAGTTCTTTTTTCCAATTGTTGTAACCTTGCTGAGTGAAAATGACCATGTGTTTTGTCGTCCGACGAAAACATTCCACACGGAAAACAAAAGGCGGAATCTCTCTTTATACTATATTCAAGCCATGGAAACATGTTATATCTGGAAGCCTCTTTGTTCTTTACTATATTTTTTTGTAGGAACTGTTTTAATACAGGCTGTGTGGGTTGATCCGGAAGTGAAGTTGCGACATCAAGCTCTCCGAGTTCAACATTCTTTGTCTTGTGACTGTGTGTTCCTTCCAGTGTTTTATTTTCACAAACATTGCGCTCATAAAAAAAATCCCATGTAATCAGTACAAGCACTTAAAGAATCCTCGTTGATTCCTAATGATTCACCACACGCTGTTCATGAAGTTGAAGCCGTCTGATAATCATTATCCGCTTTGTAGACACTATCGCTTAATTTACTTTTCTTCTTCTGATTAGCACTTGCTCGAAAAAAATCGTGGATTGATCGTTTTGCGGACGTGTTATTTCAAAGTTTGGTTTGGTAAGAAATACCTCACTTTCTTGTACCAGGCACATTACGCGCAAAAACATACATCAAGCTGGAAAAAATGGACTTTGCACCAGAACGAGAAAGAAAACGAGTGTAACTACGTACTAACACTAGGCAAGAGAAATTTTGCTCACTGTCTGGTGGCGACTGACGCCGATCGCTATCTGCTGTTTTTGCCGATTATGATGACGCCCACTGTTTGTCATAGTCTGCGACGGTACGTGGCGGGGATGGGATTGGCAGAGTGATGCTTATTCAACTTTTCAACCCCGTGGCATGAGCCGTGGCGTCGGATTGACGACAATCTCTGAACTTCCGGCCAGGCTTCGACCCGTGTGTGCCAAAGTGGAAGTGCAACAGGCAAGTAAGGTTCCCCGTCTGAGTCATGTTTCCTGGTTGGAGAAACATAATTGTATATTGCTACCCTTCTCCCATTGCCATAGAAGAACATGCAGATCTGATAGTAAAGTGCACTACATTTTCTTCATTTATCCAAAAAATTTGGGGGGAGGGCTGCTCACAAAAAATTTGGGTTAGCTCGTGCCCACCCCAGCCTCCCCGGTAGCACCGTCCCTGCTGCCTGGCTGGCAGTAGAGCATGTGTACGAGTGAATGGTGTTTTATCTAAATGGTTGTCTATTGGTGCAGGAGTCAGACAAAGTTGTGTAATGTCACCCCGGCTGTTTACTATTTTTGTGGATGCATGCATGCGCAAATATATTAAAAAATATATTTCCAAATATATTATATATATTGGCTGCTTAATATATATGTGGATGGATGATGCCAAAATGGATAATACTGGTTTATGTCTTGGTAATATGAGTTTGTGCAGGTTGCTGTATGCTGATAACACAGTCCTATTTGCAAAGAGCAAAAGTGAGTTGCAGAGTATTTGTCCAGGATGTACGAAGTTTGTATAAAATTCAAACTGAGTGTAAATAAGGGAAAAGCCAGAGTTATACTTTTTGACCAAGGAACTGTTCATACTGAATGCAAGATAAGTCTTAGTGGCGCAGAGATTGGCCAGGTGAATGAGTTTGTATATTTAGGAAGTATGTTCGACAGAGAGAAAAAAATTCAATGGGGCAAATTTAGTAGGCAAGTGAATTCTTCATTGAAAGTCATAGCTGTCTTAGGAGGATTTCACAAGAATGATGGGCTCTCAAGGAAGTCCCGAATGGCTGTACATGAAAGTGTACTTGTTCCTACTCTGATGTACAGTCAGTGAAACCTGGGGGTTGCAGTAAAAAACATAGGAGTTGTTTGTGGGCTGGGAAGATGCATTACTTAAAAGAGATTTGTGGTAAAACATGCGCTGATCGTGTGAGAAATGAAGATGTGTTGTCGATGTGTAATGTGAAGCAAAATGTTGTTAGTAAGTTGGAGGCTAATATTCTTTGGTGGAAAAATATATGTTTAACAAACATTTTTCTACATATCCTGAAAGTTTCATAATGGATTCATTGTGGGATCACTATAAAAAAATAAATAACATAGAAGGACGTTACTAAAGCACCATCAGTGACTGACGAATTGTTTATTTTGTCTGTCTAAAATGTTATCCCTGGTTTTACAAACACTGCAAATGTTAATGAATTAATTATAATTAGTTAAAAAGTTAATATACATCCATAAGGGTAAGAAATTATGTTTCTTTCCTAGGTTTTAAAGTAAAAGATGGATGCCAGCAGACCATCCACATCAAAAGTTTCAAGTGTGGTTTACAATGTTGCAACCCCTTGGGAAACCAAACCATAAATATAAAAAACAAAACAAAAAAAACAAAAACAAAAACAAAATCTGCAACCAGTTTCCAAGAATCTATTGCTATAGAACAAGTTGCTCAAAACTGGAGACAAGATCTGTGACAGTTGTCGTAAAGCAATCCAGAAATTTCACTCTGAAGCTGCTGAACATTCCTCTTCATCTTCTGACAGCTATAATGAACAAGAAGCCGAAGGCCATGCTGTTCCATCTGAAAACATTGAAGTATCAACTCCTGAAAAAGAGCATGCTACAGAAGCATTGAACAGAAGTTTACAATGTCTGGATGAAACAATGAAGAAAAAACGCCTGCAAGAAAAAAAAAAAAAAATACCCTGAAGAGAAATGTCCCCGAAGACAGCCCAAGAAGCATTTCGAGCAAAATTATTAAGGTTAAGTCCTGCGTCGGAACCAAAAGGATATTTCATCTCCTGAACCAGAAATTATAAGACAGTTGAAAGAAAAATTTCATTCCACAGAAAATTAAAGCATAAGAATGCAGATATTGAGTACACTGCCTAAATCTTGGTCACTGAAAGGAATTGAAACAGAATTTAGAGTTTCAAATTTTATGGCCAGAAAAGCTAAAAAGCTAGTAAAAGGAAAAGGTATAATGTCTTCTCCTGATCCAAAGCCAGGAAAGACTTTAGACAAAGACACAGCAAATTGTATACAGGAATTTTATGAGAGTGATGATGTAAGCTACCAAATGCCAGGGAAAAAAAGACCCTGTTTCCATTAAAATAGATAATAAGCATCAACAGGTAAAAAAAAAATTACTTCTGAGTAATTTGCGTGAATTGTTTACTCTTTTTAAAGAGAGATTTCAAGAGAAAAAGGTGGGGTTCTCCAAGTTCTGTGAAATTTGCCCTAAGCACTGCGTTCTTGCAGGAGCAAGTGGCACACATTCTGTTTGTGTTTGTACAATGCATCAGAATGTTACACTGATGATGACACAGTGCAAGTTACCTGAATTAACAGGAGACACTGTTCAGCCAATAAACTCCTATAAAGATGTCCTTGCAAACATAATTTGTGGAAACCCTACACCTGCATGTTACTGCAGTCAGTGCAACAACTTTCCAGGATTAGAACAGCTCAAGCAACGATTTGAAGATTGTTTTGATCTAAATAGTATAGAAAATGTGACATTCAAGCAATGGATGCAATTAGAGAAGAGGACAGTACTTGAAACCTTATCAAAATCCACACAGGAGTTTTTGGACCTGTTGTTTGGAAAACCTCCAGCCCTGCTTCACCATTCTTTTATAGCAACTCAACAGTCAAGTTACTTTAGACATCTTAAAGACACAATAACAGAAAATCAGTACATAGTAATTTGTGACTCTGCTGAAAATTATTCTTTTGTATTGCAAGATGCAGCTCAGGGTTTTCACTGGAACAATGCCCAAGCAACCCTGCATCCTATAGTTATATACTATCGAGATGAGAAAACTCAGAACCTAAGACATGTAAGTTTTGTGATTATATCGAACTTCCTAATTCACGACAGTATAGCTGTCCATCTGTTTCAGCGTTACCTAATTAATTTCATGCAGTCACATTTTTCTAAAAACCTGAAAAGATATTTTATTTTTCGGATGCAGCAGCTTCACAATACAAAAACAAGTCCAACTTCCTCAGCTTGTGCTACCACAAGACTGACTTTAATATAAAAGCAGAATTGAATTTTTTGCAACAGCACATGGCAAAAATGCATGTGATGGGATAAGGGGGTACTGTGAAGCGATTAGCTGCAAAGGCAAGTTTACAAATTGTTTATAATAATCAAATTATGACCCCACGCCAACTCTTTGAATGGGCCACTGCTAATATTGCTTCCTTTCACTTTCAGTTTGCAACAACAGAAAATTACAAAGAGGAGGAAATTATCCTTAAAAGTAGAATAGCTTCTGCTAAGACGACAATAAGTGGTACTCAGAAACTCCATGGTTTCATTCCTGCAGGAAAACACAAATTACTAGGCAAAACTTACTCACTTTCTGAGCATTTTAAAGAAGAGATATGTGCAACAGATGAAGGGGAAGAGAACATTAGTTTTGAAAATATGGTAGGTTTTGTGATTAGTAAGTACTCAGAGCACTGGTGGTTGGGATGTGTACTTGGTGTGAATGAGGACACAGAAGAGGTTAAAAGTGAGCTTCCTAGAGCCGCAAGGTCCATCTTCATCATACAAGTATCTTCAATCACCAGATATACTGTTGGTTCATAAATCTGATGTTTTGTTAAAAGTTGACCCGACAACAGCTACTGGAAGAGTATATAATTTAACAATGACTGAGACAAAGAAGGCAAACCAAGCACTGGCATACAAGTGTGGCAAAATTTAAAAGAAAGAAAAAAAGCAGGATACATATAGAAGATAAAATAATATTGTAAGTGTAAATATGCACACAGAACCTTATACTGAATTATGAAATAAATTACTTTGGGACACAGTTTCAAATTACTTAGATGTTTATTTTTATTTTTTAACATTCACAATGTTTAAAAGAATAAGTATGACATTTTACACAAACCACATAAGGAATACCCTTCCAGTCATGGGTGGAACCGGTAAGTACATCTGGCACATTTCAGTTGCATTGTTCTACGTTATTATTTTTTTTATAGTGATCCCATAGCGATCCCATTATGAAACTTTCAGGATATGTAGAAAAATAATGTTTGTTAAACAAATATTTTTAAAGATTTTTTAAAAAACATGTTTTTTAATATTTCAATTTTAAAATTTTAAAATTGACATTACATTTTTTAATAGTGTCATGTGGCATATCAAATGAAAGCCCAATTCAGGATCTTTAAAATGAGCCATAATTCATGACCCCTAGCTCTACTAGAACCCGAATAATTGGCAGTTAAAGTTTGCTCAGATGATGAAATTTCAGGGGTTTTTTTAAATTTCAAAAATCAATAGCTCAAAAACGGATGCATCAAAAATTCTGAAAAAAAAATCATGTTTGTTTATATTGATGAATACTACAATTATACCAAGTTTCATAAAAATAAAAAAATGTCGGGTTGTGAGCCTTGTTGATTTGACATGGTGGAATGACCCTGCTGCAACCCATTTAAAGTTCATAAAAAATCTGTTAGAAGCTCTCTAAGGATGGTCAGTCTACAATTAGCAAAGGAATTTATGCAAAAACATGTTAATGTCAAACCTGGGAAGAAGATCTGTTGTAACTGTAGAAATAGGGCTATGAGACTAGAGGAAGCAAGCTCTGAATCTGTTTCAGACATCACAGCTGCACAGTATGAAAGTGAAAGCACAAGAGACAATGAATTAACGCTACTACAAGAATCAGCAGAAAAAGAACAAACACTGGACGAAATCGATTTTGGCATGAGTAATATTGGCTGTTCTCCTTTGAAGCTGCATTCTGTACCACAGCATAAAAGATTTATGTGGGAAAAGGAAAATAAAACAAATACAATCAAGTGTTAAACATAAAGTTGCCCGTGTACCGTAACATGATTTTTCAAGCTCTGAAAATGAAGATACCCCTGAGACCAGTGAAACAAAGCAAAAGGCCAAAGGTTTAAATAAGCTTGTGGCTCTGATGAAAGAGAAACTTCCCATATTGAACAGGCAACAAAAAAAAAAAAAAAAAATCCAAATGCTAACTAACATTGGCACCTCCATCCTGGTCTCAAAAGATGATTATTGAAACATTTCAGGTGTCAGAATATCTAGTGCGACAATCTAAAAAAAAACAAAAAAACGATTAGGAAAACAGAAATTATGTCACTACTAGAACCAAGGATAAGGAAAAAACTTTGCAATGAAACATTGCAATTAATTCAGGGATTTTATCAGGGTGGTTCGTCATTAGGGGCCAGAGGGAACCCCACCTAAAAATTTATATTTCTAGAAATAATTCTTTTTTTGCCCTGATTCTTATTCTCTCTCTTAACTAGATGGTGATAAACCTTTCCCCTTCAAAAACCATTACCTAAGGAACAAGTTTCCTTCAAAAACGAAAAACTATTTCCTGAGAAAAGAGATCACGTTCAGAGTGTGAGGTTATTGGGGCCAGCTCCAACAGGCCCTAGTAGCATCACTACGCAAGCGAAGAGGAGACGATTTCCTCCCCGTATCATTCAGTATGATGGCCTACATACAACACTGCCTTAACCGTGTGTGCAAAAAAAAGCTGTGATCTGGCCCCGCGCTAATTTGATTGGCCAGGAGAGTATCCATTTCCTTAATGCCGTGTGTTGACAGAGAAGCTTACTCCGACCAAGCTCAAGGGTGGCGGGAGGGTTTCAAATGTCATAGCAAAGTTCAGTTAGTTCTTTTTTCTGTGTCTCTCTCTCTCGGTGATGTGTTGTTCCTTTGTATCATGACACTTTTGCTTGTTGAGTACAATGAATGGAGTGGATATTTTGTTAAAATCTCTGTTCTTTGCTTTAAATCTGGAAGAAAAGCTTCACTTAAAAAAAAACCAGTGCTTACCACCCCAAGAATTTTTAGTTTGAGCTTCACTTAAAAAAAACAAAGTGCTCATCAGCCCAATAATTTGAGTCAAAAAGCTTCACTTAAAAAACTTGGTGCTTGTCAGCCCAAGAATTTGAGTTTCCAAGAGTATGAAGTTTACAAAGTGCTTTGTAGAACTAATTTCAGTTTTAGCTAAGATGATTTTCTATGTTAAAAATAAATAAATAAATGAGAAAACCTGTAAGTATAATTTGCACATGAGTACATATATGTTTTTAGGTTTCACAAGTTCTTTAAAAAAAAAAAGGTTAAACCTTTCAAATAATGCAAATGGTAGTATGGTACTCATTCTATATGGGACGGAATTCATGAAACATTCCCTCCCTGCATATATTTGGAGTTATTATTTTTTCACTACATTTTTAATCCTGTGATTATTCCTCAGTTGAGAAATCTGAAGAAACACAAAGCACAACTAACATAAATGAATGCTCATATGTTTTAAGGTAAAAATTTTATTTAAGGAATTTTAACATTTTTCTGTTAATAGTTATGCATTCTATTCTGACTTCTGAGGAAATTTTTTTCGTGTGCAGTACAATAGTTGACACATTACCTGATTTGGGCATTGTGAGTCAAGGGGATAAACAGAGGCAGAGTAAAGGAATCTTGGGGGTGGGGTGGAGGGTCAGAATAGTTGGCCTAATAATAACAGTTTTTTTTATTTCATTGTTTGACTTTGGCTACTGGCCCCACCTGTTTCAGTTGCCACGAGCCGCCACTGAACTTTATGATGACACTTCTTCTCGGCAGATGTCAGGAAAGAAGGATTTTGTAAGCATAAAAAGAAATCAGCATGTGCAGAAGAGGCTAATTTTGTGCAATCTTAAAAACTGTATAGCTCTTTTAAACAGCAATATCCTGACAGAAAGGTTGGATTTTCAAAATTTTGCAGTGTAAGACCAAAATGGTGTGTTTTAGCTGGTACTCATTCTGTATGTGTGTGCACTATACATCAAAATGTTATATTACTTCTGAATGCTGCTCAGTTCAAGGAATCGTATGAAACACTAATGGTGTTACATGGTTTGTGACTTGAAAGATTGTAACTGCATACTCAGACACAGCAAAAACTGCCCATCTACAGATAACTTAGCAAATTTTTTGAAAACAAAATTTGAAGACTATGATGAAAATGATACCATAGAATTCAGTCAGTGGGTATCAAGTGGATGAACAGAATTAATTAAACAAACTTTAACAATGGAAAGTTTTATGCAAATGCTATTGTTGAAGATGGAAAAACTTATCCCACATGCATCATTGCAAAGGAACAATCTAGGTTTCTAAAGGAACTCTTGCCACTCCGGTGGCGCAGTGGTCTAAGGCGCTGGCCTCTGATCATTTGTCCGTAAGGGGTCTGGGTTCGAATCCCGGTCAGGCATGGATGTTGTGTTTGTCTTACGGCACTGGCTCTCTCCCTTCCCTGGAACCAGTGACCCTAAATTAGGGACGGGCGACTGCTTATAGCCCATTGAGTTGCTCATGGTGGTCGTTAAACCTCCAATCAAAAAAAATAAAAAAAAATAAAGGAACTCAAAGAAATGCTTACGCCAGACATGGCAATTGTTCTTATGGACTTCAGTGAGAACTACTCATTTGTCATACAAGATGAGGCACAAGGCTATCATTGGACATCAGAAGCATGCACAGTTCACCCAGTTATTATGTACACAAGAGGTGACACACAGTTGCTTGAAATCTCCAATCACTGCTTCTTTTCTGACGATCTGGACCACGATGCTTGTATGGTGTACAGAATTCAACAAACAACAATGCAGTACATCAAGAATAAATATCCAGAAGTTGTGAAAGTTCACTATTTTACAGATGGGTGTGCAGCACAATATAAAAATCGCAATAATTTTTTGAATTTGTGCAAGCATGAAAATTATTTTGCAATATCTGCATCATGGTCATTTTTTGTCACTATCCACGGGAAATCAACTTGCGATGGTATTGGTGGTACAGTGAAGTGAATTGTAAGCAGAGCAAGCCTGCAACAACCAATCAAAAATCAAATCACAAAACTGATGGATGCCTTTAATTTTTTGTGTTGCAAACATGAAAAACGTTGAGTTCCACTTTATATCAAAACCTGAAATTGTACGAAACAACCTACAGGAACATTTTTTAGAAACATCAGTTATTCCAGAAACCAGGAGTTTTCACACACTTTTTGTCCACTTTCATCAAATACCATAGGAATGAAGAGGATAAATAGAGATGACAAATATTGTTTGATATTTAACTTCAAGAGTAGCACTGAACTTATAAATCTGCCACAGTTGCACACTCAATGCTATGTAGCATGCATATGATAACTGGTTTTTTGGTTTGATCAATGATATTGAAAAGGATGAAGACGTGAAAATTAAGTTTATGCATCCACATGGTCCTGCAAAGTCATTTTACTGGCCACTTCATGATGATGTATGCTGTGTGCCTATGCAGCATATATTGTGTACAATGCAACCCCCAAAGACGACAGGTACGGCCCGAGCATATTATTTTCGTAAGGAAGACAAGAAAGCTGTTCAGATTAAGTTGTGTGCAGCACAGAAAAGTTCCCTACAGTTAGAAAAACTCCCACTGAGGCATGCATCAGAAGAAACTGTAGAACAACATCTGTTATATGTGTAACTGAATATTATAACAGTCAAGCAAGGAATGAATAGCAGCTTAATATTAATATGCTGGTAATTATAACTTATTCCACCATTGATTCAGGATATTGCAAATTGTATTTAATTTTTTAAAACAACTGATTTTTTCCGGTGGCTTTTTTTACAGCTACTTGAAAAATGGCACTTATTTTAAACATATGATTTTATTTCTTACTCATCACTTCAGTTTAATTAACTGTTTTAATAACAGCATTTATTCATACTGAGTACTGTGGTTACAGGACCGAGCTCCTTATAGATCTTACGCTTAAATAAAAAGTATTTAAATGTTTGGATTTATGAGCCAGCACTGCACTCAGTAACTGTACATGTACACATGTTTTCAACTTAAAAGGTACCATATAATAGACTCCACAAGTTGAAACAGGATCAGTTTGCTGTTGAATGAGTGGTTAGGCCTATCTTTTGAGTGCTGTATCTTGGAAACTAGGAATGTGGAAGATAAAAAATTTGCAGTGTTTTGCAGCTTTGTTAGGCAAACCTACATGCTAATTTTCAGGAAAATCCAAAACAGTGGGTCAGGTTTGTAGAATAAAATGGCTGAACTGTTGAAGGAGAGCCCTCTATGAAATTCAGATAATTTTAACCATCTGAGAAAATATGCTGATAACCACCATTTTTTTTTTCAAATATGTTATAGGATGTGTTAAACATCAATATAAAAAAAAAAAAAATATCTTCCTTATGCCAGAGCAATATTCTACAGAGCCTCCCATAAAATGTCTAAATTTTGCTGTAATTTTTCACTTCACCACTAGGTGGCTCTCACTTAACTGGTGTTTCAGGTAACATGAAAATTGTTTTCAATATGTAGTAGGGACCCTTTTCCATGTGATTCCAAAGTTTCATTCTCCTAAATTCAGTAGCACACAAACTACAGCATGTTATGTAAAAAGTGGCATGCTACTGCACAGCTGCAAAAGTGGGTGTTCGGCTAAATTTTGGAGCACTGTATTTTAAAAACTATGGGGTTTAAAAACTGAAACTTAAAATTTTCCCATATCTTTATTGGGTATATCTACCTGCTAAGTTTCATTAAAATCCGAGTCGGTGGGTTACATTTTGCAAAAAACTTCGGTGATTTGTTGTTACACCAACACAATCGTACGCATTCTTTCCATGTGATGACGCAAAGAAATTCCATTCAGCATCAAGACCAAAATCTTTCTTGTGGTGGAATAGATTGAAAAAATCCTTGTATTTATATTGGCCTGATGTTCCATCCAAAAAGTCAATTATTTTGTTAACACTGGGGACAATTTGCTTAATGTGTGTCAACAAGTGTGTTTGGAACATGTGCACTGCAACCATGTTGTGGTCCAAGTTATTACTAATCACACAAATGCATTGGCTGAGAAATTTGCCTTTTTGTTTGTAATACCAAACAAATGGATGGACAGTTGCTTGTTGGTTTACCACCCAGTGTGGTAGCATTCAGTTTCATTGAGTTCTTCTTTTCTTTCAGGACTGAGTTTGTGCTTTTGCTGTAAAATGGTGAGTCTTAGGTAAAACAAGCTTTTCAGTGAGGGACGGAAAAAATTCTTTTATCGGTTGAACAACAGTGATCATTTCAGCCCGATCTGTAGTGGTCCACTGTTTAAAGACTATATTGTCTGGCATGGTATCAGTATTTTCAAATTCTTGCATCAAATCTTGGAGGGCTTCCCTTCCTGAGCATTTAACACATTTGCCTATCATATGGTTGTAACTATTCATGTCACAAACAAGCAAGTCAAGAAGGTCCTTGTAATTAATGCTAAGTTTTGCCCCATCAATCATGAGCTTAACATTTTGATGGTACAAACACACACAAACAGTATGAGTTCCTGAGAATCCAGCAATGACACACCACTTAGGTCTGAGTTCTATGAATTTTGATCTTCCAATTTGGATTTTTTGCTTTGAACTCCACAAACAGTTCATCCAAATTGCAAAGAATAAGTCACTTCTGCTTCTTAACTTTAATATGATTTCCTTTTATGGAGAGTCTATTTTGCCTGTGCAGAGTATGTATGCTATACTCATCACTTTCATAAAATTCATGGACAATATATACCTAATGTCTCTGGTTGAATGCCAGAACCCAACTTTCTTCCTAGCTCTGGTAGAATATCTTGATCTTTAACTAGGTCTGTTGTCAGTTTTACTAGACAATCGAATATGCTAAACTCAGTATTTATTCTTTTTTGAATCCAAGAACTAGGCAGTAAGTTAATTATTTTTACCCTCTCTCCTTTGTCTGTTACAGCACACTTCTTCAGTTTTGTTATTAATTCCTGACAAACTCGTCTACTGCATCCACATTTTCTGCAGGCTCTTCTATTACCATATCAAAGGCAATCTCAAATTTCTTTTGAAGGAATTTGAAATTTTCTGTCTTTGCTTTTAAGGCCTGCAATCTTCTTTCTGAGGCTAACTTTCTTATTTTAGATGGTGGCGAATTCCCTAATAGGGCACAAGCAGAGTCTACATTTGGTAAATGCTCAGTAGAAGCAATAAACTCTTCATCCTCTTTTTCGACATGTTGGTAATTTGATTTTGACAAAAAAAATCACTTATATGGCGTCACCATTGCTTCGGTTAAAACGAATGTTGGTAATTTGATTTTGACGCAAAAAACCTTGACATTCAATATGTTAAACGATAATATAAATGTTTAATAGTTACAAATAATTATCTACTTATGGATCTAAATACCATTACGTACCTTATAATCCATAGCTGATACGGAGCATATTGTTGGTGTGCCAATTCACTTTCTTTGAGGACACACTGACGAGTCCCAACCATGTTGCGATTCTTCTAACTACAACACCATTGGTAAGTGAAACATCTCGCTTTATTCTTTCATTCATGTACATAATTGCATTTTGGTTCCAACACTTTAAATGCTAAAATTACCATGTACATGCCGATAAAATTTCTTATTCCATTGACGTTCACTTGCACTTGTTGCACAACCAGTTAAATTTGAAGTTTAAAAACATTTCACCTTTAAAATCCAACAAAAAGTGTAAAATCATGCCATGCTCAAGATCACCACTGTTCCACCATCAAACTCCCACTTAACTCTTGTTAAAGCTTTTCAACTTTTCTAAAGCCATCATCAGAACTATCATCTGGTGCACAATGTTGTAGACTGACCATGTGCGTTAGATGATTCCACCATCGGGTCCATCTATGTGTGCAAAAGGGCTAAACGATCACATGCCTCTCCCTACATTCTTGAGTTTCTTGCTTTTGATACTGTGCTGCCATCTACATTTTATTCACTGTTTAATTCTCTTATGTTTCCTTCATTCTTATTTGTCCTATTTTTCTTTTTCCATTGTTGTAGAAAGAGAATATAAATATATATATTTCTTTTTATATGAATACTAGCTATACCCGGCCACGCGTAGCTGTGGCACATTGTGGTTGCATGGATGAGAAATGAGGAACAAAACAAAGCATACGTTTCATAGAAGTTTAATTTTGCAATACTTGTGGGTATACAATATTTTTTGTTTTTCCATTCTCTGCGTAGATATAAAGGCTATCTGGTTTGCCGACACGGGAACACGCAACATACAGTTGTCCATGTGAGAAGCAATCCGCATCTAAATCTAAACCACACAATTCTAAAGATTGACCTTGAGCTTTATTGATTGTGATTGCGAACGCCAATCGAATTGGGAATTGCAATATTTTAAATTGAAATGGTGTATCGGTCGGGATCATGGGAATTCGAGGGATGAGGACATCTTTACCTTCGAAAGGCCCCGTTAAAATCGTTGCTTCCACTACATTTTTCATCAGTTTTTTAACTGTGAGTCGCGTGCCGTTGTAGAGTTTTGGCTGATTAATATTCCGCAACATGATAATTGGCACACCTATTTTCAATTTTAATATGTGTGGTGGCATCCCTGGCAGATCAAGTGAGTTCAAAAATTCCGTTGGATAATTAACTACTTCATCTGCTTCCACAACTGTATCTATCGACTTGTATGTAATTTCCTCACTTTGAATGCTGGATTGAATAACATTATTAATTTGATAAACATCTTTATTCTTTGCGGCAAGGATAGCTAGTTCACTGAGCCAATTGTGATTCTTATAATTAATTTGAATATTAGGAAATACTTTTTCGATCAGTTCTTCTTTCGATGTTACTAAATTACAAAAATTATCAGGAAATGATATTCGTCTTGACGTCTCATCGACTGGCAGTTGTCCGTTCCCAATGTCCAGTAACTGTCGTGAGAATACCTCGGCTGATTGATCGTTCTGCAGCTGGACACGCATATTCGTAGTCAACTGCAATGTACGTACGTGTCGCCACAATGTTGAATATTTCAGGCAAGCATTTATTTCGTCCGCTGGTGTCGATCAAGAAATTACAGGCAATGTTTGCCTAAAATCTCCTGCGAGCAATATCAATGCATTCCCGAATGGCTGAACGTTTCCACGCAAATCTCGCAACGATCGATCAAGAGCTTCAAGCGATTTTTTATGTGCCATCGTGCATTCATCCCAAACAATGAGTTTACATTTTTGTAATACTTTTCCCATACCGGATGCTTTGGAAATATTGCACGTGGGAGTCTCGATGATTCGCATGTTTAATGGCAACTTCAGAGCTGAATGAGCAGTCCTTCCACCTGGTAACAATGTCGCAGCTATTCCAGACAAAGCGAGAGCTAAGGCTATGTCATTTTTTGATCGAACCGTTGCCAGAATCAATCTGATAAGGAATGTTTTCCCAGTTCCTCCTGGCGCATCCAAGAAAAAGCCCCCCCAACTCCGTCATTTATCATTTGCATTATGCGATCATAAATGCCCTTCTGTTCACACGTTAATTTGGGAATGTTTGATTGGACATATGACTGGAGATCACCGGTGTTGTAACTCTGTTCACGGCGCAAATCCACATCAAATGAAGCAGTCGTAGTTCGGTTGGGTGCTGGCATTCCCAATTGACTAAGAACATTATTTGCAGTAGCTAAGCACTTGTCTTCAATATTTATCAATGTTTCATTGTAAATGCCTTCTGTAAATTCCATGGTCATATTGGCATTTTCTAGACGTACTCTATGCAAAATATCCTCAGCCATATGCGATCGATATCTTTCCCATAACTCTGTGGGAGATGAAGGGAAGCAAGCGGTCAATATAATTGCAAATAGTGCTCGAATTTGGTTTGGATGTGCAGTGTTGCATGCGTCACTAATACATATATCCCACTGTTGGTCGTTTTCTAATAAATTAAGAGCTTGACACGCACTGCGGAAAGTGGCATATGTGACGCTGTCAACAATTTTCAATTGCTGGAAAGATCTAGGACCAGGCACATTTACCAACAGCATGCGAAGGAAAACACATTCATCTTGATTAGGATGCACTGTGTAAAGTCTACCAATTGTATTTTCTCTGAAAATGCCAGGTTGACCGTCGACTGGCTCCCCTCGTCTGCGTCGTACGAATGCTTTTTTAGTTACATTCCACGTGTAATAAGAGGGCACTTCTGTGTACATCAGTGTTCTGGCGAAAGCGTCTTCCTGACATAAGGTGAAGAAAGCAGTCAGAGTTGTACCAGGTGGATTAAGGGCTCTTTGTTGCACATTTGCATCTGTGAAATAAACACGCTGTCCATTCTCTAAATGTACTGCTAAGTGAACCACAGCTGGATTGCGTTCATGCATGGGAAATGAAAAATTCGCCATGCAGCCTCATTGCTGCTTATGTATCTTCCAGCCTGGTATTGTGCAATTTCATCGATAACTCGTACTGCATTTCTGTCACTATTTTCTGGTTGCTCACCAAAAACTACCATATCGCTGCCTTTATTCACATACTTACAGATGTATTTAATCGATTTGACCGAATTTCAATATTCAACGTTTATGTGCGCTTTGTATGTTGTTGACAACAGAGGCGAATATGGGACCACCCAACGGTTGTCTACATCAATATCACCATTTTGCATGTGTATAGTTGCCGAATTCCCGCCATCTTCAGTTGATTGTCTTCTATACTGAGGATATCCATCGTCTCCTGTTACTGTGTTGGCTGCGAATGCTCGAGGATATTGCTTAGAACATTTCCCGTCTACCATGCATGGTGAATTCGGATTTAGTGTACCGCATGGTCCATGTATCATGTTTTTGATAACAACTGCATGCAAATCCTTATCGACGTCGGCCCGTGGAATCTCAGCGCATATCACATTGTCGATTTTGTCTGAAGTTATTTTATCGTATAGCCAGATTAGTATATGCGCATGTGGCAATCCTCTCTTTTGCCATTCTACTGAATACATCCAGCAGCGCACAGATCCAAACACTTCATGTTTCACAATGAAATCCATCAGCGACTTAAGCTTTTGTCTGAAAACACGTGCTGTGATGTCATGCCTATCCACGGGTGATTGCCCAGGAAGTAACAGCTGCTGTATCTCGTCCCAAGCTGGATTGCACGTGAAGGGGATAAATAAGTCTGGACGCCCGTAATGACGAACATATGCCATTGAATCTTGAACATATTCCTGCATGTGATGTGGACTGCCTATGTATGAAGATGGCAAAATAGTAAGCTTTCCAACGTTGGTTGTATTACCGTCATTCACAACTGCATCTGGCAAATGAATGTATTCTTCAGAGCGGAGTTTGGTCTGATTCAAACGAAGAAATAGCAAACATTCCGTTTCAATTTTTGCATACATATCCACAATGTACTGGTGAAACAACTGACGGCATTTCAAAATATAATTGTCCTCGTTCCTCCGAATCATTAAGCGGTAGGCGTAAAAGTTCATTGCGCTGCACTTTTTATTAATTTCTGCACCATTCACTGGGTTTATCATCTTCACATCGAAATGATATCCATCGGCACCATCCCAGAAGATAACTGGATATTGCAAAGCATCGTAACAACGGTGAGTTTCTGCAACGTTTATCAATTGATCGTTTCTTCGATGGAGAACAATATATCTAGGTTGGAACTGATCTCCGACTATGACAATTGCTACTTCGTCTATAGTTGGAGCATTATATCTTCGGACATGTTCTCCAGCGGGCGTTTTGTCGGCGTGAATGACAATCTTGTGGGTATCTGATGGCATCATATCCATTGCCGTTTTGAACAAATGCACCAAATTGTTCTTTTCGTGAAGGAGCTCCTGTAGTTGCGAAATGATGGCTCTTCTTAGCGAGGTATGTATTCCACAACGTGCATCGACTTCATCTCTATCATCACCGATGAAGTACATTTGAAGGAATTTATGGTCACTATCTCGGAACGGGAGCAGGGAGCCAGCTTTGTGATATATTTGTCCTTTGATTTTAAAAGTTGGCATGAATTGAGCAGTCACAATTTCCGCACCAAATGACGTCATTTGGAAGCAAGAGTTATATTTCCTGATGTTCGATAGGAAATGCTTCGATTCAGCGGTAGATCCAGCAAGTAGAGTTTTCAACGGCTCTGGTGGTGCTTCAAGTTGAGGCAATTTAATTTTTCCGCCAGCGCAACACATCCCATTTGTTTCATTATTGAACTTTAGAGCCTGGCAGTAGGTACAGACATGACTCATCTGGCCAATGACAACATGCGGACTTGAACTATAATCAACAGCTGGATTGTACCGGAATGCAAGACGATTGTATTGCAGAATCAGATCTGCTGTTCTTTGGGTACGTGTTTGAGCTATCCTCGACGCCTCACGTTCATTCCGTTGAGAACGAACCAAATCTGTTGCTGCAGAATGCGACTGCCGTGCTCGCAATCTTGCATCCTCAAGCCTGGCTGCTCGTCTTTCTGCTGGTTCCGTGTTACGCATCTGGATGGTGCTTAGTCTGTTCCTCTCTCGTACGTATGCCCGCTCTTCCTCAGTCATATTCGAAAGCCGTCCTCTCGATCCTTCTGTGTGGCGAGTGCGACGACCCAAATTCGTTTTTTTGCGAGGCATTATTTCGGTTTTCACTGGAACAGAAGGAAGGGATAAGATTATAACCTCTTATGGCTCTCACAGCTCTAGGTTGAAAACCATGAGAGATAAGAGACAAAACATAACCTCTACTTACGATTTGGCGAACGGCGCAGCTCAATCACGACACGATCACCTAGTATGGAGAGTGTTCCCCTCGCTTCCAGCAGATGGTGCGTTTGCTGGTACACAGCTGACCGTTGAAAAAGCTGTTTTCTTGCGGTCGCGGGTATGTAACTGACGCGAAAAATAGATAAAAACAACACGATCACCTAGTATGGAGAGTGTTCCCCTCGCTTCCAGCAGATGGCGCGTTTGCTGGTACACAGCTGACCGCTGAAAAAGCTGTTTTCTCGCGGTCGCGGGTATGTAACTGACGCGAAAAATAGATAAAAACAACACGATCACCTAGTATGGAGAGTGTTCCCCTCGCTTCTGGCAGATGGCGCGTTTGCTGGTACATAGCTGACCGTTGAAAAAGCCTACGACCATATATACTGATAGACTGCGCATGGGATCAAAATTTCTGGCTCCAACATCGCAAGCCACGAAATCACGTGACTTCGGGCAAAAAGATGGTTAACTCGTGCTGTGCTCATCATGAATTTTAGGAGTTTCTTTTTTAGAATTCCATTACGACTTTTCATTCGTGAATACATTTATTACGCTCTGATGCAGCTATTGCCAGTGCGCAGTCTATTAGTATATATGGTCGAAGGAAAAAGCTGTTTTCTCGCGATCGCGGGTATGTTACTGACGCGAAAAATAGATAAAAACAATCTTTGGAGCGGGTTGTATATCATGTCAAAATTTGAGCTGAATCGGTGCAGAACTTTTTGAGTTTTTGAAGCGTACACAAACCAACTTAACATTTTTATATATAGGTACATTTTCTTTTTCCATTGTTGCAGAAAGAGAATATAAAGAACAACAATGGAAAAATAAAAATAGGACAAAAAGGAATGAAGGAAACATAAGAGAATTAAACAGCAAATAAAATGTAGATGGCAGCACAGTATCAAAAGCGAAAAACTCAAGAATGTAGGGAGAGGCACGTGATCATTTAGCCCTTTTGCACACATAGGTGGACCCCGTGGTGGAATCATCTAACGCACATAGTCAGTCTACAACATCGTGTGCCAGATGATAGTTATGATGATGGCTTTAGAAAAGTTGAAAAGCTTTAACAAGAGTTCAGTGGGAGTTCTATAGTGGAACAGTGGTGATCTTGATAATGGCATGATTTTAAACTTTCTATTGGATTTTAATTGTGAAATGTTTTTAAACTTCAAATTTAACTGGTTGTGCAACAAGCACAAGTGAACATCAATGGAATAAGAAATTTTATCGGCATGTACATAGTGATTCTAACATTTAGAGTGTTGGAACCAAAGTGCTATAATGTGTGTGCAATAATGTACATGAATGAGAAAATAAAGCCAGATGTTTCACCTACCAATGGAGTTTTAGTTGGAAGAATTGTGACATGGTTGGGACTCGTCAGTGTGTCCACAAAGAAAGTGAATTGACACACCAACAATGTGTTTCGTATCAGCTATGGATTATAAGGTACATAATGGTATTTAGATCCATAAGTAGATATTTATGTATAACTACAGAATTTATGGTGTGAATAATCAATGTATGACCCGGAAACACACATTTTTGGGTTCATATAAATTTTGGGTTCACATTTACTACAAATGTTTAAATGCAAAGCATATTATGCTATAGCTCTTTTCACGTGATTTTTAAGGTTTTTTGTTAAATAAATTCAGAACAAATAAATTTAGAACAAAATATATACTGAGCAGGTCAACTCAAGTCATTCAAAACTTAGGGCGGGGCTTCAGTTGCCGGGTAACAATGGCCGGATCATCGCAAAACATCCTTGCGTTATCAAAGCTGGGTTATTTAAAAAACATTTTGACCCACTTCAAGTTATCATAGGAAAAAATCCTTTCTTAGTGTGCCTCTATGTTGTAAAAGGAACATTCCTGCCAAATATGAAAGTTCTAAGTTCAGTAGTTTCTGAGAATTGGTGACGAGTCAGTGAGGGTTTTCAGTTTTATATGTACAGATTTCATAATCATTAATTATCAACACAAAGTTCATACAAATTCAAAAATGTTATATGGCAGTTTGGACCTTTCCTGTTATCTGCCCGCCACTGTTTGCTTTTGTTCATTATTACATAAAATGGCACTATATGACTTCCGAATAAGAACACTTTCAAGCAGTTCCCGATTTTGAGTGTATCGTTCCACTTTGTTTTCATGAAACCTGATCATATCCAACATGAGAGAAAGTAGTTCATGATAAATGTTGTGGAATTTTGTTTTATTGGTATATAAAATGACACTATAAATAGCAAAATATTATTCACTTTTTAATAAAATTTAAACTGTTTAAGAAATATATAAAAGAAAAAAATTACACAGTATAAGAAAACAAATAGCTACAAATTAGGTACCAAAATCACTCTGGTGGCCAATACGCTACGATATCTTTCATAATTTTTAAAAATGGATCGTCATTAGTTTTCAATCTTTTTCACCACATAAATTCACATAGGTCTGAATCCAGCATGCTCCTATGAGGGCCCCAACAAGTTTTATTTTTAAATTTTGCCTTCCTCCACATAGTTTACTCTGACTGAGTATGGCACCTGTGTTGTGATTTACAAAGGCACATAATTCCAAAGCACAGACAAACGGTTAAAAGAACATTCCTTCCAAATGACCACACATACTTCCAAGCGCAGACACACACACAAAAAAACACGTGATCACTGCCCATAGGTGGTATGCATAGAGAAACACGTGATCACTGCGGATCTGCTACCGAGGGCTCAGTGTTCCACTTCGAAACGGGGAACTACTTGAATGCGTTCTTATTCGGAAGTCAAATAGAGATGGGCAGATAACAGGAAAGGTCCAACAGTTGTGATCATCAAATCATATAAGTGGTTTCCAGAAAATGCCTCTTAGTTTTACATCATTTGGACACTTTAAATGTGCATACAAAATTCGTAAAAGAAAGAAAAAACAACAACACTGAAATATTACCAAGGGGGCTGTCCATAAAGGATGTCCGTTTTTTTTTACTATTTTTAGACTCCCCTCACCCCCATGTCACATTTTGTCCGATTGTTGACAACCCCCTCCCTAAAAAGTACGTCCTAATTTCCGCAAGCCCCTTTAGTTTTGACGACTACTTTTAGAAGTCCGTTGCGAAACAGGAAGAAAACATGTAATTATTTAAAAAAATCTTCTATATATTTACTCGTTTGCTTCCGAAAGTATTTATTATTTAGGCATTAATTTATTCCCAAATGCTACCCAAACTTCATCATTCTGAAATAAAGATCTACAAATGAACGCATGCATTCAAGGTTTCAACACTCCCGATTATACCATCTATAAAATACGATAGATTTGATAGTACAAATATAAGAACTCAATATTAATATTCTGATTTAGCTAAATATCATCAGAAATTTGAAATATTTCATACCTTTTTTGAACTATTAAAAGAAGGAAATAAGAGAAGACAAAATGAAGAAATACCATGAAGTAAATTTTCTCATTACACTCAAATTCTAATAACAATCATCCCCATTTTACATAAATTATGATCATCATTGTTTAGTTATTACAAGTTGAGCTGCAATAATTACTAAAGTGTTGCTTAAATGTTGCAATAGCTACTTTAAAATTTGAAGTAATTACTTAAATGTCTAATTTTTTATGTCGTGTGTTTAAAGTATTTGCAAATATTTTAGCAAATTTCATAGGACGGTATAAAACACAATTTTGCACTTTCAATAAACACTTCTTTTTTATTGCACTGGATGAATTTTTGCTGTAAATGAGGATAATTTAAAACTGTTTTTATTGAATTATAATTTTCAGTGCGGTTATACATATAGGTTGACTTAGGCCCCTGTTCCCAGTTCTTAATTTATTCAAATACACTCCAAAAGGTGTTGAAAATCTGAAAATGAAAGCCACCTACCGTTTATTATGTTTACATGAAATTTTCACGTTGCAAATTAGCTCAGCAATGCGGTACAACAAACTACAATTTATTTTTATAGGGCTCTTCTTTAAAAATATGTTTTATATTAAAAAAGAAATACTTTAAAATATTTGGTAAACAAACGCCTTTTTGAGAAATAGCGAATTTATTATAATATCTCATGTGATTCTATCATAAAGTTCACATACAATTACGTGACCACAAGGTTCTTCAGGAAGACGCTTTAACGTCTGTAAATTCTGTTTTACATGTTCTATAAAGTGGATACAGTCTGTGGTGGTGCATTAACTTATTCAATTAAAATATAAATCGGTTAGAAGTCCTAAAGATGTTACTTACGGAAGTACGTGTTCAGTCCAACGTCAGTAGTTATTGAGTTTCTTTGTCCAAAGTTGTATCTTGCTTCAATATGGTCAGTTGTTAGGGTTAGTTCGAGAGCCATTTCGTTATAAGTTGTACCCTACTTCGGATATGTCCAGATGTTAGGGTTAGCTCCGTTCTGGCTGTGTCGACATCATATTGAATGGGCAAAGGTTTCCAGATAATAATTAAAGATTCTTGAGTTAAGAGTTACTATTTACATACAACTTGAAGTTCCACGTCGTACTTGGCCTTTAGGACTATCTCGTCAATGCTGCACTCTCTTGGAAATGCTGAGGAAGTCTTCAAAGTTTGGTCAGGTTCATAAAATTTTTTTAAATGCTTTAAAAGCTTTAAAAGGTTCCAGTTAAAATTGTTATATACACCACCTCATACCGTCCACAGTCTCAATCACCGGATGCGCGTTTCACCTAGGCTCTACCCTGGCGTTTTCAACGGAGACTTCACACTTTCTGTCGAAGTCTGCTATCTGAAAGTCTCGTGTCCACAGTGCGCATGTTTCCCATTTAACTAACCCATTGCCAATGCCATCTAGTGTCAGGTCACATCAACTTTATCTTCATCTACGTCATTCTCACTCTTCCTTTTTCTCTTCCTCACTCTCCTCTCCCTATTCCATTTCTTCTCAGTTTCGATCAGGTTCCTCCAAGCGTAAGAAAGGTCGTATGGACTGTTATTATTGCAGTTAAATGGTTTGGTCTTATTTATTATTACTTCTTCTGCTATTTGTATTGTTCTCATATTATTCTGCTGGTTTAATATTGTAATTCTTTCCCAATGGGGCATACATTGACTATCCAAACAGAAGTCAATAAGTGCTGTTTTATTCTCTCTTCTGCTCCAGTTCTTCATGTGTTCGGTCAATCTGATTTTAATATTTCTTTTTGTACTGCCTATATATTGGTTAACGATTTTATTTTGATTATTTATTATTGGTATAGAGTAGACACCTGCTTTTTGTAAGATTTTGGGGTCTTTCTGTGATAGTTACTAAGAGATTTCGTTATATCTCTCGTTTGTACACCAAAATCTAGGTCATATTTTTTACATGTTTTCTTCATAATAGTTGTGATCTCCGGTATATATGGTAATGATCCACAAATTTTTTTATATTACCTTCTGCCTGTCCCTTGTTCTTTCCTCTTCTAGGACTATAACTGTGGTATAAACAATGATGCATTTTTGTCCTTGGAGTTTGAAAAACAACCTAACAATCGGGATTATATTTAAACTGTCTATTTAATGTCATCTCAAATGGGATCTAGATACTGGCCAATGTCTGTTATGGGCAATCCACCGGAAATTAAACTTCCTACTTTAGGAATGTTAACATCAGTTACGTCCAGGTCATCTTCATCGATCCATTCAGCATCAGTCATATTCATATTGTATGGCAAAATTACCATAAGCTCACTCTCTCGGCGCGCAAGAACTTGAACAGGATGTTCTTTTAATTCTGCTTTAGCTTGACCACACTGAGCGGTATGCAATTTTGTATGAGCCTTTATTTTGCTGATTGAAGCAAAATACTTTTCGCAAACCTTACAAATACGGGAGGAAATTTTGGATTGCAGTGATGGACAGTAGAGGCCATATGGTGTTGGCCTGAAAGCTCGATAGGAGCGTGGTAGTATTTTTGAAATATCTAGAGAAAGATTTACAAAGAGTGATCCATATTGATGTTTACCTGTTTCTCTTTGGTCTGCAATCTTCAGGCATTCGGTGTTTGAGCCAGAGGAACAGGTGGTGGCAAAACGCGATTTTGAAGGATGAGGAAGAGTGAACTTTGAGGAGGCAGACAACGTTTTGTGTCCTGATATTTTACTGTTTGCAAAAGATACTGGCTTTCAGCAACGCCTTTGTTTCTCCATGAAATATCTTTTTCAAGAAGGGGTTCAAATAGCTCAGAGTCTGTGGTATCTATATACTCCGTGATTGTTGGATACTCATCAATTACAGTGTTAGACCAAACTTCTTTTCCAGCGAACGCGAAGTTAATTTTCTCTTTTTCGATACTGTTCGGCCTTGCGCATCTAAGTGGCTTCCATAACAATCATGCGGTAAAATCAAACCTGCAAGTTCTCTGCTTAAAGGAGCTATTCTTCGTTCGACTCTGTTAAAGAAACTTTGACCAGGAGCATTGCAGGCAACAAATACAACATCCAAATTTCTTGTTAAAAATGTTGTATACTTATCTTGATAACTTTTTCGTTGCATGTTTTTTTGTCAGGGCCAACATCAACGGTGATAATGAGCATTGGTTTTGGCAAATATCCTGGTACAGTTCTCATGATGTTCCCAAACTCTGGAAGATCATAAACCCTGTTGAAATCACGTGCGTGAGATGATGCAGTGGATAATGAATGTTTTCCCGAACTTATTGCTATGAATGTTGGACCAGTGTAGCAAGCAGCTTCTCGTTCTCCAAACAGACCATCTTTAATAACAAAACCTGCATACACTGAAGGAATTAGTTTATGGCGATTTGCAATTACCCAGTCATGGTCAGGCAAAGTAACTCGGTATCTCATGTGCATCAGTATCGGTGCGTTCTTACTGGCTGCTGTTAACCATAGAGGTATGCGTGCTTTATCATCTTGACTCAGAAAAGACACTTCCTGTGACCCCAATGATAAGTTGGTAAAATCATGCAATGCATTGATTATAATACGCTTTCCAACATACCAGAAATCATTACTCAAGTTATTACTCAAGTTATGAGAATAATGGCTGTGGAATAAATCTCAGTCCTGTGCCCTGACCTTTGATCCGGTTTCGATGATATTGAACAGAACCGGTTTGGTATACCTCCGAAATAACATGATAAAATTTTGTCGCAATCAAAGCATTTTTACGTAAGTTATGATGCATAAGGGCTATGGAATAGATCCCACTCCTGTGTCCTAACCTTTGACCCCATTTCGCCCATTTTCAATAGAATTCGTCCCCAGGCAAGACCCTACAACATACTAACATTTCATCCAAATCGAAGCATTTTTACGTAAGTTATGACGCATAATGGCGATGGAAGTGATTCCGCTTCTATGTCCTGACCTTTGACCCCATTTCTCCCATTTTCAATAAGGTTTGTCGCCAGGTGCTCCCCTACCACATACTAAAAGTTCATCGAAATCGAACCTTTTTTATGTTAGTTATGATGCATAAAAGCAGTGGAATGAATCCCGCTCCTATGTACTGACCTTTGACCCCATTTCGTTCACTGGTTTCTTCCAGGAGATCCCATACCATATACCAAAATTTCTAGGGTTCCTTCCCAGGTGATCCCTACCAGATACTAAAATTTCATCGAAATCGAACGATTGTTACGTGAGTTATCCTGCGGACGGACATACGCACACAACGCGTGACGTAATGAGGCAGATGGGAATCGCGACCATCTGCTTGCCGCAAAAGTGTGACGTCATAAAACTTTAATAGGATCCACACACAATGCGTGACGTAATGAGACAGCGTGACCGCGCGCCAACATTCTCAAAGGCGAGATTATGACGTCATAAGATTTCTAAGCATTGGTAACATTAATGGAACAATGCCATCACTAAAAACGTTATATTTCGGGGTGGTTATTTAACCCACTAAACGAATTCTCCTAAAGTCGAGATCAAGCTAAATCGATTTCTAGTACCAGAAAATGGTAGGTTAACAACTTTCATCAAAATTCTTAGAGCCGTTTTCAAAATAAAATATACATACATACATACAAGAATTGCTATTTTAAGGTGGATGTCAAGTAATTTTGCTTCCTATACTTCCAATGGAAAAACTTCTGTACACATTTTCTTCACAATTAATGCGTTCCCAAGGATGAAAATTTGAACATCGATTAAAATATCTTCATTTTATAACTTGCAATACTTAATATTTTCTAAAACATAACCATATTTGTGCAATTCAACATTTGTTTGTTAACTGACGTCATAAAAATACAGGTCGCGCCATCTTTTTTCTGGACAATTAATGCGTTCACAAGGATGAAAATTTTAACATCGATTTAAAATAGCTTCATTTCATGACTTGGAATACTTAATATTTTCTAAACCATAACCATAATTATGCAATCCAACATTTTTTTGTCCACTGACGTCATCAAAGTACAGGTCGCGCCATCTTTTCTCTGGTTTCAACTCCACCAAAGGAAAAGTGATTGATTTTTAATATAATTATGGTTATGTTTTAGAAAATATTAAGTTTTCCAAATTGTAATATCAAGTTATTTTAATCGATGTTCAAATTTTCATCTTTGGGAACACATTAATTGTGAAGGAAATGTTTACAAAAGTTTTTCCATTGGAAGTATAGGAAGCAAAATTACTTGACGTCCACCTTAATGATATGGGATAAGGGCAATGGAATGGATCGCAATCCTATGTCCTGACCTTTGACCACATTTCGTCCATTTTCAATAGGGTTCGTCCCCAGGTGGTCCCCTACTACATACTGAAATTTCATCGAAATCGAACTATTTTTACGCACGTTATGACGCTTAAGGGCAATGGAATGCATCCCGATCTTATGTCCTGACCTTTGACCCCACTTCACCCATTTTGAATAGGGTTCGTCCCCAGGCGGTCTCCTACCACATAGTAAACTTTCATTGAAATCGAACCATACTTACGCAAGTTATGTCGCATAAGGGCAATGGAATAATCCTGCTCCTACGTCGTGACCTTTGACCCCATTTGTCCCATTTTCAATAGGGTTCGTCCGTAGGTGGTCCCCTACCACATACTAAAATTTCATGGAAATTGAACCATTTTTACGCCAGTTATCGTGCAGACATACAGACGAACAAAGCTGAAGCTATATATAAGCTTCTTCAACCTACGGTTGGAAAACGTAAAAAAGCAAGCTGCTTAAGAAATGACATTGTTGCCATTGCAAAACCGGTATCTATATTTCGATATAGCTCAAGCTGTTAAGCCTGTTGCTGGACTATGTGGTGAAAATTGTTAATAGCAATTTTGAAGAATATATTTTGTTCTTCTTAAATTTTCTGTTTCACACGTTAAAATTCTTCGTTTGGGACTATGGAAGGCAGTGTGCACAATTATGTAAGGCAGTGTGCACAATTATGTAAGGGAGTTTCTTAAAAAATCACTTCGTCAATAAGGCAAAAATGTTAACTCGCCTTTTGTTCTTTGTGGACTTCGTGCTAGCTACTTGATGTTCACGCAATATATATTGCTTATTAGATGATATTGGAATAAGCTAAATGAACCTATATCCCTTATTCAATGAATTAGTATGAACCAGAATTAAGTAAAAACACTTAAAATTAAAAAAAAATTCAGAATAAAATTCTAAGATAATCGGAATAAAACACCAAACCAAAAAAACCCAGGCAATGATGAATCCTCCAAAAAATGTTCGGATATGCTTATGTTGTTCACACACACCTTGTCACCTTCCCAGTCACTCCATATGCATTTCAACTGCTGAAGTCGTAGTCTTCATCAGTGGTCGGCGATGTTCTTGCCCCAACTGCCTAGTCATCTTTGCTACATCGATTTCTTGCCAAGACATGCTCTACTTCCATGTTGTAGTTTCATTGCGCATGTCGTGTTGTGTGCCATCTGTTGGTGTTCTGTTATATGAATCTGTTCGGTCTTCCCTATCATTTTTTGCTTTTTTCTTTCGTTGTGTTTCTTCTTGGTCAACTAGAAATTTCCATGCATATGATAAGTCATATGGACTATTATTATTACAATTGGATTTTTTTCGTTTTTTTTTATCATAATGGCCTCGGAAATGAGGATCTGTTTGTGGGTGCTATGAGATGCGAGATGTTTTATATTAGCCCACTCAGGCTCTGTATTATTTTCCATACTGTATTGAATCAAAGATGTTTTTGCCTGTTTTTTATTCCAATTGTCCAGATGTTCTTTCAACCTGATATTTAAATTTCATTTTGTGCTTCCGATGTATAACTTATTGTCATATTTGCCCTCTTTTGATGGTACAACTGGTATTTTGTAAACCCCAGCTTTGTCTAGAATTGATATTGGATCTCTGTTTTGGGTTGCATATTACAACCAAAAATTTGCTGTGTTCTTCTTCTTATTTTTTTTTGCGTCACCATTTACAGTTTCTTTTTTTATTTCAGTTAGTAATGATTTCATAGTATTTAGTTAGAAGTGTGAATTCTGCAGTGTAAATTGTGCTTAATTTATTTAGATTTATTTTCTTGATTTATTTTACTTGTGGCTGTTTAAATTGGGACATGTGATTACATGCAAAATAGGCATTCAAGATAATGTCACATTCCCAATGCTTTGCAGAAAGAGTTTTAGCCAAAGCAACATTTTTCCAAAGGTGCACAGGATTATCAACTTTCAGAGAATCTATATTTTGAGGTTACTCACCTTTAATCCCTAACTGTTTCAGGAGGTTTTCGTCTGCACACATTTCCAACACGTATTTTTCTCATTTACATCGTGGTTCGAATCTGCAAAATAAACACACAAAAAATAATTTAAATAAAAATCTTTTTCAACTCGCGCAAATTTCACTTTTTTCCTTTCTTTTCACTATGACCCAAATTCTGATTCAAAACAATCTACCACAAATATATACAATTGAACTCCCTAAAACACATTAATCTAATTAAAACAATAAAAACCAATTTACACATTTCCTAAAACGTCAAAGTTAAAAAGCTGTAACCCAAAATTATCTACAATTGCACATCAGTGGCAAATTAAATTAAACCCAAATACCTGACACAACCACAATATTCAACAGTTAAGGGCCTCTCTCCCCTCAGAAAACAAGCTTAACATCCTAGCACTTTCAGCCTCTGCCCCGTCTATTTTCAAGGAGCAGACGCAACAGATGTACCACCCGTCACCTCCGCGAAACATAGCGAATGTTCCAGTGCTCACGTGGCTCGTCTGATTTCCCGTTCTCTGTCATTCAGACGCAGTGGCGCCATCTATCAGATGATCCAAATAGCCTTCTTTTCCTTTCGTACTTATAAATATCTGTTCGATTTATTTGATTCTTGAAACTAATCATCTTATATTCTAACATATATTTTTTTCTTGCCTTTTTCCCTCCTCTGTTCCTCTCTGCGACTTTCCTTTCTGATCAAATCCTTCCAATATGTGTTTTAAGCTATTAGGATCATTAACGTTACATAACCTGTGTCTATTTTTTTCTATCAGCACGGTCTCCGCCAATCTCAAATGCCTTTCTGTACGACAATTCTTAATAATTTTTATTTCATCAAACTTTGGGTATTGCCTTTGTAAAATACAGTATTGGACCAATGCAGTTTTTGCTTTTTTTTTTTGTCGATTCCGTAAGTGCTGTTGTAAACGATGTTTTAGTTTATTTTTAGTGCTTCCTATATATGATACTGTAGGATTGCTGCTTATAGGAATTTCGTAAACGCCAGCTCTATCCAAGCACTTCTTGTTTTCTTTTGTATTGATTACAAAATTTTTAATGGTATGTACTTTATTGCCCAATTGTAAATTATATCTATTACACAATTTATTAATTTCAGCTGAAATTCCTTTTATGTATTGAAATGATCCAACATATTTAATTTGCTCATTACTATTTCTTCTTATGTTTGAAGAGTTAATACAACTGTTCTGCACTTCCTTAATCCATTTTTTTATTTTTTTTACTGGAATATCCATAATTCTTTGTAACATCAGTAATGTTTTTCAATTCATCCTTTCTGTATTGCATATTTGACGTGTGTGTGAAAGCTCTTTTTATTAAAGTCTTAATACTGTTACATTTATGAGCATATGGATGGTAAGAATCATATGGTATAAATCACAGGTACGTATGACGGTTTTCTGTAAACGGTATAATCTAATGTGTTGGGTTGTTTTATCATCTGTACATCAAGGTAAGGCAAAGTATCCTGCTGTTTAATTTCAATTGTTACTTCAATGGATGAATACTCTTCTTTAAATTTTTTGCCTATGTCATCTGGTTCTGTGGAATTCAATTTTGATTAAAAAAATGTATTGCTATATATATATACGAAAATAATGTTTTTGCATTTGAGGATATTATTTATAAACAAAATACAGGAGGACCTATGGGATCACCCCTGTCTACATTATTTGCAGAAGTTATTATGAAAGATAATGAAGCCAAAGTGATAAATAACCTAAATGAACCTCCATTAATATATTGTAGATATGTTGATGATATTTTCATCTTATCAAAATTGAATTCCACAGAACTAGATGACATAGCCAAAAAATTTAAAGAGTATTCATCCATTGAAGTAACAATTGAAATTGAACAGCAGGATACTTTGGCTTACCTTGATGTACAGATTATAAAACAACCCAACACATTAGATTATACCGTTTACAGAAAACTCATAAATGTAACAGTATTAAGATTTTAATAAAAAGAGCTTTCACGCACACGTCAAATATGCAATACAGAAAGGATGAATTGAAAAACATTACTGATGTTACAAAGAATTATGGATATCCCAGTAAAAAAATAAAAAAATGGATTAAGGAAGTGCAGAACAGTTGTATTAACTCTTCAAACATAAGAAGAAATAGTAATAAGCAAATTAAATATGTTGGATCATTTCAATACATAAAAGAAATTTCAGCTGAAATTAATATATTGTGTGATAGATATAATTTACAATTGGTCAATAAAGTACATACCATTAAAAATTTTGTAATCAATACGAAAGAAAACAAGAAGTGCTTGGATAGAGCTGGCGTTTATGAAATTCCTATAAGCAACAATCTTACAGTATCATATATAGGAAGCACTAAAAATAAACTAAAACATCGTTTACAACAGCACTTACGGAATTGGCAAAAAAAGAAGCAAAAACTGCATTAGTCCAGTACTGTATTGAACAAAGGCAATACCCAAAGTTTGATGAAATAAAAATTATTAAGAATTGTCGTACAGAAAGGCATTTGAGATTGGCAGAGACAGTGTTGATAGAAAAATAGACACAGGTTATGTAACGTTAATGATCCTAATAGCTTAAACACATATTGGAAGGATTTGATCAGAAAGGAAAGCCACAGAGAAGAACAGAGGGGAAAAGGCAAGAGGAAAAAAATGACGTAATATAAATAAAAAAACGTGTTAGAATATAAGATGATTAGTTTCAAGAATCAAATAAATTGAACAGATATTTATAAGTACGAAAGGAAAAGAAGGCTATTGGATCATCTGATAGATGGCGCCACTGCGTCTGAACGACAGAGAACGGGAAATCAGACGAGCCACGTGAGCACTGGAACATTCGCTACGTTTCGCGGAGGTGACGGGTGGTACATCTGTTGCGTCCGCTCCTTGAAAATGGACGGGGCAGAGGCTGAAAGTGCTAGGATGTTAAGCTTGTTTTCTGAGGGGAGAGAGGCCCTTAACTGTTGAATATTGTGGTTGTGTCAGGTATTTGGGTTTAATTTAATTTGGCACTGATGTGCAATTTTAGATAATTTTGGGTTACAGCTTTTTAACTTTGACGTTTTAGGAAATGTGTAAATAGGATTTTATTGATTGAAGTTTTAATTAGATTAATGTGTTTTAGGGAGTTCAATTGTATATATTTGTGGTAGATTGTTTTGAATCGGAATTTGAGTTATAGTGAAAAGAAAGGAAGGGAGTGAAATTTGCGTGAGTTGAAAAAGATTTTTATTTATTATTATTTTTTGTGTGTTTATTTTGCGGCCTCGAACCATGATGTAAATGAGAAAAATACGTGTTGGAAATGTGTAGAGACGAAAACCTCCTGAAAGAGTTAGGGATTAAAGGTGAGTAACCTCAAAATATAGATTCTCTAAATAGCACGTGAATAATTAAGCAGCTAGATGACATTTGACATTTGCCATGCTGTATGAATATATGATAGATGTTAACTTTTAGAGGGTTTCCGAAAGTCTGTGTAGATCAGCTAACAGTGCAGTGTTATTAATATTGTGTTTCTAATCCATTAGGTCACTGCAGTAATTGTATAGCTGATCCTATATTATATGAGTACATTGTTATTCGATACAGAAAACCCCCAGTCTTTGAATGGACTTACACACATACTAATACCTCCTTCCCTCCACACTTGGGTGTCTTTTTTAGATATCTAATCACACAACACAGTTACTTGTGTGTTATAATAAAGTTAATTTACCTTTTTTGCAATTTCCTTTTGCTTGTTTCTATAGCATATTAATGAACAATACAGGAAGTTTGTCTTTATTTAATAGTTATTAATGAAAACTCTTTCTGCAAAATGCACTAGTAAAATAAGTTGTTCAGACTGAAATTCCTGAAGCCAGTAACTCACTAGAAAATTTTAACACTGTTTTAAGCCAAACATATATTGCTGATAATTCCCTTGAAAAAGAAAAAAATCCCTTGAAAAGACCTTGAGTTTTTTTTTTCTGATAAAGGCTACTCACCATTTTTTTGAATAATATATGTTAATGGTCAGGTGATGCGCAACATCACAGCTTCTCCTTGACAAATGTCAACCCCGTCTTCTCGTGGTGCATCCTGTTCCCACTAAAGGGGCTCTGACGACCGCCAATAGTGGTATAACTATACCATCGGGATCAGAGGAAATGCTATCCCACACTCACCACCCTGCTTGGCCAGCGTGGTGAGTTATGGCCAAACCCCTCCAAAATGACTCCACAACTTAAATCTTGGCCCTCAGTCTCTGGCAGCTGGAATGTACCTGGCCAAGGCTGCGGCCAGTGCGATATGAAGGCAGAGAGTGCTAAGAATCATCGGAGGACCGGACTAGGCTGCCATTTGATGCTGACCTTGGCTACTTACAATGGACACTCCCTATCTTCTGATTCAAGACTTCTTGAATTGGAAGAGGAACTACAAAGGATCAAGTGGGACATCGTTGTGCTTAGTGAGGTAAGGAGAAAAGGTGAAGATCTCATTGAACTGAAAAGTGGACACCTCTTCTACTATCGTGGGACAGATACTGGCAGAACTAGTGGTGTTGGATTTATAATAAACAAGAAACTGAAGGATAGAGTTATAGAAGTTGAAAGTTCCTCTGACAGAGCTGCAAGACTCGTTATCCAACTCTCGAGAAGATACCAGGCTCAGATTATTCAAACTTATGCACCCACCACAAGTCATCCTGAAAAAGAAATTGAAGAATTTTATGAGGAAATTAGTCATCTAAATAATAAAGGTAAGCAGCATTTGAAGATAATTATGGGAGATTTCAAAGCAAAAATTGGGCAACGGCAACAGAATGAAACTTCAGTTGGTAAATTCAGTCACGGCAATAGAAACCAACGTGGAAATACTCTCTTAAAGTCTGCAGAGGCAGAAGGGTTTTTCATCATGAACTACTTTTTCAAGAAAAAGCCGCAAAGGAAATGGACATGGAGGCATCCCAATGGATGGACAAGTGAAATTGATTTTATTATGTGTAACAAGAAATTTTTCATGGAAGACTGCAGTGTGCTGAACAAGTTCAACACGGGTAGTGACCATAGAATGGTAAGATGTAAGATGCACCTCAATGCTAAACTCGAGCGTAGCTAGCTCATAAAACAAACAAAGTGTATTGACGTGACCAACCTTAAAAAGCATCATAATAACCTTCAAATTGGAACTGAGGAACAGATTCTCTGCTCTAGAAGGTCTAACATAAGAAGAAGTGGACATCTCTGAAGTTAACAGAAAAGTAACCAAAGTTCTTGTGGAAACAGCAACAAGATTAGCTGGGTCTAAGAACAAGTCGCATGTGAACAAATTATCAGGAAAAACCAAAATGTTGATGCAAAAAAGAAGAGAGATGAGGACAACTACAGAAGATATGACTTCCACAGTCGAATATATAGAACTATGCAAGACAGTACGGAAAAGTATCACTGAAGACGTAAGGAAATTCAACTGTGAATTAGTGAGGAAAGCAATTGAAAACAACCAAAGCCAAAAGATAGCAAAGGGATATCTCAGCAAGGGAAGAAAACAGATTATGGCACTGAAAAAAGAAGATAGTTCTGTAACAAGAAATAGAGGCAACATTTTGACAAGAGTGAAAGATTTCTAATCCAAATTATATGAAAGGGATGATACATGTACTCCAGACATCATGAAAGGTACTAGAGTTCTTCCAGTCCTCCCAGCAGAACTTGCACATGCAATCAAGAACATGGAGTGGGGAAAAGCTCCAGGAGAAGATGGAATTACTGTAGACAACATACAAGAAGCAAGTGGAGAAATTGAAACAGTACTCACCCAAGTTTTCACTCGATGCCTTAATGAAGGGAAGATTCCTGAGGATTGGAACAACGTTACAATGATCCTGCTTCATAAAAAAGGTGACATTGAGGATCTCAGGAACTACAGACCTATCAGCCTCCTATCAGTGGTTTATAAAATCTTCACTAAAGTTCTTTCACACCACTTAAAGATAACACTGGACATGGCTCAACCGAGAAAACAAGCTGGATTCAGGAGTGGCTACAGCACTATGGATCATATCCACGTACTGAGAGAACTAATTGAAAGAGCGAGGGAATATGAACTTACATTGTGCATGGCTTTTATCGATTATGAAAAGGCCTTTGATTCAGTGAAACCATCAGCAGTTACAATGGCTTTGAAATCCTGCGGTGTTGAAGATGCATACATTAATATTAATAACATCTAAGAAAATGCAAGTGCAAAGATTCGGCTGTTTGAGAATACAGCACACATAAAAATTGGAAATTGAGTTAGACAAGGTGACACCATATCTCTGAAGCTCTTTAATGCCACATTGGAAAATGTCTTTCAATCACTGAACTGGGAAAACAAAGGGATAAAGATTAATGGAGATTATCTAACTCACCTTCGTTTTGCTGATGACATAGTCATTTTTGCAACTATCCCATCAGAGCTGCAGAGTATGATCCAGGAACGTGCTGACAAGAGTAAAGAAGTGGGATTAAAAATGAACTTCCAGAAGACAAAAGTGATGTACAATGCTTTTACAAGAAATGAAGATTTATCTATTGATGGAGAAAAGCTGGAGATAACAGATACATACGTACGTTTATCTTGGACAGCAGATATCAAGTGAGGGTCACATTGATGAAGAAATTAATCGGCGTATAAAACTTGCCTGGAGAGCTTTTGGAAGAAACAGCATAATTTTCAAGAGCAATAGGCCATTATGTCTTAAAAGAAAAGTGTTTGATCAATGCATCCTTCCAGTGCTTACATATGGTGCAGAAACGTGGACCTTAACTAAAAGAGACATACAAAGGCTGCAGACAACTCAAAAAGCATGGAGAGGTGCATGCTTGGTGTAACCAGGAGAGATAAGAAGAGGAACTCGTGGATCCGAAAAATGACAAGAGTGGAAGACATCATGATCAGAGTAAAATCCCTGAAATGGCAATGGGCTGGACATACTGCCAGAAGGACAGACCATCGATGGACAGTCGAATTTTTAGATTGGATTCCAAGGGACAGGAAAAGACCCAGAAGAAGACCACATGGAAAATGGGTGGATGAAATTCGAAAGTATGTGGGAGTAACATGGAGGAGACTGGCACAAGGCAGACCATTGTGGAAGAGGCTTGGAGAGACCTTCGTCCAGCAGTGGATTGATAATGGTTGACAATGATATGCAATACGTGGCCTAAATAACTAAGAGTGCAAAGTACTTAAAACACAATCTTAGCTACTCACCATGGTTAAAATTTGCACTTGTAAACTCTTATCCTTGGTGCTGTTGAATTTTTGCTTTAACTGAGTTATTGTGCATCCAATTCAGCTAAATTGGAAGGTGAATCACTGTCAGAAATATTTATCACTTGGTGTTTTAAAGCTTTGCTGATTTTTTCAAATTTAGCTTTTGGATATTTCATTTCAACAAGCTTTTCCTTTTTTATTGGTGTTTTCCAAATTCTTTGCAAGCTTTCATTTAAAGTACATATTGCTGGGTTTTTTTCATAATCAGAAATATAGGAGCTTTGCTCATCATGATCAGCATGCATTTCATGTTGTTCAGCTGCAACTGTGCTGGTACCTTCTTTAATGACTGCAGATTCCTCTCAGAACTTAATATTAATTACAGCTTTTTGTGGCATTTATTGCAAATTCTATTTCCTTTAATCAAAATGGGTTTAATTTTCTCTTACATTTGAATGGCCTGGTTCATTTTATAGGTTGCAGCAGGTGCTCTTGATGTATTTTTTTTTCAGTTCAGAAGTCTGTTTTTAAAATTACTTGCCTTGAAACAATAAGCAAAAATAAAAACATCACTCTACAATAATTTGTAGCAATCTGAGCTGATCTAATCCACAGGAGCACAATTATGTTTCAGTGTTCTGCAACATGACTTAATTGCAACTTTATTGTAACTGTTCTGTGGGCAAAGGGCACAATACTTTGACCAAATTTTATAAAGGAAAATAATCAAGTGAATAAATCACAGTAAAACAAACAACATTAAAAAATCACTTTCCATCAATTGAAACCTCTTGTTCAATATAATAATATAAACCTGTTATTTAAATCAATAAAATTTATTTAGAACCAGGGCACATTTAAAATTTGTGATTCTGTTAGTAACTTTTGAAGTTAAATAGTGTGCCACTGATGCAGATGAACAATTTACAAAGTGTTTGTGGTAATTTGGTCCATACACATAGAAAATAGGGCAACTTTCAATATTTTTCAGACTGATTTATGTCCATACGGTGCTCCGTTTGACATTATAAGTGTTCATATTATAATTGTCAACTGATGAACCCCAGGATTCACAAATTTCTTCAGAAATAGGCACAGATAGAATAAAAACAGCAAACTTAATACATTTTGGTATCTTTGCTTTCATTTCATTTACAGCTTTTTCTATGAGAGATTTCATCTGGAAAAATGTTCAATTTTTCCTACTTTCTTGCATATTTCTACAGATCTAAGTGACAAAAACAGTGCACTCGAAAGAATAAATATATTTTTTCCACTTCAAAGTTTGAAACACATGGAAAAGCCTTTACACAAATTCAAATGAAATTGGAAAGATCTTCCAATTCTTCTTAGAATTGTCATCAGTTATTGGAAACAATAAATATTCAATAAGACCTGTCGTTCTTATGATTATTTCTCTCAACAATTTCCTCCTATAAATCTCAAATGGTAGGGGTGGCTGAATATGTGTATGTTTTATGTGTGTGTGTGTGGTTGTTTAGTGCTCTCAGCAGACGGGTGGAGTTGCCTAGGAATCAAGATTTGTGGTGCATGAGCTAAGCGCTCAGCTCGCAAATCTAAGTTGAAAAAAAAATTCTGCAAAGTGCTTAGATCTCAGGAACAGAAAGTACTTAAGACTTCTAACATGCATAGCCGAACAGTTCCCTTGCAGAATATTTTTTTATTTTAAATTTCAATCTCTTGCAGAACATTTTTTTTATTTCAATCATAAAAAAAAAAAAAATTCTGCAAGAGATTGAAATTTAAAATAAAAAAATATTCTGCAAGGGAACTGTTCGGCTATGCATGTTGGAGTCTTAAGTACTTTCTGTTCCTGAGATCTAAGTACTGTTTGTTTGTTCTCTACATTGATCTGTGACAAGCCCACCTAGAGGGGCTTGTCAAGCTTAAAGGCTTCATTGACCAAAACTTCATGGCTGCCCATCTGTTGTTAATTTTCACGTCATAGTGGAACCTGATTTCAGGATGCACTTTGATGGCAGGAAGAACACACAAAAAGAAGTTTTGAGGCAGAAACAGCACACATTTAATTTCAGAATCATTCCTAATATATAAAATTTAGGCTTTTTTTTTTTTTTGTCTAATTGTACAGGATACTTTGAATAAAAAAATTGTTTTAAAGAAATTTCAATATGAGAAAAATATGTATTATAAAATAATTGGTAAAATTCTTATTAATAAATGTTCAGGGGCAATTGATTGCAATCAAAATTCATTAGTAGATTATTTGTAATATAAGACCCATTAAAAAATCTGCATGAAATTACATTTAAATGTCACTTTTTTTGTGTGTATATGGTTGGTATTAACATGTAGTTTCTTTCTGCTTTTTATACCCCAGCATCCTGTGATGGCCCTAAATTGAGATTCACAGATATTGTAGAGCATGAATAGAAAGAGTAACATATATATTTAAAAATAAAATAAAATAAAAATACACCTTTTTGAGATATGGAAGGTCAAAGGGTTTGACCTTGAAGCCAAAAATTAGATAAATATATTCTTATGACATATCATGAAAGGCCACATCAAATGGTACCAGTATTGAGACTCTGTGTCAAATAGGTAAGAAAATGTGGGTAACTTTCTAATGCATGAATTGAAAAGTGAAAATTTAAGTTTTCGGTCCATTTTTGTAGTTGTGTTCTTCAGAAACCAAAAGAGATAGTTAAAGAGATGTAAATTACAAGTCTTTTAAAGTTAATTTACATTAATTCATTTTTCTATAATAAAATGTTAAAAGTTTTACCGAACTGTTAATTAATTCAGTGAAAAAAGTTTTAGTTGCCAACAACAAATTTTCGCTCATTGATGGTGAGCTGGCAAATGCTAATTTCGTACTCGTTATTGGAATTTAGTATTTCAAATAGAAACTAGTAGTGGCCTACTGAAGTATTGGAACTTAGCAAAGGTTGTCAAAAGTGCACTTTGTTTAGCTTATGGCAATTCAGGTATAGAAAGAAGCATGTTGCTAAATAAGAAAGCATTATCCACTGACTGAAACTTGCTGAAATCGCCTACTATAAATTGATTACGATTGGTAAAGAATGCAGTGAAAATGTGTTGCGGCAATCCAACATTAGTTCCTATAACTCAGGAGATGATTGATGGACTAAAACATGCATATCAAGTACACCAAAAAATATTAAAAAAGTAAGCTGAAGAAGCAGAAACTACAAAACATCAAAAGGAAAAAAGTTAGACTATTCGGCTGAGTAGCTTCCAAGTCTGTGTCTATAGTGGAGCGGTATGGTAATTTATGTATTTTGGAGTGGTAAAGTAGCGATTGCATTGGAGTGGTGAGGCTGATGTCACTGTAGGTATCTGTGGATATTCCTTGACGGGCAATGAAACGTTTTTATGCTGCAATAAATGCAGCTGTGGAAAGATCACTAACAAGTTCCAAATGAATAGCTCGAGTGGCAAAGCATATTGGAATGTATCCCTTTGTGGTCCTGAAACATTGTCCTGTAGATACCCGCAGTAAAAAGGGTCCTGCGTAATCTACATCACATTGCAAAAATGGGCGAGTGAGGCAGGGGAAAAAATAAGCGGTATCGCATCGCAGTTTGCGTGCAAAAATAGAAGTTTGTGATGCAAACTCATATTTGAATCGCAAAACCACGATTCAAAGTTTTAAAATGAAATTTCCATTAAAATATTCAATCTGTAGAGCAACTCGTTGTTTATCAAAAGTACGATTTTGCTTACGCGTGAAAAAAAAAAAAATTCACGTATTCATAACTTTGCGAATACTTTGTTTGCTTTTAGCTAGAAAAAGCTTCCTCGTGTAGCTCTAGCTGTGCAGTGATGAGGTGCTCATCATCTGACCGCAGAGCGTCTATATTGGTTCCATGCTCCTGCCTGTCTGCTCCATGAGTCATTTAAGGACAGATACTCTTATCACTGTTTTGTTTTGGTTTAGCCGCCACTTAATTTTAGGGGGACGTGAGTTTTGTTGTTTTACTCTTTGTTGTTTGAAATCATGGCTACCAAAGTGTAAATATCAACCATGAAAAGGTGGATGGAGGAATTATATCCAAAAGAAGGTAGCTGGTTACGCTATGATGTTGACGCCGATAAAATCTCCATCCGGTCTGCCTATTGTGAACTTCGTCGGAAGGATGTTGACAGCATAAAAAAATTTCGAAATTTCAATTCTTCTTTTATTGATGGAGTTTCTGGATTCATTATTAAAAAGGACAATGTGGTGAAGCACACCAGATCAGAAATTCAACGTGCCAGTGTCTCCAAGGCAGAACATAAAGAAAAATTGCTTGCTGACTTTTATCAAAGAACATCTATTGGTAAGTCAATGGTAGTTGTTTCCAATTCATATAAAGCTCGAAATGAAAAAGTAATTGATATAGCATACATGATGCCAAAGAGGAAATTCCATTTTCGAAATTTCCTAAAATTATTGAGTTGGAGAAACGCCATGGTGTTGATGTAGGGCAAACTTACCATTCGTCTGTGATGTGTGCTCAGTTCATGGAGTGCATTGCTAATATTTTTGAAACTGATTTGTGCAATGACTTAAGAGAGACAGACTATTTTACCTTATTTATTGATAGCAGTACAGATATTAGTGTATCTGAAAATGAAATTATTTGTATCATGTATGTCAATGAAGAAGGAGATACCAAATTCCCATTCCTGGCATTAAAAGAACTGAAAAATGCTGATGCTAATGGCATCAAAAATGCAATTGTAGAGTCCATTGCAGAATTCATAATAGTCAATTTTGAAAATAAATTAATTGGGTTTTTAGCTGACGGAGCAAATATTAACATGGGGCAGAAAAAGGGTGTTGCAGCTCTTTTGAAGAAAAACTGCCCTTGTTTAGTGTCAGTGCACTGTTTAAGTCACCCCCTAGAGCTAGCTCTAAAAGATTTTATGCTGTCAACATATTTTCAAGAGGTACATAAGTTGATGGAAGACATAATTTTTATGAAAAAAGTGCCAAACGAATTAGAGACCTCAACAATACTCGATGAAGATGTATCAGCTACACCAGCTTTGTGAGTCCATAGCACCTGAGAGGTTTCACATATACACAGAGCCACTGACACACTGATTAAAAATTATTTTGTTATTGTACAACAACTAGAAAATATGGTTGCAGATCCATCAAGCAAAGGAGAAAAAGCCAGGATTACAAGCATTTTGAGAAAAATTAAGTTCATCAAATTTGTAACTTGGCTGTTGTTGCTTTGCAACATTTTATATTCTTTGTCAAAATTATCTCTGTCTCTCCAGTTAGATGATGTGGATGTACCTTGTATTTTGAACTCATTAGAAAAATTCTATGATTCTATCGAAATTATGAAGAAAAGAAAGTTTTCAGCCAACCTGTCCAAAATTTTACAGGACTTAGCAAACGTATCAGCTTGTGATTCCAGTGACTGTGATTCAGTGAAAACTGTAGAATTTCGTGGCGTTGAACTGAGCTGTAATTTGACAGTATAGATGTATTCTATGAAAATTGTGAATATCTTTTAAGTAATTTTCATCAATGTGTGCATACCTGGCTTGGTGACTTGTACGGAAATCAGGTTTTTAAAGCTGCCAAGCTGTTAGAACCTAAGCTTTGGCCAACAGACAAATCTACTCTTGCAAATTTTGGTGATGATCAAATTACTGTATTAACTGAAAATTTCAGTGAGTTGTTGACTGCCAACAACATTGACAACAATAAAATTCAAGAGGACTGGGATTATTTCAAAACCTTTCGGTTAAGAAATCTGCAACACCTGTCAAAGCAACAGTTATGGAAATGCTTGAAAGAAAAAGTACGTGAATGAATTTCCAAATCTAAACCACATGATAAATATCATGAGATTATTGCCTGTATCCAATGCTAAGGTCGAAAAAGCCTTTTCTGCGATGAAAAGAATCAAGACAGATTTCTGTAATCGGATAAATTCTAATGCTTTGAACCATCTATTGTGGACAACACTGGAAGGACCAAAACTATGCGAGTTTCACCCTGAACAAGCAGTAGAGGTATTTTTTAAAAAGAAGACCCGACGTCAAGTGTGAAGTCTTGCGCAAAAAGGAAGAGAACAGACACAGAACCTGAAAATACCAAAAGTTCAGTCAGGAGTACTCTCACTGTCAAGTGACAGTAAGTAGCTGCTCCAATGTATGGCCAGGTAACATTTCACCAAGTATCCATAGAAAGAAAATTGTGCTTTTTATGCATCCACTAAAATATTTTAAAATTTTACTTTTCATTACTGATTAGAGTATTTTTGATAGATATTGAAAGGTGCTAGTAATAGTGTTATTTGATAATAAATTATTAGTCACTTAAAAAAAAAAAAAAGTCTCAAAAGTGCTCCACATAATTACTTAATTGCTCCACAATGCTAAATTTGAGGAGCAAAATTGCTCCCCAAAAAAATTTCAGTTATTTTTCACCCTGGAGTGGGGTTAACTCTTGCAAATGGCAGATCTCTCATAAGTTGGTCAGCAGTTTTTGCCCTTTGTCAACAGCAAATGATACATTTTTTAACATGATGACAAACATCTCTGGCTGAGATAATCCAAAATCTTTAAATAAATGGACGATGTCATCGCTCTTTCCACGTTATTTTTTAAACAACGCATAGCGACTGAAAAATTGTATACCGGCACCGCTGGGATCATCGAACTCCAGAACTCTCGATAATTAGTCGAGTGCGTTCGAATTTACGCTACGGCGCCAACAATTCTCAGCGCCATGCATGGTTTATCATATATATATATTAACCATTTCTATCGCCCTTTGAATTTAAACCACGCATGGCGCTGAGAATTGTTGGCGCCGTAGGGTAAATTCGAATGCACTCGACTAGTTATCGAGAGTTCTGGGGTTCGATCCCAGCAGTGCCGGTATACAATTTTTCAGTCGCTATGCGTTGTTTAAAAAATAACGTGGAAAGAGCGATGACATCGTCCATTTACATTATCTCCACATATTTGATATATATATTAACCATTTCTATCGCCCTTTGAATTTATCAGCTACAATTAAATAGCTGTTGCGTTAAATGCCACCAGATGACGCCATCTCAGTTGCTGAGACCATCAATATGTATTCGTGTAGTCAGATGCTGACTGATAAACCACGCATGGCGCTGAGAATTGTTGGCGCCGTAGCGTAAATTCGAACGCACTCGACTAGTTATCGAGAGTTCTGGGGTTCGATCCCAGCGGTGCCGGTATACAATTTTTCAGTCGCTATGCGTTGTTTAAAAAATAACGTGGAAAGAGCGATGACATCGTCCATTTACATTATCTCCACGTATTTGATATATATTATCCAAAATCTTTGTTGAATGGCAGCCAGTAACAACTGAGGGCCTGCATGGAGATTGATTAGATGATAATACAAGATAATCAAGTCAAGTAAGCACATGGTTCTTAGGCATTAAAATGAGGTGTCTTTGATTTTCGGCAATCTTGGCGTGCCTTAAGCGACCGCCCACCCCGAGAAGTTCGTTACTGTTGATGAGTGAATTCAGTGAAAGTATTTGATTTTTGTAAGAGAGTGGTTTACCATGCTTAAGGAAGTGAATTTCTTCTCCAAAATTAATAGACTGCACCACTCTGATCCAGTGAGACAAGCCAGCTTCAAGCTCTTATGATTGCACCAGGAAACCACTCCTTCTTTGACCAGAAGGGGACGCTAAATTTTGGATATGTTGCGTACAATATGCAGTCACACGTTTTAATTTTGGGAGTGAGGAAAATCGACTGAGCAGCGACAGGTCCTCACCCACTTGAGTAACAAAGGTATAAGAGGACCCAGCCTTTTCTTCATTCAAGGCTAACTTGTTAATTCGATTGACAGTCTGTTCCACATTTAAACTTTTAGGATGCAGAAATGTGGTTCCATATTTGCCATTTTTAGGATGCAGAAACCCAGACCCGTATTTACCATTAAGCAAAGTAAGCAGAGCTCTGCTTGAGGTAACAAGAAGCAGCACATTTTCCTGAAATTGTTTTTATTTTCTCACGAATAAAATGTTGCTAACATTGTGACTCAAATAAGACCTGAAAATTTTGCTAATTTTTATTTCAAGAAGCACACAGGTGTCTTTTTTTTTTTTTTTGCGAGAATAAAACACTGAGAATATTGTGAACCAGTTCCACTGTATCCGTTGTCCCTTTTCTTTTCCCTTTGTTCAGTGTCTTTCTCTGGGATCACTCTAATAAGAGAGGGAGCCTAAACAATGCCCAACACCCCTTTTACACATACACATTTTTGGCTTGAAGAGACAGTAAAGTTCTCACTGACACATCTTCTAGAAACGTCGAAAGAGGGAGGGGGACTAGGAGTTAAGGACTGACTGGTTTGGTTTTGATCCGCGCGCACATGTTTGTGTGTGTGTGTGTTTGTGTGTGTGTGTGTGGCATTTGTTCAAAATTCGGGAGCTGGTACGTTTTAGGCGAGAACGTTCTCCACAAGCTGAAACACAGGAATTTAATACACCAGAGCCTAAAAGAATAGAGAGCCAAAAAAAGGTAAACACACTAATCTATTTAATTAATGGAAACACCCAGTCTGCTAGCATGCGAATTTCGTACATTCGGTAGACATAAAAAAAAAAGGAGGGGGGGGGATTTCCCTTCTTGTTCAGTCCTTGCTCTTTCATTATTTCCTGAAAGTAGACTCTCTACAGTTAACCATACCGGAAACATTTAAAGTTCTGGATATCAGGCGTATGGCTAATAAGTTCAGTTCGCAATCCATGCGCTTGGGCACGGGTTAGGATCTCATTTCCAAAATGAACTACGCAAGCTGATAATCAAAAGTGAGTACTTACGTATAGCTGGCGGATACTGAGTAATCCATGAAATTTGTGCACTCTTTTCGTGCACTCTGGCCTAACAGGTGAGGCCCTAATGAGTTGAAAGCCATCTCACTTTCATCGCACAGTGTTTGTAGCAATCATGACACACATTCGCACACACACCCTCTGAAGTAACAGTCCATAGAGCCCTTAATAGGTTGTGGGGGACTTCACCTGTATATCAAAGAGGGTCATCACGAATTCGCTGGCTTTCTCCTCTTTCCTTCGGCGATGCAGAGAGCTCCTCCGTGCTAGACGGGAGGTGCGTAAGTGGGGGGAAGGAACGCCAGGGCTCTTTACCAAGCAGAGCAATGGCCCCCCTGCGAAAATCCAACAAGCATCTTGAATGAGGATGGGCTGCGTCCTCACGGGCAATGACCCTGTTAAGCTGTACGTCTCGCTGTGTTGAGACCGTTCTCTTGCGGGTTTCGTTACTGCATCCTCCGTAGCTGTGAAAGCATCCAGAACCAAGCGGACCGCTACTTCGATATTTGACACCACAGCGAAGGAACAAGAACTGTCCGAGACGGTTCGTTTTCCCTGTTTTGAGATTCACCTGCTGGAAGGTTAAACTTGAATGGACTGACTCTCTGCCATTCCGGTTAATTCTCGATCGCTATCTCATTTAATCCATAACTGGTAGGTCGAATGACTGACAACTGCATTTGGAGACTGCCGCTTCTTTTTTCTTGAATAGACTTAACAACGGCTATTCCATTTCCTCCTGGGAAACTGCATTCTCTTTTGGACTTACATCCGCCAAAACGAAGAACCTTTCTGTTTTCGCCCTTCCTCCACGAAGTTAGCGAGCAGACGGCCCTTTTTGTCGTCCTGTGCTTCTCTCTACTCAGATGCTAACCCTCCGCCTTTTTGTTTTTGTGAACCACTCGAGATTTCTCTCCTCTGTACAGGCGCTTGTCACTGGCCCTCGACCCCTGATGGCGATAACTTTCCGTGTTTCCTAAAGATTTGTGGCACTTAATAGCTCACTTGAAGGCGTACTTATGAGGGCCCAGATGCCGCTCTCTCGCTAAGTTGGGTGGGCTTTCACAAGCAACCTTACAATTTCTTTGTTTCCACCCAGCTGAAGTGCATTACCAGACTTCCCCAATTAAGTGTACTAATTTCTCCAGTTAATTTTGTAATTGGCCAAATATTTAATTTACACATTATCATAATTTAGTAATGCCTATCAAGCCCATCCCCCTTTTATAATTAATTAATTTAGACCCCAAATTTTTGTATCAGTACGTATCATTCCCGTTGATAACGCCTAGGAAGAGACTAGTGCAAAACGCATCCAGGGACAGTGGTGGATGTGAGGTGGTGCTGTACATTATAACATTATATAAATATTTCATTCATCATTCGTTCTTGCTTTTCAAGTTTGCTTTGGTTTTAAATTCATTCACTTTTAGTGTTTAAACTTGACCATAGTACACATGGTATTATAGAATTCTTGGTTTGACTTATGGTCTTTGAATTCACAATACAGTATATAGCTTTGATATTGGGCCAACTATTGCTTTGATGTTGTTTACCCTTATTTTTATAATGGTCACCCATGCTTGGACAGTTTTCAATGTATATCAATGGAACATCTACCACTAACAATTAGGCCTATAACAACTGAATATAAATGCTATTTTGACAAGGCTAAACCAACTTATGATATGTTGGAGTAGAATAGTGATGACAGCCTCAAGAAGCATTTTAGTAAGTAAATACTTTTACCTAGTTTTACTGCAATATAATTATAATAATATTTTTATGCACCACCATACTCTCAACCCCACTTTTTTGACATGAGTAATAGAAATTATAGAGATATTTAATCTCTTCCATTTGAGTCTTTCACCCACATATAATATGTAACTTCCAAGTATGGAAGATGTATGTCAGGGGTGACCAAACTGTCGATCGTGAGCTCTCGTACAGTCGATAATTTTTTTTTTCACGCTGCTGGCTTTTGTTGTTCCATACGAACTGCCTGAGATCAAGTGATAGAATGAATCAGTCAGACTCCCCTCTCCAACGCTAACCACTGCACAGGGTCATCACGCATCGGCAGTCTGTCACACGAAACATGTTGTTATCTCCCGCTCTGCTAGTCGTCAATCGCAACACACTTACAGGAAGGCTGATCTGTCGACATTCTTATTTGTGCATAAAAATTAGTTTACTTATTGGGTGCAGATATAAGTTATTCAGCTTTGTTTACATATTGAAAACGAGTGTAGCTAAGAAACCGAAAACGTATCATTTCCACAGTGAATGGGAGAAAGCTTATTTCTTCACAATGTTTCGTGAAATAGTGTTTTAGAAATAAAAAATGATTTAAATATTATTTTCTGTATTTGTTTCCAAACTTCTAAAATCACACACACACACTAACGAAACACTCGTGATATAGGCCTCTTCCTATTTAAATATGCCTATATCACTGCAATAAACCATGGTAGATCACAGTAGGGAATGATAGATTAAGATACATCTTGGTTCCTCAAAGTTTGGCCACCCCTGATATACATGAAATATCTGAAATGGTTTCAAAATTAAATCTCCCCCCATAGCTAGTTTCAACAAGGTAGAAAACACAGATTTTTGCTGCAGTTTGTTATAGTATGCGCATGGAACAAATTTCAGACATCGTAAATGTTGGCCTTCCGTATGAGGACTGCTTTATGATTGTTAGAGCCAAACAACCCCTAAGAAAATCAGCCATCATCAATAAACTGGCATTTATTAATGCTTATTTTTTTCAAACATGTGACAGCTATATCTACTCTGAAAAAAAAATGAAACTTTCGTAAAAAGTAATAGAAGACATCAAGAAAGACATTAAAAATGTATCGTGCATACAAGGACAAACTGTATAAAAAAGTATTCCAAGATGCTCTTGAGTAATGCTGGTTTGAAAAAACTGAAAAATTAATAAAATTCTTCAAGGAGAAATTATTAATTGTGAAAGCATGTCTCTGACTTGCATATACTTGTGCATTGCGTGCTTTAAATATGCACTGCAACCTTTGTGGATGTGGAAAAAGTCTTGCTATTTATAAGTGTATTTTCACTGACAGAAGGCATGCATTTTCTTTTGAAAATGTAAAAATACATTTAGTTATGTGCAATCATGAAAGTATTCAAAAGGAAAAATGTACATGCATTTAGATTTTGTAAATATATGAATCCTACAGTAAAACATTCAAGTATGTTGAATGTATGTTTCTTCTATTTTAGCTCATATTTCTTTATTTTTAGGGCACAAATGCTTGCTTGCTTATTTTGGAGGTTTTTAATGCATGAACAACTGGGCTTTACAAAGTAATTTGAATCCTCATAAAATAAAGAATTGACTAGACTATTTCAACTAACTCTGTAGTTCATCATGTTCTTGTACCTTGAATATTTTGAAAAGATGCTAGTAAATGCATGGTAGATATATTTTTTACCATAATATATTTTTCTTCATTCTGCTCTTTAATTTAGGTGCTGATACTGATATTTTTTATAGCAGTTGCTCTTTTAGGAGTTCTGCTCTGGTACATACGCCACTGCAGGTAGGCAATTCATCTTAACTACAGTCTTTAAAATATCACTAGTTGTAAATTAATAGCACCTAAACATACTTTCTTAGAAGTTTTGCAGCCTTATGTATATATGACACCAAGGTTTTGCATTTCATCACAATTTGAAGTAGATGTAAATTGTTTACAATTTTATTTGAGATTCAATATATTTGGCATATCTTGGTCCCCATAACTGTTTATCTGGATGAAAATAAGAATTCCACATCTTATTCATCTTTTAAAAAATAAATGTGCTTCAAATGTGCTCATGCACTATCATTTTTGACCATCTGACCAGTCTTCTGTCAATATGTTGCATATTTTGCTTGGACTCAAAAAATTATTCAATAGCAGATAGTGCAAACTATGTGAATGATGAATCATACACTTTTGAATTTCTGTGTTGTAGTTTTTCCTTCTGAGTGGCACAAAATCACCTTTTGCATGACAACTGCATTTTAAAAGTGAGATTGAAATATATATATATATATATGTATATATATACCTTTGCATCCCCATATATATATATGGGGATGCAAGGTCAGGTGATGCGTAACATCACAGCCTCTCCTTGACAAATGTCAACCCCCGCCTTCTCGTGGTGCATCCTGTTCCCACTAAAGGGGCTCTGACGACCGCCAATAGCGGTATAACTATACCATCGGGATCAGAGGAAATTCTATCCCACACTCACCAACCCGCTTGGCCAGCGTGGTGAGTTATGGCCAAACCCCTCCAAAATGATTCCACAACTTAAATCTTGGCCCTCAGTCTCCGGCAGCTGGAATGTACCTGGCCAAGGCAGCGGCCAGTGCGACATGAAGGCAGAGGGTGCTAAGAATCCCCGGAGGACCGGACTAGGCTGCCATCTGATGCTGACCTTGGCTACTTACAATGGACGCTCCCTATCTTCTGATTCAAGGCTTCTTGAATTGGAAGAGGAACTACAAAGGATCAAGTGGGACATCGTGGGGCTAAGTGAGGTAAGGAGAAAAGGAGAAGATCTCATCGAACTGAAAAGTAGACATCTCTTCTACTATCGTGGGACAGATACTGGCAGAACTAGTGGTGTTGGATTTATAATAAACAAGAAACTGAAGGATAAAGTTGTAGAAGTTGAAAGTTCCTCTGACAGAGCTGCACGACTCGTTATCCAACTCTCGAGAAGATACCAGGCTCAGATTATTCAAACTTATGCACCCACCACAAGTCATCCTGAAGAAGAAATTGAAGAATTTTATGAGGAAATTTGTCATCTAAATAATAAAGGTAAGCAGCACTTGAAAATAATTATGGGAGATTTCAATGCAAAAATAGGGCAACGGCAACAGAATGAAACTTCAGTAGGTAAATTCGGTCATGGCAGCAGAAACCAGCGTGGAAATACTCTCGTTGAGTTTGCAGAGGCAGAAGGGTTTTTCATCTTGAACTCCTTCTTCAAGAAAAGCCACACAGGAAATGGACATGGAGACATCCAAATGGGACAACAAGTGAAATTGATTTTATTATGTGTAACAAAAAATTCGTCATAGAAGACTGCAGTGTGCTAAACAAGTTCAACACAGGTAGTGACCATAGATTGGTGAGATAAGATGCACCTCAACACTAAACTTGAACGTGGCAAGCTCATAAGACAAACAAAATCTATTGACATAACCAACCTTAAAAAACACCATAATACCTTCAAGTTAGAACTGAAGAACAGGTTCTCTGCTTTAGAAGGCCTAACATCGGAAGAAGTGGACATCTCTGAAGTTAACAGAAAAGTAACCAAAGCTCTTATGGAAACAGCAACAAAATTAGCTGGGTCTAAGAACAAGTTGCATGTGAACAAATTATCAGGAAAAACCAAAATGTTGATGCAAAAGAAGAGAGATGAGGACAACTAAAGAAGATGTGACTTCCAAAGTGGAATATATAGAGCTATGCAAGACAGTAAGAAAAAGTATCATTGAAGACGTAAGGAAATTCAACTGTGAACTAGTGAGGAAAGCAATTGAAAGCAACCAAAGCCTAAAGATAGCAAAGGGACATCTCAGTAAGGAAGAAAACAGATTATGGCACTGAGAAAAGAAGATGGTTCTGTAACAAGAAATAGAGGCGAAATTTTGACAAGAGTGAAAGATTTCTACTCCAAATTATATGAAAGGGATGATATATGCACTCCAGACATCATGAAAGATACCAGTACCAGAGTTCCTCCAGTCCTTCCAGCAGAAGTTGCACATGCAATCAAGAACATGAAGCGAGGAAAAGCTCCAGGAGAAAGATGGAATTACTGTAGACATCATACAAGAAGCAAGTGGAGAAATGGAAACAGTACTCGCCCAAATTTTCACTCGATGCCTTAATGAAGGAAAGATTCCTGAGGATTGGAACACCGCTACAATGATCCTGCTACATATAAGAAAGGTGACATTGAGGATCTCGAAACTACAGACCTATCAGCCTCCTATCAGTAGTTTATAAAATCTTCACTAAAGTTCTTTCACACCGCTTGAAGGTAGCACTGGACATGGCTCAACCGAGAGAACAAGCTGGATTCAGGAGTGGCTACAGCACAATAGATCATATCCACGTGCTGAGAGAACTAATTGAAAGAGCGAGGGAATATGAACTTCCATTGTGCATGGCTTTTTATCGATTATGAAAAAGCCTTTGATTCGGTGAAACCATCAGCAGTTACAATGGCTCTGAAAACCTGCGGTATTGAAGATGCATACATTAACATTATTAATAACATCTATGAAAATGCAAGTGCAAAGATTAGGCTGTTTGAAAATACAACACACGTAAAAATTGGAAAGGGAGTGAGACAAGGTGACACCATATCTCCGAAGCTCTTTAATGCCACATTGGAGGGTGTTTTTCAGTCGCTGAGCTGGGAAAACAAGGGGATAAAGATTAATGGAGATTATCTAACCCACCTTCGTTTTGCTGATGACGTAGTCATTTTTGCAACTACCTCATCAGAGCTGCAGAGTATGATCCAGGAACTTGCTGACAAGAGTAAAGAAGTGGGATTAAAAATGAACTTTCAGAAGACAAAAGTGATGTTCAATGCTTTTACAAGAAATGAAGATTTATCGATTGATGGAGAAAAGCTGAGAGATAACAGACACGTACGTTTATCTTGGACAGCAGATATCAAGTGAGGGTCACATTGATGAAGAAATTAATCGACGTACAAAACTTGCCTGGAGAGCTTTTGGAAGAAACAGCATAATTTTCAAGAGCAATATGCCATTATGTCTTAAAAGAAAAGTGTTTGATCAATGCATCCTTCCAGTGCTTACGTATGGTGCAGAGACGTGGACCTTAACTAAAGAGACATACAAAGGCTGCAGACAACTCAAAGAAGCATGGAGAGGTGCATGCTTGGTGTAACCAGGAGAGATAAGAAGAGGAACTCGTGGATCCGAAAAATGACAAGAGTGGAAGACATCATGATCAAAGTTAAATCCCTGAAATGGCAATGGGCTGGACATACTGCCAGAAGGACAGATCATCGATGGACAGCGAAATTTTAGATTGGATTCCAAGGGACAGGAAAAGACCCAGAAGAAGACCACATAGGAGATGGGTGGATGAAATTCGAAAGTATGCAGGGGTGACATGGAGGAGACTGGCACAAGACAGACCGTTGTGGAGGAAACTTGGGGAGACCTTCGTCCAGCAGTGGATTGATAATGGTTGACAATGATGATGATGATGATGATATGTATCATCATCATCGTCAACCATTATCAATCCACTGCTGGATGAAGGTCTCCCAAGTTTCTTCCACAACGGTCTGTCTTGTGCCAGTCTCCTCCATGTCACTCCCGCATACTTTCGAATTTCATCCACCCATCTCCCATGGGGTCTTCTTCTGGGTCTTTTCCTGTCCCTTGGAATCCAATCTAAAATTTCGGCTGTCCATCGATGGTCTGTCCTTCTTGCAGTATGTCCAGCCCATTGCCATTTCAGGGATTTAAATCTGATAATGATGTCTTCCATTCTTGTCATTTTTCGGATCCACAAGTTACTCTTCTTATCTCTCCTGGTTACACCAAGCATGCACCTCTCCATGCTTTTTGAGTTGTCTGCAGCCTTTGTATGTCTCTTTTAGTTAAGGTCCACGTCTCTGCACCATACGTAAGCACTAGAAGGATGCATTGATCAAACACTTTTCTTTTAGGACATAATGGCATATTGCTCTTAAAAATTATGCTGTTTCTTCCAAAAGCTCTCCAAGCAAGTTTTGTACACTGATTAATTTCTTCATCAATGTGACCCTCACTTGATATCTGCTGTCCAAGATAAACATACGTGTCTGTTATCTCCAGCTTTTCTCCATCAATCGATAAATCTTCATTTCTTGTAAAAGCATTGAACATCACTTTTGTCTTCTGAAAGTTCATTTTTAATCCCACTTCTTTACTCTTGTCAGCAAGTTCCTGGATCATAATCTGCAGCTCTGATGGGGTAGTTGCAAAAATGACTACATCATCAGCAAAACGAAGGTGGGTTAGATAATCTCCATTAATCTTTATCCCTTTGTTTTCCCCAGTTCATTGACTGAAAGACATTTTCTAATGTGGCATTAAAGAGCTTCGGAGATATGGTGTCACCTTCTCTCACTCCTTTTCCAATTTTTATGTGTGTTATATTTTCAAACAGCCAAATCTTTGCACTTGCATTTTCATAGATGTTATTAATAATATTTATTAATGTACACATCTTCAATACCGCAGGATTTCAGAGCCATTGTAACTGCTGATGGTTTCACCGAATCAAAGGCTTTTTCATAATCGATAAAAGCCATGCACAATGGAAGTTCATATTCCCTCGCTCTTTCAATTAGTTCTCTCAGTACGTGGATATGATCTATTGTGCTGTAGCCACTCCTGAATCCAGCTTGTTCTCTCGGTTGAGCCATGTCCAGTGTCACCTTCAAGCGGTGTGAAAGAACTTTAGTGAAGATTTTATAAACCACTGATAGGAGGCTGATAGGTCTGTAGTTCCTGAGATCCTCAATGTCACCTTTTTATGTAGCAAGATCATTGTAGCGTTGTTCCAATCCTCAGGAATCTTCCCTTCATTAAGGCATCGAGTGAAAATTTGGGCGAGTACTGTTTCGATTTCTCCACTTGCTTCTTGTATGATGTCTACAGTAATTCCATCTTCTCCTGGAGCTTTTCCCCGCTTCATGTTCTGGATTGCATGTGCAAGTTCTGCTGGGAGGACTGGAAGAACTCTGGTACTGGTACCTTTCATGATGTCTGGAGTGCATGTATCATCCCTTTCATATAATTTGGAGTAGAAATCTTTCACTCTTGTCAAAATTTCGCCTCTATTTCTTGTTACAGAACCATCTTCTTTTCTCAGTGCCATAATCTGTTTTCTTCCCTTACTGAGATGTCCCTTTGCTATCTTTAGGCTTTGGTTGTTTTCAATTGCTTTCCTTACTAGTTCACAGTTGAATTTCCTTACGTATTCAGTGATACTTTTTCGTACTGTCTTGCATAGCTCTATGTATTCCACTTTGGAAGTCGCATCTTCTTTAGTTGTCCTCATCTCTCTTCTTTTTGCATCACCATTTTGGTTTTTCCTGATAATTTGTTCACATGCAACTTGTTCTTAGACCCAGCTAATTTTGTTGCTGTTTCCATAAGAGCTTTGGTTACTTTTCTGTTAACTTCAGAAATATCCAATTCTTCCGATGTTAGGCCTTCTAAAGCAGAGAATCTGTTCTTCAGTTCCAACTTGAAGGCATTATGGTGTTTTTTAAGGTTGGTTATGTCAATACATTTTGTTTGTCTTGTGAGCTTGCCACGTTCGAGTTTAGTGTTGAGGTGCATCTTACATCTCACTAATCTATGGTCACTAACTGTGTTGAACTTGTTTAGCACACTGCAGTTTTCTATGACGAATTTTTTGTTACACATAATAAAATCAATTTCACTTGTCGTCCCATTTGGATGTCTCCATGTCCATTTCCTGTGTGGCTTTTTCTTGAAAAAGGAGTTCAAGATGAAAAGCCCTTCTGCCTCTGCAAACTCAACGAGAGTATTTCCACGCTGGTTTCTGTTGCCGTGACCGAATTTACCTACTGAAGTTTCATTCTGTTGCCGTTTGCCCTATTTTTGCATTGAAATCTCCCATAATTATCTTTAAGTGCTGCTTACCTGTATTATTTAGATGATGAATTTCCTCATAAAATTCTTCAATTTCTTCTTCAGCATGACTTGTGGTGGGTGCATAAATTTGAAGAATCTGAGTCTGGTATCTTCTCGAGAGTTCGATAACGAGTCGTGCAGCTCTGTCAGAGGAACTTTCAACTTCTACAACTTTATCCTTCAGTTTCTTGTTTATTACAAATCCAATACCACTAGTTCTGCTAGTATCTGCCCCACGATAGTAGAAGAGATGTCCACTTTTCAGTTCAATGAGATCTTTTCCTTTTCTCCTTACCTCACTTAGCCCGACAATATCCCACTTGATCCTTTGTAGTTCCTCTTCCAATTCAAGAAGCCTTGAATCAGAAGATAAGGAGCGTCCATTATACGTAGCCAAGGTCAGCATCAGATGGCAGCCTAGTCCGGTCCTCCGGTGATTCTTAGCACCCTCTGCCTTCATGTCGCACTGAACGCTGCCTTGTCCAGGTACATTCCTGCTGCCGGAGACTGAGGGCCAAGATTTAAGTTGTGGAGTCATTTTGGAGGGGTTTGGCCATAACTCACCACGCTGGCCAAGCGGGTTGGTGAGTGTGGGATAGCATTTCCTCTAATCGCGATGGTATAGTTATACCGCTATTGGCGGTCGTCAGAGCCCCTTTAGTGGGAACAGGATGTACCACGAGAAGGCGGGGTTGACATTTGTCAAGGAGAGGCTGTGATGTTACGCATCACCTGACCTTCTGCCAGTATCTGTCCCATATATATATATATATATATATATATATATATATATATATTTTTGCATTTAACAGCTGAAAATCTGTGCCAAACTTTTCACAAATTTTTTCACTTCAGATGCTACTAAGTTTTGCCATTAGAAGTAATACAAATGCATATTTCCACAAGTTCATATAAATGCATTTTCGTATATGGTGCTATGAATAATTTGATATTGAATATCTCCACTTACAAAAAGTTGACATAAAAGTTATTTTTTCATACAGTAGCTGTAATTATGAGAAAACATTTGTTATTCATTTTACTCTCCATATTGGAATAACTAGTTTTCCAGTTATTTGAAAAGTAGTGCCCTCACAGCCTGAGCTGACATTGTAACAGTAACTTATTGAACAACATTGTGTAGTCTATTACAGGTTATCCAGCTTCATCCAGCTGTTGTGTAGTGGTAATGCCATGGCCTGAGCCTACTTTCCTATTGTGCTGTTCAAAAATGCAACTGGCATGGTTGTGAGAAGGCATGACCTGCTTGATGTTCTTGAGGGTGAGGTACTCCAGGAACTGGGATGCCTTATGGTGTTACTGCTGTGCACTGGATTAAGTTTCAGCAAAATGGGGAGCTCCTCAATTTAAGATCTATTACACTCACTTTCAATTGTCAAAGCGTGTGGCCCTCCTTCAAAGTAGGCTATTTAAATTGAGAAGTTGAGTCCACACATTCTGAATCAACTTGTGTGCTTTTGATACCAAATGCGCGAACACTTCACTCAGTCTTTCTGGTCTTGCTGTAGTATTCTAGCTTGTGGTCGCTAGAGTGCTTTATATCATAACCTGTGCACCTATTCTACATAGGAGCCTTGCTGCATCAGCACAAGAAAGAGCATCACAATAAGCTGGCACTTTTCTCACAGAAGTGGAGGCCCAACATTATGTGTATCTCAAAACAGGACAAACTTTTGACTCATCCTAGTAATATACAATATATGCCTGTTGCCATTAATTTTCTACGTATCATCTCTGAGATATGTTTGCAGAGAGACTTCCATGACACCCTGTTTTTGTAAATCAAGCAAAAAGTTTTTTCTATGGCAGAAAGGGCATTTCATGTAATATAATGAATACAATAATGAAGGAAAATTTCACCCTTATGATTTATTGCATAACTTACGTTAAAATTTTGTTGAGATCTTTTGGCTGAATATCAGCCTTGTTCACACTGGTAGCAAGTATTCACATGGTGGATGTCGTTTCTGTAATTTTTTGACGAAAAACACGAGTCCTTTATGAAAAGGTTCTTTGTTTGTGATAAAACTTTCTGCATGTTGTCTCCAGGTCTCTGTGTATGGCATAAGGAGGAAACTCATTGATAATTTTAAAATCTCAAAGCTTCAAAAAGTGCAGAAAGGAAAAATTTTTCTGTAATTGTTGCCATTAGACATTTCCAAATAATCTGAATGTTGAAAAGTGCATCCAAATTACAAGAGTTTTTGCTTAGGAGAATTTTGATGCTTTTCCTGTAGAGTAAGGAAAATTTGTTTGAGAAATGGGCAATCCTTTTGATGCTGATCCTGTTTGGGGAGGCAGAGGTATCTTCAATTGTGAAAAGAGAAAGAGGCAAAGTAGGGATGCTTTTTCTAATATCCCTTTTATATTTTGTAATTCTGCAGTTGATTGAACAAAAAGTGCTGCCAATATAACATTTTTATATAAAAAGTGTTATATTCTCTGATAAAAAATGTTGTATTGGCAATATAACATTTTTTTGTTGGCAGCACTTTTCATTCAGTCAACTGCAGAATTATGGAACATATAGGAATGTCAAAAAGCCCTCCTACATCTGCGCTTTCTTTCTGACAATTGAAGATTCCTCTGCCTCTCCAAACTGGACCGGCATCAAAAGAATTGTACCTTTCTCAAACATATTTTCCTTGCTCTACAGACAAAGCATCGAAATTCTCCTTAACCAAAAGCTCTTGTAATTCGGACGCACCTTTCAACATTCCAGTTATTTGAAAATCTTTACTGGCAACCGTTACAGAAACGATGTCCACCATGCGAATTCTTGCTACCAGTGTGAACAATGCTGATGTTCAACTGAAAGATCAAAGAAAATTTTAATGTAAATTATGTATTAAATCATAAGCATGACATTTTCCTTCATTATTGTAAAATTTTTTTCATTTTGAAAATTTAAGTAGGAATTTTTTTTTTCTTCTGGTAGTGATTTTGTACTTTGTTCAATGTTGAGTAATAGACAGCTTATATTCCATTTTTTTCCTGTACAGTTTCTGTTTGGAATATGCACTTTGGTAACTAGTGGAAAAGCAAAACAGAAAAGGAAAATTTTTCTGGTGTAGATTTCCTATAAGGAGAAAGTTTCCACTTAAAAATGTCATATGTTGATTTTAAAATTAAAAATTCTGTTATGTATAATATGTTCAACTGATCTTGGCAGCTGGTGGAATTGAACTCTTCCACAGTTAAGGGTGGTAATAGGAAAGTGGTAATGCATGTTCCAGTGGAACTCTCTTGAATGAGATGGTGAGGCAAGTTGTTAAATTGCCTAAGGGTACTACTGCTCTCTTTAGGATTTCTGCAGCCGTTTGTGGGGTAGAGTGTGAGTGAAGGACAAAGGAATTCCCCTTTACCAGAAAACAAAAGTTCCCTTGCAATTCTCCTAGAGCTGTTTTTCATGTTTAACACCAATGCTAAATGTTCTGGTATTTAAGAATGTTAAAATTTCTACAATTTTTTACTGAAATTTTATTATTTAGTATAAGATATTTTTTGAATTCGGGTCATAAAATTACACTTTCTTGTCCATGTCACCTACATAGCAAAAATATATTTTTGTGTAAATCTAACAAATGCAACAAATATCACTGTCACTTATAAAATGAGAATTGAATCTGAAATCCATGGAAATAAAGAAAGTTAATCTTATACCAGTGGGAAAAGAGCTTTATGGAATTACATTAGTGGCTCATGTGAAAATCTTATTTTCATTGGGGAAACAAATTGCTGTGACTTTGTAGATTTTTTTAAAGCTACAGCATTCAGTGAAATTATTGAATTATACATAGTATTTATGCTATATACAAAAAATGTTGGTAAGGTGGGAATTTTTTTTTTCTTTGTTCAGAAAGTTGAAATTGCAGGGACTTCGTCTGCCAAATATTTGCTTTGCAACATGCATTCAACCTCTCTCCAAAAACAGCGGTTATTGGAGTTGTGAAATATCACACCTTCACTCGAGCACAGAACATTAATTACAATGCCCAAGGCCTGTGCCTTTTCAGCAATTTTGATTCGGTTATGTTTGTATTCATGATATTTGAATAACAAGTCAAGGTTATTGCACTGCACTTTTACTCAGGCGTACAACATTATTGAAAAATAAAGCCTAGGGTTATTTTGGCAATTTTTAATTTGCTGTGATGACTTTTATAAGGTTTGCATGAAAAGCTAATAATGTTGTGCTTTTACTTAGGCACCAAATATTAATTATTAGTACCTAGGCTTACGACTTTTTAGAAATTTATAATAAGCACACCATTATTAACTTGATTTGTTATGTAGGCCTCATGAATGCGAACATTAATTAATTATCCTAAAAATGCCTAGAACCTTATTAATTAACATTCTGTGACCGAGTAAAAGTGCAACATTATTAACTTAACTTGTTATGTAAATGTTGCAAGTATGAGCATGGTACATTCAAAATTTTGTAAAGAAGCTCTGACTAAGGGAACTGTTACTAATGTTTTGTGCCTGAATAAAAGTGTAACCATTTTTTTTAATTTTCTACACGAACCTTACTAATATGAGTGTCATGGATAAAAAGTTGTAAAAATGGCCCAGCTTGAGGTCTATACAAGGTGTGGGCAAATATGAATAATAATTTGTTCGCAGTTCAACAATGCAGCGCAGTGCATTGAAAGCAGTAATATGTGGCAGGTGGCAGCACTGTTCCAAGGTCTTTCACCCACCTCGCGTGTGCTACGGCACTGTAGGTCAGTTGGGAAGAAGATGAATGAAGCGATGGTACACGTTAGCGTGGAACAGCGCATTATAATCAAATTCCTGATGAAAGAAGATTGTAAACTGTCGGAAATCTGTTCATGATTGAGTAGACAATACGGTGAGAATACACTGTCCAATGTGAGTGTCTATAAGTGAAGCAGTGCATTTGAAAATGGAAGGGAAATGGTGGAGAATGAACCTCATGAGTGCCACATTCTCTGCTGGGAAAATTATGGCCACTGTCTTCTGGGACTTTAAAGGTGTACTGTACGTAGATTTCTTCACAGATTGTCGCATAATAAACATTGAATATTACTCGACACTTTTCGAAGGCCCCATAAAGACAACCATCAGGAACAAGTGAAAAAGGGCGTACACATCTGTGTCATCCAGGATAATAACGCCCATCCACATATGGCTGCTCGGACCATGGAAACCACCCAGAAACTGAAATGGAATGTTCTACCACATCATGCATACAGTCCGCACCTTGCACCCTTGGACCTCTTTGGCTCTCTCTAAAGGCATATCTGAGCTGGAAAAGGTTTGGCAGTAATGAGGATGCGATACAGGCTGTTTGAGAGGGGCTACACCTACAACCAAAGGACTTCTTCCTGAGCAACATCCGCAAGCTTCTGGACCGCTGGCCCAAGTGCACTGCTAACCAGGGGGATTATGTTGAAACGTAGCAACTTCAGTTTCAGACAATGCATCAATGTTTTTGTTCTATTTACAAATTATAAGTCTTATTTACCCAACCTGGTATTATTCATGTCTAGGTAGAAATGTAACATTACTACAAGACACACACACACACACACACACACACACACGCACGCACTCACGCACGCAGAATTGCGACAACAGGCAATGTACGTTGCAGATTTGATTTTGGTCCTGCAGACAAAAACAATATCTCCAGGATCATTATTCTGGTCCTGCAGGTAAAAAAATACATCCCTCAAACCTTGAGCTGAAAATGGAAATTAGATGAAGTGAAGATTTCTCCCATAATTGTTGTTGTTTTTCCCCCCTGTCACAATATTCGTTCTATCCATGTTATTGTTAAACATTTTATTACATAAATGCTTGTGTCTTGAAAATGGAATCAACAATTTCCAAAAACGGAAGTTAGATGGGGTGCTGTAATCTTAAATAAAGATCCAGACTTAGAAATTTTGCCAGTAGACATTGGCCACCTAGACCAAAATTGTTAGTGGCCATAAAAAAAAAGTCAGTGGCCAAACTTTGAAAAAATCGAATTGTATATTTCATACTATTATTTTTATAAAATTGCTTACTATAATATCAATACATTTTATTTTATGCTTAAAAGTTGAAACTGAAGTAATAAAATGTGTAAATTAATCTTTATAGTGTGGTCAGCAAGATTTCATGCTATCCTCCCACCATAATTTTATCCCATCTTCAGGGTCAAAATTACTCATTTTTATTCCTGATGTTTTGATCCTAATGTGACTTTCAAGTCTGTTTTTTTTCATTAGAAGGCTTCTTTCACTTAATTGTGTTTTTAATTGCTGACCAAAGACATTATACATGAGCATTTAACAGCAGTGTCATTAAAAGCACAGTTACTAGATCTCTCATTATTTCAAAAGGCTTTAGATTATCTGAATTCTCCAGTTTGTGTAACAAAGCATTTGAAATACATGAAATTCTGTTAGGATTCAAACTAACAAGAATCTTCTTGATTTGAAGCCACTATTCCAAAGCATGATCAGGGTTAACTTTAAAACTTCGCATATTTCAGTTATTGCATCATCACCATGATTGTTTAGGACTTCAGAAGATTAAGGAAATAGCACCTCATCTAAAGAGCGGACATATTTTTGTAGAAAACAGATGTTTGGACATTATTAAATCAAGTTTTTGTGCAATTCTTTTTCAATAAATCAATGCTGTTTTCTGTAGAACTTAGTCCTATATCTTTATCATCTGCAACACATCTTCGTTGATTACATGCTGTGCTGATTTGGTGACCTTGAAATGTTGATGGCATGTCATTTTGAGATAAAGATTCCTTAAAAAGGACCAATTTGCCCCTTCATCTGCAAATTTTAAAACAGCCAACTCTAGTTCAGTAACATAGCACAAAACACTACTGATGTCCACATCAGTTTTTTCCAGCTTTCTGGAACATTCAGCAACACATGAGATTATGTCAAAAAATCCATTGATCCTCTGAATGGATATATATAACCAAAAGTTGATTTAAGAAAACTAAGCTAGAAATTGTAATTCCAAAAGATGATCACGTAAGAAGTTTTATGGGTTTCATTCATGTTTTTTTAACTGTGCTACTGCCTGTTTTGTAATTTAGGAGTTTTTAACCATGTCTAAGAAACTATCAGATTCAATTATTTTTACCACAAATATGTATTTTGGTAAAAAAAACCCCTATGTAGTTTAATGTGAATCTGTTTCACATTTTTCAAAAAGGAATTTGAAAAACATGAAGAATGTTAAAAAACTGAATATTGGCATTATGTTCCAACATAGAAACTTTATCTTTCATGGAAATTAGGAAGTGGGATTTTTTTTTTTTTTGAGGTACTATTAAAAGCACACTGATTACAGTAAAAAGTGCTTGGGAAGGCAGATAATGTGAAAAAAAAAGTCTTTGCTTTTTGCTGACCGTGATATGTCATAGATATAAATCAGGAAAAATATCCAGATTATCGGTTATTTGGGGTTACCACTCATTTTGCCAAATTAAATTCCCCGAGTTTTTCTATCTGCAGACCATAGTATTTTTAAAAGCCACACAAACTGTATTTGAATTGGATGAACAGTATTACAGAAACAACCCTAACGGATAAAACTTGAACTAAATCATCTGCTGACCGTTAGGTGGAAAAAAGCGGTCTAACACAGGAAAAGAAAAATCCTCGCTGATCTCGTAAACATCAGAACTGGCGTAAAAAGAAAAAAGTACTTATGCACAGGAATACTATACCTGCCAACATTGGCAAGAGCCTTGTCAGTGGTAAACATCATTATTGTGCCGCATACATAGACACTTTTTTCACGAAACTATGCATCTGTTTGTGAAAAAGAAATATGTGCCACAGCAAAACGTTACAAGAAACAAAGACGCTAATGAAACTAACACATGCAAAACACAAAGTTGATTGTAACATTGCAAGATTTAAGTTCAATACTTCCACTAGTAAAAATGACAGGTATCATTGCAAGATTTAAGTTCAATTCTTCCACTAGTAAAAATCAGTCAGATGCATTCTAAATCCCACAATGCTTGACAGACAGGAAATCCAAGCAAGTGAACCTGCAGCGCACAAAACTCCACTTACCGTATGATCATATTGCCTCTAAAATTGTAGTTTATGTCAAGATGAGACCAAAAAAGAAAAAAACGCTGAACGTTTCAACTGGGTGAAAAATCAAATCACACAGCAACACTGCGGACTACTGTCAGTTTGTCTTTTGTTGACTGCAGCTGCACAGCATCCATTGCTTAATTTTTCTTTTTGCTGATATCTTTCTCTCCCTGTTTCTTCATTGACGTTTTTCTTTCCTTTCTTTTTTATGCCTTCTGATAATAACTTCATCCATCATGCTGAAAGAACTTTTAGCCTGAAGACCATGAGTGTGTGATATCAAAGTTTTAACTATTTTAGATGAATGGTGTAACTTTGAGGAATATCAGTACTTTAGAACATCATGTATCAATTTTTTAAAAATTTTCAACTTTGTCACTTTCATTTTCGTGAATTTCACCCTCTCTTATCAAGCTTAAATGCAAAACCTAATGGGACGGGGGATGTTTAACAATGCGGGGGAGTGGGAACATCGCGCGGGGGGGGGGGGTTCATTACGGTAGAAATCTTTGCACCGTCCGAATTCCGGTTCTGGAAATTTTCCCGCTATTTTCAAGCTGAAAGACAAATATTTATGCAGTGTAATTGACAATGGGAAAGTACTGACTGCCAATAAAACTTCCATCTTGGGAAGTTCAGGTATATACAGGGTCTTTATAATTAAAGTTCCACTTTGAAATGGCCATAAAAGGAAAACTACTGGACAAAATGTTACCAAACTTGATAATAATTAACAGGAGGTCATGGGATTTTATTTTCCGCAAAACAAAAAAATTAGTTCCAAAACTCACCACCAGCGTGGAATGGCGCTGTATGCAATATTGGGAAACGAAAGAAGACATGATGACATCAGTTGCAAATATGTGTAATCGTGTCGAACACGAAACAATGTGCGGTGTTATGCAAATACGCAGGAGGAGGAATGCAAATTAGAAGTACGCAAATGCACTGTACACGTCATTGGATTTTCCACCCTAAAAGGGAGCCTCCCCGTCGCAGCTGTCATTGTTATGAGTCGACGATGTCTGTAACCATGCAAGATCGTGCTTTTCTCGTGAAGTGTTATTATGAATGCGATAGCAATGCGCGGCGTGCTTTGCAGAAGTATCGTACCATCAGACGACTAGGCCGAGGCCCAATGACACCGCAGGGTTTGAGGAAACTGATGGCAAAGTTTAGAGCCACAGGTTTGTTATCTGTTGCACCTGGGCGGGGACGAAGGACTGTTGCTGTGGAAACCAAGGAGGCTGTTGCATTAGCAGTAGAGGAAGCAACTATGGAAAGCACACTTGCAGCGTAAGTGCTGTTGCATGCCGCATGGACTTACCATTGAGTTCGGTGTACAAAATCGTTCGTAAAGTGCTGCTGTACTACCCATACAAAATGAAACGTGTTCAACAACTGGAACAGAACGATCCTCCAGTAAGAGAATCTTTCGCGTTGGAATTCCTTGCACGGATGGCAGTGGATGAACAGTGGCCATGGAACATTTTGTGGACGGATGAGGCTCATTTTTACCTCAATGGGGATGTGAACACCCATAATTGCAGGATTTGGGCCAAACAAATCCCTCATGCTATCCACCCAGTTTCATTGCATTCTCCGAAAGTCACCGTTTGGTGTGGTATGACACCTCGTGTCATAATTGGACCGTTCTTCTTTGAAGAGCAATCGCCAGCTGGGCCCGTGACTACCACTGTGACTGCTGTTCGCTTAGAGTCGATGTTACGACGTTTCGTGATACCGGAACTTCAGGAACGTGGCATTTTAGACACCACGATTTTTGTGCAGGACGGGGCTCCACCGCACATTGGTACATGTGTGAAACAGTTACTTCAGCAACATTTCACGGATGACCGGATTATCAGCCGCCACTTCCCCATGGCTTGGCCACCCCGGTCACCAGATCTCAACCCCTATGACTTCTGGCTATGGGGTTACCTCAAATCCACTGTTTATGGTGATAACATCCAGAATTTGGCGGAATTGAAAACTGCCATACACCGACATGTCCGTAACACTCCTCCTGATATGCTACGAGCTACTGTTGAGAACGCAGTACTGCGATTTCACTTACTTTCTGAAAATGATGGCCGCCACATTGAACATGAGTTGTAACACGTGTTCGACACGATTACACACATTTGCAACTGATGTCGTCATGTCTTCTTTCGTTTCCCAATATTGCATACAGCGCCATTCCACGCTGGTGGTGAGTTTTGGAACTAATTTTTTTGTTTTGCAGAAAGTAAAATCTCATGACCTCCTGTTAACTATTGTCAAGTTTGGTAACATTTTGTCCAGTAGTTTTCCTTTTATGGCCATTTCAAAGTGGAACTTTAATTATAAAGACCCTGTATTCTATTCCAACGATTAACAAAGAGGGAGTACAAATGAAACCATATATAGGCACAACCAAAAGACGATTACAATGCGGGTTGAATGAACATATTTCAAATTGGTGCAAAGGGGAGATGAAGACGTCTCTGATGCAGTATTTTTCTGAAAATAATTTTTCACCAGACTGGTCAAATATCAAATTAATAGCATCACATAAAAAATACGACCAGCAGTTTATTTCGGAAGCAGTTCTAATTGAAAAACGAAAAATAGAAATTGTAACAATAATGTACCAGTTTAATTACCGTATGCCTGGAAGTACTTGATAGAAATTGAAGAGAAAATGAAGAAACATTATAATAAAAGAAAGAAAATATAAAAGACCCAAAAGAAAATAAGTCCTTGACCTCACCATAGATGGCACCATGGGTGTTGTGTTCTTGTGATCCCAGGATACTTTGCGTTTAGAAGACCAAGGGTGTAGCCTCCATGTCTGACGTGTTCGGCATTGATGTGTGCATGTTCATAGGATAAAGAAGCACTGTTGGAAGTACCACTGATGATAGCATGAAACTTGCTGAAACCGGTCTGGTGATGTAGTTTGACGACTGTGACCATCCATCTGCTTTTAATTCATTTTAATCTTGGTTCCATTTTATATTGTTATGTCTTTGTTTGTCTTGTGGTCGTTTGTAGTGTCTCGTTTTAATTCTGACTTCGTCCAGTGGAACCACATATTTTACACACATACGATTTCACCACCGGCGTTCCTGGATGTTGAAAGAAAGAGGAATATTTGACTAGGCCTACATTGAGCATTGGCAGTGGATGTTTTTTGGGACATGCTCATCGACATCGAAGGTAGAGCACCATTTTTATGTATATGTAATTCGGAGTGAGCTGCTTGGTATGTCGATATGAATAACTTTTACGGTTCATACAATGTTCAGTATATGTCGATATGAATAACTTTTATGGTTCATACAAAGTTCAATGTATGTCGATAAGAATAACTTTTACGGCACACTATATGTTGGACGTCACTTCAAGAGCTATATTTACACCAACAATAATGTGATGAACAGTAAACGTTTATATGTTAATATAGTAATACTTTGAGCCACGTAAAATTATGCTCGATTCAGCATAGAGCTTTGTGCTGATTTGAGTAGATAATGTAACCAAATCTTAACATCGGAAGCAGTCATAATTGAAAAATCTAGAGAGAAAAATTGTAATTATAACGACCCAATGGACCTTCCATACGCATGGAGATACCTCATAGAGCAAGAAAAAAGAAAGAAAGAAGAAAACAAAAACAAAATAAAATAAAAAGTGTAAGACCAAGATAAATAATAAGTCTATTGACATACGAAAGATGGCGACACCAGAGGAATTGGAATCGGGGGCAATTCGGATGTTCCAATCAGAAACACACATGACGTGGGATGCGCAATGAAACCAAAATCTGAAGGCGCTAAGGTTCTGTTGACGTGGAGCTTTTGAGTCAGCCAGTGGATTTGAGATAGTTAGCAGAAGAACAACCAGAACGATGAGAAATACATCATTTTTTCCCCACAGAAGAAGACTACGAAATGTTAGTTGAAACTAGTTAGGGAATTTGGTGTTGCAGGAAACGAAGACTGAAGTATCGTCAAAACAAGATATTTCTTACCAGATCGACTCCCCTTCAACATAAGGTTTGGAATGTTCAATATTTTAACGTTCTTAAATATAATCTTTTAAATGGCGACTCAGTAACAGGAATACTCAATTACTATTTTTACCTTACCATTTGGAAACAAAGTATTGAATAATATTAAGATTAAATATCGTACCTGAACTTTTAACTCTTCAATGTGAAGATTTGACAGAATCACAGTTTATTTTGAAGAAATGAAACCTACCATTTGAAACTTGATGGACATAATTTCATCACAAAATGACTACAAAAATAAGATTGTCAACTAATTGAAGAAATTCAAGAATTAACCAAAAAGTCCCTTCAATATTCCAGAATGCTCCTTGACCAAATATAAGTAACAACCTTAGCCTCATGTTATTGATTTATACCTATATATTATAAATTCTATAGCATTTTATGATTATAACACTTTGTCAAACAAAGATAATGTTTCTCGAGAGCAATTCAACAATAATACAACGTGGGAAACAGTAAACAATGCAGCAACTAAGTTGTTGACATGTATGTATAATAATAAAACAACCTATTACTAATTTACATTATTACGATTAATTAGCGCTTTTTCCGAAAATTTATCTGTCTATTTGCGTACCTGAACTTATCTTTAACATAAATTTATATTTTAACATACATTTTTTTTTTTTTTATTATTCGATGTTTGCAATGAATGGGTTAAAGTCATGTTCAATGAACTAATAGTACGCCTGATATGAGCCGGGAAGGCTAACCAAAGCCGGGAAGGCTCATATCAGGCGAACTATTAGTTCATTGAACATGACTTTAACCCATTCATTGCAAACATCGAATAATAAAAAAAATAATAATGTTAAAAGGAAGTGTTTCCTCTAAGGAAATGGAGCGAAAAGGAAATTTAAGCATATAATAAAGAGAGAGACAGGAAAGAAATTTCATGGAATTTTTTCCGGCTCATATCAAAATTAATTATGAAGACACAGGGTTCTCGCCAGGGTTCCAGAATCAGGGGAACCAGGCTTTTTTTCTGGGGGTGATTTTGAAAAATCAGGGGTGAATTTTAAACAATCGTAAACTCAGAGAAAAATACTACATTTATGGGGAAAAAAACAAACACAAAAATAACATAAATATTTTATACATATCTTCTAATTTTGTTATTAAATATTTCAGCAGCATTGTGAAATGGAAAGCTTTCTAGTGTTACATTTGCTGCTTATATTCAAATCAAATTTTTTAAAGTTTATTTTTTCAGTCCGTTGCAAAATTTATCTTTTATTCGATTTTGTGTGCTAAAAGAACGCTCTACTGATGCAGAACTTATTGGCACAACCAAAGCAATTTCATATAACAACACTGCTTGGATACACATCTTTATACCTGCAGATGAAAAGTTCTGCAACATCTGTAAATTTAAAACTAGTGTAGCTATTTTTAGCAGAATAAATATATATGGATATTCACTCAACAGGCATTTCAAATCTTCAAAATCTTTGAAGTGGTCTAACAACTTCAAAACAAATTTGCATGACACCGATGAGGATATTTACTTCCCATCCCAAAAGCATTTGAGCAAATTGGCTTCTTTCACAACAATGAATAATAAAATAAACATAGAGAGGGACCTTTACAACGTCGAAAACAAAAAAATCACTTTAACACTGTATGAGCCGTTGCTTTTAGCCCAAAAATTAAGACAGGATAAAAAAAAATTCTCAGTGTCAATACAAGCATGAGCCAAATTTTAGGAAAGAGTTCTTCAGATGAGAAAAAATAGACCATTTATATATTTATAAAATAATGAATGGAATTAACTTACCTTTTGCAAATAACGCTGGTTTTGATGACTCCTTGCAAAATGAACAAAACATCAAAATTGTTTTATTTTTGTCGGTTTCGACTTCAAGCCAGTCGTACATTTTGCGCCATTTCTCTCGAAAGTTAAGATTTTTTTTATTTAGTTAGAGGTACAGCAGGACAGCCTCACTACATTTCTCAGGCAATATTTCACTGTTTAAAATCGTAGCATTCGATGCCGAACTTGCAGAATCGTCAGTAGAATGCTTCCTCTTTCTAATGAGGAACTTTTTCATTGTTATAGTAAGAACAAATATCAGAGCTGCCAACTTTTCAAAATCAAAAACCGGGACATCAACGCACGTTCAGCGGCGCATATTTACACTTTATAAATAATAAAATTGTATATTATAGGTTTCTCTATTTTTTTTATTAATGCTAATTATTTAATACAAATAAAGAAATATTTACAAAAAAATTAGCATTTAAGTATAAAAGATTAAAAAACCTTGTTAATGAGTTTCATTTTTAGAGAGAGAGAGACATTATTTTTTCAGAGAGTCACCAATTTTTCTCCCTACCACAACAGGAGTCTTATCACATAAGGCAACACAGTTCATCCACGGAATACCAAGATACTGAAATTCTTCAGACACAAGTTTGGCAATATTTTCACCTGTTGAACTGGTTTCTAGGCATGGCAAAGAGAGCAGCATGCATCTCACTCGCTTGCAATGATTATCAAAGTATGTTACCACAATTGCCCCCCCCCCCCAATTTTTTTTCCTAAATCAAGAAGATTGTTTGCAAAAATCAAGATTTACTCTAAAATCAAGAAGATTTGAGACAGTACCAGAACTGTTAATTTATAATGATCTATTATTAGGGGAGAGTGGTAATGTATGGGATGTGCTAGCAGTATGTTTGATGATACTTGTATTCAATTATTTTTCTGTATCAGTCACTCATACATAGATGGAGTTCAGAAATTGTGATGCTTTTCAAGGTTTTGAATTTTTTTTAAATTGAATGATGCAATTTTAGAAATAACTATTTCATTTAAGCAATGACAAGACAGTGACTTTTTTTAATGCTTTTGGATGACAATTTTATCCATCACGAATGTACGATAGCACTATTTTAGATAAAGGATGAATAGTGTAACTTTGAAAATATGAATACTTTTGAACACCATGCATCAATTCTTACAAATTTTCAGTTTCTTCACTTTCGTTTTCAGGAAAAAGAATTACGATTATGGGAAAAATCTTTATTTCTCCCCCTCCCCCTCCTCTTTCTTTGTCAAGCTGAAATGCCTTTGCTACGTCCAATTTTCGTTTTCGGACAGTTTCCCTCCATTTTCAAGTTGAAATACAAATATTAATAAAATAAAATGATATTTAACAGCAATACTAGGCAGAGGAAACATTGCGTGAAAAATAAAATTACGATTATGAGAGAAATATTTACTGCGTCTAACTTCTGTTTTCGAAAGTTTTGAAAGACGAAACTTCCGTTTTCGAAAGTTTCCAGTGAAAAACATTCTTCTTCACTACCAATTGCCCTGAAATTTCTGTTCAGTTATGCATTGATCTCGAGGAAAACTTTAATTATGACGGAAAAGGAGAAATTTCTCGAAGCTGTTGCACGCTCATGCCTCAAGATTACAGGGAAATTTTTTGCGCCGTCGAATTTCCCTTTTCGGAAATTTTCTCTCCATTTTCCAACTGAAAAACACATATTTTAGGAATAAAGTGATGTACACTGTATAACAACAATACTGGACAGAGGCAACATCGCAGGAAAAAGGAATTATGATTATGGAAATCTTTATTTCGTTTACTTCCATTTTTGAAAGATGAAATACGGTCCCGATGCGTATTTTTATGCGTTGGTAAAATTTCGATGCGTAAACACACTTTTTGATGTGTACTAGACGCGTAATTACGCATTTTGGCAAACTCTGAGTGGCGCAGAATTAAAAAACATTTTGCACTTTGACGCAATTAGCGCAGCTATTGCAACACTGAGAGGAGAGCAAGTTTGGAAGGATTGGCGGGAGGGGGTGTGTGCGATCGCTCTCAGCTAGAAACATGAGATAACATAAGGTTCAATCGCTATGAGTTCATAATAAAACAAAAGCAGGAGTGTACACTAAGCGACAATAACAACAATATCAATTTCCATCAGTAAAAAAAATTCACGATACATTTTAGCGAAAATCCGGAAAAAAATTATCTTCCGACCGTAAAACTACCCAAACTCCGTAAAACTTTCGGGAAATCCGGAATACTTGGCAGGTATGCGGACGTCATTGAACCGATATCGGCTTTTCCGACATATTATGTAATATCACTTTGCTGTTCTTCACCCGCTATTTCGGCTTTGCCAGTGCATCCAATATCCTCTGGCCGTTCTTTACCCCATATCCGTCCGATATTGGCTTTGCCGATGTATCCAATTTCTGAATTTCAAAGGCGCTTACTTAGAAACGGGATCAATAAATAGTTTTCACATTTGTGCGAAAAACTTCAAATATATTCGCAAAATGCAATCGCAGTTTAAACTGTGATTTTAACAAAAAAGAACACAAAATTCAGAACTTTTACGAAATACATCGAAATTCGCAATTCTTCCAACCTGTCCGTAATTCGGTAATCATGTGGCCGAAACCATAATGGTTGGCACCCTTAGCAGCGCGTGGGCTTTCGTCTCGTTGCACTCTACGCGGATTGATCATATGTAGAGGATTTTAGGAAGGGAGTGTCTGACCTCAGGTCTTAAACAACCCTTAGAAATAGGAAGCTAGGAGATTTGGGCTAGAGTGCCCGATAGGAAAGTGACACAGAAGCGAGGTAGAAAGGGGGAGAAAGATGCCCTTATTTATTACCGGGGGTCAGTACCCGGGGTCTGACGGCTTAACATGCCCATCCGACGCACGGCGGATATTTAGTGGATGGAGTGTTCGTACTTGCCTGGGATCGAACCTGAGGTCCTTTCCGTGGCAGTCACAAACGTTGCCCACTTGGCCACCCGCGGCCACTCTACGCGGATTATCCCGTAATCCGTTTATATACACGACCAGAAGGGAAATACTGGGATTGTACCGTGACGTCATAAAATCGGCACATGTGATTGTACCGTGACGTCGTAAAATCGACACACGTGATCTGAAATGGCATCGCCTTCGTAGATTTTCCATGCTAATAGCTCATGATTGAAATCTTTCCGCGCGCACCCATTTCGCACATTACTTTATTTTTCTTGCGCGAATTCAAATTTCTTTGTGCGAAACACGCGTCTGCTCACGCTATCTGGTACCCTGAGACAGAACTTATTTGAAACTACCAGAATTTCAGGAATGATAAACGAGAACTGTGCAATATTCCCTGATTCATCATTCCCAAGGGGAATGCGTGAATCTGTCGCATTAATTTTCCAGTTATTTAGAAGTTGCCAGTTTCCACCCAAATTCAGAAAATCAGTGACAGATCAACTTTCTGTTTCTTTTTCTACTTGTGCAAATTTTTTGCTTTTTGCACCCAATAGTTGTGTTGCCCAGGGACTGCTCCATAGATTATTTTGTGGCACCACAATACCTGTCACAGTCTAATCAGGAACTTTCTGCTATGGCCACGTGTACACACCACACACACACTCTCTCTCTCACTCACTCACACGCACGCACGCATATATTCTTAAAACAAATAATTTATTTTCCCATTTTTATCAATGCTGCACAGTGAGGTGACAACAAAATTGGAACATTTACAGGTGATTAAATAATAACTGAGGATTTTTCTAACTGGCCAGTGTCCTTGGATGGTCAAGATCTAATGGCCCACCTTGCTTAAGGCAATTTCATGCTGTATACACATAATATTACTGCACTGTACTTTTTATACACAGTCAAGTCACATTATTGTGACGGCCGCAGTGGTCTAAGCGATGGCTTCTGATCATTCGTCCGAGATGGGTCTGGGTTCGAATCCCGGTGGGGCATGGATGTTGCCAGTGGCGTATATTCGAGGCTAGCTGTGAAGCCCAGAGAATGCACAAATGAAACTGAATTAAATATACACAAATAAAGTCAATTATCAACAGTATTAAAATATGTCAATGCTTTCGCTGCGAAAAAAAACGCGTGCGGATTCGCTTCTTTGACTCAGTCTGGTGAGCGAAAACCAACGGCATAACCCAAGCAGCTATTCCAGAGTCTTCGCAGTTCTGATGCGAAAACTTTCTGTACAATCGCCTGCTAGCATTTCAATGACAATATGAATCAGCTGGTAGAGGGGATTGGCCCTTTGCTTTGGGAAACGGTTCGCTCAGAAAAAAGAAGAGTTAGACTATCTCAGTCACTCGCACACTCCCACGCATAAGTGTTCCGCGAGAGTTGTTTCAGTTTTTGTGAAGTGTCAATGAATTAAAATCCAAGATATTATATCTTAAATTTGCGGCTTTGTTGGAGGCAAACTGTTTTGATTAATTTTGTGAAAGCTTCCCTGAACATCTACTGTCAGAACTTATAAAGTTGAATAAATTGGACACTGTGTTTAGTGAGGTGTACAAATTAGCAGACCTCATATTAAACTTTCCATCAGCAACTGCTGAAAGAAGTTTTTCAGCATTAAAAAGAATCAAGATATATCTTAGAGCCACACAAGGACACGCACATTTGAAAAACTTGGCTGTTTTGTCAATAGAGAAAAACATTATTTTTAAATATGAAAAAGTACTTGGAAGAAACATTTTATGAAAACATATCACACAAAAGGAAAGAAGAATGGAGTTCATGTACAAATAAGTGTTCAAATCCTAATCCTCATAATTATTTGGTATCATGTTAGCAATGGCATGTAAATAAAATTTAGAAAAAGTTACTTCTATTACTTAAAAATTAAACTTCGCAATTTAAAAAAAAATGTACTGGGGGGAGGGGTGAGATAGTCCAGGTCTCAGACCCAAGATACGCCACTGGATGTTGCGTTTGTCTAATGGCTCTGGCTTTCTTCCTTCCCTGGAACCAGTGACCGCTTATAGTCCATTGAGTTACTCACGGTGGTCGTTCAAATCCTAATGAAAAAAACAACATGTTGTGAGGTGGCTTGGAGGATATATAAGGTGTGCTGTAGGCATTCTGAAAGCATATCACTCATTGCTGTCTTAGATAAAAGAAGCGATTTATCAAATTTGCGAAAAGGGATGATTATCGGCTTTCGGGCCAAGGGTGGCAGTATTTATGAAACAGTGCAGTTTGTGAACTGTTTGCATGCTGCTGTGGTTAACATGTATTGTGATTGGAGAAATGGCACCATTGTGAATAAGCAATGTGGAAATTGCAGAGCACAACGTGCCATTGATGTGAGAGGTAAATGTCGGTTGTGAAGTTGCATGCGTGCCAATCGACACGCAACAGTGGAGCAACTCACTGGCTCAATGAACCAGTGGGCTACTGGAATTGTGATAGTTCAGCGAACCCTGCTGCGTATGGGACTCCGATGCAGATGGATGGTTACTGCACCTATGCTAACAAAGGTGCATTGGCAGAAAAGGCTTACATTTGTACGGCAGTACTGGAATTGGACCTCTGCTGATTGGCAAAGGATTACCTTCTCCGACGAGTCGTGATTTCTGCTTCATTGAACAGATGGACGTTGGTGTATAAGGCGAGAAACATCAGAGAACAAACACTGTTCAACCATTGCTGGAAGAACACAAGCTGGTGGGGGCATCGTTTTGGTCTGGGGAATGTTTTCGTAGCATTCCCTGGGTGCACTCATACCTGTGGAAGGCACTATGGACCAAATTCGTTATGAATCCATCCTTGCAGGCCACGTACACCCATACATGCTGATTGTCTTTCCTGGGGCAGGTGGAATCTTCCAGCACGACAATGCTACGTGTCACACAGCTAGAAATGTCTGAGAGTGGTTAGAAGAGCATGATGAAAACTTCAAAGTACTTTCCTGGCCCCCTAATTCCCCAGACTTAAATCCAATTGAGCAGCTGTGGGAACACCTCGATCTTGTTGTTTGCTCTATGGATCCTCCAGCAGCTGTCAGATGCACTGCAGTCAGCATGGCTCCACATACCTGTGAACACCTTCCAGCACCTTATTGAATCACTCCCAGTCCATCTAGCTGCTGTCCTCGCTGCACATGGTTGTTAATCTGGATATTACAATTAGCTGGTGGTCACAATAATGTGACTCGACCGTGTATATTTAGACATAGATATATTATGTAAATATATAATGGTGTAGTAGTTAGAAGAGCGGATAATTAAATGCATAAAGATAATCTAAAAATGCTTAGCACTTTTACTGGAAATGAGAATGTTCCGTGATTTTTAAATTTTTCTGAACAAGCTGCATCTTATTATTATTTTTATATATTTTTCTGGCAATGTTCCTCATATTTAATATCTTTAGTAATATTAAAACAAGAAAGATGAAACTGAATTTTCGGGTGTAATGAGCACATCTTTTGAATCTGTTCTGATGTGAATTAAATTTATCAAAGCAATTCAAAGTCAAAGGAACCAGTATGGAAAACAGTAGTATCTGACCAAAGAAATAAGTTTTTCAATAGGGTTTTTAATCCCTCAGATATTGCTGTAAACAGAATTGTGAACTTCTGCCCTCTGGTTGCAGACTTGTGCGTTAAGGAAAATTTGAAAGTATATGAGAAACATTTCGCAGCGAAAACACACTCCAACTAAGAAAGGATTTTTCAAATCGGACTCATAGAAGCAGAGATATCGACAAATATAAGATATGCATCTACACCCCCAGCAAGAAAAACATGCATTATTTTAAGAAAAGAGCATTCTCAAAAGGTTTTTCGATGTGAGAAGAATCAGTCCAGGAAATACTTTTTTTCCGTCGACTTTCCAAGAGCACAGATTTTTCTGCAAATGCATCAGAAGCAGAAATTAACACTTATGCACCCTGGTGGCCAAACCATTCTTTACCAAATATTAGAAATTATATGAAAAACATTTCCCATCAGGAGCTGTATGCAATACAGGAAGAATTTTTCAAATTGGAGTTTTAGAAGCAGAAATATAGGGGGAAATACAATTTACCTTATCGCCCCCTATCGGACAGTCTATGAGTTACTTGGAAATTTTGAAATAATTGATTTCGGTTAGTAAAATAACCAAAAATAAAAATATGTGGTATTATATAATAGAATAATAAATATACACTATACTCATTACTGTTTCACACGTTATATACGTTCTATGCGTTGTGTGCATATTTGCAGCAAAATCATCTTGGCATTTGTATATCATATGACTAGGAATATTATTATAAGTTTCAATTATTATATCGTCAAGGACTCACCTTGTATCGGTATTCCAAATTAGTAAACTTCATCTTGTATCTTGAAATAAAATATGTATCTAGCGTGCCATTAGCCACGTAGAATCATCGTATTGCAAATAGGCCCAATTGAAATTTGCGACCAGGTTTTAAATTCAAATAAAACACAACTATGGATATCATACAAAGAGAGTGTGAAAGAATTATATACAATGCAATTAAAAACCTTTACCATCAACAGGTATCGTCAATCTGTAAAAGAAGGAATGGATATAATCAATGACATTACAGACAGACCTCAAATAAAATTTTCAACAATTGAACAATGCCAGACAATCTCTGCAACATGCACACGACTCCACATAAACCACCGGACATGTTTCGGCACGACTGACTTTCGGCCATTATCAATGGTATGCATCCTGGATCAATGTTCAAAGTTGTTATATATCTAGGTCACCTCGGCATCACCTCCGCTATAGTTGTCCCACGTCGACGTCTTCCGTCATCATTACATGTACGTGTATTCACGTGTGAGTCACATCCACGCCATCTATTGGGTTAATTCTGGAATTGCTGTCGCTGTTTTTATTTCATAAGTATGTTATTTCTTTTATTTTCCTTTTTGTTGTTATATTTCCTATTATTTTCTTCTTGTATTAGATATTTCCACGGATATGGGATATCTTTCGGAGTAGACGTATTGCAATTGGATCTTTGGGTTTTCTCAATTGTTATGCTTCAGACCACAACATTTGATTATGTTTATTGTGGGAAGTTAAGATTTTACTATTTTCCCAATCGGGTATTAATTCATTTATCATACAATGTTGTATAAGTGATGTTTTTTCTTCCTTTTTAATCCAATTATTATAATGCTCATTCAACCTCGTTTTAAACCTTCTTTTAGTACTACCGATGTAATATTTGTCCTGCTTATTTTCCTTTGGGTCTATTGTAGGAATCATGTATACACCTGCCTTATTTAGTGGATTTTTATTGTAACCATTAGTTGTCAGTAATTTAAAATTATCAGTAACTATTTCAGCAATTTTAATATTATAATTCTGGCATTCTTTTCTTATAACATTGCTTAGTGGAGGTAAATATGGAATACTTCCGTAAAATAACGTATTTCTTTTTGTTAATCCCTTGTTGTGCCTCTGTATACCAGCTCTTCTTATTTTGTGATATAATGAATCTATCAGGCCAACAGGATATCCAAAACATTTAGCAGTGTCTTTAATCCATTTTATTTCCTCAATAAGTGCAATTTTTGTTGATGAATGTGTTATAGCTCTATTTATGAATGATCTAAACGCTGAAATTTTATATCTCCATGGGTGACAGGATTCTTTGGGAATTATAGCAGGAATATAAGTAGGTTTTCGATATACACTAAATTCAATTTTATTTTGATGCCTAAATAAAGAAATGTCAAGAAAGTTAAGTTTGTTGTCAATTTCTTTTTCATACGTTACTTGAATAGTAGCGTACATACTATTGAAGTTGTTTATGAAGATCTCCATATCATTTTCTGAGTGTGGCCAGAAGATCAATACATCATCAACATATCGTAAATATAGTATAGGTAAGTTACTAATAGATCTGTTATTGAATATTTCCTTTTCTATGTCTTGCATAATAACCTCCGCAAGCAGACCAGATATTGGTGATCCCATTGGTGCGCCATATATTTGTCTATAAATTGTATCATTGTAAGTGAAGTAATTATTTTCTGTTATAAGCTTGAGTGCACATACAATGCTTTCAATTTTCGAAAATTCGATATTTTCTTCTTCTAATCTTTTTTCAATTAGGTTAATAGCATCCATTGTGGGAGTGTTTGGGTACAAACACTCCCACAATGGATGCCGCACTCAGAAAATGATATGGAGATCTTCATAAACAACTTCAATAGTATGTACGCTACTATTCAAGTAACGTATGAAAAAGAAATTGACAACAAACTTAACTTTCTTGACATTTCTTTATTTAGGCATCAAAATAAAATTGAATTTAGTGTATATCGAAAACCTACTTACATTCCTGCTATAATTCCCAAAGAATCCTGTCACCCATGGAGATATAAAATTTCAGCGTTTAGATCATTCATAAATAGAGCTATAACATATTCATCAACGAAAATTGCACTTATTGAGGAAATAAAATGGATTAAAGATACTGCTAAATGTTTTGGATATCCTGTTGGCCTGATAGATTCATTATATCACAAAATAAGAAGAGCTGGTATACAGAGGCACAACAAGGGATTAACAAAAAGAAATACGTTATTTTACGGAAGTATTCCATATTTACCTCCACTAAGCAATGTTATAAGAAAAGAATGCCAGAATTACAATATTGAAATTGCTGAAATAGTTACTGATAATTTTAAATTACTGACAACTAATGGTTACAATAAAAATCCACTAAATAAGGCAGGTGTATACATGATTCCTACAATAGACCCAAAGGAAAATAAGCAGGACAAATATTACATCGGTAGTACTAAAAGAAGGTTTAAAACGAGGTTGAATGAGCATTATAATAATTGGATTAAAAAGGAAGAAAAAACATCACTTATACAACATTGTATGATAAATGAATTAATACCCGATTGGGAAAATAGTAAAATCTTAACTTCCCACAATAAACATAATCAAATTTTGTGGTCTGAAGCTATAACAATTGAGAAAACCCAAAGATCCAATTGCAATATGTCTACTCCGAAAGATATCCCATATCCGTGGAAATATCTAATACAAGAAGAAAATAATAGGAAATATAACAACAAAAAGGAAAATAAAATAAATAACATACTTACGAAATAAAAACAGCGACAGCAATTCCAGAATTAACCCAATAGATGGCGTGGATGTGACTCGCACGTGAATACACGTACATGTAATGATGACGGAAGACGTCGACGTGGAACAACTATAGCGGAGGTGATGCCGAGGTGACCTAGATATATAACAACTTTGAACATTGATCCAGGATGCATACCGTTGATAATGGCCGAAAGTCAGTCGTGCCAAAACATGTCCGGTGGTTTATGTGGAGTCGTGTGCGTGTTGCAGAGATTGTCTGGCATTGTTCAATTGTTGAAAATTTTATTTGAGGTCTGTCTGTAATGTCATTGATTATATCCATTCCTTCTTTTACAGATTGACGATACCTGTTGATGGTAAAGGTTTTTAATTGCATTGTATATAATTATTTCACACTCTCTTTGTATGATATCCATAGTCGTGTTTTATTTGAATTTAAAACCTGGTCGCAAATTTCAATTGGGCCTATTTGCAATACGATGATTCTATGTGGCTAATGGCACGCTAGATACATATTTTATTTCAAGATACAAGATGAAGTTTACTAATTTGGAATACCGATACAAGGTGAGTCCTTGACGATATAATAATTGAAACTTATAATAATATTCCTAGTCATATGATATACAAATGCCAAGATGATTTTGCTGCAAATATGCACACAACGCATAGAACGTATATAACGTGTGAAACAGTAATGAGTATAGTGTATAGCTATTATTCTATTGGAAATTTTGAAATTATATGAAAAATATTTCGCACCGGAAACGCTATCCAACAAAGAAGGAATTTTTCAAATCTGACTCTTTTAGAAGTAGAGATATTGACAAAAATAAGATATACATCTACGCCCCCTGACAGAGAAGCCATGCATTATTTTAAGAAGAAAATATTCCGAAAAGGTTTATTGATGTGAGTAGTATTGGTCCTCAAACTATTTTTTATCAGAATATTCGAGCAAAGCAAACTGAATTTGCCTGTACCACTTACTGGTCATCCATGTAACACTTCTCAGAAAACTTGAAAATCTCATCGTCCTGGAGTGGGAATCGAACCCCGCAACTCCTGATTACCCTTCATTGATAATTTTTTTAATCGAGATTTTAGAAGCTCAGATTTTGCTGCAAATACACCAGAAGAAATTTTGTTTAATCTTCTTCCCTCTGAGTTCTTTTTGGAAGGAAGATTAAATAAAAAAATTCTTCAAATGAAACTAGAACCAAAGGAATATATCTGGGTAAAGCCTTGAGTAAGTGATTTAATACATCAGAAATGGAAATGAAGACTTACACCCCCTGGTGGCCAAACCATTTTTTACCAAAAATTAGAAATTATGTGCAAAAGATTTCCCATCAGGAGCTGTATCCGGTGCTGAACATTTTTTCAAATCAGAGTTTTAGAAGCAGAGATACCAGGGGGAACACAATTTACCTTTACGCCCCCTAGCGGAATGTATATGAATTATTTGAAAATTTTGAAATTATATGAAAAAGAGTTGCACCAGAAACTCTATCCAATAAAGAAGGAATTTCTCAAATTGGGCCATTAGAAGCCGAAATATTGACAAAAATATTGTATACATCTACGCCCTTTGGCAGAAAAACCATGTAATATTTTAAGAAGGAAATATTCCGAAAAAGTTATCAATGTGAGTGGCATCAGTCCACGAACAATTTTTTCATTCGAGATTTTAGCTCAGATTTTGCGGCAAATATATCAGAAGCAGAAATTAACTTTTATGCCCCCTGGTGACCAAACCCTTCTGTACCAAAAATTAGAAATTATATGCAAAAGGAGCTGTATCCTTCCCCATCAAGAGCTGTATCCACTGAAGAAAAAAATTTCAAATCTGAGTTTTAGAAGGAGAGATATTGGGACGAATGCAATTGACTTTTATGCCCCTTAGTGGAAAATCTATGCATAACTTGAAAAAGTGACTATACTTAAAATACTCTTCGACATAAATGGAATCAAAAGGTAAAATAGTTTTTTCAATCGGGTGTTTAAAAGCAAATATATGGAATAAAATGTATTTTGAATTCAATATCATCTGCATTTACACCCTCTAGTGGCAAAATTGTACATCGTAAAAAATACAAAATGAAATGAAGGAGCATAATTTACATATTTCAGGCTTCCCAATGCTAAAAGAATTTTTCATATCGGACTAATAGTTGTAGAGATATGGTGTCCACAGACAGACGGACAAACTGATAACATAAGCATGGTCCTTTTTTTACAAAAGACATGCCGAAAAGTGTGGCTTTGTATTTTTTAAGAATTTTCTCTAATGAAGTGCATGCTTAACTGTCTCTCCTTCAAAACCAATCAGCAATCATTTTGGCTCCCTTCCCCATTTTTAAAGTGAAATTAAATTTCAGTATAGGTACTTAATCTGTCTGTGATGGAATCCGAGTAATGTCTGTAACCCATAAAATTATTTTCAAAGCAGAGTGAACAATGCATAATCGATGCTTGATATTTAATTTCACTTAAAATGTGTTTTCCCATTCCTTAGTAACTTTTTTCTCTGTATTGGAGAGGGAGGGGGGGGGCAAGAATTCTGTATTTTGTTTAAAGCGAAATTGTTGTTCTAAAATGCTACTGCTGTCACACTATGCAGACTTTGAACTTCAATTTTTTTTAAAAGACAGGAAAGATGCCTTTTCGAAACCTAAGCTTAACAAAGTGGCCACACAAATATGCTACATACACTACTTTGTTCAGACCAATGGTGTGCAGGAAGTCGGTTTGTGATATCAGAGTTCCATCAAGCCTCAGGGGTTAGTCTATGAACGCCAACATCAGTGGGGGTAACCTTCTCCTCTCTTGAAGAGAATCTATAAATATATCATACCCACTTATTTGCTTTGGAGAGGACTGTTTGCTAGTTAATAGAAGAGTTTAAAAAAATGCAAGTAAATTCTTAAGTTAGTAATGAAAAAATAATTTGGCCATCAGTCCCTGTGGAAAGGCAATTTTTTTAGTGTTGCGACTGAAGCAACTTTCACTACTGGCCACTTTGTTTTATCCAGTTGCCTCTTGGTGAATGGCGACTGCTAATTTTTATCTTTAACAGGTGACCTACAGGGAAGTGGACATGGTGAAAACAAAAGTGTGAATTTTGTAAGACCACCTAATGGTTTTGTGGTCAACCTACATGGAAGTGGAAACAGAGACATAAAAAATGAAATTTTTATGTGGTCTCGTAACACTTATGCAGCCAGTTGTCTGCCTTGTGTTATAACTAGGAAGTCATAAAAATGTCGTAATTTCTTAATGATAATAAGATATGAAGAAAATTGTTTTTGTATGCAACAATTACTTCAGTAAGAGGAAATATAAGAATACTATATATTTTTTTATGCAGAGTAATTTTGTGGTACTCAAATCGCATGTGTCCAGTTGTCTGAAATCCCTTTGCTTTCAGTACTAAGTGAGCCACATGAGCACTGTAAAACTGTGTCATCTTTATCAAAACATGAATTTCAACATAATATTGTTTAGTACAAATGGCATCCTAAAAGTAATGCCTCGTACCTCATAAGATTTCTATTTGTAGCAGCAAAAATGTGAAACTTGGTGTCAAAATACTTAGACATATTGCTAATATAATGCTAGCCTATTCAAAGTTTTGTCCATCACTTTTTATACATTTCCACCATCTTTGAACCCATTGGTAAAATACATTGTGGAAAAATTCCTGAGGCTGTCATTTCACCCATGAGTTCACAGCTAGTTTAACATCTGTCACATTCACATTGTCAAAACATTTCCCTTGAAGGGCATTTTTCAAAGGGGCAAACAGGAAAAAGTCTGAGGGAGCCAAATCAGGACTGTACGGGGGTTGTGACATCACCATCCACCCCATTTTGGCAATAGCCTGTGAAGTCTCCATTGAGATGTGGGGATGTGTGTTATCATGGTGTAAAACAACACTATGAAGTGGAATGTTACATCTTTTCCTCCTAATAGCTTCTTCAATGTCTACACATAGTGAGCACTGTTTATTGTTGCAACTCCTGGATGGTGACACAACGGTCAGCTATGATGAGGTCTTTCACTCGTTGTCTGTTGGCATCTGTCATTGCAGTTGTGGGTCTTCCACTCTGTTATTTGTCCGACACTGAACTTTCTCCCTCTCGAAACCTTTTCTCCATCTTCGGACATAACTGATATCTTACACCAGAAGTCATAACTGATATCAAAACAGCTCCATACACTGCCAGAAGTCAGCTGTGGATTTCTGGAGCCTCACACCCCTCTTTTTCTAGGAATTCAATTACAGCTTGCTGCTTTTCTCTGTCATTCATGATCTTTATCTCTCTGATTCTGAAAAAAATTTGTTCCCATTTTGGTAACATATCATAGTACATGTCAGTGCAGTTTCATTAAAAATCACTTCAAAATTTCAAAAGTTATTAAGGAGAAGGCATTACTTTCAGGATGCCCCTTGTATATGTTCTCATCCCCCCTCCCTCTTTCTTTTGCAAAAATCTGTGTCTGATTGCCAGCAGGATCACCATATGGTGGGAGTCTGCATTCTGAAAGAAGGTACCCAATGCTAATTGTGTATTTTGACTCCTTACCTCAGAAACATTTTTTTTTACTATGTTTACATTACATTACAATGCATGTATAAAATTATGTTACATTAAATTATAATGAATTACACTTTTCCACATATTTGGAAAATACTATTTAGAATGAGAGAGTGGTTTTATTTCATTTAAGATAGTGCCTTTGTCTGAATGATCAGATATATCTTCACTGCTGCCTCCCCTAATCTAATAATGAAATTCTCTGTCTGGGTGTCTCTTAATTCATTCATTCATAATGCCATTGCTCATGCAGTATCTTTCTGACAAAGCATTTACATGGGCAACACATGTTCCTCAGCATTTGGTTTAAAGCCTTTCTTTCGCCAGAGAGCTTTGATAGAATCTTGAGTGAATGTTGTGATATGGCGAGCAACATAGCCTTTTGCTTCAGCCTAGATCAGCTCAGTGGGATTCATATAATGATAATTATAGCAGTAGATGCAACACTTTGTAGCCATGAAATGCTGTAAGTTCATCAGTTATAAACCTTTTTTTCGGGTTTGAGTAGTGGATCAGCTGCATTCAGCAAGTTATCGCCAAAGCTGATATTGTTACAAGTTAACCAGTTCTGAATTTCCAATTTTTTCCAACTTGTTGCAGGAGATTTTCCCACTACTGTGAAATGAATATAGAGCATCCATAACAATTATGGACTGTTGTGGTTAATTTTGGATTAACTGTGTTTCAAACCATATAAAAAAAATTGAGGAATTCATGTCATCATGATAATCCCCTTCAGATGTCTTGGGATGAAAATGCAGAGATGCCCCATGAATACAGCTGTCTTTTTGTACCCATGTGGCAAATAATGATATTGCTGCCTTTTGAGGGTGGAACTATCAGCCCTGTTCCCTTGCTGCTTGTCACATCTTACCAGCCTTGGGAAAAACATTGGTTGTTAATATCCAAGTTTTGTCTTGGTAGACAACTGCTTTTAGAACTAGTAGAGCATCATCATTTTAAAGTTACCTCAAAAATTCTCTTCATTTTGTGATGATATCTTGTCGCTCAGTTAAAAATTTTGTACCATTCCATCTCTTCCATTTAAACCCAATTGATATTCAAAACTTTATGGAGTGTACTTCTTCCTGCATCAAAAATCAGTGGAATCTAAATTTCTCTAGCAGTGAAGAAACAGTTGGAATTTCTTTATTTTCATTCATATTAATAGGCTGTTTTTTGAATGACAGTATTGTCAAAAGTATCAACTTTCTGCTTAGAAGCTTTTCTTGGCTTTTCTGTACCTGGAGTTAAAAAACCTTCACCAGAAGCTGCCTCTTTGTGAATATGATACATTGTTCTTACAGATAAGACAGTTGCCTCTTTGCTAATATGATGCATTGGTCCTACTCCTACAGATAAGCCACTTGCCTGTGCTGCTCACTCATTAGATCTGTTATAATTCGAACTGTTTTTTTCTTCTTTCATCGTCCATATATGTAATGACATTACTCACAATTTCTTATGCTTGACTTTTCCAAGCTTTTCTTCCTTTGAGTGTGCTTGATTCTATTGCTCATATTTGGAACAACTGAAAGCGTTACTTTGTATCTTTTTGATACAAATAGCAAAGTATTCAGATTGAACGTTTGGCATTTAGTCGAGTAATAAAAAAACTAACTGGAGTCATTGGTAATCAAGCAGTGGTGAGGATTAATGAGCCTCCCCTCCACTTCCAGTTTGTTTCAGTGCCAGTTACTTAAGGCAAACTTATAGCATCAAAATTTTATTTTCTGAAACACAGAGATAATTCTTTTATCTTATACTCCAACACAACCTCACCCAGTGATCAACTGCAGCAATCCTAGTACCCCTTAAGCAATTTAACACCTTGCATCATCATGTCATTCAAGGGAACATAGAACATTCACTCTATCTACCACCCCTATTGTGGGAAAATTCAATTCCACCGACTACCAAGATCAGATGGATGTAGTATACTTGGTTCATCAGTAGTGTTTGTTTGGTATAGGATTTTAAATTTTGAAAATTGTCACTGGAGGAGAAAAAGTGCAATTAATACAATTTTTAGGGAGTAACTCAGACTTTATTTTTCAGCTTAGGCTAGTTTTCCCAATAACCAAACCAACTGCTCAGACAGGGCACAAAATTTGCGGTCGCTCAATTGCCATTGGTGACCAGAAATTTATAGTTGCTGAGTAGTAAAAATGTTAAATTGTTTTCCTGTTTGGTATTTGATACCATTAGGTGGTATCTTCACAAAAATATTTTTAGCTCAAATGGCATTTTCACAAAAATATTTTTAGCTTGAACGGTACCTTCACAAACATATTTTGAACTGTGATGGTGTCTTCACTTTCAGTAAAATGTTATCTTAAAAATATTTTAGTTTGAGAGGTATCTTGAGTATTGTATTTAACTGTGCTTTCTTTTTTTTTTCATCGTTATGAACTGTTTTCAGTAAAACAGTCTCTGACAGAGGCATGTCAATTGCTGCGTCATCACTAGCGGCAGCGAGTCAAGAAAGAGCCTCTTCCATGGGCTGCGTAGCAGCAGCTGATGTGAAGTTCACTGAAAGGAACCCCAAAGCATTATGGGAGGAAGCTTTTCCCCCACGTGCATTTCTAGGTCTAACTCAGAGTGGGGATGGGCCATCGGTGGATACTCATTCCTGAAACATTCATGCATCCATAGTATGGGTGGAAATTTTCGATGTATCAGCGAAAACCTCAATGTTTTGCTAAAGAACCAAAGAATTTGCATCTTTCCTATCTGCAGCCATTATTGGCACATCGATGAATAAATCGCTGTTCAATATATCGGTGATAGCTCACTAATTCAACATCAAGTTACCATAATATTTGTTAAAGTACTTGATGTATCGTAAACCTCAATGTATCAGCTCCTGTAACATCGAGAATAAGAACTCGATTTTCAGCGACGGAACATAGAAAAAAATGGTGAAAAAAGTGCTAGTTCCCGATATAGAAAGGTGATATTCCCTTTCTCATTATAAGAATATGAAAAAAATAAATTCATTTACTTATCGCAGAAAAATTTTGAGTGGATTGCGCTTTTGCAGTTTTTCAAACATCGGTCATCAAACCTCGATTTTTTGGTCGGGGCGGGGGAGGACTTATCGTTTTCTGTAACATCAAGGAAAAGAACTCGATTTTCGGTGATGAAACATCAAACAAAATGGTGAAAAAAAATGCTAATTCGTGAGATTATATTTCCTTCCTCTTTAAAAGAATGCAGCAAAGAGAAATTCATTTACTTCACATAGAAAATATTCTTTTGCAGTTTCAAACATTGATTATCACTTACAAAAACATTGATGCTCAAAAACACCGATTTTTTTTGCCCCATCCCTACTCCGATTAATCTTTGCCATACCTGCTGGGATTCCGGGAAACATATTTACTAGGGCTGCCGATCGATCAATATTTTTAATCGGTTAATATTTCACCATTGATTGATTAATCAATAATTTGACTGAGTGATAAAAAATACTGTCACAAAAAAATGCGACTATAAATTACATTATGCATTATTCTATTATTATACAGATACCAAATCCGTTGTCTAAAATGTTAGGGTATTGAATGTATCGTAACCTGTTAATCTAGTAGTATTTATTGCTTTACTTTAATAAAAAAATCAGAAATACAAATGAATAATAATTACCTTAAACCTAGTTTGCAATCACTGCTTTAGCCAAGATTTTAGGCACAAGAGTTTGTCAACATTGGGTGGTTTAAGCAAAGTACGAAGTTTGTTAACAACAATACCAGAAGCGCTAAACACTCTTTCACTTGGCACAGACATTGCTTGAATGCACAGCAACCATTTTGCTAAAGTAGCAAGCAATGGCAACTGTAATGCATGAGTTTTCCACCACTGAGTTCAGGCAAGCTCTGATAAACTTGAAGCTCTAATTCTATCGGTGTGCTGACATTTGTGTATTCCTTTATTTCTGTTTCTGGAATCGACAAATTGTCAAAACATAGTTTTCTTCATTTCTGTTGCACATTACTTTGTTCTTGGTGTAAGGGCAGCTGTTGATTTGTGCTACTGATTGATTGAAATTCTGTTCCACACTAGCTCTCGGATTTTTTTTTCTGGTATACAGCGTAGTCTCTTGAATCGAGGGTTAAGGGCAGTAGCTTCTTCGTACTTGTCGTATAAAGGCCATTGACTGAGGCTTTCCGTCAGTTCATCGAGCAACATAGCTTTAAATCTGCAAATATATGCTGGGTCGGTATCGGACAAACTCATTGCGCTTTTGAGGTGTGTAAAAGTGGGATTTACAACACTGGCAGTTACGTACTTGTGACCTCCGAGTATTTCAGTGATTTCCAAGCAAGGTTTCAATACGCTGATTAGCTTCTCAGGCACTTCCTACTCAATTGTTGTCAGAACAGGGGTACTCGATTCATTGGCTATCACAATGTTGTCTACTGCGTTTTTAGCTTTCACAAAACTTTCCGCCATGATGTAGGTACTATTCCAGCGTGTCATGATATCCTGTTGCAGCTTAGTGTCAGGGAGACCAAGTTCTTTTTGCTTAGACGAGAGTGTAGCCTCTAAATGAGAGCTATGTTTGAAAGGTCCTACAATTTTTTGGCATTTAGCTAGAACCTTTTCCAACGATGCAAATGTAAGAGCTTTATTTATACTTAACTGTAAAGTATGTGCCGGATATCTTGCATTGTCAGACTTGATCTGTTAACGCCAAGTACACTATTTCTGGTATTATCAGTGCAGATAGTAAAGCTTGTCCATTGGTTCCAATATTTTGATGGGTTCCTCAAATTCAGTTGTACACTGATTTGCAGTATGCTTCTCAATCACCTGTTTCACTTGAACAGTTGCATCACAATAATGCCACTCATTGTCAATCCAGTGTACTGTTATTGCTAAGTAGCTGTCTTTGGCGAGCGAGGTCCAAAAATCTCCAGTTAAACTCACACAGGAAGGTCTCTTTAATTCATTAAACACTCTTGACTTCTGAATGTCGTAAATATGGACAATTTTGTACAGACGATTCTGATAGTGGTGACTTCCAGATTTAAACTCCCATCGCCATAAAAAGGCTAGTTTCCAAGAAGTGAAGACATGAGCACAAATTGATGTATTTAACAAATTCAAAACTACATGCAGTTTTTTTTGCAGCAGTTCCTAATGAATTTTATTTTTATGCTAATTTTTTAAGTAACCGATTAATCGGAAAAATAAAATAATCGGCGTTTAAAAAATTGAAGAAAATAATTGGCGACTAAAAAATTGAAGAAAATAATTGGCGACTAAAAAATTGATCAATTAATCGATCAAACCTGACAGCCCTAGTATTTACATATGAGGAAAAGGAGCATTATGGTGGAGGTGCTGACCATTCGCTTTATGGGGAGATTGGGTTGTGACATATGGGAGATTGGTTATGAGCAACATTTTTTTTGTTATTTTAGTTATTTCTTTTCCTCCAGCACTTAAAACTTTTGAACTTTGATTACTTTCCTGGTTTAATACAACCTGGAGGGTTATTATTATCATTACTATTATTTTCTGAGATCTCAGCTGGAGCACAATTGCAGAGTTGTATATATATATATACAGTCATGGCCAAAAGTCCTGCACCAGTAGACCGAAAATAAATTTTTGATGTTTGAAATCAACTTATACAGTGTAATGGTGAAGTCAAGAATACATATTATACAACATTTTAAAGGAAATTTTATGCTGAATTCAAATATTTTCACAGAATGTTATTACCAGTAATAGAAGTGAAGTTACAAGCAAAAGTACAGCATCTAGTCATACAAAGCAAAAAATAGTGGAATTTGTGAAATTAGTGTACAATGCATTTAACGTAAAATTACTGTACAGTTCATTATTGAAACTTGAAATAACTTACCAACAAGCAAAAGACACTTTAATATTTAATTGGATAACCGTGGTTTTTTAGTAATAAAGTGCACCTTTTGGAACTAATGAGCTTCTCTAGTTGTCCATTGGTGATAACATGGTACAAACGGCTCTTACAATCTCAATTAATGCTGTTTTAGATGTGGGTCATTGTTGACGGATCTGTTCTTCAATCTCACCCACAGGTTCTCCATGGGATTAAGATCCAGTGACTATGCCAGTCACTGAAGTTTTCTTATAACTTTTTGATTAAACCACTCATCAACCAACTTTGACCGATGACATGGTTGGTTGATGATCCTGAAAGATAATATTTCACAAACCCATGTCTTGTGCAGATGGTAGCAGTTTGGACTCCAAAATATCCACATATTTCGATCCATTCAAATGTGCCATCAAGAATGTGCAGACAGCCAACACCACTGGCTGAAATACAAGACCATGACATCACTGAATGTGGGTGCTTGATTGTTGGCTGGGTACAGCATGACTTATATCTTTCACCAGCCCGACGACATGCATAATTATTTCCATTATTAGTGAAAATAGTAACAGTTGTTTCATCACTGAAACTAACATTTTCCCATTCATCAACATCCCAATTCTTCTGTGCCTTGGTCCAAGCAATTCTTTTGAGTGGTTGTTCAGTGAGAACAGGTTTATGTACAGTCAGTTCATTTTCTTGTAGCCTACGACAAACTGTACGTGCAGATGCAATAATGCCTACTTCATTCTCCCACTCATTTCTTAAATCAGTGGCTGTTTCAAACCTTGATTTTAAGGAACGACGAATCAACTTGCAATCATCACGTTCAGTACACAGCCTTGGTTGACCTGTTCTTTTTCTGTTTCCCACACATCCAGTTTCTGCAACTCTTTCAATGGTGCACTAGACAGTGGAATGATCACAGCCACATTTAACAGCAATTTTACGACTACTGAATCCAAGTTCATGCAAAGTAATAATTTTTGCCCTGGTTTGAAGAGGCAGGACCAATTTTCGGGTCTTTGACATTCCGAAATTCAAATATCACCAGGAATTCTGCATAAACGTCCTTCAACTGAGTTGGCAGGCGATTCTGCATCTTCTTATATCTCACTAGCAGGTGTCGGAGAAAGCTATAGTGGATTAGAAGGACGCAAACACTTTTTCAGAACTGGATTTGCGTTTCCTCACTTGCACATTTTTGCTTGTAACTTCAGTTCTATTACTGGTAATAACATTCTGTAAAAATATTTGAATTCAGCATAAAATGTCCTTTGAAATGATGTATAAGATGTATTCCTGACTTTATCATTACGCTGTATAAGTTGACTTCAAAGATCAAAAATGGACTTTTCGGTCTACTGGTGTAGGACTTTTGGCCACAATTGTATATATAAAAAACTACTTGCATACACAATAATCAAACAGAAAACTTGCTGCAAATTCACTGTGCCGCCCCGGTGGCGCAGTGGTCTAAGGAGCTGGCCTCTGATCATTCGTCCGTAAGGGGTCCGGGTTCGAATCTCGGTCAGGCATGGATGTTGTGTTTGTCTTACGGCACTGGCTCTCTCCCTTCCCTGGAACCAGTGACCCTAAATTAGGGACGGGCGACTGCTTATAGCCCATTGAGTTGCTCATGGTGGTCGTTAAACCTCCAATAAAAAACAAAAAACAAAAAAACAAATTCACTGTCTTACCTGTTCACTGTCTGTTTTGTGTCACAGTGGTGTGATGGCGAGTGATTTTTTTTTTTTTTCAACTAGTAGAGTTAGTCCTGAAATTTTGAGCCCTGGTTCAGATGAAAAATTCTCTGTGATTCAGTTACAAAGCTTATTTACCTGGATGCATGCTTGTGTCCACACCATTTTCTTACATGAGGCCATTGTTCATAAAGAAATAATTTTCCAGTGATAAAGTCATGTGAAGCTGCTCTTTTGATTTGGTTGTAGCAAAGTGTGTCATGCCACTGCAATTTATCCATTGATCCATGTGAAGAACTGTTCTTGCCCACTGGTTTAGTTATCTAGGTCATGGTTTACTAACTTCTCATGCTGTTGGGTAAGACATGGATGTTGCATTTGTCCTTCTAGTCCTAGTTCTCTTCCTTTGCCCAAACCATTGGGTCTAAGGATGGAATATTCCTTACAACCTCAGTTGCTAATTAAGGTCATTAAACTCCAAAGCAAACAAAAAAATCTGAACTGCTATGAGGTATTTAAAAGCTACTGTGTACAATCTTAGGCAGTAGTGAAAGTCATGATTATGTTATATGTAAAAGCTTTATGTTCTAATTTCTTAAAGTATTTCTAAAGATATTAAACTAAAAAGTATTCTTTAGAGGCTTATATAATTTTTTTTGTATTTTTGTGCTGCATTGAAAAGTGATATCTTCTATGAATATTACTGCAGTAAATACCTGATTGTAATTCTAAGTATTGTTGTAGTATATTTTTCAAAGTTTTATGTAAAAATCAGTTATTTAAAAAATAATGTTGACAAATACAGTTAATATCTGTTTGGTATTGCAGAAGACAACCACGTTATGAGTACACTGCATTAGATGATGCTGCTTTCCTTCAAGATAGCCTGGAAATGGGCAGGAAGGCTCCAGATTCCGATAGAAGTATGTTTTCCTGAATTTTCTTTGCATGACAAAAATTTGTTTACATTAGATAAAAGTAATACAATTATTTAAAAAAAATTAACTTCAGTATTACGGGGATTACTAGGATGAAACAGTTTTTCCTTTGTAAAAGTTTCAGGTTGCACGCCAACCTGTTGTCAAAACTGACTCTATGGAGTAGGTGTTGCCACTTGTGTGGTAATACCCAGCCCAAAGTTGCCAAGTGTCCTGGTTTACCCAGATTCCGTCCAATTTCAAAAATATTTTCCAGAAATCCAATTTTTCTCAAAAAATCCGGTTTTGTAATTTTCTTATTGTTTTTATTTTATTTATTTATTATGCATGATATCTACCCCCCCCCCCATTAATGATATCAGCCATCATATTTCTCTGTCAGGCACTTCGAGCACCAAAAGGTTATGAGCCCACAATAGTAACAAGACAGTCAATGGCTTGGAAAGTTGAAGTACTGATTTATGACGTCATATCCACAGCAGGGATGTAAGGTCAGGTGATGCGTAACATTACAGCCTCTCCTTGACAAATGTCAACCCCGCCTTCTCGTGGTGCATCCTGTTCCTACTAAAGGGGCTCTGACGACCGCCAATAGCGGTATAACTATACCATCGGGATTAGAGGAAATTCTATCCCACACTCACCAACCCGCTTGGCCAGCGTGGTGAGTTATGGCCAAACCCCTCCAAAATGACTCCACAACTTAAATCTTGGCCCTCAGTCTCCGGCAGCTAGAATGTACCTGGCCAAGGCAGCGGCCAGTCGAACATGAAGGCAGAGGGTGCTAAGAATCCCCGGAGGACCGGACTAGGCTTCCATCTGATGCTGACCTTGGCAACGTACAATGGACGCTCCCTATCTTCTGATTCAAGGCTTCTTGAATTGGAAGAGGAACTACAAAGGATCAAGTGGGACATCGTGGGGCTAAGTGAAGTAAGGAGAAAAGGAGAAGATCTCATCGAACTGAAAAGTGGACATCTCTTCTACTATCGTGGGACAGATACTGGCAGAACTAGTGGTGTTGGATTTATAATAAACAAGAAACTGAAGGATAAAGTTGTAGAAGTTGAAAGTTCCTCTGACAGAGCTGCACGGCTTGTTATCCAACTCTCGAAAAGATACCAGGCTCAGATTATTCAAACTTATGCACCCACCACAAGTCATCCTGAAGAAGAAATTGAAGAATTTTATGAGGAAATTTGTCATCTAAATAATAAAGGTAAGCAGCACTTAAAAATAATTATGGGAGATTTCAATGCAAAAATAGGGCAACGGCAACAGAATGAAACTTCAGTAGGTAAATTCGGTCACGGCAACAGAAACCAGCGTGGAAATACTCTCGTTGAGTTTGCAGAGGCAGAAGGTTTTTCATCTTGAACTCCTTCTTCAAGAAAAAGCCACACAGGAAATGGACATGGAGACATCCAAATGGGACGACAAGTGAAATTGATTTTATTATGTGTAACAAAAAATTCGTCATAGAAGACTGCAGTGTGCTAAACAAGTTCAACACAGGTAGTGACCATAGATTGGTGAGATGTAAGATGCACCTCAACACTAAACTTGAACGTGGCAAGCTCACAAGACAAACAAAATGTATTGACATAACCAACCTTAAAAAACACCATAATACCTTCAAGTTGGAACTGAAGAACAGGTTCTCTGCTTTAGAAGGCCTAACATCGGAAGAAGTGGACATCTCTGAAGTTAACAGAAAAGTAACCAAAGCTCTTATGGAAACAGCAACAAAATTAGCTGGGTCTAAGAACAAGTTGCATGTAAATAAATTATCAGGAAAAACGAAAATGTTGATGCAAAAAAGAAGAGAGATGAGGACAACTAAAGAAGATGTGACTTCCAAAGTGGAATATATAGAGCTATGCAAGACATTACGAAAAAGTATCACTGAAGACGTAAGAAAATTCAACTGTGAACTAGTGAGGAAAGCAATTGAAAACAACCAAAGCCTAAAGATAGCAAAGGGACATCTCAGTAAGGGAAGAAAACAGATTATGGCACTGAGAAAAGAAGATGGTTCTGTAACAAGAAATAGAGGCGAAATTTTGACAAGAGTGAAAGATTTCTACTCCAAATTATATGAAAGGGATGATACATGCACTTCAGACATCATGAAAGATACCAGTACCAGAGTTCCTCCAGTCCTTCCAGCAGAAGTTGCACATGCAATCAAGAACATGAAGCGGGGAAAAGCTCCAGGAGAAGATGGAATTACTGTAGACATCATACAAGAAGCAAGTGGAGAAATTGAAACAGTACTCGCCCAAATTTTCACTCGATGCCTTAATGAAGGAAAGATTCCTGAGGATTGGAACACCGCTACAATGATCCTGCTACATAAGAAAGGTGACATTGAGGATCTCGGAAACTACAGACCTATCAGCCTCCTATCAGTAGTTTATAAAATCTTCACTAAAGTTCTTTCACACCGCTTGAAGGTAACACTGGACATGGCTCAACCGAGAGAACAAGCTGGATTCAGGAGTGGCTACAGCACAATAGATCATATCCATGTGCTGAGAGAACTAATTGAAAGAGCGAGGGAATATGAACTTCCATTGTGCATGGCTTTTATTGATTATGAAAAAGCCTTTGATTCGGTGAAACCATCAGCAGTTACAATGGCTCTGAAAACCTGCGGTATTGAAGATGCATACATTAATATTATTAATAACATCTATGAAAATGCAAGTGCAAAGATTAGGCTGTTTGAAAATACAACACACATAAAAATTGGAAAGGGAGTGAGACAAGGTGACACCATATCTCCGAAGCTCTTTAATGCCACATTGGAGGGTGTTTTTCAGTCACTGAGCTGGGAAAACAAGGGGATAAAGATTAATGGAGATTATCTAACCCACCTTCGTTTTGCTGATGACGTAGTCATTTTTGCAACTAGCCCATCAGAGCTGCAGAGTATGATCCAGGAACTTGCTGACAAGAGTAAAGAAGTGGGATTAAAAATGAACTTTCGGAAGACAAAAGTGATGTTCAATGCTTTTACAAGAAATGAAGATTTATCGATTGATGGAGAAAAGCTGGAGATAACGGACACGTACGTTTATCTTGGACAGCAGATATCAAGTGAGGGTCACATTGATGAAGAAATTAATCGGCGTATAAAACTTGCCTGGAGAGCTTTTGGAAGAAACAGCATAATTTTCAAGAGCAATATGCCATTATGTCTTAAAGGAAAAGTGTTTGATCAATGCATCCTTCCAGTGCTTACGTATGGTGCAGAGACGTGGACCTTAACTAAAAGAGACATACAAAGGCTGCAGACAACTCAAAGAAGCATGGAGAGGTGCATACTTGGTGTAACCAGGAGAGATAAGAAGAGGAACTCGTGGATCCGAAAAATGACAAGAGTGGAAGACATCATGATCAGAGTTAAATCCCTGAAATGGCAATGGGCTGGACATACTGCCAGAAGGACAGATCATCGATGGACAGCCGAAATTTTAGATTGGATTCCAAGGGACAGGAAAAGACCCAGAAGAAGACCACATGGGAGATGGGTGGATGAAATTCGAAAGTATGCAGGGGTGACATGGAGGAGACTGGCACAAGACAGACCGTTGTGGAGGAAACTTGGGGAGACCTTCCTCCAGCAGTGGATTGATAATGGTTGACAATGATGATGATGATGATCCACAGCACTTGTGCAGAGCCTTGTTTGAGTGGGAGGCTGTTTATTTGTTTGCTAACGCTGAAGTTGAACACCGATTCCCGCACTTTGTTCAATCTTTCAAACCAAACAAATTGTGTTGCAATTTATTATTTCAGTTTACAGCCCCAGAATGGGGCCTAAATGTCGGGACCAAAAATTTTTGAAGAAATACACCGAAGAATTTGACTTTGTAAAAGCATCATGTAAGGGTGAGTTTCATGCATATTGCACTTTGTGTAACACTGATTTTTCTGTTTCTCATGCTAGTCACGGGGACAGTGCCACACATTTTGGAACTAACAAGCATATATAAAATCATGATAGCACAAAAAGTGTGAGCAACTTGGATTGTTTTGTTTCAGTGCCGAATGATTTTCAAACGATTCTTGCAGTAGTTCTGCTTACTGGATTTTTGTTGGAGTACAACATACCACTAGTGGCTGCCAATCATGTTTTCCGATTGTTGTCAGCTATGTTTCCTAACTCCCCAGAAGTAAAAAGACATGCATGTGGCAGAACAAAAATGTTGCATATTGTTCAAGAAATGACAGAATATTATTAAAAAAATGTCCTCTGTGGTATTAAAAGTGGACCATTTTCTGTCGCAACTGAGACAGTAATGATGATAATGATCAACTTTATTCAATTGTGGTAATGTACTTTGATAATGATTGCAAGTGAGGGTGACGTACGTTGTTCTCTTTGCCATGCATGGAAACCAGTACAACAGGTGAAGATATTGCCAAACTTTTGTCCAAAGAATTTCAGCATCATGATATTCCATGGATAAATTGTCTCACCTTATCCTGTGATAACGCTCCTGTTATAAGATGGGGAGAAAAAATGGTGTTGCAGCATTTCAGAAAAAAAAAGGAACAGCCTTAAAAAATGTGTTGCAGCATCTAGAACAGCCTAAAAAAGACCAGACATTTTTTCTGAAATGTAAAGCTAAAAAAAAGAATAGATCTTATTGTGTTACTATATTGACATATAAACGTTAAACATTTACTGTTCATCACGTTGTTCTTCGTATAAACATAGCCCTCCGACGTGACCTCCAACATATGATGCGCCATAATAGTAATAGACCTTATTGTGTTCGGTTGTGTTTGCCATCTGTTAAATTTAGCTCCTGAAAAGAGATTTGTAACATTACCTTTAAATTGATGAATTTTTGATTGACATTTGTTATTTTCTGGAAAAAAGTGTAAAATGTAAAGATGAAGTTAGAAATTTCAAGCCCTTTATAATGTGGAATCACAAAAAATTCTTAAACATTGCTGTACTAGATGATTACCCTTTGGTAAATGCTTAGACCAGGTTTTACAGTAATGGAGGTGCCTTATGTTGTATTTCAAAGAAGAATGCAACAGCGATAGGAAAGGACCAAAACTTTCCTCATGTTTAGTTGGCTTTACAGTTCCGAAGGTTAAAAATGCTATAGAGTTAACATCTCAACAACCTTCAATTTCTGGTGTAAAAAGAGGAACTTCACACAATCTACATTCCTCTTCTAGTAAAAAGAAATCAGTTGAGTCTCACAGTACAACACATGTGGTTTTGGGAGCAAAAAAGGAAAAAAGATACTGTCAAACAGTCCATATGGCTGAACAAAAGTGGAATACGAACGGAGTTCCTTGTGCAAGCGCTGTTATAAAATGTTTATAAACAAGTTTTTGCAATGACATGAATGCATATTTTTCTTTCTTTTAAGCTCTGCATTGTGCCATGCACATTCTTCGTTCAATAAAAATGTTATCAGTATCTTTGATAAATATAACTTACTGTTACAATAGCCTAGAATTCACAAGTTGAAAGCTGATCTTGAAACTTTTTTTCTGTAAATTGCTGATCCAATTTTATAAGACCTGGTTTAGTTGCAAATACCCCGTCTCTTTTAAATATTAGAATATTTTGATCAACAGAAAAGTTGACAGCAGTGCGAGCCCTTCTGTTCATTAATTGTGGATCCTCTTTTTTTAATTCATGTACCTTCTTCCAAATTTCTTTTTACAAAGTGCTGTTGATTTGAAATTTTTTTTGTGGAGTTCCAGTTAATTGAATGTCCAGTGTTTTTAATGTGTCCATCAAGTCTTTTTTTTTTTTTTTTGGTAGCATTTCTTGCAGCAGCTTTAGGTTCTACTACAGAGGTTCAAAGTTGTCACCCAGTTTCTCCTACATCAGAGGTGCCCAAACTTTGTTCTCCGGGCTACTTGTGTCACGCTGGATCCTTAATTGTAGCTCGTAAGCACAGTGTTTAAGCCTCTGATCAATATAAAAAAAAAATATATATATATATATATATATATACACTGCTGGACAATTGCTAAGGACGGATAATAAACGGCCATATAGCGCATAAAAAAGTAAGTGTGGTTGGATGCCAAGTGAAATGAAATAATGTCAGAATGCCAGGACATTACAGGAAAGACAATTTATTGTGCTATGAAATCCAGAAGGCTTTGGAACATGTTCAAGGGACAAACAGGCCATTTTGTGCAGAATACGTAAACGTGAAAAAAAAATGCAATTACCGTCCGCAGGCGTTCCGGCGTAAGATGCCAATACGGGATATGGCCACATGGAGGGCGATGCAGGATTCCACACGTCGTGTCATGCTTTGCACATCATTATCAAGCAGCTGTTGGGGTAATTTATCCCATTCCTCTGTCAGTGCTCGGATGAGGGTGTCCTTGTTTATTGGAGGGCATTGGCGACCAGCAAGACTCCTCCCCAAAGCATCCTACACATTTTCAATGGGATTCAGATCTGGAGAACGTGCTATCCATACGAGGCGTTGAATATCCTCGCTCTCAAGGCACTCCTGGACAGCGACTGCTCGATGACATGTTGCGTTGTCGTCCATGAAAATGAATCTATCACCGACAGCACCACGCAACATGCGTACATGAGGTAGCAGAACATCATTAATGTATCGTTGACCAGCCATAGTCCCAGTTGGAAGCACATAGAGGAACGTACGGCCATTGATCATGATGGCAGCCCATACCATGACACTACATATCGGATATCGGCCCCTTTCCTGTATGTTTGCTGGACAATATGCAGTACCACCATCACGCCAGATCAGTTGTCGTCAACAATCAGACGATAGACTGTATCTACTCTCATCTGAGAAGAGGACAGCAGCCCAGTCGTTATCAGTCCAATTGCGATGTTGATGGCACCATTGCAAACAGGCGGTACGGTGACGTCTGGACAATGGGATGCACACAACAGGACGGCAGGCGTATAGTCCTCCTTCATGCAAACGTCTGGCGACAGTTTTTCGGGAGATCCGCTTGCCAGTAGCAGCCATAAACTGATTTGCTACCTCACTAGCTGTGCTGCGCCGGTGTCTTTTTGTTGATAGCAATATGTACCGATCTTCTGCAGTTGTCGTACTGCGAACACGACCTCCCCCGTGACGTTTGCTACACTCTCCATTTGTTTGAAATGATTTCCAAAGCCTTGAAACAACACTGTGGCTGACGTCGAACTCCCTGGCAACATCTGTTATTTTTCGCGCTTCTTCAATCTTGCCAATAATACGGCCACGCGTAAAATCATCTAGGTGATGTCGGTAAGACATACTGAAAATTGCAAGTTCATCAATTAATTCTTTCCCTTTCAACTTTGCGTTTGAACAACAACGGTCAATACGCGTCAAATACTTTATATCGCTTATCAGCGCTATGACGTCACGAACAAGTTCGGCAATCCAAAATTTGCATACGCACAACCAGTCTTACTGTATCCCGTACTTATGCTAATTTCCACATTTTCCTGCCTTCCATTTTATGGTTGCTATCGTTGCTATTGTCATCCGTCCTTAGCAATTGTCCGGCAGTATATATATATATAATTAAAAAAAAATATTTTTGAAGCTTTGCCAGCCTCTAAACAATGACGAAAAACACTGAAAAAGGAAATTATATGAATAATTGACGTCCTTTATACAGATGATGCATCTAGAAAAAGCATTCTTTTGTTTAACAACAAGTTAGTAAAATCATGCAATGCATTGATTATAATACGCTTTCCAACATACCAGAAATCATTACTCAAGTTATCACTCAAGTTATGAGGATAATGGCTGTGGAATAAATCTCGGTCCTGTGCCCCGACCTTTTATCCCATTTCGATGATATTCAACAGAACTGGTTCAGTATACCTCCGAAATAACATGATACAGTTTTGTCGCAATCGAAGCATTTTTACATAAGTTATGATGCATAAGGACTAAGGAATAGATCCCGCTCCTGTGTCCTAAACTTTCACCCCCATTTCGCCCATTTTCAGTAGAATTTGTTCCCAGGCAGGCCCCTACGACATACTAAAATTTCATCGAAATCGAACCTTTTTTATGTTAGTTATGACGCATAAAAGCAGTGGAATGGATCCTGCTCTTATGTCCTAACCATTAACCCCATTTCGTTCACTTTCAATAGGGTTCCTTCCCAGGTATTCCCCTACCACATACTAAAATTTCATCGAAATCCAACGATTTTTATGCGAGTTATCATGCGGACGGACATACGCACACAACGCGTGACGTAATGAGGCAGATGGAATGGATCCTGCTCCTATGTCCTAACCATTAACCCCATTTCGTTCACTTTCAATAGGGTTCCTTCCCAGGTATTCCCCTACCACATACTAAAATTTCATCGAAATCCAACGATTTTTATGCGAGTTATCATGCGGACGGACATACGCACACAACGCGTGACGTAATGAGGCAGATGGGAATCACGACCATCTGCTCGCAAGAGTGTGACATCATAAAAACTTTAATTGGAGCCACACACCACGTGTGATGTAACGAGACAGATGGCATGACCGCGCGCGAAGATCTCAATCGCGAGATTGTGATGTCATAAGATTTCTAAGCATGGGTAACATTAATGGGATGACGCCATGACACTAAAAACGTGGTAATTCGGGGTGGTTATTTAACGCACTAAACTAATTTTCCTAAAGTCAAGATCAAGCTAAATCGATTTCTAGTACCAGAAGACGGCAGGTTAACGACTTTCATCAAAATTCTTAGACCCGTTTTCAAAATAATATTTACATAGATACAAGAATTGCTCCTTTAAGGTGAACGTCAAGTAATTTTGCTTCCTATACTTCCAATGGAAAAACTTCTGTACTCATTTCTTCACAATTAATGCGTTCCCAAGGATGAAAATTTGAACATTGATTAACTTCGTTTTATAACTTGGAATACTTAATATTTTTAAAACATAACCATAATTATGCAATCCAACATTTATTTGTCTACTGACGTCATCAAAGTACATGTCACGCCATCTTTTTTCTGGTTTCAACAACACCAAAGGAAACGTTATTGTTTTTTAATGTAATTATGGTTATGTTTTAGAAAATGTTAAGTATTCCAAGTTATAATATGAAGTTATTTTAATTGATGTTCAAATTTCCATCCTTGGGAACACACTAATTGTGAAGGAAATGTGTACAAAAGTTTTTCCATTGGAAGTATAGGAAGTAAAATTACTTGACGGCCACCTTAATACAGTAGTATGGGATAAGGGCGATGGAATTGATCCCAATCCTATGTCCTGACCTTTGACCCTATTTATCCCATTTTCAATAGGGTTCCTTCCCAGGTGGTCTCCTACCACATACTAAAATTTCATCGAAATCGAACCATTTTTACACACGTTATGACGCATAAGGGCAATGAAATGCATCCTGCTCCTATGTCCTGACCTTTGAACCCACTTCACCCATTTTCAATAGGGTTCGTCTCCAGGGGTTCCCTACCACATACTAAAATTTCATTGAAATCGAACCATATTTACGCAAGTTATGAGGCATAAGAGCAATGGAATGGATCCCGCTCCTATGTCGTGACCTTTAACCCCATTTCTCCCATTTTTGAATAGGGTTCGTCCCCAGGTGGTCCCCTACCACATACTAAAATGTCATCGAAATCGAACCATTTTCACGTGAGTTATCGTGCCGACAGACGGACGGACGGAAAATGCTGGAGCATATACGCTTCTTCAACCTACGGTTGAAAAGCGTAAACAAGTTTGTAAAATCATGCAATGCATTGATTATAATATGCTTTCCACTTACGGTTGGAAAGCGTAAACAAGTTTGTAAAATCATGCAATGCATTGATTATAATATGCTTTCTAACATACCAGAAATCATTACTTAAGTTATCACTCAAGTTATGAGAATAATGGCGGTGGAATAAATCTCGGTCCTGTGCCCTGACCCTTGATCCCATATCGATGATATTCAACAGAACCGGTTTGGTATACCTTCGAAATAACATGCCAAAGTTTTGTCGCAATTGAAGCATTTTTACGTAAGTTATGATGCATAAGGGCTAAGGAATAGATACTGCTCCTGTGTCCTAACCTTTGACCCCCATTTCTCCCATTTTCAATAGAATTTGTCCCCAGGTAGGTCCCTACAACATACTAACATTTCATCCTAATCGAAACATTTTTACATAAGTTATGACACATAATGGCGATAGAAGTGATTCCGCTCCTATGTCCTGACGTTTGACCCCTTTTCGCCCATTTTCAGTAGGGTTTGTGGCCAGGTGGCCCCTTACCACATACTAAAATTTCATCGAAATCGAACCTTTTTTACGTTAGTTAAGACGCATAACAGCAGTGGAATGGATCCTGCTCCTATGTACTGACCTTTCACCCCATTTCGTTCACTTTAAATAAGTTTCCTTCCCAGGTGATACCCTACCAGATACTAAAATTTCATCGAAATCGAACGATTGTTACGCGAGTTATCGTGCGGACGGACATACGCACACAACGCGTGACGTAATGAAGCAGATGGGAATCGCGACCATCTGCTGGCAAGAGTATGATGTCATAAAACTTTAATAGGATCCACACACAACACGTGACGTAATGTGACAGATGGTGTGACCGCGCGCCAACATTCTCAAACGCGAGATTGTGATGTCATAAGATTTCTAAGCATTGGAAGCATTAATGGAACGACGCATTGACACTAAAAGCGTTAATTCGTGGTGGTTATTTAACCCACTAAATGAATTCTCCTAAAGTCGAGATCAAGCTAAATCGATTTCTAGTACCAGAAAACGGTAGGTTAATGACGTTCATCAAAATTCTTAGAGCCGTTTTCAAAATAAAATGTACATACATACATACATACAAAAATTGCTACTTTAAGGTGGACGTCAAGTAATTTTGCTTCCTATACTTCCAATGGAAAAACTTCTGTACACATTTTCTTCACAATTAATGCGTTCCCAAGGATGAAAATTTGAACATCGATTAAAATAGCTTCATTTCATATCTTGGAATACTTAATATTTTCTAAACCATAACCGTAATATTTTCTAAACCATAACCGTAATTATGCAATCCAACATTTATTTGTCCACTGACGTCATCAAAGTTCAGGTCGCGCCATCTTTTTTCTGGTTTCAACACCACCAAAGGAAAGGTTTTTTTTTTTTTTTAAATATAATTATGCTTATGTTTTAGAAAATGTTAAGTATTCCAAGTTACAGTATGAAGTTATTTTAATCGATGTTCAAATTTCCATCCTTGGGAACACACTAATTGTGAAAGAAATGTGTACAAAAGGTTTTCCATTGGAAATATAGGAAGCAAAATTACTTGACGTCCACCTTAATAGTGTGGGATAAGGGAGATGGAATGCATCGCGCTCCTATGTCCTGACCTTTGACTCCACTTCACCCATTTTCAATAGGGTTCGTCCCCAGGTGGTCCCCTACCACATACTAAAATTTCATTGAGATTGAACCATATTTACGCAAGTTATGACTCATAAGGGCAATTGAATGGATCCCCTTCTTATGGCGTGACCTTTGACCCCATTTCACCCATTTTCAATAGGGTTTGTCCCCTGGTGGTCCCCTACCACATACTAAAATTTCATCGAAATCGAACCATTTCTATGTGAGTTATCGTGCCGACAGATGGACAGACGGAAAAAACTGGAGCATATATGCTTCTTCAACCTACGGCTGGAAAGCATAAGAAAGGAGAACAATCGTAGCATCCAGTGTGGAAGGAAAACATGACTTCTAGTGAGAGAGAAATTTATATTCCGTTTTTTGCTTGGGAAATTGCACAGATAATTTCTCCATTTTAATGGAGAGACACAATCACACACACCTTGTTCTGATGGGGTTTGAAGGACAATCTGTTGGCAGGGAGAATCCAGCCTGGCTCAATTTGAAGAGGAAGCAGACATCATGTTCGGCCCGTGTTGAGGAGAGTTCGTTATTCAATTCCAGAGATCGCTGCGCTTCCTGATGATGAACTACACTAATTTAAACATATACTTGTGCACACATGGATTTGAATCTGCGCTGTGCTCTTTCCAAACTTTAGATTATTAATGACTAATATTAATAATTCTTTAGTTTTTAGCTTTACATTTACACTTGCTACGTTGATGTAAAATTGACTTTATACTTACGAGACTTGATACATTGATGTAAAAGTTTGCTTTATGCTTAAAACACTTGATATGTTGATGTAGTGTTGTAAATATGAAGCTAACTGAATTTAATCATTAGTGAAGTTTTAATTACCTTTGTTATATAAAAAGGTAACAACAGTAATAAGAGGAACTAGCAAATTAAAAATGATGGGTACCAGCAAAAATCATGTGTAACGCCGGCGTTGCACATGATTTTTGCTTTGCTCTGTGCTTATATCTGGCTTTGCTCTGTGCTGGAAGCAGTTTCTCTCTATACTGTTTTGCAACATATCTTTACTAACTTAAATTATTTAGCAGTAGCAAGCAAGCCACTGCCTCACATTTATTATGAAGATCTGACAATCATGGTGGCTGAAAGGCATTCCTTCTTTAACAGGTTAGGTGTAAATGAGTTTATACTATGTAGTGAAACTCAATAAAATTATTTATTGGGAAAATTGTTTCATTTCTCGATCTGGCTGTTTCAATCATCCTTAAGACTATCTCATAAGCGTTACTGCTCTCTAGGGTTTTCGTTCTCTCCACCCCCTGGCTGAACTCTGGTATGGCTTCTGTTCTCCAAACCTCATACCTATCAATACCCGCAGGCCATACATGGGAAACGTGAAGTCTACTGCATGGCTCTCACCTTCTCTGGTCAAGAAGTAAGTCCCCACTTCCTCTCCTGTTCTCAGCTGACTACTCCTTGGCTTTTGGCCCTGAGGTTTAATCCCTTAGAACTGAATGTGCATAAACTGACTCCTACCCCAGGGTCTACCTGAGAGACTGAGTCTTGACAACAGTTCTTGAAAACAGCCGGAAGAGGAAATTCCATAATACATCAGGGACACAAGTACAAACACTTTTGGCAGTATGCTTCCTGTCTGATAACTACTGGAAGCAACTTGTTCCCTGTTAATCCAAGATTACTGTTGATTTCTACAATGTCAAGAGGCCTTTGGTGTTGACGAGTCTTTTGCTCATTGTCCATCCACATGATTAATGTTGTGATCTTTTGAAAGACTTTAGGCTCCTCCTCTTTCATAAAAAGGAATGTTCTTTGTGCCTTTTACAAAATGGCAAATATGAAAGGACCATTCTCATGCACAAGGATGCCCATTAATAATTCAGATATATCTACATTTAACAATTAAATAGTAATATCTACATTTGATAATTAAATAGTGCATTTGATAATTAATAGTGACAAAACATGTAACTAAGTTTGCCAGTCTTCAGGGTCAGGAACACAGCAGACTGAACCTTCTAAAAAAATCATTAAAATTGCAACTATCAGTTTTTAAGAAAGTGTTGGAGGATGCTGAGAGTTATGTTGAAGCTAGTTATTTCATTGCTCAAAAAATTGCCAAAAGGTTGAAACCATTTCCTGATGGAGAATTTCTGAATTAGGCAATGGACAAAAGCACAGATTTAACTGATACAGCTCATTTAGCTATTTTTATTCATGAGATTGATGGCGAACTTAAACTCTTTGAAGAACTGTTGCCTTTATGTCCCTTGAAAGAAACCACAAAGGGAACAAACATTCTGGAAGCTACGAAAACGACTTGCTAGATATCACCTCAGTTTCAAAAACCTCGTAGGTTTTGCAACGAATGGAGCCCCCAGCTGTTATTGGCACAATAGGTGGGATTGGTAGCACTTTTAAAAAAGGAACAAGACTTAGATACTAGCAGATTTACCTGCTACCATTGCATCATTCACCAGGAAAATTTGTATGCCATGCCAAATCTCTCGGTTTTAAAAATGTCATTAAAGTTATCACAGACATTGTGAATTTCAACCAAACAAAGGGTTGGATCATCAATGCTTTCAAAATTTTCTACAGACAGAATGGGATACTGATCATGGCAATGTTATATACTTCTCTCATGTGTGATGTTTAAGCCATTCAAAAGTGCTCACAAGGATTTTTTGAGTTGAAAGATGCCATCCAAGAGTTCACGATAGCAAAAGGCAAGCCAGTATCAGAGTTCAATGATCCAAAGTGGTTGGCCGACTCTGCCTTCCATACAGACATTTCTCATTTGACTGAGTTAAATTTGAAGTTTCAGTCAAACGACTAAGTGGTGCATGTCCTGTTTAATCACATCCAAGTTTTTCAGCTTAAATTAGGGCTTTTTTAAATGCAACCAGGACAGTTGCTTTCGTTCCCCGTAGGCCGTAGCGCTTCTGCTTTATTGTCCTTGATGCTTTTTGGTTCTCTCTGCTGCACGTGCTACCCTACTGTTACATCATGGAAGGGTGAGGCGATTGTGAAGTTTTTTTGCTGTTTTCTTTCATTTATTTAAAATGAAGTGTTCTTTATAGACAAACCTTCGTTGTCGAAGAAGAAACAGTGTTTTCTAGAAACTTACAATAGAGATTGGCCCTGTTTTGAGAAATCAAAAGTTTCTGTGAACCACGCGTTTTTCAGAATTTGTAGATGCGATTTTAGTATCACGCATGGTGGGCGGGATGATTGCCGAAGACACGCAGAATCAAAAAAGCATAAATCTTTCGGTGAGTTGAAAGTTCAGTCAGTGAGCAATTTGTTTGCATCAAAGGAGAACAGCGTAATAAATGCAGAACTTATGTTCACTTCATATATTGTGGAACACAATTTACCCATAGCAGCTGTTGACCATGCTAAACCGTTATTTCAAGCCATGTTTCCCGATTCAGCGATCGCAAAAAAATATTCGTGTGGAAGAACCAAGGCTACTGCACTAATTCAGCACATGGCCAGTGTTTCTACAAGTAACATCGTATCTGAAGTTAAAAAAAAATCCTTTTTCGCTATCTACGGATGGAAGTAATGATGCTCAAGCAAATAAACTGTACATCCCATTACAATAACATATTTTGACGAAAAAATAGGGGAAAATTCAACTGTTTTGTTATCATTGGTTGAATCAAGTAATAATACAGGTGAAGGAATATTCAACGTTTTGAACAATGAGTTTGTTGAAAAAAATATCTCATGGAGCAACTGTGTGTCATTTTCCTGTGACAATGCTAATACTATGATAGGTCAAGTAAAAGGTGTTGTTTCTCACATAAAGAAGGTTCAGCCTGCAATCATAGTGCAGCGATGTTCATGCCATTTAGTAAATTTAGCTGCACAGAAATCTGCTACTCAACTGAAAGGATTTAATGTTGAGCAGTTTCTGATACAGTTGTACTTTTTTTGGAGAAAAGTTCAAAGAGGAAACACAATCTAAAACTTAGTCAAGCTGTTTGTGGTACTAAACCAAACAAAATTCTAAAGCATGTCAATACTTGCTGGTTATCACTTTTGGAATCCATTGACATAATTTTAGAACAGTGGGAGGCTCTAGAACATTATTTCAGTGACAATGAAGAAGCTAATTCACAGTATAAGAACCTTGCAAGTATGATTGGAAATCCTTCATCTAAACTTTATTGGGTTTTTTTATCTGCTACTCTTCCTTTATTTACATCTGTTAGCGTGTTCTTGCCGCAGGAAGCTCCGCTTGTGCATGTATTAAAAAGAAAACTTCATAGTCTGTTATCTGAATTGCTTGTATGATTTATCAAGCCATCAGATTTTGATCTGACAGCAACATCTCTTGCAGATGGAAATTTTGAAAGAAGGAGAAATCAAAAAGAAAACTGTGATCTCGCAATTGGGTCAAAAGCGAGATCTTATATAGGCACAACTGCAGATCTGAGTGAAGGCACAGTGGCTACGTTTTATTCTGAGGTAAGGGAATTTTACAAGGCAGGCTGCAATTACATTTTAAGAAAATTTCCACTTAATGATGAATTTCTGAGTCATGCTGAAATTGCAGATGTAGCATTAAGGCAAAGTGTTTCTTTTGCATCAGTCCAATATATGTGTTCCCTGTTTCCAGTTTTGAAACCAGAAGAATCTGACTAGGTGGAATCTGAATTTGCTCTACCAGTTTGAAAATTTTAACTGCGCTGTTACTTCTGGGAGAATGGATGAAGTGTGGCACAGAATTTCTTTAATGAAAAATGAAAGTGGCCAGTTGAAGTATGAAACATTAAGCAAAATTATGAAAATGATTTTAATAGTCCCTCATGGCAATGCAAGTACAGAAAGAATTTTCAATATTGTGAAAAAAAGCATGAATGAATTCAGACCTAATTTAAGTACTCATGTGCTGTCTTCTTTATTAATTAGTAGAAAAAATAAACAGCATTGTACACAGTGAACTATGCTATCAGAAGAAGTTTTCGCAAATTGAACTAAGGAAGGCCAAAATGGCAACTACAGCCAGTTTATCATAATAATTTGGCCAACATTCCAAGGAATAATTTTTCTTCATGTCTGGAGGTAATTTATTATATTTTTCTGGTAGACAGTATTTTAAATTTTTCCACTAGCAAATTATTTTTTCTTGTATTATTATTATTATTATTATTATTATTATTATTATTATTATTATTATTATTTTGTTAATAGTTCTCACAGATTAAAATTTGTTGCAGTGTTAAACACCTAAATTTGCTGCTGTAGACTGGATTACTGAAAATTACTGAAAAAAAAAAAATTGTTACTGAAAATTACTGAAAAATGAACATGTTGGTTACTGAAAACTACTTTTAGAGGTTGGCAGCTATGAGTCAGCGAATTTTGGCAAGAAATCATAAAATCTTGTCATTTTTCTGTTCTTCATGCTTTTTTAAGCAAGTTTGTTAAAACTTCCGATGTCTGGACCCCCTGCATCATATTTAATCAGTAGGCGTCCAACTGAGAGTGAGTGATATAAACAGTAAAAGATGAACCAAGAAACCATTAACTCTTAAAAGTGAAGATATAAAAATAGTTTGTTACCTTTTATCGGTCGGTTGCTTCTTCCCAGCTAGTTGCTTTTGCCCGAATTTCGTAATTACCATTGACCTTTGATTGGCACACGTTCATCAAGAAGATAACTAAGTAGTCAAGATTTCACAAAACCGAACTATCGTTCGAGTAATATGTAGCCAAAAGAAGGGTTTGGGGGTGGCGGACACAATTTCGCTATTAAAAACTCAATTTACGATTAAAACATTTATGGTAGCTAAAAATCTGCAATAAAATCAAAGTGAAAGATTTGCTTTCTGACTGAGACTTGAAAACACTAATCTAATGATATAATAAAATTAAAATCCATTGTCCAACACCAACTTTAAATGAAAACGAATGTGCAATAAGTCAAGGAGCCCTACATTACCAAGGAATATCCAGACATTGAAGTACCGCTAAGTTCCAACGCTTTTCGGCTCACTTTTTTCCGTGGCCATTCTCAAGGATATTTCGTGCTGTACTGCTTCGTGCATGCTAACTGCCGGCCAAGTCGACGTTGCTGCCATCTCTATCGTTCGCGCCATCGTCATGCTCTTCACATAAAACATTGTTGGCGCCATCTAGTGTTGTCCTGTTTTTTAATCTTCTTTGCAGCTGTCTATTTTATTTTCCTGTTTGGAAAATTTGTTGTTTTTCTTGTTTTTTCATGTTCAACCAGGCTGGTAATAATTTGACTGGGACATTCAAATTGCAATTATGTGGTGCAATTAATCTCAGTTGGACGCCCACTGATTAAATATGATGCAGGGGGTCCAGACATCGGGATTTTTAACAAACTTGCTTAAAAAAACATGAAGAACAGAAAAATGACAAGATTTTACGATTTCTAGCCAAAATTCATTGTTATAAGCCATGTAGTGACGTTCGAATGGTGGGACATGACCATTTGAACCGACGATAGTAGAATAGTCAGCTTTCTCATTAACTGAATCTTTCATTCCTTTCAAGTTGAAATTGTTTTTTTTTTTTTATTTAGAAAAATTAAAATAATCACATTATAGTAACAAATTAGATGGTGAAATTAGTAGATGAGTGAATTTTTTTTTGAAAGTCATAGCTGTGTTAGGTGGATTTCACAGGAATGATGGGTTCTCAAGAAAGTCCCGAATGGCTGTATTTGAAAGTGTAATTGTTCCTACTCTGATGTATGGCAGTGAAACCTGTGTACTGCTGAAAAGACATAAGTGTCGTTTGTGTGCTGGAGAGATGTGTTACTTACGGGGGGTTTGTGGCAAGACACGCTCTCATCATGTGAGGAATGAAGATTTGTAATGTTAAGCAAAATGTAGTTAGTAAGGTGGATATTAGTATTCTTAGGTGGTTTGGCCATGCTGAAAAAATGGGCGACGAGGTGCTGACTAAGAGAATTTTCTCAGCCCAAGTGACAGGAAAGAAAGGTAAATGAAGGCCAACAAAACCATGGGAAGACCAGATTCAGGAATGTCTGCTTGAGAACAAGATTATAAGTATGAAGTACAAAAGGTCTTTTGTGTGGCTTGTGATGGATGTCAATGAAGCTCTAGCTGTGTGCCAAGATTGTTGTAAATGGAAGCATTTGATACACTAACATTAAGTACATTCCAGTTCCATCAGTTAAAGATTATTTGGCAGATGGCCTTTCTTTGAGGAGCTAACCTCTGAATCTCAGAGAACAGCTTGAATATGTATCTATGTAGTAAAGAGCATGGAACAGCAGTACAATTGATTTTAAGTGTTTTTCTCAACAAATGTTCCCTTAGGGCGTAGATGTTGTTTTTGAATTCGAGCCTAAAAGCGCCATATAAGACTTGTCTATTGTATGGCCTGCAACATGTTGTACCAGATGTTCAAATTGGCCCACAGCTTCCAAAAGGTTGAGCACCCCTGTCCTACATAGATGTTCCCACAATTGCAGTTTATCTTGTAGACACTTCTTCTTGTAACTGGACATTCTTTGTTTTTGCTTTATGGGAGAGAAGAATTTTTTATTTTATTGTTTAGGTCCAGAGCAAGTCAAATGTAATTTTTTTTTACTAATTCTCTGATGTTTTTTTGAGTAATCTTTTTTGATGGGTGACTTTTCTGGTTAGCTTAATACTATTATTTGATTGTTTACAGTTTAACTTGATTTTTTGTTAATTTTTTTCTATTGTTGTAAAAGGATAATTATTTTCTGCAACTATACTTTTAATTCTTCTTTATGGAGTTTTTTTTTTTTTTCAATATTTTTGAAGAACCCAGAGCCTTTTTTTGGTATAGCCACCAGTGTTGGTAGGATGATAAGAGTATTCAGACTTCATTAACATTGGTAGTTTTTTATGTTATTTTGTAGCAATCCCTGCCCCCTTGAAGCTATGAAGGTGGAAGTTCAGGTTATCCTCGTGCTGTAGTTCTAACTTTTTTTCAGAAAATCATCTAGGCTATACTAAATAGGCACAGCATTTTCTGGGAGAGCATTATCAGTGCTACCTCTGTAATCTGGTGGTGCTTAACTATGCAATTTTTATATGTTCTAAAAAATAATTTAATTTAATGTTACTTTATTGTAATCAGATCTGCTTTTGTGACATCCAAAAAAAAAAAAAAAAAAAAATGGAGGCAAGGGAAGAAAAAAGTAACTGGAGTGAAGTGTTTGGTTACACTTTTATGGTAACACAGAAAACATGAGATTTCCTTGTGTGCAGAGATACTAACCATTACAGAATTCCCATAATTTTTACGGATTTCCCCCGGGATTATGGAATTATGGATGACTAACGAAGAATTATGGATATTCAGATTTTTGCTGCTATTAAGAATGTTTTACTGGTTTTGTAATTAATCAGTGTAAAAGCCTCTGAACAAAGTTCGTGAAGCAACTCTTGTTTCTTTTTTTCCCAGGAGGAGAAATTTATTTTGCATGTTTGAAAGCTAAGTGGAAAGAAAGCATTGCGCCAGGCCGGGATTACATTGGCCCGGCATGCTTCTCTCGCCGTGGCCCGGGATTATGTCGGCCTGAAGCCTCTGAACAAAGTTCGTAACGCAGCTCTATGTTTCTTTTCTTTCTTTTCTTTTTTTTTTTTTTCCGAGAAGGAGAAATGTGTTTTACTTGTTTGATAGCGAAGTGGAAAGAAAGCACAGTGCTGGGTTGGGATTACGCCGTCACCAAAGCCTCTGAACAAAGTTTGTGGCACAGCTCTTTGTTTCTTTTCTATTTTTTTTTTCTTCTGAGGAGGAGGAATGTGTTTTGCTTGTTTGAAAGCTAAGTGGAAAGAAAGAACAGCACCGGGCTGGGATTACATCATCCCGAAGCCTCTGGATGAAGTTCACAATGCTGCTCTTTGTTTCTTTTCTATCCCCCCCCCGAGGAAGAAGAATGTGTTTTGCTTGTTTGAAAGCTAAGTGAAAAAAATGCATGGCTCCGGGCCAAGATCAGTGCACAAACTTAGCGGTAATCTGGGGGGAGGGGCAGGTCCGTTTGAGGATAGAATTCCATCTTCCGGAAACGGAAGTTAGATAGAGTGAAAATTTCTCCCGTAGTCATAATATTTTCTTGCGATGTTCCTTGTGCTCAGTATTTTTCTTAAATATCCTTATATTCCATAAATGCTTACATTTCATCTTAAAAATGGAGGAGTTTCCAAAAACGTAAGACAGTCGAAGTGAAGATATCTCTCGTAATAATTTGTTGTTCCTGTGATGTTGGTAAATGTTACGTGTGATTATATTGTGAAGAAATTTTGACTGAAAAGTGAATATCCGCTGCACACAGAAGTTGCTGATATGAGAATTAGGAAGATAGCTTCCTTTACTTCAGTAAGGTATTTGGCAGATATTTTCCCAGCTCAGCTGCTGCTGTGTTAGTGACAATGATCTGGACCAGTTGGAATTGGAGTTTGCCTTATACAGAGATGCCAAGTACTACAGATCTTCCACGGTTTCTATGGATATCATGTTTAAACTGTGGACTTACGGAGAAAGTGTGAAAAACTACGGATTTTTCCAAATATTTTGGATATTTCCAGAAAACTTAATTTAAAAAAAATAACCTGATGAGGTTTTTTGAAAAACTATACTGTATATAGTTGTGTATAGGTCGATCCCTCGATATTTATATGAATATCTGCAGTTTTTGTATATCTCGAGTGTAAGTTGACCCCCATTTTTTTATGTGAATATCTAATTTTTTTGTATGTCTTGTGTACCAATTGACTTTCCTATCATGTATTTAAAACATAAAACATTTTCATATCTTGTTCAAGAGCGAGAAGTCACGTTGTCCCTATGTTTTGAGAATACCCAATTATACTCCGGGCAAATTTAACCTGGTTACGGATAGGTTTTTATATGCTGTAAAAAATAAAATGCTAAGCTCAGAGGATTTTTTTAACTTAGCATTTTTTTTCAAGTATAGTCAAAGTAGTGATTTTTGAGGCAATGTCACGAAGCCATCACACGCAAGCATGGTTGGCTGCCAATCAAGCTAAAATGTTGCCATAGAGGTCGTTCTGCATGATCACGTGACTTTGTGCCTGGCGTGCCATGGGATGGCGTTGCCAACGCACAAGGTCTGTTAACTTTCGGGAAAACCTTAACTGAGTCCTGAACTAACGTAAACTGTCAGAGGTAGACTCAATTCCATGTTCTTTTTTTTTTTTTTTTTTTTTTGTTGTTGTTTTTAAGTCATTTGATTAGTTGCGGTGTGACATGAATTGCTGTAGTTATGAAGTGTGCTTCGGTGGTTTCCAGTTCCAGAAGTGTGAAAAAAATTTAAAATTTGCAGCAGTACAAGGAATGTTATTCTTTGGAATTTCCATGTTTACAGCGGTCATGTGTTTTGTAGCATGTACAATTTTGATTTTTCGGTGGCTCATGGTGCCAGAGGCATGTAATTTCAGGAAAACATGAACAGTAGGGGAAGTGGTTGTACCTTGGGTCAGCATGTTGTTCTCTTTTCTGACAACAGGTGGCAGGCCAAAAATTCATCCTATTTCTTCAGTTTACCACTTGGGGACACTGTAGGTTTGTTTTGTTCTTATAACTTATGTGCATGCTGAGCAAAGAGACAACAAAGGTTTTTCCCATCCAAAATTCAATTTTTTTTGTGTTCATGCCTTTTGTTTCAGTGAAAAGAGTTTTTACAAGCCAGCTAAAGTAAAACAGCAGGTAAGCAGTATATTTTTTTGCTGTTTATTTATGCAATATCTATGTTTTCAAAAGTTAACTTTTAAACCCAGTTGCCATTTTTTATCCTTTCAGTACTTGATGTTGTACCTTGGGTCATTCATCTGAACAGATTTTAAAATACAAAAACGTTTGAATTGTTAATATTTTTTTCGAAAATCATAATATAGGCTAATACTTAATACTTTTAAGTCATTGTTATCATATGCACAGGTGTACTCAAGAGAGGGGTTGTGAGTCTAATGCCCCTATTGAATTTTTTTTTGTAAAAACTAAGTGTTTTTGCACTTTAAAATATATTGCATGAATCTAAAATGTAAATTTATACTTACCCTGTCCACTTAGATATTTTCTGTGCAGGAGGGCCTATTCTATTAAGTGTGCAACTTAATTCTCGGCCCCTAACCGCAAGCGATTGTAGAATGTTGGCAAATGCAAATAGCTGTGTGCGATAATGGCTGATTGCAGCGCCATCCAACAGCTTTCTAGGCAACTGTAACCGCTCACAGCTGTAGTGACAGAAGGGACGAAAGTTGACGATAAAAGCAATGTTGTTCAAGAAGCAACATTTGAGGCACTGCCTCCTGTTCGCGTTTCAGCTGAAAAATAGTGCTGCAGAAGCCCAGCAAATGATCTGTGCTGCTTTGGGTGAGGCTGCTGTGTCCTACAGTATGTGTAAGAAGGGGTTCCAGCGGTTTAAGCAGGAAAATTTTGATCTCTATGATGAAGAACATCCGGGACAGCCACAGAAAGTTGACGATGAGGAACTGGAACAACTGTTTGATGCGGATCCCTGTCGCACACAGTCAGAGCTCGCCCAGAAACTTGGAGTAACATGGCAAGCCATTGCAAAGCGCCTGCACAAGCTAGGACGGATTCACAAGGAGGGTCGTTGGGTGCCCCACCAACTCACAGCTGCAAATAAGTCTTGGGACTATGATGTTGCTGTGTCCTTGCTCTCCAGATTCAAGAAGAAGGATTTCCTCCACAAGATTTGACCTGTGATGAGAAGTGGATCCTCTACGATAATCCTAAGCAGCACAAATCGTGGTTTATCCAGGTCAGCCTACCACCACTACTGCCAAACCAAATATCCATGACAGGAAGTTGTTGCTGTGCATATGGTGGGATTAGCGCAGTGCCGTATGAAAAATAAAATCCCGATCACGGGAGAAATCTTCACTGCGTCTAACTTCAGTTTTCGAAAGTTTTAGGCGAAAAGCATCCTTCACCACTACCAATTGCCCCAAAATTTCTGTTCAGTTATGTATCGATCTCTAGGATAACCAAATTATGACGAAAAAGGAGAAATTCCTCGAAGCCATGACACTCTCATGCCTGAAGCGTACACTATGAGTTTCTCAAACCTGGTGAAACGGTCAATGCTGAGCGTTATTGTCAGCAACTCCTTCGTGCGAGTGACGCAATGGAGGTGAAAAGGCCGTACACCAGCAAGGGCAGAAGGTCAGTCCTGTTGCTTCAGGATAATGCTCGTCCTCACACTGCAAAAGTGACTTTAAACATGATCACTAACCTGGGATGGGGGATTTTGTCCCACCCGGTGTATTCTCCAGACTTCGCCCAGTCGGATTATCACCTCTTTTGCTCCCTGCAACATCACCTGAGTGATACGCACTTCACTTCTGTCGAGGAGGTCAACACAAGTATTGATGACTTTATCAACTCGAAACAGCCCTCTTTTTTCTGCAGTGGCATTTGGCAGCTCCCTGACTGATGGCTTAAATATATCCAACACGGCGGGGATTATTTCCCTGATTAGGTATGTATTCAATTTGCTATAATTTGCTGCCAACGTGTCGTGCCTGTGGCCGAGAATTAAGTTGCACACCTAATACTTATCACATAGGTATGTGTGTACCAGACCACTGTTACCACATTTGTTTATTAGGCCTATATTTTAATAACCCTAAAAATAGATTGACTAATGATAAACATAAAATTCATAATTCACATTAGGCCTACAATCTTGAATGATAAATAAGACAATTTTTTTCTTTAGAGCAGCTTTTAAAAAAAAACTCCTACAGCCCTAGAGCTTGCACATGTTAAAACTATGTTACTTTGAGCAACTAGGCCTAATGTAACTTATATAGGCTACCTACTTACCATTGCACGCACACATGTGGTTTTCATTTCCCTTTTCAGTGTGTTTGAATGTTTCTATAAAAACATTATTGTACAAAGGTTTACATACTTAACATAGATTTTTTTTTCTAGATCATGCCAAGAAGCAAGACTGGAGTCATTAGATCAAAAGTTGATGTAAATGCCCTAGAACAAGCTTCTAATGTTGTTTTGAAAAATGGGACCAAAATAAGAACAGCTGCCAGAAATTTTGGAGTTTCTAAGACTATACTGGATCGACATTTAAAAAAGTTCACCAGCACCGGTCAGTCTACGGAAAAGTCCACAGACTTTGGATATGAGGCAAGAAACAATGTTAAAAAAGTATTTAGTAAAGATCAAGAGCTTGAGCTTGTGGACTATGTAAAGCAGGCAGCTAAACTGTATTATGGACTAACACAAAGAGATGTACTCAAACTAGCTTATGAATACGGAAAGGCAAATGATATAAAAATACTAAAAAACTGGAAATCTAAAAAAATCCGCCGGTTTTATGTGGCTGAGAGGTTTGCAAAAACATCATCTATTACTGTCACTAAGAAAACCTGAAGCTACAAGTCACTCCTGTGCAACGAGTTTTAACAAATAAAACATTGCTTTTTTTTAACAATCTGAAAGAATTGATGTTGCAATACAAATTTGCACCAATGGAATTTACAATTTAGATGAGACGAGAAATTCAACCATTCATGTCCCTCCGAAAATCATGTGTGAAAAGGTGTCAAAACAAGTAGGGAGTATGACCTCAGGTGAGCGAGGTGTGACTCCACTTTGATACCGTTTAATTGTCTCAATTAATGCTATCGGAAACCATGTCCCTCCAATGTTCATTTTTCCATGTTTTAATTTTAAACAACACATGTTAATAAGTGCACCAGTTAGTTTGATAGGAGGAGCCAATCCATCTGGATGGTCAAATGAACACTTGCTTGTTGATTACCTCAATTATTTTGTGAAAAGTATGAAGCCCTTTCTTGCTGATCCTATCCTGCTAATTATTGATAACCGTGAATCTCACATTACAGTAGAAGCCATAGATTTAGCTAGGCAGAGTGGTGTGGTCATTCTCACATTGCCACCACATAATCACTTAAGATGCAACCTCTGGATCGATCAGTATTTGGCCCTTTTAAATCGTATTACAATGTGTCTCTTAATGAGTGAATGTTAGAAAACCCAGGAGAACCTGTAACCATTTATGATGTTGCTTCTATAATTGAACTTTTTTTAACAAAGCTTTCACAAAAAACAATATAGAAAAAGGCTTCAAGGTTACAGGGATATATCCTCTTAATGAGAATATTTTTGAGGATGATGAATTTTTATCTTCATTTGTGACCCACCATCCTCACAATCCTGAAGAAATGCCTTTCACTTCTTTTGAAGTTATAAGTGCCACTGCATCTGAGCCTACACTCTCTTCTTCAAGTTTTTTAGCATCCCTCCTCAAATGATTAGACCTTTTCCTAAAGCACAACCTCCAAAAAAGGCTTCAGGTGGAAAGAAACGTGGAAAAACTGGAATATTGACAGGCATGCCAGAGAAGGAAGAAATGCAAAAGAGCAAAAAAAAAAAAAAAAAAAAAAAAAGTATCAAGCAGTCATAAAAACAAAATTCCAAAGCAAAAAGTTATTCTTCAATCCAGTTCTGATGAAGACTATTTTTATATAGCATTCATAGATTCTACTGATGAAGATGCAACATTGGACAAAGTTACTGAATACAAACGAGGAGATGAAGACATGGAAGATAAGCCTATATCAGAAGGAAGTTTTGTTTTAACCGAATTAACAGGGAAAAAAGACCTCATAACTAGAAAGATCCAACTTACCTCTAAGGTCTTAGTTTTTTTCATTGAAAACACTTCATGCACGTTAGCCAATATGATTCTAACAGATTTAGGGCAACTTACCATTCTCTGGTTTTTGCTCCATATTTCACATTTCCAGCACATGAGACAGCCGTGGACATAGTGTCACATGTTTCGTAGAGGTAGCATATGGGGGCTCTTTAACTTTTAGCTGAAGTCATTCACTTTTGTTACTTTCTGTTCTTGGTCATTCTGGAGGCTTCATGTAGTAATCCGCATATTTTTTCTTCATTTATAAAAAAAAGGTGGTCACGTCTTATATATCTACACAACATAGTTGCGGTCCTATTGTACATATCAACATTCATAAAACTATTGGGTTGTTTATCTCCCTTGTCATACATACATACCTTACATTCACACATTTCTTTATACATTATATACAACCTGCAAATACTCAAATAACTCACTATATACATATATACATGTGAACCTTTAACCTCAGTTAACTACATCCATGTTTTATCAAAACAGCCTTCCGCTTGCTCATATCTCCTATTCTCTGTGAAAAGGCTTCGCAAAGGAGCTCTCCCCTGCCGCTCTCCACCCTCAGCAAACATCTCAACCAAAATACTTTCTGTAGCTTTCCGCTACCATCCTCAGGGGAGACGGAAATCTTGACCCAATACTCACGGTATCAGCAGAGTAAGTAAGTGATCCTCCGGGGCAACATCAACCTTCAAAGCTTCATTCTCTTGGCTACTGTGGCGCCATCTCTTGTTCGCTTTAGATTTCAATTTTCTTATCTTTTTATTTTTCTGTTCAACTCTTATTAAATTCTTCCAGTTATTTCGTATTATATTTAGATTATTATGGTTGCATACAGTATTTCTATTTTTTTCAATCAACACAGATTCTGTAATCCTGAGGTGTTTTTGTGATTTACAACTCTTTATTATTTCAATCCTGTCAAATTTTGGAAATTGTTGGTTGGCCAGACAGTACTAAATGAGTGCTGTTTTTTCTTCCTTTTTTTGCCAGTTTTTTATATGTTGTTTCAACCTGTGTTTTAATTTATTTTTGGTACTTCCTATATATGACATTAGAAGATTTTCTGTAATAGGAATTGAGTACATGCCTGCTTTTTCTAATTTGCTGATATTGTCATTTTTTGACATCATATTCTTGATGGTACTGACTTTGCTTCCAATTTGAACATCATATTTTTTATATATCTTATTGATTTCTGTTGTCACACCTTTAACATATGGGAAACCATTAATAAATTTGGCTTGTTTTTTAGTTTCAGCAACTTTATAATTTATTTTATTTTGTACTTCAATATTCCATTTTTTTATTAATTGTCTGGGATAACCTGACAATTAGCAATTTTTTTTATGAATTCAATTTCTTCATTTACAAACTGATCATTTGCAAAGTGTGTATATGCTCTCTTGATCAAAGTCTTTAAGCTATTACATTTTTGAGTACTAGGGTGTGCTGAATTGAAAGGAATCAATACTGGAACATATGAAGAAAAAATTACAGGACTTCTACGAATTTCTGCTAATGAACTTAATGTAGTATGCCACGTAATAACGTTTATTAATTAACATGGAATTTAACGTTTTTTGAACTGATATTAATATGATTTCTTTCTGTACACTCTGTATTGCAAATTATTTCTGGTTTTTATTACTTGTACATCTAAAAAGGCAATTACATTTTGTTCTTCAATTTCAACAGTAAGTTTAATTGTTGGGTACAAAGAGTTGTAGTTTTTGGCCAACTGTTTCAGTTCTTCCTTGTTCAATTTTGACAGAATGGAAATATTGTCCACGTATCAACAGTACATCTCTGGTTGTTCTTCCATACTGTGCAGGATATTTTCTTCAATACTATTCATAACAACTTCTGCATACAGAGTTGACGTCATGGTCAACTCTACTCTGTATGTGGAAATCATATGTTCCAGTATTGATTCCTTTCAATTCAGCACACCCTAGTACTCAAAAATGAGACTTTGATCAAGAGAGCATATACACACTCACATATACACTGCTTAAAGACTTTGATCAAGAGAGCATATACAGACTCTGCAAATGATCAGTTTGTAAATGAAGAAATTGAATTCATAAAAAAAATTGCTGACAGTTTTGGTTATCCCAGACAATTAATAGAAAAATGGAATATTGAAGTACAAAATAAAATAAATTATTAAGTTGCTGAAACTAAAAAACAAGCCAAATTTATTAATGGTTTCCCATATGTTAAAGGTGTGACAACAGAAATCAATAAGATATGTAAAAAATATGATGTTCAAATTGGAAGTAAAGTGAGTACCATCAAGAATATGATGTCAAAAAATGACAATTTCAGCAAATTAGAAAAAGCAGGGGTGTACTCAATTCCTATTAGAGAAAATCCTCCAATGTCATATATAGGAAGTACCAAAAATAAATTAAAACACAGGTTGAAACAACATATAAAAAACTGGCAAAAAAAGGAAGAAAAAACAGCACTCATTTAGGACTACTGTCTGGTCAACCAACAATTTCTAAAATTTTGACAGGATTGAAATAATAAAGAGTTGTAATTCAGAAAAACACCTCAGGATTGCAGAATCTGTGTTCATTGAAAAAAAAAATAGAAATACTGTATGCAACCATAATGATACAAATATAATACGAAATAACTGGAAGAATTTAATAAGAGTTGAACAGAAAAATAAAAAGATTAGAAAATCGAAATCTAAAGCCAACAAGAGATGGCGCCACAGTAGCCAAGAGAATGAAGCTTCGAAGGTTGATGTTGCCTCGGAGGAGTCACTTACTTACTCTGCTGATATCGTGAGTATTGGTTAGGGTTTCCGTCCCCCTGAGGATGGTAGCAGAAAGCTACAGAAAGTACTTGGGTTGAGATGTTTGCTGAGGGTGGAGAGTGGCATGGGAGAGCTCCTTTGCAAAGCCTTTTTACAGAGAATAGGAGATATGAGCAAGCGGAAGGCTGTTTTGATAAAACATGGATGTAGTTAACTGAGGTTAAAGGTTCATATGCATATATATATATAGTGAGTTATTTGAGTATTTGCAGGTTGTATATAATGTATAAAGAAATGTGTGAATGCAAGGTATGTATGTATGACAAGGGAGATAAACAACCCGATAGTTTTATGAATGTTGATATGTACAATAGGACCGCAACTATGTTGTGTAGATATATATGATGTGACCACCTTTTTTTATAAATGAAGAAAAATATGCGGATTACTACATGAAGCCTCCAGAATGACCAAGAACAGAAAGTAACAAAAGTGAATGACTTCAGCTAAAAGTTAAAGAGCCCCCATATGCTACCTCTACGAAACATGTGACACTATGTCCACGGCTGTCTCATGTGCTGGAAAGTGAAATATGGAGCAAAAACCAGAGAATGGTAAGTTGCCCTAAATCTGTTAGAATCATATTGGCTAACGTGCATGAAGTGTTTTCAATGAAAAAACTAAGACCTTAGAGGTAAGTTGGATCTTTCTAGTTATGAGGTCATTACTAATTTGCACGTGAATTGATGCACTTTAATGGTGGCTTAATGCCATAAATGATGCAAATATTGTGAGGAAAAAGAAAAAGAGTTTCATATTTTGTGGCACAAGTTGTTGAGGATTTGGGTGGTGGAGAATTGAAAGTAAAATACTGCAAGCGTTGTGGTGACACAAACAAATTTGTTCTAGAAAAAGATGTTTATACCATTGACAGTGATAACATAGAGAGAAAACTGGCTGCACCAATCAGTACTGGACGATCTGAATGACAAGTTTGTCAAATTTCTTTTCAAATGTACTTGAGTGCATATGATGTTTGTTAAATAAACATTATTTAAAATTAATAACTTGAAACACTGAATTCCACATCCTTTAGTGATCATTTTCATTTAGTAGCGTAGTTTTTTTAATTCTATATTGTGTTCTATTGTGTGAAATAAAGTTGTTTTTACATTTCATTTATTTCTATTATTTTGACCCAAGGTGCAACACCTGCTGTGCCTAGGTACAACTCCATGTTGTACCTAGGATTACTTTGCATTCTTCTATTGTATTAATTTTTACAAGGTTATTTTTAAAATTATCTTTAAATCAAAAATAGTGTTAAGAAGATAAATGTATGGTTAATGATCTTCATAAAAGAAAACAAAAAAGTTCAAACTAGGAGTTCAACTGAATTTTTAAAAAAATTACCAAAAAAACTGACCAGAGGTACAACCACTTCAGTTTATTGAAAGAGTATTGTCTCCCATTCAGATTAAAATGTTGCTAAAAATGTAGCAGTGTACTCTGAAAAATAGGCATGCTACCCTGCAAATTTTAATGCGGGAACTTGACTTGACTGCACTGTGGAGAAACTATGGGTACCACACATATGAACTACCGATGACTTCCTTCAGATGTTGGCATCTCTGCTTATATCAAGTTGATGAATTGGAAGGTGTTTCAAATAATCCTACAATTGATACTACATGGTCAAACATTTTGAAAATGATTGGTGCAATTGGTGCTAAAAAGTAGGAAATTTTACCACACCTGATATGTGCTATTTTTGTTGTGCCACACAGTAATGCAACTGCAGAAAGAATTTTTAATATTGTCTGTAAGAGTCAAACAGAATTTAGGCCAAACCTAGCCACCTAAACTTAAGGGACATTGTTAAAACCTTAAAAGTGAAGATGGCACCATTTTCAGAGGTTTGCCATTGTGTCACATTTTCAGAAAAAGAATTGGCGGATGCAAAGCATGTCACAGTGGCAGCACTTACAGGCAGCCAACTAGTTGAAAGAATGAAAAACTATTAGAAAGCACCAATCACTCACCTTAAAGATCATGGTAATCTCCATCGACAACACACTTCCAACACGTCAATTATCGTAATGTTTCTGGCCTTCAAAGGTTTACAGACATCTTGCTTACAATTCCTACTTCCGGGTATGAAACATCGTATTTTTTTTTTAAAGCCTTATGAGATGTAACTTTAAGCTTGTCAATTCCATAAAAAACCACACAAGCATACTACTCATTCATACAATTCAATTAAAAACTATGTACATATTTACATAACCTTACATTCCTAGGTGTTTAAACCTTTGTCAAGTGTAAATACCAAACTGCTCCTTCTGTTTCAAAACCCCTGCCACTTCCACTGCAAGTGTCACACTCATTCAGCCCCTCACACACAATCCTCTAGCGCTTTCAACAGACTACTGTCGTCATCAGGGGGCAGGTGTGTCTCACCCGCCCACCACAGCTCAAGTGAGCAGAGCCATCGAGGCACGGGCCCCAGTCGCAATCTCTGAATCATTGTGTCTCTGGCGCCATCTATTGTCCCTGCTGCTTCTCCCTTTTTCTTTCTAAGCTGCTGTTCAATTGTTATTAGGGCTTTCCATTGTTCGTTTAAGTTACTAGGCTCATTAATGTTGCATAATCTTGATCTGTTTTTTTCAATTAACACTGATTCTGCAATTCTTAACTGCCTTTCATTTTTACAGCTCTTAATAATTTTAATATCCCTCAAACCTTGGACATTGTTGATTTTCCATACAGTATTGGGTTAATGCTGTCTTAGCTTCTTTTTATTCCAATTATTTATATGCTGGTTCAATCTATACTTTAATTTATTCTTGGTGCTGCCTATATATGACACAGGTGGTTGCTGGTTTATAGGGATTTCATAAATTCCTGCTCTATCTAATTGGCTGATTTTTTCATTTTTAATCACTAAATTTTTTACAGTAAGTACCTGATTTCCTACCTGTATGTCATACTTGCTACAAACTTTATTAATTTCTGCTGAAACATTTTCTTCATATGGTATTGCCCCTACATATTTTACAAGTTTTTTATCATGTAGGGGCAATACCATATGTAGAAAATGTTTCAGCAGAAATTAATAAAGTTTGTAGCAAGTATGACATACAGGTAGGAAATCAGGTACTTACTGTAAAAAATTTAGTGATTAAAAATGAAAAAATCAGCCAATTAGATAGAGCAGGAATTTATGAAATCCCTATAAACCAGCAACCACCTGTGTCATATATAGGCAGCACCAAGAATAAATTAAAGTATAGATTGAACCAGCATATAAATAATTGGAATAAAAAGAAGCTAAGACAGCATTAACCCAATACTGTATGGAAAATCAACAATGTCCAAGGTTTGAGGATATTAAAATTATTAAGAGCTGAAAAACGATAGGCAGTTAAGAATTGCAGAATCAGTGTTAATTGAAAAAAACAGATCAAGATTATGCAACATTAATGAGCCTAGTAACTTAAACGAACAATGGAAAGCCCTAATAAAAATTGAACAGCAGCTTAGAAAGAAAAAGGGAAAAAGAGCAGCAGGGACAATAGATGGCGCCAGAGACACAATGATTCAGAGATTGCGACTGGGGCCCGTGCCTCGATGGCTCTGCTCACTTGAGCTGTGGTGGGCGGGTGAGACACACCTGCCTCCTGATGACGACAGTAGTCTGTTGAAAGTGCTAGAGGATTGTGTGTGAGGGGCTGAATGAGTGTGACCCTTGCAGTGGGAGTGGCAGGGGTTTTGAAACAGAAGGAGCAGTTTGGTATTTACAGTTGACAAAGGTTTAAACACCTAGGAATGTAAGGTTATGTAAATATGTACATAGTTTTTAATTGAATTGTATGAATGAGTAGTATGCTTGTGTGGTTTTTTATGGAATTGACAAGCTTATAGTTACATCTCATAAGGCTTAAAAAAAAAAAAAAACGATGTTTCATACCCGGAAGTAGGAATCGTAAGCAAGATGTCAACCTTTGAAGGCCAGAAACATTACGAAAATTGACGTGTTGGAAGTGTGTTGTCGATGGAGATTACCATGATCTTTAAGGTGAGTGATTGGTGCTTTCTAATAGTTTTTCATTTATGAATTGCACGTAAACTTTGCAGACTTTACTGGGGTTTAATACCTTTAAAGTGCAAATATAATAGTTGAAAGAAGTTTGGTTTAAAGTCATAATATTCCTAAATATGTAAAGAATTTTGATATAGAATGTATAAATATGTTCATAGGAAAAGTTGCCATTTATAAACTATCAGCATACATGGACATAATTTTTGATTAGTATTAAAGTGAAAGAAAACATTTTGTAAGGCAAAGCAAAACTAAAGCTCCAGGCAAAACTGACAGGTAAACATAATTATTATTTTTCAGTTTCTTTCCCATCATACTGGTAACACCACATATGAATACTGGGAAAAAAAAAGGGTTATGTGAAGTTGGTTTTTCTTTTTATAAGTATACATTGATTTCTAACCACACCCAAATTATAATTTTGAAGAAGAAATTTTCCTGATAGTAAAGAATTTTTGAAAATACATTCTCATAATTGTGCTGTTTAAAGAAGAAATTTATATGATAGTACAAGGCTTGTTAAAATACACAGTCATAATATTCCTAGACTTATTAATTTAATACTTCTGTATTAAAATTATTTCTGTTTAACAGTACTCATCAAATTGCTGAATTTAGAAACAGGAAAATTCATTAAAGCAGGACTATAATGGAATATTTTTATGATTGTGTCCTGTATGATATACAAATATTACAGGTTAAATAGTAGTACCACAATTTTCGTCATATTATCCACACTGACATGCAGACTGCGAAATTCACGTAATTTTTTTGTTTTCCTTCATATAATCTGCACTGGCATATAATCCGCATACTGTGACATTCAGATAAAAAATATAGCCGTATAATCCACACATCATAGATGTTGAACTGGAAGTGAAATTTCCGACAGAAAAGTTGGTCATATAGTGACCCAGGAGTCTGAAGAAGTAAGAACAAAAACAATTTTATTAAATGAAGAAATTCATTTTTAAAGGTTACTTTTTCATATTTTTATCTCCGGACATATAAAGCTCAGTGGCATGGCATCTATAGATCACGCCGATGCAGCTCCAGTGTATTGATTACACCTTACCAATGACGCTGATACAGAACAAGTCATAGAAATACTGTATGTACTTGAGTATAAGTCAAAAGTTTTTGGAGGAAATCCTGCTTTCAGAGTTTGGGGATCGGCTTATATGTGGGCCAATAAAAAATAGGGCTAGACTACCATAAATTCTCCCACGGAATTTAGTGACAGATTTTCTTACGTTTTAGACTGTGGCAGAGTGGCGTTCTGCATGTTACTGCATGATTGACTTTCACAAAACTGTTACGCAGTGACACAATCATATCCTCAATTGTGTCCACCACTTTTAGTTTAAATTCAGCAGTGTAACTGAAACGTTTCCTTTTCAAAGACATCATGAATAGCAATGAAGGAAAATATCAGCAGCAAAGATGTTGGTCAAAACGGTGAAAGACGAACAGCGCACACAAGATCTGAAAGAAGGAACACATAGGTTTGTGCAGCAAGTGCATACATTTTCATTGGCTGGTTGACAAAAACAGAGACGGCACAACAGTCAGGGTTGTCCTTCTCAACAATACAAAATGACTACTGCCGTCCCTCCCCACAACTTGCCTGATCTTTCATTATGACACCCTTCCCCTCACCTCTCCTCTCTGTACAAACTCCTGAACTGAGGAAAATTTTTCCGAGGGAGTTCCTTTTCCAATTATACCCCCTCTCCTGCACAATTACCCTGCAGATTTTTTTAAAAATCAAAGGGCCGTAAAACTTTTTTTTTAAAATCCGCGTATTGTCTGCATCTGCAGAACCTATATTTTAAACTTTTTTAGCAGATAATCCGCGGATTATGTGACGAAAATTGCGGCACTATAATATTGTTCTTAATTTTGCAAAAAATTGGCATGTTACATTACTGAAAATTGTGTTCCATTACTGAAACATTACTGAAAATTCCCCTGTTGATTACTGATAAGTTCTGCTAGAGGTTGGCATCTCTGTGTGTGGAGTGTGGAAAACTCTGTTCATGTGAGCATTGGAGACCAATGATGAGGGGCAACGAGGGCACTAGCAGAGAGGCTGGATGGAATTTCTTTTCCGTAAGGAGAGTTGTGGCACAAAGTTGGAGCTTTGGTACTGGGGATGTTGCAGAAGGTATTAACATGCAGTTTCTGAAGATATGATTTTATCTTTCTGCTATTTGTCAGTAGACTGAGTCATTGAATTTATTGTTAAAAAGGAGAATAATGAAGTGAAGGAAATAGTGTAATGGGAAAAGTTGCTAACTTCACCTCCTTTTTGTGATGCTACAATGGTGCCCAACTATAAGTAGAATTGTATTTCCCCCATTTATCTCTCTTTCTCTCCCAGTTCTGTTGAAGGATACATTGCCTCCCAACTTGAAGTTCAGATTTACAGACACCAACCAAGGAGTTGAATGCCTTTTCTTCTTGATGCAACATCAAGATGCTGTGTGTTTTAAAAAGTGAACAGATCTTGATGTCGTGAAGGTACATAGAGAGTTTTGGTCATTTGGAAGGATAAAAGTGTACAGAAAGGTTTAGTCATCTGGAAGTCTGGGATGGACCCACTGGTAGAAGGAAAGGAAGGTGACATATGGTCAGTCTGTTGCAGGCTGTTAAATAAGTTTGAATCTGGGTTTGCCTTACTACCTACAATTTCCATTTAGTGAAACTTGCTATTTTGGGGTATTTTAATATGTAACAATTTTTAGAATGTATGAAAAGCATGCCCAAAACTTAATCAGCAATTATTTTCACTTGTGGGCAACATATGTGCAGATTTGCTAAAGCAGTAGCATAGCTGCCAAGTGTCACAATTTAATTGGAATATACCCAATTTTTGGACCCAATATGAAGAATCCAGTTTTTGAGAAAAAAAAAAAATGTTGAATTTTATTTGTAATTTTTTTCATTTCTTTGCTGTAATATTTTTCCTGTTTCCTTCCATTAATTCCACGAGAATTTTCTCTGCAAAATTTTATGATCTTCAGTTAAATTTTCATGGCATAAATGTAGCATTATACTATTGCCATGTCTAAATTATTTATTACTTGCAGATTGTTTGGAAAGGCACATGCATGGTTTTAGGAGTGGTGAACATCTGCAATGTGATCTTCATTGCCAAAGTTGCTGCTGGCAAGATCAAGTTAGGTGGCTCAGGCCATGGAGTGAAAAACCAGTTTTATGAACTCCGACAAGGAGTGGCACTCAATGTTCTGTCATGAACTTTTATTGTTCTGTGAGCAGCATCTGTGAAGTGTGGATGTCTCTGATCATTGGCCTTTGTTTCAACATTTTGATTTTGATTTTAAATTGTATGATGAGGCCAAGATGCAGGGAGCAAATTTTTTTACAGGAATGTTGTGAAGAATCTGATTTTCTTAAATCATCTTGGAAAAGGTGATGCCATGCCTACTGAGCAGTTTGTAATTGCAACTTTTCTAATGCTCATGGGAATATTGTGCATTCTAAAACTACAAAGAATGTTTCCAATCACAGTTGAAGTAAAACATTACAACATTACATTTATTTATGTCGGCACTCAGTGATTAGCACAGATTCATGCTGAAGTTCTTTTCACAGGATATCTATTGAAGCATAATATTCCAATAGCAACACTTGACTACATATTTTGTTTATTATCAACGATGTTCCTATATTCTCTGGAAGTGAAAAAGTGTGTCTTTATGGGTGAACTCGTATTGTCCATGAAATGGCTTCACATTTTTTTCTTCATTCAGATATGATTTGTATTCTCAAGAAAAGAACCTTTTTTCCAATACAACAGATGGTAGCAATGACAGCACTGATCAGCTTTATCCAGTTGTAGGGACTTACTTTAATATAATAATAGGAAAAAAAAAATAGAATCTGTTAAAAGATAACAGATTCTATTTTTTTTTTTTTTAGCATCCGTGGAAATAAGTTCAACAGGAGAAATTGCAAAATTGATAAGTAAAAAATTTGTAAGACTTGTCATTTCTTGAAAAAATTGCTTTGCTGTGCCCTACAAAAAAAAAAAAAAAAAAAAAATTCTTTTTGGGTGCTAAGAAAAGATCTGAAGTCTAATAATTTCATATTTATGAATTACGGATAGTGTTGGACAGGGTTGGAAAATTACTGGGTGCCAGGTCGCCCGTGCACCTAGATTTTTGGTCCTGGCACCCAACTTTTTTACTTCAAATTTTGTAATTTGTAGTCATTACTTTGAGTTCATAGATGCAAAATGTAACTTCAACAAATTGTAATTTAATAACATCAAACTCTGAAAATTTCTGCTTTAATCGCATTTATAAATTCTGTCAGCTTTTATCCTGAACCGTGTGTTTCAAGAACAGAAACGCGATGAAACTCTGAGTCATGTGACTAACCTGTCAAATCGCGGAAGCATTGAAGATCACACTGTTTCGTTTAAGCTGCCAGCCGGGAGCAGAAACAGCAAGACGCGACGACGCCCTTTGCAGATTCCCGGGAAGGTTTTGTTTTTCTATTTTCTTAACATTGTTTTAAAAATTTCTTTAAATTTTAAAACAAAGGAAGGGAAATTTTCACGCATTTTTAACATTGGCTCCCGTTTAAGATGTAAAGCTGTAATTGATAGATCATGCAGACAACTATAATCGATGGCTCGCCCCTCCCTCATTTCATTTTAACTTTCATTCTTCCATATTTTTCAAACAGATAACTTCAACTGGATGAAATATAATTGCTTTTCTTGAGCTTTGAATCTCGGAAGCGATATTTTTAAAAGTGCATAGAAACATTTTGGAAGCTAATGGTCTCAATTCTCCCCCCTCTTTTTTTTTCTTTTTTGGAATGGAGGCCTAAATTTTAATCTAACTTAAAGTTAAATTAAGGCAATTTCTTTCTTTCTTTTTTTTTATTTTTCTACGAGAGCCATACCCTATTTTTAAAGCATTTTCTCCGTTTCTGCAGCCGTCGGCTTTCCGTAAGTTGACATCACAACTTTGTTTTTTTTTCCCTTTTGCTTCCAGACAGTTTCACTTCAGTATTCAGTTAGATTGATAAGGTGTTTTTTTTTGTTCTTCCTCTTTTTTTTTTTTTAAAAACCATATCTTTACACATTTATCGTCCGTCTTCCGTTTTTCACGGTCGCATTACGCGGCATTCCGGAAGTTGATCGCAGTTTTTGCGTTTTTTTGTTTCAGATAGCTTCGTTTCAGTTAAATTGTTGCTGTTTTTTTTTTTTTTTTTACAAAATCTATATTTGTTTAGTGTTTGCAACATTCCCTTCCGTTTCTGAGGCCATGCGGCATTTTGGAAGTTGACGGTCACATTTTATTTTTTTATTTTATACGTATTTTTATGCCCCCTGTGTATGTGATCTTCATAGTTTCCAAAGCTGTATTGCACAGTACTCTGGAAGCTGACGGTCGAAATTTTTTTAGCTGTTATTTTCTTCCAGATAGTTTTATCTCAGATTGATGAGATTAAAAGTTTTTTTTTTTTCACATTCTATTTTATGTTTAGATTTTTATCAAAACTATGGAACCCTGAGATTTATAGACCGAATTTGAATTTCATTTAGCAGGAAGTAGAGTGGGTAATAGGCAGTGCTTAATACACTTATATTATTAGTCTTGGTTCCGACATCATCACCATGCCTTACGTTTGTGCATGATACTTTAAAATTTGCTTTTGTTTCACTTGGCTCCTAAATTTTGGAGCTGGCTCCTAGATCTGGAGCTTATTTTTCCCGCCCTGGTGTTGGAACTTGAACTTAGTAGAGGCAGCCCAGCCACTGATGGTTGTTTATTGTTGGTGGGTGACATAAAAACCGCAACTGTTGTGCGCTGATGGTTTTGATTCTGGTTAAACCTCAATGAGCTAGAAGGAGATGAAGTGCGAACATAGAAATTGAGAATTGAATTAGAAGTTTGTGATTTATTTGCACTAACATGTGTGTCTTCGTGTGTATGTGTATTTGTGCATATAAATGGATTAGAAATCTCATCCTTGTTGCCTCTCATTTGTCAGAGTAACTCTTCAAAAAGGTAAGAATATTCCTTCGCAAATAGATATTTGAAACAGATTTGGCGCCACAACGTGAGACAACTCTAGTTGATGTTGTTCATGCCCGAGATTAAGATATACCGAATTTTCGAACATGGGGTCTGAAGCACAGAAAAAAGCTCTTGAGAAACTAAAGAGAAAAAGAAGTACAATTAGGTCACTTATTACTAAACTTCTGAATAAAATCACAGAATTATTGGAATGAGAACAAGAAGAAATTATTGATGATTTAGAAGAATTACGTGGGTTTATCAAAATGGTTTTCAATTGGTGCAGGAGTCAAACAAGTTTGTATAATATCACCATGACTGTTTAATATATTTATGGATGCATGCATGCGTGATGCCAAAATGGATAATACTGGTTCATGTCTTGGTAATATGTGTGTGTGCAGATTGTTTTATGCCGATAACTCAGTCATGTTAGCATAGAGCAAATGTAAGTTGTAGAGTATGTTGTCCCGGATGTGCTAAGTTTGTATGAATTTCAAACTGAGTATAAATAAGGGAAAAACCAAAGTTATGGTTTTTGAGCAAGAAATTGTTAGCACTGAATGCAGTATAAGTCTAAATGGCACAGTGATTGATTAGCTCAATGAGTTTGTGTATTTAGGAAGCATGTTTGACAGAGAACAAATTAGATGGTGAAATTAGTAGGCGACTGAATTCTTCATTGGAAGTCATAGCTGCTCTGGGAGGTTAGTCCCGCATGGCTGTGTATGAAAGTGTAATTGTTCCTACTCTGATGTATGGTAGTGAAACCTGGGTACTTCAGAAGAAACATAGAAATCATTTGAGTGCTGGAGAAATGCGTTACTTATGGTGGGTTTGTGGCAAGACATGTTCTGAGTGTGTGAGGAATGAAGATGTGTTGCAGTTGTGTAATGTGAAGCAAAATGTTGTTAGCAAGATGGAGACTAATATTCTTTGGTGGTTTGGCCAGGTTGAAAGAATGAGTGATGAGATGCTTACTAAGAACTTTTTTTAGCCCAAGTAGCAGGAAGGAAAGGCATAGGAAGGCCAAGGAAGTCATGGGAGGATCAGATTCAAAAGTGTCTGCAAGAGAAAAAGATTGAGTATGAAGTGTAGAAGGTTTTGTATACATAGTGTGATGGATGTCAATGAAGCCCAAGTTCTGTGTCAAGATCGCTGTAAATGGAGAAATTTGATATGGCAACAGTAAGTAAATAATCAGTTAAAAAGATAGAAATTTATCTGGTAGTCTGTATTTCTTTGTGGAGCTAACATCTGAATCTCAGAGAACAGCTTAGTGATATGTGTGTATGTAACGTGGGCAATTACGCAATAAAAGTGAACAAGTAATTTAATTAGATAAAGAAATTGAAGATTGAATTGAGGATTTAGATGAACTTGAAGTTGAATTTTAGAACAGTCAAGAATACAGAGACCATATTATCAGCTGTAATGCTTAATTAGATAAGTGGTTGCATAGATGTCTAATGTGGGAAATTGCAGCAGTTCAGAAAATATAGCACTTAAGCCTGAGGCCTCTGGGCTGAAGAATATAGGTAAAATAAAACTTCCAAATCTTATTATACATACATGTCAACAACTCAGTTACTGCATTGTGTACTGTTTCTCATGTTGTATTATTGTTAAAGTGCTCGCGGGAAACATTGTCTTTGCTTGACAAAGGATTATAATCATAAAAGGCTATAGAATTTATACATTACATACATACATATCGCTAAGCTGTTCTCTGAGATTCAGAGGTTAGCTCCAAAAAGAAATACAAACTACCAGATATTTTTACTTATTGTTGTCGTATCAAACTTCTCCATTTACAGCGATCTTGACATACAACTCGTGCTTCACTAATATCCATTACACGCAGTACACAAGATCTTTTATACTTCATACTCATAATCTTTTTCTCACGCAGACACTCCTGAATCTGATCCACCCATGTCTTCCTTGGCCTTCCTCTGCCTTTCCTTCCTGCCACTTGGGCTGAAAAGATTTTCTTAGTAAGCATTTCATCACTCATTCTTTCAACATGGCCAAACCACCGAAGCATATTGGTCTTCACCTTGCTGACAACATTTTGCTTCACATCACACAACTGCAATACATCTTCATTTCTCACACAATCATATTGTGTCTTGCCACAAACCCCACGTAAGTAACACATTTCTCCAGCGCACAAACAACTCCTATGTTTCTTCTGCAGTACCCAGGTTTCACTACCATACATCAGAGTAGGAACAATTACACTTTCAAACACAGCCATGCGGGACTCTCTAGAGAACCCATCATTCCTGTGAAAACCTCCCAGAGCAGCTATGGCTTTGAAAGAAGAATTCACTCGCCTACTGATTTCACCATCCAACTTGTTCTTTCTGTCAAACATGCTTCCTAAATACAGAAACTCACTCACCTGGTCAATCACAGTGCCATTTATACTTACATTACATTCAGTGCTACCCATTCCTCTCTCAAACATCATAACTTTGGTTTTTCCCTTATTTATACTCAGTTTGAATTTCATGCAAACTTCGTGCATCCGAGTCAACATACTCTACAACTCACTTTTGCTCTCTGCCAACAGGACAGTGTCATCAGCATACAGCAATCTGCACACACGGATATAACCAAGACATAAACCACTATTATCTATTTTGGCATCACGCATGCATGCATGCATCCATAAATATATTGTAGAATTTATAATAAATAGGTATACATCAATAACAGGATCCAAGGTTGTTACTTACATTTGGTCATGGAGCATTCTGGAATAGTCACTTTGTGACGAAATTATGTCTATCTAGTTTCAAATGGTAGGCTTCATTTCTTCAAATAAACTGTGATTCTGTCAAATCTTCACATTGAAGAATTAAGTTCAAGTACGATATTTAATCCCAATATTATTCTATACTTTGTTTCTAAATGGTAAGGCAAAAAACAGTAATTGAGTATTCCTCTTATTGGGTCGTCATTTAAAAGAAGATATTTAAGTACATTAAAATATTGAACATTCCAAACCTTATTTTGAAGGTGTGTTGATCTGGTAAGAAATATCATGCTTTGATAATAGCTCAGTCTTTGTTTCCCGCCGCACCAAATTCCCAAACTAGTTTCAACTAACATTTCGTAGTCTTCTTCTGTGGGCAAAAAATGATGTATTTCTCATCGTTCCGGTTGTTCTTCGGCCAACTATCTCAAATCCACTGGCTGACTCAAAAGCTCCCGTTGGCAGAACCTTAGCGCATTCAGATTTTGGTTTCATTGCGCATCCCACGTCATGCGCGTTTCTGATTGGAACGCCCGAATTGCCCCCAATTCCAATTCCTCCAGTGTCTCCATCTTTCGTATGTCAATAGACTTATTATTTATCTTGAACTTACACTTTTTATTTTTACTTTGTTTTTTTCTTGTTCTTTCTTTTTTTCTTGCTCTATGAGGTATCTCCATGCGTATGGAAGGTCCATTGGGTCGTTATAGTTATAATTATAACAACCCAATGGACCTTCCATACGCATGGAGATACCTCATACAGCAAGAAAAAAACCGAAATAAAAATAAAAAGTGTAAGATCAAGACAAATAATAAGTCTATTGACATGCGGAAGATGGCGACACCGGAGGAATTGGGAGCGAATTCGGACGTTCCAATCAGAAACACGCATGACGTGGGATGTGCAATGAAACCAAAATCTGAATGCGCTAAGGTTCTGCCGGCGTGGAGCTTTTGAGTCAGCCAGTGGATTTGAGATAGTTGGCCGAAGAACAAACAGAACAATGTGAAAATACATCATTTTTTGTCCAGAGAAGAAGACTACGAAATGTTAGTTGAAACTAGTTTAGGCATTTGGTGTGGCAGGAAACAAAGACTGAGCTATTATCAAAGCATGATATTTCTTACCAGATCCCCTTCAAAATAAGGATTGGGATGTTCAATATTTTAATGTTCTTAAATATCATCTTTTAAATGACGACTCAACAAGAGGAATATTCAGTTACTGTTTTTTACCTTACCATTTGGAAACAAAGTATAGAATAATATTGGGATTAAATATCGTACCTGAACTTAGCTCTTCAATATGAAGATTTGACAGAATCACAGTTTATTTGAAGAAACGAAGCCTACCATTTGAAACGTGATAGACATAATTTCGTCACAAAGTGACTATTCCAGAATGCTCCATGACCAAATGTAAGTAACAAGCTTGGCTCCTGTTATTGATGTATACCTATTTATTATAAATTCTATAGCATTTTATGATTATAACCCTTTGTCAAGCAAAGACAATGTTTCCTGCGAGCACTTCAACAATAATACAACGTTAGAAACAGTAAACAATGCAGGAACTGAGTTGTTGACATGTATGTATAATAAGAATTATAGCCACTTAAATAAATTCAACACCTTGAGGTGTATGAAGAATTGATTGAATTAAAACTTCCAAAATTTGTTATCAAAAGGTTTAGTGGGGATTTTGAAAGCTGGCAAGAATTTTGAGCACAGTTTGAAACTGATATTCATCATAATGAAACATTGACTAAAATAGACAAATTTAATTATTTGAAAAGCCTCTTGAAGGGTCCAGCATTATTTACGATGGTTAGTTATTTCTGAAAGGAACTATGATACAGTGGTGGAAATATTAAAACAGAGGTATGGAAGAAAAGATACATATAATTTTCAGAGCACATGTAAACAAACTTCTTAGTTTAAATTCTGTTCGTAATACATCACATTGGAAAGAACTATGTGAATTATATGATTTGTGTGGAATTCAGATTCGTAGTTTGGAATCCCTTGGCATCAAATTGAACAGTTATTGGAATTCGTTCCCACTATTCATTAAATTAGTTCCTGATAGTATTGTTTTAGAATTCAATAGAACAAAAAAGGGTAATGAGGCTTGTAAGGTGTCAGAGCTCCTTGACTACCTCAAATTTGAAATTGAAAACAGGGAACATAACTTTTTTTTTTATTATTGTATGTATCTTTCAACTATATAGTTGTGATATTTTGCACTGTTTTTCACCAGAGGTGCCAACTTTTGAAAAATATTGGGTGGGCTCAAAGGCTTGAGTTATGATTTTATAAAAAAAAAATCTCATAAACCCTCCTTTACATAGATCCTGATATTTGCTTTCATACCATCAATAAGACTACGGATAGTATATAATATAGAAAGCTGAAAAATAACAAATTGGAGATCTAACACAAAGATTCTGAAATGTTAATAATAACAATCACCTAAAATATATACAGTTAGTAATTAACCCTACAATGCGTACTTTAACCAGGCCTGTTTGTAATCCGGGTGTAGCCCGTAAATCCGGGTTTTTGTCACATTCCAAACCCGTAAATCCGGGTTTTTGTCACATTCCAAACCCGTAAATCCGGGTTTTTAAGTTTTTAGAAGAATTTGAGATGCTTTGGACATTTCATCTAAAAATGCTACAAAATGATAACTAAAAGTTCAAGTTCCATTTTCTTTGGGAATTAGTGTTTGATTAAAAATACCACATGTCCGTGTGGATCGTGAATGTAGACGATTTGTGACACCTTGAGTGTTTCTTTTGTGACACCTTTAGTGTTTTTTTTTTAATCATTGTGACACCTTTAGCGTTTCCTTTTTTTATCATTGTGACACCTTGAGTGTTTCTTTTTTATCATTGTGACACCTTGAGTGTTTCTTTTGTTATCATTGTAACACCTTGAGCATTTCATTTTTTATCAATGTGACACCTTGAGCATTTCTTTTTTTTTATCATTGTGACACCTTCAGTGTTTCTTTTTTTATCATTGTGACACCTTTAGTGTTTCTTTTTTTTTTATCATTGTGACACCTTGAGTGTTTCTTATTTTATCATTGTGACAACTTGAGCGTTTCTTTTTTTATCATTGTGACACCTTGAGCGTTTCTTTTGTTATCATTGTGACACCTTGAGTGTTTCTTTTTTTTATCAGTGACACTTTGAGTGTTTCTTTTGTTATCATTGTGACACCTTGAGTGTTTCTTTTGTTATCATTGTGACACCTTGAGTGTTTCTTTTTTTACCATTGTGACACCTTGAGTGTTTCTTTTTTTATCATTGTGGCACCTTGATTGTTTCCTTTGTTATCAAACAAGCTCTCAAGATAACAGCCTGCTGAAAGGAAGGCTTTTTTTCATTATTTTGAAAGTTGCATCTACATCAAATAATTTGATTATATTAGATTAAGTTAATCCAATGAGCTATTGAATGGCATCCACTGTGGGCTTCAAGTAAAACTGATCTACATAGACTGCTCAATTAACATAATATGAAGTGCGAAATTTGATTTCAAAGATGCAATGCCTGAAGGTTTTTGCACAGTGAAAGGAAATTGGGTACTATAAAAGATGCGAAGTTTAACTGCACTAGGACCTATTTGTTGTGTAGCCAGTTTATATGTACGTAATATATAAATATTCGTAATATGCATTATATGTATATTTGCACTGAGCTGAGAGTTTCAGGGTTTCTTGTGTCACCTCACAATCACCACTGAATATTACAGTCCGTTAATATTAATTTTCCGGGTTTCTTGTGTCACCTCACAATCACCCCTGTTTAACCCTACAATTATTTTTCACGTAAATAAAAATAAATAAAATCACTTATTTGTATAAAAAATATATTTATGCTAATAATTCAAAAAATATACTTACAAGAATATAAATGTCAAACAATACTTTAAAAATAAGTTTTTTGAAAATAAAATTCGTGCATTGTAGGATTAAATCATCACAAAGGTGTTGTTTAGCATAATTAACATAAATTCTGGAAATTTTATAATTATGAAACATTTCTTAAACTTGTGGACTTTTGAAGTCTTTTTAAAATAAAATAGAGCGTGGATTCACTAATCACCAGTATTTAGCATGGCATGTTGCAAATGTATTTCTCCTGACGGCACTTCTCCCTTTTAATTCATTGCAAACATCTAAATCCAACTGTTCAGTGTTGTCCTTATGTACACTTAAAACAGCAATGTGGTTAAGTCTTTTCTGGGACATTGAAGAAAACGCAAAAATGTCTTTAGTTTTTTCAAAGTGGAAAAAGATCTTTCGGCTATTATAGTATTGTCAGAGTTAGACGTAGAAATTTCATGAATTCAGGCACAATGTTACAAATAGCATTCGGCTTCAGAAATTTTACTACATCACCAAAAGTTCTTAATTCTATATGCAACACTGCAGCACTGTCACACACCATATTCTTCTGTGACCGTAAAATATCATAATCGTGAATGTCATCATTGAAAACACACCTGACATCGTCTACTTTTCCGATAACAACATTTTCCTCTGTGTCTAGAATTTCACTCTCCTGGAAACGTTCTTTAAAGGATACATTCACACAATCCATAAATTCGTAGAATTTGTACACAAAATACTTTTTTGCATCAGTAAATTCATTCCTTATGTGTTTACGATCATCTAGGCAGTGAGACAGCTTCCTTTGCTTGGGGACCCTTGGTTCTGACAGTTCAAGCTCACATGCTCTTCTTGTAGTTTTCTCCTGGAACATTTCAAAATTATCACGATTGGCTTGAAATGTTTGTATCAAATCCTGAATGAGACAATTTTCTTTATGAAAGTCAAGGTTTACATTTTGTAGTTTTACATTTGTTGCATCCAGAGGGTTAAAATATGTGACAGCATATTTAAATAAGCAAAATGTTCAAATGACTCTAGTAGTAATAAGTAACTGGAGGCTTTAGTAGCAGCATCAGTTTTATCGTTTTCAGAAAAATCTGAAAGAAATAAAAGGACATCTTGATAGTTGTCTATCAGGGATTTTAAACTAAGGACACTGACAGTGAATTGTGTTAGACAAAAGGGTCTTAAATTTTGTTCTGAATCATGTATGTTGGTGTCTCTTATAGCATTAAACCAGTTCAACCTTTTCAGGGAATCTCTTGTCATGTTGATCAAATCTTTAGTTATATTTAACACATTTCTGCAAGTTGTAATAGGCCTCACACTGTCTTGCACCACTAAATTTAATGAGTGCATGAAACAATGCAAATACCTTGCTTTTTCATTGACTTGTAAAATCCTTGCCTGTACCCCCTTGTATTTCCCGCTTAAATTCGAAGCCCCGTCATAGCACTGTCCGCGACAATTCTGGACATTTAGTCTTAGTCTTAATAAAATGTCACTCACAATATTGAAGAGATTGATGGCATCTGTTGCTGATGTTTCGTAAAACCCAATGAAGTGCTCTTGCTTCTCAAGTTCTTTAAAAATGACACACAAACATTTTGACACTTGTTTTTTCTTTGCCACATCAGTAGTTTCAACCATAAGAAGGCCAAAATAACCTGCTTCTTGGATTTCATTAGCCAACAAACGAAGCAGTTTTATTTCCATGATTTCAAGCATTTCGTTTTCTGCTCCGTGTGACACCCACTTATAAGATTCTCTTTCAACATATTGCTTAAGTTCTGGAGAATCTCAACATCAGAGTTTCAGAAGCTAGTGAAAATTACTTGTTTTGTCCTTATGTCCCTGGATTGCCAGTCCCTGCTTTGATAAGTATAACAATGATGAAAATAATTTATATAAAGCAATACAGGAATTTTTAAGGTCTTGCAACTTTGAAAAATTCAAACACGATGCAAATTTCACTCAACTCTGCACTGCCGCAACTTTGGAACTCGTTTTTTGTGACACTGGGAGGTTCATGAGAACAGAATTTTCTTAAAGCATGTTTCCAATTGGAAAAGCCAGAAGAAATGAAGCAAGGATCAGCTTTGGTGGAAGAATTTAATAGATTTTTATCATGAGTTTCCTTGCATACATAATAAATACCACCTTTTTGTTTTCATTGTAAAAAATCCATGGATGTTTGCCCTACCATGTATTTTGAAAAGTTCTACCAGCACTTTTGCATTCACTTGATATTATAGAATCACTAACTTCGGAATTATTTGAAGATGAACTTGATTAATCAGTAAAAGCCGGTTTCCAAACCAAAATTAAATCTATAGTATCGGAACTTTGGGCTGTATTGTCCAGCCGGGGCCACTTGTTTACAAATTTATCCATGATCAATCTTATGTCTTATAATCTTAACATGATTCACAATCACACTAAGAAAACCACACTGCACCAATGCAATATTAGCACACACACAAATTAACTTCAACTGATTCTTTCTGTGTGAATATACGGAAATTATAAACTTGGAAAATACAAATCTAGCGAGCCGCGAACTGTTTGCACCTGCACTCACCAGAACTCGGTGTTTCCAAATGACCATTCGTTCTCTTCAATTCCCACATGTGAATCCCGGCATTGGGACTGGAATTTTTATCCCCAGGCCCCACCCCATTCACTGCCAGATGAGACATCAGACTGCCTGCCACCCATCTTGCCCAGGGAAGCGATTAGAAGGGGTATTGCAAGTATTTCTCACAACGCTGCAAGAGGATACACAAAAAGAAGCACCACGTGCGAAAATAAGAGATTTTTTTAGACTTCGTTTGAGAACTCGGAGAATGAGGTTGGATTTTGGACGAGGAGAACCGACAATGGTTCATGTTGCTTCGAATTGCCTAAGCGTTGAAAATTATATGTAAATAATTATATTTGAACTCAAAAAGGATAAAATAGATATTTGAAACTCATTTAGCCTTGTTATTTGAAACATACATTCTATACTTATGTTTTCCATAACACAAGATCAAATATTTTTATAAAGTAATTTTTCTAAAAAATCTAGTACAGTCCTACGTAATATAGTAATAATCATAATAAAATACAGCAAATTATTGGGTGGGCTCGGGTCCCACGGGTTGGCACCATGTTTCTCACGTTGTATGAATATCAAAGTGTTCGTGGGAAAAAAAAAATCAAGGTAAAGTATTATATAAATAAAAGTAGTTACTCACATCTTCATTTTCCTGATAAACGTCTGGATGTCGCACTATTTTCTTGTGTTCTTCAAGGTGTTCCACAAGTCAGAAGCATAAAATTTGCTTTGAAGTTGTCTGTTAAAATTTCCAGCAGTCACTTAATGAAGATACTCCAAATGGTGAGTTGGTATAGGTGGGTAATTACTCTTCTTAAGGAATCATGACTCAAATCAATAAAATAATCCATTATAAAATTAAATAAACAAAATAATAAAAACAGCAAAAGGTCAAGCCTTCAAGTTCAAGGGAAATTGATCTGATAAGATATTCAGTCTTGACTATAGCATAGACTTCTTTTCCCGCTGTACTAAATATTCCCAAACTAGTTCGTAGTTTTGACTATCATTCTTGTAGTCTTCATCTGTGGGTTTAACAATGTTTTTTTCATTGTGCATGTTGCCCAGTGGCCAAATATCACACAATCAGGCTGAGAGGAACAGTATCTCAGGTTCCAGGGAGAGGGCAAGTCCCTTCTAGGAAAAATTCTTATTCGGCTTCGACAATGTCTCAAAATTTTAGTGCAGAACAGTTTGAGGATTACTATGACCCAAAGAAGATAGGTAACTAGGAGGTCCCAAGAAAGTTCAGGAAGCACCCATGTACTCTTGAGGGCTTCACTCAGCCAATAACTGACAAAAATGGATGCTTCTTACCTAATGTGCCAAAACCTCCTTTTGAGGAATGGAGTTACTTCAAGGGAACTTGGGGCTGAAACCGTTTCTCTCAGCCCGATTGTATGATATTCGGCTGCTAAACAGTGGCGGAAAGAAAAACAATAATGAAACAGGGTAGATGTTTTAACTGTCTCAAGAAGCATCATCTTGCAAAGACATAATAAAAGGTTCTATCGTGTTTACGTTAACTTTCTATGTAGATCTCTGCCATCTTAACACGATCTTATTGGATTCAAGTAAAACAATTGACAGGTTAAAATAATTTAATCTGATGAAGGTTAATATTAATATATACAGTAAACATTAGACCTTTCAGTTCCGCAACGGACCCATCTTCCGATGTTAGTAGCAAATCGGAACTGAGTATGATATTTAAATACGATAATGAGAAGTAATTCCATGATAGCGTCACATGCGCTTGAAAGACATTGTATCTCATGAATAGATTTGAAAACAATTGATATATATATAGTACATGTCAAGGAATGTATTTAAAATATTATATATGAAGAAAATATTGGTATGTCTCCATGTGTTAAATTGTATTAAGCGATGTGACAAGGAGTATCTTCATTATAACCATATTTGTGAATAAACAGGCTTTCCATTAGGAGGATTGATGCTCTAGAGCAGGGTGTAGTGAGAATGTTGGCTTCCTTCTAACATGGGTAATGAGATCCGTTGTGTGATAAACGTGATAAGAAAGTCTTTGATGAGCCTGTTTTTACGTTTTCCAACCGTAGGTTGAAGAAGCGTATATGCTCCAGCTTTTTCCGTCCATCTGTCGGCACGATAACTTACATAAAAATGGTTCGATTTCGATGAAATTTTAGTATGTGTAGGGGACCACCTGGGAACGAACCCTATTGATAATGGGACAAATGGGGTTAAAGGTCACGACATAGGAGCGGGATCCATTCCATTGCCCTTATGCCCCATAACTTGCGTAAATGTGGTTCAATTTCAATGAAATTTTAGTGTGTGGTTGGGGACGGCCTGGGGACAAACCCTATTGAAAATGGGTGAAGTGGGGTCATAGGTCAGGACATAGGAGCGGGATGCATTCCACTGCCCTTATACGTCATAACGTGGGTAAAAATGGTGGTTCGATTTCGATGAAATTTTAGTATGTAGTAGGGGACCACCTGGAGAGGAACCCTATTGTAAATGGGGTCAAAGGTCGGGACATAGGATCGGGATCCATTCCATCGCCTAGGTGGACGTCAAGTAATTTTGCTTCCTATATTTCCAATGGAAAAACTTTTGTACACATTTCCTTCACAATTAGTGTGTTCCCAAGGATGGAAATTTGAACATCAATTAAAATGACTTCATATTATAACTTGGAATACTTAACATTTTCTAAAACATAACCATAATTATATTAAAAAACAATAACGTTTCCTTTGGTGGTGTTGAAACCAGAAAAAAGATGGCGTGACATGTACTTTGATAACCTCAGTAGACAAATAAATGTTGGATTGCATAATTATGATTATGTTTTAGAAAATATTGAGTATTCCAAGTTATAAAATGAAGCTATTTTAATCGATGTTCAAATTTTCATTCTTAGGAACGCATTAATTGTGAAGAAAAAGTGTACAGACGTTTTTCCATTGGAAGTATAGGAAGCAAAATTACTTGACATCCACCTTAAAGGAGCAATTCTTGTATCTATGTAAATTTTGTTTTGAAAACGGCTCTAAGGATTTTGGTGAAAGTCGTTAACCTACCGTTTTCTGGTACTAGAAATCGATTTAGCTTGATCTTGACTTTAGGAAAATTCGTTTAGTGGGTTAAATAACGAGCCCGAATTACCATGTTTTTAGTGTCATGGCGTCGTCCCATTAATGTTACTCGTGCTTAGAAATCTTATGACGTCACAAACTCGTGATTGAGATGTTGCCGCGCGGTCACACCATCTGTCTCGTTACGTGACACTTTGTGTGTCGATCCTATTAAAGTTTTATGACGTCACACTCTTTCGAGCAGACGGTCGTGATTCCCATCTGCCTCATTACGTTACGCGTTGTGTGCCTATGTCCGTCCGCACGATAACTCGCGTAACAATCATTCGATTTCAATGAAATTTTAGTATGTGGTAGGGGAACACCTGGGAAGGAACCCTATTGAAAGTGAAGGAAATGGGGTCCATTTCACTGCTCTTATGCATCATAACTAACGTAAAAAAGGTTCGATTTTGATGAAATTTTAGTATGTGGTAGGGGACCACCTGGAGACAAACCCTATTGAAAATGGGCGAAATGGGGTCAAAGGTCAGGACATAGGACCGGAATCACTTCCATCGCCATTATGCGTCATAACTTAGGTAAAAATGCTTCGATTTGGATGAAATGTTAGTATGTTGTAGGGGCCTGCCTGGGGATGAATCCTATTGAACATGGGTGAAATGGGGTCAAAGGTTAGGACACAGGAGAGGAGTGGGATCTATTCCATAGCCCTTATACGTCATAACTTACATAAAAATGCTTTGATTGCGACAAAACTTCATTATGTTATTTCGAAGGTATACCGAACCGGTTCTGTTGAATATCATTGAAATGGGATCAAAGGTCAGGGCACAGGACCAAGATTTATTCCACAGCCATTATTCTCATAACTTGAGTAATGATTTCTGGTATTTTGGAAAGCATATTATAATCAATGCATTGCATGATTTTACTAACTTGTTATGTTATATTGATGCTCTTTTAAACGAGTTTTTAAGGAGTAAAGTGTAGATCTAACATAAATTCGATCTTCATTCTGAATGTCCACGGTCTTCAATGGAATGATGCAAACTCCATATCGATTGTCTAAACGAAAGTCTCTATCATTTTTTATTGTTGATAGTATATTACGTGTTCTTATACCAAATCCTATATATATTGTAGCGATGGCAAACATTTTTGAGGATATTAATAATGTTGGGGATGTATGGTAGTGATCCCACATATTTAATTGGTCTACGATCTCTGATTAAAGTAGTATCAGACGTGCGATAGATTTTCTTTACGACAGAATTAACAATGTTGTTAGAGTAGCCATGATGAGATGCAGCCATTTTTATTTTGGCAATTTCTTGATTTCGTAATGTTATTGTCAATGAATGGCTAAACGCACGTCATACTTGGAATTGGATAGAAGTGAGTTTTTGGTTAGATGGATCAGCCAATTGAGATGAAATCATGACGTTAGAAGAAGTGGGTTTTTGATACCCTGAATATTGAACAGCTTGTGTATAAGAGTTTTGCTTTAAATAAAAATCTAGAAACAGTAAAGTATAATTATTTTCAAATTCAATGGAGAACTTAATAGATGCATATTGAGATGATAAGCAGTCTGTGAACTTGATTAACTCGTCTTTAGTGGAAGGCCAAAAACATGAGAAAGTCATCCACATAGTGTAAATAAAGTCCAGGGGTAGTTGGAAATAATTCAAGTGCATGATTCTCTAATTCCTGTGAGAGAATTTCTGCCAGGAGAGGTGAGAGAATGGAGCCCATTGGTGCACCTTCAAGTTGACGATATATAATTCCATTGAATCGGAAGTAAGAGTGGTCCTGTATCAAGCCCAAGGCAGAAATTTCCCAAAGAGTGTAGAGAAAGCAGCTTGTGATTCCAGTTTGATTCAATAATATTATGTACAGTTAATACTGGAACATTTGGAAAAAGTGATATGGCATCCAATGAAGCCATCATGAAAGTAGCACCTTTAGAACAAAATTCTTTGATTTTGGATGGGGCTTGACATGAACTTGAAACTGAGAATGTAGAATGTTTGGTTAAAGGTGAGAGCAATTTGGTTAAAGTATCTTCTAATGTTCTAGTTGGACTGGCAGAACTAGGCACTAGTGGTCGGACAGGATGCCCTTCTTTATGCAGTTTTAATTTCCCAAAGAGTTCTAGGACTCTAGGTCCCGGAGGAAGGTGCATGTTATCTGAGTTAGTAGAAGGAAGCGAATGTTGACTTTTTATCCTACTTAATGCAGTAATTGTAGCTGCAGTAGGATCAGTAGGTATAATTGCATGTGGAATTTTTCTATGGCTTAAATCATTTTTGCATCATAGTCAGTTTTATTAAGTGTAATAACCTGAGTAGTTTTGTCCATTTTTTTTGTTAATAAAATTGACAATGATGCAAAAATGATTCAAGCCATAGAAAAATTCCGCATGTAGTTAAACCTACTGATCCTACTGCAGCTACAATTACTGCATTAAGTAGGTTAAAAAGTCAACATTCTCTTCCTTCTACCAACTCAGGTAACATGCACCCTCCTCCGAGACCCAGAGTCCTAGAACTCTTTGGGAAATTAAAACTGCATAAAGAAAAACATCCTGTCTGACCACTGGTGTCTAATTATGCCAATTCAACTAGGACGTGAGAAGATACTTCAGCCAAATTGCTCTCACTTTTAACCAAACGTTCTACATTCTCTGTTCCCAGTCCATCTCAAGCCCCATCCAGAATCAAAATTTTTTGTTCTAAAGGTGCTACTTTCATGATGGCTTCATTGGATGTCATATCACTTTTTCCAAATGTTCCAGTACAGACTGTACATAATATTATTGAATCAAAATGGGGGTCACAAGCTGCTTTTTCTACATCTGAGATTAAAGCTATTATTTCTGCCTTACGCTTGATACAGGACCGCTCTTACTTCCGATTCAATGGGACTATATATCATCAACTTGAAGTTGCACCAATGGGCTCCCCTCTCTCTCCTCTCCTGGCAGAAGTTCTCTTACAGGAATTGGAGAATCATGCACTTGAATCATTTCCAACTACCCCTGGACTTTATTTACACTATGTGGATGACTTTCTCGTTTTTTGGCCTTCCACTAAAGACGAGTTAATGAAGTTCACAGACTGCTTGGCATCTCAATATGCATCTATTAAGTTCTCCATTGAATTTGAAAATAATTATACCTTACCGTTTCTAGATTTTTATTTAAAGCGAAACTCTTATACACAAGCTGTTCAATATTCAGGGTATCAAAAACCCACTTCTTCTAACGTCACGATTTCATCTCAATCGGCTCATCCATCTAACCAAAACCTCACGTCTATCCAATTCCAAGTATGATGTGCGTTTATCCATTCATCGACAGTAACATTACGAAATCAAGAAATTGCCAAAATAAAAATTTCTGCATCTCATGGCTACTCTAATGACATTGTTAATTCTGTCGTAAAGAAAATCTATCGCATGTCTGATACTACTTTAATAAGAGATCGTAGACCAATTAAATATGTGGGATCACTACCATACATCGCCAACATTATTAATATCCTCAAAAATGTTTGCCATCGTTACAATATATATATAGGATTTGGTATACGAACACGTAATATACTATCAACAATAAAAAATTATAGAGACGTTTCTTTAGACAATCGATATGGAGTTTACATCGTTCCATTGAAAACTGTGGATATTCAGGATGAAGATTGAATTTATGTTGGACCTACACTTCACTCCTTAAAAACTCGTTTAAAAGAGCATCAATATAACATAAAAACAGGCTCATCAAAGATTTCCTCATCACATTTATCACACAACGGATCTCATTACCCATGTTGGAAGGAAGCCAACATTCTCGCTACATTCTACTCTAAAGCATCAATCCTCCTAATGGAAAGCCTGTTTATTCACAAATATGGTGAAGTAAGGTGTAATGAAGATACTCCTTGTCACATCGCTTTCCCTTGGAAAACGGTGCTTTATACAATTTAACACATGTAGACTTATAACAATTTTTCCTTCATATATAATATTTCAAATACATTCCTTGACATATACTATATATATCAATTGTTATCAAATCTATTCATGAGATATGATGTCCTTCATGTGCATGTTACGCTATCATGGAATTACTTCTCATTATTGTATTTAAATATCATACTCAGTTCCAATTTGCTACTAACATCCGAAGATGGGTCCATTGCAGACCTGAAAGGTCTAATGTTTACTGTATATATTAATATTAACCTTCATGAGATTAAATTATTTTAATCTGTCAATTGTTTTATTTGAATCCAGTAAGATCGTGTTAAGACGGCAGATATCTACATAAAAATTTGCAAAGACATGTTTATCAAAAACTTGGTGCAAGAATTGTAAGTGAGAGCAGATAGTGTAATATGTGAGAGCACAGAAATAAAAGTGCATGATTCCCTGAAATCAGAAGCAGTAGTTGCGTCAGTATCGCAGAATGTTAAAATAATAAAAGGATGCCGCTAAAAACTGTAGCAACTATGGCTGTAGGGAAAAGGTAGAAATGGAATTTGCATTGTTTGCTCGATGGTGGAAGTCAACGAACAATTTATCCTTGAAAGCATTTCCCACGAAATGAAGTTGGAAGCAATGGGCAAAGAAGATGTGATCCATTGCTTTGGATCTAGTGAGCTTATCATCCAAAAGAGAAGATGTGTAAGATTAGTGCTGCAAAATCATCAAAGGTTTAAGCAACATATAGTAATAGAAGCGCTTGAAATGCCAAATATTAGTAATGCATTGATTGGCATTCCTGATAAAGACGTAAGAATTTATTGCAAAGAAAATAACATGCAACTGGCCGACAGAAATGTAGTGGACCTAATGGTATGCCTTTATCGGTATTAATTGGATCTGATTACTATCGGCTTGTGGCAACTTGGAAAATTAGAAGATTATCAAGATCTCTTGTGGCCCAAGAAACTATTTTTGGATGGACAGTAAACGGGAAAGAAGCATTGTCAAACAAGACAGTAGAACAGTCAGCGATATAACACATACCTCAAGTATTGATCGTGAAAATGAAGAGATGCGCCCTATTCTAAGGAATTTTTAGGAACCAGTAGCTTTGGGAATTAAAACTAAAACAGAAAATAACAAAATGGAAGGTCAAAAAATTTTAGAGAACTTCAATCTGTCTTCCAAATCAAAAGGGAATCACTATGAAGTTAGATTGCCATAGAATGAAAAGGTGGCAAAACTGGGTGATAATTATGATATAGCACAAAGTCACTTGTGGAATTTAGTTCAGAGATTCAAGAAAAATCCACAGCTTTATGATCGGTATTGAGAAGTGATTGATAATACCTACAAAAAGGAATAGCTGAGGAAGCAGATGAGGAATTTAGTCCAAAACTGTGTGCAGTAATTTGAGATAAGACTACCACCAAACAGTGGCATTGTTTTCGATGCATCATCTCACTCCGATAATATGATAATACCGCTCCAGGGGATCATCAATCCACATAAATCTTACGGCATCTCTATGTTCTGTTTAAGTATGGGACCAAACCTTAATCCAGATCTTCTGGGCTTGTTAATTAGATTTAGACAACACAGAATATCCTTTACTGCTGACATTGAACAAGCATATTTGCAAGTAGTGCTGGCACCAGAACATATAGATGACGTAAGGTTTATGTGGATTGACGCTCCTCTGGAGCCGGATAGGTAACTTAGAATAAAATTACTACACATGACAAGAGTGATATTTGGAGCAGTTTCAAGTTCTTTTTTATTGGTTGCAATAATAAAATATCATGTAAGCAAGTATAAATTGGATTATTCGAAAGCATTTCATATGTTAAACAGCTGTTGGTATGTAGATGATTTAATTAGTGGTATGAACCAAGAAGATAAAGCTTTAGAAATTGCAAAGGATATTAAGTGTATTATAGGAAAAGCTAGTTTTAACATGAGGAAATGGAAAACAAACAACCAAGGTTTGCAACAGACATGGGAAGAGTATAAATATAATGATTTCAAAATTTCAGTTGAATACAAAAAAAGTCTTAGGCTATGAATGGAAGAATGAAGAACATATATTCAAGGTTAAAGTTCGAGAATTGATCAAGCAGCTACAGTCGACTTTGAAGGAAATTACTGAAAGAGATATTCTTAAAACAATTGGATGAATATATGATTCAATTGGATTCATAAACCCATTTATTGTCAGAGTAAAAATAATGATGCAAGAAATTTGGCAAACAGGTATGAACTGGGTTGAAACTCTTCCTTTTGAGTTACAGAAACGTGGAAGGACTGGTGTAAAGCAGCGGTTCCCAAACTTTTTGAGTCACGGGGCACTTTTCAGGAGAGAAATTCGTCACAGAGCACTATCGTCCCCCTTATGCCAAAAGCACGTATGTTTATTTTTAGTTGTTTTTACCTAACTACATTTTTCAAGTTGATAGTCAATATTTTATCGTATAGCAAAAGCATGAATTATTTTTCAAATTCTAAATAGCTTAAATTTTGATCTAAACTTAATTTTTCTCATTGAAAGTCATTAAAAATTGGAACGTTAAATACCATTTTCTCTAAACATCAATTTTGCACCTACATGCCTTTGATGTAAGGGTCACAATATTTTCATCTAGCACCTACGTAGATACTAAACCGAATGACAACAGTATTGATGATGGAAGGTATTTTCTGTACTAATTTCAGAGAAATGAGGAAATTTGGAACTTTCTTTGCTACATAAATGAAAAACAACAACAAAAAACATAAAGTAAGGCAACACATTTGAGAAGGAATTCAAAGCTGGTATGGTAAATCCACACTATGTTACCCACATAGATATGGTATTTAAAAACATTTGTACAGTTGCAAAACTGGAAATGTCACTTGGCATCGAAAAAGAACGATAAAGCATAGCCAGGGAACTTAGATTCTAATGAGAGGGATGCAACTGTTCTGATTTGCACAATGTGGCTATATCTGGTAGAATTTGGGACAGCTGCAATCGAATATATGGCCCTGCATTGAGGCGGAATCTATATTTCGTTTTAGTAGCCACAAAAGCAGATAATCCTGATTGCAAAGCGTAGAAGGATGTTTTTGCTTTATTTGACAAAACTTTAAATTCGTCTTTTAGCTGACACCAAAATTCTGATAGTGACTTCTTGGTCGCAAAATTCTCTTTTATCGCAGAATCTGATGTCAAATCAATCAAGGACTTGTACTGCTGCGGTGTTAGACAGGCTTGCTTTTCCAACACAGCAGAGTCAAAAGTTTTCTTCGATTTTTTTTTGTAGAGTTCTTCCGGAAAATGACAGTTGAAACTATCAAGCAAACTTTGCAGGTGAATGTGAAACTCATTTAAGATATCTCCAGGTATGTTGGAATCCAGTTCTTCTCTAAAAATTTTTACCATTGGGAAGCTGTCTAGATTTTGATTTTTCATTGATTCTGCCCAAAACTTGATTTTCTTTTCTAAATGCTTGCACTTTATGCCAGGCGTCAAAAACAGTTACTGCTTTTCCTTGAAGTGACAGACTTAAGTTATTTACTTTTTAAAAAGTCTTTGCTAAATATGCCAGTTTCATGAGCCTATGCTCATCATACAACCTGTCTCCCAAAGCAAGGTCATTGTCAGTCAGGAAGGTTCCGACTTCAGACCTCATTTCGAAGAGCCGAATCAAAGTTTTGCCACAAGAAAGCCACCTTATTTCTGTGAGAAGAAGTAAAGATGTATGTAGATTCCCCATGTCATCATATAACATTTTGAATAGCCTTGTGTTCTTAAGTCATGATTTGATAAAATTAATTATTTTCATGCTTTCGTCCAAGACTTCTTTTAGGGAGGACAGCATTTTTTCACAGCAAGGCCATGGCAGTGATGGATGCAGTGGCTACTGCTGTACTCCTTGACTTTTTGTTTTATTCTTGAGATAACACCGAACATCTTTCCAGTCATGTCCTGTGCGCTGTCTGTGCACAAATCAACACAGTTATCCCATGAGATGCTACTCACTGTGAAAAATTCTTTTATCAATTTGAAAATTTCAGCGCCACTCGTGTTCGTCAATAACTTATTGCAGAGAAACAGATCCTCTTGAAAAGACTTCTACTACTGGTAGTGCACAAGTACTATTAAAATTGCCAACCCGGCCACATCCATTGATTTATCCATTTGGAACAAAAATTTAGTCTTAGTGCATTTTATTCGTGAAAGTAAAGTAGCTTTCACATCCTCTGCTAAGTCCCTGATTCATTGCAAGATTGTGTTATTTGACAAAGGAACTGTGCCTACTAGTTTCCTGGCTTTTCCATCTAGCATACATTCAACTATGTCCTTTACTCAAGGCTTGATAAGGTTTCCGTGATGTTATGGACTTAGTCAACTTGAGCAACTCAGTAACTGACTATGTAGGACACCATCAAAGTCTTTTCATTAACTGTTTTTAAGTGATGTCATATAATTTTCTGGGCTTTTGTAAGTTCACCATACTCCCTTCTGAAAAAATCAGTCGGTTTGTCCTTGCATTCTGGATGGACCCCTCAAAATGGTGGCATATTTTTGCTATGAACATTGCACTGTTTGGCAATATGTTGCTGCAAATTACACACTGGGGTTTGTTGTCACTGGTCTCAACAAACATAATATCCAAGTAAGAATCATGGCACTTCCTTTTTACTATTCTCTTCCCTGCGTCACTGGTCTCCGAAGAACTAGGCAGTTGGCATATCAGTTGGACTTCAGGAGGTTCTAGCATATCAGCTGTCTCTGATTCATCCAAAAACCCTTCATCTTCTCCAGCAATTCTAGCACTAGCAATTGCTCCATCATCTTCCCCACTACAATTGAAAAATAATATTTGTATCAGCTGGGTAAATAATAAGAATAATCAGGGTCAGGTAAAAATAAAAAAAATAAAAAATTTTAGACATGCCAGTTTGCTGTTGATGCTTCCACAAGTACTGTGACAGAGGTTTTGATGTTTTTTTAAGAATCCAGACTTCAGCCAGCAATCCATTGAAAGAAAGTCAATGATATTATCTGAATCACTATGTCGGTGCTCCAAAAAACCTGTAACGGGCAGGTGTTTCATCCTCAAAATGGAAGATACTAAAAGTTATATTAACGTAATTGTTTACAATAAATAAAACTTAAATGAAAAGCACTCGTAAATAAGTAAACATTGCACTGCAACTTGATTCTTTTTGACTCTTGACTGAATTGCAACTGACTGAAGGTGCACACACACACACACACACACACACACACACACACACACACACACACACACACACACACAAGGTTTTAGTATGCAATAGAAACTTTCCAGATAATTCTGGAAATGTGCTGAAGCTAACAATCGTATCTGTAAGCGTGGCGAAGTTCTCACAGAGGAGACAACATTAGAGTCTCTCTGCCTGGTTTCGCCGTGCGCAGTCTATGTGTGTTGCTGACATTCTCAATGTTTTGCGCGGTTCTGAGGGGATGCATGAGATACACTGTGATCTATAATACTGGCTATCTACACTGCTTCACAGCATGCTGCTGGAGCTAAATAATTTTGACCTAATACTTACCTATACACAGTTCATGGCTGCACAAATTCACACTTTTGAGATCTTGTCACATTTATTTTATTTATTTTTCTTTCCAATCTCTTTGTGGAGCACAAAATGCTCAGCGGAGTACAGTTTGGTAACCTCTGATGTAAAGAATTGTATGAGTTGGATGATCTGAAAATACCTAGATACTGTTTCAAGAAAAATGTAAAGGAGGAATGGCAAGATATTCAGCTTCATTGTTTCACAGTTGCCAGTGAAAAGGCATGTGGAACTGTAATACTTGCAATGTATCAACAGGAATAGTGAAATAGCTACAAGTTTTGTAATGACAAAAACAAAAGTAGCACCTTTGAAGAAGCTTTCTCTAACGAGGTTAGAACTAATGGCTACAGTTGTGGGAGCTAGAGTTTCTAGATATGTGCAAGACCACCTGGGTAATGACCTTATGATGACATCATATTTTTGGACTGATTCAAATGTTGTATTTCATTAGATTAAAGGAAATCTGGGAAGATGGAAACCCTTTGTTTGAAATAGAGTGATAGAAGTTCAACAGAAAATAGAACCATCTGCATGGTTGTGTATTGCCCTGGAAAGGAGAACCCAGCAGATTTATTAATTAGAAGTGAAAAATTCAAAACACTCGTAAAGAGTAATTGGTTGATCAAAGAGGAATCACAATGGCTAAAGAACATTAATTCAGACCTGTATGTTAAGAAGGCAGAACATGAGGCCAGGAAAGATAAAAGGTAAATACTTCAAGTAAGCTGTTTTAGAAAGACACAAGTGACAGACTTATTTGATTTGAAAAAATTTAGTGCCTTGTATAAAGTTAAATGAATCACTGCATGGATTCAGAGGTTTGTCAACAACATCAAAAACTAAGACAGAAAGAAATCTGGTGTTTTGTATGCAGAAGAACTGAAAAACGTAGAAAATTATCGGATCAAACAAACACAAGAAGAGGTCTTCGCGAATGAGATTGAGTCTCTGTTTACAGGACAAGCAATGCAATCCAGCTCGAAAATTAGGAATTTCAATCCATTCTTGGACGAAGATAATATAATTCCTGTAGATGGCAGACTTCAGAATGCCGATTTAAGTTTCTCACAATCACATCCAATACTTCTGCCTGAACATGGTCAATTTACACAGCTTCAAATAAGATAAGGTCATGAAACAATGGGACATGCTGGTGTAGCAGAAACTTTAACTCAGAGAAAAACATTGGGCAATAAAGTGGTACAACGAGTGAAAAATTTTGTACACAGATGTAACTTATGTAGAAAATGTAGATTAATACCTATGACCCAGTATATGGCACCTCTTCTTCCAGACAGAATCAAAGAAGCTTTACCATTTGAAGTTATGGGAGTGGATTTTGCAGGCCCATTATACTTCAAAGGTGTGAAAGAGAATAAGGCTTATATAGCACTGTTTACCTGTGTGGTAACTAGAGCCATTCATCTAGAATTGGTGTCTGGTATGACATTAGCAAACTTTTTGCTTGCATTTAGAAGATTTATCACAAGGTGAGGCATATGTAAGACAATATACTCCCCCAACACCAAAACCTTCATAAAAGCTGAAAAAGATCTCAGTAAATTATGGACTATGCTGAATGATTCAGTTGTTTTGGATTATTATGGAAAGTACGGAATAAAAGGGAAATTTATTGTGGAGCGAGCTGGATGGTGGGGTGGTTTCAGGGAATGACTGGTATAATAATCAAAAACGTGCTTGAAAAAGATATTGGGAAGTGCATTGTGGACATTTGAAAAATTGGAGACCACACTCACTGAAGTCAAAGCAATTCTAAATTCAAGACCTTTAATGTTTGTCTACAGTAATTGTACAGAACCAGTACCTTTGACTCCAGGACAATTTTTGGTTGGAAAGAGTTACTTGCTTGCCTTTGGGGAAAGTGAATATACTGAGAGCTCCACCAAAGAAGAACTAACGAAAAGATATAAATATCGAAAACTGTTGCTAACACATGCCTGAAGAGATGGTAAAGTGCGATCCTGTTCTGTAAGACACTCAAGTGGAAAAATTATTAAGAGATCTGTTCAACACTTATGTCCATTGGAACTGGAATCGTATTTAGGAAAGGACACTAACTGTTCATGTCATTTTGGGACAGAGGATGTTGGAACTTGGATTTAGATTTGCACATTGTGCCTATTTACTATACCAGAGGTGTAGAATGTGGCTTCATCTGAGAAACAGACACAGTGCAGATAATCACTATCGTAAGCTATGCACTGCAACATCTCCATCACTCATGCAGCAGGGTGAGGCCGGTTGTCAGGCTGAAGAACTTGAATGATTTGTACCTTATATGCATACAGATGAAGAAGTTTGTGTAAAATTTTGTGAATTGTTGCACGGGGAATCCCAGTTTCCAGTGAAGCACAACGAACGGATTTCTTGGGGCTTTTCAGAAATGTCTCCTGAACAGCTGCAGCTGTCGCTTGTGTAACCGGTGATCGGCCCACTCTGGGGAGATCGGCAAGCTACCCGTCATTTTAAACTGCTCATGACCAAACTTCCATGTTTCTTTGGTCCGGTGGTTATCGTCTGTACTTTTTCCTGAAATGGCGCTGGATAGTAACTGCCAATTTGGTCTCGTGGAACCACAACATGCACACCACTTTTTCTTGCATGGAAGCCATTATCAATGAAATGCTCCTCTTATTCAGCAGTAGCACTCATCTAAAGAACATAAAAAAAAAACTTTGAGTGCTGCTGTATTATGTTGCTAACCATTTTATTTTAATTTACATAGATTTTTTTATATTAATTTTTGTAATGTGGGAAAGACTGTATAGACACCCTGTATTACTGGTTTCATGATGTGGGAGTCCAGCCTGAGTAGTTGTGATGATGAATTTCCCCTTTTTTTGCTTTTCTGTTTTCAATTCTTTCTGAACATGGTAGAAAAAAATTAACTATTAGAAAATCTTAAGTTTGCCATAATATAAAAAAAAAAAATTCTGAACTAATTAGTTCTCCAAAAAGTAAAAACCAGTCAGAAAATTGCAAACAGTTTTCAGAAGTACTGCACAAAGTTCTTTAATTATATGGAACAATAATATGGCATTCTTAACAAGTCTGCCAGGAAGGTGAATAATTGACACTCAAAACACACCATTTTTCAACTTAAATTATTGTCTCCATCATCTTTGAAAATTAGTAAATGAACCCCTTTATATGACAATAGGGATGTAAGGTCAGGTGATGCGTAACATCACAGCCTCTCCTTGACAAATGTCAACCGCGCCTTCTCGTGGTACATCCTGTTCCCACTAAAGGGGCTCTGACGACTGCCAATAGCGGTATAACTATACCATCGGGATTAGAGGAAATGCTATCCCACACTCACCAACCCGCTTGGCCAGCGTGGTGAGTTATGGCCAAACCCCTCCAAAATGACTCCACAACTTAAATCTTGGCCCTCAGTCTCCGGCAGCTGGAATGTACCTGGCCAAGGCAGCGGCCAGTGCGACATGAAGGCAGAGGGTGCTAAGAATCTCTGGAGGACCGGACTAGGCTGCCATCTGATGCTGACCTTGGCTACATATAATGGACGCTCCCTTTCTTCTGATTCAAGGCTTCTTGAATTGGAAGAGGAACTACAAAGGATCAAGTGGGACATCGTCGGGCTAAGTGAGGTAAGGAGAAAAGGAGATCTCATTGAACTGAAAAGTGGACATCTCTTCTACTATCGTGGGACAGATACTGGAAGAACCAGTGGTGTTGGATTTATAATAAACAAGAAACTGAAGGATAAAGTTGTAGAAGTTGAAAGTTCCTCTGACAGAGCTGCACGACTCGTTATCCAACTCTCGAGAAGATACCAGGCTCAGATTATTCAAACTTATGCACCCACCACAAGTCATCCTGAAGAAGAAATTGAAGAATTTTATGAGGAAATTCGTCATCTAAATAATAAAGGTAAGCAGCTATTGAAGATAATTATGGGAGATTTCAATGCAAAAATAGGGCAACGGCAACAGAATGAAACTTCAGTAGGTAAATTCGGTCGCTGCAACAGAAACCAGCGTGGAAATACTCTCGTAGAGTTTGCAGGGGCAGAAGGGTTTTTATCTTAAACTCCTTTTTCAAGAATAAACCACACAGGAAATGGACATGGAGACATCCAAATGGGACGACAAGTGAAATTGATTTTATTATGTGTAACAAAAAATTCATCATAGAAGACTGCAGTATGCTAAACAAGTTCAGCACAGGTAGTGACCATAGATTGGTAAGATGTAAGATGCACCTCAACACTAAACTCGAACGTGGCAAGCTCACAAGACAAACAAAATGTATTGACAAAACCAACCTTAAAAAACACCATAATGCCTTCAAGTTGGAACTGAAGAACAGATTCTCTGCTTTAGAAGGCCTAACACTGGAAGAAGTGGATATTTCTGAAGTTAACAGAAAAGTAACCAAAGCTCTTATGGAAACAGCAACAAAATTAGCTGGGTCTAAGAACAAGTTGCATGTGAACAAATTATCAGGAAAAACCAAAATGTTGATGCAAAAAAGAAGAGAGATGAGGACAACTAAAGAAGATGTGACTTCCAAAGTGGAATATATAGATCTATGCAAGACAGTACGAAAAAGTATCACTGAAGATGTAAGGAAATTCAACTGTGAACTAGTAAGGAAAACAATTGAAAACAACCAAAACATAAAGATAGCAAAGGGACATCTCAGTAAGGGAAGAAAACAGATTATGGCACTGAGAAAAGAAGATGGTTCTGTAACAAGAAATAGAGGCGAAATTTTGACAAGAGTGAAAGATTTCTACTCCAAATTATATGAAAGGGATGATACATGTACTCCAGACATCATGAAAGGTACCAGTACCAGAGTTCTTCCAGTCCTCCCAGCAGAAGTTGCACATGTAATCAAGAACATGAAGCGGGGGAAAGCTCCAGTAGAAGATGGAATTACTGTAGACATCATACAAGAAGCAAGTGGAGAAATCGAAACAGTACTCGCCCAAATTTTCACTCGATGCCTTACTGAAGGGAAGATTCCTGAGGATTGGAACAATGCTACAATGATCTTGCTACATAAAAAAGGTGACATTGAAAATCTCAGGAACTACAGACCTATCAGCCTCCTATCAGTGGTTTATAAAATCTTCACTAAAGTTCTTTCACACCGCTTGAAGGTGACACTGGACATGGCTCAACTGAGAGAACAAGCTGGATTCAGGAGTGGCTACAGCACAATAGATCATATCCACGTACTGAGAGAACTAATTGAAAGAGCGAGGGAATATGAACTTCCATTGTGCATGGCTTTTATCGATTATGAAAAAGCCTTTGATTCGGTGAAACCATCAGCAGTTACAATGGCTCTGAAATCCTGCGGTATTGAAGATGTGTACATTAATATTATTAATAACATCTATGAAAATGCAAGTGCAAAGATTCGGCTGTTTGAAAATACAACACACATAAAAATTGGAAAAGGAGTGAGACAAGGTGACACCATATCTCCGAAGCTCTTTAATGCCACATTGGAAAATGTCTTTTAATCACTGAACTGGGTAAACAAAGGGATAAAGATTAATGGAGATTATCTAACCCACCTTCGTTTTGCTGATGACGTAGTCATTTTTGCAACTACCCCATCAGAGCTGCAGAGTATGATCCAGGAACTTGCTGACAAGAGTAAAGAAGTGGGATTAAAAATGAACTTTCAGAAGACAAAAGTGAACTTTCAGAAGACGTTCAGTGCTTTTACAAGAAATGAAGATTTATCGATTGATGGAGAAAAACTGGAGATAACAGACACGTACGTTTATCTTGGACAGCAGATATCAAGTGAGGGTCACATTGATGAAGAAATTAATCGGCGTACAAAACTTGCTTGGAGAGCTTTTGGAAGAAACAGCATAATTTTTAAGAGCAATATGCCATTATGTCCTAGAAGAAAAGTGTTTGATCAATGCATCCTTCCAGTGCTTACGTATGGTGCAGAGACGTGGACCTTAACTAAAAGAGACATACAAAGGCTGCAGACAACTCAAAGAAGCATGGAGAGGTGCATACTTGGTGTAACCAGGAGAGATAAGAAGAGTAACTCGTGGATCCGAAAATTGACAAGAGTGGAAGACATCATGATCAGAGTTAAATCCCTGAAATGGCAATGGGCTGGACATACTGCCAGAAGGACAGACCATCGATGGACAGGCGAAATTTTAGATTGGGGTCCAAGGGACAGGAAAAGACCCAGAAGAAGACCCCATGGGAGATGGGTGGATCAAATTCGAAAGTATGCGGGAGTGACATGGAGGAGACTGGCACAAGACAGACCGTTGTGGAGGAAACTTGGGGAGACCTTCATCCAGCAGTGGATTCATAATGGTTGGCAATGATGATGATGATATGACAATAAAAATGATAAAGTGTATAAATGAACAGGGAAAGCTTAATATCAAGGACAATTCAGAATTTTTGCATCAGTAGACAGTTAACGTGTAAATGAAAAAAAAAAAATCTATGAGGAATGTATAAATGAGGTTCTACTGTTTATCCTTTGAGAAAATAACTACTCTTGAATTAGTTATTAATAATTTTTTTAAAGAGAAGAAAAAGAAAAATCATCCTAAACCTAAAAAAGAACTAAGATTTACTAGAAAAATTACATAGCACACTGCACTTCTTACATCTCTCAAAAAAAAAAAAAAAAAAACTCCAAAAAGACTTGGAGATGCCAGAGTTGATAAAAAAATGACCAAATATAGAGACCTGGCCATAGAAGTTACTTGATCATGGACTTAAACACAGAGTGGCAGTCCCCATTGTCATCAAGGTACTTGGAACAATTTAAAAAAAAATTATGAATCAATTCAAAAAATTTCAGCTTTTTGAACTGCCTGCAGAACTGCAAAACACAGCTTTACTTAAGACCATATATTTTACGCCAATACTTGACTGATACCTAGATCTCTAGTGGAAACTCATATCAGCCCAATAACACTAGTCCATAGATGCCAACCTCTAAAAGTAGTTTTCAGTAACCAACATGTCCATTTTTCAGTAATTTTCAGTAACAATTTTTTTTTCAGTAATTTTCAGTAATCCAGTCTACAGCGACAAATTTGGGTATTTAACACTGCAACAAATTTTAATCTGTCAGAACTATTAACATAATAATAATACAATAAAAAATAATTTGCTAGTGGGAAAATTTAAAATACTGTCTACCAGAAAAATATAAATTACCTCCAGACATGAAGAAAAATTATTTCTTGGAATGTTGGCCAAATTATTATGATAAACTGGCTGTAGTTGCCCTTTTGGCCTTTCTTAGTTCAATTTGCGAAAACTTCTTCTGATAGCATAGTTCACTGTTTGTAATGCTGTTTATTTTTTCTACTAATAAAGAAGACAGCACATGAGTACTTAAATTAGGTCTGAATTCATTCATGTTTTTTTCACAATACTGAAAATTCTTTCTGTACTTGCATTGCTATGAGGGACTATTAAAATCATTTTCATAATTTTGCTTAATGATTCATACTTCAACTGGCCACTTTCATTTTTTATTAAATAAATTCTGTGCCACACTTCATCCATTCTCTCAGAAGTAACAGCACAGTTAAAATTTTCAAACTGGTAGTGAGCAAATTCAGATTCCACCTTGTCAGATTCTTCTGATTTCAAAACTGGAAACAGGGAACACATATATTAGACTGATACAAAAGAAACACTTTGCCTTAATGCTACATCTGCAATTTCAGCATGACTCAGAAATTTATCATTAAGTGGAAATTTTCTTAAAATGTAATTGCAGCCTGCCTTGTAAAATTCCCTTACCTCAGAATAAAAAGTAGCCACTGTGTCTTCACTCAGATCTGCAGTTGTGCCTGTATATGTAAGATCTCACTATTGACCCAATTACAAGATCACAGTTTTCTTTTTGATTTCTCCTTCTTTCAAAATTTCCATCTGCAAGAGATGTTGCTGTCACATCAAATGCCGATGTCTTGATAAATCGTACAAGCAATTCAGTTAACAGACTATGAAGTTTTCTTTTCAATACATGCACAAGCGGAGCTTCCTGCTGCAAGAACACGATAACAGATGTAAACAAAGGAAGAGTAGCAGATAAAAAAAGACAATAAAGTTTTGATGAAGGATTTCCAATCATACTTGCAAGGTTCTTATACCGTGAATTAGCTTCTTCATTGTCACTGAAATAATGTTCTAGAGCCTCCCACTGTTCTAAAATTATGTCAATGGATTCCAAAAGTGATAACCAGCAAATATTGACATGCTTTAGAATTTTGTTTGGTTTAGTACCACAAACAGCTTGACTAAGTTTTAGATTGTGTTTCCTCTTTGAACTTTTCTCCAAAAAAGTACAACTGTATCAGAAACTGCTCAACATTAAATCCTTTCAGTTGAGTAGCAGATTTCTGTGCAGCTAAATTTACTAAATGGCATGAACATCGCTGCACTATGATTGCAGGCTGAACCTTCTTTATGTGAGAAACAACACCTTTTACTTGACCTATCATAGTATTAGCATTGTCACAGGAAAATGACACACAGTTGCTCCATGAGATATTTTTTTTAACAAACTCATTGTTCAAAACGTTAATATTCTTTCACCTGTATTATTACTTGATTCAACCAATGATAACAAAACAGTTGAATTTTTCCCTATTTTTTTGTCAAAATATGTTATTGTAATGAGATACAGTTTATTTGCTTGAGCATCATTACTTCAGTCCGTAGATAGAGAAAAAGGATTTTTTTAAACTTCAGATACGATGTTATTTGTAGAAACACTGGCCATGTGCTGAATTAGTGCAGTAGCCTTGGTTCTTCCACACGAATATTTTTTTGCGATCGCTGAATCGTGAAACATGGCTTGAAATAACGGTTTCTCAAGCCTTCAGTTTTCGGAAATTTATCCAACATTTTCAAGCTGAATTCACATCAGTTTTCGGAAATTTATCCAACATTTTCAAGCTGAATTGACTTCAGTTTTCGGAAATTTATCCAACATTTTCAAGCTGAATTGACTTCAGTTTTCAGAAATTTATCCAACATATTCAAGCTGAAATACAAATATTTATGGAATAAAATGATATCTAACAATACTGGGTAGAGGAAAAATCACGAGAAAAAAAAAATTACGATTACCAGAGAAATCTTACCTCCGTCTACTTTCCGTTTTCGAAGGATGAAATTCCGTGCTCTGACGGAGAAAACGACCCTCCCCCCGCCCCCACCACCAATCCTCCCAAAATTTAAGTTCAGTTATGCATCGAATTCGTACATGGTCCAAATGATAACAAAAAAAACGGAATTCCTCGAATCACCGTGAGAATCTTGTCGCCGAAGATTACGGGTAAATTTTCGGGTGGCCTAACTTCCGTTTTCGGAAATCGTTGCCTACAATTTCAAGCTGAAATTATGCAATGAAATTATATTTAACAATACTGAACAGAAGCAACATCGGGAGAGAAAAAAATACAATTACAGGAAAAATCTGCACTTCATTTAATTTCCGTTTCCGAACGTTTAAAAAGACAAAACAACATTCCCAGATGGAAGACGACCTCCCTCCCCCAACTAATATCCCGAAAATTTTTTCACTTTTGCATCGATCTCGACGAAAATGACAAAAAAAAAAACAAAAAAAAACCGGAGGGGACTCCGCGAATCCGCGGAAGAATCTCACGTACGAATTAACCGCTGAATTGATTTCGAATGTTGTAAGATAACGCTAAAATATCGATGACCGGTAAATTTTAACTTTCGGCGCAAAATTGGCGCAGATTTCGTCAAAATGGCGATTTTTTAGCAGAATGGCGCAAGAGCAGGTCTGGCAGCCCTGAATTAGCATTTAATTTTTCCGCCCCAGAAAAACTTGAAGAACCAACAAAAATTTTTTAAATTCATGAAAATTTGCTTTCTATCTCAGAAAATTAAATCAAATGGCGATTTTCCGTAATTTCAGCGGTGTTTCCGTACTTCCGTAACAGCAACCAAAAATCCCTAAAATTACGGAAAATCCGTACTAGTTGGCATCTATGCACTAGTCAATGATAATTTTGTTGTTTCAGTTTGTTTGTCATAGGCTGTGTTTAGTATATTTTGAATAAAGAAGATAATAATAAATACCAAGTTAGGCTTGGCCAAGGATTTAAAAATGTAAAAAAGTGTTTTCCAGGTATTTAGGGTGGGGGGGGGGGGTTCAGAAGCAAGGAGTAATTTACAGCTGTTATGTAGGAGAAACTGGTAAGACAATTAAAAATGTGGCTAGCAGAATACAAATCTGTGCTAAAAACATGTCTAACCTAATGAATTGGAAATCTCTTAAAATTATAATCATAACGAAATATGCAATTCATGAGGCAACCTTAAGGGTTGTCTTATGCTACAAACGTGCTTTTGGTTAATTATACATAATATCTAAGGTATTGTTTACCTGATTTGTTAAAGTATTTTGCGCGTTGTGGCTCTGTAAGGCACGTGCTCCCGGCCCAAGAGGTCTTAATGTTATGAGTGTACTTACGACTGATATACCTGCCAACTCATCCAATAGATGGCGACACATGAGAAGCAATCAACTAGCACAATCAAACCGCAAAACTTTCCCTTCATTTTCCCGACAAGCAACTCCAGTGGCTACACACACGTGAGGAAACCCTCATGTAGCTGTAGAAGGCCCGACGATGGCACACTGACCATGTCGAAAGCGCTCGCTGTAACATGGTAACGATGAACTCCTTGTGAGACGTCTCCTGACCCGATGAGTATAACTCTTTCTACTAAAATCTTTTAATTAATAGGAAATTTAAAACGTTTGATTGTACAAATGAATGAATGTAGAACTGAAAATATATAACCTAATTGTTTTATTTAAAATTTTTTTTATAACTAACCAAAAACCTGTAACATTAAGACCTCTCGAGCTGGGAGCACCTGCCTCACAGAGCAACAACTTGCAAAATACTTTGACAATATCAGGTAAACAATACCTTAGATATTATGTATAATTATAATCATAAGTTATAAAAATAAATTTAAAAGAAGAACTTGAATAGAAATAAAAAGGAATCTATCATCAGTGACCACTCAAGTTAGACATTCCCACAAAAAATCAGTGGAATCAAATGTTTTCCTAGCTGTAACTTCAAAAATAGAAAAAGTGCCAACTCTGACCTTCACTGACTGTTAACTGTAACAGAACCAGACAACAAAGAAGTCCTGAGGAGAAATGTATACACTTTAAAAATTTGTCTACATTAAAATAAAGAGAACTGTGGTAAAAAAGTATATTAAAGCTTTGTGTAACCACTGATGTTTTGAAGCATTAGGTAGCCACAGAATCATCCATTAGTAGACTATATTAATTGAGCGCAACCCTTGACCATTTTTCATGCTGTACTTATGGTGATTTTTCTTTTATATGTCACTTATTTTGTCTTAATGAGTGATATTTTGTGTTCCTTGCCTAATAATACTTCTTCAATCCATTAAAAAAAAAATCTTGCCCTAGATATTTCAATGATACAGTGTCACTATTACCTAAGAGAATCGGTCCGCTATGAATATATTCAGCATCTCAGTGATATGGGTAAGTTGTACATAGTAATTTTGAAAATTAATTATTTATGTGGATGACAAGTTTTGTATATGTGTTATTGTTTATAAGTTTAATGTTTATGCACTTAAGTTGATTCCAAAATTTAAAAAATCTTAGAGTTGAACCCCCCCCCCCCAAAAAAAAAACCCCAACAAAACAACCCTGTTAAATTCTGAAGGAGAATTCTTGTTTTCTAAGAGCTATTTGCATACATTAAGTAACTCAGAATTGATTTCAACTGTTAGGTGTTGCACACATTCAGTGCTGGGTGAAGGACAAAGTACCTTTGCCAAACACTACCTAGCAAAAGAACTGTGACCTAAAAATACTACACAAGCATGTGCAAAGTGTTCCACAAGGTAAATAGTATCCGGTGTCAAAAGGATTTTTTTAAATTGGACAATTAAGTAGCAGAAATATCACGAAGAACAGATTAAATATCTGTGCCCCTCAGTGGGGAAGTTGTGCATTATTTTGGGAAGAAAATGCACACAAAATGTTTTCACAGTTAGTAGTATCCGACTGAAAAAGAATTTTTCAATCTGGTGTTTAGTTCCGCAGAGATTGCTGCAAATGTGTTTTAAATAGAAACGTGAACTTATACCCTTTGGTGGCACACTTGTGCATTAGCAAAAATGTGAAATTAAATGTAAAACATTTCACACCAAAAATGTTCTTTGACAAAGAAAGAATTCTTCAAATTGGGCTCTTACAAGCAGAGATGTTGACAAAAAAAAAAAAAAAAAAACATTCATCTATGCCCCTGGCAAAAGAGCTGTTCACTATTTTAAGCAAAAGGATTTCTGATAAGGTTTTTTGTGGTGAGCAGTATTGGCCCATGAAGGAATTTTTAAAATGAAATCTTCAGAAGTGCAGATTTTGGTGCAAATACAACAGAAACAGAAATTTACACTTACGGGTCATTCCATGTCAAATCACCAAGCCTTGGTTGCTTGACCATCTTGTTAATTTTTTATGTTTTCACTATAAGTGGCCTTGCTAGTGACTTGCTCAAAACTGTTTTTGTTATTTTTGTTATCTTCCACCATCTTGGATTTAGTATCATTATTCTTCATCGTGGCAAACAAAAATGAGCATTTGCAATGGGTTTGAAAAAGATTGCTGTGTAGTTTCTATTAAAGATAAAAAGTTCTGGTTTTCACTCCCTTAAAGTAGAGATCCTGGTCTTTCAGGATATATATATATATATATATTTTTATTTTCTTGAAAATATATATTTCAAGAAAAAGCCGCACAGGAAATGGACATGGAGACATCCAAATGGGACGACAAGTGAAATTGATTTTATTATGTGTAACAAAAAATTCGTCATAGAAGACTGCAGTGTGCTAAACAAGTTCAACACAGGTAGTGACCATAGATTGGTGAGATGTAAGATGCACCTCAACACTAAACTCGAACGTGGCAAGCTCATATGACAAACAAAATGTATTGACATAACCAACCTTAAAAAACACCATAATACCTTCAAGTTGGAACTGAAGAACAGATTCTCTGCTTTAGAAGGCCTAACATCGGAAGAAGTGGATATATCTAAAGTTAACAGAAAAGTAACCAAAGCTCTTATGGAAACAGCAACAGAATTAGCTGGGTCTAAGAACAAGTTGCATGTGAAAAAATTATCAGGAAAAACCAAAATGTTGATGCAAAAAAGAAGAGAGAAGAGGACAACTAAAGAAGATGTGACTTCCAAAGTGGAATACATAGAGCTATGCAAGACATGACAAAAAAGTATCACTGAAGACGTAAGGAAATTCAACTGTGAACTAGTGAGGAAAGCAATTGAAAACAACCAAAGCCTAAAGATACCAAAGGGACATCTCAGTAAGGGAAGAAAACAGATTATGGCACTGAGAAAAGAAGATGATTCTGTAACAAGAAATAGAGGCAAAATTTTGACAAGAGTGAAAGATTTCTACTCCAAGTTATATGAAAGGGATGATGCATGTACTCCAGACATCATGGAAGGTACTAGTACAAGAGTTCTTCCAGTCCTCCCAGCAGAAGTTGCACATGCAATCAAGAACATGAAGCAGGGAAAAGCTCCAGGAGAAGATGGAATTACTGTAGACATCATACAAGAAGCAAGTGGAGAAATCGAAACAGTACTCGCCCAAATTTTCACTTGATGCCTTAATGAAGGGAAAATTCCTGAGGATTGGAACAACTCTACAATGATCTTGCTACATAAAAAAGGTGACATTGAGGATCTCAGGAACTACAGACCTATCAGCCTCTTATCAGTGGTTTATAAAATCTTCACTAAAGTTCTTTCACACCATTTGAAGGTAACACTGGACATGGCTCAACCGAGAGAACAAGCCGGATTCAGGAGTGGCTACAGCACAATAGATCATATCCACGTACTGAGAGAACTAATTGAAAGAGCGAGGGAATATGAACTTCCATTGTGCATGGCTTTTATCGATTATGTAAAAGTCTTTGATTCGGTGAAACCATCAGCAGTTACAATGGCTCTGAAATCCTGCGGTATTGAAGATGCATACATTAATATTATTAATAACATCTATGAAAATGCAAGTCCAAAGATTCGGCTGTTTGAAAATACAACACACATAAAAATTGGAAAGGGAGTGAGACAAGGTGACACCATATCTCCGAAGCTCTTTAACGCCACATTGGAAAATGTCTTTCAATCACTGAACTGGGAAAACAAGGGGATAAAGATTAATGGAGATTATCTAACCCACCTTCGTTTTGCTAATGACGTAGTCATTTTTGCAACTACTCCATCAGAGCTGCAGAGTATGATCCAAGAACTTGCTGACAAGAGTAAAGAAGTGGGATTAAAAATGAACTTTCAGAAGACAAAAGTTATGTTCAATGCTTTTACACGAAATGAAGATTTATCGATTGATGGAGAAAAGCTGGAGATAACAGAAACGTACGTTTATCTTGGACAGCAGATATCAAGTGAGGGTCACATTGATGAAGAAATTAATCAGCGTACAAAACTTGCCTGGAGAGCTTTTGGAAGAAACAGCATAATTTTCAAGAGGAATATGCCATTATGTCTTAAAAGAAAAGTGTTTGATTAATGCATCCTTCCAGTGCTTACGTATGGTGCAGAGACGTGGACCTTAACTAAAAGAGACATACAAAGGCTGCAGACAACTCAAAGCAGCATGGAGAGGTGCATGCTTGGTGTAACCAGGAGAGATAAGAAGAGGAACACGTGGATCCGAAAAATGACAAGAGTGGAAGACATCGTGATCAGTTAAATCCCTGAAATGGCAATGGGCTGGGCATACTGCCAGAAGGACAGACCATCGATGGACATGCGAAATTTTAGATTGGGGTCCAAGGGACAGGAAAAGACCCAGAAGAAGACCACACGGGAGATAGGTGGATGAAATTCAAAAGTATGCGGGAATGACATGGAGGAGACTGGCACAAGACAGACCGTTTTGGAAGAAACTTGGGGAGACCTTCGTCCAGCAGTGGATTGATAATGGTTGACAATGATGGTGATATATATCACTCTTGTCAGCAAGTTCCTGGATCATACTCTGTAGCTCTGATGGGGTAGTTGCAAAAATGACTATGTCATCAGCAAAACGAAGGTGGGTTAGATAATCTCCATTAACCTTTATCCCTTTGTTTTCCCAGTTCAGTGATTGAAAGACATTTTCCAATGTAACATTAAAGAGCTTCGGAGATATGGTGTCACCTTGTCTCACTCCTTTTCTAATTTTTATGTGTGTTGTATTTTCAAACAGCCGAATCTTTGCACTTGCATTTTCATAGATGTTATTAATAATATTAATGTACGCATCTTCAATACCGCAGGATTTCAGGGCCATTGTAACTGCTGATGGTTTCACCGAATCATAGGCTTTTTCATAATCGATAACAGCGATGCACAATGGAAGTTCATATTCCCTCGCTCTTTCAATTAGGTCTCTCAGTATGTGGATATGATGTATTGTGCTGTAGCCACTCCTGAATCCAGCTTGTTCTCTCGGTTGAGCCATGTCCAGTGTCACCTTTAAGCGGTGTGAAAGAACTTTAGTGAAGATTTTATAAACCACTGATAGGAGGCTGATAGGTCTGTAGTTCCTGAGATCCTCAATGTCACCTTTTTTATGTAGCAAGATCATTGTAGCGTTGTTCCAATCCTCAGGAATTTTTCCTTCATTAAGGCATCGAGTGAAAATTTGGGCGAGTACTGTTTCGATTTCTCCACTTGCTTCTTGTATGATGTCTACAGTAATTCCATCTTCTCCTGGAGCTTTTCCCCGCTTCATGTTCTTGATTGCATGTGCAACTTCTGCTGGGAGGACTGGAGGAACCCTGGTACTGGTACCTTTCATGATGTCTGGAGTACATGTATCATCCCTTTCAAATAATTTGGAGTAGAAATCTTTCACTCTTGTCAAAATTTTGCCTCTATTTCTTGTTACAGAACCATCTTCTTTTCTCAGTGCCATAATCTGTTTTCTTCCCTTACTGAGATGTCCCTTTGCTATCTTTAGGCTTTGGTTTTTTTCAATTGCTTTCCTTTCTAGTTCACAGTTGAATTTCCTTACGTCTTCAGTGATACTTTTTCGTACTGTCTTGCATAGCTCTATATATTCCACTTTGGAAGTCCCATCTTCTTTAGATGTCCTCATCTCTCTTGTCTTTTGCATCAACATTTTTGTTTTTCCTGATAATTTGTTCACATGCAACTTGTTCTTAGACCCAGCTAATTCTGTGGCTGTTTCCATAAGAGCTTTGGTTACTTTTCTGTTAACTTCAGAAATATCCACTTCTTCTGATGTTAGGCCTTCTAAAACAGAGAATCTGTTGTTCAGTTCCAACTTGAAGATATTATGGTGTTTTTTAAGGTTGGTTATGTCAATACATTTTGTTTGTGTTATGAGCTTGCTACGTTCGAGTTTAGTGTTGAGGTGCATCTTACATCTCGCCAATCTATGGTCACTACCTGTGTTAAACTTGTTTAGCACACTGCAGTCTTCTATGACGAATTTTTTTGTTACACATAATAAAATCAATTTCACTTGTCGTCCCATTTGGATGTCTCCATGTCCATTTCCTGTGTGGCTTTTTCTTGAAAAAGGAGTGCAAGATCAAAAACCCTTCTGCCTCTGCAAACTCTACGAGAGTATTTCCACGCTGGTTTCTATTGCCGTGACCGAATTTACCTACTGAAGTTTCATTCTGTTGCTGTTGCCCTATTTTTGCATTGAAATCTCCTATTATTATCTCTAAGTGCTGCTTACCTTTATTATTTAGATGACGAATTTCCTCATAAAATTCTTCAATTTCTTCTTCAGCATGACTTGTGGTGGGTGCATAAGTTTGAATAATCTGAGCCTGGTATATTCTCGAGAGTTGGATAACGAGTCGTGCAGCTCTGTCAGAGGAACTTTCAACTTCTACAACTTTATCCTTCAGTTTCTTGTTTATTATAAATCCAACACCACTAGTTCTGCCAGTATCTGTCCCACGATAGTAGAAGAGATGTCCACTTTTCAGTTCAATGAGATCTTCTCCTTTTCTCCTTACCTCACTTAGTTCGACGATGTTCCACTTGATCCTTTGTAGTTCCTTTTCCAATTCAAGAAGCCTTGAATCAGAAGATAGGGAGCGTCCATTATACGTAGCCAAGGTCAGCATCAGATGGCAGCCTAGTCTGGTCCTCCGGAGATTCTTAGCACTCTCTGCCTTCATGTCGCACTGGCCCCTGCCTTGGCCAGGTACATTCCAGCTGCCGGAGACTGAGGGCCAAGATTTAAGTTGTGGAGTCATTTTGGAATGGTTTGGCCATAACTCACCACGCTGGCCAAGCGGGTTGGTGAGTGTGGGATAGCATTTCCTCTAATCCCGATGGTATAGTTATACCGCTATTGGCGGTCGTCAGAGCCACTTTAGTGGGAACAGGATGCACCACGAGAAGGCGGGGTTGACATTTGTCAAGGAGAGGCTGTGATGTTACGCATCACCTGACCTTACATATATATACATCTTTATATACATGTACGCCGATTAATTTCTTCACCAATGTGACCCTCACTTGATATCTGCTGCCCAAGATAAACGTACGTGTTTGTTATCTCCAGCTTTTCTCCATCAATCGATAAATCTTCATTTGTAAAAGCATTGTACATCACTTTTGTCTTCTGAAAGTTCATTTTTAAGAAGTGGGATTAAAAATGAACTTTCAGAAGACAAAAGTGATGTACAATGCTTTTACAAGAAATGAAGATTTATCGATTGATGGAGAAAAGCTGGAGATAACAGACACGTATGTTTATCTTGGGCAGCAGATATCAAGTGAGGGTCACATTGGTGAAGAAATTAATCGGCGTACAAAACTTGTCTGGAGAGCTTTTGGAAGAAACAGCATAATTTTCAAGAGCAATATGCCATTATGTCTTAAAAGAAAAGTGTTTGATCAATGCATCCTTCCAGTGCTTACGTATGGTGCAGAGACGTGGACCTTAGCTAAAAGAGACATACAAAGGCTGCAGACAACTCAAAGGAGCATGGAGAGGTGCATGCTTGGTGTAACCAGGAGAGATAAGAAGAGGAACATGTGGATCCGAAAAATGACAAGAGTGGAAGACATCATGATCAGAGTTAAATCCCTGAAATGGCAATGGGCTGGACATACTGCCAGAAGAACAGACCATCGATGGACAGCCGAAATTTTAGATTGGATTCCAAGGGACAGGAAAAGACCCAGAAGAAGACCACATGGAAGATGGGTGGATGAAATTCGAAAGTATGCAGGAGTGACATGGAGGAGACTGGCACAAGACAGACCGTTGTGGAAGAAACTTGGGGAGACCTTCATCCAGCAGTGGATTGATAATGGTTGACAATGATGATGATGATGATGATGATATACATGTAAGATAAGTCAGACTTTGGTAACTGGGACTTTAATGGGTTTAAATTTAGCCACGATGATGAACAATTTTGCCAATTTTAAAGGTCTGTAAAATCAAAAGGGCTGAAATCACAAAATGGAAATTTGTATATTTGGTTCGTTCAAATGAAAATGGCAATGAACATGGTCACTTACGTGGATTCGATAAGCTAAAACCGGAAATACTCACCATGAGCATTTAGGCAAGCATCCCATCTTGACACTAGTGAATGGATGGCATGATTGAAGAAAGAAGATGAATGCTGGGCGAACCAATCCATGACTACTTGTTTGACTTTGCTGTCATTTGTAAAGTGCCATCCTTTCAAGAATTTTTTAGGAGACCAAAAATGTAGTAGTTACATATCCGGACTGTAGGGCGTATGTGGCAGGACGTCCCATCGCAGTTTCGCAAGTTTAGCACGTGTAATGGTGAAAGAGTGCTGTGTTGCGTTATCATGCAAGGGAACCACACTTTGCAATTAACTTTCCAGGTCGTTTTGACTTGATCTCCTGCTGCAAGTTTTTGAGTGTTGCGCAGTATCATTCCTTATTCATTGTTGCACTGTGTGGTAACCAGTCCAACAGTATTGGATTGCAGTGATAAAAAAAATATAAGGGGAGCATCACTTTATGAGGGTTGATGATGGGTGCTTCCACTGCTGGCTCATGCGACGGGTGGCTGGTTCATAGTGATGATACCACGTTTCATCACCTGCCACAATTCAGACAAGGAACTTTTCACCCTCCTTCTCGTACTGCAGCAAGATCTCCAAGGACGGGCCTATTCATTTAGCCTTGTGTTCTGTTGACAACAATTTGGGGGCCCACACTACACTCATCTGGCTGTATGCTAAGTATTTATGGACTATTGTGTGCACAGTTCCTGTGCTTTGTTCCAATGCAGCACACAGCTGTTGCACGATTATTTGCCTATTTTCTTTAATGTGAGCGTCAACGGCCGCAATGTTTGTTTCTGTGATTTTCCTGTTTGCTTGCCTTGGCCTTGCGACATCTTAGGTAGCCGCACATCCCTGTGGAAACTTGTCTGCCCATCGAAACACAGTACATTTTGACACGCATTCTTTGTCATATACAGCCTGCATCCGCCGATAAATGTTTGTAGGAGTTTTGCCCTTCATCTTTAAAAACTGAAGCACTGCCCTCTGTGCACATATGCACAAATCCATCATTCACAGCAGCATGAATTTCCCTGCTGTACTGCATGTTGCAATACTTTTAAACAGAATAACTGCTACAGAATGAAAGCTGCTTATTAAATGAACGTATTTGACTACTTACGCCGTGCAAGTGCATGTGTCCTTTTTTACTATGCTACCATTGCCACTTTAATTTGAACAACCCTAATACAAGAACTGGAAGGGTTTTTCAGCCAGGGTGAAATAAATCCTGGGTTGGAAGCTCTTCTGGCCGATTTTTAGTTCTGAAATTGGAAAATTTCCAAAACTTGTGAATTTCAAGGTCAAACATCTCGATTGGGGTCCTGCAAAAAATTAGAAATTTTGATGATGAATACTACTAGTTTTTAATAAAACCTGTGTTTCACTTTTAGATTCACACTGATGTTCATGTCACAGGCTGTCAAATATTGCTAAAAATGACAATGTGAAAACATATGACAATAGGCTTAAAATGGCCTCATTCCATTATTTTATAATCTAAAAAAATTATAATGGTAGACAAATTTTAAAATAGATGAACTGATCATATTTTTTGTGAAAAGTTAGACTTATACATTTCTTCCCTTTATCACAGTGCAACTTTTCTTTAAAAGAATTGTTTCTAAAATTACATACAGTTTACTGTTATTCAGGATCAATACCCATGTAATAGATATGACCTATTCATTGAGCAGTAGCGCTTGCCTGTCATCTAGCTTGGACGGTGCTTAAAAGTTTCACTAGGTGGCACCATTAACTAAGCACAGAATTGCAAATTTTACAGCGGTAGCCAATATGAAACCATTGGGTGTCAATCTAGATTACTTTTCCAGGAGCCGTTTTCGGAGTATTTTCCTTAAAATATATATCATCAGTTATTTTATGAAGATATAGAGAATGCCTTTTGTTGTGTTCCCTTTTGCAAGTCATATAGAAAAAAATCCAAGTTATAGAGGGATAGCTTTTCATGAGTTTCCCAGCAACCTGGATTTTGAACATCTTAAAGAAAGGTAAGTTGAACTTTCAGCATGCTATGAAGTTATTTGTTAGTCAAGATATATTAGTATCTTATAATGCACTAATATGAAAATGATTGAGTCATATTAGAAAGAAAAATGTACGGCTTCATTGGCCCATACTTGACAAAGTAAACATTATATCAGCTTGCAGGTACATTTTAATGGAAAAAGACAAAGTAAACATTTTATCAGCTTGCAGTTACATTTTAACGGAAAAATCTATAAAAATTATTTTGCTATTATATTTTTTTGCAGCATTTTATGGGAAATTTCTATTCAAAAAGGTATAAACCATATTTTGTTGTAAGTAGTGTTTTTTTTTTTTTAGTTGTTAAAGAAACAGTGGCCATGGAGCATTTTTATGGCCGTCTTATAGAAACTGGATGGGCTGGTTTAACTTTTATGGCCATCTTGTGGAAATTGGATGGGCTGGTTAGGGTTAACTTTTAACAAAAAAGTTTTATGAACCAATAGTATATCTGGTGATTGAGGATACTTGTATGATGCCGATGGAGATTACCATATGACTCCAGGAAACTCACTTTGACCTCTTCTGTGTCCTCATTCACACCGCTTACACATCACTGTCACCAGTGCTCTGAGTATTTACTAATAATAAAACCTACCATATTTTACAAGCTAGTGTTTTCTTCTGCTTCGTCTGTTATGCATATCTCTTCTTTAAAATGCCCAGAAAGGGATTAAGCTTTGACTAATAATTAATTTGTGTTTTCCTGCAGGAATGAAACAATGGAGTATCTGAGTACCACTTATTGTCTTAGCAGAAGTTATTCTACTTTTAAGGATAATTTCTTCCTCTTTGTAATTTTCTGTTGTTGCAAACTAAAAGTGAATGGAGGCAATATTAGCACTGGCCCATTCAGAGAGTTGGCATGGGGTCATGATTTGATCTCTATAAACAAGTCGTAAACTTGCATTTGCAGCTAACCACTTCACAGCTCCCCCTTCCCCCACCCCTATCCCATTACATGCATTTTTGCCCTGCGCTGTTGCAAAAAAATCCATTACGTTTTTATATTAAAGTTAGTCTCGTGGTAGCACACGTTGAGGAAGTTTGACTTGTTTTTGTATTGTGAAGCTGCTCCATCAGAAAAATAAAATATCTTTTCAGGTTTTTGAGAAAAATGTGACTGCATGAAATTAATTAGGTAATGCTGAAACAGATGGACAGCTATACTGTCATGAATTAGGCTGTCGGATATTCACGACAGTATAGCTGTCCATCATGTAATCACAAAACTTACATGTCCTAGGTTCTGAGTTTTTTTCATCGTGGCAGTATATAACTATAGGATGCAGGGTTGCTTGGGCATTGTTCCAATGAAAACCCTGAGCTGCATCTTTGCAATACAAAAGAATAATTTTCAGCAAAGTCACAAATTACTCTGCATGGATTTTATGTTTTTAAGGTGCAGAGTGAGGAGCTGGCCACCTTTCTCACCTTTTCAAACCTTTTTTAAAATTAGTTACCTTTTGCCACCTTTTTCAGCTTTTGTCACCTTTTCAAACCTTTTTTGACCATATTGGGGGAAAATGTACAATGTAACAATATAGTTTCAAAAGAAGTTGCTAGAAGTTGAAAGATATTGAAAGATTATTATTGTAAGTATGCTTACAACTACAGGGTGTTTCACTCGCTACTTTACCCGGCATTTTTGCAATAACTGTAAGAGGAATGAAGATATCGTAACGAAATTTGAACTGGACTTACCTTGGCTGTGAGAAAGCAAACAGAAGCAATGTGTAGTTGCGCCGACGTCGGGGGTGTGGTCAGAGAGAAGTGGCGGCACTAGCCCAAACTTGGTGGGCTAGAGCTGTCACTTGCCCTAAATTCCCATTTTTGGGCAACTGACAATCCCCATGTGACACATGAAGAACCCCTATATCCAGCAAAGATCGGTGTTTGGTGTGCGATGTCACAGCGGCGCATTATTGGGCTGATCTTCTTTGAAACAACCATCTCGACAGCAGCTTACGTGAAAAATTTTCAGACCTTCGTGAATCATTTGGATGATGAGGAATTATCCATTGGATATTTCCAGCAGGATGGAGCAACATGCGATACTTCCGGTGCCAGCATGGTCGAAATTGAGTCATTTTTCGAGAACAGAGTAATTTTGAAGAGACTTTGGCCTCCGCGGTCGCCAGATTTGACGTCACTTGATTACTTTCTCTGAGGCTATTTGAAAGGTAGAGTTTATGGCAATAATCCACGATCCATTGCCGCATTGAAATCCAACATCATTCAAGAAATTCAGGCAATCCCTGGGGACATGATGACCCTAACCTTACAAAATATCGAGCGTCGTGTTCAGCTCTGCCTGGACGCAAATGGTGACCATTTCCAACACATGTTATGATGTCATCTCCTTTCTCACAGTCTAAGCTAAATCCAGTTCAAATTTTGTTACGATATCTTCATTCCTCTTCTAGTTTTTACAAAAATGCCGGGTAAAGTAGCGAGTGAAACACCCTGTATGTGAATGTAGTTACATAGTACAACTATGTGAATGTAGTTATTTCTGTACTCCTATACCTTCCGTTATAATTGTTAGAAGACCTCATAATTAACACGTTCGCAGGCAAGGCAGCATATGCCACTGCACATCCAGTGACATGACATTATATGCTGTTCAACTTTACTTCACACCGTAAGTACAAAGCTGCAAATGCTGACAAAATAGTATGGGGGTTCCGTTACTTTAAGTTTACTGTCCTGCTGAAAACATGAATTTTCCATAAATGTCTCTGCATTTTTGTTACTGTCCGCGAATGTGTTAAGCCCCAATGATGAATGAAGATGAGCTGAAGGGCATCTAAGCCAATAACATTTTATATAGAGCCAATAACATTTTATCCTTTCATCCTCTGAGAAACTCCATTTAAAAGTGAAATCTTGCGGGCTGTCGTCAAAATATTTTCCTTCGTGTGACAGAATTTTTGATTGTATTCGTTGGGTGCATGCTTCTTGGCCAAATTTGCAGATTTCGACAATTGTTAAATGCTTTCAGAAAGCTGGATTTCTGCAAAACACAGAGATGAATAATGAAACTGAAGTTGATCATGAATGGAATACGACATTACACCATACAATAAAAATTTTGAAATGACAATCCGTTTTTTGGTGTAAATATGACAAGGATAGTATGTCAGATGGTAAGATTTTAAAATTTTCAGATATTATCTGACATACCATCCTTGTCATATTTACACCAAAAAATGGATTGTCATCTTCAAAATTTGTATTGTATGGTGTAATCCCATATTCCATTCATGATTTATCTGCTCCTCCAGGCAATCATGGGATAGGATTCTTTACCTCCAGATTCACTAAACATGAATGCCGGTTGCTTCGACTAGCGAATCTTGTGATGGTTATATTCAAATTAATCGGAAACTTGAGGCTTGGTTGTTCTGGGTGGTGTAGTGGTTAGCATACCCTGGCGCTATCTGGGAGACACTGGTTCAATTCCCGCTCTGGGACGACAAAATTTTCAAGTTTTCGGATATTATCTGACTTACCATCCTTGTCATATTTACACCAAAAAATGGATTGTCATCTTCAAAATTTGTATTGAAATTTACAATACCACCACCAACCTACTAGGAACATTACCTGAAGAATCAAAAACGACCTGCTAAGTGAAGATCAGTTCCCACCAATAGATTGCAATATCATAATATATACTTATGTTAGAGGAAGCATGTTCATTGTATTACACATTGAGTTATGATGAAACAACTAATATTAAAGATAAAAAGGAGCTGCAAACAGCGATCACATTTTGGTCAGAAAGCAAATGTGGCATAACGACAAGACACCTCAGAAATTTCTTTTTAGGTAAAGTGGATGGTGAAACATTGCGTAAAAAACTATGTGAAGCACTTTATGAGGCCAATTTATCACAAAATAGATGCCCAATGCTTGGATCAGACGAACCCAATGTTAATAAAAAAAGTTTTTAGGCTTTTCAATGGCAATGTCCAGGAGACACAAGGGACAAGTTTTATAAACATAGGTACCTGCAACATCTACACAATGCATAATGCATATGTGAAATTATCGGAGTGTTTAGGTGAAAAAGCTTCTGAGCTGCTGATCAACATTTACCATTATTTTGACAGTTGGCCTGCCCATTGGGAAGAGTTTGAAAAAATCCAATCTAAATATAAGATTCCACACCGCAAATTTTTGAAACATGCAACAACAAGGTGGCTTGCCTTGGGGCCTTCAGCTAACAGGATTTTGGAGCAGTGGGACATTATTCAGTTCTATTTCCTTAAGCACATGCCTCTGAGAAAAAATTCTGCTGCTCTTCAATCCAGATCTTACAAGGCTGTTGTGAGTGCCTTAAGGAAACCTTCAATAAAAGCTGAACTTCATTTCATTGTTTCATCAGCAGAACTATTCATGAAGTTCACACAACGTTTTCAGTGCCAAGCACCCATGATCCACAAATTGCATGAAGAAATAGGGAACATTCTTCAGACCTTCATGGCTCGTGTTTTGAAGACTGCTGTCTTTAGAAAAATCACTAATTTTTCTAAAGTTGATCTTGATGAACTGTTTACATTTGGTAATCTGCTTCCTCTTGAAGAACTTGTCATTAATGAAAAGGTCACAGACGAGCTTTCTAAACTGGAAGAAAGTGAAAAGTTGTTACTTCTGAAGGAAGCTCAAAATCACTATATTACTGCTTGCAAGCATGTGATGGAAAAGACTTGCTTATCAAATGGATCATTTAAAAATTTTAGATTTTTAGACCCAAAAGAATGAGTGAATGATAGAAGCTGCAGAGACATACTGAAAGTTGCAAAAATTATGCCATTTCATGTTCAACTGGATTATTTGTTAGATGAATGGAAAATTTTGCAACTGGAAAAAGATGATACAGCATTTAAAAACAAAACTGTTGATGATTACTGACAACAACACATCTCAAACAGGGACTCATTATCAAAAGATATAAAGTTTCCAAATGTTGCCAAAGTCATAAAGGCAGCTCTTACTTTGTCAAATAGAAATGCTGACATAGAGGTATGATTTTTCATTTCTAAGCACATATTCATCATCATTGTCAACCATTATCAATCCACTGCTGGACGAAGGTCTCCCTAAGTTTCCTCCACAACGGTCTGTCTTGTGCCAGTCTCCTCCATGTCACTCCCGCATACTTTCGAATTTCATCCACCCATCTTCCATGTGGTCTTCTTCTGGGTCTTTTCCTGTCCCTTGGAATCCAATCTAAAATTTCGGCTGTCCATCGATGGTCTGTTCTTCTGGCAGTATGTCCAGCCCATTGCCATTTCAGGGATTTAACTCTGATCATGATGTCTTCCACTCTTGTCATTTTTCGGATCCACGTGTTCCTCTTCTTATCTCTCCTGGTTACACCAAGCATGCACCTCTCCATGCTGCTTTGAGTTGTCTGCAGCCTTTGTATGTCTCTTTTAGATAAGGTCCACGTCTCTGCACCATACGTAAGCACTGGAAGGATGCATTGATCAAACACTTTTCTTTTAAGACATAATGGCATATTGCTCTTGAAAATTATGCTGTTTCTTCCAAAAGCTCTCCAGGCAAGTTTTGTACGCCGATTAATTTCTTCACCAATGTGACCCTCACTTGATATCTGCTGTCCAAGATAAACGTGCGTGTCTGTTATCTCCAGCTTTTCTCCATCAATCGATAAATCTTCATTTCTTGTAAAAGCATTGAACATCACTTTTGTCTTCTGAAAGTTCATTTTTAATCCCACTTCTTTACTCTTGTCAGCAAGTTCCTGCATCATACTCTGTAGCTCTGATGGGGTAGTTGCAAAAATGACTATGTCCTCAGCAAAACGAAGGTGGGTTAGATAATCTCCATTAATCTTTATCCCTTTGTTTTCCCAGTTCAGTGATTGAAAGACATTTTCCAATGTGGCATCAAAGAGCTTCGGAGATATGGTGTCACCTTGTCTCACTCCTTTTCCAATTTTTATGTGTGTTGTATTTTCAAATAGCAGAATCTTCGCACTTGCATTTTCATAGATGTTATTAATAGTATTAATGTATGCATCTTCAATACCGCAGGATTTCAGAGCCATTGCAACTGCTGATGGTTTCACCGAATCAAAGGCTTTTTCATAATCGATAAAAGCCATGCCCAATGGAAGTTCATATTCCCTCGCTCTTTCATTTAGTTCTCTCAGTATGTGGATATGATCTATTGTGCTGTAGCCACTCCTGAATCCGGCTTGTTCTCTCGGTTGAGCCATGTCCAGTGTTACCTTCAAGCGGTGTGAAAGAACTTTAGTGAAGATTTTATAAACCACTGATAGGAGGCTGATAGGTCTGTAGTTCCTGAGATCCTCAATGTCACCTTTTTTATGTAGCAAGATCATTGTAGCGTTGTTCCAATCCTCAGGAATTTTTCCTTCATTAAGGCATCGAGTGAAAATTTGGGCGAGTACTGTTTCGATTTCTCCACTTGCTTCTTGTATGATGTCTACAGTAATTCCATCTTCTCCTGGAGCTTTTCCCCGCTTCATGTTCTTGATTGCATGTGCAACTTCTGCTGGAAGGACTGGAAGAACTCTGGTACCTTTCATGATGCCTGGAGTACATGTATCATCCCTTTCATATAATTTGGAGTAGAAATCTTTCACTCTTGTCAAAATTTCGCCTCTATTTCTTGTTAAAGAACCATCTTCTTTTCTCAGTGCCATAATCTGTTTTTTTCCCTTACTGAGACGTCCCTGTGCTATCTTTAGGCTTTGGTTGTTTTCAATTGCTTTCCTTACTAGTTCACAGTTGAATTTCCTTACGTCTTCAGTCATACTTTTTGGTACTGTCTTACATAGCTCTATATATTCCACTTTGGAAGTCACATCTTCTTTAGTTGTCCTCATCTCTCTTCTTTTTTGCATCAACATTTTGGTTTTTCCTGATAATTTGTTCACATGCAATTTGTTCTTAGACCCAGCTAATTTTGTTGCTGTTTCCATAAGAGCTTTGGTTACTTTTCTGTTAACTTCAGTAATATCCACTTCTTCCGATGTTAGGCCTTCTAAAGCAGAGAATCTGTTCTTCAGTTCCAATTTGAAGGTATTATGGTGTTTTTTAAGGTTGGTTATGTCAATACATTTTGTTTGTCTTATGAGCTTGCTACGTTCGAGTTTAGTGTTGAGGTGCATTTTACATCTCACCAATCTATGGTCACTGCCTGTGTTGAACTTGTTTAGCACACTGCAGTCTTCTATGACGAATTTTTTGTTACACATAATAAAATCAATTTCACTTGTCATTCCATTTGGATGTCTCCATGTCCATTTCCTGTGTGGCTTTTTCTTGAAAAAGGAGTTCAAGATGAAAAACCCTTCTGTCTCTGCAAACTTTACGAGAGTATTTCCATGCTGGTTTCTGTTGCCGTGACCGAATTTACCTACTGAAGTTTCATTCTGTTGCCGTTGCCCTATTTTTGCATTGAAATCTCCCATAATTATCTTCAAGTGCTGCTTACCTTTATTATTTAGATCACGAATTTCCTCATAAAATTCTTCAATTTCTTCTTCACATGACTTGTGGTGGGTGCATAAGTTTGAATAATCTGAGCCTGGTATCTTCTCAAGAGTTGGATAACGAGTCGTGCAGCTCTGTCAGAGGAACTTTCAACTTCTACAACTTTATCCTTCAGTTTCTTGTTTATTATAAATCCAACACCACTAGTTCTGCCAGTATCTGTCCCACGATAGTAGAAGAGATGTCCACTTTTCAGTTCAATGAGATCTTCTCCTTTTCTCCTTACCTCACTTAGCCCGACGATGTCCCACTTGATCCTTTGTAGTTCCTCTTCCAATTCAAGAAGCCTTGAATCAGAAGATAGGGAGCGTCTGTTATACGTAGCCAAGGTCAGCATCAGATGGCAGCCTAGTCCGGTCCTCCGGGGATTCTTAGCACCCTCTGCCTTTATGTCGCACTGGCCGCTGCCTTGGCCAGGTACATTCCAGCTGCCGGAGACTGAGGGCCAAGATTTAAGTTGTGGAGTCATTTTGGAGGGGTTTGGCCATAACTCACCACGCTGGTCAAGCGGGTTGGTTAGTGTATGATAGCATTTCCTCTAATCCCAATGGTATAGTTATACCGCTATTGGCGGTCGTCAGGGCCCCTTTAGTGGGAACAGGATGTACCACGAGAAGGCGGGGTTGACATTTGTCAAGGAGAGGCTGTGATGTTACGCATCACCTGACCTTACATCCCAAGCACATATTACAAGAAGATAAATCAGCAATGACCGAAAGATTTTTAAGCAGTGTACTGACTGTGAGGTATGCATTGAAACAATATCTAATTTTTTTTTCCTTTTTTTTTAATGGACTTAGAAGAAAAGCTAAAAGAAGAACAAAAAGAACAGATTATGAAGAAGATATGAAAAAGGTGGAAAAGATAAAAAAGTCAATCAAATGTGAGACTGCTGCTCTGAATGACAAGAAAAAACAACCCCTACAAACTAAAGAGGCAAGAAAAGAACTCTTTTTGGAAGCTTCGGCTAAACTGAAGAAAGCACTCGAAAAAAATGATTTAAAGGGAGCAAAATTAGCTGAAGGTATGCTCGAAGGAGTAAAATGTATGCAAACATAAGAAAGAGTGAGAGAAAAGGAAGTGGAAATCATTCAGAAGAATCTTGAGAAAAGAAAATGTTTATTCAGAATTGTTTTTCTGGAAAATTGAAGAGAATTGTATGTCATTAGATTTTCAGAATTTTGTGTAATTTTTTTTCTGTAAAATTATATAATGACAACAAAATGGCCATACCCCATCCAAGACCATAATAAAGAAATTTATTATGATCTTACCTGGCCTTTTTTGGTAGGGAAGTATAAAAAAAATAAAAACATATTTTTTTGTTACTATATTTGTTGTTTTGTGCTATTGGCAAGAAGTTTCTTAATCACCTTTCAGTCACCTTTTAAAAGAAATTTGTCACCTTTCTCACCTTTTTCAAAGGTCACCTTAGCTCGTCATCCTGTAAAGTGTCTTAGGCAAAATGACTGTTGGGTTGCTATAAAAGAATGGTGAAGCAGTGCTGGCAGTTTTCCAAACAACAGGTCCCAAAAGTCCTGTGTGGATTTTGATAATGTTTCAAGAACTGTTCTCTTCTCTTAATTGTGTCCATTGTTTGAATGTCACATTTTGTATACTATTTAGATCAAAACAGTCTTCAAATCATTTCTTGAGCTCTTCTACTCCTGCACAATTGTTGCACTGGCTGAAGTAACATGCAGGTGTAGGGTTTCCACAAATTATGTTTTCAAGGCCATCATCATAGGATTTTGTTGGCTGAACAGTGTCTCCTGTTAATTCAGATAACTTGCATTGTGCCATCATCAGTGTAGCATTCTGATGCATTGTACAAACGCAAACAGAATGTGTACCACATGCTTCTGCAGGTATGCAGCGCTTAGGGCGAAGTTCACAGAACTTGGAGAACTCCACCTTTTTCTCTGGAAATCTCGCTTTAAAACGAGTATACAATTCATGCAAATTACTCAGAAGCAACATTTTTTGTACCTGTTGATGCTTATTTTCTGTTTTAACAGAAATAAAGTATTTTTCCTGCCATTTGGCAGCTTACACCTTCACTCTCATAAAATTGTTGTATTAAATTTGCTGTGTCTTTGTCTAAAGTTTTTCCTGGCTTTGGATTAGGAGAAACATGATACCTTTTTCTTTCCCTAGCTTTTTAAAAAGTCATTCTGGCCGTGAAATTCGAAACTCCAAATTCTGTTTCAATTCATTTCAGTGACCAAGAATTAGGTGGTGTGGTCAATATTTGCATTCTTATGTTTTTATTTTCTGCAGAATGATTTTTTTCTTTGAACTGGCTTGTAATTTCTGGATCAGAAGATGGAATATCCTTTGGCTCCAACACAGGGCTTAAGTTTAATAATTTGGTTCAAAATGCTGCTTGGGCGTTTTTATTTTTCTGTTCAGGGTATTTTTTTCTTGCAGGCATTTTTTCTGGATTGGTGTTTCATCCAGACACTGTTAAGTGCTTCTGTAGCCAGCACTTTTTCTGGAGTTGATAATCCAGTGGTTTCAGATAGAAAAGCTTGGGCTTCAGCTTCTTGCTCATTAGAACTGCAAATATGAGATTCTTCCGCGAATTCGCGGAATTCCGCCTTTTTCGTCGTCATCTGGGTCATTCTCGAGATTGATGCAGAACTGAAGAGAAATGGGGGGGGTCGTTTTCCATCTGTGGATGGTATCTTGTTTTTCAAAACTTGTGAAAATGGAAGTTAAATGCAGTGAAGATTTTTCCCGTAATCGTAATTTCTTTTTACTTATGATGTTGCCTGTGTCCAGTATTGTTAAATATAATTTTACTGCATAAATGTTTGTATTTCATCATGAAATTGTGGGCAGCAATTTCCGAAAACAGAAGTTAAGGACGGCACGAAGATTTCCCTATAGTCTTTTCAGGCATGAGTTTCTCCTGTGGATTCGAAGAATTCCGCCATTTCCGTTATCACTTTGGGTATTCTCGAGATTAATGCACAACTGAACTTCAATTTGGGAGGGAGAATAGTGGGGGAGATGATTCGTTCCGTCTGAGGATGGAATTCCGCCCTTCAAAACTTTTGAAAACGGAAGTTAAACAAAGTGAAGATGCCTCCCGTAATCGTTTTTTTTTGTGATGTTCTTTCTGCGCAGTAGCATTCTTACATATGGGTTTATTCCAAAATACTGCATTTCAGCTTAAAAATGGACTGAAAAGTTTCCAAAAACAGAAGTCGGTCGAAGTGAAGATTTCTCCCCGTAATCATATTTTTTTTTCTTCCTGTGATGTTCTCACTATCCAGTGTTGTTTTTAAATGCTACTTTCCCCCATAAATGTTTGCATTTAAGCTTTATAAGGGAGGAGAAATTTTCCAAAAACGGGATTGACGAAGTTTGAAAATTTGTTAGAAGCAATGCATGGTGTTCGAAAGTATTCCTATTCTGTAAGTTACACCATTTATTTAAAATAGTGAAAGCTTTGATATCATGCATTCATGGTCCTCAAGCTGAAAGTTCTTTCAGCATGATGGCTAAATGATTGTCATCTGAGGGAATAAAAGGAAAACAATAATAATAAGAAAAGTGATGAAGAAATGGGAAGGGAATGATATCAGCCAAAAGGAAAAAAGTTGCACTGTTGCACTGCAAAGATTGCAGTGCAACTGCAAGGTCAACAAAAGACAAATATGGCCATGTAACTTTGCAGATAAGAAAGCAACACAAGAGAAAAATCGAGCTGATGATATAGCAAGTACAGAAAAGAAAAAAAAAAGGAAAAAACAACAACAGTGGTGTGTTCTAAATAAGGGCTGGAAAAATAAGCTCCAAATCTAGGAGCCAGGTGAAACGAAAGCAAATTTCAAAGTATCATGCACAAACGTAATGCATGGTGACGATGTCGGAACAAAGAGTAATAACATAAGTATCAAGCACTGCCTATTACCCAAACTACTTACTGCTAAATGAAATTCGAATTTGGTGGTTAAATATCAGGGTTCTATCGTTTTGATAAAAATCTGAACATAAAAAATGTGATATTACAGGATAATTAAATTAATGACAGGTTTTTTGTTATTGTACAATACAAATTAGAAAATCATAAAAACGGCAGTTTAAGAAAGTTGCCTTTTAAAATTTCCTGAATTTTAAATATATGGAACCTCAAGTTTAGCTAAATTTTTCTTTTATCTAAAAACAAAAGCTGTTTAACAGAACCAAACTACTAACAAAAAATATCGAACAAACAATCTGTCATACAGTTTCTTTCATAACTGATGACTTAGAATAATAAGATAATAAATACCTTCCTCAAAGAATAAATCCTTTTTCTTTTTTTTTTTTTTTTTTCGTCTTCAGAGTGTGGAACACATGGTAAAACCTTTACAATTCAATGAAATTGGAAAGATCTTCCAATTCTTTCTTCTGCTCAGAACTGGCATGAGTTATTGGAAATATTAATTATTCAAAATTCAGTAAAATACCTGCTCTTTTTATAATTATGTTAACACATAAGGGAGTCATGTCAGTTATTCTGAGTGGAGCGCAATTTTTGTTAATTCTTCGCTCAGTCCAATTTTCATTCTCAGAAATTTTTCCTCCATTTTGAAGCTCAAACACAATCATTTATTGAACAAAATCATATTTTACATTAATACTGAACAGAGGGAATCCGGGGGGGGGGACGATTATGGGAGAATCTATATTTTGAGGTTACTCACCTAACTGTTTCAGGAGGTTTTCGTCTCTACACATTTCCAACACGTATTTTTCTCATTTACATCGTGGTTCGAATCCGCAAAATAAACACACAAAAAATAATTTAAATAAAAATCTTTTTCAACTCGCGCAAATTTCACTTTTTTCCTTTCTTTTCACTATGACCCAAATTCTGATTCAAAACAATCTACCACAAATATATACAATTGAACTCCCTAAAACACATTAATCTAATTAAAACTTCAATCAATAAAAATCAATTTACACATTTCCTAAAACGTCAAAGTTAAAAAGCTGTAACCCAAAATTATCTAAAATTGCACATCAGTGCCAAATTAAATTAAACCCAAATACCTGACACAACCACAATATTCAACAGTTAAGGGCCTCTCTCCCCTCAGAAAACAAGCTTAACACATCCTAGCACTTTCAGCTTCTGCCCTGGCCAATTTCAAGGAGCGGACGCAACAGATGTACCACCCGTCACCTCCGCGAAACGTAGCGAATGTTCCAGTGCTCACGTGGCTCGTCTGATTTCCCGTTCTCTGTCGTTCAGGCGCAGTGGCGCCATCTGTCAGATGATCCAATAGCCTTCTTTTCCTTTCGTACTTATAAATATCTGTTCAATTTATTTGATTCTTGAAACTAATCATCTTATATTCTAACACGTTTTTATTTATATTACATCTTTTTTTCTCTTGCCTTTCCCCCTCTGTTCTTCTCTGTGGCTTTCCTTTCTGATCAAATCCTTCCAATATGCATTTAAGCTATTAGGATCATTAACGTTACATAAGCTGTGTCTATTTTTTTCTATCAACACTGTCTCCGCCACTCTCAAATGCCTTTCTGTACGACAATTCTTAATAATTTTTATTTCATCAAACTTTGGGTATTGCCTTTGTTCAATACAGTACTGGACCAATGCAGTTTTTGCTTCTTTTTGCCAATTCCGTAAGTGCTGTTGTAAACAATGTTTTAGTTTACTTTTAGTGCTTCCTATATATGATACTGTAGGATTGTTGCTTATAGGAATTTCGTAAACGCCAGCTCTATCCAAGCACTTCTTGTTTTCTTTTGTATTGATTACAAAATTTTTAATGGTATGTACTTTATTGCCCAACTGTAAATTATATCTATTACACAATTTATTAATTTCAGCTGAAATTCCTTTTATGTATTGAAATGATCCAACATATTTAATTTGCTTATTACTATTTCTTCTTATGTTTGAAGAGTTAATACAACTGTTCTGCACTTCCTTAATCCATTTTTTTATTTTTTTACTGGGATATCCATAATTCTTTGTAACATCAGTAATGTTTTTCAATTCATCCTTTCTGTATTGCATATTTGACGTGTGTGTGAAAGCTCTTTTTATTAAAGTCTTAATACTGTTACATTTATGAGCATATGGATGATAAGAATCATATGGTATAAATCACAGGTACGTATGACGGTTTTCTGTAAACGTTATAATCTAATGTGTTGGGTTGTTTTATAATCTGTACATCAAGGTAAGCCAAAGTATCGTGCTGTTCAATTTTAGGTCCTGTATTTTGCTTATAAATAATATCCTCAAATGCAAAAACATTATTTTCGTATATATATAGCAATACGTTTTTTAATCAAAATTGAATTCCACAGAACTAGATGACATAGCCAAAAAATTTAAAGAAGAGTATTCATCCATTGAAGTAACAATTGAAATTGAACAGCAAGATACTTTGGCTTACCTTGATGTACAGATTATAAAACAACCCAACACATTAGATTATACCGTTTACAGAAAACCGTCATACGTACCTGTGATTTATACCATATGATTCTTATCATCCATATGCTCATAAATGTAACAGTATTAAGACTTTAATAAAAAGAGCTTTCACACACACGTCAAATATGCAATACAGAAAGGATGAATTGAAAAACATTACTGATGTTACAAAGAATTATGGATATCCCAGTAAAAAAATAAAAAAATGGATTAAGGAAGTGCAGAACAGTTGTATTAACTCTTCAAACATAAGAAGAAATAGTAATAAGCAAATTAAATATGTTGGATCATTTCAATACATAAAAGGAATTTTAGCTGAAATTAATAAATTGTGTAATAGATATAATTTACAGTTGGGCAATAAAGTACATACCATTAAAAATTTTGTAATCAATACAAAAGAAAACAAGAAGTGCTTGGATAGAGCTGGCGTTTACGAAATTCCTATAAGCAACAATCCTACAGTATCATATATAGGAAGCACTAAAAGTAAACTAAAACATTGTTTACAACAGCACTTACGGAATTGGCAAAAAAAAGAAGCAAAAACTGCATTGGTCCAGTACTGTATTGAACAAAGGCAATACCCAAAGTTTGATGAAATAAAAATTATTAAGAATTGTCGTACAGAAAGGCATTTGAGAGTGGCGGAGACAGTGTTGATAGAAAAAAATAGACACAGGTTATGTAACGTTAATGATCCTAATAGCTTAAATGCATATTGGAAGGATTTGATCAGAAAGGAAAGCCACAGAGAAGAACAGAGGGGGAAAGGCAAGAGAAAAAAATGTAATATAAATAAAAAAACGTGTTAGAATATGAGATGATTAGTTTCAAGAATCAAATAAATTGAACAGATATTTATAAGTACGAAAGGAAAAGAAGGCTATTGGATCATCTGATAGATGGCGCCACTGCGCCTGAACGATGAAGAACGGGAAATCAGACGAGCCACGCGAGCACTGGAACATTCGCTACGTTTCGCGGAGGTGACAGGTTGTACATCTGTTGCGTCCGCTCCTTGAAAATGGCCAGGGCAGAAGCTGAAAGTGCTAGGATGTGTTAAGCTTGTTTTCTGAGGGGAGAGAGGCCCTTAACTGTTGAATATTGTGGTTGTGTCAGTTATTTGGGTTTAATTTAATTTGGCACTGATGTGCAATTTTAGATAATTTTGGGTTACAGCTTTTTAACTTTGACGTTTTAGGAAATGTGTAAATAGGTTTTTATTGATTGAAGTTTTAATTAGATTAATGTGTTTGTATGGAGTTCAATTGTATATATTTGTGGTAGATTGTTTTGAATCGGAATTTGGGTCATAGTGAAAAGAAAGGGAGGGAGTGAAATTTGCGTGAGTTGAAAAATATTTTTATTTATTATTATTATTATTATTATTATTATTATTATTATTTTTTTTTTTTTATGTGTTTATTTTGCGGCCTCGAACCACGATGTAAATGAGAAAAATACGTGTTGGAAATGTGTAGAGACGAAAACCTCCTGAAAGAGTTAGGAATTAAAGGTGAGTAACCTCAAAATATAGATTCTCTAAATAGCACGTGAATAATTAAGCAGCTAGATGACATTTGACATTTGCCATGCTGTATGAATATATGATTATGGGAGAAATCGTCACTCCATCTAGCTTCCATTTTCAAATGTTTTGAAAGACGGAATCCCCCCCCTCCATTCTCATTGCTCTCAAGAATGATGCAAATGAGACAACAAAGGTAAAATTCTCTGAATTCACGGGTGAAACTCATGGCTAAAGATTACAAGGAAATTTTCACTCCATCGAATTTACCTTTTCAGAAATTGTTGCCTACAGTTTGAAGCTAAAATACAAACATTTATGCAATAGACTGGTATCTAGGAACAATACTGGGCAGAGACAACTGCGGAAGAAGAAGGAATAACAATTACAGGAATTTTTTTCAAGTTTTGAAAAATGACCTTCCCACACTCATTAATTCCCTCCTCCCAAATTCTCTTCAGTGAATTTTGTAACAATCCCAAATAATGAAAACATGGAATTCCACAAAACAATCTCATGCCTGATTTGTAACAGTCAGCAATATGCAAAATGAATTGTTCAGGCCTCTACGTATGGAAGCCGATTCATGTGTCCATAAATTGATTACATTTCCGACATGAACGCTGTATTTGACTGCAATTTTTGGAGCTCTGTGAAAGATTAGTTTTTAACGCACATAATTTTATGACGGATACGTTTTTAAAGCTCGAATTTTGTGAGTGGTCAAAATACAGACCCAGATTATATTTTCCTAAAAATTTTCTGAGGCGCGGGGGTTTAAAACTTTGGGCGAAAATCCCGCCATCCCGTGTGTTCTGCTGATGTTGAATTGAGGTGAATTTTTCTAAGATGGACACCTAACAAACACTCTCCCCAGCAATATGCAGTTTTACACGGCTTGGTGCCTCCCACTTTCACAACATGCTAGTGGGGAGGGGGAAAGGAAAGGGTCTTTCAAAAAGGGCAGGGAGAAACAATCTCCTACCATCCCAAATAGTAGGGGTGGATGGATGTGTGGGGGAGGGCAGGGGTTGTTCGGTGCTCCAGGCAGAAGGGAGAGGAGTGTAGACAAGAGGAATTACCGGCATATATGTGACCAAGTGTTGCTGCTCTCGCAAATTTAAGATAAAAAAATTTTCTACAAGGAACTGAAATTTAAGATTTAACAAAATATGTTCTATAAAAAAAGTATTCTACAAGGAAACTGAAATCTAAGATTAAAAAAATATATTCTGCAAGGCATTGAAATCTGAGACTAAAAAAAAAATGTTCTGCAAATGGGGGATTTCGTTCTGCGATGCACGGCACAGTTTCTGCTCCTGGGGCTTCCGCAATCTAACAGCTTAGTCACGTGACTCAGAGGGTTTCATCGCATTTCTCTGTTTGAAATGCACACATCAGGGCAGAATTATGAATGCGATCAAAGCAGAAAATTTCAGATGTTGATTTTATTAAATTACAATTTGTTGAAGTTACATTTTGCACATATGAACTGCAAATTATGAAATTTGAAGTAAAAAGAAAAAAGTTGGGCACCAGGACCAAATTTCTATGCCCGGACTCCCGGTAATTTTCCAGCCCTGCTCTAAATATCTACATTTATTAATAAATTTCAGTGAACAACTCCATCTTGCTCATGCACACACTTTCTCATTGCATGTTCTGATTTTTCACCTGGTTAAAAAGTTCAGCTTTTTTGTTCTTTGGTTGGTCTCATGTATGGAACTGTCAGAAGGTGAAGAGGAATGTTCAGCAGCTTCAGAGTTAAATTTCTGGATTGCTTTATGCAGGGCTGGTTCTGGCAGGTATGCATGCACACAGGCAGCCAAATTCTAAGGGCAACTGGAGCGACCTCTTTCGGTGGTACATTTCGGAACTATCATTTTCAGAATTTTTACTCTAGACTTGCTTTGGCAACGCGAGTTTTACCTAACGGTGAAAAGTTCAAAGAGCTTGGTTAATCTATTCTACAAAATCGAATAGTGTGTTTTGCTTTTGTTGCAAGTTGTTTGCTTTAAAACAAAACAAACTAACAGATCGTCAGGGGTTTTCAGATTGGTGACATTTAGCTACTCATTTATCACGGCATGAAGCAAGTGTAGAACATATGCAAAACTGTGAAAAGTAGTATGAATTAAAAACACGCCTTGATAACAGTTGTACAGTTGATAAAGAACAACAATGGAACTTTGAATCTGAAAAATGATGATGGCAAGCCATTATTGAGAGAATCATTGTGATTGTCCGGTTTCTAGCAGGGCAGTGTTTAGCTTTCAGAGGTGAAAATGATAAATTATGTGAAGCAAACACTGGGAACTTTTTAAAGGCTATAGAAATGTTAGCAAAATTTGAACTCATTATCTCACAGCATGTCAATAGCATAACATCATCTCAACCTGCTAAAAGTCATATGCCTCATTACTTAAGCCATGGTTTTCAAAATGAAACTATATCTGTTTTAGCAAGTGGCATAAAATCAAAAATCAAGGAATTTGTAAAGAAAGCAAAATATTTTTCGGTAATTCTCTACTGCACGCCGGATGCCAGTCACATTGAACAGATAGCATTTGTAGTTAGAATTGTAAATATTGACAATTCTGATGTTGCAGTTAGAGAATTATTTCTTGGGTTTTATCCAGTTTCAGACACTATGAGGAAATATTGTGTAATTATTTTCTAAGTGAACTCTTAACTGATTGTGAACTAGATATTCAAGATATGTGTGGATAGGGGTACAATAATGGGGCAAATATGCGTGGTAAGCATAATGGCTTGCAGAGCAAAATTAGGAGTATAAATTCTAGAGCCTTTTTTGTACCTTGTGCATCCCATTCATTAAATTTAGTTGTAAATGATGCTGCCAAAGTAACATTTGAAACAGTTAATTTTTTCACATTATCAAATATTTGTACACATTCTTTTCTGCATCCCCTTTACAGGTGGGATATACAAAAGCATAATATTAGTAGATTAACACTGAAATCTCTAAGTTATACAAAGTGGGAGAGTAGAATAAAAGCAGTGCAACCTCTGAGATTGTAATTAGGTGAAGTCATGAAAAGTTTAAATGATCTAATAGATGACAATTCCAGAGATATGAAAACAAAACATACAGCTTAATGTTTGTTAGATCGAATTGCGTCTTTTAAGTTCATCTCCTCAATCATTAATGGAACGATTTTCTGTCAAAAATTGATGTAAGTAAAATGTTGCAGTGCCCTCAATCCAACATAAATGAATCTCTTATGAGTGAGCTTGTTAAATTTCTAAGTGCAGCCAGCTCTGTTGAGGCATTTAGTAAATGTATTAGGGATGCAGAAGCTTTAGATGCAGACAGGGGCCGCACTGCCAATTGCTGTCTTAACAATTTGTGAAAAAGAAATCGTTTTGGCGATGGAAAAAAATCTTTGGCAATTACCTTTTCATAGTGTTATAACACTTTGGCAAAAACAAATTGAATTTGGCAACTAAATTGGCAAAAACTTTAGAAAAGCCAGTGCAACCCCTGACTGCAGAAGTAAATGTCGAGGCAGAATTTCCAGTTGTAAGGAGTAGGACTGAAGTTTGCCTTTCTGATTATGAAAGTCCTGATGAATCTATCACAAATACACAAAAATTGTTCACAATACAATTTTATCTAACGATTGTTGACACAGTCTTAAATTCCATCCAGGAAAGGTTTGAAAATCTACAGGAATATTATAATGTATTTAAATTTCTTTCTGAATTTCGAGAAATGACTGAAGAGGAAGTAAAAAAAAAAAATCTTGCTTTGATTTAGATGCTTCCCTTCTAATTAACAAAGGAAACAAAAGTTTTAAAGATATTGATGGTCTTGAACTCTTCAATGAGCGGATAACGTATAGAGTTTTGAGCAGTGGAATTGCAGATGGGGCAGACCCATTAAGAAACTTAACATATATAACAAAAACTAACTTAATGTCATCATTTCCTTATCTGTTTCTAGCTTTGAGAATTCTTCTGACATTACCAGTTAGTGTAGTATCAGGTGAAAGTAGTTTTTCAAAACTCAGACTTGTAAAGACACATTTAAGAACGTCAATGATTCAAGAAAGGATTAGTGATCTAGCACTGTTGGCTATAGAGAAGGAATTGTGTGAAAGTTTGGAATTATCAGATGCAATTGACGAATTGGCAAGTAAGAAAGCAAGAAAAGTGCACTTTTAACTCCATGGATACATACATACATGCATTTTGTTAAGTGATGGTACTTGTGTGTAATGTGTTACTGTGTCAGTGTCTGTGTGATTGTGATATTTTTGAATGGTTTTGTTTTGAATACATATAAAAAAAAAGTGTATACGGTGTTGTGTTATTATTATTGAATATTTGTACGTTGTACACTTGTACCCCTGCCAACTATATAGAACAGTGAAAAACACATCCTTCGTGCTGTGGGTTAGGTTAGGAATCTAATAGTATATTTACTTGTACTCGATCTGCATTGGTATGGGTGACCAAATATCTGTGGCACGCAGGCAGCAAACACCACAGAACCGGCCCTGGCTTTACAACAATGGTCACAGATCTTGTCTCCAGTTTTGAGCATATAGTTCTGTAACAATAGATTTTTGGAAACTGGTCTCAGATTTTTTTTTTGTAATGTTTATACGTGTAGTTTGGCTTCCCAAGAAGAATACAGCAGTAAACTGCACTACAAACTTTTGTTGTTGTTGGTCTGCTGGCATCCATCTTTTAATTTGCTTCTACTTTAAAAACTTAAAGAAACACAATTTGTTACCCTATGGATGTATATTAACTTTTTAACTAATTATAATGTAATTCATTAACATTTACAATGTTTGTAAGACCAGGGATAACATTTTAGACTGACCAAATAAAGTTCTTCAGTCACGGATGGTGCATTTTAGTTGCATTGTTCTATATTATTTTTTTAGAGTTATCCCATTATGAAGCTTTCAGGATATGTAGAAAAATGATGTATGTTAAGCATATATTATTTTCAGATTTTGAAGATACTTGCTTTTTAATATTTAAATATTTTTTGAATGACCTTGAAATTTAAAATTTGCTAATAGTATGTGGCATATCAAATGAAAGCACAACTAAAGATCTTTAAAATGAGCCATAATTCATGAGCCTAGCTCTACTAGAACCAGAGTAATTGGCAGTTCAAGTTTGCTCAGCAGGTGAAATTTCTTGGTTTGTTTAAAATTTTAAAATTCAATAACTAAAAACAGATGCATTAAAAATTCTGAAAAAAAATGTTTGTTTATATTAATGAATACTACAAATATACCAAGTTTCATGAAAATCAAAAATGGTTGGGTTGAAAATGCTATTTTTGCTGGTTGATTTGACATGGAATGATCCAGTTGCAATTGCAATAATACTGAGCTAAAATGAAATTGTAATCTCTTTTTATACACTGCCGGACAATTGCTAAGGACGGATGACAATAGCAACGATAGCAACCATAAAATGGAAGGCAGGAAAATGTGGAAATTAGCATAAGTGCGGGATACAGTAAGACGTGTTGTGCATATGCAAATTTTGGATTGCCGAACTTGTTCGTGACGTCATAGCGCTGATTAGAAATATAAAGGATTTGACGCGTATTGACCGTTGTTGTTCAAACGCTAAGTTGAAAGGGAAAAAATCAATTGACGAACTTGCAATTTTCAGTATGTCTTCCCGACGTCACCTAGATGATTTTACGCGTGGCCGTGTTATTGGCAAGATTGAAGAAGGGCGAAAAATAATAGATGTTGCCAGGGAGTTCGACGTCAGCCACAGTGATGTTTCAAGGCTTTGGAAATCTTTTCAAACAAATGTAGAGTGTAGCAAACGTCACGGGGGAGGTCGTGTTTGCAGTACGATACCTGCAGAAGATCGGTACATAGTGCTATCAACAAAAAAGACACCGGCGCAACACAGCTAGTGAGATAGCAAATCAGTTTATGGCTGCTACTGGCAAGCGTATCTCCCGAAAAACTGTCGCCAGACGTTTGCATGAAGGAGGACTATACGCCCGCCGTCCTGTTGTGTGCATCCCATTGTCCAGACGTCACCGTACCGCCCGTTTGCAATGGTGTCATCAACATCGCAATTGGACTGATAACGACTGGTCTGCTGTCCTCTTCTCAGATGAGAGTAGATATAGTCTATCATCTGATTTTCAACGACAACTGATCTGGCGTGATAGTGGTACTGCATATTGTCCAGCAAACATACAGGAAAGGGACCGATATCCGACATGTAGTGTCATGGTATGGGCTGGCATCATGATCAATGGCCGTACGTCCCTCTATGTGCTTCCAACTGGGACTATGACTAGCCAACGATACATTAATGATGTTCTGCTACCTCATGTTTGCATGTTCCGTGGTGTTGTCGGTGATAGATTCATTTTCATGGACGACAACGCAACATGTCATCGAAACGTCGCTGTCCAGGAGTGTCTTGAGAGCGAGGATATTCATCGCCTCGTATGGCCAGCACATTCTCCAGATCTGAATCCCATTGAAAATGTGTGGGATGCTTTGGGGAGGAGTCTTGCTGGTCGCCAATGCCCTCCAATAAACAAGGACACCCTCATCCGTGCACTGACAGAGGAATGGGATAAATTACCCCAACAGTTGCTTGATAATGTTGTGCAAAGCATGACACGACGTGTGGAATCTTGCATCGCCCTCCATGGTGGCCATATCCCGTATTGACATCTTACGCCGGAACGCCTGCGGACGGTAATTGCATTTTTTTCACGTTTACGTATTCTGCACAAAATGGCCTATTTGTCCCTTGAACACGTTCCAGAGCCTTCTGGATTTCAGAGCACAATAAATTGTCTTTCTTGTAATGTCCTGGCATTCTGACATTATTTTATTTCACTTGGCATCTAACCACACTTACTTTTTTATGCGCTATATAGCCGTTTATGATCCGTCCTTAGCAATTGTCCAGCAGTGTATTTATTTCATAATGCATAACACTTACATCAGTTCATTTTTGATTAAAATGTGGTTTTATTAACTTTTAAACAATGTATTCATTGGCAAATCCACCATCTACTATCCCTATTGTTTACACTTTTAGTTGCCGTCCCTACTGCCACCTAGTGGGCAAGACATTCAACAGCGTGGAAACTTTTATGCAGAAAATAAATCTGTTAGCTTTGTCCTCTTTCTATATTTGATGCTTGCATATCATAATACTTTCTAATTCTTGAATTTTGCTTAGACAATTTTGTCTCCTGCCATCAACAGCTGAACAATACCAGCGTGATAATATTGGGTAGGAAAGAAAGTAATGTCCGATAACGAGGTACCCGAAGTCGAAGCCCCGGCCATTTTGCACATTCACCACTGAGATTGCGCAGCACACCGACATGACATCAGCAGGTAGGGTGGCTTAAGTCAGTGGCAGTCAGTCATCAGAAGGCGAAGAGTGTCAACATGGAAGTGGACAAGGAGCACATCTGCCATTTCATGCTGTATGAGTTTCGTCACGGTAGCACATTACCAATGTAAAGGTAATGTTAAGGAACATTACCAGTGTGGACCCCAATGTCATACCATATCATCAGAGCTGTCGTTGGTTCAAATGTTTTCGAGAGGGAAATTTTGACTTGTCACACTGACCTTCCCAAAGCCGGAAGGCCCACAACAGTGCTATGGACATGCTAAAGACTTTAGTGGAGACCGACATACGTGTGACCATGCGGGAGTTGGCTGAACAACAGGGGACCACCCACATGAGCATTATCATGTACCTGCATCAATTTGGGAAGGTGCACAAGAGGGTAGTTTGGGTACAACACCAACTCACAGTTGAGCAAAGAGCAAATCACATTAGTGCATGCATTTCCCTGCTTGCAGCGTGACCAAGTTGAACTGTTTTTGGACCACATTGTGACAGGTGATGAGAAATGGGTCCTGCTGGACAATGTCAGTACCCAGAAACTGGTTTTACCCTCAGAAGCCCATGCCAACCCCCAAAGCCAGCTTACACCCACACAAGGTGCTGTCTGTTTAGTGGAGCATACGGGTTGTCAACTGCAGGACAACACCATTATCACCGTCGATGTGTACTGCCAGCAGCTTGACGATCTGCAATCTGTACACATCACTCATGTCGAAATGATCAGCACTGCTAAACGGCAAGGGCGTGGACACCATATATCTGCAACCAATTGCCTGATTTCAAAAATTCTTTTGCATTGGGAAGCTTGAAATGTGCAAATGATGATCCTTTATTTCGTTTTGTTTTTTTCACCAATCAAAGTTTTGCCTCCAGAGGGTGTAAATGCAGAAATGCCAAATTCAAAATACATTCAATTAAATATATTTGCTTCCAAACGGGCGATTGAAAAAATTATTTTACTTTTTGATTCTATTTATGTCGAAAGCTATTTTAGGTATGGTCACTTCTTTAAGTTACGCATAGATCCCCTTCAGGGTGTAAAAGTAAATTGTGTTTTTCCCGATATCTCTGCTTCTAAAACTCCGATTTGAAAAATTCTTTCTGCAGCGTATGTAGCTCCTGATGCATGTAATTTCTAATTTTTTGTATAAAATGGTTTGGCCACCAGGGGGCGTAAGTGTTAATTTCTGCTTCTGATATGTTTTCAGCCTAATCAGGGCTTCTAAAATCTCAATTGAAAAAATTCTTTTGTGGACCGATACTACTCACGTCGATGAATCCGTTTTCAGAATATTTTCTTCTTAAAATAATGCATGGTTTCTTCGCCAGGGGGCGTAAATGCATATCTTATTTTTGTCAATATCTCTACTTCTAATAGTCCGATTTGAAAAAAATCTCCTTTGTTGGATAGTTTCCTGCGTGACATGATTTCCATATAATTTCAAAATTTTCAAGTAATTCATTAACTGTCCGCTAGGGGGAGTAAAGGTAAATTGTGCTTTCCCTGATATCTCTGCTTCTAAAACTCTGATTTGAAAAATTCTTCCTGCACCAGATAGAGCTCCTGGTGGGAAATGTTTTGATTGTAATTTCTATTTTTTTTTTATAAAATATGGTTTGTCCACCAGGGGGCGTAAGAGTTAATTTCCGCTTCGTAGGTATTTGCAGAAAAATCTGAGCTTCTAAAAGCTCGATTGAAAAAAATTCTTTCGTGGACCGGTACCGCTCATGTTGATAAACATTTGAGAATATTTTCTTCATAAAATAATGCATGGTTTCTCCACCAGGGGGCGTAGATATATATCTGATTTTTGTCGATATCTCTTCTTCTTTAGAGTCGGATTTGAAAAAATCTTTTTTTGTTAGAAAACGTTTCTGGTGTAAAATGTTTCTCATATAATTTCAAAATTTTCAAGTAATGTATAGACTTTCCTCTAGGGGGTTAAAGGTAAATTGTATTTCCCGATATCTCTGCTTCTAAAACTCCGATTTGAAAAATTCTTTCTACACTGAATACAGCTCCTGATGGGAAATCCTTTGCATATAATTTCTAATATTTGATAAAGAATGGTTTGGCCACCAGGGAGCGTAAGTGTTAATTTCTGCACCTGATGTATTTGCAGCAAAATCTGAGCTCCTGAAAACTCGATTGAAAAAATTCTTTTGTGGACTGATACCGCTCGCATTGAACAACCTTTTAAGAATACTTCTTAAAATAATGCAGGGTTTTTCCGCCAGTATAAGTAAACGCATATGTTATTTTTTTCGATATTTCTTCTTCTAAGACTCTGATTAGAAAAATTCTTTCTTTGTTGGAGGGTGTTTCCATGCCGAAATGTTTCTCATATAATTTAAAATTTTTCTTAGTGCACAAGGCTGCTACCATAAGGCATAAGCTCACATTTCCGTTTACAGCAATATCTGCGGGTCTTAAAAACCCGATTAAAAAAATTCTTTCTTTGTTCAGATACTACTAACTATCTATGTGTGTGTGTTTCATTCCAAACTAATGCACAATTTCGCCACTAGGGGCGCAAATGCTTAATCTGTTTTTCTCAATATCACTGCTTTTACATGTCACAATTCTTTCAACACCGGATGCTATTACCTTGTAGAACACTTTAGACTAGTATATGTGTAATTTTGTAGTTCACATTTCTGTCTGTAGGTGGTGTTTATGTACTTCAGTTTGCAGCTGTATCGCCACTTCTAAAAATGCTATTGAGAAATTTCTTCTTTACTGTATAATATTCACTACAACAGAGTTGTGGAGCATTATCCTCTTTAAATAACACAAAGATTTCCCGCTAGCTGCGTAAATGTCGAAACCTTTTTCTTTTTCTTTTTTTTTTTTTTTTTTACTATGTCTGCTCCTGGGAAACGTATTTGAAAAGTTCTTTTCCCTTAGCATAACCTTTTCCATGAAGAATAATTTAAAACTTTTCTGTTATGCAAAATTTTTCCGCTAGCAGACATAGACTTATATAAGTTTCTTTCTATATTTCTCCTTTTAACTGTTTGATTTGAAATTCTCTTCATCTCTGGTACCTTCCTTGTGTTATGGGAAACTTTTTGTTCACCATTTGTTAATTTTTGTAACATGTTTTTTAGCCACTGGTAGAACTAAGTAGATGTTTCTATTTCTGGATGTTTTATCGATTGTTGGGACCTTTTGATTGTTTTCCAAACCGGTTCCATCGATTTTGAATAGTTTTGATAAATTTAATTAGCATCAGAATGCATTCAAAAGACATGCTTATTACATCCGAAAATTTGGTGTCATCTTTCTTGTTATTCATTAAGAAGCATAAAAGTAATTTACCCTCTACACATTTGATTTTCGAAGTAAATTGCTAAAATTTATTTGAAAAATAAATGATATTTGAAGAGTGAAATTATTTGACATACACCCTTTATTTTATATCGCCTTGTTTTGCTATTCTTCTGAGACTTCTGTTTAGAATAAATAATCTCTAAATCACAAAACAACAACAACAAAAAAACCCCATATATTTTTAAAGTTAATGGCATAGTATACCATAGTAAACTTTAACACTGAACTATGGTTCACTTCAGTATACAGTAGTACACATCAAGAAAGAACCCTTTCATATATTTTTTTTATCTTAAACTTTAAAAATTTCTGAATTTTAGGGAAAATTTTCTAAAATCTTCTGTATTTTGATCTTTGGAAGTTGGCAGGTATAGGGTGGTTGCAAACAGTAGTTTGTTTCCAGTGTCATTCTGCATTGGTATGACTTTCGTTTAGAAAATCATTCCGAAATTCCAAACCGTCAGTAGCCATTTTTTTTTTAAGATCGTAAATGACGTGTGTGCGTGTGCTGTGTTTTTTGTGAGGTTCAGCATTGGCTTGAATTATAGCTGAAAGATGGAGAGTCAAAAGCATATAACGATGCTGCCAAAAATTTAAGATCTTGAAGAAGTCTTAATTTTTCTCAGTGCCATTCATATTTTTACTTGCAGTTAACATTTTTAATTACGAGGGTTGTACCAAAAGTACTGCAAAAGTGGGCATAACTTTTTTATTAACTGACAGAGGTCGTTCAATTGCACATGTTGGTAGAGTAACTGTTCCTCTGTAGTAACCCTTTTTCTTCATTGCAGGAAATAATGCATTCCAAGTAGAAACAACATGCTGTCATTGAGTTCTTTACAAAGGAAGGGTGCACTCTGTCCGACATCCACAGAAGGCTACAGAATGTTTACAGAGATGACACCATTGACAACAGCAATGTGCACAGATGGATAAAGAAGTTTAAAAAAGAGGAAACCAGCATTGATGACAAGCCACGCAGTGGGAGACCATCATCTGTGAACAGTGACATGAATAGTCAGTGAGTGGATGAATTGATTCATGCAGAGAAATTAATCACAGTCCGTGAGCTTGTTGCACAACTGGACTGTAGTCACAATGCCATACAGAAGATAGTGGAAGACTTAGGGTATTGGAAAGTGTGTGCAAAGTGGGTACCTCAGCAGTTGACACCCGATTTGAAGGAGAGAAAGGTGGAAGTCTGCTCTGATTTGCTGGAAGCATTTGAAGCCAATGAAGACAGGTTTTTTTCCGATCTGGTGACAGGGAATGAAACATGGGTGTATCTTTACAATCTGGAATATTGGAATAAAGAATCAATCCATGGAATGGTGTCACGCCTATTCACCTAGGCCTAAGAAGTTCAAGAGCCAGCGATCAGCTCAGAAAAGTCATGGTGACTATTTTTTGGGATGACAGGGGTGTCATTCTTGATTTTCTGGAATGTGGCTGTATCATGACCAGCAAGCGGTACTTTGAGACACTCAAGAAGCTTAGAGAAGCCATAAGAAGGAAGAGAACGAACAAGAATCTGAAAAGGATCCACATTCACCATGACAATGCGAGGCCACATACATCTTTGGGAACAAATCAGGTGATCAGCAAATTAGGCTGGTCAGTGGTTCCCCATCCACTGTACAGCCATGCTTTGGCATCATCCAACTTCCACCTGGTCAGTCCAATGAAGAACAGTCTCCGGGGACAACGATTTGATGGAACAGATGAGATGAAAGTGGCTGTAAAGAAGTGGGTACAACAGTCCACACCTGAATTTTTTCAAAGAGGATTCGAGAGTTGGGTTCAATGATGATGCAAATGCATCGCTTGTGATGGAGACTATGTTGAATTACTCTACCAACATGTGCAATTTGAATGTTAATAAAAAAGCTATGTCCACTCAGTTAATAAAAAAAGTTATGTCCACTTTTGCATTACTTTCAGCACAACCCTCATATTATTTAATTTTTATGCGAACTAGTGGAATTTTATTCGATATTTTTTTCACTATCTGTTTTATTTTTTGGCGGAAGTGCAGAAATTTGAATTGACCCCCTCCCCTCCCCCCAATAAAAATTTGGCGGACACAATCTTATATAAAATATTTAGTGGAAGTTCTGATGTTTGTGTTGAAACCCAACCGGGCACGGTTATTGCACATGGTAGTGTGTTGGGTGAGGAGGGTCTGGGTGTGTCCAGGGCTGACTTCAATGGGAACTACCCCCTCCCCCATGGCAAATCTGATGGTCTTTTTTTCATTTTTTCAGCATTTTTTTGTTTGTTTGTTTTTGTTTTAATTTTCTTTTCTAATTCAAGATTCCCTTGGGGGGACTAAATTGCGAAGAGCTCACTATTTTTCTTTTTTGTTTTTATCTTAAATCTGCAGAATTGCATTTTTTTTATTGCTATGTTGCTCTGTGCTTCCATTTTTGATTGCATTGATGTTTGAGATAGGTATCTAACCAGTGTTAGACTGTAAATCACATCTGCTAACAAATTAAAGGTTTGGTTAAATGTGTGTGTATGAGTAGTTTACAAGTAAAAATCCATTTAAATCAAACTAAAACAGGCAAATTTGTCGAAACATCGTTGGAAATTGAATTTGTTAATATGATTGTTAGAAAATGCAGGCAGTGGAGAGTTAAAAATGCAAAGGGTTACTGTACTTTTTTTAAACATTACATTCATTCTTCATTATTAGTTTTCCATTATATAAACCTATTGTAGTTTGCATATGTAATCATTTCTAGAGCATACTTATTTTGCTAGTGCAGTATGTAAATCATCAAATGCCATCATGCTGATAAAATAAACTACTGTTTGTGAAAATTGCAACACCATGAAGGAATGATGGTAATCACATGAAACTTACAGGATATGCAGAGCAGGGTAGAACATGCAAATGATTAGAAATGCAAAGCCATTGCGCATGTCTTGACCCAGCAGTGCTGCCTGAACAGTCGAGTGAGGGATATAAAGAGAGGGCTGTTTACGTTACACACCAGTAGTGCATCGCGGACAGCGAGTTGTGAAAGTGTCTCCAGGATTCAATAATGCTTTGGCAACAACAAAGGGCACACTATCACCATACAATAGAGTTTGAACAGGGATGAATGATTGGTCTGCGTGAAGGTGCATTTTCGTACCGTGGCATTGCGGCTCGGACAAGACATACCACCATGATAGCGATGTGCGTGTGGCGGCAGTGGACCGAGGAGAACCAGGTGCATCGACAATCTGGCAGTGGACCAAGAAATTTGATGACACCGCAGATGGCCGACACCTCGTCCGCATGGCAGTGGCGAACCGTTCCGCATATTCGCAAGTGTTAGCACAACAGTGGAGCACTGAAGCAGGTGTGGCACTGTCTGCCTCCACAGTTTGATGCATCTGTTGCACAGAGGACTGGTTGCACACATCCCTTTGCGGCAGATTCCTTTGACCCTGAACTATGGATGCCTCAGGCTGCAATGGGGTTTTCAGTGCAGACAATGGCATGCTAATTGACAATGTGTCGTGTTTTCGGATGAGTCCCGATTCAACTTGGACTACCATTATGTCCTCATACGCATTAGACGGTATTGTGGTGAGTGCCTTCTTCCAGCATGCATTGTTGAGCGTCATACAGGCCGAACGTCAAGTGTGATGGTGTGGGTTGCCATTGGGTAACATTTGCAATTTTGGCTGCTATGACTTGAGGGCAATATCACTAGCAACCACTGCATCAGGGAAGTTGTACAGGCAGAAGTCATACCCATATAACACCATGATAGTGTGTTCCGCATAGCCTTCCTTCGTGGAACTCCAGGCGCTATATTTCAGCAGGGCAATGCCTAACCTCATGTTGCCAGGAATGTTCAAGCCCTCTTCGCAGTACAGCAGATACCGCTTCTTCCCTGGCCTGCACGTTCACTAGACATGTCACCTATTGAACATGTCTGGGATATGGTCACTTGGCAACTGGCCCATCAAAGTCCTCCAGCCATCAGTACCAGTGATCTGTGGCTGCGTATACATGCTGCCTGGCAAGCAATTACCCAGGACACCATCCAACGCCTTTTCGATTCAATGCCAATCCGTCTCGAAGCTCTTATTGCAGCTCGCAGAGGCTTCACAAGAAACTGATTTTTGCAGGTAAAAAGTGTTGTATTCGAAAAATTAAATCACTTATGTACAGTCGTATCAGTAATGTTTGGTATAAAGTTCATTCGAATCGCATGGTTCCTCCTTCTTGGTGTTGCAATTTTCACAAACACTAGTGTATAAAGAAATACTGAAAGGAATCACCTGCCCATCCAATATATTGGTTTTTTTTTTTACAACAGATAATCACATTAATTAACATATGTTCTATCACAAAATATAAAGTGAATTGTTCACTGTTGAGAAAAGAATAAAGTAAATCTGTTCAAAGTGCAAATTATATGTTCTAGCCATATACCGTGTGTGTGTGTGTGTTCTATCATTTTAAATGGTTTAGTCTGGTTTTCAATTATTTGAGCAGTCACTATTTAGTCACTAAAAAAAAATTGGTCACTTTCTCACTTTTTTCTCCAAAAAAGTCACTTTTCTCACTACTTTTTACAATGAAGTCTGTGCTGAGGTCTGAGTATCTCTACAACTAATAGACCGATTTGAAAAATTCTTTTTGCATTAGGAAACTTGAAATGTGTGAATGATGGTGACCCTTTATTTTGAATTTTTTTATGATGCACAATTTTGCCGCTAGAGGGCATAAATACAGATTATTTCGAATTCAAAATACATTTTATTCCATACATTTGCTTCTAAATATCCAATTAAAAAAAATATTTGGCCTTTCAATTCTACTTATGGCAAAGATTATTTTAGGCATAGTAACTTTTTTCAAGTTGTGCATAGATTCTCTGCTAGGGGGCGTAAAAGTAAATTGCGTTTCCTCGATATCTCTGCTTTTACAACTCTGATTTGAAAAATTATTTCTGCAGCGGATACAGCTCCAGTTGGGAAAACTTTTGCATATAATTTCTAATTTTTGGTTAAAAACGGTTTGGCCACCAGGGGGCATAAGTGTTAATTTCTGCTTCTGCTGTATTTGCAACAAAATCTGAGCTTCTTAAAATCTCGATTGAAAAATTCTTTCGTGGACCAATACTACTTACGTCGACAAACCATCTCAAAATATTTCCTTCTTAAATAAAATAATGCATGGTTTCTCGGCCACGGAGCGTAGATGCATATGATGCTTATCCTATTTTTGTCAATATCTCTGCTGCTAATGGTCCAATTTGAAAAATTTCTTCTTTGTTGGATCAAGTTTTCGGTGCAACATGTTTTTCATATAATTTCAAAATTTTCAAGTAATTCATTGACTTTCCGCTAGGCGTAGTAAAAGTAAATTGCACTTTCTCTGATATCTCTGCTTCTAAAACTCTGTTTTGAAAAATTCTTCCTGCACCGGATACAGTTCCCGGTGGGAAATGTTTTGATTGTAATTTCTGATTTTTTATAAACTATGGTTTGGCCACCAGGGGGCGCAAGCGTAAATTTCTGCTTCGTAGGTATTTCCATCAAAATCTGAGCTTCTAAAATCTCTATTGAGAAAATTCTTTCGTGGACCGATACTGCTCATGTCAATAAACATTTGAGAATATTTTCTTTTTAAAATCATGTATGGTTTCTCCACAGGGGGCGTAGATGTATATTCTATTTCTGTCAATATCTCTGCTTCTAAGAGTGAGTTTTGAAAAATTCCTTCTTTGTTAGATAGCATTTCCAATGTACAATGCTCTCACATAGTTCCAAAATTTTTAAGTAATACATAGACTTTTCTGCTAGGGGCGTTAAAGTAAATTGTGTTTTCCCCGATATCTCTGCTTCTAAAATTCCAATTAGAAAACTTCTTTCTGCACCAGATATAGCTGCTGATTGCTTTGCCTATAATTTCTAATATTTGGTAAATAATGATTTAGCCAACAGGGGGCGTAAGTGTTAATTTCTGCGTCTGATGTATTTGTAGCAAAATCTGAGCTCCTGAAAACTCTATTGAAAAAAGTCTTTCGTTGACCGATACCGCTCACATTGAAAGTCCTTTTGAGAATACTTCCTTCTTAAATTAACGCAGCATTTTTCTACCAGAGGGCATAAAGGCATACCTTATTTTTGTTGATATCTCTGCTTCTAAGAATCCGATTTGTAAAATTATTTCTTTGTTGGAGAGCGTTTCTGTGGGGAAATGTTTCTCATATAATTTCAAATTTTTTGCAGCACACAAGTCTGCCACCAGAGGACATAGGTTCAAGTTTCCATTTACAGCAACATCTGTGTGACTAAAATTCCGATTAAAAAACTTCTTTCTTCGGTCAGATACTATTAACTACGCAAACTGTGTGTGTATTTTCTTTCCAAAATAGTGCACAATGTTGCCGCTAGTGGCGCATACGCTTATTCTGTTTTTCTCAATATCACTGCTTTTACATGTGTGATTTAAAAAATTCTTTGAACACCAGATGCCATTTAACTTGTGGAACCCTTAAGGCTAGTATGTAAAGAATTTTGCAGTTCACAGTTCTGTCGGTAGGTGGTGTTTTTGTACTTCAGCTTGTAGCTGTATCGCCACTTCTAAAAACGCTATTGAGAAATTTCTTCTTCACTGTATGCCATTTGCTACAACAGAGGTGTGGAACATTATCCTCTTTAAGTAATGCAAAGATTTCTCACTACCTGCGTAAAGGTTGAACATTTTTTCCATGAAGAATAATTTTCGCCTATTTTCAACTTTTCCTCTATGCAAAATTCTTTCACTAGCAGACGTAAACTAATATCATGTTTCCATTTTTGTATTTTTTTCTTTTAACTGTTCGATTTGAAAATCTCTTTGTCTCTGGTACTTTCCTTCTAGTATGAGAAACTTTTTTGTTCACCATTTGTTGATTTTCGTAACATGCTTTTTAGCCGCTGGTGGAACTAAGTAGATGTTTCTATTTCTGTATGTTTTATCGATTGTTGGAACTGGTTGATTGGTTTCCAAACTGGTTCCATTGATTTTGAATAGCTTTGATAAATTTAATTTGCGCCAGAACAGATTCAAAAGACATGCTTATTACATCCGAAAATTCGGTGTCATCTTTCTTGTTCAATCTTGTTCATTTATGAACAGTGAACTAAAGGCAATTCAAACTAAAAATATGATTGCTGAAAATAATATACTTCTGTATCTGATTGCTGAAAATAATATACCATAATTTCGGGTAAATAAGCCGCACTGGCATATACGCCGCACCTTCGCAGTAATCTTGAAAACATGTACATAAAAATATGGTACCTGATCTTTCAAATAATAAATAAAAATATCAATTAAACAAGATTCAATCTTAAAGATAACAGTTACCCTAGTACCTATTTTATAAAAATTTACTCGAAGAATTCATAAGGCGCCCAAACCAATTATAACTCAATAATTTAAAAAATACACACGCAACATTCTGAAAATATATGGTACACATAGTTTTTCAATCAAATCCGTCAAAATTGGAAACTTCGCTGTCCGAATGAAAAAGTTTTAAAACACATCATCTAAAAAAACTTTGGGGTCGTCCACATCGCTTTCGCTGTCTTCTGGCGTTTCACTCAAGGAGGTTAGAATAATACTTCTGGAGATGCCCTGGTCTCTTAACTGTGAAGTTGCAAGGTGTGGGAATTTGCCGTTGCTTACATGATACCTATGTACTAGTAATTTCAACTGTTTGTATTTTCGAATTGCGTGGATTTTAGTTGCAGAAACCGTGTTAATATCAAACCGGAATGAATTATACTTCTTGCATGAGTGAAGTTTAGAATTGTAATGTTTTGTTTTGTTTAGAATTCTCACTAATGTTCGTGTATTTCAATTTAAAATAAAACTGGGAAGGAGCCACAAAATAATTAAGAATTTTATACTTCAGCATTTCCTCACACATTGGCAACAAGTTACGGTGAAAATTGGAAACATTTACGACGAAAGAAGGCAATTCAACCGACACAAAATGCATTGCAATAGCCTTGAAAGCCATGAGCTTTCCCACACTTCGACGACCGTCGCTCGCGGTTATATGCTTCACGCAAAGTGGTACAGTTTCATTAACAAAGGCATCTCCAGATATCTTATCCTAACCTCCTTGGTTTCACTGCAGTTTTTAGAAATAATGTTTGCTTCAGTGAAGCCCGAAATAATCGTCGAAGTTTTGATGTTTTTCCAGGATTCGGAAAAACATATTTATTTACCATTAGCTTAAAACTAGAAGTATAACTTCTGCATTTCTTCATTTTACTTTCCATGATAACGTAGAACTGCGCGTACTCAAGAAAATGTGATTTGGCAAACTGAATGCAACAAACGCACACGTCACTTACAAAATTTGCACGTGCTGTCCTTGAGTCGTTGACCAATGACAATCGATCTTGGATGGTAGTCGAATATCCCGTTTGAAGAGGGGAGAGAGAGTGAAGCTGATGACATCATGAGTTCGAAGAGAGTTAGTTGCTTGGAGCATGAAACAAGGACGATCCTTGCTAACAACGGCGATTTCCTGCAAAGTTTTCCCCTGCCACGGATCTTTTCCGAGTTTTATCAGAGTCACCTCTCTCTTACCTGTCCACCTCAATCCTATAACCTATTATTGTCATGTCTTGTTTTAAGAGGAGGTGGGTGGAATTTATTCAACGTGGCTGTAACATCGTTATTCTATTCCCTCTCTATTGAGATATCTTTCCACAGGAAAAAGAATGGAACAAGCCAAAATGTTTTTTGTTACATAATTTCACTCCGCCAAAAAAGAAAAAAAAAAACAGGAGTTTATGCCGCTATGCTGTATAAGACCCGCGGGACGAAAATTAAATTTTGAACTCATGTATGCTGCGGCTTACTTATTTGAAATTACGGTATTTCTATATTTCCCCATGTATATATGAAGATTATTCCTTCGTTTAAATTTCTTGCCTTTTACAGATGTGCCAACTCTCCGGATTTTCAGTCCTTCCTCCTGCCCTCCAGATGAATGTCAAATTCTCCTTATTTTCACTGAAGAATTAGCTGTTAGGATGGTCGAAATTCCATCAATCACTATGATTTCAAACTGCCTGTGAAATCTTTTTCTTTCTGTATCAGTGCAAGGCGGCATTACAGCCATCAGTTTCATACCTTTCCTCTCTTTCCTATCTGCAAAAAGGAAGCCACCCTGGTGGCTCAGTTCTAAGTGTTGGCTTCTGACCAATCATGTGAGATGGTTTGAAAAAAATTTGCTTAAAAAATAATTCCCTCAGTCTGATTATCACACAACGCCTTCAGCAAAGAGCTCACCTGCTCTGGCATTAAAATGCCGAGGAGGGTTAGTAATTGATCGATAGATGGCAGCTGCCCTGCCTTCTCCTTGTAGTTCAGTCTTTCAACCCCTCACCTCAACAGAGCTGTGTACATTCTAAGTGATGATAAACAGTTGAGTTGTGACGAATTCACTTCATGACAAAAGGGAGTAGTTACAGTTGGCTCTCCTTGCAGTGTAGTGCTTTTGTCATCTTCACCTTCGCGCACAGCCTAAAGAAGAAATGAAAAACAGTTGGCTGCTATTTTATTAGTAAAAACAACATGCAGGCCATTTTATGTTTCTGTTATCTTGCGGAAAAAATGTACCTGAAAACGAATTTCGGCGGGTGGGTGGGGGGTTGGGGGGTGGGAAGAGGGTTTGCGCTGTTTTTTTTCCTCCATAACTTTTAGTGGACCAATAATACTACTTCTGGAAAATTGTTCCCACATCTAGAAAATGTCTATGAAAAAGTAGCGCTAGATTGATTTTATGAGCTGTAAAAATCTCCCGATTTTCAGATTTTGAAGGTTGGCATGTCTGCTTTTAGTACATTTCTGATGGTTCTTGATGTTATTTGGTAAAGGGATATGTGATTTCTGATGGATGTCATTTTTAAAATTAATTTAGTGGTTGAAAATTTTTTAACTCTTGTACCTGGTTTTTTAGTTGTTGAGATTATTGTCTCATTGTATTCAAAGTAGTCTGTTAAAATAAGTTGGTTGTTTTTGTCCGCTTTTGTAACTTTAATTTGTGAATTATCTTCAATGCAGTTAATTTTTTTCGTATTTGATCAGGTTGAAGTTTTTCTAAATATTGTGTCTTTGATATCTGGTTTTGCATTTTTTTAGTGATATGCTTAATTTTAGCAAGTAGTACTTTTTTTTATGTGATAAGAATGTGCTTAATAACTGCTTTGATACCTTTCTTTAAAATATTTTCTTGGGTGGATCTTATTATTCTCCAGTTATATTATTAATGAATTTTTGAGTGTTAATTTCAGCAGCTTTAAGCTTCTTTTTCTTTCTTTCTTTTTTTTTTTTTTTTTGGTTCTTTGATGTCATTAATCTCTATTTTTTTTTAAAGTCTTATGACGGATATATAGAATATCTGGCACCAAATGACATAGAAAATCTGACCCAAATGATGTGTGTAAAATATGTGATATTAAATGTCAATGTAAATATTGTAGATGCATTATACACTTTCATAAACACTCAAAGGATATCAAACTCAGCACATATCATGAACAGTTCATTTAAAAATTAAAATTAAGCAAATGGCATGATCATAGGACAAATGTGCTTGTGTCACAACAACTTATTCAGAAATGTTTCTGCCCTATGGCTTGGCTGAGATGGATACACAAGTTCTAAGAAACACAAAACAACAACCCTTAACTGAATATCTTACTGCCACACAGAAATAAGTTTTTTAACCCTTTAACCGGCTGGAATGAGTTAACTCGGAATTCACAAAATGGGCTGAACTCAACTCCAAGGAGTATATTCACTGTCTAAGAAGTGGGCCGAATGCTCCTGGAACGAATTCCTTCAGGGTATGTTTAGTGGTTCCAAAGCTGCTGGTACGAGTTACCTTCAAGACTAGAACATAGAAACCAGTTGCTCTTGCCTTTAGATTGGTTACTCAGACTGGTCATTCAGGCGTATGATTGACACCAATCCCTTCTGACAAATTAACTGATAAAGGATTATGGCAGTGGAGACGAATTTCAGGAAGGAGGGAGAAGACATTTGAGTAACTTTTTGTATCCAGTTGCATGATGTTCGTTTCAGGGAGACTAGCCCTTCCCTATCATATTTTAGGACATGGAACAGGGATTGTAGGACTAGAAGAGGGAGCTTATTACCTATGGCATGTTTATTTTTGCTGCGGCTGAGATGAGAGGGGGCAAAGATAAATGATTTTACTGTAGCTTTCGTAAATCACCGTCGCTATGTGAATATTTCTGTTTGGAGGAAGCAAAAATTGTGGGCACCATTTAGTTCAAGCACAGTACATCAGCCACTTAAAGGGTTAAAGAACCTAGTGGATTTTCTGGAAAATTGGTTTGCCTCCTCTAGGCACTCCATAAGCAACAATGGCACACAGAACAACAACAAGGGCCTCTGTGAATCTTGGAGAGGTACCAGCTAGTTCTGTGTGACATTGGCAAAAAGACCCCAACTCACTGGATTTTGTTCCAGAATCCTTAGGTTGAATGACCAACTGGAGCCATCAGCTGTGGGCTAATCTTCCACACTTGTGTACTTACCTGATTAAAAAGACACAAAAAAAAATAATGCTCTGGACTCTAGTGTGGGATATGGTGGACCTACCACACTTGAGAAGGATGATCCACCATGGAATCGAACTGGAATTTCCCAACGACATGCGAGAAAGATTTTGGATAATACACTGCTGGACAATTGCTAAGGACGAATGACAATAGCAACCATAAAATGGAAGGCAGGAAAATGTGGAAATTAGCATAAGTGCAGGATACAGTAAGACGTGTTGTGCGTATGCAAATTTTGGATTGCCGAACTTGTTCATGACGTCATAGCGCTGATAAGAGATATAAAGGATTTGACACGTATTGACCGTTGTTGTTCAAACGCAAAGTTGAAAGGGAAAGAATCAATTGACGAACTTGCAATTTTCAGTATGTCTTCCCGACATCACCTAGATGATTTTACGCGTGGCCGTATTATTGGCAAGATTAAAGAAGGGCGAAAAATAGCAGATGTTGCCAGGGAGTTCGACGTCAGCCACAATGTTGTTTCAAGGCTTTGGAAATCATTTCAAACAAATGAAGAGTGTAGCAAACGTCACGGTGGAGGTCGTGTTCGCAGTACGACACCTGCAGAAGATCGGTACATAGTGCAGTCAACAAAAAGACACCGGCGCAGCACATCTAGTGAGGTAGCAAATCAGTTTATGGCTGCTACTGGCAAGCGGACCTCCCGAAAAACTGTCGTCAGATGTTTGCATGAAGGAGGACTATACGCCCGCCGTCCTGTTGTGTGCATCCCATTGTCCAGACATCACCGTACCGCCCGTTTGCAATGGTGCCATCAACATCGCAATTGGACTGATAACGACTGGTCTGCTGTCCTCTTCTCAGATGAGAGTAGATACAGTCTATTGGCTGATTGTCGACGACAACTGATCTGGCGTGATAGTGGTACTGCATATTGTCCAGCAAACATACAGGAAAGGGACCGATATCCGACATGTAGTGTCATGGTATGGGCTGGCATCATGATCAATGTCCCTCTATGTGCTTCCAACTGGGACTATGACTAACCAACGATACATTAATGATGTTCTGCTACCTCATGTTCGCATGTTCCGTAGTGCTGTCGGTGATAGATTCATTTTCATGGACGACAACGCAACATGTCATCGAACAGTCGCTGTCCAGGAGTGTCTTGAGAGCGAGGATATTCAACGCCTCGTATGGCCAGCACGTTCTCCAGATCTGAATCCCATTGAAAATGTGTGTGATGCTTTGGGGAGGAGTCTTGCTGGTCGCCAATGCCCTCCAATAAACAAGGACACCCTCATCCGTGCACTGACAGAGGAATGGGATAAATTACCCCAACAGCTGCTTGATAATGTTGTGCAAAGCATGACATGACATATGGAATCTTGCATCGCCCTCCATGGTGGTCATATCCCGTATTGACATCTTATGCCGGAACGCCTGCGGACGGTAATTGCATTTTTTTCACATTGACGTATTCTGCACAAAATGGCCTATTTGTCCCTTGAACACGTTACAAAGCCTTCTGGATTTCAGAGCACAATAAATTGTCTTTCTTGTAATGTCCTGGCATTCTGACATTATTTTATTTCACTTGGCATCCAACCACACTTGCTTTTTTATGCGCTATATAGCTGTTTATGATCCGTCGTTAGCAATTGTCCAACAGTGTATATGTTCATACAATATATGATATATATGTATTACGTGGTCTAAATAACTAAGAGTGGGTTATAAGCACTTTGTACCCATATACACTGTTTCTCATGTTATATTAATTATATATCATCGGGTCAATCACCTATTGCATCCCGTTTAAATTTACACACATTCATGATAAAAAACTATAAGTTGTCATAAGAAATCCTGTTAAATCAGAATCAGAATGGATAATACTGGTTCATGTTTTGGTAATATGCGTGTGTGCAGATTGCTGTATGCTGATGACACAGTCCTGTTGACAGAGAGCAAAAGTGAGTTGTAGAGTATGTTGTCCCGGATGTGCAAAGTTTGTATGAATTTCAAACTGAGTATAAATAAGGAAAAAACCAAAGTTAGGGTTTTTTAGCGAGAAATTGTTAGCACTGAATGCAGTATAAGTCCAAATGGCATAGTGATTAATCAGGTGAATGAGTTTGTGTATTTAGGAAGCATGTTTGACAGAGAGAACAAATTAGATGGTGAACTTAGTAGGTGACTGAATTCTTCATTCAAAGTTATAGCTGCTTTAGGAGGTTTTCACAGAAATTATGGGTTCTCAAGAGAGGCCCACATGGCTGTGTATGAAAGTGTAATTGTTCCTATGCTGATGTATGACAGTGAAACTTGGGTACTACAGATGAAAGATAGGAGTCGTTTGTGTGCTGGAGAAATGAGTTACTTATGGGGGGGTGGCAAGACAGGTTCTGATGGTGTGAGGAATGAAGATGTGTTGCAGTTGTGTAATGTGAAGCAAAATGTTAGCAAGGTGGAGACTAATGTTCTTTGGTGGTTTGGCCATGTTAAAAGAATGAGTGATTAGATGTTTACTAAGAATTTTTTTTTAGTCCAAGTGGCAGGAAGGAAATTTAGAGGAATGCCAAGGAAGTCATAGGAGGATCAAATTCAGGGCTGTCTGCATGAGAAAAAGATTGAGTATGAAGTATAGAAAGTCTTGGGTACATCACGTGATGGACATCAGTGAAGCCCAAGTTGTGTGTCAAGATTGCTGTAAATGGAGATGTTTGATACAGCAACAGTAAGTAAATGATTAGTAAAACAGTAAGTAAATGATTAGTAAAAAATTTATCTGGTAGTTTGTATTTCTTTGTGGAGCTAACCTTTGAATCTTAGAGAACAGCTTAGTGATATGTATGTAATATTTGCAGTTGATTAACCTTTGTTTGGTATACAAAAAAGAAATTAAGTTAGCTTAAATTTGGTTTGGTAAAATGCAATTTTGATGCTTCTTTGGCTGATAAAAAGTTACATTAGAGTCCAAACAAACACAAAATATCAGCCTTTGTCGAATGAACCAGTGGCTCAACTTATGTTTGTGTACAAAATACAAATACTGGGCCTTAGCCTCACTTTGTCAACACACAAGTCTTTAAGGACAGCATACAAATATTAGTAACAATACTCACTATTTTATGAGAATTTAAAACTTCCAGTCTAACAGTGATTTGAAATTTACAACCAACACCACCTCATTCAAACATTTTAGTTAAACACTCAATGTGACACTAGGCAAATAACACCACTATTAATCCTTTTCAAAATACTTTATGGTAGGTTGCAAAAAGGTACCAATGTAAAAAAAGTAAAAAAAAAAATAAAAAAATTGTACACATACACAAATGCCAAAAATCAAATTATCAATAGTTATCAATTTTCAGATCAAATGTTAAGATGGCACCAAAAATCCGGATTTTTGTGGGTGAAGGCTCGTTAAACAATATGTCATGAAAAAGGACCAAACCAGTGCTCGCAAACAAAACCCAACACAAACAAAAACATTGATTAATTTTACTTGACTATTTGAGAAAATTAAAAAAAATGCACAAAACAGTAAACAATAGAAACACTCTTTCAAACTGGTTTTCCCGTTGAAAAATGATATGAAATTAATTTAAGGACAATTGCAAATAATAATAAAAAACCTAAACTGCTGCACTATTCTACACTAACAAATGCCCCTATAAATTACACTGGTATTATGCACTAGAACTTACTAAGTTAAAATACAATGGCCATTCCATAAAAACTGAGAGTAAAATCACGCAAAATAAAGAAATATAGGTTCAGCAAAATATATGTTATTCTTTCTCAAAGTATCTTCCCTCAGATGATGTGCAATAGTCCCATCGTTCAGTCCACTTTTCAAAGCATGTGGTGAAGGCATTTTGTGGAAACTGCTGTAGTGACCCCTGTACAGCTTGAATAATGTCAGCATCTGTGTTGAACATTGCGTCATGGAACTTCTCCTTCATTGTTGGGAACAACCAGAAATGGCACTGGGCAAGGTCAGGACTGTAGGCAAGCTGTGGCATGATTTCAATATTGCATTTCGTAAGAAGCTGTTGAACACAAGCACTCGCATGTGGGCGGGCGTTATCACGGAGTAAAGTCCACTTTCCCACCAGTTCCGGTCGCTTAATCGATATATGTTGTCGCAGACGCTTCAAGACGGAAATGTAATAGTCAGCATTGACAGTAGTTTGTGGAGGAACAGCGTGCTGGTAGACTACACCTTTCTGATCAAAGAAAATTATCATCACCTTCCCAGCTGATTTGGTTTGGCGGATTATTTTTTGGAGGAGGAGAGCCTGTGTGTTTCCAGACACTCATTGCGCGCTTCGTGAGGGGGTTGAAATAGTGGACTCATGTTTGATCGGCAGTTATTACTGTGTTTAGAAAGTTTGGATCCTTTGCAATCATTTGTTTCCACTCATGATATACCTGAACTCTGGCTAACAATTGTCCTCTCATCAGGTGATGAGGTACCCATCTGGAACACACATGATGCACCAGTAATTTGTTGTGTAGAATGCAGAATGCCAACGTTTTTTAAATATTAGTTGACACTGCTCTGTCTTCACATGCCATTCGTTGATCTTCTTGCAGGATTGCCCAAACAGTGTTAACAATACGCTCCATAACAAAACTTTCAGGTCGACCAGGCCTAGAAGTGACTTCTGCCAACAAACACCCTTTTTTTTTAAAATCATGGTACCATCTAAAAATTGTTGACTCACCCAAACTGTTTGGAGCCGCTTTACCCAAATGGTAGCAAAATTTTATTGCACAACCCAATAAAATTTCTTAACTCTGAATCACTCACCTCCATAGCTGTATGGCAAAATGCAGATGTACCTTAAACAACTGCACAATAACAAAACCAGAATCGTCTGCCACGGCTAATGATTGCTGCCATAGATACTTCCTTAATTCAGTTAGTCATCTGCGTGGTTATTTTCCCTGTTTGCACTGTCACCAACTAAAAAAAAAAATACTCTCAGTTTTTATGGAATGGTCTTTGTAACAACTGCTAAGGACTCTCCAAAAATTACTTACCTCAAATCCCACAAGTCACTTAAAAATTACTTTAACTGAAACTCTATCAAACACATTTCCCTATGAACACTCACTACAACAACCCACGTAATTAATTATCCATATTTACTCATTCCACAATACTCTAAGATTATTATACTTGCAATACAAAAACTTCATGAAACTTTATGCTTACACTACCAAATAAAATATTTGAAAACCTCTTCTAAAATAACTATTTGAAACTAACTCAGTTTTCACTAGCAATTACTATCATTATCACTCAATCACTTAGGCTTTTAAAATCTTCCTGGCAAAGTACAAGCATCCTTTAAAGTTATCTTAAATGCAGAATAACTCAGATGACTCATCTCATGTAATCAGACCATGGCACATAAGAATGAAATTTCACTACAAAAAACAAACAACAACAACAGAAAACAACAACACTAGTGACTCTTGAGAGAAAGACTAAAGCAATCAGGAAAAAATCTATCACAGGCTTCTCCTACCTATGCATTTGCTGGGTGTATTTTTCTCATTTGAGATATCACCATTAGGGGCGGGTTTAAGCATTACAGCACCCTGGGCCAAGAAAAATTAGGCGCCCCTAAGTAAACTTATTGTAAGAAATTTGAGGCCGATTTGAATTTCATATTTAAATTACATATTACAAATAGATTTTTATCATGCAAAGAATTAGTATATTCTCAAGAACAACCCAACCCTGTAAACTTTTTAGCACATGTATTACTTAAAACTGGGCATTGAAATAAAAATTTATAAATATTGTTTTCTCACAAGTTTAATTCGCATAATTTTAAAACATCATTTCACAGTAAATTTTTATATTTACGAATGAAATTGTTTTTTTTTCAATTGTAAATATAAAAATTACTGTGAAATGATGTTTTAAAATTTTTACATTATTTCACAGAAAACAATTTGCCTGCAAAATTTTGGATTTAAATTTACAACGATGCAATACTAATTTTAGAATTTTTTAAAAATATAATGATAGTGCTGCTACCAATGTTTATGTATATTGATTAAGTGACTGAGAGATAGAAGAAATTAATTAACATAGCTTATAGACAGTATGTAAAATTACTCACCGCTAAAAGATTTTTTTCTTGATTTCTTTGCTGCAAAATCCTCTACTATATCATCAAATGTTAATGTTTCTACAATGTTTGAATTAAGTGACAAAGTTGTCAATGCACTTGTTGTTTCTTGAGAACTAGATGTCCTCAAATAATTGTGGATGATTTTCAAAAGAGAAAAACTTCTTTCTCCAGAGGCATTAGTGATGGGTATGCATAGGTAAATCCTTAGGATAAAATCAATGTTCGGAAAGTTGAATCAATTATTTTTTCGCTAATCAGTTTCAACATATCCTCAGCAGGAACACTAACACTTAAATCTGTCACTGCTTGTCTATCTAAATCATTCCAAAATTTCTGGAAATGAAGACATTCTTGTTCAAATTCTGGACCTAAATCCTGAGAATAAACTGTCAGTAGGTTTTTTGTCTTTTGAGATACTGTTGTCTCATCAACATGTGATAATTACGTTAGAAACCCAAACATGATCTCTGCATTGGAATAGGCATCTCGTCGACGTTTCAACTGCTACACCAAGTTATCAATGGTCGTATGGAAACCGCACATTCGCATATGTTCCTTTCCAGTGAAAACAGTTTATTGCCATTCATGTCTTGAAATTGTAGTTTTCTCTGACGGGTTCAAGTAACATTTTCCTTATATTCGTCGCACTGAGACAAAAAGCTTTCCATATTCCTCATACTTAAAAAATTTATTCCGGAGATCACTTAAGTATTTAATAAGTGAATCGTACAGTTCTACAGCAACTGAAAGGTCAAAATTCACTTTCTGCAGTGTTTTATTGCAACTATCAATTCTTTGTAAAATATAACCCCAAAGTTCTAAGAGAATGCCCATTTCTAACAAATTCATCTTACTTAATAATCCCTCTGCTTTCACTCTTCTAATTTTTCACCAGTGTTTTTTTGCAAAGTCTTGAAGTGCATGTCTAATGCAGGAATAACTAGAGTGTAGGGCCTTGCATGCATCAACCCTTGCTGACCATTGGGTTTCACATAACGTTTTCGGTACAAGAAGTGGTGATTGCAATCCAGATTAGCCGTGGAGCTTATAACTGTTTTGAAGACTTGTCTTCAAGATTTGTCACCTATGTGATGAAAATGACCAAAAGTTGTATATTTCCTGTATGAACATAAAAAAAGATGTAGCTTCAAGGAAGCATCCCGCTGCAGATTTCCCTACCAAATTAAGAGTGTGTGTTGTGCATGGAATATAGTAGGATGTTATGACTTTTTAATCTAGCTTGGAGACCTGAATATTCACCAGAAATATTTATCGCATTGTCATAACTTTGGCCTCTGCAGTCTTTAACATCTATTTTTAAATCTTGTATCAGCTTCAATAAAGCTTTCTCCACGTCTTCTGGTTTATGACCAGTGTTGGGCAAGAAACTAATAAATCGTTCCACTGTTTGTCCATTTTTCAGAACATAATGAAAAATAACAGTCAATTGGTCAACTTTTGTCAAATCTGGAGTGGAGTTTATAATAATAGAATAATATTTGCTCTACTTCAATTCTTTAACTGTTGCGTCAGTGACTGATAAGGCCATTAATGAAATTAATTCTTCACATACGTCCTTCGAAAGGTATGAAACATTTCCACTTCTCTTATTTCCAAAATTTTTCAAATGTTGTTCCAGAAAAGGGTCAAATTTTTCTACCAGTTCAAGATTACCTAGATAATTGCTATTATTATTATTCCCTAACTTGTCGTTCGCTCCATTTCCACGAAATGCTAATCCACGAGAAGACAGAAATTTAATGACTATGATAATCCGTAAAAGTACTGCTTTCCAATAATTTATCTCATTCATCAGTTGCTTAATTACAGCAAAATCAATTTTTCCACTATTCTCTGCATGTGTTATAAAACACTTTACAGAATCTACATGCTCAAATGAAGCACTATGTGGTCGTATAAGGTTTTCGTGTTTCCAATCATTGAAACCTATACTTGAGAAAGAACTCTCTCGCTTTGCAAACAGTTTACACGATAAATAAAAATGCGTCCAGTTGACTCAGAATACAATAGCCATTCTCTTCTTTTAATTTCTCCATTTTGAAGACAGTTATAAAATAATTCTTCTGAGGCAGATCTAAATCGATCACTATAAGATCTTTTTGAAACTGTAAAATCTATTTCATTTACATTTTGATTCGGAGGATTTTTTGTAATATAATCAACAAATGAATCGTCTACTTTCCATTTAGCAGGATCTAATATCATATGATGGAACAAAAGTTCATTTCCTTCAACATCTTGAAAATTTCTTCCAAGATTTGTGTTAGACTTGCCTTCCTCATCCTCACCATCGGAAGACTCACAAATTTGATCTTCGTCCTGAGCCCTTAGTTCTTGTTCAATTGGCTCCTTTACCGGTAGATCTTGCAACCAAACACGGCATTTTCTTTTCACTTACTGTGTCATGTTCTGCCGGTTTAAAAAAGTTTTTTAGTTTTGGTATTTTTTTAGCAGTTGCCCTTTTTTTTCAATCTTTTTGAGCTTTCTTTTTCTATTTTTGCATCCAGAAAACTTCGTAGTCAACATTTTCGCTGACGGTGATGATTAATAGTAATGATTTCCCCCAAAAGAACAAAGCGAGAATGAAAACACACATGCAAACTGATGGAAAGGTGGAGGGGGAATCCCAAAGCAGGCAGCTGGTGTCATAAGCTGAATTGGAATGCATTCTAACCAGTACTCTATCCTCTCTTGTCACCCCCAAAACCCTGGGGCGACCTTGAATTCATGGAGTCCGAATTCGATCTTTCAACCCACATCCCAAGGCTGTCCTCACGCTCAGATTTTTAATGCCTTGTAAAAACTATGCTCCAGTGCAGTGCTCCTTCCCTAGCCTCCCACTCTTGTACCCCTTTGTCTGCAAGCTCTGTAAACGAAATGCTCTCCCTCTCTGCCCTCTTCCGAGTTTTGACCTTGCCAGGAAGCAAGAAGAAATAACTTCCTCGGGGGCTTCTGAGTCTTACTGAACTCACTTTCAAAATGAATTAATATTTTTAATAATTAAGCACATCGAATGTACTAACACCATTTAATATTTTCGTAAGTATTAAAGGTATTAATTGCACTACTCAGTTTATAATTTGTAGAAATGAAAAATCCCTTTTCATTCTTTGGGGGGGGGATGAGATAAAATGTCTTGTGCCGCATGTATTCCCAAAATTTTGGCGCCCCTCTGTGTGCAGCGCCCTGGGCCATGGCCCAGGTTGGCCCAATGGTAAACCTGCCCCTGATCACCACGTACGCTTGAATACCTAGATACACATTTCCTGATTCATTATTCCCAGAAATATCACTAATCGACGATCCCTTTATTTCCAGAATCACACGCTGCTTGAAGAATCATTATTTCAGAAATTATACCACTACGCAAAGAACCATTACTCAACGAAATCATATCACTACATGAATAATTACTATTTCCAGAAACACCACTAACTCATATAACTCAGCACACATACACTGCAATGTATATGTCAACAATCAAATTCCTCAAGTCACATACATGCCTTCTTCAGCAGCTTTTTCTTTCTGAGTTACATAACATTCCCTCGTGGTTGACGTTGGAATTTAACCTACTGAGAGAAACTACTGCATAGCTTATGAAGTACACTTGTAAAGTACATTTGCCTAAGAACACTGCATCAGAGGAAAAACTGCAATGGATTACTATTTCCTTACTAGTTGCACATAAAATACATCTGCAAGAAAAAAAAACACTGTATTAATTTATAAAAATTGATTTAGAAATTGGGTAAAGAAAACCACAGTTTGAAAGAGTGTTCAGCTCAATAGGGCCCTGACCAGAATCATAACACCGTCAACTCATCCCGGTTACTCCCTAAAGATAACATTTAAGAATCACTTCATGAAATTTCAATACCAAAAGAAATCACTTCTTATTTGAAGCTAATGTTTTGCAAACTCTTAATAATTTTCAACTGTAAATTTTATTAACCATGATTTTTCGTGGCTTCACACAGATGTTGGACTACTTTTAAATATGTATTACTATTAATTTCCAAAAAAACTGTCAGGTTCAAGATTTCTTCACTTCCCGACGTCCTATTTTGCATATAACAGAAAAGGTCAAGATTCTGCATCAAGGCGAGAGATTCAGAATTCAAACTATTACCCTTTTTTTTTTTTTTTTTTTTTTCTCTTCCTCCGCTGGGGTGAGGGATGAAAGTTTTTCTTGCAGTCACTCAATTTTTCTACAGACGAAGTCGCAGGGAAAACAAAGAATGCTCAGAGGAAAAACAAGTTCCTGTTTCTGGAAGTACAAAACGAACAGCATCGGCAGCTCAGATGGAATCCTTCTGTTAGATGGCTCCTGGCCGGGCAGCATCACACACAGTCCTCTGCTGGCGAAACTTCCTTGGTTTCGGGAATGACATCCTCTTATCCAAAGTTCCTGCATGGACAGAGAAAATCTATTGTAGTTAGGTAGTGGGATGGATTTGTCTCTGTAGCATCTACCCAGATGTCAGAAGCACTTCCAAGGCGTAACACGCTGGGTTTGTCACCGGTGACTACGATGAGTCTTCCATAATCTTTTTCTTTTACTGCTGCCAATTATACTTTAAAATTTTTTTTTGGATTTTACAAAGAGACTAGCTAGCCAAGCTGTACGGGAACACACGTAGGTGTCTGAACCAGCCCCGATTGAACTTCGTGCAAAAAGCCCGTGCTAGGGTCCGAGGACCTTTCAATTTTACAAATGAAGAGAGAGTGTCAGAGAAGAGCATGTGGGGGGTGGAAAAAGGTGTTTTATATGGTAGTTCGTGCTTTTAAATTTCTTTCAAAATACATACAGAGAGATGTAATAAAAAAAATACCCTTTTACAAACTCAGCATAATAAGCTGAAATGAAGAAGCTTCTTTGGTGACCTAAAGACACTCACGCTTTCTAACAAAGTGGTTGCTACATAATAACGGACCTTCCCTTTCAATTTTTGCCATGAGCCAGGCTGGTCTTAACAAGTTTTACATTTCTTTCAAAATACATACAGAGAGATGTAATAAAAATACCCTTTTACGAACTCAGCATAATAAGCTGAAATGAAACGGAACAGGGGTTTAAAAAAAATAAAAAACGAAATTATTTGCCTTTATATTCTCAAAAGATTAAATTCACTGCTCATGAAAATACTACACATCACACAATTACAAGTTAGCTTATGGTATTCATACTAGCTAAATTCTCTTATTTACCTGACACACTGTGCTCATTTGAAGAAGGTAAGGAAGGAAGAAAAAATAATACATATAAACACTTGTACAGATTATGGCACTGAGAAAAGAAGATGGTTCTGTAACAAGAAATAGAGGCGAAATTTTGACAAGAGTGAAAGATTTCTACTCCAAATTATATGAAAGGGATGATACATGCACTCCAGACATCATGAAAGATACCAGTACCAGAGTTCCTCCAGTCCTTCCAGCAGAAGTTGCACATGCAATCAAGAACATGAAGCGGGGAAAAGCTCCAGGAGAAGATGGAATTACTGTAGACATCATACAAGAAGCAAGTGGAGAAATCGAAACAGTACTCGCCCAAATTTTCACTCGATGCCTTAATGAAGGAAAGATTCCTGAGGATTGGAACACCGCTACAATGATCCTGCTACATAAGAAAGGTGACATTGAGGATCTCGGAAACTACTGACCTATCAGCCTCCTATCAGTAGTTTATAAAATCTTCACTAAAGTTCTTTCACACCGCTTGAAGGTAACACTGGACATGGCTCAACAGAGAGAACAAGCTGGATTCAGGAGTGGCTACAGCACAATAGATCATATCCACGTACTGAGAGAACTAATTGAAAGAGCGAGGGAATATGAACTTCCATTGTGCATGGCTTTTATCGATTATGAAAAAGCCTTTGATTCGGTGAAACCATCAGCAGTTACAATGGCTCTGAAAACCTGCGGTATTGAAGATGCATACATTAATATTATTAATAACATCTATGAAAATGCAAGTGCAAAGATTCGGCTGTTTGAAAATACAACACACATAAAAATTGGAAAGGGAGTGAGACAAGGTGACACCATATCTCCTGAAGCTCTTTAATGCCACATTGGAGGGTGTTTTTCAGTCGCTGAGCTGGGAAAACAAGGGGATAAAGATTAATGGAGATTATCTAACCCACCTTCGTTTTGCTGATGACGTAATCATTTTTGCAACTACCCCATCAGAGCTGCAGAGTATGATCCAGGAACTTGCTGACAAGAGTAAAGAAGTGGGATTAAAAATGAACTTTCAGAAGACAAAAGTGATGTTCAATGCTTTTACAAGAAATGAAGATTTATCGATTGATGGAGAAAAGCTGGAGATAACAGACACGTACGTTTATCTTGGACAGCAGATATCAAGTGAGGGTCACATTGATGAAGAAATTAATCGGCGTACAAAACTTGCCTGGAGAGCTTTTGGAAGAAACAGCATAATTTTCAAGAGCAATATGCCATTATGTCTTAAAAGAAAAGTGTTTGATCAATGCATCCTTCCAGTGCTTACGTATGGTGCAGAGACGTGGACCTTAACTAAAAGAGACATACAAAGGCTGCAGACAACTCAAAGAAGCATGGAGAGGTGCATACTTGGTGTAACCAGGAGAGATAAGAAGAGGAACTCGTGGATCCGAAAAATGACAAGAGTGGAAGACATCATGATCAGAGTTAAATCCCTGAAATAGCAATGGGCTGGACATACTGCCAGAAGGACAGATCATCGATGGACAGCCGAAATTTTAGATTGGATTCCAAGGGACAGGAAAAGAGCCAGAAGAAGACCACATGGGAGATGGGTGGATGAAATTCGAAAGTATGCAGGGGTGACATGGAGGAGACTGGCACAAGACAGACCGTTGTGGAGGAAACTTGGGGAGACCTTCGTCCAGCAGTGGATTGATAATGGTTGACAATGATGATGATGATGATCACAACGAAAAGGAAGTTAACTAAAATTAATCTGATACTAAATACAGCGTTGATTGGAACAAATGCTGCTCAAACAAACTTATCGTAAGTAGTATTTCCTTGAATGAAACATTTAATTAAACACTGCACTTCATTACCTTGGACAACATGAAGGACAATATCCTCAAAGAATTATAAAATCCTTTCTTTCCCCTTCGATCTTGGCACACAAAAAATAAAATAAAAATAAATACTGCTCCCAGAACATCAGTAAACAAAACAAAACAAGTACACAACATGTGTATACCTCACTCAAACATGCACACAACTGCAAAAAAAAAAAAAAAAAAAAAAAATATATATATATATATCTAAAAAAAAATATATATATATATATCTAACTGGGATGTAAGGTCAGGTGATGCGTAACATCACAGCCTCTCCTTGACAAATGTCAACCCCGCCTTCCCGTGGTGCATCCTGTTCCCACTAAAGGGGGCTCTGACGACCGCCAATAGCGGTATAACTATACCATCGGGATCAGAGGAAATGCTATCCCACACTCACCAACCCGCTTGGCCAGCGTGGTGAGTTATGGCCAAACACCTCCAAAATGACTCTACAACTTAAATCTTGGCCCTCAGTCTCCGGCAGCTGGAATGTACCTGGCCAAGGCAGCGGCCAGTGCGACATGAAGGCAGAGGGTGCTAAGAATCCCCGGAGGACCGGACTAGGCTGCCATTTGATGCTGACCTTGGCTACCTATAACGGACGCTCCCTATCTTCTGATTCAAGGCTTCTTGAATTGGAAGAGGAACTACAAAGGATCAAGTGGGACATCGTCGGGCTAAGTGAGGTAAGGAGAAAAGGAGAAGATCTCATTGAACTGAAAAGTGGACATCTCTTCTATTATCGTGGGACAGATACTGGCAGAACTAGTGGTGTTGGATTTATAATAAACAAGAAACTGAAGGATAAAGTGGTAGAAGTTGAAAGTTCCTCTGACAGAGCTGCACGACTCGTTATCCAACTATCGAGAAGATACCAGGCTCAGATTATTCAAACTTATGCACCCACCACAAGTCATCCTGAAGAAGAAATTGAAGAATTTTATGAGGAAATTCGTCATCTAAATAATAAAGGTAAGCAGCACTTGAAGATAATTATGGGAGATTTCAATGCAAAAATAGGGCAACGGCAACAGAATGAAACTTCAGTAGGTAAATTCAGTCACGGCAACAGAAACCAGCGTGGAAATACTCTCGTTGAGTTTGCAGAGGCAGAAGGATTTTTCATCTTGAACTCCTTTTTCAAGAAAAAGGCACACAGGAAATGGACATGGAGACATCCAATTGGGACGACAAGTGAAATTGATTTTATTATGTGTAACAAAAATTCGTCATCGAAGACTGCAGTGTGCTGAACAAGTTCAACACAGGTAGTGACCATAGATTGGTGAGATGTAAGATGCACCTCAACACTAAACTGGGAACGTGGCAAGCTCATAAGACAAACAAAATGTATTGACATAACCAACCTTAAAAAACACCATAATACTTTCAAGTTGGAACTGAAGAACAGATTCTCTGCTTTAGAAGGCCTAACATCGGAAGAAGTGGATATTTCGGAAGTTAACAGAAAAGTAACCAAAGCTCTAATGGAAACAGCAACAAAATTAGCTGGGTCTAAGAACAAGTTGCATGTGAACAAATTATCAGGAAAAACCAAAATGTTGATGCAAAAAAGAAGAGAGATGAGGACAACTAAAGAAGATGTGACTTCCAAAGTGGAATATATAGAGCTATGCAAGACAACACGAAAAAGTATCACTGAAGACGTAAGGAAATTCAACTGTGAGCTAGTGAGGAAAGCAATTGAAAACAACCAAAGCCTAAAGATAGCAAAGGGACATCTCAGTAAGGGAAGAAAACAGATTATGGCTCTGAGAAAAGAAGATGGTTCTATAACAAGAAATAGAGGCGAAATTTTGACAAGAGTGAAAGATTTCTACTCCAAATTATATGAAAGGGATGATACATGTACTCCAGACATCATGAAAGGTACCAGAGTTCTTCCAGTCCTCCCAGCAGAAGTTGCTCATGCAATCAAGAACATGAAGCGGGGAAAGCTCCAGGAGAAGATGGAATTACTATAGACATCATACAAGAAGCAAGTGGAGAAATTGAAACAGTACTCGCCCAAATTTTCACTCGATGCCTTAATGAAGGGAAGATTCCTGAGGATTGGAACAATGCTACAATGATCCTGCTACATAAAAAAGGTGACATTGAGGATCTCAGGAACTACAGACCTATCAGCCTCCTATCAGTGGTTTATAAAATCTTCACTAAAGTTCTTTCACACCGCTTGAAGGTAACACTGGACATGGCTCAACCGAGAGAACAAGCTGGATTCAGGAGTGGCTACAGCACAATAGATCATATCCACGTACTGAGAGAACTAATTGAAAGAACGAGGGAATATGAACTTCCATTGTGCATGGCTTTTATCGATTATGAAAAAGCCTTTGATTCGGTGAAACCATCAGCAGTTACCACGGCTCTGAAATCCTGCGGTATTGAAGATGCATACATTAATATTATTAATAACATCTATGAAAATGCAAGTGCAAAGATTCGGCTGTTTGAAAATACAACACACATAAAAATTGGAAAGAGTGAGACAAGGTGACACCATATCTCCGAAGCTCTTTAATGCCACATTGGAAAATGTCTTTCAATCACTGAACTGGGAAAACAAAGGGATAAAGATTAATGGAGATTATCTAACCCACCTTCGTTTTGCTGATGACGTAGTCATTTTTGCAACTACCCCATCAGAGCTGCAGAGTATGATCCAGGAACTTGCTGACAAGAGTAAAGAAGTGGGATTAAAAATGAACTTTCAGAAGACAAAAGTGATGTTCAATGCTTTTACAAGAAATGAAGATTTATCGATTGATGGAGAAAAACTGGAGATAACAGATACGTATGTTTATCTTGGACAGCAGATATCAAATGAGGGTCACATTGATGAAGAAATTAATCGGCGTACAAAACTTGCCTGGAGAGCTTTTGGAAGAAACAGCATAATTTTCAAGAGCAATATGCCATTATGTCTTAAAAGAAAAGTGTTTGATCAATGCATCCTTCCAGTGCTTACGTATGGTGCAGAGACGTGGACCTTAACTAAAAGAGACATACAAAGGCTGCAGACAACTCAAAGAAGCATGGAGAGGTGCATGCTTGGTATAACCAGGAGAGATAAGAAGAGGAACTCGTGGATCCGAAAAATGACGAAAGTGGAAGACATCATGATCAGAGTTAAATCCCTGAAATGGCAATGGGCTGGACATACTGCCAGAAGGACAGACCATAGATGGACAGCCGAAATTTTAGATTGGATTCCAAGGGACAGGAAAAGACCCAGAAAAAGACCACATGGGAGATGGGTGGATGAAATTCGTAAATATGCGGGAGTGACATGGAGGAGACTGGCACAAGACAGACCGTTGTGGAGGAAACTTGGGGAGACCTTCGTCCAGCAGTGGATTGATAATGGTTGACAATGATGATGATGATGATATCTAACATTCCATAAAAAACAGCTGAGGAAGGGAGGGGGAAAGAACAAAAAAAAAAAAAAAGAACAGAGTTGGAAAATTTTTAAAGTAAAAGAAATTCTTAATTTTTTCTTGGCTTCTCAAGGGAATGGAACTGAAAAATTCTGATTATGTTGAGAAGCTATTCAAGTTCCCTGCCAAATAAATTTTCATGGGTCGAAGAGAAAAAACAAACAAAAGAACAGCTCTTCATTTTTTTTTTTATTTTATCTTTCCCAAAGAAAATGATGCGTGGATTTGTCACACATTTTCCATTTTATTTTCTGAGAAATTGGCCAGTTTTCTCAGAAACTGGAAAATGGTGATATATCATAACTATGATAGGCAGGTTTCTTTAAATGAGATATTGTAAAATATTCCTTAAATTTTACTGTTGAAAGTTTCTCTGAATGGTTTAATTTTACATCTGAAATTGGTTTTTCAATAGTTCAAAATATAATTTTAGCTCTTTTCTGTATTATTATTTTTTCAATGTTAAAAGCTGCCAGAATTTAATATTAGTTTCCATTCTGGTTTTATATATGTTCTAAGTGTCTTCATGCGTGAAAATGTTAATTTCTGTGAAGTTCTGTGATGACTAGAATATCACACCAAACTTTTTGTACATCAAAAACAGATTACTAAATGTTGCGGTAATTAAATTACTTAAACAGAGTGAGATTGAGAGACACAGAACATATTATAAAGCCAAAAAGGTAGTTAATATTTGTTATTTCCGTATCATCCAAGCAATAATTTAAATACTATACAATTGCACTACAAACTGGCTATGCTGCAGCTTTCCGAGAGTGAATCTCCGAAGAATAAAAATAAGCTTGAAACTGGCTTTTGATATTTATTTATAGAAACAATAATGTTATTTTACATATAAAAACAAAAATAAATTTTTAAGAAGTTGATCCTATGAAGTGAAAAAGTGTAAGGGCTTTCATCTGTTGATAAGTAATACACACTTCTAAAAGTTGGATTGGAAAATTTCTTGTCCCATTTGCTGACACAAACTGACCAAAATGTTCCTTGGATTTCATGGTGCTAAATTTTCCTTTTGAGTGGCATAAATATATATTTGTATTAAGCATGGTACCTCATCTTCTACTGGATGTACTTACAAAAAATTTCTTTCCTCAGATAGCTGCAGCCATGTTAAAAATTTCCTGTGCATTTTTTAGACATTTCTAATGCAAAAAATTTTATTCTAGTTAATATAAAAATATATATTTGCATTTTGTTTGTCTTCGCTGCTGGAAGGTGGTTTGGTAAAATAATTTTTGTGTTGGAACATGGTAAATATTACCACGCTTTGTACATGTACTGTCTGAATTTCCAGTTCTGTTCTTCTATTAAGTTCTGCAAATGCAGATGCATTTACATTCTACAAATAATATTTCTGTTTCTGCTAGCTAAATTGGAAATATTTGTTTTTTGTGGTGGCCAAATTATGTATGCATAGTTTTTGTTTTTGCGGTGGCCAAAATATGTATGCACATTTTCAGATTTTCCTTTCGCACAATTATGATGCTGCACAAAGTTACAGTACATTGAATTTGGCAAGACACAGTACAACCCTCCAGTAAAATTGGGATCTTTCAATTTTTTGTTAAAAGATATTGACTATACATTTGAATGCTTGGTGGCATTTTTCTTGTTCAAGTGCATTTTCAGTGGGTAAAATTTAATTTAATTTTTCATTTCAGGTAGTAGACTAGGAAAGCAGTGGTTTCTTGTTCGGGACACTGCAACAAAAACAGAAAGACTGCTAACTATGACATTAGTTGCAGAAAATTGCCCATTGAGGTACACAGCAGCAACACGTCAGGTGCTTATAGAACTATTCCTTGCCTTGCAGCATCCTTATATCTATCCAGTGCTCGATATTGATTGTAAGGCCATTATGGAGCAAGAGTTCCTCATTGTGGTTATACCATTCAATGACATTGGAACATTAAAGGATCTTATCTACCATGTAATTATATTTTCTTCCTTAAGTGTAAAATATTATTAAATAAAATGAAAAATGTACTAAATTTAAGCATTTAATGATTGATAAAGTGAATTTGATTCGCTTGCCAAATTGTAATGAATTCTTGTATTATAGCTTTGAGAAAACACTCACAACATAGCAGTTATTGTTAGATAACATATTTGTTGATGACAGTGCACTGACTAAAAGTTACAGAGCTTGCAAAATCATTTGAAAGAACTGAAATACATTATTTTTACATAGGATTTAAATATAGTAATGATGTTCAAATATTTGGATTATTTTCTTCTTTTACAGAGTTCATGTGTTTATCCAAACAAATTATCAAGAAAATCATTTTATCAGGGAAAATTTTTTTGTTATTTGAAGTAAATTTGTATTTATGTCTGACACAGAAAATCAATTCTGAATATTATTTTTATTTAAGATTCCATGTCTGAATTTGAATATACTTTAAAAGAAATTAGCATTCAACTTTTGAGTTGAGTAGAAGTTATTTGTATAGTGTTTTTGATATTGTTGCAAATTTGCATTCATAGAAGGTTAATTAATTTAAATGCAAAATTGTTTTCATGTGTAATGAAAAATTATAACTCATTTCTCAAATTTTGGAGGATTGGTGTGCAAATTTACTGAGTACAAAGGATGAAAAATCATTTATCCCAAACACCATTCAAGCTAGCAGAGGATGCTTTCTTGTTTGAAGCTATCTGATTTGTTTTTACTTTCTGCATTAATATTTACTTGCATCAGTATTTACTCAGAACTTTAACATGGGTTTTCACTATAGTTTTTCAAATTTTAATTTAGACTGATTTTCAGAGTCAATAATACCACTACTTTGTTGTTCTCTTTTATGGTGATTCAGGTGAACAGTCTGTGATGAACACAATTAACAGTTTTTGTTGTCTGATTCTGTGTGAATTTTTTTTATTAAAAAATAATTTGGTCTCTCAACACACAACTTGAGCTCCACTGACATCCATCACATGTCTCACCCAATACTTTTTGTACTTCATGCTCATTATCTTTTTTTCATGCAGACATTTCTGAATCTGGCCCTCCCATGATTTCCTTGGCCTTCCTGTACCTTTCTTTCCTGCCACTTGGGCTGAATAAATTCTCTTAGTAAGCATTACATAACCTTGCCTGACTCTTGCACCAATAGAAAGCTATTTGAATAAAACACCATTCACTGGTATCCATGCTCTACTGCCAATGTATGTAGCTTTCATACTATTAAGCAGATTCCTAATTATGCCATATTTATTCAAGACCTTCCAGCTTGTGATGGCATAAAAAGTATCCTTTTTATGCCATCACAAGCTTTCTCTAAATCTAGGAGGGCAGCCAAAACTTTCTTACAGACAAATACTTTTCAATCACCATATGTAATGCAAACATTAATTGGCTAGTGCCACCTTCATCAGGCATACAACCACTCCATACATCCCACACCTCAGATGTAAGACCTTGTACTTTATTGATAATGCCCTTTCCACACATTTTCCCTGGTGCACTCAGCAGTCTGATACCATGATAATTCTTGCATTCAGTCTGATTACCTTTGCTCTTATACAAGGGAACAATGATAGCATCCTTTCAATGCTGAGGAACCATTCCAAACTTCCAGTGCAGCTGGCAAATTTCAGTTTACCAGTCATTTACAGAGTCATCACCATATTTTAACAGCTCAGTAGTTATGCCATCTGCTCCCAAAGCCCTAGCATTTTGAAGAGATTTAATGGTTTTACAAACCTGTTACCTTGAGATCCCTCCAGTGCTTCCTTTGCTCACTGTGACATCATCTGCTTCTGAGTCAAAACCACTGTTGCTTTCATATTCTAATAATTCACAGAAGTACTCACCCCATCTTTCACCTAACTCATTATGCTCCCTTATCATTTCTTCTATCCTATCCTTCACACAACTTATAATTTTATTTCCCCAATTTTTTGTATGTCTTATGTATTTCCAGAATGTTTCCCTATCTTTCCAAAAAAGCCAATGTATGCATTTCCACTTTATCTTTTCTATCTTTTGTCTTACTCTGATGAACCACCTTTGCTGCTTCATGCTTCTTACAGTAAAATTCATCCTTAGAAACTCTACCTTGCAACATCCCCAAATTATGCTTCCTTCTTTCTCTTTACTGCTTCAGTAAAGAGAAAGAAGGAAGTATGTACGAAAACCTGAAAAAGAAGGAAGCAGCACTGGTCAACAGGAAAGGGAGTTCTGCTTCTTCAAGATAACACTCATGCTCACCCTGCTTCATTGACCAGAAACACTATCAAAGAACTTGGGTGGGAACTTTTATGTCATCCAGTTTACTCACGAGATATCTGTCCTTCAGACTTTAATCTTACTATTCCACCAAGCATCACATTTAATGCTACCCACTGTTGCAGTAGCAGGGACCTCTTTAGCTAAAGTGATAACACAATTCTTTAAACATGTCCTCTTCTTTTTCAAATCCTCTCATAACTTCAACTCATTGTCATTCACTGAGCATTTCAGAATAATGCTGGTATTCTTCAAGAAGCCTTTCAACCTTTGTTCTTTTCATCACAGCAGGGGTCACAGCCATCCATATTTCCTATATATCTTGTTTTTCAAAAAAATGCCCCTAAAACGTCCTATTTTGTCCTGTGTTTTGTGTATTGTCCTATATGTCTTATATTTTTATTTTGTGAAAGATTTTATGATTTCTGTAAAATTTTTATATTTCTGTATTTTCCGGGCGGTCTTAGTGAGAGATGGGTTTGCCTCCTCCGGGTGCTCCGTGGTAACAATGGCGCACAGAACAGCAACAAGGGCCTCTGTGAATCTTGGAGAGGTGCCAGCTAGTCCTGTGTGACATTGGCGAAAAGACCCCAGCTCACTGGGTTTTGTTCCAGAATCCTTAGGTGAATAACCAACTGGAACCACCAGCTGTAGGCTAATCCCCCACTGGTGTACTTGTCTGATTAAAAAGACTGAAAGAATTACTATTCCAAACTCTTGTGTGGGATATGGTGGACCTACCACACTTGAGAAAGACGGTCCACCATGGAAATGATACGGAAATGGAAAACAGAGAATGAGAAGGAGATCCGGGCTGAGTGAGTGTAAGATTGGTGTGTGAATACTAGAGAAATAAATGGAAAGGTGAATGAGGTGATTGTGGAGATGAATAAGTACAGACTGGATGTGCTTTGTGTGAGCAAAACTAAAAAGAAGGAAATTGGGATAGAAGAAGTGAATGATACAGTGAATGTGTGGTCTGGAGTGTTGGATAATGTGAGAGGACAGGCTGGTGTAGGTGTGATTTTAAGGTATTTGTCTACGTTAGAAGCATTTTTTTAAAAATTAACACAAAATTAATTAAATACACACAATTCAAGTTAATATGCAATGCAAAACATGAAAAAAACCCATATAACTTTGACAAAATTTCTTTAAAATGTTATGAAACGTGTCATTGTGAGTAAAGATTAAGTAAAATTTCATACGGACGCCAGACACTGTACAGTCAATTAAACTCTATATATTTCAATTTCCTTGATACCGTATATTACTGTAACCCTTTCCTGTGCAATGAACTAAAAACTTTGTGATATTCCTTAAATTCACATTATTATAGCAAATCGAACAAAAACTGCAAAATTTTTTTGAAAATTTATTGAAAAAATCTTATCGCATCATGTTTAAACACTTATAATATCCCCAAATATACATGTACACTTTAACTTTTAGTTCAAAGCATAGAAGAGAATATTTGAAACAATAGAACAATATTTCGCTACCATATCTTGAAAACTTTTTGAGTAATCACATTTCTCGTACGGTAATATAGCTGAAAATTTAGTTTTTCAGAAAACGTGTTAAAAGATTTGATTTGAAAAAAATTCTATATACTACTTGTTCATCACATTTAAAATTCACCACTCTTATATGTACAACCTTCTTTGATTTCATTTCGTGCCAATTTTGATTTTTTTGCAGTTCTTCTTTTTTTCCAAGCAAGTTTTGCAGTGGGTAAGGATTGACGTCTCGAATTCATTATTCGCTCATTGTCCAGTCTCAAGTAATCATTAACCATCTTTTGTTCAAATGGTATTCCTAATATTTCGAACGCAGGTAATAGTTCAAAATAACCAGGATTAAACAGCAAAACTGCAATATTTGCTCCTAATAACATGGTCTGCAGTCCAACAAATGTTTCTTTTGGTAAAACAGTCCATAGCAAATTGTTAAAACTTTCATTACAGTTTTGGGTCTTCCCATGCAAACATTTTGAAAGTAGAGCTTGATTACACAGACTCATGTATACTGGTTTTATAACCTTTATGACAGAATCTGGAAGACCAGGAGATTTATCACAAATCAGATTACCAGCAGATAACGCCCGCTGGTATTTACACCAGCTGTCTGATCCTGTCGGGCATTGTCCATGCATTATGTTCTTGTTGCTGGAACAGCAATGAAAAAATGCAGCTATAACCGCAGTTTGCATACTCTGCAAATTTCCTACATTGCTCCGGATAGCAATGCCATTGTAATTCTGCAGTTTGTCTATAAACTTATCGGTTAATTTCCCTTTCCCTCCGATTCCTTTTTTGCTTTTTTTTTAAATTCCTCAAGCGAGAACCAACTCTTTTCTATACATGGCCTATACACTCCAGTTTTTGAACTGTGTCTTGCCCATAAATGTCTTTTACTTCCATATAACCTTTGGAGTCACCATCTCCATAGTATTCGGTGTACTTCAGTTGTCGATTTTTTAGACCGTTCAAATATTCTATACACTCCCACTGATTCCATGCTTGATGCAGATCCTGTGTGATTTGAGCATAGGTGCTCGTTACTCGAATCATAGTCTCTTTTACACTTGTAACAATATTGTGTCATAACTTCCAAATCTGAAACTTTCCCAGTGTCAATGGAAATTACTGACACACAACCATTTAGGAATGTATGCCCACGCCGCTGCCAAGTGCCATCGACTGACACACCACAAGCTGTAATTTTTGTTGCTTTCTTAGATGTACTCCTTTTAAATTCTTTACTTCTGTTGCTGCTTCTTGCATGTTTTGTTCAGTTGCAGCTTGTACAGCTTCAAATAGGTGGCCTTCATGCCATCTGAAAGCTGCCTTAGATAGAAAAGGCAAGTTCAAAGTGAATAACAGCTTTCTCCCTGCAGAATAACCCTTTCCAATTAATCGTAATCCAAGGACTAATGCTGAATTTATCAAGTTTTTGTTGTGTTCCTTGCGAGTTGAAGAAAAACCCATTTTAAAACCACACTTACAAATTAAGCACAAGTTTGAGCACAGTCCAAATTTTAAATCCTCAACTAATTTCAAATCAGTTTGAAAGCATTCTGGGCAAGATAGTTTGGACAACACAGATATTAAAGTCTCAATATCAAATATTCTATTGCCTTTGGCCGCATCTGTTTCATTGTCTGATACATTTACTTGAATATTCGGAATTTTTAGCTTACTTGAACTTGCAGTCATTACATCGTCACTATCACATGGCTTAGGGGCAGTGTAACGATTGCCGTGAAAGGATCGTTTTTCGATCTCTTAGACCTTACTTTTGGCATCTTAATCCACTTCAAATGATAAACAATAAATCTAAAGCAAGTTCACTACTAAAATAGCAACGGAATATACAAAATTTCACCAGAAATTATGACTAAACAAAGCGCGAAGCAAACGCAACCAAATCTTAGAATAATACTGATTGCCATTCCACAGAACATAAAATATATTATTTAATTAATTAAGTGTTTCCAAATGCAAATAAATAAATTCAAAACCATTACAAATAAATTCTGTTAGCATTAAAAAATATATAAGCCAAGAAAATCACTTATGAATTACAATGTTTAACTTTTTACTGTTCGGTCGATCTCACTTCCGGTTTATTCAATTGGCTATAACTTCTGTTCTAATAAGCGTAGAAACAAAAATCAAAGTGTTTTGGATTCCTAAAAGTCTACTCTTTCAAGTAATATAATAATAATAAAAAAATTCGAAAATTTTGCCAAAAATGGGTATTTTAACGTAGACAAACGCCTTAAGTGAAAAGATGAAGAACAACTTGATGCACTATAGCTGCATAAGTGAGATAATTCTTTGGATTCGTTTAAAAGTGAAACTTCAGAGAATAGTAATTGTTGTAGTGTATGCTCCTTGTGACCTTCTGATAGGAAGGAAGATATTTGGAATGAGCTAAAAGCTGTTTTGAGCCAGTTTGGTGCTAAAGAGAAAGTTATAATAGCAGGGGATTTCAATGCTAGAGTAGGTGTGCAGAATGTAATTTCTGAAAATGTTCTGGGTAAGTTTAATGATCCTTGTGTGAATGATAATGGTGCAAGATTATTTGCACTCTGCATTGAGAATGGTTTGTATGTATCTAATATGTTTTTAACCACAAGTATGTCCACACATATACTTCTTGGGAAAATCATACTCTTGGTCAAAAGTGTGTGATAGATTTTGTTGTTTACAATCAGCGTCGAAATACTTAGTTGTTGACGCCCGTGCGATGAGAGGTGCGGATGTTGGCTGTGATCATTACTTGGTGGTGTCATGAGTGAAACTGAATGTTATTATAAGGAAAAGAAATAGGAAGATACCTACGATGGACAGAATAAAAGTTGAGAGGCTCCTTGAAGTCTATCAGAGTTACTCTAATTTGCTTAGTGAACGACTGAAGGAGCTGAAGTCATGTGAGAGGGATGTAGAAAAGAAGCGGACTTGTTTCAAGAACTGTGTTATCACTGCTGCTGAAGAGGTCTGCGGCACCAAAATAGTGGGTAGCACTAGAGGTGATGTTTAGTGGAATAGTGATATTAAAGAGGCAGTAAAGAGGAAGAAGGAAGCTTATTTGGGGATGTTACACCAAGGTAGAGTTTCTGAGGATGAATATTGCAGTAAGAAGCATGAGGCAGCGAATCTGGTTTACCAGAGTAAGCCAAAAGATAGGAAGGAAAAGTTGGAAAAGCATGAAATAGCTTTTTGGAAAGACAGAAAAACTTTCTGGAAGTATATGAGGCACCGGAGAAATAGGGGAAACAAAGTTTCAAGTTGTGTGAAGAATAGGATCAGGGAAATGATATGGGGGCCCAATGAGTTAAGTGAAAGATGGGGTGAATACTTCTGTGAGTGAAGAAAGCAAAGGTGATTTTGAGGTAGAAGCAGATGATGTCATAGTGAGAGATGGATGCACAGGAGAGATCTCGAGAAAAGAGTTGTGTAAAGCTCTAAAATCTCTTCAGAATGGTAAGGCTTCAGGAGTTGATGGCATAACTGCTGAGATGTTGAAATATGGTGGTGATTCTGTAATTGACTGGTTAACTGAAATCTGCCAGTTATGCTGGGAGTTAGAAATGGTGCCTCGGGGACTGGAGGGATGCTATCATTGTTCACTTGTATAAGAGTATAAGGGAAAAGGTGATTAGACTGACTGCAAGAACTATCATGGTATTAGCTTACTGAGTGTGTCAGGAAAAGTGTTTGGTAAGGTCATTATTGAAAAGGTACGAGGTCTTATATCAATGAAAGTGTGGGATGTTCAGAGTGTTTTTATGCCTTGTATAGGCTGCACTAACCAAATATTTGCATTACGCATGATGATTGAAAAGTATCTGGCTGTTGGTAAGAAAGTTTTTACTGCCTTCATAGGTTTAGAGAAAGCATCATCATCATCATCATTGTCAACCATTATCAATCCACTGCTGGACGAAGGTCTCCCCAAGTTTCCTCCACAACGGTCTGTCTTGTGCCAGTCTCCTCCATGTCACTCCCGCATTCTTTCGAATTTCATGCACCCATCTCCCATGTGGTCTTCTTCTGGGTCTTTTCCTGTCCCTTGGAATCCAATCTAAAATTTCGGCTGTCCATCGATGGTCTGTCCTTCTGGCAGTATGTCCAGCCCATTGCCATTTCAGGGATTTAACTCTGATCATGATGTCTTCCACTCTTGTCATTTTTCGGATCCACGAGTTCCTCTTCTTATCTCTCCTGGTTACACCAAGCATGCACCTCTCCATGCTGCTTTGAGTTGTCTGCAGCCTTTGTATGTCTCTTTTAGTTAAGGTCCACGTCTCTGCACCATACGTAAGCACTGGAAGGATGCATTGATCAAACACTTTTCTTTTAAGACATAATGACATATTGCTCTTGAAAATTATGCTGTTTCTTCCAAAAGCTCTCCAGGCAAGTTTTGTATGCCGATTAATTTCTTCATCAATGTGACCCTCACTTGATATCTGCTGTCCAAGATAAACGTACGTGTCTGTTATCTCCAGCTTTTCTCCATCAATCGATAAATCTTCATTTCTTGTAAAAGCATTGAACATCACTTTTGTCTTCTGAAAGTTCATTTTTAATCCCACTTCTTTACTCTTGTCAGCAAGTTCCTGGATCATACTCTACAGCTTTGATGGGGTAGTTGCAAAAATGACTACGTCATCAGCAAAACGAAAATGGGTTAGATAATCTCCATTAATCTTTATCCCTTTGTTTTCTCAGTTCAGTGATTGAAAGACATTTTCCAATGTGGCATTAAAGAGCTTCGGAGATATGGTGTCACCTTGTCTCACTCCCTTTCCAATTTTTATGTGTGTTGTATTTTCAAACAGCCGAATCTTTGCACTTGCATTTTCATAGATGTTACTAATAATATTAATGTATGCATCTTCAATACCGCAGGATTTGAGAGCCATTGTAACTGCTGATGGTTTAACCGAATCAAAGGCTTTTTCATAATCGATAAAAGCCATGCACAATGGAAGTTCATATTCCCTCGCTCTTTCAATTAGTTCTCTCAGTACGTGGATATGATCTATTGTGCTGTAGCCACTCCTGAATCCAGCTTGTTCTCTCGGTTGAGCCATGTCCAGTGTTACCTTCAAACGGTGTGAAAGAAATTTAGTGAATATTTTATAAACCACTGATAGGCTGATAGGTCTGTAGTTCCTGAGATCCTCAATGTCACCTTTTTTATGTAACAGGATCATTGTAGCGTTGTTCCAATCTTCAGGAATCTTCCCTTTATTAAGGCATCGAGTGAAAATTTGGGCGAGTACTGTTTCGATTTCTCCACTTGCTTCTTGTATGATGTCTACAGTAATTCCATCTTCTCCTGGAGCTTCTCCCCACTTAATGTTCTTGATTGCGTGTGCAACTTCTGCTGGGAGGACTGGAAGAACTCTGGTACTGGTACTTTTTATGATGTCGGGAGTACATGTATCATCCCTTTCATATAATTTGGAGTAGAAATCTTTCACTCTTGTCAAGATTTCGCCTCTATTTCTTGTTACAGAATCATCTTCTTTTCTAAGAGCCATAATCTGTTTTCTTCCCTTACTGAGATGTCCCTTTGCTATCTTTGGGCTTTGGTTGTTTTCAATTGCTTTCCTCACTAGTTCACAGTTGAATTTCCTTACGTCTTCAGTGATACTTTTTCGTACTGTCTTGCATAGCTCTATATATTCCACTTTGGAAGTCCCATCTTCTTTAGTTGTCCTCATCTCTCTTCTTTTTTGCATCAACATTTTGGTTTTTCCTGATAATTTGTTCACATGCAATTTGTTCTTAGACCCAGCTAATTTTGTTGCTGTTTCCATAAGAGCTTTGGTTACTTTTCTGTTAACTTCAGAAATATCCACTTCTTCCAGTGTTAGGCCTTCTAAAGCAGAGAATCTGTTCTTCAGTTCCAACTTGAAGGTATGGTGTTTTTTAAGGTTGGTTATGTCAATACATTTTGTTTGTCTTATGAGCTTGCCACGTTCAAGTTTAGTGTTGAGGTGCAGAGAAAGCATATGACCGAATAAATAGGATACTTCTGTGGAAGGTGTTGAATGAATATGGTGTTACTGGGAATTTACTTAATAGTGTGAAAGCCATGTATGCTAGCAGTAGAGCTTGTGTACAAGTGAATGGTGTTTTATAAGAATGGTTTTCCATTGGTGCAGGAGTCAGGCAAGGTTGTGTAATGTCACCATGGCTGTTTAATATATTTATGTATGGATGCTTGCGTGATGCCAAGATGGACAATGCAGGTTTATGTCTTGTGCTGATTGCTGTATGCTGATGACACTGTCCTGTTGGCAGAGAGTAAAAGTGAGTTGCAGAGCATGGTGTCCTGGATGTACGAAGTTTGTATGAAATTCAAACTGAGTATAAATAAGGGAAAAACCAAAGTTATGGTTTTTGAGAGAGGAACTGGTAGTACTAAATGTAATATAAGTCTAAATGGCACTGTGATTGACCAGGTGAATGAGTTTGTATATTTGGGAAGTTTGTTTGACAGAGAGAACAGTTTAGATGGCGAAATTAGTAGGCGAGTGAATTCTTCATTGAAAGTCATAGCTGCTTTAGGAGGTTTTCACAGGAATAATGGATTCTCAAAAGAGTTCCGAATGGCTGTGTGTGAAAGTGTAATTGTTCCTACTCTGATGTATGGTAGTGAAACCTGGATACTACAGAAGAGACATAGGAATCGTTTGTGTGCCGGAGAAATGCGTTACTTATGGGGGCTTTGTGGGAAGACACCTTCAGATCATGTGAGAAATGAAGATGTGTTGCAGTTGTGTGTGTAATGGGAAGCAAACAATTGTTAGCAAGGTGGAGACTAATATTCTTCAGTGGTTTGGCCATGTTGAAGGAATGAGTGATGAGATGCTTACTAAGATTTTTTTAGCCCAAGTGGCAGAAAAGAAAGGCAGAGGAAGGCCAAGTAAGTCATGGGAAGATCAGATTCAGAAGTGCCTGAATGAAAAAAATATTATGAGTATGAAGTATAAAAGGTCTTGTGTACGTCATGTGATGGATGTCACTGAAGCCCATGTTGTGTGTCAAGATCGCTGTTAATGGAGAAGTTTGATATGGCAACAGTAAGTAAATAATCAGTTAAAAATTTATCTGGTGGTTTGTATTATCTGTTAAATGTTTATTTGTCAGATGGTCTTTGTTTAAGGAGCTAACTTCTGAATATCAGAGAACAGCTTAATGATATGTGTGTTAGGGTGGTCCAAAAAAAAAACTTTTTTTTTTTAATTTTTTTTAGTCATAATCTCAAATACTTGTTTGTACACATGTTGAAAGAAGCCTCCATGCAAAAGATCAGCTGAATTAAGTAATATTTAAAGGTAGCTCAAGATGAATTTATATTGCATACTATAGTAAATAACAAAAACTTTGTAGTATATTAAATTTATGTTTTTGATACCTCTAAAATATATTACAGTATGTTTCTAGTTTTTATTCATACCTTAAAAAACAAGAAAACTGAGCAATAGTAGTATAACACACAAAAATAACCAGATGCAAACAATTTTTGAGAATCACATATTTTGATTAAGTGTATTTTTTTAGTGTCTCTAAATTTTTCTTGTGTGCTTCTATAGCCTGTACTAAAAATTGTTTTTGTTTTCCATCTTTTGTAATAAGTTGGTTGCAGTCTCATAAGAGCCACACTTCTTTCTGCACAATCATTTATTACTCTTAAACATTTCACCTTTTTTTTTCTACATCAAGATGTGATTCAAACTGTTTTCATTCTAACGGCGATGAATGTAAAAAAATCTATGTTCAGTGCGCTGAATATCCGCCAAGAGTTTTTGTAAACGAAATCATGTAGTGCCTGAACTTCGCCAATATGCTTTTCACATAATCTTTTGGAAGTGTTGGCTGCATTTACTGTTTTATCCTTTTCCACTTTAAACAACTCATCAACCATTGAAACCGTTGCTTACACTTAAACTTAAAAGGCTGGACATTACTAAATTGCCATTTAAGTACCACAGTTGCCTTTTCATTGCTTTACTTGCAGCTTCTACAATTTCTTTAAATTCATTTTTACTAAATCTAATTGTTTTAGAAATTCTAAGTCCATGAATGGTGTATAAGTTGCATTCTGGCAGTAAAACCAAGCTTTTGTTGTGAAAATGATAGTAGAAGGCATGTGAGCACGTAACCTCAACACACATAGGTAAAAAGAAAACATCTCAATATTAACGAGCATGAAACTTTAGAACGGAGTCGTCCATACCATGATAAAGTGTAGCCAACTACTTCATTAAACTCACCTCTTTTAATGGTATCCTGAGATGATCTGTAGCACAATACAAAAAAGTTCTTTATTTGCTTATTATGTAGAAAAGACAAATGTAGAACTAAAGAACACTCGTAATTTTAAAATACAATCTGCAGGAAACTTCTTTCGACAGAGACCGTGGATCACGCTCACATCTCGGGCATAGTTCGCTTCTCCTCTGTGAAGTCAGTCTGACTGACGCCTAGTTAAGTCACAGGTACGCATGTGTAAAAACAAAGGGTTCTCCTTGCTCATCACTCCGTGAGATCCTGTGCTGGGGGTTGGGGTGGAAGAAGGAAGAAAAACGATTTTGGGCAGACTGCGGTAACTTTATGCCAACACTCCTCCCACTCGCCGGGAACACAAGTTTATTTTCCTGGTGACTCGAGTCCAATGTTCACAAAGTGGATTTTGAACTTCGTTCACCCTATCGGTTTTGTCATCATATCTGCCAACATGTCTTTACTTTGTAATTATTTCACCTGTATGACCTTTCCATTTTGCTCTTTCAGGAAATAGATTTTGATGTCAAGATGCTTGACTCTGGTGGAGACTTTTTCACTTCTAATCATACTAATACAGGCTTGGTTATCTTCGTATAGGATGGTCGGTTTGGTTTGAGGGTAGCCAAGGTCTTTCAAAATTTCCCTCACCTGTATGAGTTCTTGACAAGCATAGGAATCTGCACAGTATTCAGCTTCTGCAGTAGAAAGAGTGATGCAAGTTTGTTTCTTGCTTGCCCAAGCAATAGTGCTTTGCCCAACTTTGAAGATGTAACCTGTTGTAGATTTTCTGTCGATTATATCGCCTACATAGTCTGCATCCACGTATGCAGTGAGCTCCACTTGATCAGTTCCTAGATTCAATTTAAAATATAAGACAGTTTTAAGATATTGGATGATTCTTTGTAATGCGTTTGTGTCTTTTCTTCAAGGATTTTGTACTCTTTTTCCTAACAAATTGACCGCTATGGAAATATCAGGTCTCGTGACTGTCACAATACATAACAAAGCTCCCTCTATTTCATGATATGCACCATTACTTCCCAGTAGTTCCTTATTTTGTGGATGGGAATTTTTTCCATAATCGGTACTCATTGGAGTGTAGGATTTTTTTTTTTTCATCAGATTTTTCTATCAGCTCCTGAATTTTCTTACCTTGGTGTATCAAATAGTTTTCATTTTTATCATCTTCTATTTCCATTCCAAGGTATGCAGTCGGTTTTCCTAGATCCTTGATTTCAAAATGCATTTCTAGTTTTTTTCTTTATTTCCTCTAATTTTATCTCTTCATCTGTACATATGAAAATATCATCTACATATACAATCAAGTGACATGTTACATTGTTTTCATTTTTGGTAAATAAGCATTGGTCGTTTTTACTTTGAGTGAAACCCATATTATTCAGTGCTTTTATCAGTGTATGGTTCCATATTCTCCCCGACTGTTTTAGACCATATAATGCCTTCTTCAGTTTGCATACTTTGATCCTTATATCCCTACGGCTGATTCATATAAATTTCTTCTTCAAGCTCTCTGTACAGATAAGCAGTTTTAATATCAAGATGTTTCATTTGCATTTTCTTGTAAGCTGCAACAGTCAACAGCGTACGAATAGTCTTGTGCTTAACCACTGGGGAAAAGGTTTCATCATAGTCTACACCTTGTTTCTCTGAATATCCCTGTGCAACAAGTCTGGCTTTATATCTTGGTTCCTTTTCATTCATTTGTTTTAATTTGAACAGACATTTACAGTTTATTGCTTTCTTCTTTGGGGGTAAATCAACCAGTTCGTAAACTTGACTGTCTTTCGATGATTTCATTTCCTCGTCTGTTGCCTTTATCCACTTGTACTTTTCAGATTTATTCATATTTTCTACTTCACTCCATGGATTAGGCTCTTATGCTTGATTGTCTGCTGTTGCATAGGCAAAACGCTCTGGTGGAACACATATGTTAGTCCTTATAGACCTCCTAGGTTGTGTAACAGTACTTGTGCTGCTCGTTTCTTTTGCTTCTTTTTTCTCATCATTTTGATCTGTATCAATACTTTGTATTAGTGTAATATTTTCAGAGGAAACAATTCCAATTAGTAGTTCTAATTCTGACTATTATATAGCTCTAATCATTCTACTATTCTCTTTTACGTGCGATATTTCAAAGTAACTTGTACAAAATTCTAGCGGATAATGCTTACCTTGGCATTCCTTTCTAGCGATGGGAACATTTCCTGCATGTGTTTTCCGGTCTTTGTTGATGTTATTGTCCTAAAGTCCGTTGTATGCGATGACTGGCTTTACTTCTCACACTTTTCACTGGGTATACTCATTGGATCTTTGCCTTAGGATTCCAAACACATCAATTTTTACCGTTCTTTATATTCGAAATTTTCGCCCATCCTCTGGGCATCCTCAGGAGTGTGGCGACTTTACCACCGATGTTCGTGGTTAACTTCGCGCTAATGGAGTCCGATACTCCTTGTTGCCATTCGTCGGATATACTTTCCTGGATATATTTCGTTATCAAGCCCGGCTGGTGCCATCTATGTTTCATTAAAACAATTTTTTTTTAATTTCTTCTCCTATCCTGGTTTTCTTGTCTTTTTTGCCGGTTTTTCTTTTGTTGTTGTTTTTCTTGTCTTATTAGTTCTTTCCACAGGCCCGATAATGTGCTAGGGTCGTTCTGGTTACATACCCTTGCTTTATTTTTATAGATTAATATTGCTTCTTCCCTCCTCATTTGCCTTTCCGATTTTTTATTCTTTTTTAGCATTTTAATTTCATTGAATTTTGGGAATGTCCGGTTTTCCATGCAGAATTGCACTAAAGCAGTTTTGGCTTCTTTTTTTTGCCAATTAGATATGTGTTGTTTAAGTCTTTTTTTTAATCTGTTTTTCGTACTTCCAATGCACGATATTGGGGGTATGTGTGCAATTGGAATTTCGTAGGTTCCTGATTCTTCTAGCATTTTTTCCTCTGTTTTTTTTTTGACAGTCATACTTTTCATGGTGTGCACTGAGCTTCCTAGTTGTAAGTCATATTTAGCACAGTGCCTATTGATTTCATTACCCACTCCTTCCAAGTATGGGAAAGCTCCAATGTATTTCAATTTTTTCTTCCTCATCTTCCTTTGGTTGTGTACTTCTTGGCCTTCTTTACTTTGAGTCATATGCTTTTTACTCTCATGTATCCATTTATTAATTAGCTTGCTCGGGTACCCATACTCTTGTGCTATTTTCGAGATAAACTCTAGCTCTTGATTTTTAGCCTGTTGTTAGATGTGTGTGTGTATGCTCGCCGTATCAAGTTTACTATGCTGTTTTTTATGTATCACTGGATTGTGTGACAAGTATGGTATCAACATGTACTGATACCATACTCGTTGCACCATCCAGTGATACATAAAAAACAGCATAGTAAACTTGATACGGCGAGCATACACACACACATCTAACAACAGGCTAAAAAATCAAGAGCTAGAGTTTATCTCGAAAATATCACAAGAGTATGGGTACCCGAGCAAGCTAATTAATAAATGGATACATGAGAGTAAAAAGCATATGACTCAAAGTAAAGAAGGCCAAGAAGTACACAACCAAAGGAAGATGAGGAAGAAAACATTGAAATACATTGGAGCTTTCCCATACTTGGAAGGAGTGAGTAATGAAATCAATAAGGCACTGTGCTAAATATGACTTACAACTAGGATGCTCAGTGCACACCGTGAAAAGTATGACTGTCAACAAAAAAACAGAGGGAAAATGCTAGAAGAATCAGGAACCTACGAAATTCCAATTGCACACATACCCCTAATATCGTACATTGGAAGTACGAAAAACAGATTAAAAAAGACTTAAACAACACATATCTAATTGGCAAAAAAAGGAAGCCAAAACTGCTTTAGTGCAATTCTGCATTGAAAACCGGACATTCCCAAAATTCAATGAAATTAAAATGCTAAAAAAGAATAAAAAATCGGAAAGGCAAATGAGGAGGGAAGAAGCAATATTAATCTATAAAAATAAAGCAAGGGTATGTAACCAGAACGACCCTAGCACATTATCGGGCCTGTGGAAAGAACTAATAAGACAAGAAAAACAACAACAAAAGAAAAACCGGCAAAAAAGACAAGAAAACCAGAATAGGAGAAGAAATTAAAAAAAAAAATGTTTTAATGAAACATAGATGGCGCTAGCCGGGCTTGATAATGAAATATATCCAGGAAAGTATATCCGACGAATGGCAACAAGGAGTATCGGACTCCATTAGCGCGAAGTTAACCACGAACATCGGTGGTAAAGTCGCCACGCTCCTGAGGATGCCCAGAGGATGGGCGAAAATTTCGAGTATGAAGAATGGTAAAAATTGATGTGTTTGGAATCCTAAGGCAAAGATCCAATGAGTATACCCAGCGAAAAGTGTGAGAAGTAAAGCCAGTCATCGCATACAACGGACTTTAAGACAATAACATCAACAAAGACCGGAAAACACGTGCATCAAATGTTCCGATCGCTAGAAAGGAATGCCAAGGTAAGCATTATCTGCTAGAATTTTGTACAAGTTATTTTCAGAGGATTCTTCTTTTCCTTTAATTGTGACTGCATTTTTCTTAATAGTTGGCTTATCACAGACGTGGTTTGTTTATTTTCTTTCATCAAATTTAACACTTCTGCTTATGATTACTTATTCTTTACCAGGTAGTAGAATCTTGTATCCACAGCATCTCTTTTCGTATCCGATGAATATACTGCATCCACGTATGCAGTGAGCTCCACTTGATCAGTTCCTAGATTCAATTTAAAATATAAGGTAGTTTTAAGATATTGGATGATTCTTTGTAATGTGTTCGTGTCTTTTCTTCTAGGATTTTGTACTCTTCTTCCTAACAAATTGACCGCTATGGAAATATCAGGTCTCGTGACTTTCGCAATATATAACAAAGCTCCCACTTCTCGAGCTGTGTTGCCAAATTTTCTCCTTTTTTGTTTAGGAATATAAACATATGCTTTGGCTCCAAAGATCTTCATATGTCCTAAATAAGGTTTCTGATTTTGCCATAGTTCCAAAGGACTTTTGCTAGTTGCTTTGGTAGGTAATCTATTTTGAATGTAGTTTGCAGTTAAAATAGCTTCTCCCCAAAACTTATCCTCTATGTTAGCATCAATTTGCATGACTTTTGTCATCTCTTGCAATGTTATGTTTTCTCGCCCTGCGATGCTGTTTTCCTGGGAACAATAGACATTTGACGTCTGATGCTCTATTCCATTACTGGATAGATACTCTATAAATTCCTGATTCATGTATTCACCTCCATTATCTGTTCTGAGGATTTTTGGCCTTTTGTTGTATTTGTTATTTACATACTGCTTAAACTTAGATAATGCTTCACTTTTCTTACTAATTAGGTATATGTATGTGAACCTGGAGAAATCGTCGATAAAAGTGATAAAATATCTCTTCCCACTAGGAGAGATAGATGGCATAGGACTGCATATGTCACTATGTACCATATCTAGAACTTTCTTAGCTCTGAATGGGTTTTCTTTCTTAAATAGTTTATCCACCATTTTCCCTTTTATACATGGTTCACAGAATAGATCCTTTTCACATGTAGATTTATTTATCCCTCTTGCTAGATCATTGTTTACTATGTCCTTTATGGATTCAACATTCCTGTGTCCCAGTCTTCTGTGCCAAAGATGAATGCAATTAGGTTTCTCACATTTTTGCGTGGATTTGGCAATTTCTGCATGTTCTGTATTTTCTGTATATTCATTATCTTCCACAGTTATCAATTTATACATATTTGTGGAATCTGCTATGCCCAAACCAAAGATAGTTTCACCTTGTGTTATTTTGCACTCATTATCTTTGAATGTTACAGTGTAATCATTTTCTTTGATTTTTCTGACTGATAGTAAGCTTGTTTCCAATTCTGGAACAAACAAAACATTTTTCAGTAGAATTCTATTTACTGTAGTTTGTCTTGCAGTTAATATATCCATGTCCTGTGCCAAGTGATTTTACCTGAGTACCATCTGCAGTTGTTACAGATTCTTTACATTTAAAATCTGTGTGGTGAAAGAAATATCTCGAGTTTGTCATATGTGATGTCGGTCCTGAATCTATGGACCATGTGATTTGAGTTTTTGTCTTGTTCTTCATTTTTGCCATTTTCCCATATTTATTTGTAGCTTTGGTAATAGAATTTGCTTCCTGTTTATGCTTATTAAACTTCTTAGCATTATTTTTATTTGTCACATATTTATCCCCATGTGTGCTTTTATAGTGCCAGCATTCGTCAATATTGTGACTTTTCTTATGGCAATAGGTACAGTACTTTCTGTTCGTGGGTGATTGCCTATTGGAAGATCTGAACACATTTACCATGTTGGGTGCATGTGCATTGCTATTTTTACTTTCTTTTCTCCTTTTCACATTCATCTATTAACTTTCATTTAACAAATTTTAAAGTAAGTTCATTGTCCGGCCTTGCTTCTAGGGCTATGATGAGTGAATCATATTCTGTATTTATGCTGCACAAGATCAATGCCGTGATTTGCATATCAGGTATATTTTCTCCCATAGCTTTAAGTTTGTTAGATGTCTTTAAAAACTGGTTAATGTGCTGTTGTATTGAACATGTTCCATTAAATCGTAACCCGTACATTTTTCGCATTAAATACAGTTTGCTGGTTAGTGATCCTCTTTCATAAATGTTCTTAAGTGTAAGCCATACATCTCTAGCTGTTATACAATTTACTATGTGTACGACCTCTGTGTCATCCACGAGTAGGCAAATTTCAGCTTTAGCTAATTTGTCTTTTTTAATCCATTCATCTGACTTAGTTTCTGGAGTTTCCCACAAATTTAATTTAGTTAGGTATTGCTCTATTTTAAATTTCCAGACAGAATAGTTAGATCCGTTCAGCTTAGGGGAGAGATCCGTTCAGCTTAGGGAGCATGATCGACGCCGTCGGTGTCACCATCTTTGTTGTCTTTCTCACTAATGAAGAAGTTTAGTTTTTAACCTTTTTTTTTCTCTCGAATACAGTTTTGCCCATCAGTATGAGACATTCAGTCTCATAATCTATATGTTGTGAAAATGATTGTAGAAGGCGTGTGAGCGCATAACCCCATCGCACATAGGTAAAAAGAAAACATCTCAATATTGACGAGTATGAAACTGTAGAACGCAGTCGTCCATACCATGATAAAGTGTAGCGAACTACTTCATTAAACTCACCTCTTTTAATGGTATCCTGAGACGATCTGTAGCACAATACAAAAAAGTTCTTTATTTGCTTATTATGCAGAGAATTCACAAATGTAGAACTAAAAAACACTCGTAATTTTAAAATACAATCTGCAGGAAACTTCTTTCGACAGAGACCATGGATCACGCACACATCTCGGGCATAGTTCGCTTCTCCTCTGTGAAGTCAGTCGAACCGACGCCTAGTTAAATCACAGGTATGCATGTGTAAAAACAAAAGGTTTTCCCTGCTCGTCGCTCCGTGAGATCCTGTGCTGGGGGGTGGAATAAGGGGGAAAAACTTGGTTTTCGGCGGACTGCAGTAACTTTATGCCAACAGCTTTCAGATACAACAGATTGCTGACATCATTAAATCATTTCAACCCTTTAACTTCTTTTCTTATGAGCTGGAATTGATTGTGATATCCGTTTATCTTTAAACAGTAAATAACTTTAGCCACTCACCTTGCATAATGAAATGCTCCTGGGGCTGCAAAATTTACTCTGTTCAGTGGCACTTCTCTCAGGTAAATCAAAGTCAGTTCCAAGAACTTCCTGTGGTCATACCTTAGCAGTTTTTCTTTTGTCCAAGATAAGATAATGTGTAGCAAATTTAACAGCATTTTCTTTTGATATTTTCCAATTTTCTGAAAGTTCTGTGGTTTCTTCTTGATATTTGAAAGAACATTTATCTATAAAGTCCCAATGGCCTTGAAATCTCTTGAACATGAGCGCACAGGGTCCACAAGATGGTCTAAATATTACACTGAACACATATCTCATAAATGTGGTGCCTTCAGGCCAAACTAAGAAGTTGTCTTCCCATCTTGTGTTCTAAAATTTTACATGCACCCTTGTGATCTCCCGTGATATTTGACGTAATGTCAAAGCACATCCCTTGAATTTTATCTGTAATCTCTCATTCATTAAGTATATCAAATACTGCTTTTGCCATTGCATGACTTGTAATAACTGGACGTTTTGGTTCGCCAAGTAATTTCGCTACATCATGCCAGTGACAAGAATAGGAAGGCGGTCAACTTCGTTCTTTCCTCCAGAACTGTTGGCTAACAATTTCCCATCCCAATGGACTGCAAGCAGGCAATCAGGTTTGAAACTTTGTTTCAATTCTGTTGACAACTTGCAATGGAACTCCGCTCTCTGTTTGCGAGGTGTGCTTTTTGAAAGCGTAATATCACTAACATGTAATCCAAGTGTTTTTGTTGTAGCTGCAATTGAAAATGTAGCATTTTGACGTGATATTTTTGCTCTATCCAATGCAGCCATCAAATTAGGAGAACAAAGTTTAAGCTTTTGGGACCCTCTGATATCTTTGGCGAAGATTTAATAATAATCAGATATGTTTCATCTTCACTTTCTATGCATGAGCTTGAATTATCTTCAACATAGGCACTTGACAAGGAATAAGGACCAGTTGGGTTCTTGTTCCTGCTATCCAATTGTAATTTTTCATAACGCTTTCTTTTATATGAGCGTTTCTCTTTATTCCCAAGATTTCTGTCAATTGACAACATACAGCCCTGGAGTCCTTCTCTTTGTTGGAGTAGAAATTGCTTGTCTTCTGCCATTTTAATCATCTGAAGAGCATTTTTATGAGAGAGATCCCACAACTTTTTGTATTCACCCAGAAACATCTGTTCATTGATTTCTTGAGTATTTCTACACTGTTTTATATTCTTTTTCAATTTCTGGTACTGCTCCACTAACGTTTCTAACCATTTAACTGCATTATGCTTTTCAGTTGTTGGAAGTCTAGCCTTGTTCCAAAAAGACAACACACTATCAGCTGTGTGTCTTGAATTTTCATGTATTGTTTTTGTTTCATGGTGGAAGAAGTGTTGTAACACTAGTCTAATGGATGGTAATTTGCAACCTTTGATTTCATTTATGGAAATGTCCAATAACCAAATTTCTGAGTCTTTGTGTGTGTGTTTTTTCTCTTATCACACATTATTGAATATCTACTTGTTTTAAAATGGTAACTGTTCACCAAAGTATTCCAGAATGAGAAAAAAAGAACAACCTGTTGTACAAATTCAAATCAAAACTCAACCCTATCAAATGTAAACAAATGTGGTGTTGCCAAACTTCAATAAGTAACTAGGTGTTGCCAAAATGAAAAAAAAATGAGTAATTTAAGTGTTGCCAAAATGAAAAAGAAATGAGTAATTAAGTGTTGCCAAAATGCAAAAGAAATTGTTAACTTCAAAACAAGTTAAAACTATTAAAATTCAAATCAGAAATAAATTAGACAGCAAACTTAATGATTATGATAACACAGAAATTATCTTTATAGGATTTCAATGGAGAAACTTCAGTGTCTTTGAGCTACCTCTAAATATCCTTTAAAATACATGAAATTTTGAATGCAAACATAGTTTTGGGTATGTATAAGAATTAGAGGTTAATATTTGCGCATTTAGAAAAACAATTTTTTTGGACCACCCTAATGTGTGTATGTATTTATTTATGTATGTACCGTAATTTTCGGACTAAGAGCCGCAGGTGAGAAATTTTGCAATCTTGGAAGCAAAAGTTGCTGTAAGGGCCGCACCTGTGAAGTCGTGGTGCTGCTCAGAAAACTAAATTATCTTCCGTATTTTCATGAATTAACTCACACCCAACGTGATTATATGTATACTTCAAAGGCTAATTCTGCAACTCAGTGTCCATCTGCTTTATGCACTTATTTTTTCATACTGGCAAAAAATTTTATTTATACATTTTTTATTAATCATGCTAATTGATGTTATTTGTTTGCCTTTATTAAATGTTCAAAACCATTTATGTAATCAATATAAATCACAGTTAATCTTAAGACTCCCGTTTGAATATTGCATTGCTTGTAAAACCGCACAATTGTCTAAATTCAATTCAATGTGGATATCTGCTACAGGATGGTTCCCTGTTCACCGCAATAGAATCCGTCTTAGAATTAACTTATAAATTATCGCTTGCAATGCTTTCGATTAATGTTTTCTTTAATAATATGTTCCTTCCATGTTATGCATTTTTTTCTCATCTACAGATGTTTTTGTTAGAATGAAGTTGCTTTACGCTTCCTTTTACCAGCTCCCTGGCACCGGATCGTGGATCTCGCCGCCAACACTTTGAAACAGCGGTGCTGCTTTCTCTCTTTCAAGTGGTTTGACCTACTTTCATTTACTGCGCACTGAGCCTTTGCATTGAGCTCCGCTTTTATATGAATGGGAAAGCTGTCCCTTCTTTTGCGTTTCTGAAGATTTTATCTTCAGCCAAGTATTAAATTAATTACCCATTGTTAAAATCAGATGATAATGCTACAGCGCTTATTAGTGAGAAAGCATTTCCAGCCGAATCCTTAAACTACCACTATCGTCAGTCAATAAAAAAAAAAATCGAAGCAAAATGCAGGAGTACAGAGCCAAGAAACACCTGTATCTCATGCCAGATTAACTGCATTGTTCATGTTCTTAAGCTTTTGTTCAGGGAAGTGCCCATCAAACCAGTCTCCCCACTCCAGTGAAAATCAACGTTCCTTCCCTTGGTTGCATCACACCTTCCTGCATGATGTATGCTGCAGCCAACGAAAGAGATACCCTGGGCGCGCTATCCACAGAAGTCTCGGACGTCACGCTGCTTGTCTGTGTGTTTATGTCCCCATTCCATCCCCCACTCCCCCATGCAAAGGGCATTTGAGTCAGGCATTCCTGTCCTCCCCCACTTTCCCTCCTAAACCAACATCAGGACAGCGGAGTTATCGTTTAAATAGACGTGTCTAACGTATGAGTAGAAAGGGGGGAAAATTATCAGTTGAGTTTGTAAAAAAAAAAAGACGTGGTTTGAAAAAATTTACTAAGCATCTGCATGAAAAAAAAAAAAGGGAGGGAAGAAACAGTCTTATCGAAAACAAATTCAGCATAAGGGCCGCACATCCCAAAAATTTCGCTTTTAGTAACGTAAGAGCCGCGGCTCTTAGCCCAAAAATTACGGTATGTAAAACTTTTTATATAGTGTTTGGCAGGGGCGGGTTTAGGAATTGCAGCGCCCTGGGCCAAGAAAAATCATACGCCCCTAAGCAAACTTAGTGTAAGAAATTTGAGGCTGATTACAATTTTGTATTTAAATTACATATTACATATAGATTTTTTATCACACAAAGAATCAGCATGTTCTCAAGTACAACCCAACCCTGTAAAATTTTTAGCGCATGTATTATTTAAAACTGGGCATTGAAATAAAAATTTATAAATGCCGTTTTCTCTCAAGTTTAATTCGCATAATTTTAAAACATCATTTCACAGTAAATTTTTATATTTACAAATGAAATTGTTTTTTTAACACACTTCTGAAACATTTGCTTTCAAAATTTTGGATTTAAATTTACAATGTATGCAATATCAATTTTAGAATTTTTTAAATATACAATGACAGTGTTGCTACCAATGTTCATTGTGTATCGACTAAGTGACTGAGAGATAGAAGAAATGAATGAACATATCTTATATATAGTAAAATTACTCACCGCTAAAAGAATTTTTTCTCGATTTCTTTGTGGCAAAATCCTCTTATGTTTCTACAATGTTCGAATTAAGTGACAAAGTTGCCAATGCACTTGTTCTTTCTTGAGAACTAGATGTCCTCAAATAGTTGTGGACGATTTTCAAAAGAGAAAAACTTCTTTCTACAGAGGCACTAGTGATGGGTATGCATAGGTAAATCCTTAGGATAACATCAATGTTCGGAAAAGTTGAATCAATTCTTTTTTCCCTAATCAGTTTCAACATATCCTCAACAGGAACACTAACACTTCAATCTGTCACTGCTTGTCTATCTAAATTATTCCAAAATTTCGGGAAATGAAGACATTCTTGTTCAAATTCTGGTCCTAAATCTTGAGAGTAAACTGTCAATAGATTTTTTGCCTTTTGAGATACTGTTGTCTCATCAGCGTCTGATAATTGCGTTAGAAACTCAAACATGCTCTCCACATCGAAATACGCATCTCGTCGATGTTTCAACTGCTGCACCAAGTTATCAATGATTGTATGGAAAATGCATAATCGCATACGTTCTTTTGCAGTGAAAACAGTTTCTTTATTGTCCTTCATCTCTTGAAATTGTAGTTTTCTCCGACGGGTTCTAGGAACATTTTTCTTATATTCGTCGCACTGAGACAAAAGTTTTCCATCTTCTTCACACTTATCAAATTTATTCCGGAGATCACTTAAATGTTTAATAAGTGAATCGTATAGTTCTACAGCAACCGAAAGGTCAATATTCACTTTCTGCAGTGTTTTATTGCAACTATCAATTATTTGTAAAATATCACTCCAAAGATGTAAGTGAATGCCCATTTCTAACAAATTCATATTACTTAATAATCCCCTTGCTTCTACTCTTGCTTCTAATTTTTCACAGGTGTTTTCTACGAAGTCTTGAAGTGCATCTCTAATACAGGAATAACTAGAGCGTAAGGCCTTGCATGCATCAACCCTTGCTGACCATCAGTTTTCACATAACGTTTTGGGTACAAGAAGTGGTGATTACGATCCAGATTCACTGTGGAGCTTATAACTATCTTGAAGACAAGGTCTTCAAGATTTGCCACCTATTTGATTGATGAAGATGACCAAAAGTTGTATATTTTCTGTACGAACATAAAAAACGATGTAGCTTCAAAGCAGCATCCCGCTGCAGATTTCCCAACCAAATTTGTTGCCCATGGAATATAGTAGGCTAAACTGTTATAACTTTTTAATCGAGCTTGGAGACCTGAATATTCACCAGACATATTTCTCACATTGTCATAACTTTGGCCTCTGCAGTCTTTAACATCGATTTTTAAATCTTGTAACAGCTTCAATAAAGCCTTTCCCATGTCTTCTGCTTAATGACCGGAGTTGGGCAAGAAACAAATAAATCGTTCTACTGGTTGTCCATTTTTCAGAACATAACGAAAAATAACAGTCAACTGGTCAACTTTTGACAAATCTGGAGTGGAGTTTATAATATTAATAGGGTAATATTTGCTCGACTTCAACTCTTTATTGCGTCAGTGACTCATAAGGTCATTAATGAAATGAATTCTTCATATACATTCTTCGAAAGGTTTGAAACATTTCCACTTCCCTTATTTCCAAATTTTTGAAATGTCAAATTTTCCTTTCAGTTCAAAGATACCTAGATAATTGCCATTATTATTATTCCCTAACTTGTCGTTCGCTCCATTTCCACGAAATGCTAATCCACGGGAAGACAGAAATTCAATGACTTTGATAATCCGTAAAAGTACTTCTTTCCAATAATTTATCTCATTCATCAGTTGATTAATTACAGCAGAATACATTTTTCCACTATTCTTTGCGCATGTTAGACTCTACATGCTCAAATTAAGCACTATGTGTTCGTATAATGTTTTCGTATTTCCAATCATAGAAACCTATACTTGAGAAGGAACTCTCTCGTTTTGCAAACAGTTTACATGGTAAACAAAAAACGCGTCCAGTTGACTTAGAATGCAAAGCCATTCTCTTCTTTTAATTTTACCATTTTGAAGACGGTTATAAAATAATCCTTTTTAGGCAGATCTAAATCAGTCACTATAAGATCTTTTTGAAACTGTAAAATCTATTTCGTTTGAATTTTGATTCGGAGGATTTTTTGTAATATAATCAACAAATGAAACATCTACTTTCCATTTAGCAGGATCTAATATCATATGATGTAACAAAAGTTCATTTCCTTCAACAGCTTGAAAATTTCCTCCAAGATTTGTGTTAGACTTACCTTCCTTATCCTCACCATCGGAAGACTCACAAATTTGATCTTCACCCTGAGCCCTTAGTTCTTGTTCAGTTGGCTCCTTCACTTCTTCATCGGTAGATCTTACAACCAAACAATGCATTTTCTTTTTACTTACTGTGTCATCTTCTGCCGGTTTAAAAAAGTTTTTTTTTAGTTTCGGTATTTTTTTTAACAGATGCCCTTCTTTTTCAATCTTTTTAAACTTTTATTTCTATTTTCGCATCCAGAAAACTTCGTAGTCGACATTATGACGGTGATGATTAATAGTAATGATTTCCCCCAAAAGAACAAAGCGAGAATGAAAACACACATGTAAACTGACAGGAAAGCAGAGGGACAATCCCAAAGCAGGCAGCTGGTGTCATAAGCTGAATTGGAATGCATTCTAACCAGTACTCTGTTCTTTCTTGTCACCCACAATACCCCGGGGCCTTGAATTCTTGGAGTCCGATTCCATTCTTTCAACCTACATCCCAGTGCTGTCTTCACGCTCAGATTTTTCAATGCCTTGTAAAAAATATGCGTCAGTGCAGTGCAGTGCCCCTCCCTTAGCCTCCCACTCTTGTTCCCCGTTGTCTGCGAGCTCTGTAAAAGTAATGCTCCCTCTCTCCGCCCTCTTCTGAGTTTGACCTTGCCAGGAAGCAGGAAGAAATAACTTCCTCAGTGGCTTCTGAGTCTCACTGAATTCACTTTCAAAATGCATTAATATTTTTAATAATTAAACAACACATCGAATGTACTAACACCATTTAATATTTTCTTAAGTATTAAAGGTAATATACTACTCAGTTTATAATTTGTAGAAATGAAAATTCCCATTTCATTCTCTTTTTGGGGGGAGGGGGGATCAGATAAAACGTCTTGTGCCACATGTATTCTCAAAATGGCGCCCCTCTATGTGCAGCGCCCTGGGCCATCTCCCAGGTTGGCCCAATGGTAAACCCGCCCCTGGTGTTTGGTGATGTCAATTTTTAGTAACGTGATGCAACAAATGTTTAAACTGTTCCCTTCAGTAGTTTTTTGCAGTCAGCTTATCATCACAGCATGATTCTAAAGTCCAGTGGGTTAAATTTGTATAGCAGTGCATTCTGCGAGTGAAAACGAAAACTCCCCAAGTAAAGTGCGTTTAAAATCGGCTCTAAAATGTGCAGGTGGTTTGGCAGTGAGCCAAGGGTGTTTGTGGCTGTCAGTGCTAGCTCCTATAATGGGGAGGGAGAAAATTTATGACCTTAACTGAGAGAGCAAGAGCTTTGCAAGGAATTGTGGGAGTTTTATTGAGGCAAAGAAAAAAAAACGTGCAACATATTTTTCCTCTGAAGAATGCTTAAAATTCAGTGCGAGATGGCGGGATTCCAGCCGAAAATTTTGAACTCCCATTGAAATAAAGTTGTTAGGAGAGAGTCTTCTGCCTTAAAGAAAGTTAATAATAATAAAAAAAATCTTGGATCCATTTTTGGACCGCTCACAAAATTGAGTGTTTAAAACATATCTTTCATTAAATTAGGTGCGTTAGAAACGGCCCCTTCAGACTTCCGAAAATTGCAGTCAAATACATCGTGCATGTCAGGAATGTAATCAGATTGTGGACACGTGAATCGGCTTCCATATTTAGTCGTATGAGCAACTCATTTCGCATGTCACGGACTGTTACAAACCAGGCATGAGATTCTTTTTCGGATTCTCGGAATTCTGATTTTTTCGCCATCATGTGAGTTATACTCATTGTCTATGAAAATTGAAAGGTAATTTTTTATTTTTAGAGGATTAGTGTGTGTGTGTGTGTGTGGGGACTCGTACACTTTCTCGTGCCACTGAGTAAAGTGCAAAGGGCGGAAAACTCGTACACCCTCTCAAGTAAGGCGATGTACACAAATTGCTTTTCATTCTGAGACCTTTTCAAAGTGTACGAGTTTTCCTAGCTGACCCAAAACGAAATGTACCAGTTTTCCTAGGGATCTCAATGGGTATGTAAGATCAAAATGGCTCAAGATTTATGTAGAAGCTAAAACGTAAGTTATGATTTTAATATTTCGTAAACCCCTACACCTTCTCATATAAGGTGATGTACACAAATTGTGTTTCCTTCTGATATCTTGTCAAAGTGTGTGAGTTTTCCTAGTTGAACGAAACAAAATGAAATATACCAGTTTTCTTAGGGATCTCAATGGGTATGTAAGATCAAATTGACACAAGGTTTATGTAGAACATTTCTGACTCCTTAAATCATAGTTATGATTTTTATATTTCCCATGTGATAACAAGCAATAAATACTAATTAATAGGGGCTCAACGAATCGATCTTCAGGTGCTGATCTTTTGGTTGCCGGAAATCTGCCACACATTGGAAAACTGCCACACAGGAAAACCGCCACACAGGAAAACCGCCACACAGGAAAACCACCACGTTTTTCATTAAGTGGCCGGGCACAAATTACTGTTCCTTCATGGAACACTTTGAATGTGTGGCAGTTTTCCAAGTTTCCGAATTATGTGTGGCAGTTTTCCAAGGTGCCTAACGATGGGAAGGAGCTCTTTTGTTTGTCTAAATTTTCATGCTGGTTCATACGAGTTTAGGGCAACTGGCCACAAAAGTTCAGGGGGAAGGGGAGGTATGAAGATTGCTGTTTCTTGGCCTATATTGAGAATTGAATTGGGAACTCCAAACAAATTTCAAGAAAATGTTCTATATAAGCCAAGCGAGAACTGACCATTATTTGAAGAAATAAATTGCAGTGACTTAGTATATTTCTTAAAACTGCCATGTAAATGAAACAATGGAATTACAGCATGACTCATGCTGTGCTCAGAAAAGGACGATAAGGTGAGATTTTTTTAATAACGCTGCACTTTTACTTAGGCGCTAAATATTTGCATAACATGTCAAGTTTGTAATATTTTTCTTTTGCCGTAATTTTGGGTAAATAAGCCGCACTAACGTATATGCCGCAGCGATTAAAAAAGGGGCGGAATGAAAAAAAATCACCAGAAACGCCGCACCTCCGTATGTGCCGCACCTTCGCAGTAAAGTGGGGTAGTACCACCGTGGAATCTTGAAAACATTATGTACATAAAAATATAATACCTGATCTTTCAAATAATAAATAAAAATATCAAATAAACAAGATTCAATCTTAAAGATAACAGTTACCCTAGTACCTATTTTATAAAAATTTACTCGCAGAATTCATAAGGCGCCCAAACCAATTATAACTCAATAATTTAAAAAATACACACACAACATTCTGAAAATATATGGTACACATAGTTTTTCAATCAAATCCGTCAAAATTGGAAACTTCGTTGTCCGAATGAAAAAGTTTTAAAACTCATCATCTAAAAAAACTTTGGGGTCGTCCACATCACTTTCGCTGTCTTCTGGCGTTTCACTCAAGGAGGTTAGAATAATACTTCTGGAGATGCCCTGGTCTCTTAACTGTGAAGCTGCAAGGTGTGGGAATTTGCCGTTGCTTACATGATACCTATGTAATTTCAACTGTTTGTATTTTCGAATTGCGTGGATTTTGGTTGCAGAAACCGTGTTAATATCAAACCGGAATGAATTATACTTCTTGCATGAGTGAAGTTTAGAATTGTAATGTTATGTTTTGTTTAGAATTCTCACTAATGTTCGTGTATTTCAATTTAAAATAAAACTGGGAAGGAGCCACAGAATAATTAAGAATTTTATACTTCAGCATTTCCTCACACATTGGCAACAAGTTACGATGCGAAATTGGAAACATTTACGACGAAAGAAAGCGATTCAACTGACACAGAATGCATTGAAATAGCCTTGAAAGCCATGAGCTTTCCCACGCTTCGATGACCATCGCTCGCAGTTATATGCTTCACGCAAAGTGGTACAGTTTCATTAACAAAGGTATCTCCAGATATCTTATCCTAACCTCCTTGGTTTCACTGCAGTTTTTAGAAATAATGTTTGTTTCAGTGAAGCCCGAAATAATCGTCGCAGTTTTGATGTTTTACCAGGATTCGGAAAAACATATTTATTTACCATTAGCTTAAAACTAGAAGTATAACTTCTGCATTTCTTCATTTTACTTTCCATGATAACGTAGAACTACGCGTACTCAAGAAAATGAGATTTGGCAAACTGAATGCAACAAACGCACACGTCACTTACAAAATTTGTATGTGCTGTCGTTGACCAATGACAATCGATCTTGGATGGTAGTCGAATATCCCGTTTGAAGAGGGGAGAGAGAGTGAAGCTGATGACATCATGAGTTCGAAGAGAGTTAGTTGCTTGGAGCATGAAACAAGGGCAATTCCCTGCAAAGTTCCCACCCCCACCCCCGCCACGGATTTTTTCTGAGTTTTATCGGAGTCACCTCTCTCTTACCTGTCCCATCTCAATCCTATAACCTATTAATGTCATGTCTTGTTTTTTAAGTGGGGTGGGGGTGGGGATGGGAATGGAATTTATTCAACGTGGCTGTAACATCGTTATTCTATTCCTTCTGTATTGATATATGTTCCCGCTGGAAAAAGAATGGAACAAGCCAAAAAGTGTTTTGTTACATAATTTCGCTCCGCCAAAAGAAAAAAAAAAAAAAGTTGTATACGCCGCCATGCTGTAACAGCCGCGCGGGACGAATTTAATTTTGAACTCATATAGCCGCAGCTTATCACCCGAAATTACGGTACTTTTTTAATTCAAAGGCCCTACACCTTCGCCTTTTTAACAGCTTTTAATCATCTGACTTCATATTCATAATGTTTACATATCAAATCAAGTCAATAGCATAATGCTTTTACATAGGCACTAAATATTAAAGTCATAGGCCCCAGGCCTAGGCCTTTTTAACAGTGTTTGTTCTACCAATGTCATATTAACAACATTTAAACATCAAATCAAGTTAATAATATTGCACTTTTACTTAGGCACAAAATATTAATTCACAGGGCCTAGGCCCTTGTACCAGTTTTTGTTTCACCAATGTCATATTCACAACGTTTACATAGTAAATGAAGTTAATAATATTAGGCAATTACTTAGGCACAAAATATTCATAGGCCCTAGGCCTTTTTGACAATTATTAATCTGTCGACTTCATATTCATAAAGTTTGCATGTCAACTCAAATTAGTAAACTCCTAGGCACTAAATATTAATTCATAGGCCCTAGTCCTAGGCCGCTTTAACAGGTTTTATTCTACCAATTGCATATTCACAACGTTTACACAGCAAATCAAGTTAATGCTATTGTGCTTTTACTTAGGCATGAAATATTAATTCATTGGCCCTAGACCTAGGCTTTTTAATAATTTTTATTCAATCAGTGTCATATTCACAAAGTTTACACATGAAGTCAAGTTAATAATGTTGCGCTTTTACTTAGGCACGAAACATTAATTCACAGGCCCTAGGCCTAGAAGCTATGGCTTAATATTTACTGCCTAAGTAAAAGCGCAATGATATTAACTTGAGTTGATGGGTAAATGTTATGAATATGAAGTCGATGAATTAAAAACTGTCAAAAAAGCCTTGGCCTAAGACCTATAAATTAATATTTCGAACCCAAGTAAACTACTAGTATTATTAACTTGATTTGCTGTGTAAACATTGTGAATATGACATTGGTAGAATAAAAACTGTTTAAAAGGCCTAGGGCCTATGAATTAATATTTAGTGCCTAAGTAAAAGCGTAATGCTATTAATTTGACTTGATGTGTAAACATTGTGAATATGACGTTGGTAGAATGAAAACTGTTAAAAAGGCCTAGGGCCTATGAATTAATATTTAGTGCGTGAATAAAAGAGCGATGCTATTGACCTGATTTGATGCGTAAACGTTATGAATATGAAGTTAGTGGGTTAAAAGCTGTTAAAAAGGTCAAGGTGTGGGCCTATGAATTAATTAGGTAAAAGAAAATTATTACAAACTTGAGATGTTATGTAAATATTTAGTGCCTATGTAAAATTATAGCATTATTAAAAAAATCCCACCTTATCATCCTTTAATGAACAAAACATGAGTCATGCTGTAATTCCGTTGTTTCGTCGAACACAGTAGTTTTAAGAAATGTACACACTGCAATTTATTTCTTTAAAAAATGGTCAGTTCTCGCTTGGCTTACATAGAATGTTTTCTCGGAATTTGTTTGGAGTTCCCAATTCAATTCTCAATATAGGCCAAGAAACAGAAATCTTTATACCCCCCTCCTGAACTTTTGTGGTCTGTTGCCCTGAACTCATATGAATCAGCATGAAAATTCAGACAAACAAAAGAGCTCCTTCCCGTCGTTAGGCACCTTGGAAAACTGCCACACATTCAAAGTGTTGCTTGAAGGAATAGCAATTTGTACACAGCCCCTCAATGAAAAACATGTGGCAGTTTTCCAAGTTTCTGAAAGACGTGTGGCAGCTTTCCTGTGTAGCGGTTTTCCGGGAACCAAATCTGAAACGTCTCTCACAAAATGCCGAACTTACCAGGAAAGAAGGAAAAAAAAAGTTTTCCAGAAATGTATATTGTGGTTTTGTAAGAAGGGTTGGAACTGTTTCTTTTTCATTAAGGTACAATGAAATCATTCTTTCAGTAAAGAAAGAAAATAAAGGGCAAGGGAAAGAAAAGAATGAGATATTTTTACATGTACATTGTCTGATGCATAATCTAAGAACTACGGTTCTTGTGGAATTCATACTAATGCAGACATGTCCAAAATCAATACCGTTTGGCATTGTTTAATTTACAAATACGAAATATCTAGGTTGTAACTTAAAATCTTCTCAAAAGGCCCACGGCCTAGGTGGCTTGTAAATAGGTGAGAAATAATCCATTGAGTGCCTTTCATTAGGTTTAATAAAATGTTTACAAGTACGAAATTTCTAGGTTGTTACTTAAAATCTCCTGAAAAGGCCCACAGCCTAGGTGGCTTATATAAGTAGGTGAGATATAATCAGTTGAGTGCCTTTTATTAGATTTCATAAAATGTTTACAAATACGAAATACCTAGGTTGTAACTTAAAATCTTCTCAAAAGGCCCACGGGCTAGGTGGTTTGTGAATAGGTGAGGAATAATCCGTTGAGTGCCTTTTATTAGGTTTTATAAAACGTTTAAAAATACGGAATATCAAGGTTGATATTTAAAATCTTCTAAAAAGATCAGCACCTGAAGATCGATTTGTTGAGCACTTGTTAATTAGCCTTTATTGCTTGTTATCACATGGGAAATATTAAAATCATAACTCAAGATTTAAGGAGTCAGAAAGTTTCTACATAAACCTCATGCCATTTTGATCTTACATACCCATTGAGATCCCTAGGAAAACTGGTACATTTCGTTTTGTTCAGCAAGGAAAACTGGTACATTTCACAAAGATGAGGCACCAATGAGAGTTATTGTATCAAAACAATGTTCTCCATTGATTAACTTAGAGAAGAACCTATTTAAGTACTTAGCACCCATATTTATGGGAGGAAAATACAATGTTAAGAATACAGAAGTTATACAAAAAATTAAACAAGTAAACTTCAAGGGAAATATAGTTACAATGGCAAGTTTGGATGTTACATCATTATACCCAAACACACCAATACCCTATGCCATTGAGCTAATAATTAAAAAGTTGAGAACAAAAAATTTGTTAAACCAGATGAAGCTAAATGAACTAAATGATATACTAAATTTTGTATACAACTACAACTATTTCCAATTCAATAACAAAACTTACAGGCAGAAGTCTGTATCACCAATGGGTTCACCTCTATCAACAATTTTTGCAGAGGTCATAATGCAACATGTGGAGGAAATAGCGATTGAAGAACATGCTCAAAAACCACTAGTATATGTAGACGATATATTGATATTTTGGGAAAATGGACAGACAGACCTAATTTGCTTCAAGGAAAGAATGGCATCTATACTACCATCAATTAAACTAACAATTGAATTGGAAAGAAATAACCAACTACCGTTCTTAGATATTAACCTAATCAAAAACAAGAACAGAATCGATTATCAAGTCTATAGAAAACCGACATACGTGCCTTCAATAATCCCGAAGAACTCCAACCACCCATGGGCACATAAAACAGCTGCAATCAGAAACTTAATAAAAAGAGCATTCACTCATTCCAGCAGCAATAAATACAAAGAGGAAGAGCTAATATGGATTAACAGAATGATAAAAAACTTTGGTTATAATAGAAAATTATCCCAGAAAATTATATATAACATCAAGCATAAAGTACAAAGACCAAAGAAGGAAGAAAATAAATATTGTGGAAGTTTCCCATATATTAAAAGACTGTCTCATACCATAGAACAAATTTGTAAAAATCACACAAAAAAAAAACAACAACATTGGAATATCTGTAAAGACACAAAGAGATATGGTGATAAAAAATAAAGATCAAGTACAAATATTGGAAAAATCAGGCATATATTGTATACCAGTAAAAATGACTAACAATACTGATAAAAAAATAAACTATATAGGTAGTACTAAAAACCAATTAAAAACCAGGCTGAACCAACACATAACGAACTGGAATAAAAGGGATAAAAAAACCGCATTGGTGCAATATTGTATAGAAAATAATACAGAACCAGAATTTGAAAACATCAAACACCTGAAATCCCACAGAACCAAGAAAGAGATTAGAATCGCAGAATCGGTAATTATTGAAAAAACTGAAAATACTAATTGCAACATTAATCAACCCAATGAATTGTTAAATATTTCTAAACAATTGAAATCTATAATTCCTTTAAGTAACGCAGTAAGCCACTTACCAGCTGCAGGAAGTTCTATCCTTAGTAATCACACATAAAAACGCTTCAAATGACAACACACTAATATTTATTGTACATCTCCACAAAAAGGTAATAACTCACTATTTCAACACGCACACCCTCTACATATCACCGACATTGTTGTTGTTCAGTCAAAGATCAACCACTTAGATTACTAACTAACGTGAGCAGCAGAAGGGGATCTTCTTTTCTCAGGCAACGCTCGCTAGAGTAAACAACTAAAAACGTATCGAGCAGCGCCACCTGCAATTCTGTTAAATGTTCGCTGAGGCGTTCGAAGAACTCTGACAGTCATATTTCTAATAATAATTTCTAACAGTCTCCCACTTGGCTGGAGGAGTTCATTTTATCATGCCTAGTGTCAGTCTAAGTTTTTCAAACTGGGGTCCAGCCAATGGCTTGGTGAAAATGTCCGCAACCATTTGAGAAGTATTACAGTAGTTTAACTGAAGAACAGTTCCACTCAATTCTTTCACAAACTGATACCGCACCATAATGTGTTTAGATCTGGAATTGATCTTTTGATTTTCTATAAGATGTATAGTTGATTTGTTATCCTGAAATATTGTAGTGGTTCCAGTCTGTTCACAATCAAAATCCTTGAGTAACTCTCGCAACCATAATAGTTCTTTGCTTGCTTCTGCAGTGGCGATGAACTCTGCTTCGGTTGTCGATAAGGCTGTTCTTGACTGCTTACGGCTGGTCCAACATATGGCACTCTTTCCAAGCATGAAAACAAATCCAGATGTTGATTTCCAGTCAGTCGGTTCTCCTGCCCAGTCAGCGTCTGCATAGCCTTTTAAAATTAGTGGGTCTTGTGAAGATAGTCTTAATTTAAGGGTTACTGTTGATTTCAAATAATAAATTAACTTCATAATGGCTAACCAATCTTGTTTACTTGATTTTTCTACTTTTCTGCTTAAGTAAGATGCCTATGGCAGTTGAAATGTCTGGTCTTGTTACTGTAGATAAATACATGACAGCTCCCACTATTTCTCTATAAAGTCCATTATCTTTTAGAAGTTCTTCTTCTCGAATGTTCTTTCTGTAGTCTGTACTAATTGGTGTTTTACTTTCCTTATTTTGATCTGTAGCATAACTTTGTATAATTTCCTTTATTTTATTACTTTGACTCAGAAGAAAACTTCCATCTTCTTCGCTTTCTATTTGAATTCCAAGATAATATGTTATGTGGCCTAAATGTTTGACTTCAAATTGATTTTTCAACAAATTTGCAGTTTTCTTTATATTTTCTGTGTTATTCGATGCAATTAATATATCATCTACATAAATAGCTAAATAAGTTGTTTGTTTTCCATCCTTTAGTGATAGTAAGCAAGGATCTGTTGTACTTTGTTTGAAGCCCTTGTTGAACAAATATTCTGTTATTGTTTTATTCCAATTTCTGGCACTTTGTTTGAGACCATATATGCTCTTATGCAATTTACAAACTTTTTCTTCTTTTCCTGATTCTCTGAAACCTTCTGGTTGTTCCATAAATACATCTTCTTCTAATTTTCCATACAGGAAAGCAGATTTTATATCAAGATGATGAACATTCCATTTTCTATTTGCTGCAACTGTTAAAAGAGTTCTTGAAGTGGTATGTTTTACTACGGGTGAAAAAGTTTCTTCAAAGTCTAATCCCGGTTGTTGTGTATACCCCTTTGCAACAAGTCTTGCTTTATAGCTTTCGACTTTTCCACTTGCATTGTATTTTGTTTTGAAAATCCATTCATGTTTAATGGCTTTCTTTCCTTCTGGAAGATCTACCAAAGTCCATGTTTCATTTTCCTTTAATGCATCTAGTTCTTCCTTTATGGAATTCAACCAGTTTCCTTTTTCTACTTCGTTCATGTCCTGGATTTCTTTTAAATTTTGAGGATCCTTTTTATACTGAACTTTTGCAACATATGCTAATCTTTCTGGTGGGTTTCCTTTGTTTATTCTTGAAGACTTTCTTTGAACATTTTCAGGTTCTTCTCTATCATTATTTTCTTCCACAGTTTCTGATGACATTACTTCATTTTGAACAAAAATTTCTTGTTCATCTTCTTTCCTTTCAGCAGGTTTACTTTTTATTATAGCTTGCTGACGTTCATCAAATTTTACTGATCTGGTAATGACTATTTTGTTTGTTTCTTTATTTAATACTCTGTATCCATTAGATCTTTGATCATATCCTAATAAGATTCCCTCTTGTGCTCTATTGCCAAATTTTCTTCTTTGTTGCTTTGGTACATATACATAAGCTTTTGATCCAAATACTTTAATATGACCAAGATATGGTTTAAATCTGTTCCATAATTCAAAAGGAGTTTTTCCTGTTGCTTGTGTTGGAACTCTATTTTGTATGTAAGCTGCTGTTATTACAGCTTCTGCCCAGTATTTACCTTCCATATTAGCATCTAACATAATAGTTTTTGTCATTTCTGTCAAAAATCTGTTTTTTCTTTCAGCAATTCCATTCATCTGAGGACAGTATGGAACAGTTGTTTTATGTTCTATTCCTTGTTCCACTAAATAATTTTCAAAATCTCTTCCACAATACTCTCCTCCATTATCTGTTTTTATTGATTTTGGCATTTTTCCAAATTTGGTTTTCACTGAAGCTACATATTGCTTAAATTTTACTAATGCTTCATCTTTACTTTTAAGCAAATAGATGTAACAGTATCTGCTATAGTCATCTATAAATGTGATAAAATACTTGTAACCACTAGGACTGGCCTCAACCATGGGACCACAAATATATGTGTGTACTAATTCTAATACAGCTTTGGCCTTAAAACTACTTTGTTTGGAGAATGGCTTCTGTGTAAGTTTGCCTTTTATGCAAAACTCACAATTTTCTTCCTTTTTACAATTGGAAATAGTTATTCCTCTTGCTAACTCCTTTTTCTCTATTTGTTTTATCATTTCAAAATCCCTATGACCTAGCCTTCTGTGCCATAAATTCAAACAATTCTTATTTTCACATGTAGTGGCAAAATTTGCCTTTTCATCTAATATTTGTAGTTTGTACAAATTATCTGAGGCATCTATTAATCCCATAGCTACAATAGTATCCCCATACTTAATTGTGGATTTTTTTATTCTTGAATAAAACTTCAAATCCTTTTTCTGGGGCTTTTCTAACAGATAACAAATTAGTGTCTAAATCTGGAACATATAACACATCCTTTACTTCCACTTTTCGAACTTTTCCTTTTTCGATTTTGCAGTTTAAGGTTATATTTCCCTTGCCTTCTGACTTTATCTGAGAACCGTCGGCAGTAGTGATCAGCTCTGATTCACCTTTTGAAAGTTCTTTAAACAGTGTTGCATCATTTGTCATGTGACACGTTGCACCGGAATCAATTGACCAACCTTGGGATATTTTGTCGGGTTTTGACTTCGTTTCTAATGAGAAATTTTCATTTTCTCTTTTTATGTCATTTTGTTCACAATCTAATTTTGTTTTTCTTATCTTCACGGCAATATTACTGTGAGACTCTGTATGTGGGTTTATTTTGTGAAACTTACCAGTGTTACCTTTATTTTGATTTCTTTTGTAATGCCAACAGTCATCTTTGACATGATTCTTTCTTTTACAAAAAGTGCAAAATCTTTCTTGTTTGGAGCTGTAATTTTTCTTTTTATAACTTGTTTTCAAAACAGTTGTGTGGTCGGTGTGTGCCTGTGAGTTTTCTTTCCTTCTATTAGATTCATCTATCACTTTACATTTGATAAACTCAAGTGTTAAATCTTCTTCCTGTCTTGCTTCTAATGCAGTAACTAAATTTTCATAGGTACTTGGTAAACTATTTAGCAAGATAGCCCCCAAATGTGTGTTTTTGAATTCCTCTCCCTGTGCTTTAAGCTTGTGAACTATTTCCAGCATTCTATTTACATGCTCTTGCATAGTTGATCCATTTTCTTGAAAACGTAAACTATACATTTTTCTAAGCAAATACAATTTACTACTCAAACTTTCTCTTTCGTAAACCATTTTCAAAGTATTCCACATTTCAGAACTTGTTCTCTTATCGCGTACGTGAATAATTTGATCATCAGACACGCAAAGTGTTATTGTAGCTTTAGCCAGTTCGTCATTTCTCAACCATGCATCACTCTTTTCTTCTGGAATTGGCTCTGAAACAACCTTCCATAAATTATCTTTAATAAGAATCATTTCCATTCTTACTTTCCAAATTTGATAATTAAAATTATCTAACTTTGTTATACTGTACATGCTGCTTCCAATGAATGGCACCATTTTGTTCCGCTTTCGATTTTCGAATGAGGAACTAAGCAGTAACAAATACGCCTTCAATCCATTCGACTCAAATGCTTGATGAATTTGACGAACTTTGCTTTTAATCTTCGTGACAGCAGTGAGATTTCAGTCTCATAATCAAGATTGTTAAATATTTCTAAACAATTAAAATCTATAATTCCTTTAAGTAACGCAGTAAGCCACTTACCAGCTTCAGGAAGATCTATCCTTAGTAATCACACATAAAAATGCTTCAAATGACAACACACTAATATTTATTGTATATCTCCACAAAAAGGTAATAACTCACTATTTCAACACGCACACCCTCTACATATCACCGACATTGTTGTTGTTCAGTCAAAGATCAACCACTTAGATTACTAACCGACGTGAGCAGCAGAAGGAGATCTTCTTTTCTCAGGCAACGCTCGCTAGAGTAAACAACTAAAAACGTATCGAGCAGCGCCACCTGCAATTCTGTTAAATGTTCGCTGAGGCGTTCGAAGAACTCTGACAGTCATATTTCTAATAATAATTTCTAACATGAATTACATGTGCAATGAAGAAAATTTATTACTGACGAGAAAAAAATAAAAAAATAGGATATAATGTATTTCCCAATAATGACACCAGAGTACACCACCAAATATATACGAACGAAAAAATAAGTAACATCACCAACGAATCAATGGCGAGAGGGGAGGAGGGACTGAGTGAAGAAAACTCCAAAGAATTGCAGGTGACAGCAATTTGCAATCTTTGCTAGTTCTGAAGATGGGCGTGTGTGCCCGAAATACGTGTAAGTTCCACTCTAGTGGGAGTGTCCTTTGCGACACAGCATGAGGAGCAAGGAGGACGGCTGGAAATGTTTGAAAGGTTGAAAGACAGCGGTCCCAAGGTTTTGAGATTTTTTAACATTTTATCTGTTTCTTTGGGTTTTCTAACCTGAATTTTTCTTTGTTTCTTACGGCTTGAATGCTCACCTAAGTAATTTTTCGTTTGATAATTAGGGTTAATAAAAATTTCGTCAGTTCCATTGATTTTTAGCCAAGACTTTGTTTTGTAAATCACAATCACCTTTTAGACATGAACCAAGATATTTTAACGTCAAAAATTGAAAACAATAGAATGAAGAAGACCACCACCAAGAAAAAAACATTGTGAGTAGAGCCTTTTTATTCTTTTCTTTTTGTAATAATATCATGTCTCAAATACGAAAAAAAATTTCAACTTTCCGACGTCCAGAATATAACGTGGCAAAAGCGAACTGCTAAGAATTTTTTAAATAATTGAAGATACTCAATATATTTACAAGCACACATTGTTAATTCAAATTTGTTTCCCATCATGGGAAGTAAATAATATGGTGGTACATTTCATTTTGTTCAGCTAGGAAAACTCGTACACTTTGACAAGATCTCAGAAGAAAACACAATTTGTGTACATCTCCTACATCCCCTTACTTGAGAAGGTGTACGAGTTTTCCAGTGTATGAGTTTTCTGGTGTAAAAGTTTTCTTGGATCCATGTGGGAGAGGCGGAGTTCGTTTTCTGTCTGGGGACAGTATTTCGTTTTTTAGAACTTTGGAAAGCGTATTTCATTTTTCAGAAGTTTTTCCTGCAATAGTAATTTCTTTTCCTCTCGAAGTTGCCTGAGTCCAGTGTTGTTGTAAAATATCAATTTATTGTGTAAATGTTTGTGTTTCAGCTTGAAACTGTAAGCAACAATTTCCGAAAACGGAAATTCATCAGAGCTAGACATGCTGACACGCCCCCCCCCGTCAGCATGTCTAGTTGAGATTTTTCTCCAGCATCTCAAAAATTAAAAAATTTCGCCTTGGAGACTTGCAACTACAAGTCACTTCTGTATATAAGGTATGTTGATGACGTTTTAGTTATTTGGCCTCACTCTTACGATGAGCTAATTGTTTTCTGGGAGCATATGTCACTACAATATCCTACCATATCCTTTACAGTGGAGTGTGAAGAAAACTACACCTTGCCATATCTGGATTTTAGCTTAATACGCAATCCCGTTACCCATCAACTCAGCTTTACAGTTTATCGTAAACCAACCTCTTTGCCTTCGATGATACCTAAGGACTCTTTTCACCCGAGTAATTATAAGTCAGCCTCAATTTCATTTATGGTTAGATGGGCAATAACTCATTGCTCGTATGACGCTTTCAGATGTTCTGAACTTTTAAAGATCAAAGAACTGGCCTCCTTTTTTGGTTTCAATAATACTACTGTAGACAGACTACAATAAAAACCTGTTCTCACGGGAATGCTCCTTAATTCGTGATACCCCAAAAAAGAGGTACGTAGGTTCACTCGACTACCACCCAAGTTTAACTCCGGTGTAAAGAACCTGTGCAGACATCATGGCATTGACTTTGGCTCAAAGACTCTTAATATCTTGTATCTAATCAGGAGTGATCGTGACAAGATTAGTGTGAAAAACATGCATGGAATTTATTCCATTCCTCTATTTCCCCATGACCCATTGCAAACTAAAAAAATATACGTTCTACCAGGAGGACATTAAAAACTAGAATGAATGAACACAAGTATGATCTCAAAAATGGTAAGTTAACTACGACTTTAGCCCGTTGTGTTCAGGAAGAACAGCATTATCCACAATGGAACGAAGCAGCTATACTGCAAAAAGCAACTAATAATAATTCCTTACTGTTGTGCGAAAGCTTACATATTATAGCTAACACTACCTTTTGCTGTAAGGATAATTTGCCTAGTTATATATCACAAACTTGGAGATCACTGATCCCTCATGGACAAAACTCAGTTCTGGATGTTATGAAAATATGATTCTTTATGTAAATCACTCTATGTGATTGTACTGGTCACATGTTAAGTATTTACTTTATTTAATGCTGGTCGCTGTTCCACTCTTTGTCAAACATCTGATGATGACGCCAAAGTGGTAGTCGAAAGATCTCATGTGGTCATTTTATTTCATTTATTTTAACTGTAAATAAATGTTTTTAAATTATCCATCTCTGACCATTTGTCTTCATATATCGTGCAACGATGGCTTGCTCCTCGTTTATTCCCAAAGCAAAAATTTCCTTCTAAACTTTAGGCATGAGTTTCTTCCGCGGATCCAAGGAATTCGGCCTTTGTTGTCATCATTTGCATCATTCTTGAGAGTGATGGAAAATTGAAGAGAATTCTGGGGAATTGGTGTGGGGAGGGGCTTTTTCCTGCTGGGGTGGTCTTTCAAAACTTTCGAAAACGAAAGTTAGATGGAGGGCAAATTTCACCCATAATGGAATTTTTTTTTCGTGATGTTCCCTTTGTTCGCTATAATATCATTTTGTTCGATAACTGATTGTGTCTCCGCTTGAAAATGGAGAAAATGTTTCCGAAAACGGAAGTCGGACAGAGCGAAATTTTTCACGTAATCATAGTTCGTTTTTCTTTTTTGGTGATGTTCTGTGTTACTGTTAAATGTTATTTTCCTCCATAAATAGCTGTAAAGTGGAAAATCTAGACATTTCTCATATCAGAAGAATGGGTGAATCAACTAAGTCTTGATTGTATGAACTGCAAACATCTTGTAGTATTCAAGAAGAGATGTTTTTTGTTGTTTTTTTAGAGCTGAAGAAAAACATGTTCAAAAATAATAAATTAGTTGACCCTTGTAATACTAAAATTTGCACAGGACAATGTCAAGTCAAGGTTATTTCCATCTTTTGTGAATGAAATGGACTGCAGATTTCCTTCTTCCACAGTGGAACATTTTTTGGAGTTTGAGTATGTGGAACCTGAATCTATAAAACAGTACAGACAAGACAAGTTTCGGTACAGTCTTTCAAAAGCCTTGTGGGCCTGTTTTGTTCAAAAATGAATGAAGAAGATGCAGTTATGGAATATTCACTATTCAGATATAGCTGTAAGGAATGAAGAGTATATATGTAACTTATGGGTCGTTTTATTGATGCTGATGTATTACAGCAGAAAAATGTTCAGGTGTTTATATGTTCAGCAAATGGCTTTGCTGAACATAAAAAAAAGTATAAAAAAAAGAGGATGTTGATGTAGGGAGTGGAACAAGGGAAGTCCTGTCTAAGCTAATGTCTGAGTTAAAGGCAATTTTTTTTATTTGATGCTACAGAATTTTACATAACTGTTTTCTCATATCTTGTGGAGAAACTGCCTTTAAAAAACAAGTTACTTCAGTGTATGCAAGTATTACATCGTGTTATGCAAAAAGAAAGTGTGAAATTAATGAGATGATTAGGAATAATAATCAGACAATTAGGAAGAAGTGTGTTGTTATTAATCAGACAATTAGGAAGAAGTGTGTTGTTATTAATCAGACGATTAGGAATATTGTTGCCATGTGTAATGCCACTGTCAGTGTAGACAGACTGACAGATGAGTGGTGACTATATTCTTGTGACAATGAGATCCTTGATGAATGGTCACGAGAAATTTTTGACAATGCAGCAATTTGTTGGAAGCCAGAAGATGAATATTGGTAAAATGTGGCTCTTCTAAAAGACCCCAATATGTTTCAGAGATATCCATATCTTGTAACATTAATCAAGGCAGCACTCTCTTTCTGTCATGGCCAAGCATCAGTTGAATGTGAATTTTCCATAAATAAGAGAATGCTGATAACTGAACATTCATGCATGGGCCTTGAAACTGGATTAAGACTAATTAAAGATGCAGTACAGAATAAGGCTCGTTATATTCAAGTGACTCGAGAAATGATGAAGTTCTATCATGAAGCACAGGCCAAGTATAAAGTTCAGAATGATGCCGAGAAAAATGTTGAAGTAAACACAACAGGAAAACAACTGCACCACTAAAATCTTGTTAGCCAGACTCAGAAAAAGCACTAGAAAATTTGAAATGATGTTGCATCAGCACACTCAATGATTGAAGAAAGTCATTGCCTAGAAACATGTTTAAAATGAAAGTATTTTGAAGACATTGCAGCAGCTCATGCCTTGATAGAGGCTGGCAATAAGAGACTGAAGCTAGCTGAGCAAAAATAAGATGCTATACGTTAACTATTGTAGCCAATTGGCAAATAATGACCAAAATGGTGTGCAGCAAAATAATTTATGCTTTAAAAAGTTGACTCATTTATATTTTTAAAATAGTTTTTTCAATTAGAATTCAAAATATTTTTTTATATTTATGTCAACAATCAAAAAATTATGTATCATGAAGGGACTTGTAAGCAAGCAGGTGATTCTTTTGAACTTTTTGCTGTGTAATTTATTTGAATTTATTTTAGGTGTAGAAATAAAATGATGGCATATGAGACTAACATTTTTTTTATAACAACATGATCTTAATTTCTACCAGTGTTGGCTAGTTTTTGCTAGAGTTGAAAAATTCATATTCTGCAATCAAAACGAATTTTTTCTCTCTAGCTTCAGCCAAAAGGATTTTTTTTCAAATTTGGCTTTATTGGTGAAAATCTTCTAAATTGGTGGAGACAATGTAAATAGACGAAGTCATCACTCTTTCCATGTTTATCTTTAATAACACACGCCAACTGAAAAATTGTATTTCAACACCACTGGGATCGAACCCTAGATCTCTTGATAACTAGCCGAGTGTGTTCGCTTTACGCTACGGTGCCAACAATCCACGGCGCTATGTGTGTTTATCTGTCAGCATCTGACCTCACAAATCCGTAGGGATGGGCTCAGCAACTGACATCTCCATCTGGTGGGGCTTAACGGTACAAGCTATTTAATTATAGCTAATAAATCCAAAGGGCGAGAGAAATGGTGAAAATCTTCCAAGTACGTGGAGACAATGTAAATAGATAAAGTCATCGCGATTTAACCAGTGTAAATAGACAATAGATTCGCTACCAGTGGTGCTGGAAAATTGTATTTCCCAATGGTGTCAAAATACAACTTTTCAGTTGCTGTGTGTTATTAAAGAAAAACGTGGAAAGAGCGATGACTTTGTCTATTTATTTTTGGCTTTATTGGTTACAAAATTGGAAAGAGTCTTGACTTGGAAACTACGACGAAATTGTTGTTTTGTTATGTCATCCTGCAAAAGCAAGAATTGTAACATAGTACGTTTTTAGAAACAACCATTATAAAGATAACATATAATCAGTGGTGTAGTGGGGTCGGAACTGAGTTCTGGTACTTTGTTTTGCAGCCAGCGTGCGTTCTGATAGCATAATTTGTTTTCTTTTTAAAATCTGAATGTTCTATAATTCTTTTCCAATAAAATGTGCAACAGAAAAACTGCACAGTTGGAATTATCTACCCATGTTTGTTTGAAGGTAGAGTTAGTCTTTGAATACATTCGCATTTGGCAGTCATTGGAACTCCTTTTTCTACTGTTGTTAAGAACGTTGAGGTGGTCGTGGGGATATTGCAGTGGAAAAATTATTATAATTGAGAATTTGGAATTTAATTAATCTAGTAATGTGTAAATCCGAAAGTCTGATTTTGACCAATTATTATACTTTCTTATACTATAAATATAAGAAACTAAAAAAGGGAGAGGTGGAGGGGGGGAAGAAAAGGTATTGAAGATGTAAATGCACCGTGCATTCCTGTACTTTTTCAATTAGCACTATATACCACTGCATATAATTCCTCCCCTCCCCCAATACCAGAATTTTTTTCATGTGCTGCATATCATCATCACCATCATTGTCAACCATTATCTATCCACTGCTGGACGAAGGTGTCTCCAAGCCTCTTCCACAACGGTCTGTCTTGTGCCAGTCTCCTCCATGTTACTCCCGCATACTTTCGAATTTCATCCACCCATCTTCCATGTCGTCTTCTTCTGGGTCTTTTCCTGTCCCTTGGAATCCAATCTAAAATTTCGACTGTCCGTCGATGGTCTGTCCTTCTGGCAGTATGTCCAGCCCATTGCCATTTCAGGCATTTTACTCTGATCATGATGTTGTCCACTCTTGTCATTTTTCGGATCCACGAGTTCCTCTTCTTATCTCTCCTGGTTACACCAAGCATGCACCTCTCCATGCTTTTTTGAGTTGTCTGCAGCCTTTGTACACAGTGTGGCAAATAATTTTTAAGACTGGGTCTGTAAAATGAAATAGAAACTAGAAATTATAATTTGTTTTGGTTTGTTATTCAAAATAAGTACCTCCGGCTTCAATTAACATTTGTTACAGCGATTTAATAATGATTCGAATGCCTGTTCCAGTTCACTTTGCGGAATTGCCTCCAAAGCACACGTCGAGGCTGTTTGTATGGTCGAAATATCATCAAAATAACGCCCTTTTAACGTAATTTTAAGTTTTGGGAATAAAGAAAAGTCGCAGGGTGGTAAATCAGGCGAATATGGTGGATGATTCAACACACAGACATTATTTTTTGCCAAAAATCTATGAACAAGAAGTGAGGTGTGACTGGGTGCATTATCGTGCAACAAACACCAACTGTTTTCATCCCAATATTCTGGACGAATGCGACGAATTCTGCCCATCAAACGCCTCAAAACATTTAAATAAAACTCACCAGTAATTGTTTGTTCACTTGGAACAAATTCTTTGTGGATAATACCCTTACTATCGAAGAATGTAATGAGCATTGTTTTGATTTTCGATGGAACTTTTCTTGGTTTTTTGGGCCTGTGGTAAGTTTTTGACTTCCATTCCGCACTTTGTCGCTTTGTTTTAGGATCATATTGAAAACACCATGTTTCATCACCTGTAACAATGGATTTTTATCATTTTCAGCAGCTGAAATGATGTCTCTACAATGTGCACTTCTCCTTGATTTGTGTTCATTGGTTAACATGTGTGGAACAAATTTAGCACAGACTTTGTTTTGCCCAAATCTTCATGCAGGATGGTTCGAATCGTTTCTTTGTTGATGTTTAAAGACTCTTCCATCATTCTCAGTGATGGCCCATTCCATCTTCCATCTCAATTCAGGCAGAGCATGTCAGTTGACCCCCTTAGATTTGTTCCAAAAAATTACAGTAGCTACTTCTACTACAGATATAAGATATTCCAAATGGATTTGCTCCAAAAAATTTTATATCACTTGCTGCGCCATTTTGAAATTTGGTGAAAAACGCGTTTTTTGAAAGGAATGTCAAAAACGGCATATTTTAAAAATGTTATTGCGTTTAAACTATTTGGGCGATTCAGTTCATTTTTGTTTTGTTTTGTAGCTAATGAATTGATTTTTAACTTGACATACTTTAAATATGCATGTTATAATTATTAGTAATTAAAAAAATCCACTTTTTAGGTACAAAATTTTGGTTTTTCTGACATTTAACGATTTTTTTCTTACACTAAGAAAAGTTTTTTTAAATAAATAAAGATGGCAATGTGTAGTCCACCAATGGTAGTTTTACAGCAAATTTTATTTATTGCCTAACATATATATATACAGTCTATACAATTCAACTTCAAAATATGCAAAAGTACGAAAATGCACTATTTTCAAGTAGCAATAACTCAAAAACCCCATTTTTTAAAAATCTTAAAACTTAACCTTATGTTGTCCTATTAGTATGTTTTCAATTGGTGGGGGCAGAATTGTGTGTTTTTGCCTCATAAATTTTGAACGTTTTTTTGAAAATGACAGTTCTCCAGCATTTGCAGGTCGCAGAAAAACACTACAAAGTTTTGTTTAAAATTAGCTCTGACAAGTTAAAATATAGGCTAGTAGACTAATTATAATACTTAAAGTAAAAATATTTAAAATATTAATCTAGTAAATAAAAAATATAAAATAATTTTAATTATTATATAATAAATACTGTAATAAAGTTACAGTTGTTAAATGAACTGACCTAGTCTTAATGCTTAAACAACAAATAAGCTTGTTCTACACCTGTGCAATGCTGAATCAACAGGATCATACATGCACATGCATGACCAGTGTTTGCTCACTGCACAGCTAATCAACTGTCTCACTAGCCCCTCCCCCTCCATGGCCACACCCACTTGTGCTATAACTACTGTGCAGTCTGTTCTTTTGTTTGGAAGAGTAACACTTGATATGTGTTTGTGATTTCTCAGATATGTTTTTTACATTTTTGCTGAATAGGCCTATTTAATAATGTCAGATTATCATAGTTCTGAACGAATTAAGTGTGTGGACTATATTAGAAGACACAAAAAAACTGTATACAAAAGTAAGAGTGTGAGGTTATGTGGTGTTGGTGATTTAGCTGATTCAATTCAAAGGATTGTAGGTAGGTCTGTTATTGTAAAAAGTAATGACAGTTTGTGTAGTAATTGTGTTGTTTTTTATAAAAAAAATTTTGGGAACTTAGAAATGAACCTGAACAAGAAATTTCATCTGATGAACCTTTTATTGCAAGTGAGGAGATTGTAAATGCTGTCAACAAAAGTATTAACATTCTTGATGTAAATATGTCGCCATTGAAATCCCCTTCACAAGTTAGGCCTGAGAGGAGGCAAAGTTATGTAAAAAGAAAAAAGTTGAAATTAGAGGAAGTACTAGTAACTGCATCTGTGAAGAAATTAGAAGAAGTGTATAGTGTCAATGATGACATTTCAAGTGAACCTTCTGCTGAAAAACCTGACTGTTATACTTGCAATCAGTGGTTTTTTAACATTAACACAGCTCTTCAAAATTCTAAATACAATGAAAAAGTGCAATTGTTGACTCTGTTACCACATACTTTTACTAAAACGCAACTGGAGGCAAAGTTACCTTCAGTATCAAAGTACATCATAGATAAGTCATGTAGTGTTAAAAAAGAAAAAGGAATTTATGCTAAACCTGATCCCTACAGTGGACATCCATTGTCTGCAGATACTAAGGCAATTGCTTTGTCATACTACCTAGATGACAGCAAAGACTGCACAAGAGAGTGTCCAAACAAAAAAGATGTTATATGTGTTAAAGATGGTAATGGTGAGAAAGTTAAAAAGGCAAAAAGATTTATGACAAGATCAATCAAAGAGACATACAGTATATTGAAAAAGGAAAACGAAGGAATAAAAATTGGGCTTTCAAAATTTTATTCACTATGTCCAAAGTGGGTGAAAATTCAACCTATACAAGCAGTTTGTACTTGCATTTACTGTAGTAATCTTACACTAATAAGCATAGCTCTCCAAAATGTAACTAATGAAAAGTATACTGAAGAGGCTCTTTTACTTAAGTGTTTGTGTAACGAAACAGACAATGAAGATTGTTGGCTCCAAATGTGTGGTGACTGTCTCGGTACAGATGCACTGACAGCTGATACTCTTGGCTTGTTGAATGAAGAAGTTACATATGCTATTTGGGAACGTAATGACCTTACAAAGAAAACTGTACCTACTGAAAGGTTCCTCGAAGATGCTAGACATTGGATTAATAAAGCAATTCCTCATAATTATATCCGAAAAATCCAGAGAGAAGGAATAGCCAAAGCTAAAATCTCTGCGAAAGGGAGTTCTGTGTGTGTTTTACATTTTGATTTTGCAGAGAACTGGTCAGTTATATTGCCTGATGAGATACAAAGCTATCACTGCAAAATGTACAAATCTCATTGTTTACATGTGTTGCACAAATTGGTCAAGTGAAAGAAAGTTTTGCAGTAGTGTCTGATGATATAACCCATGACACAGCTCATGCTCTCTGTGCCATAGGTCTTATAAAAAATGACATTTCAAAATCGTATCCATTGAAAACTAAGACCTCAGTAGTTTACCTTCCAGATAGAGCTGCCGCACATTTCAAAAATCGATATCAACTTCATGAGTTGTCTAAGGGTAATTCAACTACAGAAAGAAAGTGGATATTTTCAGCTACTGGGCATGGTAAGAGTGCATGCGATGGTATAGGTGGCATATGCAAGCACTATGCTACAAGATTTAATCTACAAAAAGAATCTGTGAAAGCCATAAGAGACGCAGCTTCATTTGTTTGTACAATTTCAAATCTTATACGTAATACGAAAATACTACACCTCAAAAGTGAAGTTGTTCAAAAATGCAGGTCTTGTAAAGAAAAAGAATGGATCACTGTAAAACCTGTTGTAGGATTACAGTCTCAGCATTATTGGTTGGTGCAAAATAATGAAGCTTATATGATAAGAACAATTAAACATAATGTGCAGAAAGTAGAAATAACAAGCCAAGTAAAAAACAGGTACTCTTTGAGTGATTTCATAGTAGGTCAATTTGTTGGGTGTGTTTATAATGATTATTGGTGGATGGGACAGATAAAGAGCATATCTCTAGAGCTTGAAGACATTACTGTGTCGTTTATGCATCCCCATGGCCCAGCTAAAGGGTTCCAATGGCCAGAGGAATGTGGAAAGAGAGAGGATGTTTGTGCAGTGCCATTAAACAATGTAGTGCTAAAGGTGAAGGAACCCACTCTCAGTGGACAATCCGCTCGACTCCACATTTTCGATACCAAGGAGCTGAACCAGATCCAACAGATCTGCAGTGTCTGAACTTTATGTAAACTTACTCTGTAATTATTTTAGTATAATGTTTATAGATCTCAGCTAAAATGGAGTTGTTTACGATTATTTGTTTTAGTTACAGAAATCAGAAAATTGTAAAAAGACAAACAGTTCAATGAGTTCTCGGTTTTCCACATTTTCTGTTTTTCTTTTTGTTCTTTTCTCATTATTTTTTTCTAAATGAGTAACTTAAGTTTACTTATAAAAGTGTTCAGTGGAGCTTAAAAATCAGGGTGGCTTTAAAATTTCATTGTAAAGAACAATTGTATATGGTTTTGTATCGTTTCTATTTGCGACCCGCAAATGCTGGAGAAGTGTCATTTTCAAAAAAACGTTCAAAATTTACGAGGCAAAAACACACAATTCTGCCCCCACCAATTGATAATATACTAATGGGACAACATAAGGTCAAGTTTTAAGATTTTTAAAAAATGGGGTTTTTGAGTTATTGCTACTTGAAAATAGTGCCTTTTCGTACTTTTGCATATTTTGAAGTTGAATTGTATAGACTGTATATATATATGTTAGGCAATAAATAAAATTTGCTGTAAAACTGCCATTGGTGGACTACACATTGCCATCTTTATTTATTTAAAAAAACTTTTCTTAGTGTAAGAAAAAATCGTTAAATGTCAGAAAAACCAAAATTTTGTACCTAAAAAGTGGATTTTTTTAATTATTAATAATTATAACATGCATATTTAAAGTATGTCAAGTTAAAAATCAATTCATTAGCTACAAAACAAAACAAAAATGAACTGAATCGCCCAAATAGTTTAAACGCAATAACATTTTTAAAATATGCCGTTTTTGACATTCCTTTCAAAAAACGCGTTTTTCACCAAATTTCAAAATGGCGCAGCAAGGGATATAAAATTTTTTGGAGCAAATCCATTTGGAATATCTTATATCTGTAGTAGGAGTAGCTACTGTAATTTTTTGGAACAAATCTTAGGGGGTCAACTGACACATGTTGGTTTTCTCTGCCTGAATTGAGTGGAATGGGCCTGACGCACATCGATTGTTTGCCATGATATCACACACTTTTTCAATAATTTTTGGTGTCCTAGATGAACTTGGTCTTCCGGTACGCTTATCATCTTCTAGGGTATCTCTTCCATCCAAAAACGTTTGTGCCACAGGAAAACATTTGATCTACTTAAACAAAACTGACCGTAAACTTGTTTCATCACTTGATACGTTTCCGAGGCACTTTTACCAAGTTTTTCATTAAATTTAAAAGCAGCCCTTTTTTTCCATCTTAATAATTCAACATGAAAAAAATTGTACTTCTCTAATGAACGACCGTTTCGTTTGAGTTACTTTAACAACTGCGCAGAACTTTTGGCAGAAAGCAAGCAGATGGTCACGGTTTATAACGCATTCACGATTACACTGGTGGCGCCACCGTAGGCTGAAATCTAGCGCCAGTCTTAAAAATTCTCTGACGCACTGTGTATGTCTCTTTTCTTCTCCTTTTCTCCTTACCTCACTTAGCCTGACGATGTCCCACTTGATCCTTTCTAGTTCCTCTTCCAATTCAAGAAGCCTTGAATCAGAAGATAGGGAGCGTCCATTATACGTAGCCAAGGTCAGCATCAGATGGCAGCCTAGTCCAGTCCTTCGGTGATTCTTAGCACCCTCTGTCTTCATGTCGCACTGACCGCTGCCTTGGCCAGGTACATTCCAGCTGCCGGAGACTGAGGGCCAAGATTTAAGTTGTGGAGTCATTTTGGAGGGGTTTGGCCATAACTCACCACGCTGGCCAAGTGGGTTGATGAGTGTGGGATAGCATTTCCTCTAATTCTGATGGTATAGTTATACAGCTATTGGCGGTCGCTGCATATACTTGCATATAAACAGAAAGTTTTTGGAAAGGAAATTAATTTTCTTTAAGTGTAGGGCTTGGCTTATAAGCGAGCTGGCTTGTACACAAGTATATACAGTATTTTTGTTTGAACATATTTTTTCCCATTTTACTCGATTCTTATTAATTTTTGCCACTGCTCCAGCAGCAATACATTTTTTTAGCAAAAACCCTACCCTGACTTCTACATTTACCAAACAAATAGTTTATCACAATTTTATGTACATGACTAAAAAGGCTGCAAATGTTTGTGCACAATTTTCATTGATATTTAATTTAGAATTAATGGGATGTTTGTTAGAGGTATAGTGTTTTAGGTAACTGCTTAAATTGTAAATTAGAAAAAAATTGGAATTGAGAAAATTCACCCTCAAGGCTTTGAAATTCCTTTAACTGATAAAATGATAATCCATGTGAGTACACATTGAGTATAAAATAATCATTGTACTCCTTTGTATTGATCATGTATCTGGATCCTATACTTTTATAGGACGTTGTCCTATATTTTATCAGCTGTCTGCTGCTACCTCTGTCACAGGCATCTTTCTATTCCTCTTTCTCCAACCAACATTCAGCTTCACTTGTGACATTAACAGTTAATTCTCAGAGTTATAATAACTTACATATACCATCCAAATTATGTTAAGACAAATGTAAGAAATCAATTAATGTATAGATAAAACAGATAAATTTGACTTAACAGAAGAGTTGAAAAAATTTCACAAAAAATAAAAGATAATCTTTGCAGAAAATAATTATCCTGAATCAGATATTAATAAATTGTTGAAAGGAACAAAGAAGAATTATCCTGAAAAAAGAATAAAATTAACTGGAAAAATTACCACAAAGGATTTTGGAATCTCCAAAAAATAGTAATACAAGTGGCCTTTGAAAAGTTTGTCCTAATCTCACTTTACAGTGAATATGAAAATGCAGTATTTTTTCTGCAGGTAGTACATAACACATTGTATATCATTATACCAGTTTTCAGTCTTCAAGTTCCATTCCTCTTTTTCAGGTGATTTTGTGAACTAAACTGTCGAGATATTTCAAAATGGAGATAAAAGAACAAAATGGGGTGATCATACCTGTCTTTGAAAGGCATGTCCTCACAGCAGTTTCATGACATGCCTTTCAAAGACAGTTACGTGTTCTTATACCTGCACAACCAGAACATCTGATGTCTCACAAAATAAATTGTTTGAGAGCTTGGGTCAATAGAGCCTTCAGCCATTCCTCTAACCATAAATTTAGAGATGAAGAGATAAAATGGATAAAAGAAACAGCAAATCAATGTGGATATGGTAATAAAGTGATCAACAGGTTGATTATAAAAATAAAAAATAAAATTAGAAAGAAAAATTTAATAATAAAAATGAAAAACAAAAATACAAAGGTTCCTTTCCATATATCAAAAGAATATCCAGATAACTAACGAATTTGGAAAACAAATTCAATTTCAAATATGGATATTCTATTAATAATATTGGAGACTTATTGATGAATAACCAAAAGTGCCATCAAAGACCTTTAAAATCTGCAGGTGTGTATCAAATCCCAGTTGCTCCAAGACCTCCTAATATGTATATCACTATATAGGCAGTACTAAAAATTGTCTAAAAAAAAAACTACTACTCCAGCATATTAAAAATTGGAATCACAGAGAAGAAAAAACTGCATTAATACAATATTGTGTTGAAAATCAGAAATTTTCAGAATTTGGAAACATTAAACCACTTACCACTCATAATAATGAAAAAGAACTTAGATTCCCAGAAAGCATTTTGATTGAAAAATATAAAGACAGACATACATACATACATACATACATACATACATACATACATACATACATACATACATACATACATACATACATACATACATACACATCACTAAGCTGTTCTCCGAGATTCAGAGGTTAGCTCCAAAAAGAAATACAAACTACCAGATATTTTTACTTACTGTTGTCGTATCAAACTTCTCCATTTACAGCGATCTTGACATACAACTCGGGCTTCACTGATATCCATTACACGCCATACATAAGATCTTTTATACTTCATACTCATAATCTTTTTCTCATGCAGACACTCCTGAATCTGATCCACCCATGTCTTCCTTGGCCTTCCTCTGCCTTTCCTTCCTGCCACTTGGGCTAAAAAGATTTTCTTAGTAACCATCTGATCACTCATTCTTTCAACATGGCCAAACCACCGAAGCATATTGGTCTCCACCTTGCTAACAACATTTTGCTTCATATCACACAACTGCAACGCATCTTCATTCCTCACACAATCAGACCGTGTCTTGCCTCCAACCCCCCCCCCCCCCCCAAGTAAGTAACACATTTCACCAGCACACAAGCGATTCCTATGTTTCTTCTGCAGTACCCAGGTTTCACTGCCATACATCAGCGTAGGAACAATTACACTTTCATACACAGCCATGCGGGACTCTCTAGAGAACCCGTCATTCCTGTGAAAACCTCTCGGAGCAGCTATGACTTCCAATGAAGAATTCACTCGCCTACTAATTTCACCATTCAATTTGTTCTCTCTGTCAAACATGCTTCCTAAATACACAAACTCACTCACTTGGTCAATCACAGTGCCATTTAGACTAACATTACATTCAGTGCTACCTGTTCCTCTCTCAAAAACCATAACTTTGGATTTTCCCTTATTTATACTCAGTTTGAATTTCATGCAAACTTCGAACATCCGAGACAACATACTCTGCAAATCACTTTTGCTCTCTGCCAACAGGACAGTGTCATCAGCATACAGCAATCTGCACACACGGATGTCACCAAGACATAAACCAGTATCATCTATTTTGGCATCATGCATGCACACGTCCATAAATATATTAAACAGCCATGGTGACATTACCCAACCTTGTCTAACTCCAGCACCAATTGAAAACCATTTTGATAAAACACAATTCACTCGTACACAAGCTCTACTACCAGCATACATGGTTTTTACACTATTAAGTAGATTCCCAGTAACACCATATTCATTCAATACCTTCCACAAAAGTGTCCTATTTAATCGGTTTCTAAATCTATGAAGGCAGCGGCTTTCTCTAAATCTATGAAGGTAGCAAAAACTTTCTTACCAGCAGCCAGATAATTTTCATGCATCGTGCGTAATGCAAAAATCTGGTTAGTGCAGCCTTTACCAGGCATAAAACCACTCTGAACATCCCACAGTTTCTCTGATGTAAGACCCTGTACTTTTTCAATAACAACCTTACCGAACACTTTCCCTGCCACACTTAGTAGGCTAAGACCACGAAAGTTTTTGCATTCAGTCTGATCACCTTTTCCCTTATAAAAGGGAACAATAATAGCATCCTTCCAATCCCAAGGGACCATTCCTAACTCCCAGCACAACTGGCAAATTTCAGTTAACCAGTCAAGTACAGAGTCACCACCATATTTCAATATCTCGGCAGTTATGCCATCAACTCCCTTACCATTCTGAAGATATTTTAGAGCTTTCAAACTTCTTCTCTTGACTTCTCTTGAGATCCCTCCTGTGCTTCCATCCCTCACTGTGACATCATCTGCATCTGTCTCAGAATCATCTTTGCTTTCCTGATCTAATAACTCACAGAAATATTCACCCCATCTTTCACTTAACTCATTGGGCTCGCATATCATTTCCCCGATCTCATTCTTCACACAACTTACAACTTTGTTTCCCCTATTTTTCCTGAGTCTCATGTACTTCCAGAAAGACTTCCTATCTTTCCAAAAAGCCAGTTCATGCCATTCCACCTTCTCCTTCCTATCTTTTGCCTTACTGTGGTGAACCAGCTTAGCAGCTTCACGCTTCTTTGAGCGATGTTCATCCACAGAGACTCTACCTTGCAACATCCCCAAAATAGGCTTTATTTCTCTTTAGTGCCTCTTCAATCTCACTATTCCACCAAGCATCATCTCTATTGTTACCCACTATTGTGGTGCCACAGACCTCTTTAGCAGCACAACACAGTTCTTAAAACATTCCCATTTCTTTTTTACATCCCTCTCACCAAACTTCAGCTCGTTCTCTGCGTAAGTCAGAATAATGCTGATGGTCTTCAAGGAGCCTATCAACCTTTATTCTTTCTATCTTGGGTCTCTTCCTATTCCTTTTCCTCCAACCAACTTTAAGTTTCACTCGTGATACTACCAAATAATGATCATAACCAACATCTGCATCTCTCGTCACACGGGTGTCAACAACAAAGTGTTTCAGATGCTGATCGTAGACAACAAAATCTATCACACTCTTTTGACCAAGAGAACGATTTTCCCAAGTTTATGTGTGGATATACTTGTGGTTGAAAAACGTATTAGATACACACAAACCATTCTCAATGCAGAGTTCAATTAATCTTTCACCATTGCCATTCACACAAGGATAATTAAACTTACCCAGAACATTGTCAGAAATTGTATTCTGCACATCTACTCTAACATTGAAATCCCCTGCTATTATAACTTTTTCTTTAGCACCAGACTGGCTCAAAATAGCTTTTAGCTCATTCCAGAAATCTTCCTTCTTATCAGAAGGTTCTGAGTCACAAGGAGCATACACAACAACAATTACTATTCTCTGAAGTTTCACTTTGAAACGAATCCAGAGAATTATCTCACTTACACAACTATAGTGAATCAAGTTGTTCTTCATTTTTTCACTTAAAATCACACCTGCACCAACCTGTTCTCTCACATTATCCAATACTCCAAACCACACACTCACTGTGCCATTCACTTCTTCTACTCCAATTTCCTTCTTTTTAGTTTCACTTACTCACAGCACATCCAGTCTATACTTATTCATCTCCTCAATCACCTCATTCATCTTGCCATCTGTACCTCTAGTATTCCATACACCAATCTTGCATTCACTCAGCCGAGATTTCTTTCTCATACGCTCGTTTAGAAAGTCCAGGTCGATTCCGTGGTGGACCGTCCTTAAGTGTGATAGTTCCACCATATCCCACACTTGAGTCTCTTTAATCAGGTAAGTACATCAGTGTGGGGGATTAGCCCACAGCTGAGGGTTCCAGTTGGTCATTCAACCTAAGGATCTGGAACAAAACCCAGTGAGTTGGGATCTTTTTACCAATGTCACACAGAACTAGCTGGCACCTCTCCAAGATTCACAAAGGCCCTAGTTGCTGTTATGTGTGCCATTGTTACCACGGTTGATGACTTATGGAAAACATTAATAGAAATGGGAAAAAAAGGACCAAAAAATGAATAAGAGATGAATAAAATAACCAATACATATTTGGTATAATTAGTATATACAACAAACTTACAAATCTACTATAAATTTAAAAAAAGTGTTACAACTTTGACCAATAGATGGCACCACTGCATCCACAAAAAACACATAAACATAGAGATTTGCTGACCACACCGTAATACTTCTTTTGGAAGAACTTGGCACTCGTAATGAGCTGACTTCCTGATGTGCTGTAACTTTGAGAGGATGGCTGCCTGAAGATGGGAGTTACAGACTTCTGAAAGTACTCCCAGAGCATTATTTTTCCAGGTTTGAGTTCAACCATTCCCTTAGTGAAACATTCCTTTTTAAGTAACTTGTACAGAAAACTAGCGGATAATGCTTACCTTGGCATTCCTTTCTAGCGACGGGAACATTTCACGCACGTGTTTTCCGGTCTTTGTTGAGGTTATTGCCCTAAAGTCCATTGTATGCGATGACTGGCTTTACTTCTCACACTTTTCGCTGGGTATACTCATTGGATCTTTGCCTTAGGATTCAAAAATCAATTTTTACCGTTCTTTATACTCGAAATTTTCGCCCATACTCTGGGCATCTTCAGGAGCGTGGCGACTTTACCACCGATGTTCGTGGTTAACTTCGCGCTAATGGAGTCCGATACTCCTTATTGCCATTCGTCGGAAAAACTTTCCTGGATATATTTCGTTATCAAGCCCGGCTGGCGCCATCTATGTTTCGTTAAGAACACTTTTTTTTTCATCAATCATAAAAGTTACATGCTAAAAATATCAAGAAGAATAAAAAGGCAGCTGTCTAAGCATGTAGAAAACTACCCAAAACATACAATTCTAATTGTATGTTTTGCGTAGTTTTCTACATGCTTAGACAGCTGCCTTTTTATTCTTCTTGACTTTTTTTTTTCCCCCGTATTTTTTTATTATTTTTTTAATTTTTTTTAATTTTCTTCTCCTATCCTGGTTTTCTTGTCTTTTTTTGCCTGTTTTTCTTTTGTTGTTGTTTTTCTTGTCTTATTAGTTTTTTCCACAGGCCCGATAATGTGCTAGGGTCGTTCTGGTTACATACCCTTGCTTTATTTTTGTAGATTAATATTGCTTCTTCCCTCCTCATTTGCCTTTCCGATTTTTTATTCTTTTTTAGCATTTTAATTTCATCAAACTTCGGGAATGTCCGGTTTTCCAAGCAGAATTGCACTAAAGCAGTTTTGGCTTCTTTTTTTGCCAGTTAGATATGTGTCGTTTAAGTCTTTTTTTAATCTGTTTTTCGTACTTCCAATGTACGATATTGGGGGTATGTGTGCAATTGGAATTTCGTAGGTTCCTGATTCTTCTAGCATTTTTTCCTCTGTTTTTTTTGTTGACAATCATACTTTTCACAGTGTACACTGAGCTTCCTAGTTGTAAGTCATATTTAGCACAGTGCCTATTGATTTCTTTACTCACTCCTTCCAGGTATGGGAAAGCTCCAATGTATTTCAATTTTTTATTCCTCATCTTCCTTTGGTTGTGCACTTCTTGGCCTTCTTTACTCTGAGTCATATGCTTTTTACTCTCATGTATCCATTTATTAATTAGCTTGCTCGGGTACCCATACTCTTGTGATATTTTCGAGATAAACTCTAGCTCTTGATTTTTTAGCCTGTTGTTAGATGTGTGCGTGTACGCTCGCCGTATCAAGTTTACTATGCTGTTTTTTTTATGTATCACTGGATGGTGCGACGAGTATGGTATCAGTACAGGTATGTAAGTTGCTTTTCTGAACACAGAGTATTCAAAACTATTTTTGTTTTTCTTTAGTTGAATGTCCAGGAAGGATAGGCAATTATCCTTCCTGGACATTCAACTAAAGAAAAAAAAAGGAGTGAGTAAAAAAAAGGAGTGAGTAAAGAAATCAATAGGCACTGTGCTAAATATGACTTACAACTAGGAAGCTCAGTGCACACCGTGAAAAGTATGACTGTCAACAAAAAAACAGAGGAATAAATGCTAGAAGAATCAGGAACCTACGAAATTCTAATTGCACACATACCCCCAATATCGTACATTGGAAGTACGAAAAACAGAAAAAGACGTAAACGACACATATCTAACTGGCAAAAAAAAAGAAGCCAAAACTGCTTTAGTGCAATTCTGCTTGGAAAATGGGACATTCCCAAAGTTTGATGAAATTAAAATGCTAAAAAAGAATAAAAAATCGGAAAGGCAAATGAGGAGGGAAGAAGCAATATTAATCTACAAAAAATAAAGCAAGGGTATGTAACCAGAACGACCCTAGCACATTATCGGGCCTGTGGAAAGAACTAATAAGACAAGAAAAACAACAAAAGAAAAACAGGCAAAAAAGACAAGAAAACCAGGATAGGAGAAGAAAATAAAAAAAAAAATAAAAAAATACAGGGAAAAAAAAAGTGTTCTTAACGAAACATAGATGGCGCCAGCCGGGCTTGATAACGAAATATATCCAGGAAAGTTTTTCCGACGAATGGCAACAAGGAGTATCGGACTCCATTAGTGCGAAGTTAACCACGAACATCGGTGGTAAAGTCGCCATGCTCCTGAAGATGCCCAGAGTATGGGCGAAAATTTCGAGTATAAAGAACGGTAAAAATTGATGTTTGAATCCTAAGGCAAAGATCCAATGAGTATACCCAGCGAAAAGTGTGAGAAGTAAAGCCAGTCATCGCATACAACGGACTTTAGGACAATAACCTCAACAAAGACCGGAAAACACATGCGTGAAATGTTCCCATCGCTAGAAAGGAATGCCAAGGTAAGCATTATCCGCTAGTTTTCTGTACAAGTTACTTTGAAATATCGCACGTAAAAGAGAATAGTACAATAATTAGAGCTATATAATAGTCAGAATTAGAACTACTAAGTGGAATTGATTCCTTTTTAAGTTAATCTTTTTAGTATGATCATAAGTTTTTAGATGGGTTTTAATCTAGAGTTCATTTTTAATGTGCATTAAGAATTCTGAGTTTCATTTATAAGTCGGATGCAAATATCGAATTCACTGACTTAGGAGGTGGTTGACTCGAACAGAACATACTGAAAGTGTGTAGCATAGATGTGTTTTTAAACAACGACCTTGAAATATTAAAAGTTTCATGACAGTATGGTTTATACACTGTGGGATAAGGTTCCTGCATGTTCCACAGTAGTAAAGTGGTATGGGAAATTTCACTATGGCAGAGAATCTTGCAATGATGCAGATTGTTTCCATGTCCACCTGAGGAAAACCTCAACTGCTTGTATGACCTTATGGTGCAAAACAAGTAAATGACTGTTTGGTGTATAGCTGAGTCTGCAGGCATTTCAGTTAGCAGTGATGATTCAATCCTGGGGAATTCTTTGAAGATGAAAAATGTCAGTGTGCAATGGGCCTCCACAAAAGTTGGACGTTGAACAAAATGCATATTGCAAATTAATGTACCTCACCAACTTAAGAGCTATAGAAAACTATGAAGCAGTGTCTTCACCCTCCAAAACAATGCACTATGTCACATGGCATTTCGTAGATTGTAAAGACTGTAGGATTTGAGTTTGCTCTGCCACCTGTATTGTTTTCCAGAACTTGTCCCTAATGACTTTTATTTGTTTCCCAAGCTGAAGGAAAACTTCCATGGGAAGTGATATACCTCAGACTCTGTGGTGGTTGTATACATGGTTGGAAGACTAAGATAAAGACTTTTTTCCTTACTGGGATCAAAGCACTAGACCATTAGTGAGAGAAGTGCATCACAGTGGCTAGGAACTATGTCAAGAAATAAAAAAGGAATCACTCTGGTGCAGCTTTCCTGTATGTGTCAGAACATTTTTGAATGACCCTTGTAAGTACCAAGTAAGGCACTTGCAGCAGGACTCAGTAACAGCATGAACCATTTTCTAGGTGTTAAACAAAATGAAAAGAAATTGGGCACATTTACTGCAAAGACTGTAACTGTGGACTTGCATAAGAGAGACTAGTAGACAACTAAAAACTAGGCTGGTTGAACACAAGTCAGCTTTAAAAATTATGTCCAATAATACATAATTGAACTGACATACAAGAGACACTAGACATGTCGTGGTTCGTAGTTATTCTGAAAATCCTGGAAAAGTCCTAAAATTCTATTTTGTCTTGGAAATGTCCTAAAATTCTGCTGCATGTCCAGGAATTTTATCTGTTCCCATTTTTTGCCCATACACGATGTCTTGCAGTTCAGAAATTTTCTACTGTTGTACTTATGCATAGCTTCTAAGTGTCCTGATTTAACTGGATTATGTCCAGTTTTTGAACTCAGTTTAGGGCATACTTCAAAGATACTGCTTGTGCGGTTCCATACCACTGTAATAAAGTGAGTCACACAATTTTTTTGCTTTTCCAGTGCTTATAAAAGTTGTGTTTACACTATACTGTAGTCTGTTAAGTGTACAATAGCATTATGTATAAAAAAAAACAATGCACATATCTTAATTAAAAAAAAAATTTTCCTAAAAAATGCTAACCATCAACTGAGACTTCAGCGAGTCATAATCTTTTTGTTGATAGAGGGTCTTACCTCTGTTAATGGCTGCTGACTGATCAGGTTGGTGGTTGCTGAAGGTTGAGGGGGCTGTGACAATTTTTAAAAATAAGACCAGAAAGTTTGCCGCATTATTTGATGCTTCCTTTCAAGAAAGATTTCTCTGTAGCATGCAATGCTGTGTGATAACGCTTTACCCACAATAAAACTTTCAAAATTGGAGTCAATCTTCTCAAACTCTGCCACTGTTTTACCAACTAAGTTTATGTAATATTCTAAATCCTTTGTTGTCATTTCAACAATGTTCACAGCATCTACATCAGATGCTGTGAACATTGTTGAAATGACAACAAATTCACATCCATTCAAGTTTTATTAAGATATTGCAGCAATTTAGTCACATATGTCTTCAGGCTTCATTTCTAATTCTTGTTCTCTTGCTATTTCCACTGCATTTGCAATTACTTTCTCCACTGAAGTCTTTTGAACCTCCTCAAAGTCACTGATGACGGTTGGAATCAGTTTCTTTCAAACTCCTGTTAATGTTGATATTTGGACTTTTTTCCGTGAATTACGAATGTTCTTAATGGCATCTAGAATGGTGAATTCTTTCCAGAACGTTTTCAATATACTTTGCCCAAATCCATCAGTGGAGTCCGTATCTATGACAGATATAGCTTAACAAAATGTATTTCTTCAGTAATAAGACTTGAAAGTTGAAATTACTCCTTGATCTATGGGCTGCAGAATGGATGTTGCGTTAGCAGGCATGAAAGCAACATTAATCTCGTACATCTCCGTCAAAGCTCTTGGTGATCTGGTGGTAGATTGTCAATGAGCAGTAATATTTTGAAAATAATTTTTTTTTCTGGGCTGTAAGTCTCAGCAGTGGGCTTAAAATCTTCAGTAAATCATGTTATAAACACGTGCTGTCATCCAGGCTTTGTTGTTCCATTTATATATAGAGCACAGGCAGATTAGATTTTGCATAATTCTTAAGAGCTAGGATTTTTGGAATGGTAAATGAGCATTGACTTCACCTTAAAGTCACCAGCTGCATTAGCCTTTAAAAATAGGTCAGCCTGAGCTTTGAAGCCAGGCATTGACTTCTCACCTCTGGCTATGAAAGTCCTAAATGGCATCTTCTTCCAATATAATGCTGTTTCATTTGCGTTGAAAATCTGTTGTTTAGCGTAGCCACCTTCATCAATTATCTTAGCTAGATCTTCTGGATAACTTTCTGCTGCTTCTACATCAGCATTTACTGCTTCACCTTTGAGGCCATTGTAGGATTATTAAATTGCCTAATTTTCACTTTTACCTTATGGAGACTACTTCTTTCCTTAAACCTCATGAACCAACCTCTGTTAGCTTCAAACTTTTCTTCTGCACAACTTTCTCACCTCTCCCAGCCTTCATTGAATTAAAGAGAGTTAGGGTCTTGCTCAGTGGCGTAACTAGCACAATGTGTGACTCCCCCCCACCAAGATTTACTTCAGCACCAATAAGCACAGTCATTTCCCAATTTCCCATTTCCACAGGATTTCGAACACGAAGGAGGATGTGTTTTTCACTGTGTGTGTGTGGGGGGGGGGCGAGAGGAGAATGTCTGGTAAAGTAAATGTGATACCTAGAGATCTGTAAGTTTTAACTTTGAAATAATTTTTGGAAGTACATAATGTAAGGTTATCAATCAGTCAATCAGGATTAACACCGTGTGTGGACCGATGAATAAGCATGAATATACATTTTATCGCAAGAAACGAATTCGGTGAAATATACTTTAATGGCTACGGCAAATATTCATAATCACCCATTTTACTTTCACTTGTTTTTGAAGTGTTTAGTTTATGTAAAATGGCTGCCGCTAAAGTTTGAACAGTTGGTGTGCTAAATAAATCATCATTCTTTTAATCAGGAACGGCACTTGGTTTTAATTGATTCTGCACAAAAAGAGCTGGTCCAGCTTTGAAAGTTTCTTCGCATGCTCTTTTTTCTTTAGCCGATAATATACTCCACTTTGATTCTTTTGTGACATTTTGCAAATGGATGACGTTCACTTGTACGTTAAAGTTTCCACACAGTAAATGAGATAGACATACTTACTATAAAGAAGAACTAAGAGCAAAGAAATGTGTAATTTTGTCCAAAACTAAAATACTGTAAATCACTTGAAGAAATCACCCTCTTTTACATGCAGATCTGTGGCTGCTGTTAATAAATGTTGATGCCTGTCATGTAAGTAATCCTAGGTTACTGTCTGTTTTCTCACATCCTCCACGAGGAATCCTCACGTAGTTTCGTACTTTTCTGAGAGGATGATTGGAGAGCGGTCGTATTGTTTACAATCCATTGGAAATCGATGGTATTACAACCCATTACAGAATGATCGCATTACAACCAGGAGCCCAAGGGCCAAATAGCTTCAATCCGTAGGGCATCCAGTGTTTTAAAAGCGATACTTGGCATTTATTTAGGCAAAGCTATGTATGTGTGTGTGTGTGTGTGTGTGTGTGTGTGTGTATGTGTGTGTGTGTGTGTGTGTGTGTGTGTGTGTGAATGAAAGGAAAATATGAATTTTTGGATTAATTATTTGTTTGTTTTTGTATGCGTTCGGATTTTTTTCATAAAACCATTACTGGCAGCTGTAGGCCCCTTGGTTACCTGCTCTTTACTGGCCCCTTGGTTACCTGCTCCCCCATGCCGCTGTGGGAGTGGTAGTTACACCACTGGTCTTGCTCTGGATTAGGCTTTGGCTTAAGGAAATACTGTGGCTGGTTTTGATTTCTTATCCAGACCACTGAAACTTTCTCCATATCAGCAATAAAGCTGTTTTGCTTTCTTGCTTTCCTGTTTTGCTTTCTTGTTGTCCTTACTTTTCCGAGCCCTAACCTATTCCTGTTAGCATTTTAAATTTCCTTCAAGAATGTTTACTTTGCATTCACAACTTGGCTAACTGTTTGGCACAAGCAGCCTAGCTTTTGGTGTATCACAGCTTTCTGCATGCCTTCCTCACTAAGCTTAATAATTTCTAGCTTTTGATTTAAAGTGAGAGACATGCAACTCTTCTTTTCACTTGAACACTTAGTTGTATGGTTATTAATTGGCCTAATTTCAATGCTGTTGTGTCTCAGGGGATAGGGAGTCCCAAGGAGAGGGAGATAGATGGAGGAATAGCCGGTCGGTAGAGCAGTCAGAACACACACTACATTTATTGATTAAGTTTGCCATCGTATATAGGTGCGGTCAGAGCCGTAGCTGCTAGGGGAGTGGAGCGAGGGCTGTTGTCCTTACAGAATGGACATACCAGGGGCGTAAATTCATGCTCTGAGGGGTATAGAAAATATAAATGTACAATGTGTCCATACATTTACATGAAAATTGCCTCTCAAGAAGAAAGCCGTACACTTTAATATTTTCTTTTTCAAAATTCAGTTTGCTGCATACAATATTCTGTGCAGCTGACCAGGGTACAGAATAACCTACTCTGTGAGGTGTGGAACCCTCATATGCATGAAAGGAATTGTCTGAAATAGCGGATAGAGAAAGGCATATGAAACGATATGCAGATGTCCGTATCCTCCGTGACTTTTCTGTAAATGCTGTAGAGATGAAAAGCTTGTTAGTCACCTGTGCTCTGTTTCAGAAAGCTTTGAGCATTTAGCCTTGAACAGAATTTTTCCGAGCCCTAACCTAAAAGGTTCTTCATATTGTTACATTCACTATCTGATACTCATTCATTCTAAAGTGGTTCGTTTTTCGTTTTGTATTTCTGGGGAGTACTGTGTTGTCACCTTTCACACAACTTTTATGTATTATTTGATATTTACAATCATATTTATGTAGTTTTTACATTTTTAGTAAAATTATGTAAAAAGTTAGTTATCCGCATACAATTAAATGTGCTTTTTGAATGATCATAATAGTTTCCAATAGCGGAATATTGCATAAAACCTTTTTGCTGGTGGTGGGAATTGAACTCATGTCTCCCCACTCCAGAACTGGTTATTCTCCTGGCTGAACTACATCAATTTTGGCTTATCACTGCAACTTGCTGTTTTGATTCTTGTGATTTATGTGAATAGTGGGAACACCTATAAAGTCTTGCATACACAGAGCTAACCTTATTTGCAACAGCCCTTCTGCTCTACAAAAAGAATATCAGATCATCAACATTGGCAAATTTCATGGCTTTCCACCCCTCTTAGTATATAGACTAATTGTGGAGCACGCAAGCAAAACCAAACATGTCACAAAAATGTGAATTATCAAGTAAGCATTGGATATGATAAAGGATGATGGTCTGATTCCGTTTCTGTATCATAAACCGACCCAAACCAAACAGCTCCTACTCATTTTATAGGCGAAAAATGCGTGATTCAAGCAAAAATGAACATGTCCCAGTTGCACACTCAAGCAAAATCAAACATGTCAAGTGAACCAATCAGAGCTCCAAAATTCGGTCACGTGGCGAAGCAGATAAGAGTGATGCAGTGGCATTCACGTTTTCAGACAGTCTGTTTAAACGTGGCGATTATTTTCGTGCATTTGTCATAGTTTTAGAGACATGGAAGAGGTCGGAGATGGTTTAGTAAGGTGAAGAAAGGAGGTTCAAAAGGACAGGAAAAGAACCAAAAGAAAAGTGTGAAAGAAAAAGCTAAGAAAGAATGCTATGGTGCACCAGATGGTTCCAAAGTTTTCATGGGTTGCAAACATCAGAACACTCGGTTCTTGTGCTATAAAATTCGTTCATGTGATGCATTATTTGTCCATGTGAACATCGGGAACAATGTGACTGCCTGGAGGATGACTGTGGTCTACATATTTGATTTTTATTACTATCCTTGTTTTCTAATTTTCGTAAAAATCCGTTCTTCTCAGTCAAGCATTTTTTTATATCGTGTATTATTATTTTTGTTAATTTGAAATAAATTAAGCAAAATAAAGGCATACCAACATGTGACAGCAACTTTGGTAAATAATGAACAAAAATTATAAAAAAATAAATAAAGAAAAAACATCAACTGAAAATTTAAAATGCTTCTCTTTCTCCATCAGCATTTTCTTTCAAACCTTGATATTTTTGTTAGAGAATAGGTGTATTCTATTAAAGGCATATTGATTATTGAACAGATAGGTAGATTAAATTCAGAATATGTTCAAGTAAAATCCAACAAGTCACTATGGCATCTGATCAAAAACAAACATGTCACTTGAAGCCCAAACAAAAACAAACATGTCAACAACAAAAAGTTTAATATTTTGATTTTAAAACATTTTTGATCTGAATCACAGCGATAGATGTGTTTAGAGCATCAAAAGGAAAATGACTGATAGTTGAACAGTACGAAATTCATTGCACATAACTCAATGAACGTTTTTTCTGCCTACTGCAAATCTAGATCTGATGTACATGTTTGGTTTTGCTTGCGCGCTCCTCAGTTAAGAAATTTAAGTCACAGAATAGAACTATTAGTTTGCTGCCTGAACCTTCCACCACTCATCAGTTTTACAAAATATGCAATTCATGAGGCAACCTTAAAGGTTGTCTTATGTTATAAACGTGCTGTAGATTAAATATACATAATATCTAAGGTATTGTTTACCTGATATTGACAAAGTATTTTGCACGTTGTTGCTCTGTGAGGCACATGCTCCCAGCCCGAGAGACGTCGATTATGTTACAGGTTTTTGGTTAGTTAAAAAATATTTTTTTTTTTTTTTTAGAAATAAAACAATTAGGTTATATATATTTTTTCAGTTCAACATTCATTCATTCACACAATCAAACGTTTTAAATTTACTATTAATTAAAAGATTGTAGTAGAAAAGGTTATACTCATCGGGTCGGGAGACGTCTCACATGGGGTTCATCATCACATTGTTACGGCAAGCGCTTTCGGTATTGTCTTAATACCATCGTCGGGCCATCTATTACCTACACGACGGTTTCTCGCATGTGTGTAGTCGCAGGAGTTGCATGTCGGGAATCGAAGGTAAGGTTTGTGGTCTGTAAGTGTTAGGTGATTGTTTCTCATGTGTCACCATCTATTGGATGAGTTGGTAGGTATATCAGTCGTAAGTATAATTCTTTTTTCAATTTCAATGTAGATATTTTTGAGCTATTATTATTTATTTGTAGAAACAGGTGTATTATTTTTAGTCTTTTATTAAATGGTGTAACTTTTTGTAATGTTCTTTTTTTGTCTTTTTTTATGGATTTTTTTGCTTTTTATAAGTGACTTCCAGGCTGTATCAAGGATGGTGGGGTCCTGTAAGTTGCATATTTTATCTTTTTTTTGTTCAATTATAACACTTTCAGAAATCCTTAATTTTTTTTTTTTTTTTTTGTGTGGGTGGTTAGTAATTTAATATTTTCAAAATCAGGATATTGTTTATGATTAATGCAGTGTTGGATAAGTGCCGTTTTTTCTTTTTTTCTTTTTTGTTCCGGTTTTTTATATGTTGATGTAATCTTTTTATTAATCTATTTTTTGTGTTACCAATGTAAGAAATGTGGTCTCAAGAACTTTGTGAAACAATAGGAATTTCACACACGCCTGCTGATTGTAGTATATTATTGTTATATTTTTTCTTTATAACTAAGTCACCAATATTCTGAACAGAATTAACAAAAATAATGTTGTGTTTCTTCATTAATCTTAAAAAAGAATTCCACTTAGTCCTCTAATAAAAGGAAAAGAACCTGAAAATTTGTGTTTCTCTTTTGGGATGTTTTGACTAGACTCTTTTAATTTATTTTTGTATTCAAAAATTAACTTTTTAACAGTTTTTGTGTCCTACCAATATTGTGTGGTTTTCTTAATAATCCATTGGATTTCTTCTCTGTACTTTCTATTTGAGGATTGTGTGAAGGCTCGTTTTACCCAACTCCTAATACTATTTACTTTATGAGTTTTTTGGGTGTTCAGATTGATATGGGATCATTATAGGTACATAAGTTGGTTTTCTAAAAAAAATCTTTTTTTTTATTAGTTCGATATCTAAGAAGGAAATTTTTTCACCTTCTTCAAATTCCAAAGTTAATTCAATCTCTGGGTAACAAGTAGTATATTTATTCTTCAATATTTCAAGTTCTTCTTGTTTTAATTTAGACAAAATAAAAATGTGGTTGACGTACCTACAATAAATGATAGGTGAGTCTGCAAGTTTTTTAATAATTTTGTTTTCAATATCACACATGATTATTTCTGAAAATAAAGAAGATAATGATGATCCCATTGGGGTTCCTACTTCTTGCCTATATATTTTTTTGTCAAACTCAAAGTAATTGTTATGAGAAATATAGGTTGAAATATTAAATAACTCTTGTAATTGTACATTATTAAATTGAGATTTATTTAAATTTTTAATGATAATGTATATGGCTTTTGGTACAGGGGTACACAGGAATAACGATTTAACGTCTAAACTTGCCATAAACATACCAGATAGTGGGACATTAACAGATTTTATTTTCTCAATGAACTCTAAACTGTTTTTTTAAACAGTATTCATTATTCATGAAAAAGGGGGCCAAAAATTTTCATAATTTCCTTTCTAGATTTATTAGTGGGGACTTTGATTTTGGAACAATAACTCTAAATGGTCTTTTGGGTTTATGGGCTTTTATTTTTCCAAAAATACTTGGAACTACTATACCTACTGGTGGATAGGCTCTGGTAATTTCTGAAGGTAGTGAACAATGATTTCTAATTTTAGACAAAAAGTTTATCTGAGAGTCAACAGGGTCTTTTTTGATTATCTCACATTATAATTCCTTAATAGCTGCCTTCATTTAACGATATATTCATTTTTATCCAGTATTATTAGCTGATCTAATTTATGTGCTTCACAAATTACAATATTAGGGTCTTTTTTTAAGTCTAGGAGTTGTTGTCTTTCATATGTCATCTTTCCAATTTTAATGTATTTTTTAGACTGCAGATTATATTCATCCAATATATTTCTATATAACTTAAATCTTAAAGTAGGTTTGTGTGAATATGGGACACTTTGAATGATGGTCTCGATTTTCGGTATATACCTTTCAGTTGGGGGAATAGTCCGTGGGTACGCAAATTTTTTACCCTTCTGTAATGCTACCTGTTGTTGTACTTCTGAGAGTTCGAGGTTAGAGTAATTTGGAAACGTAGGTAGAGAATTTTCATTGATTAATTTCTTGGTAGGAATATTTTTATCAATTAGTCTATTTAATTTATCAAAATGCCTTTTTCTGATGGTCTGGGCTTCGTCTTCTAATACTGTAAGTCTGTTTTAAAATTTGGTCGATGACAGTATCAGTCCATTTTTTATTTAAATTTTCATATTTATTATTTTGTATCAGATTCTATAATTTATAACAAGTGTTGTGTAATTTATATACTACACAACACTTGTTATAAATTATGGAATCTGATACAAAATAATAAATCACCATCATCATCATCATTGTCAACCATTATCAATCCACTGCTGGACGAAGGTCTCCCCAAGTTTCCTCCACAATGGTCCGTCTTGTGCCAGTCTCCTCCATGTCACTCCCGCATACTCTCGAATTTCATCCACCCATCTTCCATGTGGTCTTCTGGGTCTTTTCCTGTCCCTTGGAATCCAATCTAAAATTTCGGCTGTCCATCAATGGTCTGTCCTTCTGGCAGTATGTCCAGCCCATTGCCATTTCAGGAATTTAACTCTGATCATGATGTCTTCCACTCTTGTCATTTTTCGGATCCACGAGTTCCTCTTCTTATCTCTCCTGATTACACCAAGCATGCACCTCTCCATGCTGCTTTGAGTTGTCTGCAGCCTTTGTATGTCTCTTTTAGTTAAGGTCCACGTCTCTGCACCATATGTAAGCACTGGAAGGATGCATTGATCAAACACTTTTCTTTTAAGACATAATGGCATATTGCTCTTGAAAATTATGCTGTTTCTTCCAAAAGCTCTGCAGGCAAGTTTTGTACGCCGATTAATTTCTTCATCAATGTGGCCCTCGCTTGATATCTGCTGTCCAAGATAAACGTACGTGTCTGTTATCTCCAGCTTTTCTCCATCAATCGATAAATCTTCATTTCTTGTAAAAGCATTGAACATCACTTTTGTCTTCTGAAAGTTCATTTTTAATCCCACTTCTTTACTCTTGTCAGCAAGTTCCTGGATCATACTCTGCAGCTCTGATTGGGTAGTTGCAAAAATGACTATGTCGTCAGCAAAACGAAGGTGGGTTAGATAATCTCCATTAATCTTTATCCCTTTGTTTTCCCAGTTCATTGACTGAAAGACATTTTCGAATGTGGCATTAAAGAGCTTTGGACATATGGTGTCACCTTGTCTCACTCCTTTTCCAATTTTTATGTGTGTTGTATTTTCAAACAGCCGAATCTTTTGCACTTGCATTTTCATAGATGTTATTAATAATATTAATGTACGCAACTTCAATACCGCAGGATTTCAGAGCCATTGTAACTGCTGATGGTTTCACCGAATCAAAGGCTTTTTCATAATCGATAAAAGCCATGCACAATGGAAGTTCATTTTCCCTCGCTCTTTCAATTAGTTCTCTCAGTACGTGGATATGATCTATTGTGCTGCAGCCACTCCTGAATCCAGCTTGTTCTCTCGGTTGAGCCATGTCCAGTGTCACCTTCAAGCGGTGTGAAAGAACTTTAGTGAAGATTTTATAAACCACTGGTAGGAGGCTGATAGGTCTGTAGTTCCTGAGATCCTCAATGTCACCTTTTTTATGTAGCAAGATCATCGTAGCATTGTTCCAATCCTCAGGAATCTTCCCTTCATTAAGGCATCGAGTGAAAATTTGGGCGAGTACTGTTTCGATTTCTCCACTTGCTTCTTGTATGATGTCTAGAGTAACTCCATCTTCTCCTGGAGCTTTTCCCCGTTTCATATTCTTGATTGCATGTGCAACTTCTGCTGGGAGGACTGGAAGAACTCTGGTACTGGTACCTTTCATGATGTCTGGAGTACATGTATCATCCCTTTCAAATAATTTGGAGTAAAAATCTTTCACTCTTGTCAAAATTTCGCATCTATTTCTTGTTACAGAACGATCTTCTTTTCTCAGTGCCATAATCTGCTTTCTCCCCTTACTGAGATGTCCCTTTGCTATCTTTAGGCTTTGGTTGTTTTCAATTGCTTTCCTTACTAGTTCACAGTTGAATTTCCTTACGTCTTCAGTGATACTTTTACGTACTGTCTTGCATAGCTCTATATATTCCACTTTGGAAGTCACATCTTCTTTAGTTGTCCTCATCTCTCTTCTTTTTTGCATCACCATTTTGGTTTTTCCTGATAATTTGTTCACATGCAACTTGTTCTTAGACCCAGCTAATTTTGTTGCTGTTTCCATAAGAGCTTTGGTTACTTTTCTGTTAACTTCAGAAATATCCACTTCTTCCGATGTTAGGCCTTCTAAAGCAGAGAATCGATTCTTCAGTTCCAACTTGAAGGTATTATGGTGTTTTTTAAGGTTGGTTATGTCAATTGATTTTGTTTGTCTTATGAGCTTGCCACGTTCGAGTTTAGTGTTGAGGTGCATCTTACATCTCACTAATCTATGGTCACTACCTGTGTTGAACTTGTTTAGCACACTGCAGTCTTCTATGACGAATTTTTTGTTACACATAATAAAATCAATTTCACTTGTCGTCCCATTTGGATGTTTCCATGTCCATATCCTGTGTGGCTTTTTCTTGAAAAAGGAGTTCAAGATGAAAAACCCTTCTGCCTCTGCAAACTCTACAAGAGTATTTCAATACTGGTTTCTGTTGCCGTGAACAAATTTACCTACTGAAGTTTTATTCTGTTGCCGTTGCCCTATTTTTGCATTGAAATCGCCCATAATTATCTTTAAGTGCTGCTTACCTTTATTATTTAGATGACGAATTTCCGCATAAAATTCTTCAATTTCTTCTTCAAGATGATTTGTGGTGTGTGCATAAATTTGAATAATCTGAGCCTGGTGTCTTCTCGAGAGTTGGATAACGAGTCGTGCAGCTCTGTCAGAGGAACTTTCAACTTCTACAACTTTATCCTTCAGTTTCTTGTTTATTATAAATCCAACACCACTAGTTCTGCCAGTATTAGTCCCACGATAGTAGAAGAGGTGTCCACTTTTCAGTTCAATGAGATCTTCTCCTTTTCTCCTTACCTCACTTAGCCCGACGATGTCCCACTTGATCCTTTATAGTTCCTCTTCCAATTCAAGAAGCCTTGAATCAGAAGATAGGGAGCGTCCATTATACGTAGCCAAGGTCAGCATCAGATGGCAGCCTAATCCGGTCCTCCTGGGATTCTTAGCACCCTCTGCCTTCATGTCGCACTGGCCACTGCCATGGCCAGGTACATTCCAGCTGCCGGAGACTGAGGGCCAAGATTTAAGTTGTGGAGTCATTTTGGTGGGGTTTGGCCATAACTCACCACGCTGGCCAAGCGGGTTGGTGAGTGTGGGATAGCATTTCCTCTAATCCTGATGGTATAGTTATACCGTTATTGGCGGTCGTGAGAGCCCCTTTAGTGGGAACAGGTTGTACCACAAGAAGGCGGGGTTGACATTTGTCAAGGAGAGGCTGTGATGTTACGCATCACCTGACCTTACATCCCACAAAATAATAAACATGAAAATTTAAATAAAAAATTCACTGATACTGTCATCGACCAAATTTTAAAACAGACTTACAGTATTAGAAGACGAAGCCCAGACCATCAGAAAAAGGCATTTTGATAAATTAAATAGACTAATTGATAAAAAATATTCCTACCAAGAAATTAATCAATGAAAATTCTCTACCTACGTTTCCAAATTACTCTAACCTCGAACTCTCAGAAGTACAACACGCATTACCGAAAGGTAAAAAATTTGCGTACCCGCAGAATATTCCCCCAACTGAAAGGTGTATTCCGAAAATCGAGACCATCATTCAAAGTGTCCCATATTCACACAAACCTACTTTAAGATTTAAGTTATATAGAAATATATTGGATGAATATAATCTGCAGTCTAAAAAATACATTAAAATTGGAAAGATGACATATGAAAGGCAACAACTCCTAGACTTAAAAAAAGACCCTAATATTGTAATTTGTGAAGCACATAAATTAGATCAGCTAATAATACTGGATAAAAATGAATATATCGTTAAAATGAAGGTAGCTGTTGAGGAATTAAAATGTGAGATAATTAAAAAAGACCCTGTTGACTCTCAGATAAACTTTTTGTCTAAAATTAGAAATCATTGTTCACTACCTTCAGAAATTACCAGAGCCTATCCACCAGTAGGTATAGTAGTTCCAAGTATTTTTGGAAAAATAAAAGCCCATGAACCCAATAGACCATTTAGAGTTATTGTTCCAAAATCAAAGTCCCCACTAATAAATCTAGAAAGGAAATTATGAAAATTTTTGGCCCCCTTTTTCATGAATAATGAATACTGTTTAAAAAAACAGTTTAGAGTTCATTGAGAAAATAAAATCTGTTAATGTCCCACTATCTGGTATGTTTATGGCAAGTTTAGACGTTAAATCATTATTCCTGTGTACCCCTGTACCAAAAGCCATATACATTATCATTAAAAATTTAAATAAATCTCAATTTAATAATGTACAATTACAAGAGTTATTTAATATTTCAACCTATATTTCTCATAACAATTACTTTGAGTTTGACAAAAAAATATATAGGCAAGAAGTAGGAACCCCAATGGGATCATCATTATCTTCTTTATTTTCAGAAATAATCATGTGTGATATTGAAAACAAAATTATTAAAAAACTTGCAGACTCACCTATCATTTATTGTAGGTACGTCAACCACATTTTTATTTTGTCTAAATTAAAACAAGAAGAACTTGAAATATTGAAGAATAAATATACTACTTGTTACCCAGAGATTGAATTAACTTTGGAATTTGAAGAAGGTGAAAAAATTTCCTTCTTAGATATCGAACTAATAAAAAAATACTTAAATTTTGAATACAGAGTTTTTAGAAAACCAACCTATGTACCTATAAAGATCCCATATCAATCTGAACACCTAAAAAACTCATAAAGTAAATAGTATTAGGAATTGGGTAAAATGAGCCTTCACACATTCCTCAAGTAGAAAGTACAGAGAAAAAAATTAATGTATTATTAACACAACCAAACAATATGGGTAGGACACAAAAACTGTTAAAAAGTTAATTTTTGAATACAAAAATATATTAAAAGAGTCTTGTCAAAACATCCCAAAGAAAGAAATACACATTTTCAGGTTCTTTTCCTTTTATTAGAGGACTAAGTGGAAGTTTTTTAAGATTAATGAAGAAGCACAACATTATTTTTGGTCATTCTGTTCAAAATATAGGTGACTTAGTTATAAAGAAAAAATATAACAATAATATATTACAATGAGTAGGCGTGTATGAAATTTCTATTGTTTCACAAAGTTCTGGAGACCACATTTCTTACATTGGTAGCACAAAAAATAGATTAATAAAAAGATTACATCAACATATAAGAAACGGGAACAAAAAAGAAAAAAAAAAGAAAAACGGCACTTATCCAACACTGCATTAATCATAAACAATATCCTGATTTTGAAAATATTAAATTACTAACCACCCACACGAATGAAAAAGAATTAAGGATTTCTGAAAGCGTTATAACTGAACAAAAAAAGATAAAATATGCAACTTACAGGACCCCGCCACCGTAGATAAAGCCTGGAAGTCACTTATAAAAAGCGAAAAAACCCGTAAAAAAGACAAAAAATAAAAATAAAAAAAGAACATTACAAAAAGTCACACCATTTAATAAAGGACTAAAAATAATACACCTGTTTCTACAAATAAATAATAATAGCTCAAAAATATCTACACTAAAAATGATAAAAGAATTATACTTACGACTGATATACCTACCAACTCATCCAATAGATGGCAATGCATGAAAAGCAATCACCTAGCACGTAAAGGCCGCAAACCTTCCCTTCGATTCTTGACGTGCAACTCCTGCGACTATACACACGCGAGAAACCTTCGTGCAGGTAGTAGATGGCCCGACGATGGTATTAAGACAATACCGAAAGCACTCGCTGTAACAACGTGACGATGAATCCCATGTGAGATGTCCCCCGACCCAATGATTATAACTTTTTCTACTACAGACTTTTTATTAATAGTAAATTTAAAACGTTTGATTGTGCGAATGAATGAATGTTGAACTGAAAAAATATATATAACCTAATTGTTTTAGTTCTAAAAAAATTTTAACTAACCAAAACCTGTAACGTAATCGACCTCTCTCGGGCTGGGAGCCCGTGCCTCACAGAGCAACAACGTGCAAAATGCTTTGTCAATATCAGGTAAACAATACCTTAGGAATTATGTATATTTACTCATCAGTTTGTCGGCACTTTGCACTTTGGCCTGTTCTTCACTCATAAAGTTTGCTCTATTTTCAATTCTTTTGGCTACAGAATTGCAGTAAACCACCTCTACATCTTAATCTCATCGTTAAAGATAGTGATCCCAATAAACCTCTAGAGTTGCAAGGTGTCTACTCTATCCCTGACAACACTTCCACAGGTGTTACCCACTACATCAGTAGTATTTACCGTAGCATCAACTGGCGATTGATGAAACATATTGCTGATGTTAAGTAAGGCAGCCCTTCCACCTCCCTTTCAGTTTTAACTATCAGCAATACATCCACGATTCCTGATTGGCAAAATGTTAAATGTATCACTCCATTCAGCAATCGAAAAATACCGCGAAAGCATTGAAATCCATCTTACCCCTAACACCTGCAATACAGATACACCTTTTCATATCCGTATCATTTGAAAAGCTATTTTGAAATCTGGCAACAACTGATGCGTATATACCGCATGGTTCATTTTAATGTGTTTCATACTATGGCTGACAAAGGTAAAAGTCACTACCAAAACGTCCCACCACTTATAATTTTTTAATGTAACTTATGCGTGATATGTTGATATTAAGAATTCTTCTAATTTTTGTATGTTACGTGTTTCACTGCCAATCCTTCTCACTATGGTTGCTCTATGCAGTTGAAGCTGTTTGTTGTCCATTATGCTGTTCTTCATGGGTGTCTGTCCATCAGAGGTTATATGTGCATGCCCTCCTCCTGTTGTTTCTAACCTTTCACATTATTGTTGCACTATTTTCTTTTATTCACTTGATGCATAGCTGGTACATTTTGTTCTTTGATGAGGTGGTAATTAATAGCCAAAACACTTAATGTATTTTAGCCTGAACTCTGGATCTTTTTTTTTTTTTTCTATTTAATGTTTTTTATCAGAGTGGTGGTTGAACACGATGTGGTTATTCAAATTTGCTATTTAAATTTGAGTTAGAGTTGTGTGGATTACCATATATCTTCGTGTATAAGCCGAGAATTTTTAGACTTTTTTTTCACTACTGAAGTAGGGTTGTCAGCTTATATACAAGTAAATAATTTTGGGAATTTTTTCGTTCATATCGGCGACCACATTCAACTCTGTCTGGATTGATATACCGGGATGACTTTGGATTGTAGCCCACCAAAACTCATCTAATAAAATATGCATAGCAATAAAACATGTTTACTTTCATCAAACACGAATTAAATATGTTTAAATTATTTTAAAAATAATGTACATAATAGTCTGTATAGATAACAACACAAAATAAATGACTGAAAAAGAACTTTACCTTTATTTTTAATTCATCCATCCTCATTCGTCCTCAAGGTCTGTTTCTGAGTCCAAATTCCTGAACAGTTCTCGGTATTCAGTCTCCGTCATGGGAAGATCTGGGTGGAAGTCATCGTGCTCCACCTCACTGTTGTTGTCGTCATCCTCCTCGTGAGCAATATGGTCCTCACTTCCATCCATAGCGTTACTGATGCAACACTTTTTAAAAGATTGGACTATTGTTTCCGAAGGAATGTCTGACCATGCTTCCTTCACCCACTCCGTGATCGTGACGATGTTTACCTTTTTCAAATTGCCACCCTTCGTCACCGCCTTATCCTCAGATGCCATCCACTCTATCCATTTGGCCTGAAGCCTGTCCTTTAATGGCTTATTCAATGAGACATTGAGCGGCTGCATTAGGGAGGTGAGGCCTCCGGGAATCACAGCCACAGAAGATTTCATTTCATGACACCTTTTTTTTTACTTTATCGGTGAGATGGACCTGAAACAAGTCCCACATGAGCATCAACTGCTTCTTTAAAACACCACCCTTCCTCTTGCTCCACACGTTTTCCAACTATTCCAAGGTGCCACTCTCGCCCATCCAACATTTGATGTGAGCACACACCAACACGCCACTTGGTAACTATGCCCCCCTTAGGCACAGTCTTTCATTTAAAAATAATCATAAGGGGTAGACGTGACCCATCTGCCATACAACACAAAATCACTGTGAATCTAGTCTTTTCATGTCCAGTTGTTTTAACAAAAACTGTCTTCGCGCCTTAAGATCCACAGTTCGATTCGAAGGCAAATCAAAGGAGACAGGAGTTTCGTCCATATTGCCAATTTGGCACAATTCGAAATTGTATTGCTTCCGGAGATGGATAATAAATTTTTGAAACGATTCAACTTTCATTTCCAACTCTCTCAGCAGTTTTTGGGAGAGCTTAGTGCAGGTTCATAGACTCAAGTTATATCTGTTCATGAATCGATCGCACAATCCTACGGAAGCAACAAAGTCCACTGGATTTAGTCTTTCGACATATTCAGTGCCCTGATTCGGATATTTGTGCGGGTTATAATAAACCCGCTCTGCCGTGACTCCCTAATCCACTGCGCCAATTTCTCCTCCAGGTCAGGAAACATCGGCGGACAACCATGTGCAGCCTTCTTTGTCCTCGCCATCATCGTAAGTTCCGACTTATTTTTCCTCCACTCACACACCTACTTTTCGTTGATGGAGAAATGAAGAGCAGCCGTCGAATTGTTCGATTGCTCGGCAAAAGCGACGACCTACAGCTGAAAACTAGCCACATATGCAGTCCTTTTTTGTCCAGGCATCTTTCAACATAAGCAAAGTTAAAATTGCGAGAGAAACTGAAGAGCTGAAAAATTTCTAACTATCATAAAAGCAGAGCAATTTGATAAAAAAATCTCCTTGCTTCAGAAAGGTTAGCACAATTGAATTGAAACTATCATTTCGTTGGCTCTATTTCCTTAGCAAATCAAAAGCATTACCGTGTGGCTGGGTTTCCACTTTTCTTAGACTGGTTGGTGGGAAGGAACAGCAAGAAGATCATATTTCATGGATGTGGGGAGGGTGTGTCATTCAGTTCCTGACACTTTGTCCCATTAAGTGGTGCCCCACCGTTGCCCTCTCTCACTCTTTGTGGAGGGGGAGGCCGGAAGTGAAACTGTAATCTTTCGATTCCTCACCCCCCCCTTCACCTAAAGAAAGAAGGATTTGGTTTATGTGTGTGTGTGTGTGTGTGTGTGTGTGTGTGTGTGTGTGTGTGTGTGTGAGAGAGAGAGAGAGAGAGAGAGAGAGAGAGAGAGAGAGAGAACGCCTGTGATAGATACTCAGCTGGAGTTTTCTTCATCCCTTGTGTGGGCGCCTGCTTAACAGCGGGCAGAGGTCACGTTCCCCTCCGCATAACACAACCGAGATCCGCAAATGCTTATAAGTTACAATCGGCTTTTAATCCTCAGTCCAATACCTAATAAGATGGATTACTATAGGTTTGTGTTTCCTTCTGTAGTGTGTAGCTGCAACTTAAATCCCCACACATGTAATATCCTGAGAGAAATAATATGAGAAATTTTATAATTTACACGATACACGAGGTTTCGCTTTTCGTCAAATTTATGCAGTGAAAATCGTACTCTCGGCTTATACACGAAGATATACGGTACTAATGAAATTTTCTTTTATGTGCATATTACTATTAGTCAAATTTTTGGGTTGTACTCCTGCTCATCATCAGGATGTACTTAAGGGAGTAGGTATTGCTACTTGTGTGATAATGTACAGCCTTTTCAGTCAGTGATTGTAAGAGGAGAAGTAGAACCACAGTTAATGCCCATAAAAGCTGGATATTACCACACAAGTAGTAATATGTACTTCCTTGAGTTAGTCCTGATGATGGGTTAGAGTACAGCCCCAAAATTTGATAAATAATAAATATAAAAAAATCCTAGAAATCTGCATAAATTTAGCTCAAATTTAAATAGTGATTCTGATCATTGTTTCCATGGCTTCATTAATTCAGATGATTTATTGCTTGTGTTGTTCTACCATTTGTTATTATTTCCTGTTTTGGAGCTTATTTCAATTTTCATGTCATACAGCTCTTTTTCAGTGAGGTTTAACAGCTCTTTTGACGGTGGAATTAACTTTTTTACGGGTCTTATAGAGGTTATTATTCAAAAAAGTTGGTGGTCAAATTTTCGAACTAAAGCCTAGTTCGTCATCAGGACTACGTCACTGGAGTAGTTGCTGCCACTCAGTTGGAAGAGTCCAACTGCAATTATCGTTAATTGTGGTACTTCTTCTTCTTGCTATTTCGATCCCTTCTTCTAGTTTCCTCTTTACTAAGTTTGACTGGTGGGCAATTATTCTTACTGTGTCTCAATTTATGGAGTGTCCACTTGCTTGTATATGTCTGTCTAGCCCTGTTTTGTTACTAATGTTCCTAATAGCTGCTTGGTGTTCTTTCATTCAGACTTTAATACTTCTCCCTGTTTCTCCTATATAGCTGAGTCCCCGGTTACAGTTGATGCAATATATTACTCCTTCTTGCAATTGGATGTCCACTTCTTTCTGCTTTAAAGCTGGCAGGAATTTCTTTAATTTGTTACTTAGATCTGGAGCAAGCCTGATATTATATTTTGCTCCAATCCTCTTCAGTTTTTGGAAAAGTCCCTTGTGGTATGTAATTTTGCTGGTGAATTTGAAGTTGTTTATTTCCTGCTCCTTTTTGGCACTTGTCTGAATAATTTCTCAACATAAGGGGAGGGGTAATTGGTTTCTGCCAATATTTCTTTTAAGTCTTCTCTGTGAAGATCTTTTTGAGCAGCTGAAGAGACCAGGACGTCAATTTTTTCCAAAAATTGTCTCGCCGTATTCGATTTAATATAATCAGGGAGGAATGAGTAGAAGTCTAACCTCTTCCCTGTGTTTGTGGGTTTTCTAAAAAGCTGAGTGAATATTCTCCCCTCTCTTGAGGTCAAGGTTAAATCAAGGAAATTGATGCTATGGTCTTTTTCCAGTTCCAGGGTGTACTGCAAGGTATTTTCTAGCGAGTTAAGTTCTGCTAGAATTTGAGAGGGTAAAGATTGGTCCTCAGTATCTACCTATAAATAGGGCATCATCCATGTATCTTATATAGAGAGCAAATATTGAAGGTTGTACAAGGATTTTTGCCTCTAGTTTATTTACATAATAATTTGCAAGCAGAGGTGCTAGTGGAGAACCCATTGCAAGTCCTGAAGTTTGCCTGTAATATTTCTTTCCAAACTAGAAAAAAATATTCTTGAAAGAAAACAGGAGCAGTTCATATATGCCAAGTAGTATTTCTCTATTGTGATTATGGAAGACTATTTTTTCCGCCAGGTCATCCGCAATGAATTCCAGCAGGAGGTCCAGGTTAATGTTGGTATACATAGATACTATATCCAGGCTTGCCATTACTGGACGAATTAATTCTGGCAAGTTGTCTAGTTTTTCTCTCAGCTGCATGGAATTTTTTAGAAGGTAGGGAGGAGAAGGGAAAATATCTCTGAGGTGAGTAAGTAAATAATAATAAATGTTGGAGAGTAGTGAATTTCTAGTGTCTATTATAGGTCTTATTGGATGGCCTTCTTTGTGAATTTTTATTGTACCATAGATCTGTGGAACTCGTGACTGGATTTTTGAGAAGCTTTTGAAGAGCTCCTTTATCTGATTTTTACTTTTTAAAGAGCCAATTAATTTCTTAAGATTTTTGACAGTTTGACAATAGGGTTAGCAGTGAGTTCTTCATAATAAGGCTTGCTCAATTCAGCTTCCATTTTATTGTAATACTTATTTTTTTCCAACAATACCAAAACTTTGCTTTTATCTGCTTTCAGTGCTACTACTTTATCATTGGTTTTGAATTTTTTAAGGTCAGTAATGGCTTTTCTATCAAAATTGTAAGCAATTTTTACTGGCTTTTTTACAAATTTTGAGACACAGTCTGATAATTCTTTCCTTAAAGTGGCTGCTGTATTTTTATCTTCTCTTTCTACTTTACTACAGGTGCTTTCTAAATCAATAAGCATTCATTTTTTATTAAGTGTTGCAGAGGAAAGGTTGTAATTATATCCCTTATTGAGGAGATTAATCAGGCTTCCATCTACTCCATCTTCTGTCAGATCTATGACGTGTTTGTTAGTGGGGAATGGTATTAACTGTGGGCCAGGAGCTGTAGACATTAACTTTGGACTCAACCACTTATTTTCTTTAATTTTCAATTTTTCTTTAAACTTCTTGTTTTTATCTGTCACTGCTTTAGCTAACCAGTTATCAATATTTTTCTTTTCTGCTTCCGGAATTTCACCTAATGAAGAGGCCCAAATAAGAGATTCTAATCGTTTGTGTAGGGGCGAGAAATTACACCCCTGTATAAATTGTGCGATGGACATTAAATCCCATCGATCCTAACGGATATGAACATTTCAGAACAAATATTTCCAGGTATATTATCTAGAAACGAATGAAAACGTGGAAATGTACCGACTAGGTGACATTCCGATGTGCCTGTTTGTCAGGGCTATTGTATTCATTGAAGGCACCGCTATTTGTTCCTGGCCGGGAGAAATGCAAGCTGCAGGGCACACGGGAGGTAGAAGTCAACGAGGGGATAGGTCAAGGTCACCGGCGGAAGACACAGGTCAGGAGAAAAAGGTAGGGTACACGAAGTAGGGAGGGGGTCGCCTGCTCTTCGAGTGCTCCGACTAGGGAGAGAGAGAGAGAGCCTCAGGCAAGTGAGGCAGGAGCCAATCAGAAGGCGAGTGAGGTTAGGGGGGGAACTTCAGGATAGGAGTGAGGAATGACACGGTTGTCAGGGAGCAAGCGCAGAGGATAGTCGACGGGACAGCGTATGCTGTGAACGGTTAGGAGGTGCTGGGTGACAGCACGGACAGCGAAACTGGGAGAACGGTTGTACAGTGCTGGGTGTCAGCACTGGGAAAAAGAAAGTTTGGTGAGAGAACATGCAAGTTAGAGCACAGGGAAAGCGATCGTAGTTGGAATCAGACACGTGGGTCTGGAACAACGTATGGAGAAAGCGATTTGAGAGAACACGTGTTTGGGACAGAACATGAGGCATTGCTTCCGGAACAAAGGAAGGGAGACAAACGGAAAATTACGATGATTAACACCTTTCACGTCTGTGTTAGAAAAAGAACGGGCAAAAAGTATTAGCAGGAAAGGGTATTCTTGAATAATTAGAGACCCTGATCATTTTTCGCATGGAACTGCAGTTACAGGAACTTGAGGTCAAGGAAACAATAGCTGCCAGAACAATTTACCTTTGATTATATGTTTTGTTAAGTTTTTAACAAGCTTGAGAGCTTGCCATCATTTTAACTTCCCCTCTCCTGAATAGCAGATTTATAGTAAAGCTGGGAGAGAAAGAACGTCGGGCTGTCTTCAACTTTTTTGTTGATAGACAGTCTCCAGACAAAGAACCTTATAAATAGTTTTCCTTCCTGCTGTGGGGAAATTTTCATCAGGGCTAGAAGCCAGTGGTTGTTTGGCCGAGGAGCCATTAATTAACATAATGAGCTTCCACCCCTGCAGCAGAGATAAGGAAACGGCGCAGTCGGTAGGATGGATATGTTAGGCGAGTTCAGTGGAAGTAATTAGTGCAATTTTATTCAGCGAAATATGACTGTGTTCGAGGACTCGGACAAAGAGAACTTCTAAGTGTAACAGAAGCACGTGGCAGAAAGTGGTGAAACAAGGTGAACTCCTGAGTGTAACAGCAGCACGTGGCAGGAAAGTGGTGAAACAAAGTGAACTTCGAAGTGTAACAGTGGCACGTGGCAGGAAAGTGTTGAAACAAGGTGAACTTCTAAGGGTGACTGTAGCACGTGGCCGGAGGAAACGGTGAGACAAACAAAGGACTGTGCTACAATAAAGGACTATTGTGCAACGGAACCGGTGGACCAGAGAAGTCGACAAATAAGGCTCGTAATCAGAGCAAGGATCGGAAATTCCAGGAAAATTCCGTAACCAGGGACGTATAATTACGTCTCGTGTGGCCAGCGAGACGGGTGACATTCCTGTTTAGTACGCTCCTTCGCGGGCTGTGGTCAAAGCCGCTACAGAGAAGCTGAGGGGAGCCCGAGAGCTCCAGTAAGTACCACTTTGTTGCCGAAATTTTTATTCCTTGGTCGATACCGAGTAAAAGGTTAGGAAAGAAAAATTTAGTAGGCAGTTAAGAGCCAAAAGGCAGAGAGAAAAAAAATATATATTATTTTGTCAGTTTTGTAAAAAAATAGGTTACAGTAAATTTAGTAAACTCAGTGTCAGTATTTCAGTATTAATGCTTAAAGTGAATAGGAATTGGAAATTGTTTTGTTGTATAAAGAAAGGAAATAAGTAATATTACTAGGAATTTATTGCATCACAAAAAAAAATTGTTAGATAATAGTACTTCAAGGTTGAGAGCAAAGGCTACCGTCAGGAAATTTTAAAGTGTCATTATATCATTGCATGTGTATTGTATGTATATATATATTTAGTGCATAACAATGGATGAGCAGCTTTTGGATGGGAAAAAGAGTGAGGAATCAGAGGACACGTGGTCCGAAGTGAAGGAAGAAGATGATAATGATAGGGAAAATGAATTAAATTCTAGTAACAAAGTTTCTATTAATGTAAGAAAAACACTAGAGAGTACAGTTGATATGGAATGGAAATATAAACTTAGAATGTTGGAATGGGAGGAGAAAAATTAGCAGCAGAGCGAGAAGAAAGGGAACTAGAAAAAATGAAATTGGAGATTCAGCTCTTAGATAAAAAGGAAGAAAGGGAGAGTCAGCTCTTAGATAAAAGGGAAGAAAGGGAGAGTCAGCTCTTAGATAAAAGGGAAGAAAGGGAGAGTCAGTTCTTAGATAAAAGGGAAGAAAGGGAGTTCCAGCTTAAGAAACTACAGTCAACTCAGGAAGAGGCGTTGGCACAAGGAAAAAATCAAATGAAGTTAGCCAATTACATAAGGATACTAGAAAAAACCTTATCCAAAAGTCCTAGTAAACCAGAAGAGGTTTTAGATTTTTTTGATTCCTTAGAAAGAGCTTTCATTTTACATACAGTCCCAGAAAATATGCAAGGAAGATTAGTCATAGCACTATTTAACTCTGATTATGTTAATAATTTATTCCGGAGACTTACGTTTGAGCAATATGATTGCTACAAAACCGTCAAAGAGGCCCTTTTGGGGGAATGTTATTAACTCCAGACATTTATCTACGACAGTTCGAGGCCTTCCGTAGGAATAAGGGAGAGAGTTACCAGCAATTGGCAGGACGCATGGGAAGAACTCTTCAATATTATGTAGCGAACAGTGGGATAACAATTTTGATGAACTAATTAACCTTTTAGTTTGTGATAAGTTCAAAGGATTGTTGTCCCCCAGTTTAAAAACTTACCTACTACAGAGAGGATCCCTGGGAAAGCTAGTTCTAGCGAAGGATTTAGGGGAACTGTGTGATCAGTATAAGTGCCATGTGGAAGTGTTAGAGGGGGGAGAAGAAACAGCGAAAGGAAATTTTCGGGTAGGCTCTAACAGTAAGGGGCAGCATTATAGCTCGGAAGAAATGGGAACTGAGAAGAAAGAATTTAGTGGAGTTCCATTTCAAAAAGGGAAATTTCTGATGGCAGGTCAGGAATTCAGAAGTAGAGTGAGAGACAGTAGACCACCAGGAAAGCTGGGAAATTCCTATTTTGATGCAGGAGTGAGATGCTTTAGATGTGGACAGATGGGCCACCGAAAATTTGATTGTAAGCAGAAGATACCCCAGGGACAGACAGTAAACACACTCCGTATAATTGGAGAAGTGAGGCAGCTAAGAAAGTGAGCAGGGTAGTGGCGAAAGAGAAGGAAAGCATTGTAGAGAAACAAGGGGAACCCAAGCAAGACCTTGTCCATGATGTGAGAAAGGTTAGTGCAAAAATGGGGAGAGTATTGGGTCCCACACGCAGTAATACGGAAGTAGTGGAAATACCCGTAGGGGAACAATTAGTGGTAGCCACAGAGCAAGGGCACCAGGCAAAAATTTTGGTAGACAGCAGAGCAGAGTTCAATTGTGTGAGACAAGGCCTATTAGGGGAGGAACAGAAGGGAAAAGCGGGGAAAGTGACTTTGTCAGGGTTTGATAGACGTACCACGGTTTTTCCTGTTAAGAGGTTACAGGGTAGGATTGTGGAGACAGGATTGGAGAAGGCCGGGGACGCATCTTTAGGGACGAGTGAGATGATTTGCGCTATTGTGCCGAATCTCACCAATGAGGTCATAGTTACCTCAAATGATTATCCCAAGATGAACACGTTGAGATATTCAGAGTGGGCCACTGATAACAGAATTAAAGGGAAGGCTAGTGGAGAGACGCTGGAGACAGGAGCAATGCCGGGAGAAGTAGGCGGAGCTTTAGGAGTGGAAGGGTCAAGTAGCCAATCAGGGCCAGGTGCGCTTGACGAGGAGACCAGCGAATAGGTGACGGCGTTTGGAGGTAATCCATGCCGCGAGGATAAACAGAGTAGCCGGGAGGGCGAGGCGTCAGACCACAGCAAATTCAAAGTACAACAGGAGGAGGACATAACCCTAGCAGAGACACGCGAGTGGGCAAAGAAAGGAAAAAGGGGGAATGTCTATGCGGAAGGATTACTATATCATAAGGAAAAAGTGTTAGGGCAAAACACCAATCAGTTAGTAGTTCCTGAGAGTAGGAGGGAACAAATATTAAAGCTAGCCCATGATTCTGTGTTCGGAGCACACTTGGGATATAAGAAGATATTAGAAAGAATAAGATACTCCTTCTATTGGCCCTCCATCAAGAAAGACATACGTACATACTGTGATGCATGTGAGGCGTGTCAGTTACGACGTCCCATCACAAGAGGTGACCGGGTACCGATGACTGCGATTAGGAGGCCCGCGTTACCTTTTCAGACAGAAAATGTCAATCTTATTGGGCCGATAGACCCACCATCAAGTAAGGGGCATCGGTGGAAAATAGTTACGACGGATCAGCATACAAGGGGTACGGAGGCCATATTTTCAGAAGAGTGGGAGGAACCCATGCCAATGGTCATGAAAAGTTTGGAGGATGCAGGGTTTGCAGGAAATTTGGAAATATGTTGCTTGGACAAAGAGGAAGTTGATTATTTGGGACGGACAGCGAAACCGGGAGAACGGTTGTACAGTGCTGGGTGTCAGCACTGGGAAAAAGAAAGTTTGGTGAGAGAACGTGCCAGTTAGAGCACAGGGAAAGCGATCGTAGTTGGAATCAGACACGTGGGTCTGGAACGACGTACGGAGAAAGTGATTTGAAAGAACACGTGTTTGGGACAGAACACGAGGCATAGCTTCCGGAACAAGGGAAGGCAGACAAATGGAAGGTTACGACGATTAACACCTTTCACGTCTGTGTTAGAAAAAGAATGGGCAAAGAGTATTAGCAGGAAAGAGTATTCTTGAATAATTAGAGACCCTGATCATTTTTCGCGTGGAACTGCAGTTACAGGAACTCGAGGTCAAGGAAACAATAGCTGCCGGAACAATTTACTTTTGATTAAATGTTTTGTTAAGTTTTCAACAAGCTTGAGAGTGAATTCATGCTTGTAGTGTCTTGCCATCATTTTTACTTCCCCTCTCCTGAATAGCAGATTTATAGTAAAGCTGGGAGAGAAAGAATGCCAGGCTGTCTTCAACTTTTTTGTTGATAGACAGTCTCCAGACAAAGAACCTTATAAATAGTTTTCCTTCCTGCTGTGGGGAAATTTTCATCAGTGCTGGAAGCCAGTGGTTGTTTGGCCAAGGAGCCATTAATTAACATAATGAGCTTCCTCCCTACAGTTTGCATTGCTCAATAGTTCTGAACTTACTACTAATTGCACCATTTACCGTTTTTAGTTCTATTTTTTTAACAAAATTTCTTGACAGATTCTTCGCGATGTTCTCCGCAAGTTTCAAAGAAGGTGGAACGAAATTAGCTCTCTTACATTTCTTAAGAAAATATAGTTGTGTCTTACATTTTTCACTTTTGCACTTACTCCTTTCGATCTTTCTGATGCTTCGCCATATATCCAGCCTGTATGTGGTTTTAATCTTAGTTGTAAATGAATTTATGGCACCTCTATTCATATTGTACTGTGGAATTAACTTCTTTACAGGACTTATAGAGGTTATTATTAAAAAAAGTTGGTGGTCAAAATTCAAAACCAATAATAAAGTAGTAGCACTGAAAGCAGATAAAAGCAAAGTTTTGGTATTGTTGGAAAAAAATAAGTATTACAATAAAATGGAAGCTGAATTGAGCAAGCCTTATTATGAAGAACTCACTGCTAACCCTATTGGTCAAACTGTCAAAAATCTTAAGAAATTAATCAGCTCTTTAAAAAGTAAAAATCAGATAAATGAGCTCTTCAAAAGATTCTCAAAAATCCAGTCAAGAGTTCCACAGATCTATGGTACAATAAAAATTCACAAAGAAGGCCATCCGATAAGACCTATAATAGACACTAGAAATTCACCACTCTCCAACATTAATTATTATTTACTTACTCACCTCAGAGATATTTTCCCTTCTCAGACTCCCTACCTTCTAAAAAATTCCATGCAGCTGAAAGAAAAACTAGACAACTTGCCAGAATTAATTCGTCCAGTAATGGCAAGCCTGGATATAGTATCTATGTATACCAACATTAACCTGGACCTCCTGCTGGAATTCATTGCGGATGACCTGGCTGAAAAAATAGTCTTCCATAATCACAATAGAGAAATACTACTTGGCATATATGAACTGCTCCTGTTTTCTTTCAAGAATATTTTTTCCACTTCAGGACTTGCAATGGGTTCTCCACTAGCACTTCTGCTTGCAAATTATTATGTAAATAAACTAGATGCAAAAATCCTTGTACAACCTTCAATATTGACTCTCTATATAAGATACATGGATGATGTCCTATTTATAGTAGATACTGAGGACCAATCTCTACCCTCTCAAATTCTAGCAGAACTTAACTCGCTAGAAAATACCTTGCAGTACACCCTGGAACTGGAAAAAGACCATAGCATCAATTTCCTTGATTTAAACTTGACCTCAAGAGAGGGGAGAATATTCACTCAGCTTTTTAGAAAACCCACAAACACAGGGAAGATGTTAGACTTCTACTCATTCCTCCCTGATTATATTAAATCGAATACGGCGAGACAATTTTTGGAAAAAATTGACGTCCTGGTCTCTTCAGATGCTCAAAAAGATCTTCACAGAGAAGACTTAAAAGAAATATTGGCAGAAAACAATTACCCCTCCCTTTATGTTGAGAAATTATTCAGACAAGTGCCAAAAAAGGAGCAGGAAATAAACAACTTCAAATTCACCAGCAAAATTATGTACCACAAGGGACTTTTTGAAAAACTGAAGAGGATTGGAGCAAAATATAATATCAGGCTTGCTCCAGATCTAAGTAACAAATTAAAGAAATTCCTGCCAGCTTTAAAGCAGAAAGAAGTGGACATCCAATTGCAAGAAGGAGTAATATATTGCATCGACTGTAACTATGGACTCTGCTATATAGGAAAAACAGGGAGAAGTATTAAAGTCCGAATGAAAAAACACCAAGCAGCTATTAGGAACATTAGTAACAAAACAGGGCTAGACAGACATATACAAGCAAGTGGACACTCCATAAATTTGGACAGTAAGAATAATCGCCCACCAGTCAAATTTAGTAAAGAGGAAACTAGAAGAAGGGATCGAAATAGCAAGAAGTACCACAATTAACTATAATTGCGGTTGGACTCTTCCAACTGAGTGGCAGCAACTACTCCAGTGACGTTGTCCTGATGACGAACTAGGCTTTAGTTCAAAAATTTGACCACCAACTTTTTTGAATAATAACCTCTATAAGACCCGTAAAAAGTTAATTCCACAGTACAATATGAATAGAGGTGCCAGAAAATCATTTACAACTAGCTCTTTTAAGTTAGTTCACTTAGGCATGTTTTTTTTTTTTTTCAATAAAGACACTCTGGCATTCATATTTCTCCCTCCCCTCTTCCTCATTTTTCATGTGCATGATCGGTTTTGTTTAAATTCTAGTTTGGTGCAAGGTTGTTTGATTTGCAGAATGGTATTAATGCTATCCGTTTTTCATTGGCAGAAAACACACACATATGCATGCACCATCCATCCATCCTAAAAACAAACAGGTGTTTAAATTTCTTATTATGCTGCCTATGAAGGAAGTAGGGTTTTTTACTGATTCACTGGAAATTGATATGCTCCTGATTTTATCTGCGTATTTGACAATAATTTGCTTTATTGATGCTTTCTCTCATTTGTGAGAAATTTCTTCATAAAAGTATTTTACTTACTTTATATCATTCTTCATCTTTTGATTTGTAGAGTATTCAGTTCATCATCATCCAGTGTTTCATAGTTGCTATTCATGTTGACAAAAGAAATGTCATGCATAACCGAAACTGTTGTAATAGTAAAGTTTTAATGCTCCGTGTAGCTTTTAAATGGAGTTTGACTTTTCATTGTAGAAAAAAGAAACTTGAAAAATACAGTATTTTTTGGGCACACTGTTATGGGTTCATTTTTCCCACCACAGGGTTTATATCCCTAGCATTTGTGTATTGACATGAAAACTCACGAATTCCGTGGATATCATAATCATCAACCATTATCAATTCACAGTTGGGTGAAGGAGGTCTCCAAGTTTCTTCCATAACTTTCTGTATTGAGCCATTATCCTCCATGTGACTTCGATATGCTTTCAAATTGTTAGAAATTATTATAAGAACTACGACTGTCAGAGTTCCACAACATTTGAACTAGAAGCCTCAGCGCATGTTTAAGAGAAATGCAGGTGGCGCTGCACGAACTGTTTTATTTGTTTGCTCTAGCGAGCGTTGCCGGGATGCCCGTTTTGCTGACGTCGGTAAGTCTTCTATGCAGTTTGGTCTCTGACTGAACAACAACAATGTCAGTGATATATGGAGTGTGTGCGTGTTGGTATAGTGAGTTATTACATTTGTATGGAGCTGTAGTTTAATAAATATTCAAGTGTTTTCCTTTCAAGAGTTTATAACAAATAGCTAGTTTAAATTGATGAATTGTGGCATCTAATAGCTCTCTGCTGACTAAAGGCCCGATCTTCATGCAGCTGGTAAGTGGCTTACTGAGTTACATAAAAGGCTATCGTCAATTATAGATTTTATTTATTTAGAAATAACTAACAATCTTGATTATGAGACTGAAATCTCACTGCTGTCAGGAAAATTAAAAGCAAAGTTTGTCAAATTTATCAAGCATTTGAGTAAAGTGTTTGATTAAAAGCGTATTTGTTACTGCATAGTTTCTAATTCAAAAATTGAAAGCGGAATAAAATGGCATCATTCATAAATAGTGGCATGTATAGCATAATGAAGTTAGATAATTTTAATTATAAAATTTGGAAAGTAAGAATGGAAATGATTCTTATTAAAGATAATTTATGGAATGTTGTTTCAGAGCCAAATCCAGGAGAAAAGAGTGAAGCGTGGCTGAGAAATGACAAACTGACTAAAGCTACTATAACACTTTGCATGTCTGATGATCAAATTATTCACGTACCTGATAAGAAAACAAGTTCCAAAATGTGGAATACTTTGAAAATGGTTTACGAAAGATAAAGTTTAAGTAGTAAATTGTATTTGCTTAGAAAACTGTATAGTTTACGTTTTCAAGAAAATGGATCTACTATGCAAGAGCATGTAAATAGAATGCTGGAAATAGTTCACAAGCTTAAAGCACAAGGAGAAGGATTCAAAGACACACATTTGGGAGCTATTTTGCTAAATAGTTTACCAAGTACCTATGAAAATCTAGTTACTGCATAAGAAGCAAGACGAGAAGAAGATTTAACACTTGAGTTTATCAAATGTAAAGTGTTAGATGAATCTAATAGAAGGAAAGAAAACTCACAGGCACACACCGACCACACAACTGTTTTGAAAACAAGTTATAAAAAGAAAAATTACAGCTCTAAACAAGAAAAATTTTGCACTTTTTGTAAAAGAAAGATTCATGTCAAAGATGACTGTTGGCATTACAAAAGAAATCAAAATAAAGGTAACACTGGTAAGTTTCTCAAAATTAACCCACATGCAGAGTCTCACAGTAATATTGCAGTGAAGACAAAAAAACAAAATTAGATTGTGAACAAAATGACATAAAAAGAGAAAATGAAAATTTCTCATTAGAAACGAAGTCAAAACCCGACAAAATATCCCAAGGTTGGTCAATGGATTCCAGTGCAAGGTGCTACATGACAAATGATGCAACACTGTTTAAAGAACTTTCAAAAGGTGAATCAGAGCTGATCACTACTGCCGACGGTTCTCAGATAAAGTCAGAAGGTAAGGGAAATATAACCTTAAACTGCAAAATCGAAAAAGGAAAATTCGAAAAGTGGAAGTAAATGATGTGTTATATGTTCCAGATTTAGACACTAATTTGTTGTCTGTTAAAAAAGACACAGAAAAAGGATTTGAAGTTTTATTCAAGAATAAGAAATGCACAATTAAGTATGGGGATACTATTGTAGCTATAGGCCTATTAAATACCTCAAATAATTTGTACAAACTACAAATATTAGATACAAAGGCAAATTTGGTCACAACATGTGAAAATAAAAGTTGTTTGAATTTATGGCACAGAAGGCTAGGTCATAGGGATATTGAAATGATAAAACAAATAGAAAAAAAGGAGTTAGCAAGAGGAATAACTCTTTCCAATTGTAGAAAGGAAGAAAATTCTAAGTTTTGCATAAAAGGCAAACTTACACAGAAGCCATCCTCCAAACAAAGTAGTTTTAAGGCCAAAGCTGTATTAGAATTAGTGCACACAGATATTTGTGGTCCCATGATTGAAACCAGTCCTAGTGGTTACAAGTATTTTATCACATTTATAGATGACTATAGCAGATACTGTTACATCTACTTGCTTAAAGGTAAAGATGAAGCATTAGTAAAATTTAAGCAATATGTAGCTTCAGTGCAAAACAAATTTGGAAAAATGCCAAAATCAATAAAAACAGATAATGGAGGAGAGTATCGTGGAAGAGATTTAGAATATAAAACATCTGTTCCGTACTGTCCTCAGATGAATGGAATTGCTGAAAGAAAAAACAGATTTTTGACAGAAATGATAAAAGCTATGATGTTAGATGCTAATATGGAAGGTAAATAATGGGCAGAAACTGTAATAACAGCAACTTGCATACAAAATAGAGTTCCAACATAAGCAACAGAAAAAACTCCTTTTGAATTATGGAACAGATTTAAACCATATCTTGGTCATATTAAAGTATTTGGATCAAAAGCTTATGTATATGTACCAAAGCAACAAGCAACAAAGAAGAAAATTTGGCAACAGAGCATAAGAGGGAATCTTATTAGGATATGATCAAAGATCTAATGGATACAGAGTATTAAATAAAGAAACAAACAAAATAGTCATTACCAGATCAGTAAAATTTGATGAATGTAAGCAAGCTATAATAAAAAGTAAACCTGCTGAAAGAAAAGAAGGTGAACAAGAAATTTTTGTTCAAAATGAAGAAATGTCATCAGAAACTGTGGAAGAAAATAATGATTAAGAAGAACCTGAAAATGTTCAAAGAAGATCTTCAAGAATAAACAAAGGAATATCACCAAAAAGATTAGCATATGTTGCAAAAGTTCAATATAAAAAGGATCCTCAAAATTTAAAAGAAATCCAGGTCGTGAACGAAGTAGAAAAAGAAAATTGGTTGAATTCCATAAAGGAAGAACTAGATGCATTGAAAAAAATGAAACATGGACTTTGGTAGATCTTCCAGAAGGAAAGAAACCCATTAAAAAAAATGGATTTTCAAAACAAAATACAATGCAAGTGGAAAAGTCGAAAGCTGTAAAGCAAGGCTTGTTGCAAGGGGGTATACACAACAACCGGGATTAGACTTTGAAGAAACTTTTTCACCCGTAGTAAAACATACCACTTTAAGAACTCTTTTAACAGTTGCAGCAAATAGAAAATGGGATGTTCATCATCTTGATATAAAATCTGCTTTCTTGCATGGAAAATTAGAAGATGTCTGTATGGAACAACCAGAAGGTTTCAGAGAATCTGGAAAAGAAAAAAAAGTTCGTAAATTATATAAGAGCATATATGGTCTCAAACAAAGTGTCAGAAATTGGAATAAAACAATAACAGAATATTTGTGCAACAAGGGCTTCAAACAAAGTACAACGGATCCTTGCTTACTATCACTTAAGGATGGAAAACAAATTATTTAGTTATTTATGTAGATGATATATTAATTGCATCGAATAGCACGGAAAATATAAAGAAAACTGCAAATTTGTTGAAAAATCAATTTGAATTCTTTGAATAAAGCTCATGTTGAGAATTGGCTTCCTGTTTTCTTAATTCAATTAGTAATCAAAAACAACTTTAATGGGAATTTTACTATGAATTTTTTTTATTTAAATTGCAAATTTTTGGATAAAACTCTTCTCCTTTTTCAGGCTGTCTTTTTGTTGTCACTTATTACCGCCGCTATCACGGTTATGGTTAACCTTGAAGGTTACGGTTAACCTATAAGGTTACGGTTATTTTTCATCAAATCCTGCCAGATGTTAGGCAGCAAAAATCCTTTGCAGTCATTGATGATGGAATTTTGATTTTTCTCAATCTCTGTTCCTTCTTTTAGCTTTCTTTTTGATAATTGCTTTGGAAACTGATGATTTTAAGGGAATTCCAATCCATGCTGTGACGAGTTTCTCTAACATGCCTATCTAAACCAATCTTTTTGGAGCAATTTTTTATAGCAGCTTTATGCTCTGCTATACGAGTTTCTAGTCTGCGACCTGTTTCACCTATGTAAGATAGTCCACAACTACATTTTACTTCATAGACTACACCTTGCATTTTTAAAATATTTTCTTCTCTTTGAACTATTTTAGGGAAACATTTTTTTACTTTGTTTTCTGAACTCGGGGCTGGCCTAATATTGTATTTCTTACTAATTCTCTTTAAAGACTTAAATAAAGCTTTGTGATAAGAAATTTTTTTTGTGAATTTTACTTGTTGCTTTTGCGGGTTCTTCGTACCATTAAAATTCAGAAGCTTCTCAATTTCTTCTTTAGGATAGTTATTTTCTGCAAGTATGACTTTAAGTTCTTCTTTATGGGCTTCTTTCTTATCTGCTGTAGAATCTATTTTATTATTTTTTTCTAAAAACTGACTTGCTACATTTTTCTTAATAGAAACTGGATGATAGGAATTGAAATCCAATAGTCTATTAGTATTCATTGGTTTTTTATACCAACTAGTGAGGAATTTTTCATCTTCATAATTGATAGTAATATCTAAGAAGTTAATTATTCTTTCTTTTTGAAGTTCAATAGTGAACTTAAGGGAATCTTCTAATTCATTGAATGAGTCTAGAATTCTTTCTGGAACAATTTCTGAGCTATCTATTATAAATAAGATGTCATCCATGTATCTGCTATATAAGCAGTGTGTTTGTGAATAAATTTTTAACAAATGAGTGAAATCATCAATTTAATTCCAAATTTTCCGCACTTTGTGTAAGAGACCTAATACTGCATTACTAACTACATAATTTGTTTTATATTTTTTACTTTTCTACCAGTATGCTGTTTTGTAAATGTTATCGAGGTGTTATTGATTACTTTGTTGTTAGTGTTGCACAGAAAGTGTTTGCTGCTGCATTTAAAAAATAATAATTTGATTTTCTTCACAAAAGGAACTGTGAATATAAATGGCAAGTAAAGTATGTGTTGAAAAAAAATGCAGAATAAACTGCAATGATGATTATCCATGTGAATTATCTTACATTTGGAAAAACCTTAGTGAAAAAGAACAAGCAAATTCCTAAGAATTGATAACCAAAGAAGGTCTCAGATCAGATAACAGCAATGATATTCAAATAAACACTTTTGAAGAACTGTGGATCCATGATTGATGACCGATTCAGTTTACAAGTTACCTCTTGTAAGGACTTTTACTTCCAATTAATGAGCCAAAATTATATTAACTACAGCCTTACAGGTGCTTGATGCTGCTTTCACATCAGTTGACTGACTCACTTGCCACATGCATATCAGGTGATTGCCTAGCCTCCAATGTTAACTTCAAACAGTGGAGTAAACACTGAAAAAGTTCTGCTCTTCAATAGGGTATTTTTGTGTTTTTACATTAATATTATTGGTGATACTGAAATTATCAAGCATGGGTCTAAAGAAATCTCAGGTCATTTTTGTTCAAATGAAGCAAGACATTATTAAAAAGTGTTAGATGATGACATCATGAATCTCTGTCCTAAACATTTTTTTTTCTAAACTCAAATCAAGTCACAGTTGGAAGTATAGCCTGAATGTGACGTAATGTTTTCTTTTTCAACGACGATTGTTAGAACTTTATTCCAGTAGTTGCTGAGTGAACATTGCTGTGTGAAGGAAGGTTGTTGCTGTGCCTTGTGTGATCCAGAACAGAACTTCTGTGGTTCAACGAATCAAGATGAATGCTGTTTTGAGCTGTTCTATATTATTATTGTTCTTTCTTCATGTGCGTGGAATGCATAATTATCAAATTACATTTTAACCTTCTTTTAAATGAAATCATTTTTTTTTTTTTTTTTGCTACAGGGTAGGGCCTTCGTTTTTTTATCATATTTTCGTGTGATTTGGCATGTTCATTTTGTCAAAAGGTGAAGAGCTATAGAGTGAAATATTCGAAATGAAATCAATCTTACGACCTTACATTGATAATGAGACTAAAGCGCTGGAAATATTGTGTTGCTAATATTAATATATCAAAGTGATTTATCATCTAGTAGGTGAAAGGAAATAATTTTCTAAAGAATAGTAAAGTGATAAATATGTTCAAGATGGCGATTTATCGTGAAAGTGTACAAATAGAAAAACTAAACAATGACAACTTTGAAATATAGAAATTTAAGCTTAGCCAGCTGTTAATAAGAGATGGTCTAGACCAGTGGTTCCCAACCTTTTTTTGGCCATGCCCCACCTAAGCATCTCAAAAATCGTGATGTCCCCCTGTGACATATAATTCTTATTATTCAAAAAATGAACTCCTATCCTCCACATATAATGACATATACGTATAATTCTGTGACATATAATTCTTATTATTCAAAAAATGAACTCCTATTCACATGTTCTTTGGAAGCTTGTTAATGGCCTAAAAGGCCATTAACAAGCTTCCAAAGAGCATGGCATCCGTGAAAGAGAAAAATAAAAGAACGAAAGTACAGTTTGAAGTACTGAGGAAGAAATCACTAAGAAATTGTTAAAAAAAATAATAATAATATGAAGTGATATGAAAAAACAACAAATAAAGTTTCAAAACTTATAATAGAAAACTGAAATGCATAAATATAAAATAATTTTAATGGAAGCTTTTTCTGTAATACTTTGATCATTTTAATTAAAAATACAATTTGAGCTCACCTCAAGATAAGTAGACTAAAGTTAGTGAGATCCTTGTGCTGCATGCCTGCTGCAGAGAGATTTTATATTAGGCATTTAGTCAGCTTCAATCTCAAGTCTCCTCATTTAGTGATATCCAGTCGATTTCTTTTCTTCCGTAGCAAATCATTTACAGCACTAAAGCCACATTCAGCTAAATATGAAGATGGAAATGGTAACAACAGTTTTCTTGCAAAGTTGGTTGAATTTGGGTATTTAGTTTCTGTCTCATCACAAAGCCATGCCATTGCTCCTTTTATATTGAATAAAGTTTTAACTGACTCATCATTTTGCATTTCCGAAAGATCTTCTTGGTACTGCATTGAAACATCAGATAGATCCACTATCACTGGCTGCATGAGTGAATAAATATATATATATATTCACCTATGTTGGAAAATCAATTTGTTTTAAATCTGAAGATCTTTCTTTCAAATCTGAAAATCTTTCTTTCAAATCAGAGGCCAATATTTTCAGATGATCCACAGTGACAAGTACAGTAGCATCAGTCACCTCACATTTCTTTAGCCAATGAAACAGGTCAAATTTTTTGTCAGAAATATGTTTTTGACATAACTCTATAAATGTAATGAAGACAAATATTTTTGCCTTTGCATCAACAAAAGTTTCATTTGTTTCTTGAAGTTGTTTATTCAACATATTCAGTTTTCAAAGATATCTGCTAAATAACTCAGAAATGCTTTACCATCAATGGTTAGCAGGTGCTTCATTTCCGGCTTGTCACTTAAAAAGTCACTAAGAATATTAAATAGTTCCATGAATCTTTTTAAGCAATTTCCCTTTGAGAGCCACTTTACCTCAGTGTGAAGTAAAAGTCTCACATGGTCTGCATTTTTATCTTCACAAAATTGCTTGAAGAGATGCTCACATTTGGCATTAGCTTTGATAGCATTGATACATTTTATAACTGATTTTAGTACCTCATTAAGAACAGGAGAAATATTTTTGGACACTAAGTTCTCTCTATGAATAACACTGTGCACAAGAAGCATATTTGGATTCTCATCTTTCATCAATTTTAAGCAGCCATTTTTCTTGCCCATCTTAACAGGAGCACCATCTGCAGCACAAGCTGTTATGTTTTCCATTGGTATATTATTGACATCTAAGTAATTTTTAGCTTATTATATATATCAGTGACAGTAGTTTTAAATATTCCTCTGAATACTGACGCACTCTAATGATATGCAGAATAACATTTCTTCAGCAAATTCACCTTTATTAACATATCTTACATAGGTTAGAAATACTGCCTCTCAGAGTTGATTCATCCATTTGTACTGACCATTTTCTTGATTTCAGCTTTTCAACAAGTTGTGTTTCAATATCTTCACTCATTTCATCTATTCTTCTGCTAACAGTATTGTTACTGAGTGGAATGGCTTTCACATCTTTGTCATCTTTTTCCAGAACTGTTTTAAGAAATGCGGATATTGATGGTTTAATTAAATCCTCCCCTATAAACCAACGAATATGATTTTTTCCAGATTTGGCAATGAGTAAAGAAATTTCCGTAACTAGCCTCAAGAGTATGACTGGCAGTAACAGTTTGTGCAATGAACAGAGACTTTATTGTTGATCTTTTTTCAAACTTCTCCTTTAAAGTCTTGAAGTAATTTTAATCTGAATTTACATACATACTATGTTTTGCCTTCAAATGCACCTCAAGATGACCTTGGCCGCCCCGGTGGCGCAGTGGTCTAAGGCGTTGGCCTCTGATCATTCGTCCGTAAGGGGTCCGGGTTCGAATCCCGGTCAGGCATGGATGTTGTGTTTGTCTTACGGCACTGGCTCTCTCCCTTCCCTGGAACCAGTGACCCTAAATTAGGGACGGGCGACTGCTTATAGCCCATTGAGTTGCTCACGGTGGTCGTTAAACCTCCAATCAAAAAAAAAAAAAAAAAAAAAAAAAAAAAGATGACCTTGTTTCATTGATTTGTTGGTCAAGCATTGTTGACATAAGAGACAGAAAGGTGACTGTTCATCGTGGATAGCGGGTATGAAACCAAATTTTAAATATTCCTCTGAATACTGACAAACTTTTTCTTGCTTGCACTACTCATTTTGTGCATAGGGTTTGTGACTGAAAGAAATAAATGTGAGAAAAACTTAAGAAATGAAATGCACTTTGATGGTTGTGACAATGTGAAAGCGGAGGGAGTGGGGTAGTTACTTTTTATGTTTCGGAAAGAGCAGATAAGACAAGTGTTTTTGGTTTCGAATCGAACGGAAGTACTTGGCATCAGCATTCTGTTATTTTGTTGCGGGGAGGCGAAGAGAATAGGATTGCGTTGGCGTGGGATTCATGGGAATATCGCTGGGGTTCAAAGTTCAGTGGAAGCCTCACGAGTGGACTTTGAAATGGAGTTTGAAGGAGGGTTTTTCTCTTAGTGGAGCAGAAGTGAGCATGCGCTAGGAGATTGCAAGCTGGGAGAAATTTTAGAGATTTCGGGGGATTCTTCTTGCTCTGGTTTTCAGAAAACCAAAATCATACGTTTGCCTGTGAATATTTTTTACTCTCTTCTGGCGATCTTAGAAGAAAGTAAAAAAGTATTTAGCATGCTCATTCTCGAATTGCCCCCTTAAAAATCAAATTATCAAATTGCCCCCCCCCCCCCGTGAGGCGTGCACCCCACGTTGGGAACCACTGGTCTAGACTCTAGATAAAATAGTGTTTCCAATAAAACCAGAAAATCCAGACCAAGAATGGGTAAAGAAAGATAAGTTAGCAAAAGCCCTCATTTACTTACACATTGGGGACTCGCAGATCATTCATGTATTACATCCAGTGCTTAATTTGCGCCGAAGCTCACCAGAGCTCAGCTCCGGTACTTCTTCATTTTTCTGGTAATGACACAATGCTTAATGACGTAGCTTAAAAGGGGAGGCTCTGGTACTTTTTCTTTAGAAATTAAGCCCTGATTACAGCAGAACACTGCACAAGACACTTGGAATGAGTTAAAATCAATTCATGAAAGGCAAAATCTTTCTAGCAAATTGTTTCTGTTAAGGAAGCTGTATTCTACATGGTGATTCACAGAAAGCTAACACATTTCACGTTCATTTTATTTCAGCAGGAATAAATCGTAATGGCCCGTGTTAGTGTCAAACGACATGGGGCATCTGTGAGATTCCTCTACTCTCACGAGAGGGCGCTGCTGTGCAGAATGTGGTAGCTGTGGCCACCAGATTGCCTCAGTCATTGTGAGGATGCAGTACACATTACAGCAACAGGTATTCCTTGTGAAAACATACTGGATTACAAACTTGATCACAACTACGCAAAGGGCATATGTGAGAGAATTTGGTGTTAGAACACCTCCTCAAAGGAACTCTATACTAGCGCTTGTACAAAAGTTGGAAACAACAGGATCTCTTGTGTGTGAAACCGGCAAGCATCGTCCATCTGCACTGCCGATGGTTGCTGCGGACGTTGAGGCATGACTGTAGCGGTCACCACGGAAGTCATTACAGCATCTGTCGCAGGAGACCAGGTACTTGTACTCCATGTGTCAGAGAGCTGCTAAGAAAGTGAGGTTAAAGCCATATAGGTTGATGGCTGTTCATGAGTAGCTGGAGCTAGATAAGGGAAAATGAGTGCATTATTATCGCTGATTTCAGGACTTCATTGCTCAAAATCCTGGCATATTATCAGTCACGTGGTTCATGGACAAGGCGTGGTTCCACTTATGTGACTATGTCAATTCACAGGAAACATGTATTTGGGCTGCAGAACATCCGCACGCCCTTCAGGAAACGCCTATCCTCCCACAAAAAGTCTGAGTTCGGTGTGTAATATTCGCTGAACGAATAGTGGGTCCCATTTTTTTCAACGGGACTGTCAACACTGCACAGTACCAACAAATTTTCATGCACTTTGTTGAGCAATTGGATGACATAGAGCTGCGTCAAGGCTGTTTTCAACAGGATGGCAGCACGTGCCTTACATCAAATGAGTCATTAGTGCTGATCCACAGTTTCTTTGAGGACCGAATAATTTCCCGTAACTTGTCGCCACCGAGATCACCAGATTTCTTTCTGTGAGGGATTCTTAAGGAAAGAGTGTACTCTACACACCCTTGGACATTAGACGAATTGGAGAACATTACAAACGGAATCAGCGGTACTGACAAGACGATGCTCCAACGAACAGCCAGGAACATAGAACGATGTGTCCAGATGTGCTTTCAGGGGGGGGGCATTTTCAGCATTTAATGTAAAGGTAAATGTTATGTAATGTAAACTGCCGTAGATATGCTACATTTTGGATGGCATAACTCTATGAATCACCCTTTATAAAGTTCAGTGGGGGAATCACAATGCAGGAGCACATTAAGGAAGTAATGGAATTGGCAGAAAAACTAAACTGCATTGGTGAATCTATTAAGGATTTGCACCTGAGTGCAATTCTTTCATGCAGTCTGCCTGAATCATACTCGACATTCATAACCTCACTTGAAAGTAAATTGGAAGATGAACATTCCCTGGAGTATGTTTTAGCAAACTGATAGATGAGCATGTAAGAAAATCTCACACATCACAAGTAATCTCAAGAAACACATGCATTTAAAAGAAACTCTTCCAAGGAGAACTATTCCAACAACTGTAATAATACCTCAAGTAATATAATGAAAAAATGTTGCACTTATTGTCATAAATCTAGTGATAACAAAGATGAATACTGGCATCTTAAGAATAAAAACAGAGAACAACAACATTCTTCAAAGAAGCAAAATAATCATCAAGAACACAAACTAAACTTTTGTACACATCAGGCGGTTGTAAAATAACAGCGTAATTCCGTCCGACTCAAAATCATCACTGGATCTCTTAAATGGTTTGAAATACATCATATGACATTAACACCAACTATTTTCACAAGGGAAATACAAAAGCTAATTATCAACAAACAAAAATTCTCAGTTCTCGTGAAGGTGTTCCCACAATTCACAGAAATCCTAAAATAGATAGAAATTACATTTTGAAAGCAGAAGAAAATGTACAAAACTCAGAATGAGGCATTGACTCAGGTGCAGCAAGTCACATGGGTGGAAATGTTAATTGTTTTCACACAATTAACAGAAAGTTCTGAAAACTCGGTTGTGATAGTAAATGGTGCAAGGCAGAGCAGGAATTGGTAAAGGAATGCTGAATGTCAAAACTCTTCAAAATGAAAAATACAAGATGACACTTTGAAATGTGCTATACATTCCAGAGCTTGTAGGCAACCTGTTATCAGTAAAAACACTAACTCATAAGAACTGTACTGTATCTTTCAAGAAAATATTTGAACTGTAATTCAGGATGATGATATAATTGCCCATGGAATAACAACAGATGAAAGTTTATATAAATTATTAGTGGTGCCAAATAGATCAATATTGCTGTGTTTCTAAAATGCAACATCAGTTATGCCTAAATGAAAATTTGCTATTTGAACAAATGGATTTCAGATTAGGTCACAGAAATTTTAATACTGTTAAACTGATGGCACCTCACAACCTGTCAAAAGGGTTTATTGTAAACAATTGCTCACATGACCACCAGTGCATGACTTGCATCAAAGCAAAATCTACTGGTAAGCCTTATCCAAAACAGGCAAATTTTAGAGCCAAAGAAATACAGAATTGATTCACACTGACTTGTGCTGTCCTATGGAAACTGAAAGTTTTGGTGGAAATAAATATTTCATAATGTTCATAGATGATTTTAGCAGATATTCAATGGTCTGCTTATTACCTAGTAAAGATGAAGTCTATAGCAAACTCAAAAGAGTTTATAGTCTCAGCTCTCAAATAAGTTCAAAACAAAAGTTAAAGCCTTTAGAACTGATAATGGGAAATAATACTGCAATCATCAAATTCAAAGCTTCTTAACAAGTCAGGGAATACATCATCAAAAATCAGTGCCTTACTCTCCTCCTCAAAATGGTGTAGTGGAATGGAAAAATATGACATTGATGGATATGTGTCAAGAGCAATGATATTTAATGCAAACTTATCAAAACCTTTCTGGGGTGAAGCAGTACTAACAGTGGCATATCTTCAAAACCGATTGCCAACAAAAGCAAATGATAAGACTCCATATGAACGGTGGAATAACATTAAGCCTAACTTGAGTCATCTGAAAGTATTTGGATGCAAAGCATTTGCATACATTCACAAGAAAAGAAGGCAAAAGCTTGATCAAAGGGCAATAGAAGGCATTTTTAGATTCTTAAAGTTTGAACATGGTGTAAAAGAACCTCATGAAAAAGGAGGTAGTATTATTCATCTACCAATAGATGTTACGAATCAAGAAACTACAGAAGAAGAAATCCCACAAACAAATCCCCAATTAAATGATGAAAGTGATGAAACTGAGTCAAACTCAGATGTTCAACCACTAAGAAGATTGCAAAGGTCTACAAAAAGGATTCCAGCTCAAAGGCTGTCTTTAAATGCTGCAGAATTACTAACTAAAGGAACTACAAATAGTTTTCCACAAGAATTTGTACTAATGGTTAAATATCCAGATCCCAAGTCCTTAAAAGACATCTGAAATTTGCCAAAGGTTCAACAGGATTAGTGGAAAACAGCCATGTAAGTGGACCTCAAATCACTTAAAAACAATGACACATGGTCATTAACAGAACTACCGAAAGGAAAAACCCCTATTGGATGTAAGTGGATTTTCAAAACAAAATGCAATGAGTGTGGTCAAATAATAAAACATAAGGCATGACTAGTTGCTAAAGGTTATGGCCAGAAATACGGCACTAACTATGATCAGATCTATGCACCTGTGGTGAAACACAACTATAAGAGCATTTTTTTGCAGCTGCTACACAGAAAAGGATGTTCATTCACCATGTAAATATAAAATCAGCATTCTTAAATGCAAAACTTAATGAAGATATTTATGTGGAGCTACCAGAAAGTTTTGAAGAAATAAGCAATAATAATCGTGTATGCCAACTCAACAAAGCAATTTATGGTCTTAAACAAGCAGCAAGATTGTGGAACGAATCCATAGAAGCTACTTTGAAAAATCTGGGTTTTGTTGAGAGCAAAGCAGACTTGTGTTTTTTCACAAAATCTGGATGACACAATGTACTTAATTCTATATGTTGATGACATTTTAATAAGTTCACAAAATCCATATCAAATTGCTAAAACTGTTGAAGCTCTGAAGCAAAGCTATGAATTAACCAATTTAGGCCAAGTGAAACATTTATCTTGGAAAAATTATCTTGGCTTCTCAAAATTCAAATGGTGAATATTTTCTGAGCCAGCAAAATGAAATTATTGAAGTAGTTGGAAAATTCGGACTACAAGATGCTAACACTACAACACTCTGATGGAAACCAGTTACTATCAGATAAATGATGAACAAGAATTATTAGACAATAACCAAGTATAGACAAGCAATTGGGACTCTGCTGTTTATTTCAAACTTTCACTAGACCTGACATTACTGCTGCCACGCACATCTTAAGTAGAAAGTGTGCCAAACTGACACAGAGAGACTGGAATGCTGTCAAAAGACATCAGGTATCTAAAAACCACAAAAAATTTTAAAATTGAAGATATCTCCAAAGTAATCTCCAGTTCTTACAGTGTATTCAGACCCAGACTGGGCACAAGACAAGTCATACAAGAAATCAACTTCTGGCTTCCTGGTTTTTCTTGGGAACATTTGTACATCCTGGAAGTCTAGAAAGCAGAATTGCGTGTCTCTTTCATCCTCAGAAGCAGAATATGTCTCATTGTCTGAAGCTGCACAGGAATTTTCTTGGCTGTTGCAATTATATGAAAGTTTTGACTTGAAACAAAACCTTCCTGCATTCTTCTAAGATAACCAATCAACTATCAAAATTGCTCAGTCTGAAAAGGGCAACTCTAGACTAAGCTGCACTATATAAGGGATCTTCAGCATTATAGTATCATGAAGATCGCCTACTGTACTTCTAATTTGATGATTGCTGACATTATGACCAAACCCCTCCCAAAACCTGCTTTTATAAAACACAGAGAAACTCGCAATTTGCAAACTTGTTTAGAGCAAGTGAGGGATTGTTAGATGATGACATCATGAATCTCTGCCCTAAACAATTTTTTTTTCTAAACTAAAATCAAATCAAGTTGGAATTATAGCCTGACCATTACGTGCGTGTGACACAATGTTTCCTTTTTTCAACGATGATTGTTAGAACTTTATTCCACTAGTTGCTGAAAAAAGTAGTTGCTGAACATTGCTGTGTGAAGGAAGGTTGGTGCCTTGTGCGATTTGGAACAGAACTTCTGTGGTTCAACCAATCAAGATGAATGCTGTTTTGAACTGTTCTATATTATTATTGTTCTTTCTTCATGTACGTGGAATGTATAATCATCAAATTACATTTTAATCTTCTTTTAAATTAAATCTTTTTTTTTTTTTTTTTCAGCAGATAGAGCCTTCGGTTTTTATCATATTCTTGTTGTACGATTTGTGATGTTCATTTATGAAAAGGTAAAGCGCTATAAAGTGAAATATTCGAAATGAAATCAATCTCGTGATCTTAACTGAGTGTGAACTCCAAACAGTGGAGTAAACACTGAAAACGTTTTGCTCTTCAATTTGTGTTTTTACATTATTATTATTGGTGATACTGAAATTATCAAGCATGGGTCTGAAGAAATCTCAGGTCATTTTTGTTCAAATGAAACAAGAAATTATTAAAAAGTACAAAGAAGGCATTAGAATCAATTCATTCTGTAAAAAAATATGGCATGTTTTCAGTGACAGTGTCCAAAATTATTGCACAAGAAGACACATTTAAATCAGTGAAAACAAAATGTGTAAACTATGCATCAAATTACTAAAGTGAAGGAATCGCTATTGGGTGAAAGACTAGTAGTAACAGAAGTGCAAAACACACAGGCATGGTATTCTGTTGTTTGGCTTGGAGGTTACAAAGTTGTTTCCAATAGATAAACATCCATAAGGAACATTATAACAAGCGATAGAAGGAGCTTTGATGGGATAATGATATTGTGACTACATGACAACAAAGACAATATAAAAAATATTGACAAAATAAAAGCCTTATACAAAGTAATATTCCTAACTGTTGTATGCTGTTTTACAAATAAACTACATGTATGGTATAAAATTTTATGACCAAAGGTCATGATTAAGTTTATGCTAAAAGCTTTAAGCCATCTTTCTACCTATGAGTCATTAGTAGGTTTTAATTGGCAAGAACAATAATGATATTGGAATCCCAAGTTGACTGTATGCTAAGTAGCTGATCATGGGGAAAAGCATGGTGTGCATGTAGCATTTTGAAATGGAAAAAAAAAAAAAAAAAAAGAGTTTTGTGCAATAGAAAAAAAAAAAAGGACTAAAACAATAAAGAAGTAATATATTTTCTCACAGTAGTTAATGACCTTTTTTTCATCCTTGTTTTATGTTTTAGTGTCATGTGGCTTCATCTCATGTATTTGTGGTGTAATAGTGAAAAATAAGAATAATTTTCTGGTGTTCATCTTCTGAATATAAATTCAACCTTCCATGTGGTTCTGTGCCTACCTGAAGAAGAATGCAGTGCTGGCAAGGTAAGATTTTAACACCTATGAACAATGCACAAGGCGGTAGAAATTGTGTTGATAAGAGTCGGAACATTATATTAATGTTACAATAAATGAGAAAAAAGTAGAGAGTATATATCAGTGAAAATATGTATGTTTCAAACTGAAGCAATTAAGTTTTTCTGCCCATTATCTGAGCTTTCTTGGGAATTCCAATTTGATTTTGTAGTTTTAAAACAAAAAGAAAAGAAAGGAAAAGAAAGACTGAAATGACCACTATTAAGATTTTCCATACACTTTTCAGATTTTCCAATGTAAAATTTTTCTGCTGCATGGCATCAAATCCTATTTTTATAGAATCCTACTGATTTCAAAGTTGTTGTTTTTTAAAGAAAAACTTGGAAATTGGCATAGTAAGTTTAAAACTACTATCAGAAGATGTGCTCATTATACCCAAGAATTCAGTGTCATCCTTCTGGTTGCCATTACTGGAAGATGGGGGGGGGTAAATTATTCTTATACAAGATAAGAGCAATATTGAAGATCTTCAGGATCTGTTATATGGCTAGGTGAGGAAGGTTAATCTGCAACACAAAACAAAGGGGAAAGGTTGGGTGAGGGTTAATGTGAGGTGTTAATTTTGTATTACATAAAGATTTGAATGTGTAAACAAGTTTAATTACTAGTTCAGCGAAGGTTCAAAGTGAAAAAAAATATATTTGTTCATAAAAACAAACATTTCTTTTTTTTTTTTTAGAAGTAAGGTTCCATCAAAGTATGCCAACTAAAAATAAAATGTTTTGTACTGTCAGAATCATTAATTCTTTGTGCATATAAATTAATTTCATTTCATGTCATATTTGTAAAGAAACAATACAATATGGTTGATTCAGTTTTATTGGAATCTTCCCAAAATGTTTACACTAGAAATTGTTTAGCTGAACTTAGAGGCTCCTTCACAAACTCTAAGTCACTTTCAAATGATTTCAATGTTATGGAGTTTTTTGGGGATCTTTTGGTTGATCATTATATATTTAACTATATTGTAGAACATATCAAATAAGGACTACTGCAATTATTCCAAATAAGTTTTTATTAAAATGAAGAAGTAAATGACTGATAAACATAATTATGAAGTATTATGTTGATGATTAATGTGCAAACTGTAATGCAATAAAGCATTGAAGGGGGAATTGTTATTAGAAATCATCAAGTTTTCTCCCTGTTTTGCCTTTCAGAAGAATTTAGAATTCATGACAAAAAGAGATGATCACTTGTTGGGAAAGGTTAAATTCTTTTTCAAGTGAAAAATGGCAAAATAATACTATTGGGATGATTTTAAGTGAAAAATTGGTTTTTCCAAATGTATCAATTGAAACTTTGAAAGTCATAGTTGCTTTAGGAGGTTTTCACGGGAATGATGTGCTCTCAAGAGAGTCCCGTCCCGCATGGCTGTGTATGAAAGTGTAATTATGGCAGTGAAACCTGGGTACTACAGATGAAAGATAGGAGTTATTTATGTGCTGGAGAAAAGCGTTACTCATGGGGGGTTTGTGGCAAGACACGTTCTGATGGTGTGAAGATTGAAGATGTGTTGCAGTTGTGTAACGTGAAGCAAAATGTTGTTAGCAAGGTGGTGACTAATATTCTTTGGTGGTTTAGCCATGTTGAAAGAATGAGTGATGAGATGTTTACTAAGAAATTTTTTTAGCCCAAGTGGTGGGAAGGAAAAGCAGAGGAAATCCAAGGAAGTCATGGGAGGATCAATTTCAGGAGTGTCTGCATGAGAAAAAGATTATGAGTATGAAGTATAGAAAGTCTTGTGTACATCATGTGATGGACATAAGTGAAGTCAGAGTTGTGTATCAATGTTGCTGTAAATGGAGAAGTTTGATATGGCAACAGTAAGTAAATGATTAGTAAAAAAAATATCAGGTGGTTTGTATTTCTTTGTGTAGCTAACCACTGAATCTTAGAGAACAGTTTAGTGATATGTATGTAATATTTGCATTCGATTGACCTTTGTTTGGTATACAAAAAAAAAAAAAAAATTAAGTTAGCTTAAATTTGGCTTAGTAAGTTGCAATTTTGATGCTTCTTTGGCTGATAAAAAGTTACATTAGAGTCCAAACAACAACAACAAAATATCAGCCTTTGTCGAATGAACCAGTGACTCAACTTATGCTTGTGTACAAAATACAAATACTGGGCCTTAGCCTCACTTTGTCAACACACAAGTCCTTAAGGACAGCATACAGGTCCTTAAGGATATGCATTCTGTGACTGATAAGACAAGTTCAGGGCTTCTCTATTTCTGCACATTTGTTGTCATAGGATCAGTGTTGACATTTATTCCACTACATTGTCCATATGTTATACAATATATAAATCTGCACTCTAAATTTTCATCATCATTTTTCCATAAATCAAAACTTGTTGAACAGAAGAAAAACATTATGAATATCATACTGCAAGCCTCAAAAGATAAATCAGCATCTCATGATAGTTGAATGATTATGAAAGGCATAGAGTGTGTAATGAAACATGAAAAAAAAAAACACTGCTTCCTCCTTCCAGCATATTGTGTTGTTTGCTTCAGATGTTCAGTGTTTAAATTTGATGCTAATTGTAAGTTTGAGAGTTCTGCTGAGGTATGACCACAGTTTTTCGAACATTTTCCATCTTTTCAAGTACTTCCAATATTGGATTTCTTTAGTTAAAGTCCGCTATTGAAGGTTAATTTTTTTGACGTGCATTAATGCAATTGAATTTTGGACTTACCGTTAAATTGGTGAAGCTCCAAGTTGAACACTTCCAGCACGTGGATCTTGGGTTTTTTTTCTGTATTTCCGTTATGTAGATGCGGCATTGGGGGGGGGGGGGTGTCATTCAGTTGCAGGTCCTCTTCAGTTTTTTCTCGTTGGTTTTTAATTGTCCTCGTTACTAACTGATTTTTTTTGCTTTGCTACTTCCACATATACTTCTATACGTTTTTTTACCCGAGTACTTTCGGTAACACTCCATTACCGTTATCTAGGGGACATTTGCTCCGACCAGCATGGACCGTGTCAGTAGAGCGTTTGGGTGGTTCTCGCGGGCTGCATCTGTTAACGGCTATCGTTTCCTCTTGGGCGTTGCGGCGCCATCTCTTGTTGGTCACCGATCTCATTTTTCAAAATTTTCTATTTTTTTTTGCTCAATTTTAATTAAATTCGTCCAACTGTTTCTTAAAATATTAGGGTCATTATGGTTGCAAACTTTTGCTCTATTTTTTCTACCATTACCGAATCTGCTATTCTGAGGTGTTTTTCAGATTTACAGCTTTTTATGTTTTTATATTTTCAAATTTAGGATATTTTTGGTTAGCCAGACAATATTGAATAAGTGCTGTTTTTTCTTCTTTTTTTCTGCCAATTTTTTACATGTTGTTTTAACCTGTGTTTAAGCTTATTTTTGGTACTTCTTATATATGCCATTGGAGGGTTTTCTGTAATAGGAATTAAGTAAATACCTGCTTTTTCTTACATTTTTATTTTTTCATTATTTTTTATTACTATATTTTTGATAGTATTTACTTTTCCTCCAATTTGAATGTTATGCTCTTTACAAATATTATTAATTTCATTAGTAGTATCTTTAATGTAAGGAAAACCATTCAGATATTTGATTTCATTTTTATTTACTACAGCATTATTTTTTATTTTCTTTAGTACTTCTGTGTTCCATTTTTTATTAAATGGTTTGGATAACCAAACCATTTAATAAAAAAATATTTTCAGACTTAATGCTCAAGTTTATGAATTATGGAAGCTGATAAGCAGCTCAAAATATGCACAATTTTATGGCACATGGAAAGATCGCATTTTGGATACTACGTTCATCGGAATTAATGAAATTGCTAACAAAGAAGCTAACTCCAATAGTTTTACTGTTGATAAAAAAATTAAATGCATTATTTGATGAACAAAAATTAAGTAAGGAACCCGTAAATGAATATAATGTACACTGATGGAAAAGAAAATCCCAACACCAAGAAGGGGTTGAGTTAGATAAATGACAGTTGGTAGGCGGTGAGAGTACATCTGTAAGATGACGTCTATGCAAATTTCATGCTCAGCGCATACGTGTAGCGCTAGTAGCGCCCCTCGGAACATGCAAAGCAGATTTGCTGTAAATACGCGCTGTAACGTTCATGAGCGTTAGTTATCGTTGAGTTTCGACGTAGGGTGTTGATGTTAGTCAAGAATGCTTTTAAGAAGACGAAGAAGCCATTATCAACAGCTCACGGAGTTTGAATGAGGTCGTGTGATAGGGCTACGAGAAGGTGGATTTTCTTTCCGCAATATTGCAGAACGACTTGGCAGGAATTTAGCCACTGTGCATGATTGTTGGCAGCAGTGGTCAAGGGAAGGTACTGCCTCAAGAAGACTGGGTTCCGGCCAGCCGCGTGGTACTACTGAGAGGGAAGACCGCCGTGTACGACGTATGGCCATGGCACATCGTACCACGTCTGCAGCAGCAATTGTAGCTGCAGTTGCCACCACAGTGACACAACGAACTGTTACAAATCGGTTACTTGAAGGACAGCTCCGAGCCAGACGCCCTGTAGCATGCATTCCACTTACTCCAAACCACTGCCATTCGCGACGTCAGTTGTGTCAAGCTAGAGCTCATTGGAAGACGGAGTGGAGATCTGTTGTGTTTCCTGATGAAAGACGGTTCTGCCTGTGTGCCAGTGATGGCTGTGTGTTGGTTAGAAGGAGGCCAGGTGAGTGCCTGCAACCAACCTTTCTGCGGCCGAGACACACTGGACCTACACCTGGAGTTATGTTCTGGGGAGCAATTTCCTATGACAGCAGGAGCACTCTTGTGGTTATCCCATGCACCCGACGGCACAGTTGTACATCGGTCTGGTGATTCAACCTATTGTGCTGCTATTCATGAACAGCATTCCAGGGGTGTTTTCCAACAGGATAACGCTCGCCCGCATACCGCTGTTGTAACCCAACATGCTCTACAGAGTGTCGACATGTTGCCGTGGCCTGCTAGATCACCAGATCTTTCACCAATTGAGCACATATGGGACATCATTGGACGGCAACTCCAGCGTCACCCCCAACCAGCATTAACCATCCCTGTATTGACCGACCAAGTGCAACAAGCATGGAACTGCATCCCACAAACTGACATCCAGCACCTGTACGACACAATGCATGAACGTTTGCGTGCTTGCATTCAACATTCTGGCGATTACACCGGTTATTAATGTACCAGCATTTCACATTTAAAATGGCTCTTCTCGCGCTTACAATAAGCTGTTATCTTGAAACCTTAATCGATTAAATATGTTGCCTATACAAATGTATTATTGCCGCCATTTCATTCCTCTACAACTATTTTTTCGTGGTGTTGGGATTTTTTTCCGTCAGTGTATATGAAAATCGTTCTGATAAGAATTTAAGCTTTTCACAGAAAGCAGCATTTCAAAAAGGGAAAAATTTGCCTTTCCATAGGGCCACCCTAAAACTGAAGAAATCATCCCTTGCCTAGAAGATATTCTCAAAAACATACCTAGCACAGAGAATAAAACTGAAGTTGAGAACAAATTATATAGAGTAATTCTAAAAGAATATAATGCCCAAAACAACAAAAACTTTTATATAGAGAAAAAAATTAAAATATGAAAAAAAAAACAAAAAAAAAACAGTTATTGGAATTGAAAAATTACCCAAATATCAAACTCTGTGAAGCAGATAAAACCAGCCAAGTCATTATTCTCAACACAGTCGAATATGAAAAAAAAAAAATGACTGTAGCAATAGAAGAATTAAATTGTAATGAAATAAAGAAAGACCCAACTTATAACCAAATTAAATTCTTAGCGAATATAAGAAATCACAGCACGTTACCTGATGAAATCAAGCGCTCTTTTCCACCAATAGGAGCAGGCATACCACGTATTGTTCCTAAGATAAAAACACACAAAGATGATGCTCCAATGAGACTGATTGTTTCAAATAAAAAAAAAAAACTCACCATTGATAACATTAGAGAAAAACATTTACAAGTTCCTTGCACCCATTTTCATGAACAACAAGTTCACCATCAAGAACACTTATGAATTTATTGAGAAAATTAAAAATGTAAAAACTGACCTAAAGGACTTACATATGGCAAGCATGGACGTTAAAGCATTATATCCAAGCACTCCTGTTCCAGAAGCTATTAAAATTGTCATTAAGAAGTTGCATAATCTTAAAATATTAAATGACACACAAATTCAAGAATTCACAAAAGTTTTACTCTATTTATATGAAAATAATGTATTTACATACAAGAACAAAATATATAAGCAAAATTCATTAGGCCCAATGGGCTCACCATTATCAACTTTATATGCTGAGGTTGTAATGAACGAGATTGAAGAAAATGTCCTGCATAGTATGGAAGAAAAACCAGAAATGTACTGTCGATACGTGGATGATATTTTCATTCTATCAAAACTGAGCGAAGAAGAGTTAAGAAAATTAACCAAATGTTACAGCTCTTTATACCCAACAATAGAACTCACGGTAGAAATGGGAAAAAATAATGCAATAGCCTTTTTGGACGTACAAGTTATAAAATCCACAAATAAGTTGCAATACAGAGTTTATCGAAAAAGTTCATTTGTTCCTGTTCTAATCCTGTACAATTCGGCACATCCTTATCCACAAAAATGTAATAGTCTGAAAACCTTAATTAAAAGAGCATATACGCACTCAGAAAATATTCCCTTCACTAATGAAGAAATTAAAATCATAAAAAAAATTGCAGGTAGTTTTGGTTATCCAAACCATTTAATAAAAAAATGGAACACAGAAGTACTAAAAAAAATAAAAAATAATGCTGTAGTAAATAAAAATGAAATCAAATATCTGAATGGCTTTCCTTACATTAAAGATACTACTAATGAAATTAATAATATTTGTAAAAAGCATAACATTCAAATTGGAGGAAAAGTAAATATTATCAAAAATATAGTAATAAAAAATAATGAAAAAATAAAAATGTTAGAAAAAGCAGGTATTTACTCAATTCCTATTACAGAAAATCCTCTAATGGCATGTATAGGAAGTACCAAAAATAAGCTTAAACACAGGTTAAAACAACATGTAAAAAATTGGCAGAAAAAAGAAGAAAAAACAGCACTTATTCAATATTGTCTGGCTAACCAAAAATATCCTAAATTTGAAAATATAAAAATCATAAAAAGCTGAAAATCCGAAAAACATCTCAGAATAGCAGAGTCCGTAATGACAGAAAAAAATAGAGCAAAAGTTTGCAACCATAATGACCCTAATATTTTAAGAAACAGTTGAAGGAATTTAATTAAAATTGAGCAAAAAAATAGAAAATTTTGAAAAATGAGATCGATGACCAACAAGAGATGGCGCCACAACGCCCAAGAGGAAACGATAGCCGTTAACAGATGCAGCCCGCGAGAACCACCCAAATGCTCTACTGACACGGTCCGTGCTGGTCGAAGCAAACGTCCCCTAGATGACGGTAACAGAGTGTTACCGAAAGTACTTGGGTAAAAAAATGTATGGAAGTATATGTGGAAGCAGCAAAGGAAAAATTTAATTCAGTAACGAGGACAATTAAAAACCAACGAGAAAAAACTGAAGAGGACCTGCAACTGAATGAACCCCCCCCCCATGCCGCATCTACATAACGGACATACGGGAAAAAAAGAAGCAAGATCCATGTGCTGTGGAAGTATTCAACTTGGAACTTCACCAATTTAACGGTAAGTCCAAAATGCAATTTTCAATCTTTGCAAACATGTTATAGATACGATCTTGATTTCTTAGAAAGACTTCCAGTACTTCTCTAAGTGAATTTACTGTAACAGTCTGCACTATATCTGAATGTAGAGAGCTCAGAAGTACTGAACTGTTAATGGATTATGAGCTCTTGTTTATTTTTTTCTTTGTACATTGGCATGTTATGAAGACAGTTCTGTTACAGAGATGAGGTAATGAATGTAATCTGTAACCTCCAGTGTCCATTCACTTTATTCCTGACTTAAAGTGGATAAAATGAGGAATGAAGGTGAAAATTGACTTACAACCAAAGTTGACTAGCATGTACTTAGAAAAAAAGGGCTACATTTTTCTCAGGTGCTTGCATCCTAAAAACTATGTATTATGTAATCTGTAAGATGATGACATCTGGGCAACCTAGTTATTTTTTGCTGCATTTTTGATGGAATCTAAAAAATGCATTTTTTGTATGCAGACTGCTTTTTAGTGTTTGAACTTATATGAGAGGGCAAAATGTTGAATTATGAAAAGTCAAAGTCATCCATTGCAACCCATTGCTAGGTGAAAGTCTCGGTCAAGTCTCTTTGACAAGTCTCTGTCTTGAGCCATTTTCTTCCATGTCACTCTGGCAAACTTTTGAATTTCATCCATTCATCTCACATGTGGTCTTCTGGGTCTTTTTGTGTCCCATGGGTATTCAGTCTAATATTTCAGTTATCCAAAGGTGGTCAGTTCTAGCAATATGTACATCCTATTGCCATTTGATGGGCTTTACTTTGTTCATGAAATCTTCCACTTTTGTCCTTTCCTATCTTTCTAGATTACACTAAGCATGCATATCTTCATTCTTCTTCGAGATGTCCACGGCCTCCGTATATCTTTTTAGCTGAGGTCCATCTCTCTGATCTGTAAGTCAGAACTGATAGGATATACTAATTAAACACTTTTCTTTTAAGACATAATGGTAAATTTCCCTTGAAAATTGTACTGTTTCTTCCCAATGCCATCTAGTCAAGTTTTATATGCCTCTTAATATCTTTCTGATGTAATCTTTACTTGATATCTGTTATCCAAGGTAGATGTTGGCATCAGTTACTTCTAAATTTCCTCCATCAACCTCTAAATCTTCATTTCCTGTGAAAGCACTGCACATTAATTTTGTTTTCTGTAACTTCATATTCAGAGTCTGGTACGATTGGTCCAATGATGATTAATCCAATGGTTTGATTGGTCCAATGCCGATTTGTCCAATGGTACGATTAGTCCAATTCTGTCTGATCTGTCTGAAGTGCTTCTTATGCAAAACAAATCTCATCCATTCTGATTTTTCCATGGGTGCAAGTTTTCCGTCCAGAGGACGGAATTCCGTCTCTTGAAAATATCCGAAGAGGGAAGATGGACAGAAGAAAATAGCAGTAAAAATAAAATTTCCAAATATGTATTTTTCTTTTTTCCTTTCTATCCATACACTCTACTCCAGAAAGTAAGTATGCCATCAGCAACCACGCTCGTACCGTAGTACCTCGTTTATCGTAAACTCGGAGTAGCAGAGGCGCCTGATGCATTCTGGGTAAGAGGGGCATTCTGCTCAAAGAGGAATGGAGGAGCAGCTCCCTTGGAGGTTCAAGGCCGATCCTCGCCTACGTCATAACCCCCAACCCAACCTTGCCCGTTCCTGGCTTTCTCTTCGCTATGTGTACGTCACACACCATAACCGGTTCACCCATCGAGCTTGTATTAGGTGGAGACACCACTGGCTGTGCCGCATAATCTTTGGAGTGAGTCGTACCAGTCGATCTTGCTGTATTTTACGCGTGTATGCGTATTCATTTCAATATTAATTTACGTATGCGAAATTAACCAAGTATTGGTAAATTTGTGATTCCTTTTTTTGAACATGCAGGCAGCTATTGAATTCATAGATTAAAAAAATATGTCGGGTTTGAACGATAACAGTGTTAAAAATAAGTGGCGATGGGAATGGTTAGACGAGACCAATTCCCGTGACGTCAAATTTGGTTCTTGATGCTGGAAAATTAAGGAACAGGAATTTAGCTTTTGTGTTTTCTGCAGCAGAAAGTTAAGCTATGGAAGCAATGGTAAAAACGTGCTGTTCAGACACAGTAAGGATGCTGATCATCAAAAGTGTGTATGAGCCCAACAGCATACACAAACATTCCCTGGAGTCACTCCTGTTCAGGCCAAAGCATCAATATCTGACAGAATTGCATATCAGAAAACAGTTCTGACTGCATTTTTATGCGAAAACACGCTGCCATTCAATTTGGCACCACAGTTAGTTGAGCTATCTAAGCATCTTGCAGGTGATAAGTTAGCACTTTCTAAATTGAAAATGTCCAGGATGACTGCAACTTACATCAATACACATGGTACTGCAAAGTGCATGAGAAAGGAGTTAGTCCAACAGTTGAAGGGAATTTTTTTCTCCTTGAACATAGATGAAGCTACGAATAATGCAATGGACAAGATCATCAATGGGATGGTACAATTCTATGATGAGGAGCAAAAGGAAAAAGTTACAGATCTTTTTGGATCAAAAAAGAAAATGTTGCCATGGCTGTCAACATTTTCCAAAAGGTGAAGGAACTTCTTTCAGAAAATTATTTAGCCTTCACTCAAGGGATAAGTTGTCTGATGGATAACTGTAACACAATGCGGGGATGTAGGGGCAGAGTGGAGAATTTAATGAGAAAGGAAAACCCAAATCTTCTGGATATTCATGGAGATGTTGTGCATATAGTGCATAATTCTGCAAAACAATTTTTTCAGAAATTCGATATGTTTATTGAGTGTTTTGCAAGCAATGTTTATTATGACATTCAGGATTCTCCCAAGGCCAAACAGTTATTCTCTGAAGTACAAGTTTTTCTAAATTCAAGTTCAGCGAAGCAAATTTTAAGGCCCACTGAAACACGTTTTCTGCAGATGTTAACCACTTGCGACAGACTCCATGAGTTATGTGATGCCTTGATTGTGTATTATTATAGCTTTTTGTCAAGTGAGCAACAGAAGAGTGGAAGTGTCGATGCACTTTTGAGTAATGTTTATAAGACTCGAAAATTGTCTGATGATCAGCACAGCCGCATACATGTAATTCAGCCCCATCTTGCAAAACAAAAACAGACAGAAGCTGGTAAAGTATGAAAAGACAGAATTTTACTTTCTCTGATCCATCTCCAGGAAAAATTCTCATTGTTCCTGAACTTTTACAGAGGTATATTGTCAAAGTTCCATTCATTCATAAAAATGTTTCAATGTGAGGCACCTATGGATGCACTGAATCCACTGGGAAATGTTTGTCCTGTGCAAGGAATTTTTGTCATCATTCATCAAAGTTGAATTTATTCCAGAGAGCAGTATGATTGAACTTCTGAGTGTTGATGTCAAAAATACAGAAATACAACTTGCTGATAAATTTTTGAGTGTTGGAAGGTTTGCTTACTCAGAAGCACAAGAGTTGCAAAAGAAGAAAGTTAATTGGATCTCTGCATTTTATAAAAATTTAAGACGCGCATATCAAAATACTGCAATATATATGATGAAAAACTTGCCGCTCAATAATAAAGTGTTGATTTGGCTTTCGGTACTGCATCCAAAGCAGCAGAGAAGCAACATAACTTTATCACCATTTGACAAATTAAGCAAGTGCTTGCCTCAAGTAATTTATGATTCAGATAGGAGCTTTCTTTTAGAAGAGGTTTGAAGGTATTCACTTGATAATGCTATAACAGAGTTGGAAGCCACAGGAATCTGTCTTGATGATAGTTCAAGGATAGATTGTGATTGGTGGTCACATATTTTTGATTTGAAGGAGAGTGATGGTGTTACTATAAGGTATAAATATTTAGGAATTCTTGTGAGAGCTCTATTGTCTACCTTTTCTGGTCCTCTGGTTGAAGGGACATTTAATATCATGGATGACATTATTACAGATGATAAAAGTTGTCTCACTGTGGAAAATTATGAGGCTGCTTCTATTGTGAAATACAGCTTACGAAGAAAGAAGATAAAGTCTGTAGAATTAAAGCCCACCACGCAGATGTGTAGTGTAATTCATTCTGCCTATGCCTCTTACAAGGAATTCCTATCAACAAAAGGAAATAAAGTCTCAAATATTCCTCAATATGAAATTACTAGGAAAACAACAAATGTTCCCACTTGCTTAACAAAGCAGTTGTGTCCTAGTAATTCCATTACCAAACATATTGCTTTTAAAGAAAGTGCAGCAACTACTCTTCCTCTTGCACTTACCAAACCTATTGATTCAAAAAAAGGTGCACCAACTACTCCTGTCCAGCATACAAGAAAACGACCTGCACCACAAGGTACTGCTGAAAACTTGCCTGTTAAAAATTCCAAGTGTGCCACAATGACAAGTTTTTTTTTAAAGAAATAATTCACCTATTAAAATTTGTGATGGTTACTATAAAACTGGGATCATGGTGAAGTGAATTAATGAAACGAGCTCTCTGTGTACACAACTGCAGTTGGACACGCAAAATCTTGATTATAATTTTTTTTATCCTGATGCAATTTTACAATTTAAATGACTCTTTTAAAAGTGTGCAACACTTATTTGATTCAACATAATTTACTAAATATTATTTGAAACATCTTCCATGGTATGTTATGTATTAATTATTACAATTTCAATAATTTGGTTAACATATTTCTATTATGGGCTTAAAATGCTGTATAAGCAGCAAATATGTGGATTGGATTTGAATATTATGCAAGATCTTTTTTTTTTTTTCTTTTGCAAGATAAAGAATTTTGGAGATTTGTTAAATTTCAACTGGTAGTTCCTACCTAATAATCAAATTTAACTTTCCAATTACAATTTGCATGCACAACAAATTTGTTTACATGTATATGCATTAATGTTCGGTCGTTTTATGCACTTTTGATTGAATAATGAATTTTAACCACATATAATATTTAATGTATATTGTGTTTATGTCTGAGTGCTCATCGTGGTGGTGGTGGGAGGGGGGGGGAGGGTGTATTCAAAATATTTTCAGTCTTGGCCACATCTCACAACTTGCACCCATGGATTCTTCTTTGGTGTTGCATTTAAGTACCATTTGTCCAAAGAATATAAAATAATGTTACATTTACACCAAACAGAAGTCATCGCTCTTTCCATGTTAATAAGTGAGTTACGGAAAAATTCTCATCGGCTGCCACTGGGAATCAAACCCAGGGTCTTTCAGTTTACGCGCCAGACAAAAATTCTCATCGGCCACCACCGGGAATCGAACTCAGGTCTGGAAGACCCTGGGTTCTATTCCCAGTGGCAGCCGATGAGAATTTTCTGTGACTCACTTATGAACGTGCAAAGTGTGATGACTTCTGTTTGGTGTTCCTGATCCAAGTCGAGTGTATGAATTAATGTTACATTTCATGCGTAATATTGTGGCTGCAGTTTTTTTTTTCAGAATCGCTTTTTTCTTGTTATACTGTCTTTGCTGCGGTATGAAGTTACTGATGTACGAGCCGTTCAATCAAAGTCAATGTTTCTCTCTTGCATTAAATAATACACGAGGCTAGTTTCTGTTGGTAGCATGCATTGGGGTTCGGCTAAGTGGCCACTGGAAAACTGGTCAGTGTCTGGACCTACGCTTTTTTAACAATTTTTATTCTACTGATGTCATATTCATAACGTTGACATATTAAATCAAATTAATAATATTGCGCCTCTACTTCTGCACTAAATATTAATTTATAGGCCTTGGCCTTCTTAACGGTTTTCATTTTACCGATATCATGTTCACAAAGTTTTCACATCAGGTCAAGTTAATAATATTGCACTTTTACTCAGGCACTAAATATTAATTCATAGGCGCTAGACCTTTTTAACAGTTTTTATTCTACCGATGTCATATTCATAACGTTTACATATCAAATCAAGTTAATAATATGGCAATTTTACTTGGGCACTAAATACTAATTCATAGGCCCTTTAAAGTGTTGAGAAACAATCTGTTGAGTGCCTTTTGTTGGGTTTTTTAAAATGTTTACAAATACAAAATATCTAGGTTATAACTTAAAATCTTCTAAAAAGGCCTGCCGCCTAGGTATCTTGCAAACAGCTGAAAAGGCCTTGAGGAATAATCCATTGAGTGCCTTTCATAAGGTTTTATAAAATGTTTACAAATACCAAATATCTAGGTTGTAATTTAAAATCTTCTGTAAAGGCCCATGGGCTAGGTGCTTTGTAAACAGCTGAGAAATGTTTCGTAGAGTGCCTTTGATCAGGTTTATAAATGTTTTCAAATACCAAATTTATGAAAATCATTTTCAAATGAATATAAAGAGGAGATAAACAAATTATTATTCCTTTCTTAAAAAAAAAAAAAAGGCCGTTGGTAGGACGATACCATTGGACAAATCGGCATTGGACCAATCGTACCATTGGGCAAATCGGCATTAGACTAATCATACATTGAATGAATAGTCCATTGGACCAAGCAGCATTGGACTAATCATCATTGGACAAATTGTCCGGGACAGTTATATTTAATCCCACTTCTTTACTCTCATCAGCAAGTTCCTGGATCATAGTATGCAGCTGTAAGAAGGTACTTGCAAAAATGTCAGCAAAACAAAAGTCAGTTAAATTGCTCCCATTCACCTTTATTCTTTTACCTTCCCAGTTTAATGATTGAAAGACATTCTTATTGTATAGGGGAATACTTATCACTTTTTGCTCATAGTGAATTGTCCACAAGTGTCGTAGCCCAAACTTTGTTTTTCGTACAAAAATTTAATTAATAATTCAGTCAATAGTGTTACATTGTTTTCTGTTCTGTCTAAACCATATTTTTTGTACAAAAAATAAAAAAATAAAATAAAAAGTGGTGATTTTTAAAAACTATTATACTAATATACAGTACCTCAACTAGACACCACTTGGTGTTTCACATCACAGGCAGCTACATTTTGTGTGTTTCAAGTGTTTGCTTTAAAGCATCACCAAAAAAGTGCCTCCTTATTTCGACTGTAGACAGAAATATGTGTTTATGTCTACATGCCGATGACATTCTTCTCCAGAAACACAAGTGAAACATGCTGTGATCCACAGAGACATGCAAGCATGCAGTTCACCCAGTCTGGCATCTCTCACAGGACCCCTTTTCCAGCAAAGCAAGTGAAGCTTAGCTGTTTTGAGAATTTGTAAGTATTGTGGGGGCATTAAAGGCAGCAGGAAAGGAATGCAGCAGTTTGGAACAAGTCGTTGAAAGGAAAACAGTGGTGAGCAGATAGGCGCTGAGTGCAGAGATGAAACTAGAAAAACGGCACTTTGGATGCACCATCCATGTGACTTGAGAGAGGCACAAAAATCCTTTTCCAGCAGTGAGATCTTCAAAGCCCAAATTTTTCAACTCAAATGACATTGAACGTGCGTCAGACTTGAGCTTCACACTCAGCTAACAGCTGCAGTGTATCTGTGATGAAAGCTGCAATGAATTTGCAATGGCCATTACCATAAATCAACTAAAACTCCATATATTTCATAAGCGGACCTGAATAACATCACAAATCTGACACTCTTTTCCATTGGCGTAAAACTTGGGGACATGCGTGCGGAGGTGTTGTTATTTTTTTTTTTGTAAATATATGTATAAACATTTTATCATTTAAATTAACATGTATAATAATATCATATTACATTCATATCCTTTACTAGTTAATTATTCTAAAGTGCTATTGTTAATACGTGCTTAGGCAGCATTAAATTGTGCGTCCGTGTCATGAAGCTATTATAGTGATCAACAGGCATTGTAGCACCAGAACTAGAACATAGTGGCATATCGATCCTGTTTTTCTGATGCCTATTATTAAATGTGTGTGACAGTGAATACTGAACTTGGGCTGTTTTTCAGCACGTGTGTCATGATTGTCTAGCTGACAAGGTGCAGCTGTCTAGAGTAAAATCTGGGTCCAACAGCTACTCAAGAAAGGAGGGTTATCCATAAACACAACACAACATTCACAACACAAAAGCCAAACATTGAAAGTTTTTCATGACACATTGTGGGGTTTTCTATTTCTTAGCTTTTTCTTTACTTCATTTCAGTTCTCATCATCACCCTTCTTCCAGTAAGAAGAATCAGCAATATTGCCAGAAAATACATATAGGAAATCTCCCAATACCACAACCACAGCATTCTGCAGTTTTGCATTGAAGAGCTTGGGAGATATTATGTCACCTTGTCTGACTCCTTTTCCAGTTTTTATATGTGCTGTGTCCTCAAATGGTTGAACCTTTGCATTTGTGTTTTCACAGATGGTTTCAACAATATTAGTGAATGCATCCTCAGTACCACAAGATTTCAAGGACATTATAACTGCCAATGGTTTCATAGAATCAAAAGGCTTTTCTTAATCAATAAAAGCCATACATAGTTGAAATTCATATCCATTTGCTTTTTCAATTAATTGTCTCAGTACATGAAAATGATCTATAGTGCTATAACTACTCCTAAATCCAGTTTGTTTTCTTATTTGAGTATGTCCAGTGTTACCTTCAAGTGATGTGAAAATTTTGTAAACAATTGATGGGAGGTTGATGTGTCTGTAGTTCGTGAAATCATCAAGGTCCTTTTTTGCAGAATCACTGTAGCATTGTTTCAGTCATCAGGAATCTTCCCTTCATTGAGGCATCTAGTGAAAACTTGGGCAAGTGCAGTGTTTATTTCTTTGCTGGCTTCTTGTACAATGTCCATGGTAATTCCATCTTCTTTTGAAGGTCTTCTCCATTTCATGTTCTTAATTGCATGGCCAACTTCTACCAGGAGAAACTTTTATACCAGTATATTTCTTTATGTCTGTAAGAGATGTATCAGGTAACCACAAAAATATTTGCCGTTTCTGGAGACTGAGACAAAGTATAACAGTTTATGGATAACCCTCCTTTCTTGAGTAACTGTTGATATAACCCTCCTTTCTTGAGTAGCTGTTGATATAACCCTCCTTTCTTGAGTAGCTGTTTATTTATATCCATGTGATTAAATGTAATAGAAAACCACTTTATTCATCAAAATAATTACCATGGGCATCAACAACATTCTGCCAACATGTTAACAAATTATATACAGTGTTACTTGGATAATTCGAAGCTGAAGGGATCACAAAAATAATTCAAATTATCGACAAATTCAAATTAGGCAAGTTTGAATATGGGCACATTCAAAAATCACTTCGAGTACTGTAAAAAACAACTTATTTATTCATAACATACAAAAAAATACAGTGCAGTAAATTTCTATATTTTTTGTAAAAAAACGTGAAATTTTGGCCTGCTTCTTAGAATTTATGTTATGGGTGTAAATTCCTAAAGTTTATCGAGTGAATGAAATAGAGAGTCACATACATTCTGCTGTCCCTCAACAAACTTCCTTAACTGTTAGAGGTGAACCAAGGCCTCCACTGAATTTGGAAGGTGCTCTTGAGGAACTGCTGGCCATTCCAGTTCTTCATCTGAAGATACACAGTAGGTCTTCGTATTGAAAACGTCAGCCAAGATCTCATCATCTGTGAGCTCACCACAAACAGCTAAATTGTCATCAATGCTCACAAAAGCCTCATATGGTACATCACAACCTACGTCTTCCCAGTACTCCACAGTGGGTATGATCTCCTCACCACCATTATCTTGATGTAGTTGAGACTCATCATCAGGGTGCTGGAAGCCTGCTCTTCGGAATCAGTTGGTTATAGTTTCAGGTTTAACTTGTTGCCATGCACTGCGAGTCATACGACCAGATTGTAGAAGGTCGATTTTGAAGCGATCTTGTGTATCAATACCTGATAGAATTGTCTGGACTACGTGGCTTTGGTAGAAGTGCTTAAAGTTCTTAATCACACCCTGATCCATGGATTGAACTACTGGTCATATTCGGCAGAAAGAACAAAACCTTTACATTTTCCTGCAGAGGTATGGTGTTATGTGCTGTACAGTTGTCAATAAACAACAAAATTGTTCTGTTTTCTTTCTGAAATTTTTTATCTATTTTTAGAAGCCATTTCTCAAAGATGTCACTCGTCATCCATGCTTTTTTATTTGCTTCATATTCAACTGGCTTAGTTTTTACATTTCTGAAGCAGCGTGGGTTAGCTGATTTGCCAATCATTGATAAAGGAAGTTTCTGTGATCCATCCATATTAGCTCTGACTAAAATCGTTACCCTTTCCTTGCTATGTTTTCCACCACTGCTGCGTTCACTTTTAAAGGCGAATGTTTTGTCTGGGGTACATTTGAAAAATAAACCTGTTTCATCGACATTGGAAATGTCTTTAGGGGCTGTGTTCCCAATAATTTCTAACAGTTCTCCCTTCCACTCATTAGCTGCTTCTAGGTTAACATCTACGCTTTCCCCACAAATGGATTTAAAAGAAATGCCATTTCTTTCTTAAAATCCATCAAGCCAGCCAGTACTGGCCTTAAAATAATTTTTTTCCGATTTAGTTGCAAATTCTTCAGCTAAATTTAGCTCTAATCAGGGTGCCACTTAGTGGATTGCTTTTGCCATGTGTCTGCTTAAACCACTTCAACACGCTCTCCTCAACATCAGGATTGTCCAGTTCTCTTACCCTTTTCCTTTCTCCACCACAATGCTAAGTCCCAAGAGTATTCAAATTTTTATCCTTATCTTTTAGATAAGTGGATAACGTATTGGGAGGAATACCAAAGTCCTTTGCAATCTGAGCCATTTTTTAAAATCCCGTTTCCACTTCATGAATCACTTCCACCTTTTGAGCTAAAGTCAATGTTATGTACTCACCACTGGTTGATCTACACAAAGACATGATGAAAAACTTAGGTACAGCAGGTTACAGCACTATTCATAAACACAAACAGACATTAAAGCAACCGGAGCAGGCAGTTACATTGTTCACTTCGCGTAAATGCAAACAAACTAAACATCTACAGTTGCAGCCTACAGCGGAAGTGTCGTGACCTTGATTGCTTCCCGCCACTCACCACCAGCTACATGACAACAGCTTTCAGGTAAACCTAGAGCGGGCAGAATTGGCGCTTGTGACCTAGACCTCGTAGCAACACTCTGAACTTCATCCAGAACAGTACGTACTCATTTTGAAAGCTAATTGTGGAAAATATGAGATTACAAAATTGGAGTTTTCTTCGAATTAAACAAAAAAAAGTTCGAATTAAAGGTGTTTTTAACATTATTTATATAGGAAATTCAAGGACCAAATGAAAAATTCAAATTAACCAAGAATTCAAATTCAAAACGTTCGAATTAAACAAGTTACACTGTATATATTTGCTATAAAATGTGAGGTCATAGGAAGAGAAAAAGTTTTAGAGGGCAGCGTGCAACTCGTCAAAGTTGGAGAAGTCATGTCCACGCAAATGATTGTCGAATGAAACAAACAAGTGATAGTCTGAAGGAGAGATATCTGATCAGTAAGCTGGATGAGACATAAAAGCTCCCACTCAAGTTCTTTGATATTGTTTCTGGTCAGTGAAGAGAAGTAGACATGAGCATTACCTTGAAGGAGCAGAACTCTCTTTCTGTTGACCAGTGCTGCTTCCTACTTTTTTAGGTCCTCATGCACACTTTTCACTTGTTCACAGTACACTACAGTGGTGATATCTTGGCTGTGTCGCAAGAGTTCATAATGAACAACACCACGTGCTGCCCATCATACACAGCATAACTTTACGGGGATGCAGTGATGGCTTCGATGTGTGAGGAACTGAGTCACTGATAGACAACCAATGTCTGGAACATTTTGGAGCGCTGTACTGAACCCACTTTTCATCACGTGAGTACCCTATCCAAAAATGGTTCCTTGTCAAAGCGAGACAGCTATGTAAGTCAAGCTGAGACACATTGCTGTTTGTTCACTGCAGACAATTTGTGGGGGACTCACTTAGACAATTTGTATGCCTTACCTAAACTCATATTCCACAAATTCAATCAAATTCCATCATTACCCATTTCTCCACAAATTCAATCATTACAAGGCATTTCTTTTGCTTCCTCAAAAAGTGGCAAATATTTTCTGTTTACTAGATGCCATTGCTTTCATATAGTTTTGTGTAGAACTCTTAACTCTTATCACAATTTCACTTCTTTTTCTTGTTATAGTACCATCTTCTTTATGGAGCTCTTTAATCTGTTTCCTTCCATTACCGAGATGACCTTTTGTTTTCTTCAAGCATTGGTAGTTCTCAATTTCTTTTTTTACTGGTTCACAATTGAATTTTCTTATGTCATCAGTAGGGCCATATAAATTATGCAAAAATGTGGAATTCTGCATAATCTGCAATTTTCCGCATGTGTAATCTCCTGCACTTTGAAATTGTCAACACATTTGCAAGTGCCAATATTCCAATAAAAAATCTAAATCATCCGAAAGTGAGAGAATTCCTTACTAAGAAGGTCATAGGTGCAAATCGACCTACTTGTGCTAATTATTCTCTATGCCTGAACTACCTGCCGAAAGTTTTTGAGGCCAAGAAGAAAAAAATAAAATAAATTCTCAAGTCAGCAGACCTGCTCTGCATTGGTTTTGAAAAAGGTAGAGACCACAAAGACAACTACATACCTGTCAACCTGTATGGTTTGCTCGTACTTCGTACGTTTTTTTTTACATTTTTGTTCGTGTACGGCCGTACAAATGTTTTGTACCTTTTTTTACATCTCTGAAAAGCTTTTTTTGTTAATTATTTACATTTACTGGCCCTATTCTAAAACTTTTTTGCGGATATAATACCAAACGTTTTACGTTCATTCCATGGCTCATGCAAACGTAGCTGAATCACGGCGACGGGCGATGTTACGTCGCAGATTTTGTTTTGGTTCTGCAGACAAAAATGATATCTCCAGAACCCAATTGAAGCTCCTCTTGCGGACTTCCGATCATTGATGCAAGTTTTTCGTCTTCGGACGAAATTCAATCTTCAAAACTTTTCGAAAACGAATTTAGACGAAGTGAAGATTTCTCCCGGAATGGTTTTTTTTTTTTTTCCCTCGCGATGTTTCCTTTTTCGATATTGCTAAATATGATTTTATTCCATTGTGTTTCAGTCTGAAAATGGAGGAACAACTTCCGAAAACAGAAGTTAGACGCAGCCTCGTAATCTTACATTCCTTTTCCGCGATATTCCCTCTGTTCCGTATGGTTAAGTATAATTTTGTCACATAAATGTTTATACGTATTTAAAACTGAAAACGGAGGAAAAATTTTTTTTCCGAAAACGAAAGTTGAACGGAACAGAAATTTATCCCATAATCGTAAATTGGAAGCACAAAAAATTTCGACAAAGGAAGCTAAAAGCAGCAAATGTTTCTTCCGAATTCGCTTTTTTTATGCGATGTTTTCCCTGCACTGTATTATTGTTTAAACATCATTTAATATATAAGATCGAAAATAAAGAAAAATGTCTCGAAAATGGAAGTAGGACGGAGTGAAAGTTTTTTCCCTTAATTGTAGTTTTTTTTTCTAGAGATGTTCCTTTTTCCTGTATTTTTAAATAAAATTTTATTCCATAAATTTCTTAACATAATTATATTCCATAATCAAAACAAGCAGCTGATTTGAGGCACATCAAATTCAATGATCACGAGGTGCAGCACGATGACATCATGCTAGCAGTAGGCCTCTTCATTAATGGAAGAAATGGAACTTAATAGTGCAGATAAAAAGTTATTTTTTGCAGATCTGAGAAACTTTTATATAGCAGTAGCATACCTGCCAACTTTTAAGCATAAAATTTAAGCATTTTAACTGTTCTTTTCGATTTTACGCATAGATCGTTATTTTTTACGCGTTTCCGTATATTTATTTTAAATCTTTCTTGAGAAATATTTGTTAATGTTTCAGTTTAAATCATACCTGCCAACTCTTCCGAAATTTGGAAGTTTTCCGTTTTTCTATACGGTCTTCTGGTTTTCTGGTCGGAAGAACTTTTTTTCCGGATTTTTAAAATTTTCTGTATTTTTTGTTAAAAATATCCCTATAAATAAAATATATAACAGAGATGGGAATTTTGTGCCTTTGTGTGCCAGAACACCCGTGCCCTGTCGTCATCATCAAGACTTCGGTACAGTAAATTCTCCATGCACACTGTTATGCTTGACGCTGAATAAAGATTCAGAGACTCCAACTACTGCGGATTTTACGTAGTTACTATGGAAATAGTCTGTCCTCTACGGTCGACGGAAAACATCAAGTATGCTATGATAATAGTCGGTCCGCTACAGACGATGGAAAACATCAAGCATGCTATGATAATCATCGGTCAGCTACGGACGACGGAAAACATTGAGTATGCTATGGAAATCGTCGGTCCATTGAGGACGACGAAAAACATCGGTCCGCTACGGAGGATGGAAAACATCGAGCATGCTGTGATAATCGCCGGTCCGCTAGGGACGAAGGAAAACATCGAGTATGCTAAGGAAATCATCGGTCCACTGAGGACGACGGAAAACGTCGAGTATGCTATGGAAATCGTTGGTCCGCTATGGAAAATGGAAAACATCAAGCCTGCTGTGATAATCGTCGGTCAGCTACGAACGAAGGAAAACATCAAGTATGTTATGGAAATCGTCAGTCCACTGCGGATGACGGAAAATGTCGAGTATGCTATGGAAAATCGTCGGTCCGCTACATACGATGGAAAACATCAAGCCTGCTATGATAATCGTCGGTCCGCTATGGACGACAGAAAGCATCGAGTATGCTATGGAAATCGTCGGTCCACTGTGGATGATGGAAAACGTTGAGTATGGTATCAAAATGTGATATAATTTGTTTGTATTATAAACATCTAAAATTTATAAAATGCACAAATATTTGCATTTATTTTTACTTGTACATAGCTAAATTCATTATAAATATTGTTTGCACATAGTTAAAAAAATAATTATATATGTTGTTCGCGCATAGTCTAAAAAAATATTAGGAATGTCATTTGCGCGCAATTTTACGCATTTGAATTTTCTCAGGTTGGCAGGTATGCAGTAGTGCGAAAGATGGTGGATAAATTTCCATTTGAAAATCAGGTGCTGAAAGACCTGAAGTACTTGACCCAACCCTCAAAAACAGCCTGAAGTACACACATATTTGCAGATTAGCAGACACCTTTGCTCCACACTTTGATCAGGAAGCTCTAAAGGATGAGTTTAGTAACTATTGTGTGATCTCTTATGACTGTGTGCCTGTACTGATAGACAGTGGCCAGAAAAAGAGCTTTTGTAGCTACTACCTGGATATTATAAGTTTGAGAACAAGTACTAGTGGCATCTGCGTCCCAAATCTTAAGTAAGTATTCAGTGACTACTTGCTTTACATCACAATAATGCTGGCTGTAAAAGATCTTTCTCCATGATGAAGAAAATCCATACAGGCTGTAGGAAGTCCCTGAATGCAGATACACTGACATCTTTTTTACATTGTAAAATAAACATTGACACTTGTGTCATTGGCTTTAAACCCACTGATTACATTTTGGGAAAAAGCAAAATATAGATGTGTGTAATATAATACAACACACTCTAAGATTAAATTGCTTAAATATGCAAAAAATTAATACACGTACATCAGTTGTTGTTATAAAACTGTTGAGCTTGTAACATTTGTGTAATACATTTTGTGTGTAAGGGTTATTTAGTCTTTGTTAAGTTTTTATTGGTCCAATGTACAGGTTATCACCTCAAGAGGTTGACAGGTATGCCACTATGTTTTACATATTCATGCTGTTCCGCAATTTACAGATTTGGCAGTGATATTTGCTTACCTACTAAACAGCGTTCATGTTGAAACTGTCCAATCAACTGCAATTTTTCAGGCCTTACAAATATGGAGAATGATTTCAACAAAGTGTGAACAATCTTAACTGACAATGTGACCTACATGACTTAAGCTTACAAGGAAATGCCACGTACTCTACTGCCTAATTCAGTGCACATGGCTTCCAATCCTTTTATTGTAAACCTTACCTCTGTTCAATGTTGTGTGCATTTTACTGAAGTGGACAAGTTTACTGGGTGCTTTAAAAAGTTGTTCAAGCATTTTCTTGCAAGAAAGTGGCATTACCTACAGTTTTTAACAGAAAGAAACTAACAAGGTAAACTATGTCCAGTACCCTTGATAACATGCTGGAATTCTTGCCTCGAAACACTGCAGTACCATGCTACATACTGGAATGTTTATATAGACTTCTTCGACAGTGAAATGGAACTTACTCCTGATACTTCCAGTCTCATTGTGTGCAAGTCCCTGATGGAAAGTAAATATCTGTAAAGACTTTCAGTTCATCACAAAACATGCCCAATTCCTGATGGACACGCTGTTCTTCTTCGAAACATGTGGAGTGTCTATTCACAAGGCATACAACAAGGTACTCAATCTGTGATCCAAATTACAACTAAAATCGAAGGCAACCTTTTCTCGAACAACTTCATGTAATTTGTTTCTGCAAGAAGTGTTTCACAAAACCATAGCACAGTTGGGCATTTACTACTGCCCAGAAGTAACCATCTCCAAAAAGCGAGGACCCAAGTTTTGCCAACCTGGTTTGAAATTTATGAAGGCTGCACGAGTGTTTGACCCAGATCAAATGGGCAACCTAGATATTGATGACGAATAGTGTCCAAATTTGTAAAGGTTTCAACAACATAGGATTTCTAAGAGTTTTTCAACCGTTTAGAGATGCAATCAAATTATTTTCTAGATCCTTAGTAATTACAGAAAACAGCTTTATTGCCAGCCCTGGCTCTCATTCTTAGTATTCCAGGAGTTGACCTGTCAAAAACACTTGATCTTGCTGCATAGAAGGAGTATGTAAAGGAATGTATGGTTCCTGATGTAATCAAATTCTGGAATTCAAAAGCAGTTTCAGAGAGATTCCAGGACTAACACGAAAAGCAAGGCACATATTCTCTGTGTCACCTAATTCTGCGGACTGCAAAAGAGCAATGTCATTCTTTGAATAAAGCTCATGTTGAGAAATGGCTTCCTAGTTTAATTGAATTAATAATCTAAAGCATTTTTTATGGGAATTTTACTAGGAAATTTTTTACATTAATAGCAAATTTTCGGAGAAAACTCTTCTCCTTCTTCAGGCTGTCTTGTTGTTGTCACTTTTTACTTGTCACTATCACGGTTATGGTTTACCTTGACGGTTACGGTTAACCTTGACGGTTTAGGTTATTTTTCAACAAATCCTGCCAGATGTTAGGCAGGGAAAATCCTTTGCAGTCATTGATGATGGAATTTTGATTTTTCTCAATCTCTATTCCTTCTTTCAGTTTTCTTTTTTGGAAATTGCTTTGGAAACTGATTACTTTAAGGGAACTCCAATCCATGCTGTGCCCAGTTTCTCTAACATGCCTATCTAATCCAGTCTTGTTGGAGCAATTTTTTATAGCTGCTTTATGCTCAGCTACACGAGTTTCTAGTCTGCGACCTGTTTCACCTATGTAAGATAGTCCACAACTACAATTTACTTCATAAACTACTCCTTGCATTTTTAAAATATCTTCTTCTCTTTGAACTATTTTAGGGAACATTTTTTTAACTTTGTTCTCTAAACTTGGAGCTAGCCTAATATTGTATTTCTTACTAATTCTCTTTAAAGACTCAAAAATGTCATGTTATGACTAAATATTTACAAAACAAGGACAGAGTTTACACGAGTTTTTGGCTACTGGATGAGCATCTCTTTATTTTAATAAACTGTAATCATCATTGTGGTAATGATTATTATGATTATGGAAATATTCTATCACTAAAATAGTCTTTGTTTTTGTAACCATAAAAAGGAAGCAAATAAAGTGTTTGGCAAATGGATATTTCATTCAAAGTGTATTACTATGCATGCATATTCATTAGTACAGTATTTTTCCAAGTCCACATATTTTCCACATAATTTCAATAAGTGGCCGCATCAATGCTGAATAATTTTGAAAATATTGCCGCATAATTTATAGGGCCTTAGTCATCAGTGATATATTTTTCACACTGTCTTATGTAGTTTTATATATTACATTTTCAGGGCTTGAAAAATATCTGAAAAGTTACATGCCCAGCTGGGCAAGTGCAGAAAATATTTACTTGCCCAGAAGTAAAATCTACATGCCCAGAAAAATGTTATCTTTTAAGATAACAAAACAGAAGCCTCATTTTTTTTAAGTTAAAAATTATGCTAACTTTTTATACATCTTTTGCATCACCATTTTAAAGTGTCTGTGTTCAAAGTGCACAAAAGCATATATCTTAAGTTTTAAGAAAGATAATCGATGGCATTTGAGAAATTTAGTGATTATGCCATTTTCAAGAATTTTTAATATACGTCCTGTGTTTTGCAAAAAAAAAAAAAAAAAAAAAAATAGTCATAGTTAACTGTACAGCAGTTTAAGTAGTTTTCAACAATTTTGAATATAAAAATTATTTACCTTTTTCTCTTGTGCAAACATAAGTGATTTTGCATTATAAAATATCCAAAGAATTGTTTAGAAACAAAGGCGATCCTTATGTTTTCGACTACTGTTGTGTGTACTTATAGTTATTAAACTATATTATCACCTGGAACCCCCCTCCCCCCAACACACACACACATCCCTTGAAAAAATTGCTGGTGATAATGACAATTTTAGGATGGTTTTGGCAAGCAGTGCACCACATAATAGTCTTGTTGTCATTTGACTTTAGCCAGTTAAACGTTTTTATCCAAGATTCCTGAACTTTCCGGCGACGTTTTATTTGCGTGCACTTTATCATAGTCCACTTTCGTAAGTTTCAATTTTGCCAATGACGCAGATTCCGATTCTGAAATTACATCACTCAATAATGCAGAAGACGAATTTGTAACAACCGCTGACAGATTGGGAATTTTACATAATTGCTTACTGTGAGATATACTCTCATTGCTGAATTTTTAAAAAAAAAAAAAAGAAAAGTCATATCCGTTACTAAATACAACTTATATCTGCAGCTAACACAAACTACTGTTCTCTCAGACAAACTACGTAAGTTATCGGTGTCAGTAATTTTTGCTCTTCTCCTGGCTAAGTGTATAAGTGTACAGGATCAATCTTAAATGAAATTTAGGCTTTGTTTCAGTAGTACCGCTGTTGTGTGTGTGGGGGGGGGGCACAGTCGGAAGCTTCCATTTCCCCTCCCTTACTCGCGTCAAGTTGTTTCAGAGACCCAACACTACCCTGGGCTGTGCAATAAATATTCTGTTATCACTCCCTCCTCATAAAGCACGGCTTTTTTGCCCATCAGTCTGCGTCCTCCTGTTTCATGGCAGTTTAAGCATTTTGTCACTAAACACCGGAGGCTAGTTTCATCCGAGGCATGCATCCCATCATTAACTGTAAACAACATCTAGAGCAAAACAATGTATGGCCCCAATTTCTGGATGTAGAGCATAATATAATTGAAGAAGCGCTATCCTCCTGGCCTTGGCATTCATTCCGTAACAATAATACAATTTCTGGTGATTTGCAGTAAAATGAAAAACACGCGATGACCGTCTTTTTTTTTTCAAGAGTAGAAAATTCTCCATTCCAAACTTCTTTTTTTTTTTCTTTAAACCTAGTTGCCCGACAGGGCAACTAGATTTCATTTTTACTTGCCCAGGCCAATAATTTACATGCCCCGGGCATCTTGGGCATGGTATTTTTCAAGCCCTGATTTTGAAAGTTGCATTTTCTTCAAGTGGTTTTTGTTTGTAGTACTAAAAACCATATAAAAAATGTTAGAACAAACAAAAGTGCGTATGGGGGGGGGGGGGGATGAAGGTAAATTAAGAAAATGTAATTTCCAAAGTAGATGGCATATTTAGACTAGGTAAAACAGTGTGAAAAAAATATCACTGGTGACATAAGAAAATTCAATTGTTCAAAATTAAAGTGTACACAACTATATGTTTGTGAGATGAATTATGGAAATTGAGTAAATATATGAAAATGGTAAATGATGAATCATAGAAACATTTCCATAAGCATAAATACATAATTTGGTACTTATGTGAATATATGTTTCCATAATTCCATCATTTACCATCTATAAAGTCAATTTTCCGTATTCATCTCTCACACATATGCATGCACTTTTTAAATTCACATTTGCATGTTGGAAATGCTTGATATGGAGTTTAATTAATGATTCATACTGTGATCAGACTGTGTTTACTTTTCCCATATTATGTTTTATAACTTCCTTTTCTTTTTTGATAGCTTTTTTCTTTCTATAATTGTTTCCTTGTAATATTAATGTTCTTCTTCCAGAGCAGATGCCAGAAGGACTGGAAAACCAAGTATCACTTCCATGGCAGTGGATTAAATCAAGCTCAGATTCAAAGATTGGGATGCCAGATTTTAGAAGCTCTACTGTTCCTGAAGGAAAAAGGTTTTCCTTCTTTTGTTCATTTGCACACAGGCAATGTGATTTTGCAAAATGGTGTTGCAAGGTAATCTTTGATAAAAGATTAATTAAGACTTGATAATGTGAATGAAAGCTAACTAGCTAATTATTTTAATTCAGATATATCATTGTAGATCTGAGTTAAAAAATATGTGTCATGTCATAATTAAAAAAAATAACTAAATGCTCACAGAACTGATGATTGGATTATGAATATTGTGTGACAAGTGTTAGCAGGAGTGGAGGAGTAGAGGTATGATATATCAGACATGTATGTAAAGCATTCATTTGCATATGAAATTTGTTCAGCTGGATTTCCAGTTGATTGGGGTTGGTTGGCTTCTCCACGATCCAAGATGATTGTATGTGTATATGCTTTGACTCAGCACTCTTTACTCCATTTATTACCCATGTGCCAGTCCACAAAATATACAACAACAATTTTGAATTTGATCAAAGCTGGCTGTGCAATCTAATGTTTTTTTTTTGTTTGTTTTTTTGCCTTTGTTTAACAGAGAAAAAGGATGTATTTTGTTCTTCAAGTGTTCTGACAAGAACCAAACAACCATCTGAAATATTTCTGTTTCAGCTATATAGAAGGTGAGGTTTTTTTTTGTTTTTTTTTGTTTGAAGAATATCATACATATACTTGGGAAATGAAACTCCTTGAAGAAATAGTTCTTCACAGATACATGGAAGGCAATACAAATGTAATTGTTAGCCCAAATGTGCCATATTTTCGCTGTTTCCATGTAGCAACTCCTTCAGGAAACTTGGAAATATTATAGTTGCATAATGTTTGCCTAGGCATTCCGTTTCTAGTGATGATTCACTTTTCTCGCACGTTTCAGGTCTTCATTGAAGCTATTGTCCTATTGCCTGTTGTATGTTTAGCTACCATTCACATCCAACACACTGCTTACTGTGGGTAGATTCAGTAGATCTTCACTTTAAGATTCAACAACATCAATTCTTTACCATTATTAATGCTCTAAATTTTTCGCCCAGTCTTTGGGCATCCTCAGGACCATGAAGACTTTTCCACTGATGTTCGTGGTTTATTTCTCATCAATGGAGTCCGATACCCCACGTTGCCATTCGTCGGATACGCTGTATTAGATACTTTTCTAAATCAAACCTAGCCGGCGCCATCTATGTTTAACTAATTCTACCTTTTTTTTTTTTATAATTTTTTCCCCCCTGTTCAAATGGTCGTTGATGTCATCTTTCCGTATTCTTCTTCTTTTCATTCCCTATCCCTGTTCCCTTGTCTTTTTCGTCGGTTTTTCTTTTGTTGTTCTTTTTCTTGTCTTATTAGCTCTTTCCAAAGGCTAGATTATGTATTAGGCTCATATGGTTACACACCCTTGTTTTATTTTTATAAATTAGGATTGATTCCTCTATTCTCATTTGTCTCTCTGATTTTTTATTTCTTTTCAGCATTTTAATTTCTTCGAATTTTGGGAATGTTCGGTGGTCAATACAGAATTGCAGTAATGCGTAAAAATGAATAATAGCCATTTCCGAGTGATTTCTAAGTCGGAATATGAACTGCTAATATGAATTCCTTCAGGAAAGTTGAAAATTTCATGTGTGTAACATATAGCGTGCTTGAACAGAAATTGGGAGGTGCAGGTTCATTTCCCGCTCCAGGGCAATGTGATTTTCAAGTTTCCTGAAGGATTTGCTATATGAAAACAGTGAAAATATGGCACATTTCTGCTAACAAATATTCTGTTATCACTCCCTCCTCATCTTTAGTCACAACTGGACACAGACTGATGGGCAAAAAACAATCACATTTCTGCTAACAACTAAAAGTAATACAAATTAGATTATCTGAACATCTTCTTTATAGTGAATCCACTCCACACAAAGATCATTTCACCTTGTGTTCCACCACTTTTGACAACCAGAAGGAAATCACTGGTCTTGATGATGATAAAGAAGAGAATTGCATGGATCCATTGACATCTGTTGATCCAAACTGAATTTTACACAGTAGCCAAGAGCTATATTTGATTGAGAAGAAGTGACTTAGCATGTGATTTGAATCTACCAAAAAATTTAATAGAGCATTTTATATTTAAATGTACAACAATATCCATTACGCACATATTTTTCGATGTGATGAGATTTAAAAAAAAAATGTTTTTCATACGCTATTTTTACAGGTAGAACCATTTAATGGTGGTTTTAACTGCTGTAACTTTTTACATGTTATATTTCCTTTGAGTGGAAAGCAATTTCTCAGTTGGAAGTTATTAATATTCGCTGCGAATATATATTACGGTAATCGAAGGCAATTCAAGGAAAAATCTTTCACGTACCTCTCGGTTGTAGTTGGTCGATGTTCAAATCTTTGCACTGTTGTTCTCATTAGATTCTTGGGTGTAGGCTTTTTTTGACTAACTTCAAAAAGTCCGCATGTTTCTTGAGTAGGATATACTTTTTAGTTGAACTACAGGAGGCACATGAAGACAAAGGAGATGTGAAAATTACTTTGGAAAACTTGAAAAATGGAAAAAGGAATCACTCGTAAAAATATTCGCATGAGGAATTGTAATCATTTGAAAAAACTTCAAAATAATTTTTTTTTTTTTTTGTCGCCTGCCTTGGGTCACTCGCGGGACCTGGTTTTTCAACCATGCAAAGATAGACGATGTAAAACTTGTCCTGTCATGGATTAATCTCACATAAGTACACAAGAATATGATGCTCCTAAATTTTGCAAAACATCACATGTGTTTGATTTGATCACATGCCATTGCCTGTGATCAAATACCTCAATCCACAGGCCATTGACATACCTCAATCCACAAGCCATTGCCTGTGGATTGAGGTATGTCGGACAGACGTCGAATCCAATTAACCTAAGACTTAACAGACACAAATCAGACATTAAATGTCTCAAAAATAAAAAAAGATATCGAAATCATTCACTTTCAGAAACATGATTTTGCAAAGATACAAGTTAAGATTTTAGCCATTGAAGAATATAAGATAGACTAATGCTTGAAAATGCATTTATTCTGCATTTTAAGACTATACTAGACAAAACCCGTAGAAATCAATGGTTAGTTTTTTTTTATTTTTTATTTTGTAGAGGATAAACTCATATGAAACAACAAATATAAACTTTATTTGATTGACAAATTCATTCAACCACTTCAGTAAAGACAATAGTCCAGGTTCGTTATTTTTTTCACTGAAGGTTTAACGACCATCATGAGCAACTCGATGGGCTATAAGCAGTCGCCCATCCCTAATTTTAGGTCACTGGTTCCAGGGAAGGGAAAGAGCCAGTGCCGTAAGACAAACACAGCATCCATGCCTCACTGGATTCGAACCCGGACCCTTCATGAATGAATCATCATAAGCCAGTGCTTAGACCACTGCGCCTTTGGGGTGGCCATGTTCATGAGAAGCATCACGACTGCACCCTTTTTCAGTCGTAAAATGTGAGGCAGAAGTCCACTCATCTTGATCGTGTGCAAAAATTCAACTGGATAGCACATTCTTTCACTCTCATCTTTAGTCACAACTGTGTTTCTAAATGTTGTTGGAATGAGATTCACGTTGCAAATACTCTTCATTCTCTCTTGTCTGAGACATATAGTTGCGACCCATTGATCGCTCACGTTTCCCAGTAAGGCTCTTATGTTTTATTATTATTATTTTTTTCTGTGGGAGAGACATTCTGTTAAGGGTAAGTATGAAATAAAGTATTTACTTACTTTAGTACTGATCACTGATTATAGAACACCACGCACACACCAAGTCTGACACTGAACTGAGTGCCTGATGCAGATAAAGGCTGCACACTTCTCCCATAGACTTTACATTTGAACTTTGCTGCCCCACCCGAATCTTTGCCCCAATCTCAGTTTTCTCTTCGCCTGGTACATCTACATGATAAGACCTTTATTTTGATACCTGAATCATATTTTTATGTTCAGCCGTTCTCTCAAAATAGGTCTTACAGAAAAAAAAAAAAAGAAAAAAGAAAGAATCATGAACTTAGCTTATTGTCTTTACTGAAGTGGTTGAATGAATTTGTCAATCAAATAAAATTTACATTTGTTGTTTCATATGAGTTTATTCTTTTCAAAAAAACAAAACAAAAAAACAAAACAAAAAAGAAAAAACTAACCATAGATTCCAACGGGTTTTGTCTACTGTTTATTTACATCTTTACATAATGGAACACGTCTTACCTACGTGAATAAACTGTGGATCGAATGAATATTAAATTGTATATATATACATCATACAGTCCAACGACATAACACAATCAGGTCTTCAAGAGTGTTCGCTGTTCCATTGAAGACTTCGGACTTTGAACTATCTCAGTCCCTCCATGCTTCCGCCTTTAACAGCACGTGAGTCAACCGCACGCTTCTCCCATAGATTTTACATGGGAACTTTGCCACCCCACAACATCCAAACCGTAGCCCCAATCTCATTTTTCTCTTCGACTGGCACATCTACATGATAAGACCCTTATTTCGATACCTCAACCATATCTTTACAATCAGCCATTCTCTCAAAATAGGACTCACAGTAAAAAACCTTATAAAATTAATATATAGATGCCCATATGGATTAAATGAGGTTTTTAATGGGAAAAGATTCACGTTTGGGGAAAATAATAATGAAATTATTTACGACCTCTTCAAACTTAGACCTATATCATCATCATATCACTAAGCTGTTCTCTGAGATTCAGAGGTTAGCTCCAAAAAGAAATACAAACTACCAGATATTTTTACTTACTGTTGTCGTATCAAACTTCTCCATTTACAGTGATCTTGACATACAACTCGGGCTTCACTGATATCCATTACACGCCGTACACAAGATCTTTTATACTTCATACTCATAATCTTTTTCTCATGCAGACACTCCTGAATCTGATCCACCTTGGCCTTCCTCTGTCTTTTCTTCCTGCCACTTAGGCTAAAAAGATTTTCTTAGTAAGCATCTCATCACTCATTCTTTCAACATGGCCAAACCACCGAAGCATGTTAGTGTCCACCTTGCTAACAAAATTTTGCTTCACATCACTCAACTGCAACACCTCTTCATTCCTCACACAATCAGACCGTGTCTTGCCACAAACCCTGCGTAAGTAACGCATTTCTTCAGCACACAAACAACTTCTATGTTTCTCCTGTAGTACCCAAGTTTCACTACCATACATCAGAGTAGGAACAATTACACTTTCATACACAGCCATGCGGTACTCTCTAGAGAACCCATCATTCCTGTGAAAACCTCCCAGAGCAGCTATGAATTTCAATGAAGAATTCACTCTCCTACTAATTTCACCATCCAATTTGTTCTCTCTGTCAACACATGCTTCCTAAATACACAAACTCACTCACCTGGTCAATCACAGTGCCATTTGTACTTACATTGCATTCAGTGCTACCAGTTCCTCTCTCAAAGACCATAACTTTGGTTTTTCCCTTTTTTATACTGTTTGAATTTCATGCGAACTTCGTACATCCGGGACAACATACTCTGCAAATCTCTTTTGCTCTCTGCCAATAAGACTGTGTCATCAGCATACAGCAATCTGCACACACGGATGTCAGCAAGACATAAACCACTATTACCTATTTTAGCATCACGCATGCACGCATCCATAAATATATTAAACAGCCATCGTGACATTACACAACCTTGTCTGACTCCTGCACCAATAGAAAACCGTTTTAATAAAACATCATTCACTCATACACAAGCTCTACTACCAGCATACATGGCTTTTATACTATTAAGTAGATTCCCAGTAACACCATATTCATTCAATACCTGGAAATAATTAATTTTTTTCTTATGTAACCAAGGAAAAGTTCATTTATAAATTATACATAAACGTAACATTCGGCGTCAAAATAATTCATAAAATGGTTTGTTCCATTAGTTTATATTTTTATTAAAATTAGTAAAAAAATTAGAGACACCTAATATTTGCTGTTGCTTGTATTCTTAAAAACAAAAAAGAAAAGAAATGAAACAGCTGGGGATAGCATAGGTGACCCTGTTGGTTGCTTTTTGCAATTGGCGATTATTTTTAAGCACGGCAACTATAAAAAAACTTTGGTGATTTGACTGGTGATTGTGAGCAGGGCCTTGCATTTGCAGGCTAGCATTTTGATCAGATACAAATTGAAATTGGTCAAAATATTAAATTCAACAGTAACATATAGCACACTCACCGAAGTAAGGCTATGCATCTAGACAAGTGTTTTTGCTAAAGTTTGTGAATCACAAACTGTACGATATGCTCTGGTATGTTTTTTTTAGTTTTTTATTTACCTTATGTATAAATTGTACATATAGTATTTGGTAGTTAAAGGTGTTTAAAATATAATTCCGTAAGACTTAAAAAATATTTTGAAAAGAGAAATAAGCATGAATATTCATCAGTTTTGTGCATTTTGGAGTGCTGAAATGTTACCATTTATTCACATGTTTCAGAGCCTGTAACTTCTAACCCAGTTTGAACCACAAGATGAAACTCACAGGTTTTGTTGAGTACTAGTAGGGGTATTCTTGGTGGGAAAAAAAATATCTGGTCCCTCTTTTGAGATATGTAACCTTGAACTCTGCAAAAGTTGAAAATTTTGCAACTTTGGGAGGGGGGGGTTGGCAAACCCAGACTTAAAGTTCTCCATAGCTGAAAAATTTACTAGCCATAGTTATTACACAAAAATTCCCAACTTGGGGTTCCAACTCCTAGTCACCTTAACAGCCCATCAAAAATGGTGATTTATGCTTGTGAGTATTGCAGATCTCAACGACATTTTAAGCAAGGTTAAAAAAATATTTTCTATAATTTTTATACATTTTCTGTAAGCCTAAAATATCTTCTTTAAGGTACTGAAAACCAAAACTTTCGATCTATAATAAGAGGAAAACAATTGCCTTTTTTCAAAACCATTGAACCATTGTGAGGCCCTATTTTGGCCTGCAGCAGAAAAAGAAAAATAAACCTATATCCAAGATGGTGGCACATAAAAATAAATTAAAAATTGCTTTGAGCTACTCACTGATAGGGTTAGACTAGGGAGGGGGTGAGGAGGGTGTATAAAATGGTCAAGCAACCACTTAATTAAAAAATTGGATAATATCATGTCGGAATGTTCCATATATAAAACACGCCATTTTGAATATTTTTTTCCTCGCCAAAATTGCAAATTGCCCGAAGTATTTTTTTCGAAACATGACAATGATGGGCAAAACAGCTAACAATATTAACAAATAAAGGTAACTTGATCACGCTAGTTACTTTAAATGAAAACTTTTACAACTCCTGGGAGGTTCAGGCTTTCAACTTTGTCCCTAACATCTTGAAACTTCTACAAAGGGATAGGGACAAAGTTGAAAGCCTGAACCTCCCAGGAGTTTACTGCATTCCTATCTCTTCTTCTACTGGGGATAACTTATACATTGGAAGCACATACAGGAGCATTAACCATAGAATTTTAGAACATAAAAAAGATGTTTCGAAAGCCAATCCTAATACTGCCTTGTCTATTTTGACAATGGAAGACACATCTGCAGTTCCTCAGTGGAATGAAGCAAAACAAATTGCTTCTTTTGACAATCGTTTTGCCCTCCGTTACCGTGAAAGCCTGGAAATTATTTTCAACTCAATGACTTGCAATTCCGAATCTCCTCTCTACATTCCGATGATCTGGAGATCAATTCTAAGTTTTGGCAACAAAAATAGGAAAAATTCAAATGTAGAATCTGGCAACAATCTTAGTTCTCCATTGGCTTGATGAAGACCTAAGATAAGGTCGAAAAGCTTCCAACTTACGAACTTTTTTGTAAAAGTTTTCATTTAACGTAACTAGCGTGATCAAGTTACCTTTATTTGTATTTTTTTCTCCTAATGAAAGGCTACATTATAATACCCACATGAAAATAATTTTAGCAAATTTGAAGTGGAGTCTCATTTTGAAAAAAAATGTTTTATTTAATAAAAATGTGGCCTCATTTTTCCATGTCTTTTGTCATTAAATTTAAAAAAAATTGTTCTTTTAATTCTGAAAAGTGCAGAAACAAGTTGTTCCCAAATGTATGAACCATGCAGATCATTTAAGAAAAAAAAAAAAAAAAAATATGGGGCTGCAACTGTTAGTTGTGAAGTTATGAATTTTTTTGTCCTACAGTGTAGTTGTGAAAAGTCAGCGCACAAAAACTTCAAAGGCAGAGCTACCCAATTTTTAAAGCGACATTACTCAAGATCTACTGGACTGGCTGACCTAAAATTTTTACAGGTTTCATATCTTGCCAGTACAATACTTTGTGCCGATTTTCACAAAAATCTGAGATGGGTGGGTGACATGCTTTGGGTGATCTGACATGGAATGACCCCAGGGTGTGTGAAAAGTTGTTATGCATATGAGGTAGGATTCAAAAGTTCCAGGACTGGATCCGTAAGTCCACAGATAGTTAGAGTTACAAAGCTGAAGCACATCCTCCTTCAAAATAAGACCCTCTTGCAACAACACACTTCTGCCAGCAGCTGTAGAGTTCGTTGAAGCACTTCTGGAACCCATTCTTTGCAATGTCCTTCAGTGCAACCAGCTATATGTTTTTCACCTCTTCTGCACTCAAAAACCAACAACCCGGAAGTCGCCATGTCAGCTCATGGAAGAGGTGGAAATACAGGGAGTCATTCCATATAAAATCATCCAGCATTTTAACGAGATATCACCCACTCATCTCAGATTTTTGTGAAAATTGGTTCAAACTATTGTACTGGTGAGATATGAAACCTGTTAAAATTTTAGGTCAGGATGTCCAGTAGATCTTGAAGTAACGCCACTTTAAAATTTGGGAAGCTGTGTCTTTAAAGTTTTTGTGCTATGAGTTTTCACAACTACACAATAGAACAAAAAATTCATAATTTCACAACTAAACGTAGCAGCCACATAATTTTTTTCTTAAATAATCTGCATGATCCATACATTTGGGAACAACTTGTTTCTGCACATTTTTAGAATTAAAAGAACACTTTTTTTAAAAATTTAATGACAAAAGACATGGAAAAATGAGGCCACATTTTTATTAAACAAAACAATTTTTTTCAAAATGAGCCCTTTCTTCAAATTTGCTAAAAATATTTTCATGTGTGTTTTAATTGCATTTTTTGAACTTACCTTTTATGTTGGGGAAGTTCGATTAACACTTACCTCACGTGGTTCATGGCATTATTTTGTATTTCCGTTATGTAGATGCGGCATAGGGTTTTTCATTCAGTTTCGGGTCCTCTTCAGTTTTTTTCCATTGGTTTTAATTGGTCTCGTTACTAAATGAGTTTTTTCCTTTGCTGCCTCTACATTCTTTTAATACGTTTGCTTTAATGTAACCTTTTGGCAGGAGGAAAAAATACTTTGGGCAATTCACAATTTTGGTAGGGAAAAAAATAATCCAAAATGGCGTGTTTTATATATGGATCATTCCGACATGATATTACCCAATTTTTTAATTAAGTGGTTGCTTGACCATTTTATACACCTCCCCCTCCCCCACAGTTCAACGCATTAGAGCGTAACTCAAAACAATTTTTATTTCATTTTTATGTGTCACCATCTTGGATATAGGTTCATTTTTCTTTTCTGTAGCAGGGCAAAATAGGGTCTCACAATGGTTTTGAAAAAAGGCAGTTGCTTTTTTTTTATTGTAGATTGAAAGTTTTGTTCTTCACTACCTTAAAGAGGACATTTTAGGCTCACAGAAAATGTATAGAAATGATAGAAAATATATTATTTAACCTTGCTTAAAATGGCATTGAAATATGCAATACTCACAACCATAAATCACCATTTTTGATGGACTTATAAGGTGACAGGGAGTAGGAACCCCAAGTTGGGAATTTTTGTGTAATAACTATGGCTAGTAGTATTGATCTATGGAGAACCCCCCCCCCCTTTCTCTCTCTCTCTCTCTCTCTCACACACACACACACATTTCAGATCATCAGCAAATAAAATAATTTACTTTGGATCTTCAGATTTTTTTCATAAGTACATAAATGCAACAAGTAGAAATATTCTACTTTCATGTGCAATCAAATAAAAGTAATTTAACCTGTTGAATGTAAAGTTGTAATAAGGTACAGTAATTTTCTTTAATTAGTTTCTCATCCAGTGCATGTAGTTACTTTTAAGAAAATCAAAAAAAAAAAAAAAAAAAAAAAAAAGGAGCGTCCAACCTAAATTCTTTTTGTATCAATAATGAAATGCTCACCATAAGTACTAATGAATGTTGAGCCCCCCCCCTTCCCCCCACACCCCAATCATTTCTCCTTACAGAATTTCAAAATAAAGTTCTATTCTCACTTGGTATCTCTGATTTTGCCACTTAAAATTTCTAGTCATTATGGATGTTTCTACTTCCTTCAGTTTAGAAAAAAGGTTGTGCATTACCAAAGACTGAGAAATATTGAGTATTACACTGATGGTTGTTCTGCACAATATAACTACTGCAAGAATTTTCTGAACTTGCACTATTGTGAACATGATTTTTTTAGATTGGTAGGGAAGTTGCCATTTTTTGCGACAAGCCATGGCAAGTCACCATCTAATAGTATTGGTACATAACATACATACATATCTCTAAGCTGTTCTCTGAGATTCAGAGGTTAGCTCCACAAAGAAATGCAAACTACTAGATAATTTTTACTTGCTGTTACTGTATCAAACTTCTCCATTTACAGCGATCTTGACATACAACTCGGGCTTCACTGACATCCATCACACGCCATACACAAGACCTTCTATACTTCATACTCATAATCTTTTTCTCGTACAGACACTCCTGAATCTGATCCTCTCATGATTTCCTTGGCCTTCCTCTGCCTTTCCTTACTGCCACTTGGGCTAAAAAGATTTTCTTAGTAAGCATCTTATCACTCATTCTTTCGACATGGCCAAACCACCAAAGCATATTAGTCTCCACCTTGCTAACAACATTTTGCTTCACATTTCACAACTCCAACACACATTCATTCCTCACACAATTAAAACGTGTTTTGGCAAATCCCCCATCCCCCGATAAGTAATGCATTTCTCCAGCACACAAACAACTGCTATGTCTTTTCTGCAATGTCCAGGTTTCACTGCCATACCTCAAAGTAGGAACAATTACACTTTCATACACAGTCATACGGGACTCTCTTGAAGACCCATCATTCTTGTGAAAACCTCCCAAAGCAGCCATAACTTTCAATGAAGAATTCACTCGTCTACTAATTTCACCATCCAGTTTGTTCTCTCTGTCAAACATGCTTCTTAAATAGACAAACTCATTCACCTGGTCAATCACTGTGCCATTTAGACTTATATTACATTCAGTACTACCAGTTCCTCTCTCAAAAACCATAACTTTGGTTTTTCCCTTATTTATACTCAGTTTGAATTTCATGCAAACTTCGTGCATCCAGGACAACATACTCTGCAAATCACTTTTGCTCTCTGCGAACAGGACAGTGTCATTAGTTTACAGCAATCTGCACACACGAATATCACCATGACATGCACCAGTATTATCTATTTTGGCATCACCATGCACGCATCCATAAATATATTAAACAGCCATGGTGACATTACACAACCTTGTCTCACTCCAGTACTAATAGAAAACCATTTTGATAAAACACCATTTACTCGTACGCAAGCTCTACTGCCAGCATACATAGCTTTTACACTATTAAGTAGATTCCCAGTAACACCATATTCATTCAAAACCTTCCACTATTTACTCGGTCGTAAGCTTTCTCTAAATCTATGATGGCAGCAAAAACTTTTTTACCAATAGCCAGATATTTTTCAGTCATCATACATAATACAAAAATTTGGTTAGTGCAGCCTTTACCAGGCATAAAACCACTCTGAACATCCCACACTTTTCTCTGATGTAAGAACCCATACTTTTTCACTAACAACCTTACCAATTACTTTCCGTGGCACACTCAGTAGGCTAATACCATGATATTTCTTTCAGTCAGTTTGATCACCTTTTCCCTTATACAACGGGACAATGATATAGCATTCTTCCAATCCCGAGGGACCATTCCGAACTCCCAGCACAACTGGCAAATTTCATTTAACCAGTCAATTACTGAGTCGCCACCATATTTCAACATCTCAGCAGTATGCCATCAACTCTTAGAGCCTTATCATTTTGGAGAGATTTTAGAGCTTTACACACCTCTTCTCTTCAGATCCCTTCTGTGCTTTCATCCTTCACTGTGACATCATCTGCTTCTGCATCAGAATCATCTTTGCTTTCCTGATCTAATAACTCACAGAAGTATTCACCCCATTTGTCACTTAACTCATTGGGCTCCCATATCATTTCCCCAATCTTATTCTGCACACAACTTTGTGTCCCCTATTTTTCCTGAGTCTCCTGTACTTCCAGAAAGTCTGTCTATCTTTCTAAAAAAAAAAACAATTCATGCATTTCCACCTTCTCCTTCCTAACTTTTGCCTTACTCTGCTCTAATGAACCAGCTAAGCGGCTAAACCAGGGTTCCCACATAACCTGGAAAACCGGGAATTCTCAGGGAATTTGAAAATTGTTCCAAAAATCAGGGAAAACTCAGGGAAATCCTGTTTTTCCGTAAAAATCAGGGAATTTTTATCAGGATACTGAAAAGTCGGGGGATTTTTTATTTTGCCAAAAAATATTTTGTTTCAGACTTTTGTAGAATATATTTCTGTATTGCTAAGTTTTAAAATATTTCCAAGTTGTTTTATCCTTCGAGGCAACCCACCCACCGATTAAAGTGCAGCTGTGCTGAGGAGTGCGTCTCTTTGCGGTTTCCCCATCTCCAGATGCTCTAAACTACAACCGAACAAACGAACGGACACGTTAAAGCGTGAGAGAAAGCCATTAATCACACACCTGTTTCGCAGGCTCTTATCTGCTGGTGTTCGCACAGAGGCAGTCATTTGTTCCTGAGTAGGTGCCCCGGTTCTCTGTGTAGACTGGGAAAAAAATTATGAAAAAGCTATTTCCTCAATTTTTTAAATAACCAAATGAAATTTTTACAGTGGGCAAGATATATGAAAATAACGTTCCATTTAAAATTTCGCTGAAATTCATTGGAAACTTTAGAAGTTGAGCTTTTTTTTCCTTTTGCATGTTCCACTTGTCTTTTATCAAAATGTACAAAAACATTTTATTTTGCCGAATGTTGGTGATCCTAATAAATTCGTCCCCCCCTCCAAGAGCAGTGTGGATGAATGTTGCAAATTGAGGGCACCTAATTTATTTTGAAAAAGGTTCGTATCACTTACGAACTGAAGCTTTGCTTTCGCAATTCTGCAGCAGAGTTGGTATAGTTGGAAAAGTAATGACCTTCAAATGTTTGAACAGGGAAAATATTTTGAAATAGGAAGATTCTTCAAAGAGGGGGAAAGATTTTTTTTTCATAGTACTTACGAGTATTTTGACAAAAAATACCATGCAATGAAGCCGGTACTATTGCATACATACCAAATTTCCCAGATTTCACGGCCTTTTTCTAGATTCGTTGTCTTCCGGTTTTACGGCCAGAAAGAGATTTTTCTTGATTCTGTCATATTTCTATTTCATAATGCATGAAGAAATTTATTTGTAGCTATTTTAAGATGATATTCCGATTACTGCAAGAACTGGCTGGTAAAGATCCAGACTTACAAATTTTGCTAGTAGACATTGGCCACCAAGACCAAAATTGTTAGTGGCCATAAAAAAAACCTCAGTGGCCAAACTTTGAAAAAAAAAATCAAATTGTATATTTCATACTAAATTATTTTTATAAAATTGCTTAGTATAATATCAGTATGTTTTATTTTTCATATTTCAGAAAAGTTGAAACTGAAGTAATAAAACAATGCAGGAGAGTGGGAACATCGCGCAGGGAGGGGAGTGAGCTTACCGGAGAACTCTATGCACTGCCCGAATTCCGGTTTTGGAAATTTTCCCGCTATTTTCAAGCTGAAATACAAATATTTATGCAGTTAAATATTACTTAACAATAATACTGGACAGAGGCAACATCGCGAGAAAAAAGGAATACGATTGCGAAAAAAATCTGAACTCTGTCGACCTTCTGTTTTCGAAATTTTCGTAAAGAGGGAATTCGGTCAAGAGGGAATTCCGTCCTCCGACAAACACCCCCCTCCCACCCATTGTGTTCACTGGTTCATTGATCTCGCGAATGACCAAAATAATAACGAAAACTGCGGAATTCCTCGATTTCGCGGAAGAATCTGATGCCTGAGATTACGGGGAAATTTTTGCGCCGTCTAACCTCCGTTTTCACACATTGTTGCCTACAGTTTCAAGCTGAAATACTTTTATGCAATATAATCATATTTAACAATAAAACTTTACCCTAAGGCAATATCGGGAGAAAAAAATTATGATTACTGTAACTTTTTCACTCCATTCAACTACTGTTTCCGAAAGTTTTGAGACACAAAATACCGTCTCCAGATGGAACCCCCCCCCCCCCCACAAGCAAATTGTCTTCAGTTTTACACTGATCCTGAGAACGATCTAAATGATGACAAAAAAACGTGGAATTCCGCGAGTCCGCTTAGAATCTCATGCATATCATAAAATAATAAAAAAATAAATAAATGAAAATTCGTAGAATCCGTAGTTTCAACAGCGAGGTCCGTAGTCAGCCAACTAAATCCGTAGAAACTATGAACATTCCATAGTAGTTCACAGATATGGAAATATTACAGTACAACCTTGAAAATCCGGAATCTGCAGATTCCGGATTTTAGAATTTTCCTATGGACTATGCTGGCTTTCAGCGAACATTCATTAAAAATAATAAAAAAAAAAATGCCTAACTTCTAGAGTTAGGCATCAAGTTTAAATCGGATTTTGACGAAATTTCACATGGGAGTTTATTTTGACGTGTCTTGGTGACTGTAAAATTTGCATTCAGTTATTTAAAAAATTGGAGAATTTTTTTTTAATAAAAATTTCTCCCAGTTGGACTTTTCCAACGCAGACAGTTGAGTTGTCCACCACCGGTTTTCATCCCCACTGCAACCTTGCGAACTACGATGATCCAACCTTGGTGCATTCTTTGTGATCAAAAACCGACGCCCTCGCCTTTTTTATAAACTTTCTTTTTTCTTTTCTGCTGTTCAAGCAGAATGAAAAAGGTGATGGCCGACTTCCGTACAACTCAAATTTCGTGCGATTTCTGTACATTTGGAGTAAATATTTTCAAAAACGTGCGAGTTCCGTACAAGTTAAAAAAATTCTGTACAATACAAGTTAAAGAAAATAAATGTTTTTTCCGTACAGGTCGCCAGAATTGGCGATTTAATCAAACATTTTTAGTCGCCATGACGATGAAGTTTATCGCCAGTGGTGACCTGGCGACCGTGAGTCTGGATCTTTACTGGCTGGTTGCGAAAAATGGGGTAGTCCGACGCCCGGGACCATAGATTTTCACATCTGGGTCATTCCATGCGAAATCGTCAGATATTGAAATAATTTTCCACCAACACATCTCTGATTCTTACGATTTTTTTTACTGGTAGCTGCCTCCAAGTTATATAAAAAAGCAAACCCTGAAAGTTTTAACTTTTATTATTTCTGATAGATTAGAAGATATTATTTTTCTGAATTTTTGTGCATAGTGGAACCGTTTCCCATAAAAACGCAAATATCTCCGTTATTTAGAATAAGAAGAAATATAAAATTCATCATTCTCTCATAATTTTTCCCAAGGTTTCAGCTTATACGTAGGAAACAAAAATTTGTGAAAACAAAAGTTAGACGGGGTAGAAATTTTCTTGTAATCGTAAATTCTTTTTCTTGCGTTGCTGCACCTCACAAGATTTGCATAAATTATTCATTTTGCATCTTTACTGTCACATTGGCAAAAAAAAAAAATTACCTAGTTACTACGGATGTAATCGTTGCCGTGCGTGCTCTATTGGTTTCAGGTTTGTCAGTGCAGGCACTAAAGCCTCTGTCTCTGTTTTGGATGACGTTATTTGTGGGGAGTTACTGCAAATGACCTGAGTGGGCTCCAGACCTTTCTAGCACTTTGCCTGATCAACATCGCACAAATGTATTGCCCTTCGTAAAGATATTGTTAAGTATAAACATGCCACTCGCCGCAGGATGAAAAATTATGTTGACAAAAAAGCGTTAGGAGGATTTTATGAGCACACGTGCACACAAAACTTTCTCCAATTGTTTCCCGTACAACTCATTTGACGTAGCGTGAAAATGAACTGTGACCTGCGAGAAAAGTTCAGTGCTAATGTTTGTGTCACAAACGTAGCCAATCAATTTTAAGACTTCCGGATTTTGGAAGTACTTATATGAATTGTAGCCTCTCAGGCAAAATGGTATTCCATATTAACTGTTAGTTTTCTCCACTTGTTGCTTCCATTATTTTTCTTTATCCCTGGGTTGAATTGTTTTGCCGTTATGGCATTAGGATCTCTGTTGACAACACTTTCAGAACCTTCTGCTTTTCTTAGAGATGATATACTCTTTCATCCCTGCTACTCTTATCTCCGACATGCTTTCTTTTAGTACTTTTTTATCAGACAGAGTACTCAACAATCCATTAAAGTAAGAGAAAGCAAATAAATGACTGCAATAGAGAATTTGCCCTAATCTCCTTCACCAACGGTAGTTGGGGGTTTAGGGTTTAACATGGGGGGGGGGGGGCTAGGCCAAGCAACCCAACAACAACAGCGAATATATTCGGTGACGCGTGTCTGATCTATAACCTTCCATAACTTCAGACAACCAACTACAGCCTCAGACGTCGAGCTGCCCCCCGATCCTAATTTACAATCTCTGGCAAACTACGACTAGCTAGCTCACCGCAAGTGGAAAACACTGCAGTGTATTTTCTTATCTCTATTTTAATTCTCTTGAGAATTTGAAAGTTGCTACTTAATTTTTCAGCATATTTGTGCAATAAAAAAAAAAAAAAAAAAGAAATCTAGTTTAAGAGAGAACTACGGACAACTGAAAGATTAACTCCTTTAAGTAACTTGTCAATATGAGGATGAAAACTGCGATGATACGGATAAGGACAGAGAAACACATGAAGCAGAGGAAACAATTTACGATCCCTAAATATGTAGTAACATTCCACACTTGTTTTTCATATATTGGTTGACAGTAATTGTGATACATTGTGTACTACATTAATGAAAACGCATTCACAGGTCCGAGGTCTGCTAATGTTCCCCCATTATTTTTAAATTTACCAAAATAATGAAAAAAACAAAAACAAAATAAATTTTGTTACTACCACGCTAACATCGGGCTGTGATTAGGGCCATCATAATTTCCATCCAGTGTTACTGTGAAACTGTTTTATTTGAGGGTGACACAGTTCGCTGTTATGCGTTGTGTTTCATATGATCTCATGAGTGTTTCCTGCATTTCCGTATGCAACACAATCTTTAAATAAACAGTTAAAATAAATAAAAAAAATAAAAAAAGACAAGGTGACAACTGAAAGATTAACTTGTTTATTTAAACACTAGCTCTACCCGAAAATAATTGATGACATTTTTCTAACTCCTTAGCCTCGCTGTCGTTATCTCCCGTTATCTTCAGGTATTTCACGTTATTTTCACATAGTAGAGTTGTATCTCCTCTCCCTCGCAAGAATTGGCACCAGAACATATGTCCCTGACTTTTTTGTTTCTAAAATTGTCATTCCTTGATCATTTCCTCTTATAGAAGTCGTAGAAAATCTTACTTTAAATCTGTGCAGTAGAACTATTTAATGTCCAAAAATCCTATCGGATATTTCGTAAGTTGTAGATATCGTTGATTAATATTCCAAAAACGGTATTCAACATCCGTTGCAAAATTTGTATGTGGTTGATATATTGGTAAGCTTACGGTGAAGAAAGTTTATATTAGTTTTCCTTGCCGTCTAATGGCTGAGCATGCCAATATTCGGCACTTTCTTTTGAGAAAATGCTAATTAAGTTTAGTGATATTTAACAGTTATGTTATTTGGATTGCCTTTAAATATAACATTAATGCACTTTCCTTCCTTCCTTCAAACATCATATCAAATGATCGTGGTCTGATATTTAATCTGACCGATGCACAGATCCAGTGGTATCATCTGCCACCAATCCAGAGGCCTACATCGACTCCCGCTGCCATTTGGCTGCAAGCCGCGATTCGCTGCCTGCGCTTTCACAGTGGCAAAGTACAAGTCGTACCCTGTATTTAAAATTTTTTCTCAGCATGTACGCAAAAACCCAATTTTTTTTACTCGTTTATTAAATTAAACTTTTGTTTAAATATGAAAACAGTTGCGACTTTCTAAGTGCTGTACTACACAGTTTTTTTACGTTTTGAAAAAAGGCTTTCTCGTTGCACGTAACTCAAAAACTAAGGAAGATAGAAATTCACGCATTGCACCAATGGATTCCTTGGATGAAATTACGAAGAAGTGGTGATTTTGGTACTTTTTAAAATCTAAACAGTGGAGATATTTGCGTTTTTACGTAAATAAGGTCGCCATGCACCGAAATTTGAAAATTAATATCTTCTAATCTATTGGAAATTTAAAAAATGGAACTTTCGGGATTTCCATATGTTGGAGTAATCTTTTCATAGAAAAAAAAAATCGTAAGAATCGGAGATGGTGTGGTGGAGAGCATCTGACGATTTGGCGTGGAATGATCCATCATTGTTTGGGATCGCATGCATGTTAGGGCTGTCCGAACGAAAATAGTTAATTGAAATATTTATTACTTTTAACTTTCCCAGGCGGCAAAGGACACACCCGAGGCGTGAGTGGAGCATTTTCGGAAACTAAGGGGGATGATAAAGACTGGAGTCGAGAGAAGGGAGAAGGACGATTTTGATTTCTGATGCTGCTGTCCAGCAAAAGTGGGAGAGAGAAAGAAACTGTGAGAGGAAGAAAGAGTGAAAAGACACGCGAGGTAAGGGATGTCATGCAGTTTTAGGGATGGGTGTCCAGCGATTTCAAAAAAATGCTAGCCTGTAAACCCGTAGATTATAAAGTAAAGCAAAATAAAAAGTATTCAAAGCTCATCTGTGATTACATTTCTCCATGAAGTATTATTACTTACCAATAATTAGGCGATCTGCATTCACCCTGCAATCTTCTGATGAAATAAATTTGTGCAGAGAGATTATTAAAGATTGAAAAAAGAGCATGATTATAGAGGTTTGCTGTGTTCACTATAATTTTTATTGAATTTTGTTGTATTTTTGGAGCATTCTGGTATGTAACTTATGTAAATGGACGGGTTTTTATTTACCATTATGGCACGCCAGGATTTAATGCAAACTTTGTCATAAGAAAATTGAAAGTCGTGACATTCATCACACACACTTTGTGAATTGCAATTTTTAATGATGAGTAAAACAGTGTTTAATCCTGAGTGGACTGATCAAAATTTAAATCCCCAGTGGGGTGACTGGCTAAGAGCTGTTGACAATGAACCATATAAAGCACGCTGTATTTTATGCTGCAAAATCTTCAGCCTAAGTAATATGGGTAGGCAAGCCATTACAAGCCATGGTCAAAGTTCCAAACATAAGAAAAATGTAAAAGCTTCTGGAACTTCACTTACTGTGAGTAACTTCTTCATAAAGAAAGATGAATGTAATAGTAATTGTATAATTAAAGGTACACCTGCTGTAGAAACTGACACTTATGTTATTGATAAACCTAATAGCAAAGTTCAGTCATCCTCCATCACAAGCTTTTTATCCAAGGAAAGTGTTTTGAGAACTGAAGTGATTTGGGCAATGAATCTTGTCATGACTCATAGGTCATATAATGCATTAAAAAATGCCTCTAGTGTCTTTCAGTTCATGTTTCCCGACAGTGAGATTGCTAAAACTGTGACAATGGGAAGCACAAAAATGGCATACTTATTTTCTTTTGGTCTTGCTCCATATTATCATCAGTTTCTTCTCCCAGAGTTATCAAACACCCATTTTGTTGTGTGCTTTGATGAAACACTTAACCGGGTATCTCAAAAATGTCAAATGGATTTTATCATCAGATACTGGTCCAATGCATCTAACCAAGTTTCCAGTCGTTATTTGAATTCAGTCTTCCTTGGTCATGCCACATCAGGGGACTTGGTTAAAATTTTTTATGAATGATTGATAGAACTTGATTTAAGCAGGTTGCGTCAAGTTTCAGTGGATGATCCCCATGTAAATTGAAAATTTCTGAGGAGCTTAAAAGAAGATCTTCATGATGAAAAGGCTTGCCAGCTCTTATACCTAGGTTCATGTGGCTTACATGTTGTGCATGGAGCATTTCAGTCAGGACACAAAGCAACAAACTGGAACTTAAACGATATATTTAGAGCTATGTACCAGCTGTTCAAAGATAGCCTTGCACGTCGTGCAGATTATATATCTATCACAAGAAGTAAAATTTTTCCGCTGAAATTTTGCCAGGTTAGATGGTTGAAAAATGTTTCTGTAGTCGAACGAGCAATTGAAATCTTCCCCAATATTAAGAAGTACATTGAAAAAACATCTCTTTCCAAGTCTGTGACTTGTGAAAGAATTGCAAGTGCTTGTGAAGACAAGCTTATTTTGGCAAAAATGGCCTTCTTCTCATCAGTAGCAACTATCCTATACCCATTCCTGAAGTCATTTCAAACAGTAAAACCAATGGTACCATTTCTGTATGATGCAGTATATGAATTGGTGTATCAGTTAATGAAAAGATTCATTAAAACTGAACTTTTTTTAGTTATATCTTCACCTGAAAAATTATTAACAGATTGATATCTGCAATGAAACCATTCACCGTAATGTTAAATCTGTAGATATTGGCATAGCTGCTGGGTGGTATCTTGCAAAAAGCAGTGCATCTGAACTCCTGAAATTGATGTTCCTTAAAGAGTGTCATAAATTCTTGATGCAAACAACTGCCAAAATATTGGAGCACAGCCCATTAAAATTTCCAATGGTCAAACATGCATCTTGTCTGAATCCAAAGTTACTGTGTTCCAATGCAGTTCTTTGTGAAAAGCATATGGACAAGATGTCGCAGATTTTTTTGAAAATAAATGTCACATCTGTTGCTGCAGACCGATCCAAACAGCAATTCAGCTCATTATGTCAGCGGTCAAAAATGGAATGGAAGGAAACTTTCTCTTCATTTTCCCAACTCAGTACTGATTTAGATGTCTTTTATCAAACCTTACTACATGACAATGAAAACTTCAAATATTTGTGAGAAGTTATTAAAATTACTTTGATTCTATCTCATGGCAATGCTTCTGTGGAAAGTGGCTTTTTGATAAATAAAAACATACTAGTTGAAAATTTGCATGACAAGTCTTTGATAGCTTTACGTACTGTCTATGACTTCATTAAGGCAAGTGGTGGTGTAATAAATGTTCCTGCATCAGTTTATTATTTCCCTGAATTGCATCAGTTTATTATTTCCCTGAATTGCATCAGTTTATTATTTCCCTGAATTGCATCAGTTTATTATTTCCCTGAATGATTTTTCATATTATATTGTGCTACAGCTGCTTCATGTAAAGATTATTTTTCTTTTTCATTTTGAGGTGTAATTAAACTTTGAAACACATTTATAGCTTTATGTTGGCAGTCATATACCAATTGCGAACATATCGTGACAGAATTTTTCAGTCAAAATGAATGAAATATAAAACTGGGGTTTTACTAAATAAATTTGAAGAATATTTTTTTTCTTGATACTTCAGGAAGATATCTTTTAGATATCCAAATTGCCTTCTCTGATCAAGATCATCATTTATGGAACTTCCTGGCTTTCCTGCATTTTTTCTCCATAGATTATGTTAGAATAGTTCTTACATTTTTTTAGTGTATGCATGGCAAAAAAAAAAAAAAAAAAAAGGAAACTGTTAAGGACTGACAGAAAAATTTAACTGATCAAATTACAACAGCAGTGAAGATATCATGTATCTCCTAGACTTGGTAAACAGAAATTATATTCTCTGCCAGCTAATGTTGCAAAAACATTTGTGCCTATGCTATCTTTCTGCTACAGAAGAAATTTAAAATCAACTGATGTTTGTGCCATATTAACTGTAGTTTTACTAAACAATCATGCTGCATCATGTATGGAGCAAAAAACTTACATTCAGTCATAAAGTTTGCAGAGAGTGCAACATTTCACATAGTTGCTGCAGCCATCAAAGGTGTGATTTTAAACTTTATTTTGCACATTTATTTTCTTTTTGGTTTGTGCCAGCTTATTGGTTATGAAATTTAATAGCACAATGTCTAAATATCCTATGCTGCGTTATTTAGAAGCAAATAGCATAGATTCGATGTTCTCATTGCCAAGTGCAAGAACTAACTTTAGCTAAAATAATTATAATTTTGATTTTTAAATGTCAGCAGTATTTTTCGTGATTGCTAGATATTGTTGGGATGGTACTGGCACAGGTTTCTCCTCAGACGCAGAAATGCTGTCACAATTTCCGTTCTCTCTCTCTCTCTTCTTCTTTTTTTTTTTTTAATAGCTGTTTTAGTTTGCTTTGTCTTTAAAGATTCTAAGTAAATTCCAATAGAAAATACAAATTGTTAGATCGATTTGATAGAACCGCTCTAACAAAATGTTAAGAGATTCTGTCAGACACTCACCATTTTATCATTCCCATTAGACTTCAATTTCAGCAAAAGTTTCTGTGTTCTTTAATATTTATGTAAAATAAGCACTTAAAGGATTTAAAGCTTCAGCATTGTATCATTTAAGGGCAATTTATTCTCTTCAGTCACAATTCTCCCAGCTTGCATTTTTAAAACTAACTAGAACTCTAAATGTTGTGAGTCATTTAAAATGTTATTTATATACTTGTGTACACTTAAAATACAGATAAATCAGTTATATAATTTCACCTAATCGATTGAAATATTTCATTATATGTAGAATTTAAAATAAGTCTTTGTTCAAATATTCTTTAAAGATGTAAATACATGGTTTGCCACCTCGGTGGTGCAGTGGTCTAAGCTCCGGCTTCTGACTATTCGTCCAAGTGAGCCTGGATTCAAGTCCCAAATGAGGTATGGGTGGTGTGTTTCTCTTACGGCACTGGCTCTCCTTCTTCGTGAAGCCAATAATCCTAAATTAGGGATGGACGGATGACTGCTTATAGCCCAAGTTGCTCTTGGTGGTCGTTAAACCTAAAACAAAAAAACAAGACATGATTTTGTTAAATATTATGTAAAATTTATGTTAAATACATTAATTTTTGTAACTATCAAGTAATTTGGAAAAATGAAAGTTATTTATCCTTTATATTCCATATTTTCTGTTTATCTTTATGGATTGTATAATCGGGACGTTCATTATGTGGTGTCTTTTTAATTCTCCCTCATATGTGAGATGAACATAACATTATCAGTATTAATTTCAGGTAAGCAATTATTTGCAATTACAGCCTGTCTAGAATTTGATAAATCTTGCTTTCAATACATTACATTATTCCTTAATTCTCTAAAAATTATCAAAACTGAATTTAAAAAATTGCCTGTTGACATTACGGTTTTATTCGGTTTCTGCAGATAGTTTGCTTCATATTTTGTAACATGGAACAATTAGGCACAGTGGCCTGATACACTTTTGCTTGAAGAAACACATCACAAGGGAAACTTAAACAATGGATCAAAGCCCTTTTTTGGTTGATTCTCTTTCGACATTTCTCTGAGCATTAGCCCATTTGGTCATTAAGCTTATCTACACTGTGCTATAGAAGAAAGGAAAACAAACAATTCAACATACAGATTTTTTCTTACATATGAACTTTTTGTACGGGAATGTATTAACAAATTCTACATGGGCAGTATACCACTTAGGTTCAGAAAAGATTATAGTACCAAAAATAATATGCCTCATGCATTTAATTGTTATTAATAAAAAGCAGGTAATTGTATAAAAAACAGTTATTTAAAGAATTAACAAATGTATGCTTTCGTAAGGACCGCAAGAATGTAATAAAATGTAACAATTTGTCTCAATGTGATTTGATTTGCTGCTCTGGAAAAAGTCTCAGAACCACCTGGAAAAGCTGGAAAAGTCAGGGAATTTTTTTCTACTTTTGAGTGGGAACCCTGTTCAAGCTTCTTACAGCGATATTCATCCACATAAACTCTACCTTGCAACATCCCCAAGTAGGCTTCCTTCTTTCTCTTTACTGCCTCTTCAATTTCACTATTCCACCACACTTCACCTCTATTGTTAACTGCTATTGTGGTGCCACAGACCTCTTCAGCAGCAGTGACAGCACAGTTCTTAAAACATTCCCATTTCTTTTCTACATCCCTCTTGCCAGACTTCAGCTCCTTCAGTCGTTCTCCGAGTGCATCATAATAACGCTAATGATTTTCAGGGAGCTCTTCAACCTTTATTCTTTCCATCCTGGGCCTCTTCCTATTCCTTTTCTTCCAACCAACATTCAGTTTCACTCGTGACACTAACTAGTAATGATCAGAACGAACATCTGCACCTCGCATCACACGAGTATCAACAACTAAGTGTTTCAGATGCTGTTCATAGAAAACAAAATCTATCGCACTCTTTTAACCAAGAGTACAATTTTTCCAAGTATATGTGTGGATATACTTGTGCTTGAAAAACGTATTAGATACACACAAACCATTCTCAATACAGAGTTCAATTAATCTTTCACTATTATCATTCACACAAGGATCATTAAACTTACCCAGAACATTTTCAGAAATTGCATTCTGCACGCCTACTCTAGCATTGAAATCCCCTGCGATTATAACTTTCTCTTTAGCACCAAACTAGCTCAAAACAGCTTTTGGCTCAATCCAGAAATCTTCCTTCTTATCAGAAGGTCCCAAGGAGCATACACTACAACAATTACTATTCTCTGAAGTTTTACTTTCAAATGAATCCAAATAATTCTCTCACTTATGTAACTATAGTGAATCAAGTTGTTCTTAATCTTTTCACTTAAAATCACACCTACACCAGTCTCACATTATCCAATGCTCCAGACCACACACTCACCATGCCATTCACTTCTTCTATCCCAATTTCCTTCTTTTTAGTTTCATTTACACACAGCACATCCAATCTATACTTATTCATCTCCTCAATCACCTCATTCATCTTTCCATTTATACCTCTAGTATTCCATATATTTCATATACGAATCTTACACTCACTCGACCGAGATCTCTTTCTGATTTTCCTTTTTCCATTTCCAGTTTCCAGGTCGATACCATGGTGGACCATTCTTCTCATGTGTGGTAGGTCCACCTTATCCCACACTAGAGTCCTGATATTTATTGCGTTGTGTCTTTTTAATCAGATAAGTGCAGTTGTAAAAAGGCTAACAACAAAAGCCAGTTTGGAGCAACCTTTAGCTCAACAAATAACATATGCTGCAACAATGTATAACATCTGCAAAGATAATATGAAATAAATTACATTTTTCTTTGTGTGTGCAGAAGAGATGAACAAAGTGCATAATCAGCTTAGCCCCCGTTTTGAGAAAGCAAAAGCTCTTCCTGGTGCACGCACAATGCATCACTTTACACCACTTCCCAATTTCGGAACTGGTGATAAGAGATTAAGTTCTGATAAATATTACAGTATTATTTCTGAAATCTGTGTAACTAATTTTCAAGATGAGTTAGTTACATGCTAACTGCTGCGTAGCATGTGTATACGATTCCTGTTGGTATGTGGGATTTGTTGAAAAGATTAACTATGATGAAGGTGATGTGACTGTTTGATTCATGCACCTACATGGGCCTTCTTCATCTTTTTATTGATCGAATAATGATTGTGAAGTACCTCTGACACATATATTATGTTTGGTTAAGGTAAACACTGCAACAGGAAGAACATGCAGCCTGTCCAAACAGGCTGAAGACGTAGTTCAGTCAAAGTTTTTTTTCATATGAAAATTAGTAATTGTGTCTAGTTTTAATTCAAACTGACAGAGAAAAGAATTCATTTATCTCTTATGTAACCAAGGAAAAGTACATTTATAAATCATACATAAACACTTGATTCAATGTCAAAATAATTCATAAAATGGTTTATTCCATTAGTTTATATCTATATATTAATTCTATAAGGTTTTTTACTGTGAATCCTATTTTGAGAGAGTGGCTGAATGTAAAGATATGGTTGAGGTATCAAAATAAAGGTCTTACCATGTAGATGTGCCAGTTGAAGAGAAAAATGAGATTGGGGCAATGGTTCTGGCATTGTGGGGTGGCAAAGTTCCCATGTAAAGTCTGTGGGAGAAGCGTGCGGTTGACTCACGTGCTGTTGAAGATGCAAGCATAGAAGGACTGAGATAGTCCAAAGTCTTCTCTTTTCTGAGCGAACCATTGCACAAAGCAACACTAGCAGGCATTCATATCAAAGTTCTTCTCATCAAAACAGCGAACACTCTCGAAGACCTGATTGCATTGTGATGTTGGACTGTGTGATGTATATATACAATTTAATATTCATTCGATCCAGTTTATTCACATAGGTAAGGCATTTCCCATTATGTAAAGATGTAAATAAACATTCCGTTGACCATTGTTAGTGAAAATATTTAGAATGAACGTATGGAGTTGCACCATCTATGTCTTCATTCCATAGGGTTTTTACTGTGAGACCTATTTTGAGAGTATGGCAAAATGTAAAAATATGGTTTAGGTATCAAAATAAAGGTCTTACCATGTAGATGTGCCAGTTGATGAGAAAACTGAGATTGGGGCAATGATTCGGGTGGGGCAGCAAAGTTCCCATGTAAAAGAAAATAATGGAGAAGCATGCAGCCCTTATCTACATCAGGCGCTCAGTTCAGTGTCAGACTTGGTATGTGCATGGTGTTCTATGATCAGTCCTAAAGTAAGTAAATACTTTATTGCATACTTACCCTTAACACAATATCTCTCCCGCAGAAAAAAATAAAAAATAAAATGCAAGAGCCTTACTGGAAGGCATGAGCGATCAATGGGTCGCAACTATATGTCTCAGACAAGAGAGACTGACGAGTATTCGCAACACGAATCTCATTCCAACAACATTTACAAACACAGTTGTGACTGAAGATGAGAGTGAAAGAGTACGCTATCCAGTTGAATTTTTGCACACGATTGAGATGAGTAGACTTCCGCCTCACATTTTACGACTGAAAAAGAGTGCAGTCATGATGCTCATCATGAACGTGGCCACCCCGGTGGCGCAGTGGTCAAAGCGCTGGCTTATGATGATGAATGCCTGAAAAAACCTTCATTTCAAAAGATGAAAAGCCTGCATCTGGATATAAGGTGTCTAAAGAAAGGGTAACTTTACTGCTTGGTGCTAATGCTGTGGGGGATTTTAAACTGAAACCACTTTTGGTATATCCTTACAAAAATCCAAGGGCTTTTAAATGGTTGAACAAGAAACAATTGCCCATCATTTGGAGATCCAACAAAAAAGCTTGGATGACCAAGATTCTGTTCCAAGTTTGTTTTAAAGATAACTTTATTCCTGAAGTGAAAAAATATTTGAAAGACAAAAATTTAAGCAGTAAGGTTTTGCTCCTATTAGATAATGCCCTGGAACATCCGGTTAATTTATCCGAATTATTATCTGAAGATGTGGAGATTCAGTATCTTCCTTAAAACATGTCAGCCCTAATGCAGCCAATGGATCAAGGTGCAATTGCCACTTTTAAGGCATATTTTTTACGAAGAACTTTTTGAAAACTTATAAACGAAACCGATGGTGAATCTTCGATTAAACAATTTTGGAAAAAATAGACAATCAAAAATGCTGTGGACAACATTAGCGAATCATGGAAAGAGTTGAAATCAACCACAGTGAACCATGCATGGAAAAACATATGGCCAGAATGCATAATAAATGATCCTGAAGGTGATTCTCTTTCTGAAATTCAACAAGACATATTGAATCTAGCAAATGAACTTGGTTTTGAGGATGTGGAAGAAGATGATGTGCTTGATTTGTTAGATGCCAATGTACAACCCCTTTCCAACGAGGATCTGATTCAACTAGAAACAGACTGAGCAATTGGTGAGGAGTGAGCCAGAGCCAGCAGTCTCACAACAGTTAACCTCAAAGGATTTGTCGAAAGCACTTTCTCATTTCGAACAAGGAATAAACATCCTACTTCAAACTGATCCCAACAAAGAACGCAGTGCTAAAGTTTCTTGAATCATTAACACTGTCATTAACTGCTATAAAGAACTGCAAACAAAAAAGCAAAGCAAAACAATTAACATTAGACCACTTTTTTAAACCAGGTCCTTCCACACCAGCGGATTGTGATGATATCGGCATGGTGTCATGCGATTCGTCATGTTCATCTTCAGATTCTGATTAGAATTACATGATACGTACATATATTTTTATTTTTGTTTATAAGTATTTTTATGTATAATGCAAATGATATTTTTAACATTATTTTTTCAGGTAGAACCATTTAATGATGGTTTTAATTGCTGTAACTTTTTACATGTTGTATTTCCTTTGAGTGGAAAGCAATTTCTCGGTTGGGAGTTATTAATATTCACTGCAAATATATATCTCGGTAATCAAATGTGATTCAAGGAAAAATCTTTAACGTACCTCTGGGTTGTAGGTGGTCGATGTTCAAACCTTTGCACTGTTGTTCTCATCAGGTTCTTGGGTGTAGGCTCTTTTTGACTAACTTCAAAAAGTCTGCGCATTTCTTGAGTAGGATATACTTTTTTAGTTGAACTATGAGAGGCACATGAAGACAAAGCAGATGTGGCAATTACGTTGGAAAACTTGAAAAACGGAAAAATGAATCACTCGTAAAAATATTCGCATGAGGAATTGCAGTCGCCAAAAAACTTCGTCAGACTTCTTGGATGTATTGTCCGATGCATTTCGGCAGATCTGTCTGCCATCTTCTGGGACTTCTGGTTGTCTGTTCTCTCTGCAGTTTACGTTGAATATGCGACATGCTCAGTTTGGAATCTTTGTGTGCTATACGTCATCGGATGTGTTGGGTTGCCACTCCTGTGATTTGAAGATTCAGGAATTTATTTTTATTTATTTTTTATTTTTTTTATGTCTGCGTGTTTGTATTGTTTCTGTTCTGTTTGCCTTCCCATTTTTTGTTCTCTTCTTCTATCAGTATCTTCCATGGAATTGCCGCATTTCTACTCCACTACTAATGTTGCATTTGGTTTTTTAAATTACGATTGCTTTGGCGAAACGGATGGTCTTTTCGGTTGGTTGCTTGCAGATAATTTCGATATTTTCAATTTCTGGCATTGTGTTATTTTTTACGCAATATTGTACATGTGGTGTTTTTCCTCCTTTTTTCCCAGTTCTTCATATGTTGTGTCAATCTTGTTTTTAATTTGTTTCTTGTGCTTCCTACGTATTTCACTCTATTGTTGTTGTTGGTTGGCTTAATTGGAATGCTATATAGTCCTGTGCTGTCCAATAGTTTTGTTTTTTTCTCTGTTATTTATTATTATATTCTTGTAGTCTTTTACTGAAATACCAATATCTAGATGCTGTTTTTTGCATTCCTTTTTTATTACATTTGTAACCTGTTTTATGTATTGAAATTTACCACAATATTTTATAGTGAAAATATGATTCATTTCTTAGATATTACAATAATAACAACAAATAGAAAAATGAATGAACAGCAGAAGTACAATTTATTTAGTAGATTGAGAGCAAATTACAAAGAGAAGAAAATCAACTCGATTTTTTAGTGAATTGCAGAGACATGAGCGTTATTCCGAAATATTTGAGAATAACAAATAGATCTCTAAGCAAACATTATCAAAGGATTATAACAAACTGCAATTTAAAAAGATTAAGAGCAGAAATTAAGAATAAATAAAGGAAGTACTATATATGGATTACATGCCAAATGCTATTCTTGGTACTTCAGACTACAAGACGGCATCCAAAATACGACAACAACAACAAAGGAATCCGAAATTATGTGTTACCTTTTCCAAAGACTTGAAAAACAAGAGATTCACAAAGATTATTTTCCAAATTAGGGAAATTATTAGAAGAAAAAAGCAAAAAAGAAGCAAAACAAAGAAATTTTCATGTATCCCAACCAAAACATATAAACAACTCATCTAAAGAATCAACACCAATCTAACAAAGGGCACTAAATAGAGGCATTAAATTTGCTCCTCTAGCAATGCTAGAAACCACAGAGAAATACATCTCACAATTGGAACAAATTGTGTCAAATTTCAAGACCTTGAAGCAAAACTCCATCAGATTTAAACTAATGGATTCAATTAAAATATATAAGGCTTCATCTTCTAAGGATTCTGGTGATAATATGTATAAATATGAAAGAAAAGAACTGTTAGCTTTAAATAAACAACCCCAACTTAAAAATTGTTAAAGCAGATAAGACCAAACAAGTACATATCCTACCTAGATAATACAGCTTATAATGAAAAAATGATATCAACGATGCAAGAACTAAATATAGAATAAGTCCAAAGAGATCCAACAAATAAACTTTTGACAAAATTGTCACAATTAAAAAATCACAGTTGTTTAGCTCCAAGACTGACTTCGGTTTATCCACCAATTCAACCAGGTATCCCAAAGATTTTTGGAAAGCTGAAAATCCACAAACCAGAAGAACCAGTACGTGTCATAGTTTCTAAAACTAATGCTCCACTAATCAACCTAGAAAAGTATTTATATAAAATACTTGCACCAATATGTATAAAAATAATTATACCTTACATAGTTCATTTGGCTTAATAAATAAAATAAAGATAATCCAATTTGACTCCAACCCACCAATCATGACCAGCTTGGATGTTGTTTCGATGTTTCCGAGTATTCTCGTCTTGAAACCTATTGACATCATAGCAGAAAGACTTTACAACAATAATACTTTACAAAAATTGGAAGTTAAAGAAATAATAGACCTATTAACATGTATATATCACAACAATTTCTTTCAATTTAACAGTAGAATATACAGACACAAGTTCAAAGCACCAATGGGCTCCCCACTATCTTCTTTATTTGCAGAGGTCTTATTACAGAAAATAGAAGAAGTCCTTAACAAATATAAAGACAAAGTGCTTTTCTATGGAAGATATGGCGACGACACACTACTCTTTTGGAATGCCAGTTCTTTAGAATTAGACAAGCTAAAAAAAGATTTCTGTGAAAAATATCCAAGTATCAACTTTACAATGGAATCAGAAAATGAAAATATGATTAATTTCTTAGATATTACAATAATAAAAACTCAAGCGGGCGGTCGTAGTGAGCGATGGGTTTGCCTCTTAGGGGCGCTCCGTGGTAACAATGGCACACACAACAGCAACTAGGCCTCTGTGAATCTTGGAGAGGTGCAAGCTAGTTCTGTGTGACATTGGGGAAAAGACCCCAACTCACTGGGTTTTGTTCCAGAATCCTTAGGTTGAATGACCAACTGGAACCCTCAGCTGTGGGCTGATCCCCCACACTGATGTACTTACCTGATTAAAAGACAAAAAGAAATATTAAGAATGACTCAAGTGTGGGATATGGTGGACCTACCACACTTGAGAAGGACGGTCCACCACGGAATTGACCTGGACTTTCTAAACGGCGTATGACAAAGAGATCTCGGCTGAGTGAATGTAAGATTGGTGTATGGAATACTAGAGGTATAAATGGCAAGATGAGTGAGGTGATTGAGGAGATGAATAAGTATAGACTGGATGTGCTGTGTGTAAGTGAAACCAAAAAGAAGGAAATTGGGGTAGAAGAAGTGAATGGCACGGTGAGTGTGTGGTCTGGAGTATTGGATAATATGAGAGGACAGGCTGGTGTAGGTGTGATTTTAAGTAAAAAGATGAAGAACAACTTGATTCACTATAGTTGCATAAGTGAGAGAATTCTCTGGATTCGTTTGAAAGTGAAACTTCAGAGAATTGTAATTGTTGTAGTGTATGCTCCTTGTGACTCTGAACCTTCTGATAAGAAAGAAGATTTCTGGAATGAGCTAAAAGCTGTTTTGAGCCAGTTTGGTGCTAAAGAGAAAGTTATAATAGCAGGGAATTTCAATGCTAGAGTAGGTGTGCAGAATGCAATTTCTGACAATGTTCTGGGTAAGTTTAATGATCCTTGTGTGAATGATAATGGTGAAAGATTAATTGAACTCTGCATTGAGAATGGTTTGTGTGTATCTAATACATTTTTCAACCACAAGTATACACACACACATATACTTGGGAAAATCGTACTCTTGGTCAAAAGAGTGTGTTAGATTTTGTTGTTTATGATCAGCGTTTGAAACACTTAGTTGTTGACACCCGTGTGATGAGAGGTGCGGATGTTGGTTCTGATCATTACTTGGTAGTGTCACGAGTGAAACTTAATGTTGGTTGGAGGAAAAGGAATAGGAAGAGACCCAGGATAGAAAGAGTAAAGGTTGATAGGCTCCTTGAAGATCATCAGCGGTACTCTGACTTACTCAGAGAACGACTGAAGGATCTGAAATCTTGTGAGAGGGATGTAGAAAAGAAGTGGGAATGTTTTAAGAACTGTGTTTTTACTGCTGCTAAAGAGGTCTGTGGCACCACAATAGTGGGTAACAATAGAGGTGATGCTTGGTAGAATAGTGAGATTGAAGAGGCAGTAAAGAGAAAGAAGGAAGCCTGTTTGGGGATGTTGCAAGGTAGAGTCTCTGTGGATGAATATCGCTGTAAGAAGCGTGAAGCTGCTAAGCTGATTCGCCACAGTAAGGCAAAAGACAGGAAGGAGAAAGTGGAAAGGCATGAACTGGCTTTTTGGAAAGATAGAAAGTCCTTCTGGAAGTACATGAGACTCAGGAAAAATAGGCGAAACAAAGTTGTAAGTTGTGTGAAGAATGAGATCGGGGAAATGATATGGGAGCCCAATGAGTTAAGTGAAAGATGGGGTGAATACTTCTGTGAGTTATTAGATCAGGAGAGCAAAAATGATTCTGTGACAGATGCAGATGATGTCACAAGGAGGGATGAAAGCACAGGAGGGATCTCAAGAGAAGAAGTGTGTAAAGCTCTAAAATCTCTTTAGAATGGTAAGGCTCTGGGAGTTGATGGCATAACTGCACAGATGTTGAAATATGGTGGTGACTCTATAATTGACTGGTTAACTGAAATTTGCCAGTTGTGCTGGGAGTTAGGAATGGTCCCTCGGGATTGGAAGGATGCTATTATTGTTCCCTTGTATTAGGGAAAAGGTGATCAGACTGAATGCAAGAACTATTGTGGTATTAGCCTACTGAGTGTGCCAGGGAAAGTGTTTGGTAAGGTTGTTATTGAAAAAGTATGGGGTCTTACATCAGAGAAAGTGTGGGATGTTCAGAGTGGTTTTATGCCTGGTAAAGGCTGCACTAACTAGATTTTTGCATTACGCACTATGATTGAAAAGTATCTGGCTGTTGGGAAGAAAGTTTTTGCTACCTTCATAGATTTAGAGAAAGCTTACGACCGAGTGAATAGGACACTTTTGTGGAAGGTATTGAATGAATATGGCGTTACTGGGAATCTACTTAATAGTGTAAAAGCCATGTATGCTGGTAGTAGAGCTTGTGTACGTGGGAATGATGTTTTATCAAAATGGTTTTCCATTGGTGCAGGAGTTAGACAAGGTTGTGTAATGTCACCATGGCTGTTTAATATATTTATGGACGCATGCATGCGTGATGCCAAAATAGATAATAGTGGTTTATGTCTTGGTGATATCCGTGTGTGCAGATTGCTGTATGCTGATGACACTGTCCTGTTGGCAGAGAGCAAAAGAGAGTTGCAGAGTATGTTGACTCGGATGCACGAAAGCAAACTGAATATAAATAAGGGAAAAACCAAAGTTATGGTGTTTGAGAGAGGAATAGGTAGCACTGAATGTAATGTAAGTATAAATGGCACTGTGATTGACCAGGTGAGTGAGTTTGTGTATTTAGGAAGCATGTTTGACAGAGAGTACAAGTAGGATGGTGAAATCAGTAGGCGAGTGAATTCTTCTCTGAAAGTCATAGCTGCTCTGGGAGGTTTTCACAGGAATGATGGGTTCTCTAGAGCGTCCCGCATGGCTGTGTATGAAACAGTAATTGTTCCTACTCTGATGTATGGCAGTGAAACCTGGGTACTGCGGAAGAAGCATAGGAGTCGTTTTTGTGCTGGAGAAATGTGTTACTTACGTGGGGTTTGTGGCAAGACGCGATCTGATTGTGTGAGGAATGAAGATGTATTGCAGTTGTGTGATGTGAAGCAAAATGTTGTTAGCAAGGTGGAGACCAATATGCTTCAGTGGTTTGGCCATGTTGAAAGAATGAGTGTTAAATGCTTACTAAGAAAATATTTTCAACCCAAGTGGCAGAAAGGAAGGCATGGGTGGATCAGATTCAGGAGTGTCTGCATGAGAAAATGATTATGTGTATGAAGTATAAAAGATTTTGTGTAAGGCATGTAATGGATATCAGTGAAGCATGAGTTGTATGTCAAGATCGCTGTAAATGGCGAAGTTTGATACGACAACAATAAGTAAAAATATCTGGAAGTTTGTATTTCTTTTTGGAGCTAACCTCTGAATCTCAGAGAACAGCTTAGTGATATGTATGTATGTATGTATGTATGTATGTATAAAAACTCAAACATCCTGCAAATACCATGTGTATAAAAAGCCCACCTATGTGCTAATACTTATACCTGCAAACTCATACCATCCAAAGGCATACAAAATATCGGCAATCAGAAATTTAGTGCACAGCACCTTCACACATTCCAGCGATAACTTTTTCAAGGAAAAAGAAGGGATAATAACAACAGCCAAAAAATTTTGATATACCACCTCAGATGTCAAAAAAGTAATTTACATGTATAAACATCCTAAAAAATAAAACCAAGCAAAATATAAAATATTGTGGTAAATTTCAATACAGATTACAAATGTAATCCTTTAAAAAGGAATGCAAAAAACAATTTCTAGGTATTGGAATTTCAGTAAAAGACTACAAGAATATAATAATAAATAACAGAAAAAACAAAATTATTGGACAGCACAGGAGTATATAGTATTCCAATTAAGTCAGCCAACAACAACAATAGAGTGAAATACATAGGAAGCACAAGAAAGAAATTCAAAACAAGATTGGCACAACATATGAAGAACTGAGAAAAAGGAGGAAAAAACAGCACTTGTATAATATTGCATAAAAAATAACACAATGCCAGAAATTGAAAATATCGAAATTATCTGCAAACAACCAACCGAAAATAAAATACCTCCCGTTTTGCTGAAGCAATCGTAATTGAAAAAAACAAACAAACAAAAAAAACTGCAACATTAGTAGTGGAGTAGAAATGCACCAATTCCATGGAAGATACTGATAGAAGAAGAGAACAAAAAATGGGAAGGCAAACAGAACAGAAACAATGCAAATACGCAGAGATAAAAAATAAAAAATTCCCGAGTCTTAAAATCACGGGAGTGGTAACCCAACACATCCGATGACGTATAGCACACAAAGATTCCCAAACTGAGCACATCGCATATTCAACGTAAGCTGCAGAGAGAACAGACGACCAGAAGTCCCAGAAGATGGCAGACAGATCTGCCAAAATGCATCAGGCAGTACATCCAAGAAGTCTGACAAAGTCTTTGGGTGATTGCAATTCCTCATGCAAATATTTTTATGAGTGATTCATTTTCCATTTTTCAAGTTTTCCAACGTAATTGTCACATCTCCTTTGTCTTCATGTGCCTTCCGTAGTTCAACTGAAAAAGTATATCCTACTCAAGAAACATGCAGACTTTTTGAAGTTAGTCAAAAAAACCTACACCCAAGAACCTGATGAGAACAACAGTGCAAAAATTTGAACATAGACCACCTACAACCGAGAGGTACGTGAAAGATTTTTCCTTGAATCTCATTCGATTACCGCAATATATATTTGCAGCGAATATTAATAACTTCCAACCGAGAAATTGCTTTCCACTCAAAGGAAATATAACGTGTAATAAGTTACAGCGGTTAAAACCACCATTATTAAATGGTTCTACCTGAAAAAATAACATATGGAAAACATGTTTTTTTAAATCTTGATACATCGAGTAATACTTGCTTGTTATTTTTAAATGAAGAAAAAAGTAAAAAAGGAATTTTCAGCTAAAAGCTTAGCAATTTTCAATTTTTTTCAATGAAATTGGAACTGATCCTATGGAATTTGTTTGGGTCTCTATAAAAATAAACAATTCATTATACAGCATTTTGCTTTACGGCCGACATTCCCGGAACGGATCTTCGCCGTAAAGCGAGGTACAGGTGTATCGATAAAGTTCATCGTGTAATGAATTTCTTTTGTCTAATGCGTGTTGTCTGTTGCTTTTATAACACATACACCTGCCAGTATAGTATTTATATCAGTTTTGGATAGAATACTTGTATCCATTAAATTCCATAAAAAATAACATAAATGGGATATATTAACATGTTCGCTGCGGTACGACCCACCCATGGGTTATACTGCATAATAAATGATCCTGAAGGTGATTCTGTGAAGGTGCTTTTATATTTGTGAAAAATATTATTTATGATCCTAAAGGTGCTTTTATATTTGTCAAAAATGTTATTTAAAGGGGGTTAAATTAAAAAATATAGTTAATAAAAATTCTTGAAATTGTTTTTTTTTTACTTAAAATCTCATTTTTTAAGGATCTTGCAGCACCTCAAAATATTTTCACAGAGCATTAAAATTTTGCAGTCTGGTCCCAAAAGGCAACTTTTGCTTCCTATCAAAAAACTTATTTAAAAAAATAAAAGTATTTTAACCCCTGTTTTCGTTTCTTCCTAATGCACAACTCTTCAGACAAAATCGTGAAACACTGTTCTGTTGTGCTGCCATCTGTTGGGATCATAGAATAATTCAACACAATCGGTATATAATCCATCACTGTGCTTGAAAATCAAACGTACAAGTTATAAACATTAAGTTTGCTTTCTTCTATTTTGAATTTCTTATTATTAAATGAGTACTTCATATTATTATCTTTAACTGTTTTATTATTTTCTTTTTCTTTCTGAATGAAAATTTTCCATGGATCTGGTAATATTGTTGTTGGTTCTTGTATGTTTTACAACCTATTTTTTATGTTTTTCAATAGTTTCTGATTTAGAATAATGAAACTCATTTACAGATTTGTAAGAGGGAAACAATTTTATTTGATCAAATTTTAGAAAATTTCCATTTTTTATGCAGTGTTGAATGAGTACTGTTTTTTTCGTCTTTTTTGAAGTTCATCCGCTCCTTGAAAACCTTGAAAAATCCGAAATATTCAATTCATGAGGCAAGTTTTTAGCTAAAATTAGAAATCATAGTTCACTACCTTCAGAAATTACCAGGGCCAGTAGGTAAGGTAGTTCCAAGTATTTTTGGAAAAATAAAAACCCATAAACCCGAAGATAGACCATTTAGAGTTATTGTTCCAAAATCAAAGTCCCCACTAATAAATCTAGAAAGAAAATTATATATAAATTTTGGCCGCCTTTTTCATGAATAATAAATACTGTTTAAAAATGAGTTTAGAGTTCATTGAGAAAATAAAATCTATTAAGGTTCCACTATCTGGTATGTTTATGGCAAGTTTAGATGTTAATCATTATTCCCAAGTACCCCTATACCAAAAGCCGTAGACATTATCATTAAAGAGTTAAAAAAAACACTTTAGTAATACACAATTACAAGAGTTATATAACATTTTAACCTATATTTCTAATAACAATTACTTTGAGTTTGACAAAAAAATCTATAAGCAAAAAGTAGGAGCCCCAATGGGATCCCCATTATCTTCTTTATTTTCAGAAATAATCATGTGTGATATTGAAAACAAAATTATTAAAAAACTACCAGACCCACCTATCATTTATTGTAGGTACGTCGACAACATTTTTATTAATAATCTAAAGCATTTTTATGGGAATTTTACTAGGAAATTTTTTACATTAATAGCAAATTTTCGGAGAAAACTCTTCTCCTTCTTCAGGCTGTCTTGTTGTTGTCACTTTTTACTTGTCACTATCACGGTTACGGTTAACCTTGATGGTTTAGGTTATTTTTCAACAAATCCTGCCAGATGTTAGGCAGGGAAAATCCTTTGCAGTCATTGATGATGGAATTTTGATTTTTCTCAATCTCTATTCCTTCTTTCAGTTTTCTTTTTGGAAATTGCTTTGGAAACTGATTACTTTAAGGGAATTCCAATCCATGCTGTGCCCAGTTTCTCTAACATGCTTATCTAATCCAGTCTTGTTGGAGCAATTTTTTATAGCTGCTTTATGCTCAGCTACACGAGTTTCTAGTCTGCGACCTGTTTCACCTATGTAAGATAGTCTACAACTACAATTTACTTCATAAACTACTCCTTGCATTTTTAAAATATCTTCTTCTCTTTGAACTATTTTAGGGAAAATTTTTTTAACTTTGTTCTCTAAACTTGGAGCTAGCCTAATATTGTATTTCTTACTAATTCTCTTTAAAGACTCAAATAAACCTTTTTGATAAGAGATTTTTCTAGTGAATTTTACTTGTTGCTTTTGCGGGTTCTTCGTACCATTAAAATTCAGAAGCTTCTCAATTTCTTCTTTAGGATAGTTATTCTCTGTAAGTATGACTTTAAGCTCTTCTTTATGGGCTTCTTTTTATCTGCAGTAGAAACTATTTTATTAATTTTTTCTAAAAACTGACTTGCTACATTTTTCTTAATAGAAACTGGATGATAGGAATTGAAATCCAGTAGTCTTTTAGTATTCATTGGTTTTTTTTTATACCAACTAGTGAGGAATTTTTCATCTTCATAATAGATAGTAATATCTAAGAAGTTTATTCTTCTTTCTTTTTGAAGTTCAATAGTGAACTTAAGGGAATCATCTAATTCATTGAATGAGTCAAGAATTCTTTCTGGAACAATTTCTGAGCTATCTATTATAAATAAGATGTCATCCATGTATCTGCTATATAAGCAGAAGTATGTGGGTTGTACTAGTATCTTTTCTTCTAGTTTTCCCACATAATAGTTAGCTAAGAGTGGGGAGAGTGGAGAGCCCATAGCTAGCCCCAATTTTTGAATGAAAAAAGTTTTCCCAAATTGAAAGTAGTTGTTCTGCAAAGAGAAAGTAAGCATTTCAAAAATTCCTACTATGTTTTTTTCCTTGTTGTGAAAAACTATTAGGTCTGCCAAGTCTTCCGCTATAAAGTCTGTAAGTTGATCTATATTAATGTGAGTATACATAGACACTATATCTAAACTACCCATAATAGGAGAATCTAATTTAGGAAGAAGTTCTAGTTTTTCTTTTAGCTGCATTGAGTTTTTAATCAAGTTATGTGGCTCTTTTAAAGATTCTGAAGGTGTGACTTTAAAAAATAGTTTACATTTGAAAGAATAGAGTTTTTTGAGTCTATTATTGGTCTAATTGGTTGGTGTTCTTTATGCAGTTTGACTATTCCATATATTTGAGGTAATCTGAACTGTAATTTTGAGAATTGTTTATAGTTTTCTGGAAGCTGGTTTTTCTTTTTTGAAGTGAAATAAGCTTAGAGACTTTTTTAATCAAATCTGGTAGTGGGTTTTCTTTTACTTCTTCATACATAGGTTTTTTAGTTCTTCTTCCATCTTTTCTAGATAATCTTTCTTATCCATAATAGTAATCAACTTACTTTTGTCTGTTTTCACAGCAACTACACTTTCATTTTTTCTGAAATCTTTAAGAGCTTTTAATTGACTATTATCAAAATTTTTTGAGGTTTCCTTACTTGCTTCTGGAATTTTGTAAGGCTATTGTAGTAATCTTTTCTGAGGAGGTCTGCTTTAATTTGGTCCTCTTTTTCTAAAGTGCTGCAGATGCTTTCCAATTCAATTACCAATTTTTCTGGATTTATTTTTTCTTTGGATAGATTGAAATTACTTCCTTTATTTATCACTTGTAATAATTCTTGGCTAACTCCAGTAGCAGTGTTGTCCTTTACATGACTAAGAACTGTAGTTTTTTTGTTTTTACTGGAATAGTTTTTCTTCAAAAATTTCTCTTCTTTAAGGTTCAGCTTTTTAACAAATTTCTTATTTTTGTTTATTACTCCAATTTTTAGCCAGTCATCCAATTCTGCTTTTACTGTATCCCTTAAGATTCCAGAAATTTTCTTTTTATTTTCTACTTTTACTTTTTTATAATAAGCAACATTTTTATATTTTGCTTCAATACTTCTTTTTAACGTTTTTTGCTCTATTTTTCTAACGAAGTTGCCTGAAAGTAAATCTTTAAATGGTTTTCTAAGCAGCTAACTATTATGTGGGAAAACTAGAAGAAAAGATACTAGTACAACCCACATACTTCTGCTTATATAGCAGATACATGGATGACATCTTATTTATAATAGATAGCTCAGAAATTGTTCCAGAAAGAATTCTTGACTCATTCAATGAATTAGATGATTCCCTTAAGTTCACTATTGAACTTCAAAAAGAAAGAAGAATAAACTTCTTAGATATTACTATCTATTATGAAGATGAAAAATTCCTCACTAGTTGGTATAAAAAAAACCAATGAATACTAAAAGACTACTGGATTTCAATTCCTATCATCCAGTTTCTATTAAGAAAAATGTAGCAAGTCAGTTTTTAGAAAAAATTAATAAAATAGTTTCTACTGCAGATAAAAAAGAAGCCCATAAAGAAGAGCTTAAAGTCATACTTACAGAGAATAACTATCCTAAAGAAGAAATTGAGAAGCTTCTGAATTTTAATGGTACGAAGAACCCACAAAAGCAACAAGTAAAATTCACTAGAAAAATCTCTTATCACAAAGGTTTATTTGAGTCTTTAAAGAGAATTAGTAAGAAATACAATATTAGGCTAGCTCCAAGTTTAGAGAACAAAGTTAAAAAAATTTTCCCTAAAATAGTTCAAAGAGAAGAAGATATTTTTAAAAATGCAAGGAGTAGTTTATGAAGTAAATTGTAGTTGTGGACTATCTTACATAGGTGAAACAGGTCGCAGACTAGAAACTCGTGTAGCTGAGCATAAAGCAGCTATAAAAAATTGCTGCAACAAGACTGAATTAGATAGGCATGTTAGAGAAACTGGGCACAGCATGGATTGGAATTCCTTTAAAGTAATCAGTTTCCAAAGCAATTTCCAAAAAAGAAAACTGAAAGAAGGAATAGAGATTGAGAAAAATCAAAATTCCATCATCAATGACTGCAAAGGATTTTCCCTGCCTAACATCTGGCAGGATTTGTTGAAAAATAACCTAAACCGTCAAGGTTAACCGTAACCGTCTAGGTAAACCGTAACCGTGATAGTGACAAGTAAAAAGTGACAACAACAAGACAGCCTGAAGAAGGAGAAGAGTTTTCTCCGAAAATTTGCTATTAATGTAAAAAATTTCCTAGTAAAATTCCCATAAAAAAATGCTTTAGATTATTACTTCAATTAAACTAGGAAGCCATTTCTCAACATGAGCTTTATTCAAAGAATTAGAACAGAGTATGGGTCAGATACTTGGCAAACAATCAAGAAAGTTCAACATGCTACATTGAAGATGGAAAGATCCATAGCTCAAATCAAGTTCCTGAAAAATTGCAAGGTAATTAACTTTATTCCAAATTCATTTAGACTTAGAAAACCATTTAAAGATTTACTTTCAGCCAACTTCGTTAGAAAAATAGAGCAAAAAACGTTAAAAAGAAGTATTGAAGCAAAATATAAAAATGTTGCTTATTATAAAAAAGTAAAAGTAGAAAATAAAAAGAAAATTTCTTTAATCTTAAGGGATACAGTAAAAGCAGAATTGGATGACTGGCTAAAAATTGGAGTAAGAAACAAAAATAAGAAATTTGTTAAAAAGCTGAACCTTAAAGAAGAGAAATTTTTGAAGAAAAACTATTCCAGTAAAAACAAAAAAAACTACAGTTCTTAGTCATGTAAAGGACAACACTGCTACTGGAGTTAGCCAAGAATTATTACAAGTGATAAATAAAGGAAGTAATTTCAATCTATCCAAAGAAAAAATAAATCCAGAAAAATTGGTAATTGAATTGGAAAGCATCTGCAGCACTTTAGAAAAAGAGGACCAAATTAAAGCAGACCTCCTCAGAAAAGATTACTACAATAGCCTTACAAAATTCCAGAAGCAAGTAAGGAAACCTCAAAAAAATTTTGATAATAGTCAATTAAAAGCTCTTAAAGATTTCAGAAAAAATGAAAGTGTAGTTGCTGTGAAAACAGACAAAAGTAAGTTGATTACTATTATGGATAAGAAAGATTATCTAGAAAAGATGGAAGAAGAACTAAAAAAACCTATGTATGAAGAAGTAAAAGAAAATCCACTACCAGATTTGATTAAAAAAGTCTCTAAGCTTATTTCACTTCAAAAAAAGAAAAACCAGCTTCCAGAAAACTATAAACAATTCTCAAAATTACAGTTCAGATTACCTCAAATATATGGAATAGTCAAACTGCATAAAGAACACCAACCAATTAGACCAATAATAGACTCAAAAAACTCTATTCTTTCAAATGTAAACTATTTTTTAAAGTCACACCTTCAGAATCTTTTAAAAGAGCCACCTAACTTGATTAAAAATTCAATGCAGCTAAAAGAAAAACTAGAACTTCTTCCTAAATTAGATTCTCCTATTATGGGTAGTTTAGATATAGTGTCTATGTATACTCACATTAATATAGATCAACTTATAGAATTTATAGCGGAAGACTTGGCAGACCTAATAGTTTTTCACAACAAGGAAAAAAACATATTAGTAGGAATTTTTGAAATGCTTACTTTCTCTTTGCAGAACAACTACTTTCAATTTGGGAAAACTTTTTCATTCAAAAATCGGGGCAAGCTATGGGCTCCCCACTCTCCCCTACTCTCAGCTAACTATTATGTGGGAAAACTAGAAGAAAAGATACTAGTACAACCCACATACTTCTGCTTATATAGCAGATACATGGATGACATCTTATTTATAATAGATAGCTCAGAAATTGTTCCAGAAAGAATTCTTGACTCATTCAATGAATTAGATGATTCCCTTAAGTTCACTATTGAACTTCAAAAAGAAAGAAGAATAAACTTCTTAGATATTACTATCTATTATGAAGATGAAAAATTCCTCACTAGTTGGTATAAAAAAAAAACCAATGAATACTAAAAGACTACTGGATTTCAATTCCTATCATCCAGTTTCTATTAAGAAAAATGTAGCAAGTCAGTTTTTAGAAAAATTAATAAAATAGTTTCTACTGCAGATAAAAAAGAAGCCCATAAAGAAGAGCTTAAAGTCATACTTACAGAGAATAACTATCCTAAAGAAGAAATTGAGAAGCTTCTGAATTTTAATGGTACGAAGAACCCACAAAAGCAACAAGTAAAATTCACTAGAAAAATCTCTTATCACAAAGGTTTATTTGAGTCTTTAAAGAGAATTAGTAAGAAATACAATATTAAGCTAGCTCCAAGTTTAGAGAACAAAGTTAAAAAATTTTTCCCTAAAATAGTTCAAAGAGAAGAAGATATTTTTAAAAATGCAAGGAGTAGTTTATGAAGTAAATTGTAGTTGTGGACTATCTTACATAGGTGAAACAGGTCGCAGACTAGAAACTCGTGTAGCTGAGCATAAAGCAGCTATAAAAAATTGCTGCAACAAGACTGGATTAGATAGGCATGTTAGAGAAACTGGGCACAGCATGGATTGGAATTCCCTTAAAGTAATCAGTTTCCAAAGCAATTTCCAAAAAAGAAAACTGAAAGAAGGAATAGAGATTGAGAAAAATCAAAATTCCATCATCAATGACTGCAAAGGATTTTCCCTGCCTATCATCTGGCAGGATTTGTTGAAAAATAACCTAAACCGTCAAGGTTAACCGTAACCGTCAAGGTAAACCGTAACCGTGATAGTGACAAGTAAAAAGTGACAACAACAAGACAGCCTGAAGAAGGAGAAGAGTTTTCTCCGAAAATTTGCTATTAATGTAAAAAATTTCCTAGTAAAATTCCCATAAAAAAATGCTTTAGATTATTAATTCAATTAAACTAGGAAGCCATTTCTCAACATGAGCTTTATTCAAAACATTTTTATTTTGTCTAAATTAAAACAAGAAGAACTTGAAATATTGAAAAATAAATTTACCACTTGTTACCCAGAGATTGAATTAACTTTGGAATTTGAACAAGGTGAAAATTTTTCCTTCTTAGATATCGAACTAATAAAAAAAGACTTAAATTTTGAATACGGAGTTCTTAGAAAACCAACCTATGTACCTATAATGACCCCATATCAATCTGAACCCCCAAAAACTCATAAAGTAAATGGTATTAGGAATTGGGTAAAACGAGCCTTCACACATTCCTCAAATAGAAAATACAGAGAAGAAGAAATCCAATGGATTATTTACACAACCAAACAATATGGATATGACTCAAAAACAGTTAAAAAGCTGATTTTTGAATACAAAAAGAAATTAAAAGAGTCTAGTCAAAACATCCCAAAAAAGAAATACAAATTTTCAGGTTCTTTTTCTTTTATTAGAGGACTAAGTGGAAATTTTTTAAGGTTAATGAAGAAACACAACATTATTTTGGTCATTCTGTTCTGAATATTGGTGACTTAATTATAAGGAAAAAATATAACAATAGTATACTACAATCAGCAGGCGTATATGAAATTCCTATTGTTTCACAGAGTTCTGGGGACCACAGTTCTTACATTGGCAGCACAAAAAATAGATTAATAGAAAGATTACATCAACATATAAAGAACTGGAACAACAAAGAAGAAAAAACTGCACTTATCCAACACTGCATTAAATATAAACAATATCCTGATTTCGAAAATATTAAATTACTTAACCACCCACACAAACGAAAAAGAATTAAGGGTTTCTGAAAGCGTTATTATTGAACAAAAAAGAGATAAAATATGCAACTTACAAGACCCTACCAACCTAGATACAGCATGGAAGTCACTTATAAAAAGCGAAAAAATCCATAAAAAGAGACAAAAAAAGAACAGTACAAAAAGTCACACCATTTAATAAAGGACTAAATATAATACACCTGTTTCTACAAATAAATAACAATAGCTCAAAAACAGCTACACAAAAAGGAAAAGAAAAAAATTGTACTTACGACTGATATACCTGCCAACTCATCCAATAGATGGCAACACATGAGAAGCAATCACCTAACACATACAAACCGCAAAACTTTCCCTTCGTTTTCCCGACAAGCAACTCCAGCGGCTACACACACGTGAGGAAATCCTCGTGTAGATGTAGAAGGCCCAACGATGGCACACCGACCGTGTCGAAAGCACTCGGCGTAATGTGGTGACGACGAACCCCGTGAGAGACGTCTCCTGACCCGATAAGTATAACTCTTTCTACTAAAATCTTTTAATTAATGTAAATTTAAAACGTTTGATTGTGAGAATGAATGACTATAGAACTGTAAACATATAACCTAATTGTTTTATTTCTAAAAAAAAAAAATTATAACTAACCAAAAAACCTGTAACAAAATTACCTCTCAGGCCGGAGCACGTGCCTCACAGAGCAACAATGTGCAAAATACTTTGACAATATGAGGTAAACAATATTTTAGATATTATGTATTCTTGAAAAATCCTTGAAAAAAGTTCATTTTCAGTTCTTGAAAGTATTTGAAGAGGTGTTTAAGACTCTGTAAATAGTACTTGAATTTTTTTTTTAAGTTATGATGTGAAATAGTATGTGTAAAATAATTGTTTGTGCTAAAAAGTAGTGTAGGAGATATTTGTGTAATTTTGATAAGAACAACGAGCTGATCAAATAGTGTAGAACTTTTTTTTTTTTTTTATTGAAGGTTTAATGGCCACTGTGATCAACTTAGTGGACTATAAGCAGTTGCCCGTCCCTAATTTAAGGCCACTGGTTCCAGGGAAGGGGAAGAACCAGCACCATAAGAAAAACACAGCATCCATGCCTCACCGGGATTCGAACCCGGACCCCTTCTCGGATGAATGGTGATAAGCCAGCACTTAGACCCCTGCGCCAACAGCACGGCGAACTTGTGTTCAACTCAGGGTAGTGATGGACAGCTGTTACCTTGGTTGAAACATCACTACAGAGTAAAATGTCAGCCATGGGAGTAAAATAAGGGGAATGATGAATTTGTGAATTGTAATGGGCTTTTTTTAACTGGGGTTGGGGACAAGTTCTTGCCAGAGGCAGTGGGGTAACTACCACCTCTGCAGCCCGCGCAGTTGGGGGGCGTACTGCAGCTGCCAGTTATAATTGTATGAAAAAACAGAACACACAAAAAAGAAACAAACAGATAATTAACAGAAAGATTCATATTTTCCTTTAAGACATATTTAGCTTTGCTGAAATAAATGCAGTGATGGAAAGTTTGCGCCAATTTCATTTTCTTGCGCCAAACTGCTACAAATTACGAAAAAAATTATTATTTGCGCTCAACTGTGCCAAAACGGCAATCCACAGTAAAAATTGCCGAGCGTAAAAAATGTTTTCACAGCAAAAAGTGCCGTTTTAAACGTCAAATCGAAAGCCGCTTTTTTATGGTCTACGCGTAATTTGGTGAAATCGACGCTTAATCAACACGTACCGTACCACCATTCCCCAAATTTCAGAATGTTTTTCACCTACCATCTAATTCGTTGTTTTTTCGGCAAAAGTGACGAAAACAACGATTTTCTCGATGTAGGAAATTAAATTGTTTTTGCTTATGGAGGAGGAGTTTTGTTGTAATCACGTAGTATGTAGGAGAAACAATGCTGTACGTTATGAAATCCTGATGAAGATTGTTTACTGATAGTTTGTGGTCTTTTGGAGTGCTGTGCAATTGAGATTGTTTATATGTCGTTCCCTGCTCTTTGGGATAGTGCATTTATTTCATTCCGGGCGAGGTGAGCGATTACGTAAATACAGCGTAAGGTCAGTCATTAGCTATTTCGTTGACGCGGAGGACGACTGAAAATGGCTCTCCTGTGGCAGGATACAATGGTTCTGTTTCTAAAGGATTCATAGGTATTCAAAGATGCCAACTTTTACAGATTTTCACTCCATCTTACGGTTTTACGGAAGTCACCCGAAAAAACTGCGGAAAAGCCCTCGCAAGATCCCAGCATGCAATTTCGATTTTTTTTTACCGTCTTTTCGTCGAAAAAATGCACTTTACAGATAGTCCCTTATGTGCCTTCGATGTTCTGACTACCCCCGCCAACGGAGGCAGAGTTTGTCACGTGATTCCCCATACAGCCATTTGAGAGTACCGTGCGCAAAAGTCGAGAGGGAACTCAGCTCAGCGTCTTTTGTCAATTCTTTACATTGATTGCATGTGGCTTTGTGCTTGTGAAAATTTTCGGTGCAAACGTTTTAACCCTTTCCACTCGACATTACTAAATCGCCGAATAGCTCACCCGCCACTCCGATGACGCCTCTATAGCTCGCATGTCGGTGGCCGCAAGACATTTCTTTTTCATCGAATAGGTCTGGTGTCACTCACCACGCCGATGACGCCCCTATAGCTCGCGAGACATTTCTTTTTCACCGGATAAAGAAAAACAAACGTCATCTGCGTGTCTAGTGTCACCCGCCATGCCGATGATGCCTCTATGGCTCGCATGTGGACACTCGCGAGGAATTTTGTTTTCACCGAATAGCTTGCGTGTCGGGTGTTATCCGCGACGCCTATGAAGCCTCTATAGCTCGTATGTTGGGGCTTGCGAGACATTTCTTTTTCGTCTAATATCTCCAGTGTCACCCTCCATGTCAATGATGCCTCTATATCTCGCATGTTGGCACTCTCGAGACATTTCTTTTTTGCCGAATAGCTTGCATGTCAGGTGTCAATCCGCAGCGCTCATTATGCCTCTATAGCTCATGGGTCGGGGCTTGCGCGACATTTTTTTCACCGAATATCGCACGTGTCGGTTGGCACCCTCCATGCCGATGACGCTTCTATAGCTCGCATGTCGGTGCTCCTGAGACATTTCTTTTTCGTTGAATAGGTCGGGTGTCACTCGTCACGCCGATGACGCCTCTTTAGCTGGCATGGCGGGGCTCGCAAGAGGTTTCTTTTCACTGGATAAAGAAAAAGAAACGTCATCTGCGTGTTGGGTGTCACCCGCCATGCTGAAGACGCCTCTATGGCTCGCATGTCGGCGCTCGTGAGGAATTTCGTTTTCACCGAATAGCTCGCATGTCGGGTGTTATTTATGACACCTCTATAGCTCGTATGTCGCAGCTTGCGAGACATTTCTTTTATGTCAAATATCCCGGGTGTCACCCTCCTTGCCAATGATGCCTCTATATCTCACATGTTGGCGCTCACGAGACATTTCTTTTTGACCGAATAGCTCACGTGTCGGGTGTTATCTGCCACGCCTATGACGCCTCTATAGCTCGGATGTCGGCGCTCGCAAGGAATTTCTTTTTCGCCGAATAGGTTGGGTGTCATCCGCCATGTCTATATGACGCCTCTATAGCTCGTATGTCGGGGTTTGCAAGACATTTCATTTTCGCCGAATATCTCGCGCGTCGGTGTTACCTTCCATGCCAATGATGCCTCTATATACTCGCATGTTGGCGCTCGCGGGACATTTCTTTTTCGCCGAATAGCTTGCGTGTCGGGTGTCATCCTCTGTGCTCATTACACCTCTATAGCTCGTGGGTCAGGGCTTGCGAGACATTTCTTTTTTGCCGAATATCGCACGTTTTTGGTGGCACCCTCCATGCCGATGGCACCTCTATAGCTCGCATGACATTTCTTTTTTGCCGAATAGGTTAGGTGTTAGCCGCCACGCTGATGATGCCTCTATAGCTCGTATGTCGGGGCTGGTGAACTAAAGCTGAGCTTTCACTGCTAAGTTTTGGCCTCTACTGTAGAAAAAAAAAAAAGTGAGTATGGGTGAAAAGTTATTTGAGTGGAAAGGGTTAATTTAGATTAAAATGAAACGAAACATAGCAGTGAAACAGCTATGACAACAAAAAGAACGAAGTCAGATAAAACTTACCGTCAAGTGTATCGTGGTATGTATAGTAAAGAATGGCATTTTTATGAAGCATCTAAAGTTTTGCTGAATCACGTTTTATAAGCCATGTGGCTGCGATTTTAGCCTGTCGCAAAGCGGCCACAATGATAGTAGGCGTCATGCGGAGAGCAAGAAGCACAAAGATCATGTTAAAAGATTAAATGGAGATGTGAGTAAAATTAATGTAACCAAAAAACTTCTGATAGCTTATAAAGAATCCTGAAAAAAATATCAAGAGCAGATTAGTGCTGAAAAAATGCAGCAAAACAAGCAAAAAAGAGAAGAAATTGAATGTTCACAAGGTGATTTGAAATGGGAAGAAGCTGAACATTTGCAGCAGTTGGATTCCCTCATAAAATGTTAAACAATGCTGAGATGAACATTGAATGTGGCATAAAAAAAGATGAGTGCAATAGAAAGTGGACACATACTATTAAAAGAAGCAAAACAAAACATTGCTAACTATCTTAAAAAAGTTAGAAAATAATAGAAGTGAGCAATTAAATATTGAGAAAAGCAGCAAAAAATGAAGCATTTTTTGTAAAATAAATTATTAATAATAGAATCCTGCTATGGTTGCAAATTTTTTGATCTATTTGAAAACTAAAATGTTTGCATATGTGTGTGTGTGTATTTCAATGCAAGATGTTTTAAATTTGAGTAGGGTGCATCTTTTTCCAAAACATTTTTTTGCTTAAGAGTTTGTTCTATCTACTAATATTTTACCTGGTCTGAAAAATGTTTTCTTACACCAAAAATGTATTTTATCTGCTCCAAAAATGTGTTTCACCTGCTCCAAAAACACATTTTGCTGCTCCAAAAATGTATTTTTCCTGCTGTAAAAATATATTTTACCTGCTCCAAAAATGCATTTTGTTGCTCCAAAAATGTATTTCATCTGCTCCAAAACGCATTTTGCTGCTCCAAAAATGGTTTTGCAACTTTGCATCACTGTAAATGTCAAGTTTCACTTTTAAAACATTCAATGCCCGAGTTGTAATATAATCGCTCTGCAAATGGGTTGTAAACAATACTATCTGTCTCCAATTGCCCTCTCTCTGCGCTGCTGAGAAAAAGTACGAGGCCACACGGGGGACCCCTGTGGAGCACGTGGGAAGACAGTGTCACCTAGGATTACGTATGTGACAGACGCCAACATTTATGTACAAAAGTCCCAGATCTTCAATGTATAAGTGGATGATTTCTTCAGGTAATTTATTTTAGTTTTAGACAAAACAATTAGACGTTGCTATTGGTTTTAATTTTTCCTTATACTTTGTAGTATGTCTATCATATTCAGCATGTGGAAACTTTAATAAACATGTGAATGACATCCATTTGCAAAATGTCACAAAATTGTCCAAGTAAAGCAAAGATTAATTAATTTGATTTTAGAAAAAAAAGATATACAACTATCTATCCCCAATGTTCATGAGGAATCAATATACATTAAAGAATAGCTATGAGTTCCACTTAGTAGTTCTAATTCTGACTATTATATAGCTCTAATTATTGTACTATTCTCTTTTACGTGCGATATTTCAAAGTAACTTGTACAGAAAAAAAAAAAAGTGTTCTTAATGAAACATAGATGGCGCCAGCCGGGCTTGATAACGAAATATATCCAGGAAAGTTTTTCCGACGAATGGCAACAAGGAGTATCGGACTCCATTAGCGCGAAGTTAACCACGAACATCGGTGGTAAAGTCGCCACGCTCCTGAAGATGCCCAGAGTATGGGCGAAAATTTCGAGTATAAAGAACGGTAAAAATTGATGTTTGAATCCTAAAGCAAAGATCCAATGAGTATACCCAGCGAAAAGTGTGAGAAGTAAAGCCAGTCCTCGCATACAACGGACTTTAGGACAATAACATCAACAAAGACCGGAAAACACGTGCGTGAAATGTCCCCGTCGCTAGAAAGGAATGCCAAGGTAAGCATTATCCACTAGTTTTCTGTACGAATAGCTATGAGTTTATAGAAAAAATCAAATTAATTAATCAAGACCTAGAGCAAATAACTATGGCCTCCATGGACGTTAAGGCGTTATAACCAAACACTCCTGTCAAGCTAGCCATCGAATTGACTATGCAACAACTAAGCATCAACAAAGAACTAAACTTGTCACAACTGAAAGAGCTAAAGAATACCTTATATTTCATCAAGGAAAACAACATCTTCCATTTTGAAGGAAATATATTTAAACAAACGCAAGGTGGCCCTATGGGATCCCCATTATCGGCATTATACGCAGAAGTGATTATGGCATACCTCGAAAAGAAATTATTCAAAATTTACCTGAAAAACCAATACTTTATGCTCGATATGTAGACGACATTATTATAATGTCTAAACTTAACAAAGCCGAGCTACAAGATCTAGCACAGCAGTTTAGCAAAATCTGTAACACCATAGAGCTAACTATTGAGTTTGAAGTGGATAATTGCCTATCCTTCCTGGACATTCAACTAAAGAAAAACAAAAATAGTTTTGAAAACTCTGTGTTCAGAAAAGCAACTTACATACCTGTACTGATACCATACTCGTCGCACCATCCAGTGATACATAAAAAAAACAGCATAGTAAACTTGATACGGCGAGCGTACACACACGCATCTAACAACAGGCTAAGAAATCAAGAGCTAGAATTTATCTCGAAAATATCACAAGAGTATGGGTACTCGAGCAAGCTAATTAATAAATGGATACATGAGAGTAAAAAGCATATGACTCAGAGTAAAGAAGGCCAAGAAGTGCACAACCAAAGGAAGATGAGGAATAAAAAATTGAAATACATTGGAGCTTTCCCATACCTGGAAGGAGTGAGTAAAAAAATCAATAGGCACTGTGCTAAATATGACTTACAACTAGGAAGCTCAGTGCACACCGTGAAAAGTATGACTGTCAACAAAAAAACAGAGGAAAAAATGCTAGAAGAATCAGGAACCTACGAAATTCCAATTGCACACATACCCCCAATATCGTACATTGGAAGTACGAAAAACAGATAAAAAAAAGACTTAAACAACACTTATCTAACTGGCAAAAAAAAGAAGCCAAAACTGCTTTAGTGCAATTCTGCATGGAAAACCGGACATTCCCAAAGTTTGATGAAATTAAAATGCTAAAAAAGAATAAAAAATCGGAAAGGCAAATGAGGAGGGAAGAAGCAATATTAATCTACAAAAATAAAGCAAGGGTATGTAACCAGAACGACCCTAGCACATTATCGGGCCTGTGGAAAGAACTAATAAGACAAGAAAAACAACAACAAAAAAAAAACCGGCAAAAAAAGACAAGAAAACCAGGATAGGAGAAGAAAAAAATAAATAAATAAAAAAAAAGTCTTTTTAACGAAACATAGATGGCGCCAGCCGGGCTTGATAACGAAATATATCCAGGAAAGTATTTCCGACGAATGGCAACAAGGAGTATCGGACTCCATTAGCGCGAAGTTAACCACGAACATTGGTGGTAAAATTGCCACGCTCCTGAAGATGCCCAGAGTATGGGCGAAAATTTCGAGTGTATAAAGAACGGTAAAAATTGATGTTTGAATCCTAAGGCAAAGATCCAATGAGTATACCCAGCGAAAAGTGTGACAAGTAAAGCCAGTCATCGTATACAACGGACTTTAGGACAATAACATCAACGAAGACCGGAAAACACGTGCGTGAAATGTTCCCGTCGCTAGAAAGGAATGCCAAGGTAAGCATTATCCACTAGATTTTTGTACAAGTTACTTAGACACAGGTTATGTAATATTAACGATCCTAATAGCAACGCATATTGGAAAGATCTGATCAGAATGGAGAGCCATAGCAAAAAACAGAGGGGGAAAGGGAAAGGAACAAATATAAATAAATAAATAGATGATGTAACGTAATATTTAAAAAAATGATTGTATTTAAGAAGATTAATTTTCAAGAATCAAATGAAGCTGGCTGTTGAACGGATATTTACAAGTACGAAGAGAAAAAGAAGACTAAGTCAGCTAATAGATGGCGCCACTGTGCTGAGCGATGAATAACGATGATGAGACGATGATGAGCAAAACTTAGAACTTTTGCTACATTTGAATGCAGCGACAGAGGTTCATCTGTTGCGTCCACTCCTTGAAAATGGCCTGGGCAGAGGCTGAAAGTGCTAGGAAAGTACGCTTGTTGCTGAGTGGGGAGAGGTCTGAGATTATGTGCATTTTTCGGCCTTGAACCATGATGTGACTACTGCAAATTACGTGTTTGAAATGTGTGTAAGAGATGAAAACATCCTAAAAGATATTTAGGATAAAGGGGAGTAACCTCAAAATGTAGAAGAAAAAATGCTTTCTCCTGTGATGCGTGTAGTAAGAAAGAACTATACGGAATAAGAAAAATGCGAATTCGTTAAAAAAATTTATTACAAAATACAAAGTTATATTTGTCATATTTCTAGTGATTTATATCAATTGGGCAACCAAAAGAGAAAAAGTAAAATCTTTAAGAAACTATTTATAACTATATGTTCTTAATATTTTTGCAAATTATATTCTATTCCTTTTCAATCACCCCCAACATCCAATGAGGATTTGAATTTTGAGTAATTGTCGATTGCCCAAGAATTGGAAGTTCTGAAAACTTCCAATTAATGTAAGTGTGCAAGTTATAATTAGAATGCATAACAGTTCAAAGTTATATGATAGTTGTATATATTTTCTTATTTAGGAATTTGTTAAATGACATTTATTTTCTGCTGGGGTGTATGTATGTGTATGGGTAAGTTCTCTAATATTGTTTGATCTGTAAAGCTTTAAATGCTTTTTTTTGGGGGGGGGGGATAGTTACATGTATATACATTCCTTTTTGAATTGACCGATAATGCCCAACTCCTCTTGGGGAGTGACTTGATTTTCAGTCTTGGCTTGGATGACTTGATTTTCAGTCTTGGCATGTTCCCAAAAAAATTTGTCATCAAAAACTGCAGTGTGCTTAATGGATTTACCAGAGGAAGGGACCATAGAATGGTGAGATGTAAGATGCATCTTAACACAATACTTAAACCTTGCAAGCTCATAAATCAAATGAAAAATATTGACATGACAAACCTTTAAAAACATTATAAAACTTTCAAATTGGAATTGAGAAACCAATTCTCTGCACAAAAAGTTCTAACAAGAGAAGCTGATGTCTCCAAAGGTAATAAAAACATTACAAAGGTAAGCAGCTACAAAAAAAGGTGCACTAAGAACAAAAACCACATAAAGAAAATATCAGAGGTAGCACAAATGCTGATGCTAAAGAGAAGGGAAATCAAGACAAATAAAGAAAGTGTTCAATGTGTGTGCAAGATCCAAGACAGTGAGGAAAAAATATCACTGAAGATGTAAAGAAATTCAGTTGTGAGCACTCAAATTTTTCACTACATAAAGCGATGGTTAAAAAAACATGCCATCTAACTACATATAATTTATGGGTTTGAAACATACCTGAAAATGACTGTTTCAATCAACTTTGAACCATGTTATTTCCTGGAGAACAATGTGATCAGACAAGAATGAAGTGTTATAAAAAAAAATAAAAAATAAAAAAAAATAAAAAAAAATGAAGCAGAGCCAGTAAAATTTAGTTCTTGATTTCACCAGCTCCAGGGACACAGACTTGTATCAAGTATTACAAGCACAACCCACTAACAAGAATATGTACTTCTTTTTAAACCAAAGCTGTTAGAATATGGACAAAAAATAACTAGAACCTTATAAAAAAAATGCCAGAAAATAAAAATTTAAAAAGAGAGTGTAAAATGTAGTAATAAGTTTTTAGGCTCTGAAAATCAGTGAAAATTAAAATCATAGTGATAAAGTAAAACACACATGAATTAAAAATTTCGATGAACAGTGTAAAACGTTGTTATAAAAGCTGAGGCTCTGAAAACAGATGAATGCTTAAAACAAAGTGAACAGGTAAAAAGGAAAATAAAACCTCAAAAACAACGGAGAAAATACCTTAAGTGGAAATCTCTCTATTCTAAAAAAAAAGTAACTGCCGCGTCCTCCTCTGTTTTAGAAATTTCGCAACATCCACGATTTCTTAGCTTGCAGCACAAAAAATATTGAACATAAAAATATTAAATTCACATCGTTTGTGGATAATTGTTTGGAAAACACGCTGTTTTTTTATTCTGGCGATACTTTAAGAGCTGTTGTATTTCAAAGTTAAGGTAATCAGAAAAGTGCTATCAGTTCGTGTTCCGGACTCATTAACGGCAACAGAACCACAAAACTTCGTAGGCATGTAGGGCCATGGCCGAATTTTTGCACCTCATCACTCTTTTTTTGAATTTTGATTTAGTTTACGAGAAATTTAAATTTTAAATTTCACAAAATTCTCTATTTCATGATGGGATCCATTTAAAAAAATGTATATATCAGTGGCGAATGCTGCGATATGGCTAGTAGTGTGCCAATATGTAGTAGCCAGACCACTATAACTGTCAAAATTTAAAAAAAATTCCATTTAATAAAAGCTGGAATATCTGCAAGTACATCTTAGTAAATGAAAAAAAAAAAAAAAAGAAAAATCCATTTAATAAAAAGCTGGAATGCTTAAATCAGCTGTATTATGCCAGAGCATGTGCCTAGCTTCATTCATTTCATGGCTCATGCTCACCCTCATTGTCTTTGGGAAGCCAATGGGAAGCCCGGAACTTAGGGATGCTGAGAGCTCACAGCCTTACTGTGGTTTAAAATTATGCTTTAGCGTATACGTGGGTGTCAATGGTCGAACGAGAAACAGACGGGGAAAACAGGTTTTGTTAGCTTATCAGGTCATGCTACAGCAAGCACGCTATACGTTTTCTTGAAAGTGTCTTTCCGTTGAGTGCAGGCAGCAACAAAACAGCATTTTCGTTTTTTGGGGGAGAGTGAGATTGCAGATTTTGAATTGTGTGTTATGCAGTAAATGGTGTTAGTGACTAGTGCAGTGATGCTCCTTGTGTTTTATTACAAATTGTGTAGTTTATTCCTTTAAATCCTAAACGGTGTTTCTAGAATTTTAAAACTTTGTCTTTGAGGAATGAGTTTAGGCAATGTCGATAAAAGTATTATTCAAGATTTGTTAGAAGTACCTTTTTTAAGAAGGACTAGATGAAAATAATAAAAGATGGGAAGCCATGCCCACCTTTACCTAACTTTAAGAGTATACATATGGATAAAAAAGATACTTATACTTTGAATTTTCAGGTTTCTCAGTATGTTTGTATCTATGGTTGGCAGGCTGTAGAAATTTAAATAAACGATTTTGCTGGCCATGTTTGTTGTTTTCTAAAAGTGACAGTTCTTGGAGGTATTTGACAACCTCAACAGCTTGCATACTTCGCAGAAACAACACAAATCTTCTGCATCACATTTGCAGTGCACACTGGACAAACTGCATTTTGGTTGCCAAAGAATTGATGAAACACTTGACAAACAACTTAAATTTAATAATTCAGAACATAACGAAAGGTTCATAAAAACTGAGAATTTTTTTAATGATTAATCGATGTTACTTGTCTACTGGCAAATCAGGAATTGCAAAATCAAAATAATCGAATTGGAGCTCGGGAAGATTTGACAACCTCAACAGCTTGCATACTTCGTGGAAACAATACAGATCTTCTGCATTGCATTTGCAGTGCACACTAGACAAACTGCATTTTGGTCGCCAAAGAATTGATGAAACACTTGACAAACAACTTAAATTTAATAATTCAGAACACAACAAAAGAGTTTGTAAAAACCGAGAAATTTTGAAATGATTAATCAATGTTGCTTGCCTACTTGCAAATCAGGAATTGCTTTTTAGAGCTCATAACGAATTTGATTCCTCTCTTAACAAAGGCAACTATATCGAATTTTTACAACTATTAAAAGAATACGACCCTTTCCTGAATGACCATTTAGAAACAGCCACTGTTTTCAAAGGTACATCATCGGCCATTCAAAGCGATTTAATCAAATCTATTCATCAAGTGTCGCTGGATGAAATTTCTAAACAAATCCAAGAAGCCCCTTATGTTGCTATCATGTTGGATTGGACTTCTGATAATCAGATGGCTTCACAGTTTTGGGGTACATTAATGATGGCAAAATTGTGGAAAGATTTGTTGGTTTTACTGACAGAAGCTCTGGTAGTCTGTTTAATTATGTGCAAAATATAGTTTCGAAGTTCAAATTAAAATCTCAAAAATTTCCACTCGTAACTGAAGCCGCATCATAGGTAGCTCAAACATATGATGGGGCTTCAGTTGTGAGTGGGCATTTAAATGGGCTGCATCAAAAAAGTGTTGGAGGCATATCCACACCCACTTCATGTGCACTGTTATATGCATGTATTAAACCTTGTTCTGTCACAAATACATACATATACATATCACTAAGCTGTTCTCTGAGATTCAGAGGTTAGCTCCAAAAAGAAATACAAACTTCCAGATATTTTTACCTATTGTTGTCGTATCAAACTTCTCCATTTACATTGATCTCGACGCACAACTCGTGCTTCACTGATATCCATTACACGCCGCACACAAGATCTTTTATACTTCATACTCATAATCCTTTTCTCATGCAGACACTCCTGAATCTGATCCACCCACGTCTTCCTTGGCCTTCCTCTGCCTTTCCTTCCATTCACTTGGGCTGAAAAGATTTTCTTAGTAAGCATTTCATCACTCATTCTTTCAACTTGGCCAAACCACCGAAGCATATTGGTCTCCACCTTGCTAACAACATTTTGCTTCACATCACACAACTGCAATACATCTTCATTCCTCACACAATCAGATCGTGTCTTGCCACAAACCCCATGTAAGTAACGCATTTCTCCAGCACACAAACGACTCCTATGTTTCTTCTGCAGTACCCAGGTTTCACTGCCATACATCAGAGTAGGAACAATTACAGTTTCATACACAGCCACGCGGGACTCTCTAGAGAACCCATCATTCCTGTGAAAACCTCCCAGAACAGCTATGACTTTCAAAGAAGAATTCACTCGCCTACTGATTTCACCATCCAATTTGTTCTCTCTGTCAAACATACTTCCTAAATACACAAACTCACTCACCTGGTCAGTCACAATGCCATTTATACTTACATTACATTCAGTGCTACCAGTTCCTCTCTCAAACACCATAACTTTGGTTTTTCCCTTATTTATACTCAGTTTGAATTTCATGCAAACTTCGTGCATCCGAGTCAACATACTCTGCAACTCACTTTTGCTCTCTGCCAACAGGACAGTGTCATCAGCATACAGCAATCTGCACACACGGATATCACCAAGCATAAACCACTATTATCTATTTTGGCATCACGCATGCATGCATCCATAAATATATTAAACAGCCATGGTGACATTACACAACCTTGTCTAACTCCTGCACCAATGGAAAACCATTTTAATAAAACACCATTCACTCGTACACAAGCTGTACTACAGCATACATGGCTTTTACACTATTAAGTAGATTCCCAGTAACACCATATTCATTCTATACCTTCCACAAAAGTGTCCTATTCACTCGGTCGTAAGCTTTCTCTAAATCTATGAAGGCAGTAAAAACTTTCTTCCCAACAGCCAGATACTTTTCAATCATCGTGCGTAATGCAAAAATCTGGTTAGTGCAGCCTTTACCAGGCATAAAACCACTCTGAACATCCCACACTTTCAATGATGTAAGACCCCGTACTTTTTCAATAACAACCTTACCAAACACTTTCCCTTGCACACTCAGTAGGCTAATACAACGATAGTTTTTGCATTCAGTCTGATCACCTTTTCCCTTATACAAGGGAACAATAATAGCATCCTTCCAATCCTGAGGGACCATTCCTAACTCCCAGCACAACTGGCAAATTTCAGTTAACCAGTCAATTATAGAGTCACCACCATATTTCAACATCTGTGCAGTTATACCATCAACTCCTGGAGCCTTACCATTCTGAAGAGATTTTACAGCTTTACACACTTCTTCTCTTGAGATCCCTCCTGTGCTTTCATCCCTCATTGTGACATCATCTGCACCTGTCTCAGAATCATCTTTGCTTTCCTGATCTAATAACTCAGAAGTATTCACCCTATCTGTCACTTAACTCATTGGGCTCCCAAATCATTTCCCCAATCTCATTCTTCACACAACTTACAACTTTGTTTCCCCTATTTTTCCTGAGTCTCATGTACTTCCAGAAGGACTTTCTATCTTTCCAAAAAGCCAGTTCATGTCTTTCCACTTTCTCCTTCCTATCTTTTGCCGTACTGTGGCGAATCAGCTTAGCAGCTTCACGCTTCTTACAGCGATATTCATCCACAGAGACTCTACCTTGCAACATCCCCAAACAGGCTTCCTTCTTTCTCTTTACTGCCTCTTCAATCTCACTATTCTACCAAGCATCACCTCTATTGTTACCCACTATTGTGGTGCCACAGACCTCTTTAGCAGCAGTAAAAACACAGTTCTTAAAACATTCCCACTTCTTTTCTACATCCCTCTCACAAGATTTCAGATCCTTCAGTCGTTCTCTGAGTAAGTCAGAGTACCGCTGATGATCTTCAAGGAGCCTATCAACCTTTACTCTTTCTATCCTGGGTCTCTTCCTATTCCTTTTCCTCCAACCAACATTAAGTTTCACTCGTGACACTACCAAGTAATGATCAGAACCAACATCCGCACCTCTCATCACACGGGTGTCAACAACTAAGTGTTTCAAACGCTGATCATAAACAACAAAATCTAACACACTCTTTTGACCAAGAGTACGATTTTCCCAAGTATATGTGTGTGTGTATACTTGTGGTTGAAAAATGTATTAGATACACACAAACCATTCTCAATGCAGAGTTCAATTAATCTTTCACCATTATCATTCACACAAGGATCATTAAACTTACCCAGAACATTGTCAGAAATTGCATTCTGCACACCTACTCTAGCATTGAAATTCCCTGCTATTATAACTTTCTCTTTAGCACCAAACTGGCTCAAAACAGCTTTTAGCTCATTCCAGAAATCTTCTTTCTTATCAGAAGGTTCAGAGTCACAAGGAGCATACACTACAACAATTACAATTCTCTGAAGTTTCACTTTCAAACGAATCCAGAGAATTCTCTCACTTATGCAACTGTAGTGAATCAAGTTGTTCTTCATCTTTTCACTTAAAATCACACCTACACCAGCCTGTCCTCTCATATTATCCAATACTCCAGACCACACACTCACCGTGCCATTCACTTCTTCTACCCCAATTTCCTTCTTTTTGGTTTCACTTACACACAGCACATCCAGTCTGCACTTATTCATCTCCTCAATCACCTCACTCATCTTGCCATTTATACCTCTAGTATTCCATACACCAATCTTACATTCACTCAGCCGAGATCTCTTTGTCATACGCCGTTTAGAAAGTCCAGGTCGATTCCGTGGTGGACCGTCCTTCTCAAGTGTGGTAGGTCCACCATATCCCACACTTGAGTCATTCTTAATATTTCTTTTTGTCTTTTTAATCAGGTAAGTACATCAGTGTGGGGGATTAGCCCACAGCTGAAGGTTCCAGTTGGTCATTCAACCTAAGGATTCTGGAACAAAACCCAGTGAGTTGGGGTCTTTTTGCCAATGTCACACAGAACTAGCTTGCACCTCTCCACGATTCACAGAGGCCCTAGTTGCTGTTGTGTGTGCCATTGTTATCACGGAGCACCCCGAGGAGGCAAACCCATCACTCACTACGACCATCACAAAGCTTGAGCAAAATTCAAGAATGCAGCATAGTTTTTGTACTTTAAATGGGATTTCTACTTTTGCATCACATTTAACTAAGAGGACTTGTGCCTTAAAAGAACACGTGAAACAAAAAATACCTTCTCTAGCTGGAACCAGATGGTGCTTCAGTTGGCAAACGTAATTGAAGAGCACAGAATCTTAATCACACAGTAATTTGAAAGCATTGAACACCAGGAGGAGTGAGTGCAAACCACAAGATGGCTGCAATTGGATACAAGAAATTTCTAAATAAATTCGAAACTGTTTTTCTGCTTAAACTCTTTACTTCTGTGTTTGCATATTCCAACGTTTTATGTAATATACTGCAAATGAATGGCCTGGATATAATGTTTTGCTCCACTAAAATAGAAGAATTTCAGGGACACCTACGAAACGACCGGGAATCAGGGTTTCCGCTTCTGTGGAAGATTGCAAATGGTGTAACGGACCCCAAAAGAATGAAGAGGGTCTATTGGAGAAAATTCTGCTGAGGCAAAGTACAGAATATTTTTCTATGAAATCATTGACAAGCCTATAAGTAATATAAGACTTTTGAACAAGTTTATGAACTAACTAATTTAGTGACCACCATCAAAGTTGAATAAAAATAAAATATATCTGCGTACACAACCGTTAAAACAGAAAACTTGCTGCAAACCCATGAATCACGATAACAATAGAATAAGATAATTTAAAGAAAAATTAATATAACAATAAATAATTATTAGAACATTACAGATTCCAGAGAGGACAAAATTACATTACGACTAAATGCGTAGAAATGTGTGTAAAATGGACCTTAAGGCCAAAAGTTTGAAATATTGAACTATGAACCTCATAAAAACCAGATACTAATTTCAGAAAGTTTTTATATATAGAAAAGCAGTTCCATTAATGAACCTTCAAAAATTATAAATAGCATTTTCAACAACTTAATTCAAAAATAGTAGACTTATAAAATACAAAAGGAAAATATTTTAATTTTATAACTGGCAACTGCAAGAGAAACGTGGTAATAAAATTTAAATTCTCTCTGTGTAAACAAAACTTTTGTTGCAGTTCCTATATATTGAGAACAGGCCTTGATAAAATCAAGAGGCCAGAAACGTCTGTAAAAACAAAAGAACTCACTATTGGAAGATGTGAAAAATAGTTGAACATTCTCACATTAAGATAGAATTAAATATATTAATCTGAGTAAAGCCTTGAGTAAGTGTTTTAATTGCTTTAAATAACATTTTTATTTTTTTAATCTACAAGCCAAAACTATCTGCAAAATCTGCTAATAATTTGGAAACTATCCAATTCTGCAACTCTGACTACCATCCCGGCTACAACCGCTTGAGCAAAGTTTTTCAGCCCTCAAAATTATTATTTTTTTTTTATTGGAGGTTTAATGAACATTGTGAGCAACTCAACGGGCAATAAGCAGTCGCCTGTCCCTAATTTAGGGCCACTGGGAGAGAGCCAGCACCGTAAGACGAACACAACAACCATGGCGCACCGGGATTCGAACCTGGACCCATCTCGGACGAATGATCAGAGGCCTTCGCCTAGACCACTGTGCCGCCGGGGCGGCCACAAAAGAATTAAGACATCCCTTTGCTGTACTCAAGATCAGGAAAGATTAAGTTATCTTTCTCTTTTTTTTTTTTTTTTTTTTTTTTTAAGAAAAACCCAATTTTTGTGGCCTAGTCATTTATAAATTTACAGCAGTTGATAGAAGAGCCGAGTTCTAATTCAAGTAAAAAAAAATACCAGATAAGAATTTCAGTATGTATTTTTCTACAACTCGGTAATTGCATGCATTTGCGCCTCTTGAAAGAATTGTACGATGGGTTACGTAACACAATTACCATGACATTATTGTTAACATCATCAGTTTCAATCCACTGCTGGATGAAGGTCTCAAGTCTTCCACAAACTTCTATCCTGAGCCATTCTTCTCCATAATTATTGTTATTATTGTTATTAAAATCCATGAGAGTTACAGAGTTGTTATGGTGTGATTAATTATGGAGGAAATTATTTGCACACACTGTTGCGTTATTGTTATTAAAACACATAAGGGTTGTTATATGGTTTGGTTAGTGTTAGGCAGCGAATTGCGTACAATGTTGCATATTTCTGGCCCGCATGACCTCCATTCTATGCCAGGATTCGCCACTTATATATATGGCAAACTGTAAATGATAACACATTGCAATTTTTACAGCATAAACTCACAACTGTCATCCCTCTCCCATGCCATCACAATTTGTCCTGTATGAAACCCTGATAAATTGGCAGCTTTCCCCATTCTGACTCCGAACACCCCACAAACCGAAAGCTGGTCCCCGGGTTGTATATATACTGCTGTGTTAACTTCCCCTGTGCCACCGTTCAGTCTTCAGGCATGCTCATTTCTCTAGGCTGTGAGTGATCATAATGTAATGGTTCATTGGTGTATCATCATCATTGTCAACCATTATCAATCCACTGCTGGACGAAGGTCTCCCCAAGTTTCCTCCACAACGGTCTGTCTTGTGCCAGTCTCCTCCATGTCACCCCTGCATACTTTCGAATTTCATCCACCCATCTCCCATGTGGTCTTCTTCTGGGTCTTTTCCTGTTCCAAGGGACATTGGTGTATATATTCATATATATATATATATAGGGGTTGGACAGAATAATGTGAACACCACGCTCAGAGATGTGACTTAAATGCAGCTGCGTACGTCGCAATATGCAAAGGCATCCACCACTTTTTGGTTGTAATAGCTTTGCTTAGAACCTCAAGGTCCTGTTTAAGTGCATTTAAAGTATCTTGTTGCAAAATTTCTTTCAGGCTGATGGTGAAATGAGTGACCTAACGAACTTCAAAGAGGGCTAATTAATTTGATTTTGGTTTGTAAAATAACCAAAATCAAATTAATTAATAATGTAATGGCTCATTGGTGTATATACGAATATATACACTGAGCCATTACAAAAGTGTACAACCCTTGATGATATAATAATTGAAACTTATAATAATATTCCTAGTCATATGATATACAAATGCCAAGATGATTTTGCTGCAAATATGCACACACAACGCATAGAACGTATATAACGTGTGAAACAGTAGTGAGTATAGTGTATAGCTATTATTCTATTGAGGGCTAATTGTTGGTGGCCAGCTAGTTGGTGCCTCCATCACAATAGTCACCAGGGTAGTGGGGGTATCGAGAGCTACTGTGTCTAGCGTTATGATAGCTTACCATGTTCGTGGCAAAACCTCACCTGTGAAACACAAGAGCAGCCGGAAAATGACCCTAACTGTTAAAGACAGGAGAACAGTAAAGAGGGTTGCTACTTGCAATAAGAAGACCATGGCCCTGAAAATTAATGCAGAGCTCAATCTGCATCTCCAGACCCCAGTATCAATGAAAGCAGTGCTCAGGAAACTGCATAAACAAGATATTCGTGGTAGAGCTGCTATTGTAAAACCTCTGGCGAATGCACAACAGCAATGGCAGTGGTGCCAGGAGCATTCAACGTAAACTGCCGATGCATGGAAGCATGTGATGCGGTCAGATGAATTCACATTCACACTATTTCCTACTGCAGGACGTGTTTACACATGGAGAACACCATCAATAGTGTACAACCCAGACTGTCTGCTCTCAACAGTGCAGCATGGTGGTGGTCTTGCCATGCTCTGGGCTGTCATATCATGGTTTTCAGCAGGTCCCCTGATCACCTTGAGAGGACGGATGACTAGGAGGTCGTATGAAACCATTTTGGCTGACCAAGTCCATCCAATGGCTCAGGCATTGTTTTCTGCAGGGGATGCCATTTATCAAGATGACAACACCCTAATTCACAGAGCTCAGAATGTCTAACCATAGTTTGAGGAACATAAGGACGAAATTTCACACCTTCCTTGGCCTCCCCGATCACCAGACTTAAACGTCATCGAGCCACTGTGGTCTCTGTTGAAAAACAGAGTAAGATCCTGTTATCCTCCTCCTCCTGTCTCTCTCAAGGGCCTGGAGCAGTTTCTGCATGAATAATGGCGTAACATCCTACTAACCACCGTTCAGGATTTGTATGCATCCATTCCAAGCAGGATTAAGGCAGTTTTGAAAGCCAAAGGTGGTCCCACACCCTTCAAAGTATGTAAAACCTTTTCCTAGGTGTTCACATTATTCTGTCTAACCCCTGTATATATATAATGTGTTTTGAGGTAGCAGAAAGCCTACTGGCTCAGAATACAGCAGCATAGTTAGGCCTTGTGTTCATTCTGAAGTAGCAGACTGAATGTTTCCTCACTCATCTGAAGGTAATTCCTATAATCATCGGGATTATTATCTTTTAATTCATTCAATGAGCTTCTTTCTTTTCAATAGCCAATTTTTTGTCCATGTTGTTCTTTTCTTTTTTCTATCCATTTTCAGCTTTTCATTTATCAAAATAGTCATCGATAAAACTTTATATTTTTTTGATGAAAAAAAGGGATTTTCACTCTTTAAAGGATATGTAAATGAGACGTGTTCCACAAATGTATCACTCAAGAATGACAACTATCTGTGGTCAAAACCAGCCATTTGGGGAGACCCCAGGTGGTCAGCACTTAATCTCCCCTTCCTATAATGCACTCAAGAGTGTGTGTCTCTGGGCAGCTTAAGAAAGAGTTATTTACTCTCAACACACATGAAGTAACACTTCTGTTTGTGAAAATTGCAACACCAAGAAATAATTGTGCCATTCAAGTGAAATTTATATCACAGATGCTGCATGTTACAGGAGATAACTGATTACATTTGTAGAGCTATACAAGATTTTTTCACTTCAAAACTCAGTATCATGTGAAGTCACCTCGAGCAACAATAACAGCCTGTACACACCGTGGCATTGAATGGAACAGGTGTTCGATATCGTACTGGGGAACAGCCTGCCAGGCTGCTTCTATGCGAGACCAGAGTTCATTTGTGATGACTGGTGGAGGTGCTTAACGGGCCAGATACTTAACTACCATGTCCCAGACATATTTAATCAGGGACATATTTGGAGAACATGCATGCCAGGGAAAAAGCTTTATCTGTTGTGCGTGGAAGAGGGCTTGGACATTTCAGGCTACATGTGGCCAAGCATCGTCCTGCTGAAATATATAGCCAGGACAACTCTGAAGCAAAGGTTATCATTTCTGCCTCTAAAACATTCCTGATGTATCGCTGGCTGTTGAGGGTTCGCTCAGTTCATGTCAGGCAAGATTACAAATTGAACACAATGGCACCCCAAATCATGATGCTTGGCATTGGACTGGTATGATGCTGCAAAATGTACGCTGCAAGGTGCTGTTCACCACAGTGTCTTCGAATACATATGCGACCATCATGGTGTATCAGGTTGAACCATGACTCATCAGAAAATATGACTTGTTGCTAATCAACATGCCAATGTCTGTATTCGAGACCTCATTGCAGCTTGAGGCATCTGTGGTTGAGGGTCAAAGGAATACTCAGCAGTGGGATCCAAGCAATCAGTCCTTTGCTAAGCAGACAACATTGAACTGTGCTGGAGGACAAAGCCTGACTTGTGGCAGTGGCCCACTACTGCCCTAACACCATGGATATCACTGCGTGATCAGTCACTGTCATGCAGTAGAGATGTATGTCTGTCATCCCATGCAGTCGTGCAATTTTGTGGTCCATTTTCCAGATTTCTGTGTGTCCATGCCTCATTTGTTCACTGATGCCACATTTTCATCACTGTACGGCCATTTCGTCCCATATGGGTGGCAATTTCACGGTCAGAAAATTCAGCTTCTCTCATCTCAACAATCCTTCCATGCTTAAAATCTGTCAAGGTGTTCATTATGTGACCTTCTTCAGTGACAGAGCCTAGTGAGTCACAAGAAGCACCTCTTCACTGATTGCAACATCTCATTTGAGCCAGCTCTTTATATCCAAGACCCGACAATTCAGAGGACACTGCTCTGAAACCACGTGCACATTTTCCCTGACATTTTAATCATTTGCATGTCCTAACCTGTTGTACATAACCTGTAAGTTTCAAGCTAATACCAGCAGTCCTTCATGGTGTTGTAATTTTCACAAACAGTAGTGTATTCAGCTCCTAAGGGCAGTGGAGATGCTCCTATTCAAGCATCTGTGCTAAGGCTAATTTGGGTAGGGTTGTCATACCTCATAAATCCCCTGGATTTTTTTTTATTTTTCATTTCTGAGATTTCTAGGTTTAAGAGGCTATCAAAAGGAATTCTGTCATTTGTAGATGTCTCAGTGTATAACTCTTTGGTAACGAGGGAAGCAGGGTGGAGATAGCAAAAAAGTTGTGTTAATGAATTCAGGTCTGTAATTTTCATATGAAAATGTAGTGGTGTGGGAATTTAGTCACTTCTTAATTAAAGTTTGAGTTTTAGTTTCTTGCACAGGAAAAATAAATAAAAATGATGTTTTCACAACAAAAATTTGACATATTGCATAATAGGAACTTATGTTATTTAATTACCTTACTACAGGAGTTATATTGCTCACATGTTAATATCAATATTATGTACATACAACCTTAAAAGTTTTTTGTTTTTTTTTTAAATTGAAATAAGATATTTGAGGTTTTTGGCATGTTTAGTGCCAGAGTTTTTGACATAGGTTTTTGATGTGACCGTTTAAACCATGGCTAAAACTGTCACTTGTTAAAAACTTGCCAACCCTGGTATTTGAATCTCTCTGTGCATGATGACACAAACACACTGCTTTGAGATTACAGACACATTTAGAAACATCATTTTAGAAATCAGAACATTTGTTAAAGGAAATGAAATAACATATGACATGCCTCATACTTATTTCCCTGTTTTCTCTTCAGTTTTTTTATTTAAATGCTAAATAAAGCTATTTATTGTCACTTGCTGCATACTATATGATCATGTAAATGGGTGGTTACTAGCTTCTGCATTGTGTTAACCCATGGTTAAAGGTAAACTAGGGGCATGACATTGTTCCTAATAATTGAAGTATTGACATGTAGGTATTCATTATAAAACAATTTTATGAATTTAGTACACACAAATTAATAGGGCATTGTTAAACTATGTAATGACAACCATGTATTTCATTTCTACATGTTGCTTTGCAGAATTGTTTAAAGTGCAAAATCAGCTCAAATACTTTTCTAATGATTCTTTTACAGGTTATCAGGTTTAGAAAATGCATTATTTGGTTATACATCTCGCTATCATTTTCTTATGTCCAAGCGCCTTCAAGAGAATAAAGATGCTGCTGAGACCATCTGTTTTGGTATGTTGCTGTATGAACACATTCACCCAGTCATGTCTTGATTATAGTTGTATGATTTTATGGGAGTAATTTTCAGTACTTCATTATTTGGGATTGATTTAAATTTTGTAGCTTTTGAACTACAGCATCATCCACATTCTGTTTTTTTTTTTTTTTTACTGTGTGCGTGTTTTACATTTCCTGAATAAATCACATTATTCTGCACTTGTTTGAAACTAAGATTAGTTATTGCAGTTGCAGAACCTATTAGATGCATTTAGTTAGCTAGAGTTAATGAGTTTATATTGTTAATTTATATTTTGTTTCTGAAAACTACATATTTCTTCACAATGGTGAAATTTTTATATTTAAATCTAGACTTTAAAACTGAAACTGTCATAGTGTCATGTGCCACATGGATTACATCTTTTAATTTTGGTGCAATTAGTCAAGTTCTCAAAATAGTTAGCACCAAATGTTCCACTTTATTCATTATTTCAAATGCATTTCAATTTCATCGCACTGATACAACTTCATTTACTAGATTGTTTTTCCTATAAACAAATATTCCTTCATTTACAAAGTATTTTACAAAAATTTTGTTGGTAGCAGAATCTAGGTGCTATGGTTCAGATATGCACGCATTAGTTGAGCTGAAAGACTTCTTTTTTTCTTTCTTCTTTCCATAATGCAGAAGTTTCACACTGAAGTATGTCTATTGACTAAATTATTAAACCTAGTATGCTAAAGGTGTTTTAGATTTGTTTCTTTAATTTTAAATTGCATAGTCAGTAGTTTTCTAAATTAAAAAAAAAATTGAATATTGTGCCATCTAGCAGAATTTTTTTTTTATCAGAAGAGCTAAAAAGGCTTGAAAAATTGTAAGCATAGATACAGATATTAAAAAAAAAAAGGAATTTTGAAAATAGGAATGTTAGAGATCCAGATCTCCTGTCAGATGCAATTATATATTGTTATGCCCTCTAGTTGAGAAATAGTGAATCTTGTACAAGTTGGTTATTTAACCCTAAAAATGTATGGAAAATGTTCTTAATTGAAGTCTCCATCATCATAACTAGAGGAGGGTGATATACATAGGCCATAATACAGATGAACAACAAAAGCAATTAACAAAATAACAACAGAAAAATTAAACATGTCAAAAATTTATTTGCAAGATAAAATTAGATTGCAATCATACAAAATAAATAAATTTCACATTGAGTAATGATTTTTATGTAATCTGTAACCTTATAATTTTGCCAGTTCAGATGTCCTTCACTTTAAGTAGTTTTCTGGCAAACTTAACAAGGTTAACTGAAGTAAAAAAAAATCTCTTGATGTATGGTCTTACATCAAAATTAAATGGAAAAACAACCAATTTACTCTTATTTTCTTAGTACAGTGCACTAGAATCACCTTAATAAAACTTCCTATTTACTATATGAGATCTGTTCCAATATATAATCATGGGTGTCAAATTCATAGCTAAATACCCATTCTGAAGGCTGTATTAGGGTACATATATGTGATACACTTACCCTTATACCATGGTTGATACACTCCTTGAAAAGTCCTTGAAAAAAGTTCATTCTCAAGTCCTTGAAAGTACTTAAAACTACTTCACAACTCTGTAAATAATACTTGAAATTTTTTTGTTTTGTTTTCTAAGTAATAATATGGAAAGAATATGTGTGAATTAATTGTTTGTGGTAAAAAGTTGTATGGGCATATGTTGATTGGGATTAAGAACACATTCTTTCCAAAGGGTGGAGTTTCTAGGAATTGCTTTTGCTTCATGTGTGGACCCTTTGTGTCCTGGCTGCATAAAAAAATGCACCAAAGCATCAGTCATGCATCAAAAATAAATGTCAAAGCAAACGATAAATGTCATATCAGCAGATGAATACAAAAATATCATACCTTCTCAAAATATTCCACAAAATAAAATGATTTCAAAAAACCCAAAAACTGAGTGAAAATCAAAGTTAATAAAATAAACCAACAGGGAGGCAGTTGGTAACAGGAAGGTCATTGAAGGTGTTCCCGTCCCACAGCTAAGTAATGGTTTGAACTTACTAACATACCTACGTGCTGACTGACCGACAGCACACACATATGATTATTTGATTTTAAAAAGTCCTTGAAAAGTGCTTGCATTTATTTTGCTTAGAAGAGCATGAATCTTGTATACTTGTGTATAGTCTGATCCCCCAAGTTCAACAGCTGAAAATTGGTAAAAAAAAAAAAATCCAGGACCCCCATATAAGCTGACTTTAAATTTCAAGAGTTTAGAAAAACATATTATTAAAATAAAATTATGCAAATTTCTAAAATTATCTTCTTTGAAAACCCCACAGGAACTGTTGTGACTCACATAAACATATAAAAGAGCGAAACACACAGTCACGTACAGTAAAAAATTCGTTTAGTGGTAGCTTACGGTCATCCTACGACCTTGATCACCTGTGATTGACTAGATGGGCTGGTTGCCAGAACTACAATTTGAAGTTGGGGTGTTGGAAATGTTGCCATATTTTAGAAGAGAGATCCAAATAAATGGGATTTGGTGAGGGGTCCCTGAATTGCAGTTTTTGGTGAACAGAATTCCAATGCTCTCTTGGAAACGCAGAGATGCCTTGTTGATGAAATGGGTAACTTTTTTGGTTTCTTTCCAAATGGGAACTGCAGAGGTGTCTTCAAGGGTTAGTGCAGATAAAGCTGTCTTTGGAAGACCATTGGAAACATCTTTTTTGTGTTCACCAAGTCTTGTTTTGACACTTCGGTATGTGCTTCCAATATACACTGAAAGACCAGAGGAAGTTGAAATGGGAATAGCATAAATTCCAAAACCAAAACATAAACCATGTTGTGACTGACTTTCAGAGTTTCCAAATCAGCTTCTGTAAGTCCATTTCCATTAATGTCATCAATGTAAATATCGTCAACAAAGTCGCTGTTTTCATTTTCATCTGAATCATTAACAAAATCATATTCCATACCATACAGAGCATTGCTTAATAGCATTATTTGAAAAATTGCCACTTTGCACTATTGGCCCAGCTAACCTATATTCTGTCCACTGATACAATTTCATTTAACTTTATAGGTACAGTGTTTGTTTGTTTTTTCTGAAGTTTCATTTCATGTTTATCAGAAGGATTTTTGTTTTAGTACTCCACATTATTTTCATTTCATTTGGAGTGCCCCAGAAAAATTAAGAATTTTTTAACTATATTTGTAAGAACAAAATTCTTACAACAAAAATTTGCTTAAATTGACCAATATGTTTGGCTTAAATAAATAACCAAAATAGCAGGAATCCAAATAAGTCCTCTAAAACTTTATGAATGTTAATCTGAAGTCAGTAGCACTGTTCCAATGGAAATTTTAAAAAGTCAGTTGGAACACACCTGCTGATGAAGTCATCAATCAAAAAGAGTCATCAATTGAACCTTAAAATGTTGTGAAATGGTTAAAGGAGATGGTTAAAGTCCATTTGTTAAAACAATGATGAATTGCTAAAAGAATGAAATGCTAAAACACTGGAACGGCTAAAAACTTCTTGAGGTAAAAAGCCCAAGTTCTAATGTGGCTATGCATTTCAATACACCTAGTATCTTCTTCAGGCCTGTAATAAATTGTTGGGCTTTCTGCCAAATTCATGGTCTTCCACGTGTTATGTCATATGTGTCACACTCTGGTAATTGGTCACTTATGCTCGTATCTGCTGACTTATCTTGATTTTGGCAAGCTATCAATTTGTTTTCTATGATAGCAATCTCGTTCATGTTCATGCAGAGTGCCATGTTGTTTTTCCTTTTTCCCTTTTCTTTTATTTCCTACTTCTGATTGTTCATCATAAATGAGTAACTTCCAAGTGGTAGGTAGATCAATACAGTTACTAGTATTGCAATTTTGGATTTTAGTCTCCTTGATCAACATTGCCTCTGTGTATCTAAGGTTCTTTTCATTTTGTTGTCTATTAATAAGTTTTATATTTTCCAAATCTGGTGGTGTTTGATTTTTGATACAGTATTCGATGAGGGCAGTGTTGGGATCTCTTTTAAACCAATTTCTGGTATGCTGGTCAAGTCTGTATATTTACCTTGCAACATCCCCAAATAGGCTACCTTCTTTCTTTTTACTGCCTCTTTAATCTCACTAAATTCAACCAAGCATCACCTCTATTGTTACCCACTATTGTGGTGCCACAGACCTTTACAGCAGCAGTGACAACACAGTTCTTAAAACATTCGTACTTCTTTTCTACATCCCTCTCACAAGACTTCAGCTCCTTCAGTTGTTCTCTGAGTATGTCAACATAACACTAATGACCTTCAAGGAGCCTTTCAACTTTTATTCTTTTCATCCTGGGCCTCTCCTATTCCTTTTCCTCCAACCAACATTCAATTTCACTCGTGACACTACTAAGTAATGATCAGAACCAACATCCGCACCTCTCATCACACGAGTATCAACAACTAAGTGTTTCAGATGCTGATCATAGACAACAAAATCTATCACACTCTTTTGACCAAGAGTACGATTTTCCCAAGTATATGTGTAGATGTACTTGTGGTTTAAAAATGTATTAGATACACGCAAACTGTTCTCAATGCAGAGTTCAATTAATCTTTCACCATTATCATTCACACAAGGATCATTAAACTTACCCAGAACATTGTCAGAAATTGCATTCTGCGCACCTACTCTAGCATTGAAATCCCCTGCAATTATAACTTTCTCTTTAGGACCAAACTGGCCCAAAACAGCTTTTAGCTCATTCCAGAAATCTTCCTTCCTATCAGAAGATCCCGAGTCACAAGGAACATACACTACAACAATTACTGTTCTCTGAAGTTCACTTTCAAACGAATCCAGAGAATTCTCTCACTTATGCAACTATAGTGAATCAAGTGTTCTTCATCTTTTCACTTAAAATCACACCTACACCAGCCGGTTCTCTCACATTATCCATCAGTCCAGACCACACACTCACAGTTCCATTTATTTCTTCTATCCCAATTTCTTTTTAGTTTCACTTACGCACATCACGTGCAATCTATATTTATTCATTTCTTGAATCTAAATCCCAATCATAGACAACAAAGTCTATAAAACTCCTTTGACCAGGAATGCAATTTTCCCAAGTATATGTGTAGATATACAGTACTTGTGGTTGAAAAACATATTAAATACACACAACCCATTCTCAATACATACATACATACATACATATCATTAAGCTGTTCTTTGAGATTCAGAGGTTAGCTCCTCAAAGAAAGTCCATGTGCCAAATTCACATTTAATTGATAGAACTAGAATTTACTTACTGATGGTGTATCAAATGTCTCCACTTACAACAATCTTGGCACACCACTCAAGCTTCATTAACATCCTTCACATGTTGCACACAAGACCTTATGTACTTCATACTCATAATCTTTTAATCTTTTTCTCAAGCAGACATTCCTGAATCTGGTCCTCCAATGATTTCCTTGGCCTTCTTCTACCTTTCTTTCCTATCTCTTGGGCTGAAAAAAATCTCTTAGTCAGCACCTCATCACTCATTCTTTCAACATGGCCAAACCACCTAAGAATATTAGTCTCCACCTTACTAACAACATTTTGCCTCATTACACATCTGCAATACATCTTCATTCCTCACATGATCAGTGCGTGTCTTGCCACAAATCCCCTGTAAGTAATACATCTCCCCAGCACACAAAAAACTCCTATGTCTCTTCTGAAGTACCCAGGTTTCACTGCCATACATCAGAGTAGGAACAATTACACTTTCATACTCAGCCATTTGGGACTTTCTTGAAAACCCATCATTCCTGTGAAATCCTCCTAATGCAGCTATGACTTCCAATGAAGAATATACTTGCCTACTAACTTTGCTATCTAATTTGTTCTCTCTGTCAAACATACTTCCTAAATATACAAACTCATTCTCCTGGCCAGTCTGTGCCATTAAGGCTTATCTTGCATTCCGTATGAACGGTTCCTCACTCAAAAACCATAACTTTGGGTTTTCCCTCTTTTTTGCTCAGTTTGAATTTCATACAAACTTTGTACATCTGGGACAACATACTCTGCAACTCACTTTTGCTCTTTGCCAACAGGCTGTCATCAGCATAGAACAATCTACACACATACACATATTACCAAGACAAACCAGTATTATTCATTTTGCCATCATGTATACATGCATCCATAAATATATTACACAGCCAGGGTGACATTACACAACCTTGCCTGACTCCTGCACCAATAGAAAACCATTTTGATAAAACACCATTCACTCGCATGCTATACTGCAATCTTACATGGCTTTCACACTGTTAAGTAGATTCCCAGTAATTCCACATTTATTCAGTACCTTCCACAGAAGAATCCTATTTACTTTGTCATAAGCTTTATCTACATCTTTAAATGCCGCAAACACTTTTTTACCAATAGACAGATACTTTTCAATCATCATGCGTAAAGCAAAAATTTTGTTAGTGCACCCATTACCAGGCATAAAGCCACTCTCTACATCCTACACTTTCTCTGATGTAAGGCCTTGTACCTTATCAATAATGACTTTCCCAAACACTTTTCCTGGCACACTTAGCAAACTGATACCACAATAGTTTTTGCATTCAGTCTGATCACCTTTTCCCTTGTACAGGGGAACAATGATAGCATCCCTCCAATCCTGAGGGATCACTTCTAACTCCTAACATAACTGGCAAATGTCAGTTAACTAGTCAATCAAAGAGTTGCTACCATATTTTAGCTTCTCAGCGGATGTACCATCTACTCCCAAAGCCTTACCATTCTGAATATATTTTGTAGAGCTTTACACACCTCTTGAGATCCCACCAGTGCTTCCATCTCTCCCTATGACATCATCTGCTTCTGCCTCATAATCATCTTTGCTTTCATGACCTAATAAATCACAGAAGTACTCACCCCATCTTTCACTTAGCTCATTGGGCTCCCATATAATTTCTCTGACCATATTCTTTACACAACTTAGAATTTTATTTCTGCTCTTTTTCCTATGTCTTATGTGCCTCCAGAATGTTTTTTTATCTTTCCAAGAAGCCAAATCGTGCCTTTCCTCCTTTTCCTTCTTATCTTTTGCCATACTCAGTGAACCAACTTTGCTGCCTCATGCTTCTTACAGTGGTATTCATTCTCAAAAACTTTACCTTGCAACATCCCCAAGTGTGCTTCCTTCTTTTTCTTTTCTGCTTCTTTAACCTCACTGTTCCATCAAGCATCACCTTTAAAGTTACCCACTGTTGCAATACCACATACCTCTTCAACGGCAGTGACGAAACAGTTCTTAAAGCATGTCCACTTCTTTTCTACATCCCTCTCGCATGCCTTCAACTCATTCAGACGTTCACAGAGTAATGCTGATATTCTTCAGACAGCCTTTCAACCTTTATTCTTTTCACCACAGGCATCTTCTTATACCTCCTTTTCCAACCAACATTCAGTTTCACCCATGACACAAACAGGTGATGATCAGAGCCAACATCTGCACCTCTCATCACACGGGTATCAACAACTAGGTGTTTCAGACACTGATCATAAACAACAAAATCTATTATGCTCTTTAATCTGAGAGTACGATTTTCCCAAGTGGATGTTTGGATATACTTGTAGTTGAAAAACGTGTTAGATATCCACAATCCAATTTCGATGTGGAGTGTAATAAATGTTGTATTATGAACTGTTAACAACAGTCATGCAGGTTTAACATGCAGCAATGAATTTCTTAGATAGAATACATAAATGTATTGCTGCAGATTATAACTCTATACACATTGTGCATTTAGAGTTTCCTGTCCTCTTCTTGTTGTATTGTTAACTCCTGGTTTTGCATATCTTCCCGTGGTTCATTGATTTAAACTACATAAATGAGTAGGTTATTTAGGTAAGATGGAGTGATGTAAACATACCATATTTATTGTAGTTTCAAATACAGTCAGTAAGTTCACACGCATTGAAAAAATTTAAAAACATTTGAAATGTTTTTAAATTTTTTAAAAACATTTGGTATCATATCTACAGGTTGGTATCATGTCTACAGTTCGAATAAGTGTCACCATTTAGTTTAAAAAAAAAGAATGTGGTTATTTTTTGTGTATATTGAGTCTGTTGTTGGGGATGAAGGCAGAGTTTTTCACGTAGCTGAAGGTAGGGGTTTACATGTCTTTGGACACATTAAACAGAAGTCACCGCTCTTTCCACATTTATAAGTGAGTCACGGAAAAATTCCCATCGGCCACCACCAGGAATCGAACCCTGGGTCTTCCAGTTACGTACCGGACATGCTACCACTGCACCACAGGGGCCTCTAATTCCTCCAGACTCACAAATGACTAACTACCAAACCACATGGCAGGTTGCATCTTGGAGCCCCAGCATTCTACCACTGCACCACAGCAGCCTCAAATTCCTCCAGACTCACAAATGACTAACTGCCAAACCACATGGCAGGTTGCATCTTGGAGCCCCAGCATTGTACGTTGCTCTAAGATGCAACCTGCCATGTGGTTTGGCAGTTAGTCGTTTGTGAGTCTGGAAGAATTTGAGGCCGCTGTGGTAGCATGTCCCGCGCGTAACTGGAAGACCCTGGGTTCAATTTCCAGTGGTGGCCGATGATAATTTTTATGTGACTCACTTATAAACATGGAAAGAGCAATGACTTCTGTTTGATGTCCCTAATCCACGTTAATTGTGTGTATCAATTTGGACACATTAACGTGTTGATTAACAGGTTGTATACTGTTTGAAAATTCATAAAATTGAAAGAAAAATAATGGTTACTCTCATGTTGTTGGTTGAATTGCATAGAATCCTGTAGTGGAGATAATTATTTCAAGGTAATTTCCCTGTTGCATGGCATAGCTAGGTGTATCAGCTTAATCTGCACAGTTCAGTCTTCTATTGCCACTTAATTGTAGGGTAATCTCCAAAACAGGCTGTTTCACAATTAAGCAGTTGCAAGGAGTGTGCAGTATTTGAGAAGTTTGAACAAGCCAAAAAATCCAAAGCAGGAACTCGGAACATATGACAAGACAATTCCAACACTAGGTTGAACGATGTGTAAAAAATCTGTTATTAAGCTCCGGTTTTTATGGTTATAAGAAAGTACGCATCATATCCACAGTTCCGATAAGTGTCACCATATTGTGAAAAGAAAGAATGTGGTTATTTTTGTCTGTATTAAGTCTACTGTTGGGGATGAAAGCAAAGTTTTCACGTAGCTGAAGGTAGGGGTTTCCATGTCCTTGAACACATTGTGTGTCGATTAACCAGTTGCATACTGTTCAACAACTCATGAAACTGAAAGAAGAAATAATGGTTATTCACATGTGGTCAGCTAAATTGCGTGTAATCCTGTTGTCTGGTGTAGCTTAGTGTGTGGGCTTTAATCTGCACAGTTTAATCTTCTATTGTCTCTTGATCTTAGGGTGATCTCCAAAAAGTGCTATTTCACAATTAGGCAGTTGCAAGGAGTATAAAGTCTCTGAGCAAACCAGAAGTAAAAAAAAAAAAACACGAACTCAGATCATATGATGAAACAACTACAACAATAGATCAAATATGTGCAAAACACCTAAAATTAAGCCTCTGTTTTCATGGCTGCAATGCATTTCGGTACAGCATGTACCATCTTCAGGCATAAAAATTAATGTGATGTCACACCTGCGAGCAGTGACGGAGTGTCCCTGTGATCAGGGTGCGCACACGTGCTTGAAAACCTGGAAAGTCCTGGAAAATCATGATTACGTTTTCAAGGCCTGGAATATCCTGGAAAAACGGTATTTTTTTAATGCTGTCTTGAAAAGCCTTGAAATTCGAAATTAGTGCTTAAAAAAAATGCCCTTTTAGGAAATCGTGTTACTGACTGTTACCCCTTAATTTTTTTAAGTTCCTCTCCTCCGTTCTCAAAGAAACCGCCGGCTACAGTGGTGTTTCGGATGTGCCCAAATCCTAATTTGGCTGGGGGGGAGCACTACTTCCAGTGCAATAAAATTGGATGATTACTAGCAGGTCTGTTAGGGAAGGGGAGCTTGATGCATTCTCTAGCCCTGAGCTTGATGTCCGTCCGACAACTACTGAGAACAACAGAAGGGGAAAGAAGAGACATTTAGCATTTGCAAGGGGGTCGCGCATGTTTACCAAGTCAGCTGGCATCCACCAGTGAAGAGTATGCCTGAACAACACATTCATCTGCTCCTTGTTTATTGCATTAAGACGCTTGCTTCCGGCCCACCCCTCAAGAGACTTCGTCTACTTATGATAAAAAATAAGAAAACTATCTTTGCGAATTTTTCACAAAAGTGGCTGAAATTTTTACATTTACTATAATTGGATTACAGAAGCTCACTCCCAAAATTCCATTTGAATCGGTTTAAAACTTAAAAAGTTAGCTTTGGAAATTTTTATTATGTGTGCCTCTTTAGACAGTGAGCCTTGAGCAGAAAGTGTGTTACCATAGCAACGGTTGATTGACAGCTGGGAGCGCTGATCCGAAGCCCTTGGTTGGGAAGAAAGCAAACACCTGTTTATCACTTCCACGGCTCAAAAGGACTAAGAGATATTTTCAGAAATCCATTTTCCGGAATTTTGAAAATAACACAGTAAAATTTTTACAGTGGTTAAAATACATCACAATAAAGTTCTAGTGCAAATTTCGCCGAATTCCGTTTGAAACTTTAGCAGATGCAAAAAAAAAAAATCTTCCGTTGCAAAATCGGATTCAAAAAAAAAGAAACGGCAATTATAAATTACGGGAAAAGCAAGCAAATTATTTTTTTAGATGCCATGGTTTATTTAAACAGAGTGATCCTTAAATTTTGTTTCTGTGATGATATGGACTCTATTTTAATTACAAACATACATTTTTATTCAGATGTCTGAGTTACTGTTCTAATTAAAAAAATCTATAATTAAAAAGTTTTCAATGGATTTAGGCGAAATTCAGCAGATAAACGTGTTTTAGTAAATTGCAACGTTATGACGTAAATTTGGTCATTTTGTCGAAAATTGGGCAGCATTTTTTTTTTTACGTTTTCTCCTATAGTTAGGGTGAAGGAGGAAGACACTTCAGTGAGCTGCATTTGGTGATTTATGGCGATGTGCCAAATGGAAAGAAGCCGTTCCATCAGGACATTCTAGAGGTTGAGTGTGCGTGGACGCGTGCTCCTGCTGTTTGAACTTAATCGGAATGTTTTCGGGAGGGGGAGAAATATCCGTTTCAGCTTTACAGCTTTCAGGCTCCTTTTTTTTCTTGGTAATAAATAAAAACCATAGTTGCTGCATTCACCATTGATCCATATTCGCATTTCTTGAATATAAACAGCAGACAATCGGAAACATGGTGTTGGGTGGGTCTCGATGTTCTTCATTTGTATCTGCTGAATTTTGTTCTGTGGGAATACGGAATGAGTTATACTGTGAATACATACAAAACTACATATTTTTGAGCTGAAAAAATATGTCTACTTGTACACAGTAGCTAACGTGTGAACTCAGACGAAGACAATCGGACATATGGACGTCTGATTCCATAAAAAAATCAACCCATTTTATTATACACGACAGGTAAAAAGAAAAAAACATTACATGTTTTTAAACATTATAAAGGAAAGTGGATTTTTGAAACACCATGACTTGATTATATTAATTTCTGAAAGTTTTTTTTTTTTTTCGATTTTAATTTCTGAAATCTTTTTTCTTTCAATTACAACACTGTAACATGATACCTGTGTGTTGTATCCCATAGTTGTATGGCAGATTTTCAGTTGGCCGATATCCACGATCGTAAGTGGTAGTTACATTGCTATTGTTGATGATGACAAGATAAATACTGGAGTAATGTAGAATGTTGCATAAAGTAAAAAAAAAATCGCCCCCCTCCTCCCCTTCGAACTTTTATGCGGTTATCATAGCTGATCAACCATTTCATTCCATGAACATCAGCACATTTCAATCATTTGACCATTGGGGGTCTGACGGAATTCAGCAGTGCTTAAGCGCCTAGCGCAACGAGAACATGCTAATTATGGACAGTTCTATTCCCTTCCCCCTATCATCCCTAATAATTGAGAGCGCATACTGTAGTTTCAAATATTCTGTGTATGAGCTAGTTTTCACTCTGTTCGTTATGTTTTTATTTTAGAAATTACTAACCCTTTCGAACTGTAGGTTGCAGAAACATTTATGCTTTGGTTTTTTCCATTTGTCCGTACGATAATTCACGTAAAAGGGGTTGGATTTTGGCGAAATTTTAGTATGCTGTTAGGTACAACCTAGGAACCTACCCTGTTGAAAATGGTCGAAATTGAATTCAAAGGCATAGATATAAGAGCGGTATTCATTCTCCAAGCTTGAAGCTTTACGTCCACTCTCCAGCTGGGTAAGTATGAAAGATTTGAGACTTGGAGGAGGAGACCCAGTACAAAGTTTTGCTTCCCTCAGGCACTAAGTGTTTGTTAACATTTCCTTTCCTCTGGTTTGTAGCCCAGCTGTAAGAGGTGATGCTTTGTAACAGTCTTTTAGCACAACACTCTTGTCTACTGATTGGCATACAGGTCATAAAACAGTAACTTCACTAAGTGTTGTTTCCTTGTTTTGAATGAAGACTAAATCAATGCCAAAGCATTTGCAACCCAGGCTGCCTAAAGGACAAAGCTGGGGGAGCAGGAAAGAACATAGCAGTAAGACCCCTTTTTCTTTAATTACTTAAAATCTGGCCTATAGTAATTGGTCACATGTGTAGCCCCTTACTCAGGGGAAATTCTCAATTTTTAGTTGTGTGGTTCCTGATCTTAGATATTTTTTTGGTTTTCATTTACTGTTTCAGTTGATTTACCCATTTTTTTCACCCCCTCCCCCATTAAATATGGGTAAGTGTACTTTTAGTGATCTTTGGCTAATAAATCCTAAATATGCTGGATGGATTAAAAGATGAAAGCAATTGCCATGTTGCAAAATGCATTTTTATCCATTAAAATAATAGATGTTTCGAATATGGGGGAATCCGCTTTAAGAAGCCACATGAAAGAAAAAAAACATAGTATGTTGACAGAAAGCTGTAAAAATGTTCCACTAACTGTTGATAAATTGCTATGTGTATCAAGTGATAAACAAGTACAGCCTATTGCATCCACATCTAATCCTCTGCATATTCCTCTTGAAAAAAATGCAACCATTAAAGCAGAAGCATTGTGGTGTTTAAAAGTGGTTAAATCCCATTACTCTTACAGGTCTTGTGCAGGTAATGATGTTTTATTCCACCTAATGTTTTCTGACAGCAGAATTGCTGGAAACTTCAGCTGTGGCGAAAAAATGTTCCTACATTTGTTGCTTTGGTTTGGCACCTCACTTTAAATCAGTGTTGGTTCAGGAAGTCAAAACTGAAAATGAAAATTTTGTGATTTTGTTTGACGAAAGTTTAAACAAGTTTAGTCAGTCAAAACAAATGGATATACATGTTCGTTTATGGGAAAGGAACAGTTTCAACCAGATATTTGTCATCAGTTTTTTTGGGTCATGCTAGTGCAGACATAATGATGGAAAAATTTCTTGAATGCATGGCGTGCCTCCCACTGTGTAACATCGTGCAGTTATCAATGGATGGACCCAATGTTAATTGGAAGTTTTTTGATATGCTGCAATCAACACTTAGTGCTGACTCAAATGTCCAACTCCTAAACACAGGGAGCTGTGGACTTCACATTGTAAACAATGCCTTTCGACATGGAGCCTCAGCAACAGGGTGGGAAATTCAAAAGTTGCTTTCATCATTATTTAGGCTTTTTAAAGATTCACCTGCAAGGAGGGAAGATTTTTCTAAAATAATTTTAGCCAGTAAGATGCCATTAAAATTCTGCCCACACAGGTGGCTAGAAAATACTCCTGCCTGCGAGCGAGCATTAGAAATTTGGGCAGACATTGAAAATTATGTTAACCAAGTTGAAAAGAAGTGCATCAAGAATCCCCACACTGTATCATTTGATGCTATCAAAACTTTCACTAAAGATCCTTTTGTTTTGGCTAAACTGCATTTCTTCAATTCAGTTTCAAAACAGCTGGTACTATTTCTCAAGGCATATCAGTCAGATAAGCCAATGATGCCTTTTATGGCCACAGATCTTGAAAAGATGCTAAGAAATATGATGAATCGCTTTGTTAAAAGAACCGTAATGGCAGAAGCTAACTCTGCCTTAAAGCTGTTACAAGTAGACCTTACAGATGCATCTCAGTGTTGTCACTATAAAGAAATTGATGTTGGGTTTCAAACAGAGAAGGTATTGAAAGAATTAAGTGCTAAGAACATTAGTGAACGCAAACTTATGGAGTTTAGAATGGAATGCCGAATATTTTTGCAAAAGCTAGTTGTGAAGCTATTGGAAAAAAATCCACTTAAGTACTCCCTTGTTCGCCACATGAAGTGTTTAGATCCTCGGTTGATGTCAAAAAATAGTGAGACTTGTATTAAGAATCTAACATCCATTCTCACACTTCTTGTTGATGCTTATAGAATACAACCAGAATTATGTGATGGTGTAATATGGCAGTTTAAGGAATTTGTGACCAGTGTTGCAGCAGTAAAATCTTCATTCATAAACTTTGATCCAGAAGATAAACAACAAAGAGTAGACACATTATTGTATGAGTACATGTCTTCTACTAAAGCTTTTAGTGAACTGTGGAAAGTTGTGAAACTTTTTTACTGTTGTCACATGGGAAAGCTTCTGTTGAGAGGGGTTTTTCTGTCAATAAGGAGCTCATTGTAGAAAACATGAGAGAGGAGTCAATTGTAGCACAGAGAATTATTTATGATCATATATCCTATGTAGGTGGTATTGATAAGGTAAATATCTCAAAATCCCTTCTGTTATCAGTTGGAGCTGCAAGGCAAAAATACATACATTATTTGGATGATAAGTCCAAAGAAAAGGAAAAAGCAGCCATATGTGGAAAAAGGAAAGCTATTTTAGATGAAATTGATAGCATAGAAAAGAAAAGGAAACTCATTGAAGGAGAAGTCAAAGAATTACTTAACTCTGCTGATGATTTAGCTTTAAAAGCTGAAACTACAAATAACATTACATACATTGTAAAATCTAATAGCTTTAGAAAAACTGCTCATGAGAAAAGAGCAGTACTTAAAAAAATGGATATGGAACTTGAAACCAAAGTCAGCAATCTTAAATCTGTATAACCATCCATTGATACTCCATATTTGTGGTATCTTCCAAGCATATAGAGAATTAATACTAAAACATAAAATTCTTATATTTGTACAATTTACAATAGAAATGAACTTTTTTTTTCTTTGAAACATGTTGAACTTCAAACCAGTTTTGATCTTATATCTTCATAATTATTTAGTGTTTTTCATATGAAGTTCATGTAAATAGACTAATGAACTCTTCTGTTCCAAAAACTTATAACTTTCTGCAACTAACTTCCACAATTGGGCTTCTTATTGGACTAAAACTTTGGTAAGTAATATAAAACCTTATATATATACTTGTACAGTAAATACTCATGGGCTCCTAAAACATATTTTTGCTGTACATTTTACTATGAATTTGTGGCCAAAACTATTCAATCAATTGTCCTTAATGCATTGATCAGATTTTGGTTTATATAACTGACAAACTTCAATTTTTTTAAAAAAGCTTTTAAAAACTTAATTCATATAATTGTCTTATGTTTTGGGAGTTGAACCAAAAGTGGTTATTCTGATTCTGGTTATGATTGAAGCTTAACTGGAGGTAGAGATTCCTTATGCTCATCATTTTTCATTTATGTAAAATACTTAAGAATATCCTAATTTATACCAATAAAAAACTGAAATTGTTTTATGTTTAAGGTTTTTATAAATAGTTTAGCTAGTTCCACATTTTGGGGTAGCACTTCATAAATTTAGTTTAGCAGTGATTTTGATTTAAAAAATAAAAGTAAATTGAGGCAATCTTGTTTGATATGAAAAATAATTTTTGGAAAGTAATATGAGGCAAGTGTACTGGTAGACATAAAGGTGGTTAGATTCTTTTGGGTTGGGTGGTGGGCCAGGACTTTCTGACTTCTATGATGAAACTTATTTGAAATTTGTTGCCATGTTCCTAAAATTACACTTTCTGTTTTAAACTCTATTGGTTCACCTTTCTATGATCGTCCACTCCCGAATCATTTCTTGAGGTGCATAGTGATTCCGTGGCTTATGCTTTTTGATTTAACATAACTGTACTACAATTGGATGAAATTTTCCTCAAGTCTGGAACATATTCTGTCTAGTAATTAAGATTTTCATTGCCTTCAAAAGTCACATCCCAATATGCATCCACCAGTGGCAGTCATTGGGAATGTTAAAAAGAAAAAAAAATCATTCCCATGTATGGGAAACACTTTTTATCAGAGCTAGAATCCACCTGTGGGCATAACAGGCACATGCCCCATTTCAAAAAAAGGGGGGGGGGTGAGTAAGTAGATAAGTGCTTTGCTTTGTCTCACGTTTCTTGTTTTCAGACATCACACTTTTTCACTTATGGATTTGCAACTCCACTTTTTGTCTTACATCGGCCCGAACTTTTCAGTGATCCACACAGCAGTACTTCAGAACTGCTGTTTGTGATGTACTCTGACAGGCAAGCACCCCATCTCCCCCTTATGGGTCCTCCATGTTTTTTGGAGGAAATAAATCTCAGAGATTTTTTTACCAGTCCTCTGTTAGACGTGCGCCCTCCCCATTCTTAAATTCTGAATCTGCCCTCACTTTATTTTATAATAATTTCAGTTGTTATCAATAATAGTCTGATTACATGGAAGATAGTGCAGAATAGTGATGCAGCTAAAATGACTGATTGAATTAATCATTTTCTGATTGAGGGAAAGGATTTTCTGAATAGCCTTGTGGTAATTGCATCATGATTCAATTTAGCATTATTGGGTAATTCGCCAATTAAAAACATTAAAAAGAAATGTAATGGGTAAAAAAGCACACTCACCATTTGCATCTTTCATCATTTTTATTACTTAAAACTGAAATTGCTTTTAAAAACCAATTTGAGCATGATACTGTAAAGCGTAGTAATCATCCTGGAATTTTTTGTATATGGCCTGGAAAAGGCCTGGAAAGTCCTTGAATTTTTTCCCCCAAAAAGAGTACGAACCCTGTGTGATAGGCGATCTTGTTGTCTGTCACGTTCTTCATGTATCATGCACTCTGCACAGTGATCTTGATATTTGCTCACTGCTCAATCAAATTACAGTTCCTCATTCTCACATATGTATTATATCTGCATCTATTAGTTGATTTCTTGCAATCTTTCTTTTCTTTTTCATTATTTATTAATGATTTCCAAGGCAGAGGTAATTCGATGCTATTGTTTTGGTTGCAATTTTAGTCTCTTGTTTTTTTCAATAATTATTGTCTCTGCTTATCTCAGATTTTTTTTTGTCTGTTGCGTGTTAAGTATACTAGTGTTATCAAAGTCTGGTTCAGCTTGATTAGCAATACAAAATTCTATTAGTACAGTTTTATTTTATTTTTTTTGCCAATTGTTTCTATGTTGGCCTATTCAATGTTGTAGTTTGTTTTTTGTACTATCTTTATAGTATTTCTTCAGGTTGCTTGTGTTATTTTTTAATTTTATTGGTATTTTATATATGGCACAGCTGTCCTGTAGTTTCCTGGGTTCTTCGTTTTTTAGTATATATCTGTAACTGGTAGTGGTTATACCGAAATCCATGTTACTTTTACAGCATTCTTTTTAAACACCTGGTTAATTATTGGAATATATGGTAGTCATCCTTGGTATTTTGTTTTGTTGTTGTTTTGGGGTTTCGGATGCTTAAACTCATAAATCAAATTTTTGATCATCGTCGTTTGATATCCAAATTTTTTGGTGGTTTTCATTCTCCATGTTATTTCTTTGTTTTTGAATTTATTATTGCTACAATGGGCATGGGCTTGCTGAATGTATGATCTAAATGCTGCAACTTTTTGAAGCCAGGGATGATATGACTCTTGTGATACAAGTACAGGTCTGTATGTAGGTTTGTGGTATACTCAAAAGTCCAGTCATTGTTGTGTGTGGATTACCAATACATCTAAGAATGGAAGGCTGTTTTTTTTTTTCAAACTCTACAGTAACTAATCAAAAACTACTATTATGGGAATTTTTAGTAGGATTTTTTTTTATTTTAATTGGAAATTTTCAGAGAAAACTCTTCTCCTTCCTTCTTCAGGCTGTCTTTTTGTTGTCACTTATTCCTGTCACTATCACGGTTACGGTTATTTTTCATCAAATCCTGCCAGGTGTTAGGCAGGGAAAATCCTCTGCAGTCGTTGATGATGGAATTTAGATTTTTCTCAATCTCTATTCTTTATTTTAGCTTTCTTTTTTGAAAATTGTTTTGGAAACCGATGACTTTAAAGGAATTCCAATCCATGCTGTGACTAGTTTCTTTAACATGCCTATCTAAACTAATCTTGTTGGAGCAATTTTTTATAGCAGCTTTATGCTCTGCTATGCGAGTTTCTAATCGGAGACCTGTTTCACCTGTGTAAGATAGTCCACAACTACATTTTACTTCATAGACTACACCTTGCATTTTTAAAATATCTTCTTCTCTTTGAACTATTTTAGGGAAATTTTTTTAACCTTGTTCTCTAAACTTAAAGCTAGCCTAATATTGTACTTCTTACTAATTCTCTTTAAAGACTCAAATAAACCTTTGTGATAAGATTTTTTTTTAGTGAATTTTACTGGTTGCTTTTGCTGGTTCTTTGTACCATTAAAATTCAGAAGCTTCTCAATTTCTTCTTTAGGATAGTTATTTTCAACAAGTGTGACTTTAAGTTCTTCTTTATTGGCTTCTTTCTTATCTGCTGTAGAAACTATTTTGTTATTTCTTTTCTAAAAACTGATTTGCTACATTCTTCTTAATAGAAACTAGATGATAGGAATTGAAATCCAATAGTCTATTAGTATTCATAGTTTTGTATACCAACTAGTTAGGAATTTTCCATCTTCATAATAGATAGTAATATCTAAGAAGTTCATTTTTCTTTCTTTTTGAAGTTCAATAGTGAACTTAAGAGAATCATCTAATTCATTGAATGACAAATAAAACGTTACAAGAAAAGAACTTTTACAAGAAAGCTCGTAAGTTGGGAGCTTTTGACCATATCTTAGGTCTTCATCACGCCAATGGAGGACAAAGATTGTTGCCAAATTCTACATTTGAATTTTTCTATTATTGTTGCCAAAACTTAGAATTGATCTCCAGATCATCGGGATGTAGAAAGGAGATTCAGAATTGCAAGCCATTGGGTTGAAAATAATTTCCAGGCTTGCACGGTAATGGAGGGCAAAACGATTGTCAAAAGAAGCAATTCGTTTTGCTTCGTTCCAGCAGGGAACTGCAGATGTGTCTTCCATTGTCAAAATAGACAAGGCTGTATTAGGGTTGGCTTTCAAAACACTTTTTTTATGTTCTAAAATTCTGTGGTTATGCTCCTGTATGTGCTTCCAATGTACACTGCTGGACAGTTGCTAAGGACGGATCATAAACGGCTATATAGCGCATAAAGAAGTAAGTGTGGTTGGATGCCAAGTGAAATAAAATAATGTCTGAATGCCAGGACATTACAAGAAAGACAGTTTATTGTGCTCTGAAATCCAGAAGGCTTTGGAACATGTTCAAGGGACAAACAGGCCATTTTGTGCAGAATACGTAAACGTGAAAAAATGCAATTACCGTCCGCAGGCGTTCCGGCGTAAGATGTCAATACGGGATATAGCCACCATGGAGGGCGATGCAAGATTCCACACGTCGTGTCATGCTTTGCACAACATTATCAAGCAGCTGTTGGGGTAATTTATCCCATTCCTCTGTCAGTGCACGGATGAGCGTGTCCTTGTTTATTGGAGGGCATTGGCGACCAGCAAGACTCCTCCCCAAAGCATCCCACACATTTTCAATGGGATTCAGATCTGGAGAACGTGCTGGCCATACGAGGCGTTGAATATCCTTGCTCTCAAGACACTCCTGGACAGCAACTGTTCGATGACATGTTGTGTTGTCATCCATGAAAATGAATCTATCACTGACAGCACCACGGAACATGCGAACATGAGGTAGCAGAACATCATTAATGTATCGTTGGCCAGTCATAGTCCCAGTTGGAAGCACATAGAGGGACGTACGGCCATTGATCATGATGTCAGCCCATACCATGACACTACATGTCGGATATCGGTCCCTTTCCTGTATGTTTGCTGGACAATATGCAGTACCACTATCACGCGAAATCAGTTGTTGTCGACAATCAGACGATAGACTGTATCTACTCTCATCTGAGAAGAGGACAGCAGACCAGTCGTTATCTGTCCAATTGCGATGTTGATGGCACCATTGCAAACAGGCGGCAATAGTATGCACACAACAGGACAGCGGCCGTATAGTCCTCCATCATGCAAATGTCTGGCGACAGTTTTTCGGAAGATCCGCTTGCCAGTAGCAGCCATAAACTGATTTGCTACCTCACTAGCTGTGCTGCGCTGATGTCTTTTTGTTGATAGCACTATGTACTGATCTTCTGCAGGTGTCGTACTGCGAACACGACCTCCCCCATGACGTTTGCTACACTCTCCATTTGTTTGAAATGATTTCCAAAGCCTTGAAACAACACTGTGGCTGACGTCGAACTCCCTGGCAACATCTGTTATTTTTCGCCCTTCTTCAATCTTGCCAATAATACGGCCATGCGTAAAATCATCTAGGTGATGTCGGGAAGACATACTGAAAATTGCAAGTTTGTCAATTGATTCTTCTTCTTTCAACTTTGCGTTTGAACAACGACGGTCAATAAGCGTCAAATCCTTTATATCTCTTATCAGCGCTATGACGTCACGAACAAGTTCGGCAATCCAAAATTTGCATACGCACAACACGTCTTACTTTATCCCGCACTTATGCTAATTTCCACATTTTCCTGCCTTCCATTTTATGGTTGCTATCGTTGCTATTGTCATCCGTCCTTAGCAATTGTCCGGTAGCGTATAAGTTATCAGCTGGTGAAGAAGAGATAGGAATGCAGTAAACTCCTGGGATGTCCAGATTTTCAACTTTGTCCTTATCCCATTGAATGAGTCTAGAATTCTTTCTGGAACAATTTCTGAGCTATCTATTATAAATAAGATGCCATCCATGTATCTGCTATATAGGCAGAAGTATGCAGGGATCAGGTGATGCGTAACATCACAGCCTCTCCTTGACAAATGTCAACCCCGCCTTCTCGTGGTACATCCTGTTCCCACTGAAGGGGCTCTGACGACCGCCAATAGCAGTATAACTATACCATCGGGATTAGAGGAAATTCTATCCCACACTCACCAACCCGCTTGGCCAGCGTGGTGAGTTATGGCCAAACCCCTCCAAAATGATTCCACAACTTAAATCTTGGCCCTCAGTCTCCGGCAGCTGGAATGTACCTGGCCAAGGCAGCGGCCAGTGCGACATGAAGGCAGAGGGTGCTAAGAATCCCCGGAGCACCGGACTAGGCTGCCATCTGATGCTGACCTTGGCTACGTACAACGGACGCTCCCTATCTTCTGATTCAAGGCTTCTTGAATTGGAAGAGGAACTACAAAGGATCAAGTGGGACATCGTGGGGTTAAGTGAGGTAAGGAGAAAAGGAGAAGATCTCATCGAACTGAAAAGTGGACATCTCTTCTACTATCGTGGGACAGATACTGGCAGAACTAGTGGTGTTGGATTTATAATAAACAAGAAACTGAAGGATAAAGGTGTAGAAGTTGAAAGTTCCTCTGACAGAGCTGCACGACTTGTTATCCAACTCTCGAAAAGATACCAGGCTCAGATTATTCAAACTTATGCACCCACCACAAGTCATCCTGAAGAAGAAATTGAAGAATTTTATGAGGAAATTTGTCATCTAAATAATAAAGGTAAGCAGCACTTGAAAATAATTATGGGAGATTTCAATGCAAAAATAGGGCAACGGCAACAGAATGAAACTTCAGTAGGTAAATTCGGTCACGGCAACAGAAACCAGCGTGGAAATACTCTCGTTGAGTTTGCAGAGGCAGAAGGGTTTTTCATCTTGAACTCCTTCTTCAAGAAAAAGCCACACAGGAAATGGACATGGAGGCATCCAAATGGGACGACAAGTGAAATTGATTTTATTATGTGTAACAAAAAATTCGTCATAGAAGACTGCAGTGTGCTAAACAAGTTCAACACAGGTAGTGACCATAGATTGGTGAGATGTAAGATGCACCTCAACACCAAACTTGAACGTGGCAAGCTCATAAGACAAACAAAATCTATTGACATAACCAACCTTAAAAACACCATAATACCTTCAAGTTGGAACTGAAGAACAGGTTCTCTGCTTTAGAAGGCCTAACATCGGAAGAAGTGGACATCTCTGAAGTTAACAGAAAAGTAACCAAAGCTCTTATGGAAACAGCAACAAAATTAGCTGGGTCTAAGAACAAGTTGCATGTAAACAAATTATCAGGAAAAACGAAAATGTTGATGCAAAAAAGAAGAGAGATGAGGACAACTAAAGAAGATGTGACTTCCAAAGTGGAATATATAGAGCTATGCAAGACAGTAAGAAAAAGTATCACTGAAGACGTAAGAAAATTCAACTGTGAACTAGTGAGGAAAGCAATTGAAAACAACCACAGCCTAAAGATAGCAAAGGGACATCTCAGTAATGGAAGAAAACAGATTATGACACTGAGAAAAGAAGATGGTTCTGTAACAAGAAATAGAGGTGAAATTTTGACAAAAGTGAAAGATTTCTACTCCAAATTATATGAAAGGGATGATACATGCACTCCAGACATCATGAAAGATACCAGTACCAGAGTTCCTCCAGTCCTTCCAGCAGAAGTTGCACATGCAATCAAGAACATGAAGCGGGGAAAAGCTCCAGGAGAAGATGGAATTACTGTAGACATCATACAAGCAGCAAGTGGAGAAATTGAAACAGTACTCGCCCAAATTTTCACTCGATGCCTTAATGAAGGAAAGATTCCTGAGGATTGGAACACCGCTACAATGATCCTGCTACATAAGAAAGGTGACATTGAGGATCTCGGAAACTACAGACCTATCAGCCTCCTATCAGTAGTTTATAAAATCTTCACTAAAGTTCTTTCACACCGCTTGAAGGTAACACTGGACGTGGCTCAACCGAGAGAACAAGCTGGATTCAGGAGTGGTTACAGCATGATAGATCATATCCACGTACTGAGAGAACTAATTGAAAGAGCGAGGAATATGAACTTCCATTGTGCATGGCTTTTATCGATTATGAAAAAGCCGTTGATTCGGTGAAACCATCAGCAGTTACAATGGCTCTGAAAACCTGCGGTATTGAAGATGCATACATTAATATTGTTAATAACATCTATGAAAATGCAAGTACAAAGATTCGGCTGTTTGAAAATACAACACACATAAAAATTGGAAAGGCAGTGAGACAAGGTGACACCATATCTCCGAAGCTCTTTAATGCCACATTGGAGGGTGTTTTTCAGTCGCTGAGCTGGGAAAACAAACTGATAAAGATTAATGGAGATTATCTAACCCACCTTCGTTTTGCTGATGACGTGGTCATTTTTGCAACTACCCCATCAGAGCTGCAGAGTATGATCCAGGAACTTGCTGACAAGAGTAAAGAAGTGGGATTAAAAATGAACTTTCAGAAGACAAAAGTGATGTTCAATGCTTTTACAAGAAATGAAGATTTATTGATTGATGGAGAAAAGCTGGAGATAACAGACACGTATGTTTATCTTGGACAGCAGATATCAAGTGAGGGTCACATTGATGAAGAAATTAATCGGCGTACAAAACTTGCCTGGAGAGCTTTTTGGAAGAAACAGCATAATTTTCAAGAGCAATATGCCATTATGTCTTAAAAGAAAAGTGTTTGATCAATGCATCCTTCCAGTGCTTACGTATGGTGCAGAGACGTGGACCTTAACTAAAAGAGATATACAAAGACTGCAGACAACTCAAAGAAGCTTGGAGAGGTGCATGCTTCGTGTAACCAGGAGAGATAAGAAGAGGAACTCGTGGATCCGAAAAATGACAAGAGTGGAAGACATCATGATCAGAGTTAAATCCCTGAAATGGCAATGGGCTGGACATACTGCCAGAAGGACAGATCATCGATGGACAGCCGAAATTTCAGATTGGATTCCAAGGGACAGGAAAAGACCCAGAAGAAGACCACATGGGAGATGGGTGGATGAAATTCGAAAGTATGCAGGGGTGACATGGAGGAGACTGGCACAAGACAGACCGTTGTGGAGGAAACTTGGGGAGACCTTCATCCAGCAGTGGATTGATAATGGTTGACAATGATGATGATGATGATGCAGGGAGGAATTTTAGGAGAAATGCGATCTCCTAAAATCGCATTTCTCCTAAAATTCCTAATATTTTGTGACCCTCCTTAAATTCCTAAAATTTTACCTAAAATTTGCTATTCTTCCTAAAATTTTCGTAAGCTTATTTATCAAAAATACAACCGTTATTAACGCCAATAAATTTACCATTACGGTAAGGTAAAAAGACCTGTTATTGTAGAAACATAGCCTATATGCTGCGCTGCTGAAGGGAGGGAAAATGACGTCATCGAGATGCACTTGCTTCGGGGCGGGCGCTCCACTTTTGTGCCTTCGGACAGTTTTCAAGAGTAACAAGAGATCTAAGGGAAAAGGGAAGGGGTCATTTTCACCCCTGGTTTGCGCTTTGCAGACAAACTCCGTGGCATGCAGAAGATCGTACTTTATTTTTGGACATGCCTCGTGGAACCTCCTCTTTCTGCTGATGTTTTGTTATTGTAAACCACAGGTGGGTGGAAGCAAAAAGGAAACATGTGGTCTCCTTCCGTAACCTCCGGTAATGACGATGGGATGGTGGCTGAGTGTTATCGTGGCAGGCAGTAGAGCACGTGATCATTGACCTTCAATCGTGCGTCGGCGACAGCGACCATCGATGCGCAATGTATCTCGGCTCCGACTCGCTTTGACTGAACTTGCGTGAGATGCGTATGATAGTTTCTGGTTTTGCGTCTTTTATGGTGTTCTCTGTGCTGTGTGCAATTTCAGTTCTCTAGTGGTGACTTGCTTTTTTTTTTTTTTTTTTTTCTATCTTCTGACATCCTCGCAGCCAAATTTCGGGAAGTTGTCTGGTTTTGCAATATTGGAACGTGTTTTTGTACTTCCCTTTCATTTTCTGGTTAGTAATACAAGTGTTTAAGATGCCTAAATCCAAAACAAAATTTCAAGATGCGTGGCTCGCCAAAGAATTGGACGGAGTGAAGTTGAAAGAATGGTGTTCTGCAACTGAAACAATATTTTCTGCTAAGTGTATATTGTGTTCAGAAATTTTCAATATTTCTAATAGTGGCTTTTCACAAGTAAAAGCGCATCATGAAGGGAAAAAACATTTGCAGAAATTTCAAAATAAATTTCAAAATAAGTCCATCCTGAAAGCCTTTGGAGGACGGGATCTTCAGCCCAAAACAAATATTAGTGAAGTACTGAGTCATGATTTACAGTTGGCTAAAGCCGAAGCATTATGGGCCATGAAAGTTGCTAAGGACAATATGTCTTTTGTTTCATGCACTGAAACAGTTGAACTTTTCAAAGAAATGTTTCCTGATTCTGCTATTGCAGCCAAAATGCAACTTAAAGAAAAAAAGTTGCTTATGTGATATCACATGGATTGTCAAAATATTTTGAAGAGGATTTGAAAAAAGACATTGCATCTAGTAGCCCAGGAAAGGTTACTATAGCATTTGATGAAACTACAAATACACAAGTGAAATGGCAGTTGGATGTGTATCTCAGGTACTGGTCTTCAGAAATAAATTCAGTTTCTTGCCGATACCTAACAAGCGTTTTTCTGGGTCATCATGCAACAGCAGATATTTTCCTAAAAGAAATTCTTGATGTGTTATCATCCTTCAATATTTCGTTGAACAGAATTATTTGTGTATCCATGGACAGCCCAAATGTAAATAAGTGCTTTTTACGCGAATTCAATGAAGTTGTAAAACAAGAAACAGGCCATAAATCTTTGGAACTAGGTTTTTGCAACCTGCATGTTGTTAGTAATGCATTTAAAATTTTTTTGACTAGCTTAAATATAGATTTTGACGAATTTGCTACTGATATGCATTACTTTTTAAAGAGTAGTGCTGCAAGACGAGAGGATTATAAATCTGTCGAGGATATAACATTGGTCACAGCCAAATTTCTTTTGCGTCATGTCAGCAACAGATGGTTAACCATTGGTTCTGTAGCCCAGAGGCTCTTGGATCAATGGCTAAATATTACAGAATATTTTTAAACTTCTTGCCATCTCAAAAAATATTTGAAAAACAACTACGCAATTCGGCAAGGTATAAAAGAATTCACTGTTTCCTGAAAAATGAGCTAACCCCTTGCTATTTAGCATTAATTTCATTTTCACACCAAAATTTTGAAAAGTTTTCATTATGTTATCAGAGTGAAGAACCAAAAATACACCAGTTATATTCTGATTTAAATACTTTATTGAGGAATGTTATGGCTCAGTTTATCCAAGATGATGTTATTGCAGGGAAATTTGGAGAAGACCTAAAGAATGTAGATTTTGAAAACAAAAATTCATGGAAAAAACTAGGGGAGTTAGAAGTTGGTATGAAGACAAAAAATCTCCTCAGGAATGTTCAGGAGACCAGGCAGAAATTATTTCTCTTAGATGTAAGATCATCACTAATTGCAACCACAAAATATTTAAAGTCAAATTTGCCATTCTGCAATCAAAAGCTAAGAAACATAGAAGTTTTAAAGGTAAAAGAACCAAAGAAAGAGTCAACTCAACTTTCAGTCACTGAAGGACTTTCGGAAATAACCAGAATTTCAAGTGTTTTGCATCTTTCTGAGGAACAAATTGATAGAGTAAGAGAAGAGTGGAAACTTTTAAATTGCGATAAGCCAACTCTAGATGAACTAGTGAAATTTTCAGAGGAAGGGCATATTCCAGTGCGGATTGATCATTACTGGCGTAATATATTTGGTATTAAAGACTAGCAGAAAAGAAAAATACTCAAATGTTGATAAGCTGAAGTAAGAAGAATAAAAAAAGGTAAAAGAAAGGAAGCAGAAAGAGAGGGAAAGTAAGGAAAAGCAGCTAGAGATAAAAAGAAAAGCTGAGTTTGATGACAAAATAAAAGAAAATGATGCAGAAATAAATAGGCTTAAAAAAGATAAAGAAGCCTCCCTAGCAGTAATTCAAGAGGGAACAGAAAGAATGAGAAAAGCTGTAGAAAAACAAAATACTGTTAAAATAGCAGTTGCCTCTAACTTGATCATACAAGGTTCAGCTGAAATAAAGAAAACTGAAAGTAAATTAGTTGTGGTGGAAGCAGAAAAAGATAGGCTTATCAGGAAAAGGTTAAAACAATAATATGAAAAAGTAATTTAGTGAACAATTGTACATAGTTCTTGGTTTTCAATTACCTTTTTAGGATATTATAATTTAATGTGAAACCTGAAAACTTTGCTGTGAAAATCGTGAATTGGTTCTGGTTCAACAGCATATTAATGTTCAAAGTGAAACTTGAATTTGGTAAATATACTTGAATATGATAATAACACGTGAAAAGATAAGAACTGAACATTAGAAGTAAATCATACTTAAACTTTAGACGTTATGCAAAAAATTTGGGTGTGAACTTCGACCATATATACTAATGGACTGCGCATTGGCAATAGCTGCATCAAAGCCACCATGGCTCCAACATTGGGCACGTCATCATCAGACTCCAAATTTCGTGTAAAAATGCTGTTATGATTACTAATTTACGCTGCAGAACTTCAGTGTTTTCGGTGTATTATGTGAATGCGCCTCATATATAATGAAAACTCTTCAGGTAAGTTTACTTATGAGCTATATACATGCATGATCGGGTTGTTTACATTTCGTGATTTATAATGTGATGAACATTTGCGAAGAATTTGAAACATGCATTCCATTTTTTTCTTAAGTTACTATATTTTTATATCAATAGCTGCAAGTTTCTGGTTAAGTAATTGAACTTTATTGACTTAGGTATTTAATTCGTTTCTTACCCATGAAAAATCATAGAACTTCCTTTACTATATCGCTCAGAGCAACCATAAGCACAGCAGGTGTAACCCATCTTTTTGACTGATGTCATGTGATTTTATGTTGGAGCCAGAAATTTTGATGTCATGCGCAGTCTATCAGTATATATGGTTGAAGGGTGTGAAGCAAACTCTTTACAATGTATACAAAGTTGTTTTACTAGATGTATACAAATATACATCTAGTTTTTATTGAAATACACTCCTAAAATTTTCCTAAAATTTTTCTAAAAATTCCTAAAATTCCTACCTAAAATTTTCCAGAAGTATGCTATGATCCCTGAGTATGTGGGTTGTACTAGTATCTTTTTTTCTAGTTTTCCCACATAATAGTTAGCTAAGAGTGGGGAGCCCATAGCTAAACCAGATTTTTGAATGAAATTTTTTTCTCAAATTGAAAGTAGTTGTTCTGCAAAGAGAAGGTAAGCATTTCAAAAATTCCAACTAATATGTTTCTATCTTTGTTGCGAAAAACTATTAGGTCTGCCAAGTCTTCCACTATAGAGTCTATAAGTTGATCTATATTGATGTAAGAATACATAGACGCCGCCCCGGTGGCGCAGTGGTCTAAGGCGTTGTCCTCTGATCATTCGTCTGTAAGGGGTCCGGGTTCGAATCCCGGTCAGGCATGGATGTTGTGTTTGTCTTACGGCACTGGCTCTCTCCCTTCCCTGGAACCAGTGACCCTAAATTAAGGACGGGCGACTGCTTATAGCCCATTGAGTTGCTCACGGTGGTCATTAAACCTCCAATAAAAAAAAAAATACAAAAAAAAATACATAGACACTATGTCTAAACTACCCATAATAGGAGAATCTAATTTAGAAAGAAGTTCTAATTTTTCTTTTAGCTGCATTGAATTTTTAAGTGGACTATCTTACATAAGTGAAACAGGTCGCAGACTAGAAGCTTGTATAGCAGAGCTTAAAGCTGCTATAAAAAATTTGCTCCAACAAGACTGGTTTAGATAGACATGTTAGAGAAACTAGTCACATCATGGATTGGAATTCCCTTAAAGTCGTCAGTTTCCAAAGCAATTTTCAAAAAAGAAAACTAAAAGAAGGAATAGAGATTGAGAAAAATCTAAATTCCATCATCAACGACTACAGATAATTTTCCCTGCCTAACATCTGGCAGGATTTGATGAAAAATAACCATAACCGTGATAGTGATGGGAATAAGTGACAGCAAAATGACAGCCTAAAGAAGGAAAAGAGTTTTCTCCAAAAATCTGCAATTAAAATTAAAAAATGTCTTCGTAAAAATTCCCATAATAGTAATTTTTGATTAGTAATTGAATTAAGAAACTAGAAAGCCAATTCTCAACATGAGCTTTATTCAAAGAATTAAAACAGAGTATGGGTGAGATACTTGGCAAGCAATCAAGAAAGTTCAACATGCTACATTGAAGATGGAAAAATCGATAGCTCAAATCAAGTTCCTGAAAAATTGCAAGGGAAATAATATTATTCCAAATTCATTTAGATTTAGAAAACCATTTAAAGATTTACTTTCAGCCAACTTTGTAAGAGCAGTAGAGAAAAAAATGTTAAAACGAAGTATTGAAGCGAAATATAAAAACGCTGCTTATTATCAGAAAGTAGAAAATGAAATGAAATTTTCTGGAATCTTAAGTGATACAGTAAAAGCAGAATTGGGGGACTGGCAAAAAATCAGAATAAAAAACAAAAACAAAAAATTTGTTCAAAAGCTGAGCCTTAAAGAAAATAATTTTTTTAAGAAAAAGTATTCCAGTGAAAACTAAGAAACAGCAGTTCTTAGTCATGTAAAGGACAACACTGCTCCTGGAGTTAGCCAAGAATTGTTACAAGTGGTAAACAAAGGAAGTAATTTCATTCTATCCAAGGAAAAAATAAATACAGAAAAATTGGTAATTGAATTGGAAAGCATCTGCAGCGCTTTAGAAAAAGAAGACCAAATTAAAGCAGGCCTCCTCAGAAAAGATTACCACAATTGCCTTACAAAATTTCTAAATCAAGTAAGGAAACCTCAAAAAAATTTTGAGAACAGTCAAGTAAAAGCTCTTTAAGATTTCAGAAAAAATGAAAGTGTAGTTGCTGTGAAAACAGACAACAGTAAGTTGATTACTATTATGGATAAGAAAGATTATCTAGAAAAGATGGAAGAACTAAAAAAGCCAATGTATGAAGAAGTAAAAGAAAACCCACTACCAGATTTGATTAAAAAAGTCTCAAAGCTTATTTTACTTCAAAAAAAGAAAAACCAGCTTCCAGAAAAGTGTAAACAGTTCTCAAAATTACAGTTCATATTACCTCAAATATATGGAATAGTCAAACTGCATAAAGAAACCCAACCAATTAGACCAATAATAATTGATTCAAAAAACTCAATTCTTTCAAATCTAAACTACTTTTTAAAGTCACACCTTCAGAATCATTTAAAAGAGCCACCTAACTTTATTAAAAATTCAATGCAGCTCAAAGAAAAATTAGAACTTCTTCCTAAATTAGATTCTCCTATTATGGATAGTTTAGACATAGTGTCTATGTATACTCACATCAATATATATCAACTTATAGCCTTTATAGCGGAAGACTTGGCAGACCTAACAGTTTTTCACAACAAAGATAGAAACATATCAGTTGGAAGTTTTGAAATGCTTACCTTCTCTTTGTAGAACAACTACTTTCAATTTCAGAAAAAAAATTTCATTCAAAAATCTGGTCTAGCTATAGGCTCCCCACTTTCCCCACTCTTAGCTAACTATTGGGTTGTCAGAAAAGTCATGACATATTTTAGCCATGTTTTGCAAAGGTCATTTATTGATAGGAAAACCAAAGATCAATCAATGATATCATCATCATTGTCAACCATTATCAATCCACTGCTGGACGAAGGTCTCTCCAAGCCTCTTCCACAATGTCTTGTGCCAGTCTCCTCCAGGATACTCCCGCATACTTTCGCATTTCATCCACCCATCTTCCATGTGGTCTTCTTCTGGGTCTTTTCCTGTCTCTTGGAATCCAATCTAAAATTCCGACTGTCCATCGATGGTCTGTCCTTCTGGCAGTATGTCTAGCCCATTGCCATTTCAGGGATTTTACTCTGATCATGATGTCTTCCACTCTTGTTAGTTTTCTGATCCACGAGTTCCTCTTCTTATCTCTCCTGGTTACAGCAAGCATGCACCTCTCCATGCTGCTTTGAGTTGTCTGCAGCCTTTGTATGTCTCCTTTTGTTAAGATCCACGTCTCTGCACCATACGTAAGCACTGGAAGGATTCATTGATCAAACATTTCAATGATATAATGCCTGTTTTGTCCGATAACCTTTTGCCATCTTTCAGTGAGCGTTCATAGAAGGACCTGTCTTTCGTGGCGAAAAACTGTACAAGGTGCTGATTTACAGCCTCATCTGAATTGAACGTTATACCATGCAAGGACTGTTGAAGAGAGTGAAACAAGTGGACGTCTGATGGTGAAAGGTCAGGCGAGTATGCTGGGTGTGGCAACACATCCCACCCAAGCTCCAATAATTTTTGGCGGGTGATCAAACTTGTGTGTGGTCTTGCATTGTCGTGGTGGAACACAGCACCTTTAGGATGAACAAGCTCTGGACGTTTGTGGATGGTGGATTCGTTCAAACTGTCCAATTGCTGACAGTACACATTCGAATCGATTGTTTGGTTCCGTGGTATGAGCTCGAAAAGCACGAAACCTTTAAAATCCCACCACACTGAGACCAGAACCTTCCGCTGATGAATGTCTGCTTTGGATGTCGTTTGAGGCGAAGCAGCACTTTGGGACCAAGACCATTTGCGCAGCACATTGTTGTACACAATCCACTTTTCGTCACCAGTTATCAGTTGCTTAAAAAAAAGATTGTTTTCCTCACGTTTAATGAGCACATCGCAGATGTTTATACGCGCCGTCAATTGAGCTTCTTTAAGTTCATGAGGAAACCACACATCGAGCTTACTTATGTATCCCAGCTTTTTCAGGTGGTCGTGAACGCTTGAATGATGGATGTGCAATGTGTCTGCAATCTCTCGTGTCATTTAATGTGGGTTTGACTCGATCAATGCTTTGATTTGCTGCCTCAGTTGACGTCCCGGACCGAGGAGCATCGTTGAGGTCAAAATCACTAGCACGGAATTTTGCGAACCACTGCTGGCACTGATGTTCTTGTAGAGCATTATCACTGTACACTTTACACAACTTTTCATAAGCTTGACGCGCGTTCTTCCCTTTACGGAAGTAGAACAGTAAAATATGGCGAAAATGCACAGTTTGGTCTTCCATCTTCAACTTAATGCCAAATATCTGCAAATCAACCAAATCGCTCACTATTCCTTTTAGACTACAGCTAGAACTGGCACCTGTCGAATGCCATAGCGATAACAGAGCTGCACATGCCTCTAGTACTTCCGAAACCGCCCAACCACCATTGGGTGCCAAAATATGTCATGACTTTTCCGACAACCCAATATTATGTGGGAAAACTAGAAGAAAAGATACTGGTATAACCCAAATACTTCTGCCTATATAGCAGATACATGCATGCCATCTTATTTATAATAGATAGCTCAGAAATTGTTCCAGAAAGAATTCTAGACTCATTCAATGAATTACCGTAATTTTCGTCGTATAATCCGCGAATTATCTGCTAAAAAAGTTAAAAATTTAGGTTCTGCGGATTATACAGCGATGCGAATAATACGCCGATTAAAAAAAAAAAAAAAAATTGCGCCTCTTCAATTTTTTTTAATTTCGCCTGCTAATTGTGCAGGAGAGAGTGCATAATTAGAAAAGGAACTCTCTCCATAAAATTTTTCTCAGTTCAGGAGTTCGTATGTAGCGGAGAGAAGGGGGAAGGGAAGGAGTGTCACAAGGAAAGATGAAGCTGTGGGGAGTCATTTTCTATGATGAAGCTGTGGGGAGTCATTTTCTATTGTTAAGAAGGTCAACACTGACTGCTTGTGCTCTCTGTTTTTGGCAAGCAGCCAATTGAAACTTACGTACAGCACTCCCCGCAAGAACCCCCAGCCCGGCGTGGACCTATGCATTCCTCCTTTCAAAGTTCCTTGTTCTTGATCTCACGTGAACTGTGCCTTGTGTTTAGTTCATCCTTCGCTGTTTTGACCATTTTTGCTGCTACGGTAATATTGTTTTTCCTTGCTGTTTATGATGTCCTTGAAAAGGAAACGTTGCAGTTACACTGCCGAGTTTAAACTTAAAGTTGTAGGCAAAGCTGAAGAAGTAGGTAATCGTGAAGCGGGAAAAATATTCCAAGTTGATCAGAGCAACGTGAGGCTATTGAGAAAAAACAAAGAAAGTCTAGGAAAAGGTAACCAACGGCGAAGAACTAATCGACATGGGATGCCAAGTTGGCCCATATTAGAAGAAAACCTTCTGAGGTGGGTAACTTCAAAACATGATGCTGATTTACCTGTGTTGACTGTTAAAATTTGTATGAAGGCTCGAGCAATTGCACAAGAAATGGGCTTGACAAATTTTCAAGGATGACCTGCGTGGTGTTGTCGCTTCATGCGCCGAAAAAACTTACGAATTCGGAATCGTACGACTATTGGAGAAAGCCTTCCCGATGACTGGGAGAGAAAATCTAAAGATTTTTTAATATTTGCTGCAAATGCTATCAAGAAAGGCAATTTGCAACCTAATCAAATAATAAACATGGATGAAATTCCCCTTTGTTTTTGATTGTTTGCCGAATTGCACTGTGGATGTTCATGGCACTAGCACAGTAGCAATCAAAACTTCAGGAAATGAAAAAAACATCATTTACCGTTGTATTGGCATGTGCATCGAATGGCGAAAAATTGGAGCCAATGATAATTTTCAAACGGAAAACTGTTCCCAAGGGTGAATTTCCAAAAGGCATATCCATTCAGGTGAACCAGAAAGGATGGATGAATGAACAAACAATGCTTACTTGACTTAATTCTGTATGGCGAAAACGGAAAGGATCCTTTTTCCAACCAAATGGGCTGCTCATCATGGACTCCATGACGGCGCACTTTCGGGATTCAATAAAAAAAGCCTGCAAAAGCGTCTCAGCAGAGTTATGTATTATTCCAGGTGGTCTTACCAAAAAGCTGCAGCCATTGGATGTTGGCGTTAATAAATCTTTTAAGTGCAAAGCGCGGAAGCTCTGGGAAAATTGGATGACGGAAGGATTGCACACATTTACCAAGAGCGGTAATATGCGACGAGCAACTTACGTAGAAGTTGCAGTCTGGGTGAAAAAAGCATGGTATGACATTTCACCAGAAACTATAAAAAATGCATTCAGAAAATCAGACATTGGTCAGAATCCAGATCAAAATCAGAGAGACAAAAGTGATTGCAGCAGTGATGAAGAAGAACAAAGCTGCCCCAATTTACCAGAAGAATACCTTCATATGTTTTATTCTGATTCTCAGGAATCAGATTTTGAAGGCTTTCAATGAAGTATTTATTTTCTGATGTGCAAGTTTTTTTCCTTTATTGCTGTAAGAATTTTTTTTACTTTTATGTGAATTTCTGGGACTTGTTCTGAATCAGCGTTTTGTTATTGGCACAATGTAATGATCAGATCAAAATCAAATTTTGCATCTTCATGATTAAATTTTGTGCTCTATGGATGCCACACCACTGATCTTTCTTTGTCCGGAGATACAAATATATATACCATAATTTTCTGACTAAGAGCCGCAAGCAAGAAATTTTGCGATCTTGGAAGCAAAAGTTGCCGTAAGGGCCGCTGCACCTGTGAAGTTGTGATGCTGCTCAGAAATCTAAATTATCTTCCTTACCTTCCTGGTAAAAGCTTTTATTTATACATGTTTTATTAATCATGCTAATGATCTTATTTGTTTACCTTTGTTAAATGCTCAAAACCATTTATGTAATCAATATAAATCACAGTTTATCTTAAGACTCTCATTAGAATATTGCATTGCTCGTAAAACAGCAGAATTGTCTGAATTCCATTCAATGTGGATGTCTGATACAGAATGGTTCTCTGTTCTCTGCAATAGAATCCGTCTTAGAAGTAATTAACTTATAAATTATCGCTTGTAATGCTTTCGATTAATGTTTTCTTTAATAATAATATGCTCCTTCTATGTTCGTTATGCCTTTTTTTCTCATCTACAGATATTTTTGTTAGAATGAAGTTGCTTTTCTGTATTCTATGCAGCTGCTAAATGGGGTAGTAACACGTTTTTTATTCGCACACTTCCTCTTACTATCTGCCCCCGCACGGGGATAACTGGCAGGGATCGCATTCCTCCTAAAATTCCTAAAATTCCTAATATTTTGTGACCCTCCTTAAATTCCTAAAATTAGACCTAAAATTTGCCATTCATCCTAAAATTTTCGTAAGCTTATTTTTATTAAAAACACAACCTTTATTAACGCCAATAAATTTACCATTACGGTAAGGTAAAAAGACCTGTTATTGTAGAAACACAGCCTATATGCTGTGCTGCTGAAGGGAGGGAAAAATGACGCCATCGAGATGCACTTGCTTCGGGGCGGGCGTTCCATTTTTTTGCCTTCGAACAGTTTTCGAGAGTAACAAGAGATCTAAGGGAAAAGGGGAGGGGTCATTTTCACCCCTGGTTTGCGCTTTGCAGACGAACTCCGTGGCACGCAGAAGATCGTACTTTATTTTTGTACATGCCTTGTGGAACCTCCTCTTTCTGCTGATGTTTTGTTATTGTAAACCGCAGGTGGGTGGAAGCAAAGAGGAAACATGTGGTCTCCTTCCGTAACCTCCGGTAATGACGATGGGATGGTAGCTGAGTATTATCTTGGCAGGCAGTAGAGCACGTGATCATTGACCTTCGATCATGCGTCGGCGACAGCGACCTTCGATGCGCAATATATCTCGGCTCCGACTCGCTTTGACTGAACTTGCGTGAGATGCGTATGATAGTTTCTGGTTTTACGTCTTTTATGGTGTTCTCTGTGCTGTGTGCAGGTTCAGTTCTCTAGTGGTGACCTGCTTTTTTTTTTTTTTTTTCATATCTTCTGACATCCTCGCAGCCAAATTTCGGGAAGTTGTCTGGTTTTGCAATATTGGAACGTGTTTTTGTACTTCCCTTTCATTTTCTGGTTAGTAATACAAGTGTTTAAGATGCCTAAATCCAAAACGAAATTTCAAGATGCGTGGCTCGCCAAAGAATTGGACGGAGTGAAGTTGAAAGAATGGTGTTCTGCAACTGAAACAATATTTTCTGCTAAGTGTATATTGTGTTCAGAAATTTTCAACATTTCTAATAGTGGATTTTTATCAGTAAAAGCGCATCATAAAGGAAAAAAACATTTGCAGAAATTTCAAAGTAAATTTCAAAATAAGTCCATCCTGAAAGCCTTTGGAGGACGGGATCTTCAGCCCAAAACAAATATTAGTGAAGTACTGAGTCATGATTTACAGTTGGCTAAAGCCGAAGCATTATGGGCCATGAAAGTTGCTAAGGACAATATGTCTTTTGTTTCATGCACTGAAACAGTTGAACTTTTCAAAGAAATGTTTCCTGATTCTGCTATTGCAGCCAAAATGCAACTTAAAGAAAAAAAAGTTGCTTATGTGATATCACATGGATTGTCAAAATATTTTGAAGAGGATTTGCAAAAAGACATTGCATCTAGTAGCCCAGGAAAGGTTACTATAGCATTTGATGAAACTACAAATACACAAGTGAAACGGCAGTTGGATGTGTATCTCAGGTACTGGTCTTCAGAAATAAATTCAGTTTCTTGCCGATACCTAACAAGCGTTTTTCTGGGTCATGCAACAGCAGATATTTTGCTAAAAGAAATTCTTGATGTGTTATCATCCTTCAATATTTCGTTGAACAGAATTATTTGTGTATCCATGGACAGCCCAAATGTAAATAAGTGCTTTTTACGCAAATTCAATGAAGTTGTAAAACAAGAAACAGGCCAGAAATCTTTGGAACTAGGTTTTTGCAACCTGCATGTTGTTAGTAATGCATTTAAAATTTTTTTGACAAGCTTAAATATAGATTTTGACGAATTTGCTACTGATATGCATTACTTTTTAAAGAGTAGTGCTGCAAGACGAGAGGATTATAAATCTGTCGAGGATATAACATTGGTCACTGCCAAATTTCTTTTGCGTCATGTCAGCAACAGATGGTTAACCGTTGGTTCTGTAGCCCAGAGGCTCTTGGATCAATGGCTAAATATTACAGAATATTTTTTAAACTTCTTGCCATCTCAAAAAATATTTGAAAAACAACTGCGCAATTCGGCAAGGTATAAAAGAATTCACTGTTTCCTGAAAAATGAGCTTACTCCTTGCTATTTAGCATTAATTTCATTTTCACACCAAAATTTTGAAAAGTTTTCATTATGTTATCAGAGTGAAGAACCAAAAATACACCAGTTATATTCTGATTTAAATACTTTAATGAGGAATGTTATGGCTCAGTTTATCCAAGATGATGTTATAGCAGGGAAATTTGGAGAAGACCTAAAGAATGTAGATTTTGAAAACAAAAATTCATGGAAAAAACTAGGGGAGTTAGAAGTTGGTATGAAGACAAAAAATCTCCTCAGGAATGTTCAGGAGACCAGGCAGAAATTATTTCTCTTAGATGTAAGATCATCACTAATTGCAACCACAAAATATTTAAAGTCAAATTTGCCATTCTGCAATCAAAAGCTAAGAGACATAGAAGTTTTAAAGGTAAAAGAACCAAAGAAAGAGTCAACTCAACTTTCAGTCACTGAAGGACTTTCGGAAATAACCAGAATTTCAAGTGTTTTGCATCTTTCTGAGGAACAAATTGATAGAGTAAGAGAAGAGTGGAAACTTTTAAATTGCGATAAGCCAACTCTAGATGAACTAGTGAAATTTTCAGAGGAAGGGCATATTCCAGTGCGGATTGATCATTACTGGCGTAATATATTTAGTATTAAAGACTCTAGCGGAAAAGAAAAATACTCAAATCTTGCTAAACTCATAAAGTCAATTTTAGTTTTACCTCATGGTAATGCTGATGCAGAAAGGGGATTTTCGGTTAACACTGCTCTGTTAAGGAAGGACAAGGCTAACTTAAAAGACTCAACTATAACATCATTAAGAATAGTTAAAGGGGCCATTAAACACTATGGATGTGTAAGTAAAGTTCCCATAACAAGAAATTTGTTAAATAGTGTTTGTGATTCACATAAATTTTATAAAGAGTATGTTGATAAGCTGAAGGAAGAAGAATCAAAAAAGGTAAAAGAAAGGAAGCAGAAAGAGGGGGAAAATAAGGAAAAGCAGCTAGAGAAAAAAAGAAAAGCTGAGTTTGATGACAAAATAAAAGAATGATGCAGAAATAAATAGACTTAAAAACGATAAAGAAGCCTCCCTAGCAATAATTCAAGAGGGAACAGAAAGAATGAGAAAAGCTGTAGAAAAACAAAATACTGTTGAAATAGCAGTTGCCTCTAACTTGATCATACAAGGTTCAGCTGAAATAAAGAAAACTGAAAGTAAATTAGTTGTGGTAGAAGCAGAAAAAGATAGGCTAATCAGGAAAAGGTTAAAACAATAATATGAAAAAAGTAATTCAGTGAACAATTGTACATAGTTCTTGGTTTTCAATTACCTTTTTAGGATATTATAATTTAATGTGAAACCTGAAAACTTTACTGTGAAAATCGTGAATTGCTTCTGGTTCAACAGCATATTAATGTTCAAAGTGAAACTTGAATGTGGTAAATATACTTGAATATGATAATAACACGTGAAAAGATAAGAACTGAACATTAGAAGTAAATCATACCTTAAACTTTAGACATTAGACGTTATGCAAAAAATTTGGGTGTGAACTTCGACCATATATACTAATGGACTGCACATTGGCAATAGCTGCATCAAAGCCGCCATGGCTCAAACATTGGGCACGTCATCATCAGACTCCAAATTTCGTGTAAAAATGCTGTTATGATTACTAATTTACGCTGCAGAACTTCAGTGTTTTCGGTGTATTATGTGAATGCGCCTCATATATAATGAAAACTCTTCAGGTAAGTTTACTTATGAGCTATATACATGCATGATCGGGTTGTTTACATTTTGTGATTTATAATGTGATGAACATTTGCGAAGAATTTGGAACATGCATTCCATTTTTTTCTTAAGTTACTATATTTTTATATCAATAGCTGCAAGTTTCTGGTTAAGTAATTGAACTTTATTGACTTAGGTATTTAATTCGTTTCTTACCCATGAAAAATCATAGAACTTTCTTTACTATATCGCTCAGAGCAACCATAAGCACAGCAGGTGTAACCCATCTTTTTGACTGTTGTCATGTGATTTTATGTTGGAGCCAGAAATTTTGATGTCATGCGCAGTCTATCAGTATATATGGTTGAAGGGTGTGAAGCAAACTCTTTACAATGTATACAAAGTTGTTTTACTAGATGTATACAAATATACATCTAGTTTTTATTGAAATACACTCCTAAAATTTTCCTAAAATTTTTCTAAAAATTCCTAAAATTCCTAAAATTCCTACCTAAAATTTTCCAGAAGTATGCTATGATCCCTGAACTGGTTTTCCAGTTATTTGGGGAGCGGCACCCCCACGCCCCGAGCTGACCTTGTGACGGAACATCTTTCTTTTTCGTCTTGTATGATTACATCACCAAAGGGACAGCTGTTCATCCAGCTGCTGGGGGATGGCGTCCCCACGGCCCGAGCCGACATGTGCTATATGTGATAATTTTCACATTTTTTATGTTTTTTGTTTTTTTCACTTGACATGCTCCCGCCTCAGTTGTAGGCTGCTGAGGTTGTGATTATGCGCCAGCTCTAGATTTTAGTTTCTCGTTTTCTATCCTGTCTTCTCCATTTCATGTTCCTTTTGTTTTTCCGAGCTGGTTAGCTAGACCTACCTGCACGTTTGCCGTGTGCGGTGACCCGTAAGGTGGAAAAGGGGATGCTGGAGGCTGAGGTTTCTGGAGCCCAGGGTGTTGTTGTCGCCAGTTGCAAACACTCCTCTTTACCCCTGCTTCACCCTAAATGGACAGCTAGGAACTAACCCACTCCTAGTCAATGAGGTCTGTAGCCGAGTGGAGCCCAGACCTCTAACGGCTTGTCGTTTCGCACGACAGGGTGAGTCTGGGGATAGGGTGGGCATGCCAAAGGGGTGTTCCCCAGGCATGGGAAAGTCTGGGTGCACGCCGAGCGCATGTCTGCCCTATCAACTTGCTATATCCGCTTGCTATCCCTAGAGCCGTGTCCTGCATCCACTTGGGCTTGTGGACCTCCGGCTCTCCCTCGTTGGGCTCGATTGTGGGTGGGGAAGTCGGCGGACGAATTCAAAAAATTTTTCATGGCTCTCAATTCTGTTTCCCACGAACCAACAACCAAAAGAGGTGTGGAGGAAGGCTCATCCCCTTCCGCAAAAAAACATGTTCCTGATTCTTCTAATGCTAGTTTCTTTTTTGTGCACTCATTGGACCCTTCAAAGCCTTTGAGTGCCAAAAGTCCATTTTGGATTAACAAAGCACTTCAGTCTATAGCAAGCTCTCCTAAGAGCATAAAGAAACTTCAGTCTGGAGATCTTCTGGTAGAAATGTCCACTGTGGCCTACAGTTCTACACTTCTAAACACTACCATGCTGCTTGAGACTCCGGTCAAAATAACACCTTATGGATACCTAAATTCATCTCGAGGTGTTGTCTCCTCTCAGGACCTCGTTGAGTGTACTGAGGAAGAACTACTAGAAGAACTGAGGAGTCAACACGTTAGGGGTGTGCGGCATATACTCTTTAGGTGGAATGGGCAGTCCGTCCCATCCCGCAACATCATTTTAACGTTTGATAGCCCTTCTCTGCCTACGTCCATCAAGGTAGGGTATCTGCACCTTGAGATACATCCGTACATCCCTAACCCTCTGATATGTTTTAGGTGTCAGTCTTACGGCCATTCTCAGCAGTCATGCAGGAGCAATCCTAGGTGTGGACGCTGTGGTGCCACAGAGCATCTTTTGTCAGAATGTGTGGCCGAGGCTGAGTTTTGTGTGAACTGCAAGGGTTCACACGCAGCATAAGCCAAAGATTGTCCCAAGTGGAAGGAGGAGAAAGAAATCCAAAGGCTAAAGACGGTGGAGAATATTTCCTATCCTGAGACCAGAAGGAGAGTAGTTCCTGCTTCTTCTGATTGGCGCTCATATGCATCAGTGGTGGTTGCTAAATCTACAATTGGCATTCAAACCGACATTCAGATCCCTACTAAATGTCCCTATAAGCTGGACGATATCATCGCAGCCGGACTGGAGGCACTCCAGTCTCGAGCTAGGGGTCTGAAAGCGCCACCCACCACTTTGCCGAAGCAGACTCATCCCACCACCAACAAGGGAACTCAGGCCACTTCTTCTAACAAAAAAACCAAAGCCCAGGATAAGAAAAGCATTTCTTCTCCTCCAAAATCTCAGGAAACGACTCAACGTCGTGCACCTCCCGTTAAGACACTTGTGACAAAGCATGCCTCCCATCTTGGCCCCTGGTCACACGCCTCCAGATCTGGGGGAACCCCCATCAGAGGTGATGGAGCCTGACTTCGTTTGATCATTTTCATTTTCATTTCATTTATAACCATGGCTTCAATCATTCAGTGGAACTGTCGAGGTTTTCGGACGAGTTTTGATGAAGTGAAACATCTACATCTGCTTTCGTTCTACTCTCCGGTATGCTTTTGTTTACAGGAAACAAAACTTAAACTGTCAGACCTGCTTTTAGTTCGAGGCTACAGTGCGTATCGGACAGATAATGCATCGGGAGACATCGCCTGTGGGGGTGTCGTTATTCTTGTCCCTCACAGTGCTCCGGTGACTTCCGTTGCAATATCCACAACTTTGCAGGCCGTGGCGGTGAGAATATCTGTCCCTGGGCCTCTTACTGTCTGCAGTGTCTATCTGCCGCCGGACGAGAACGTAAGCGTCTCTGTACTGGAGAGATTGGTTGATCAGCTGCCTTCACCCTTTCTTTTACTGGGTGACTTCAATGATCATCATTTGTGGGGTAGTGTCAGCATCAGCACGAGAGGTCGCCGCATAGTCTCTTCTGTCCTCTGCCTCTTTGTGCCTTTTTAACACCGGTGCTGACACGTACTTCCATGAGTCGACAAGATCCTTCAGTGCGATCGATTTGACCTTGGGATCACCATCGATTATTGCTGATTGGTGGTGGACGGTGTGTAATGACTTCCATGGGAGCGACCATTTTCCAATTGTCCTCTCGTATCATGCGAACATGCCATCTTCTGCCTCCCGCCCTCCTCGGTGGAGGATGGAGCTTGCGAGATGGGCGGTCTTCACATCGTCCACAGTAATATCTTCTGCAATGGTGACCCAAGAGTCAATCGACGCAGCTGTTCTTGAAGTCACAAATTGTATTCTTCAGGCAGCTGATCTTTCTATACCAAAAACATCGACGACACTCTCCAGAAGTCCGAAGCCTTGGTGGACCCCTGAATGCGCAGCGGCTAGGAGAGCTCAACATAAGGCCTGGTCTACATTTCGGTGTTATCCAACCGATGCTAATCTCGTTACATTCAAACGAGCAAAATCCTATGCTCGGTTGGTGCGTCGACATAGCAAGAGGGAGTCTTGGATCCAGTATGTTTCATCTCTCACTTCACGTGCCAGTTCGAAAAGTGTGTGGGAGAAGATTCATAAGATCCGGGGTAATTACAGCTCTCACCAGATCTCCATTCTCGAGAGTAACGGCTGCACATATGCTGAAGTCGGGGAGATTGCTGATTGTTTGCGGGAGGCGTTTGCCTCCGTGTCGAGTGACCTGGCGTATCCTTCTTCTTTTCAGAGGATTAAATCCACTGCGGAACGCCAGAAAGTCTTCTTTGCGCCTTTTAGCGACACTGGGTATAACTCCCCTTTTGCATGTGTGAACTTCGAGTGGCTCTGCATCGGTCCGGCGCTACGTCTGTCGGTCCTGATGGCATCCACTATGACATGCTCCGTCATCTCTCGCAGTCGTCTCTCGAGAATCTCTTAATCTTATACAATCGTATTTGGTCGGAGCACAGTTTCCCGGAATCTTGGCGAAAAGCTTTTCTTCTGCCTTTTCCCAAACCTGGCAATTATCCCAAGTCTCTCTCTAGTTATCGTCCAATTGCTCTCACTAGCTGTCTGTGTAAAGTTCTTAAACGCATGGTTAATTCCCGGTTAGTTCATTTTTTTAGAATATCATCAAGTTCTTTCACCATCACAAAGCAGCTTTCGCCGTCATCGTTCACCTCAAGATCACCTCCTGCACCTTGAGACATCTATGCGCGAGGCGTTCGTGCGTAGGCAGCACCTGGTTTCTGTATTTTTTGATATTGAAAAAGCTTATGATCGAGCGTGGCGGCACGGTATTATCTGTGACCTCCACGCATGCGGATTGCAAGGAAACTTTCCAACCTTCATCGTTAATTTTCTTCGCAATCGGGAGTTCCAGGTGTGCCTGGGTATGACGCTCTCGGCACCGTTCCATCAAGAACAAGGTGTTCCTCAAGGTTGCATTTTATCTGTCACATTGTTCATCCTCCGCATTAATTGTCTTTTCACAAATCTTCCTCCTGTGGTTTGGGCTGTTGTTTATGTAGATGACTTGCACATTTTCTGCTCGTCATCAAGCATGCATTTTATTAAAAGGCAGTTGCAGTCTGCAATTAATCAGATCTTTAAAGCGGCGAATAGCAATGGTTTCATTCTTTCTCCCGACAAGACAGCGTGTGTCCATTTCTGCCGGAGGCGCGGCCTCCATCCTGACCAAGAGCTGTTTTTAGACCGTGCAGCCATACCAGTTTTGCCGGAGACCAAATTCCTTGGTTTGACCGTCGACCGTGCGCTTACGTTCCGTGCGCACGTTCAGCGGCTCAAGATTTCTTGTCTGCGGGCGCTGTCTATTCTTAAGATCCTTTCGAGAGTCTCGTGGGGCGCAGACAGGATGTCTTTAATTCGCATTTACCATTCCTTAATACGGTCAAAACTGGATTATGGTTGTATCGTGTATGACTCTGCTCGTCGTTCCGTTCTCCGGCCTTTGGACACTATTCACCCTCAAGCACTGCGTCTTTGTTCGGGAGCATTTCGAACATCTCCGATTCCCAGCCTTTACGCTGACGCGAACGAACCATCGCTTGAATTACGCCGTCTGCAGCTGTCTATTCAATTCTACCTGAAACTTAGATCTCTTCCAGACCATCCTTTATACGATGCAGGTTTTCATCCCCAGCATGCTCGTATATTCGGTAACCGGCCTTCGTGCATTTCAACCTTCGGTCTTCGTACGGCGGCCGTAGCCTGTGATGTAGGGCTCGACTTGTCACTTGTTGGAGAGACCAGGGGCTTTGGGGATCCTCCATGGCACCCACTTGATGTCATGGTTGATACCACCTTTACATCTTTCGATAAATCCTCAACCCCTGCATCAGTGTACCAGCAGCTCTTCGCTGAGCACCGTGAGCTCAATTCTGACTACACTCCTATTTTTACTGATGGCTCCAAGATGCATGGAGTCGTTGGATCCGCGGCTGTCTTTGTAGATGACGTTTCAGTAGCGCGGATCCCAGCTGAGGCCACAGTGTTTTCGGCGGAGATGCATGCTGTGTATCTCGCCCTTCTCCATTTTCAGTCAAGTTCTCATCATCGTGCTATGGTCTATATGGATTCCTTAAGTGTCTTGCAGTCTTTGTCATCTGCAGATTGCCGTGACCATCCTTATCTCTTGAATGTGAGACAGTTACTTCGTCATTTGCTCGAGGCCGGTTTTCATGTTCAGTTTTGCTGGATTCCTGGGCATGTTGGAATCTCAATTAACGAGTGTGCTGATGCGGCTGCTAGATCTGCTTCCTCTTTGGTCTTCACACTCTTGCCACTGTTTCACCGGGATTTCCGCTCTCTTGTTCATGAACATATCAAGCGAACGTGGCAGGGTCTGTGGGACCAAGAGGTGGAAAATAAGCTGCATCGTATTAAACCTAATCTTGAAATCTGGAAATCCTCATATCGTCGGAACCGCAGGGAGGAAGTGTTGCTTGCACGTCTCCGCATTGGGCATTGTTGTTTCACTCACCGCTTTTTGCTGTGTGGCGACACTGCGCCGATGTGTGAGACATGCGGTTGCCGACTCACTGTCATTCATCTTCTGTGTAGTTGTGTTCGTTTTCGTGATGTGCGTTTTCATTTCTTTCATTCTAATTTGTTGACCGAGGACGACGCTATGCTGCAGCGGCTCCTGGATGACACTGCGACACCGTCGCTGTTTTTTCATTTTTTAAACAAATTTACTTTTTTAAACGTATCTAGATTTTAGCCCTATCATCATTCTCATTCCTCAGTTTTATTTAATCAGCTAGTTTTTAACAATTGTGTCATGTTTTAATACTTTTTGTTTCATTGTCTTTTTAGCCCTTCCATCATTCTCATTCCTCAGTTTTATTTGATCAGCCAGATTTTAAGTTTTATACCACTTTTTTAATACTGTTTGTTTGTCTTGTGTCTGGCGCTCTTTGGCCAAACATGGCCCTTGTGCCATAAAAATTGAACAACCAACCAACCAACCTCTTACTAGCTGCCTCGCACGTGTTCGCTGTCTCTCCGCCAACCACTTCGAAACAGCGGTGCCCCACTTTCAAGTGTTTGACCTACTTTCATTTACTGTGTGTGCACTCATGCTTTGCGTTGAGCTCTGCTTTTATATAAATGAGAAAGCTCTCCCTTCTTTTTTTGCTTTTGCGTTTGTGAAAAGATTTTATCTTCAGCCAAGTATTAATTACCCATTGTTAACATCAGATGATAATGCTACAGCGCTTATTAGTGAGAAAGCATTTCCAGCCGAAGCCTTAGACTTTCACAATCGTTAGTCAATAAAAAAAAAATTAAAATCTAACAAAACTCAGGAGCACAGAGCCAAGGAACAACCTGTATCGCATGCCAGATGAAGCAAAAAGAGTGAACAGAATTTGTCTTTCCGTCCCGCCAGTACTGTTTGGAATAGGTCACTGCTAATGGAATCATCCTGGGGCAGGCTTTTGCATTGTTCATGTTCTTAAGCTTTTGTTCAGGGAAGTGCCTTCAGCTCATCAAACCAGTCTCCCCCAACCTAGTAAAATCAATGTTCCTGCAGGTTGTATGTTGCAGCCAACGAAAGAGATACCCTGAGCGCTCTCTCCACAGAAGCCTCAGACGTCGCGCTACTGGTTTGTGTGCTTATGTCACTATTCCGTCCCCCTTCTATTAACATTCTATGCTACTGCCACAGCCACAGGATGTGCTTCCCCCAGTCCCCCATGCAAAGGGCATTTAAGTCAGACATTCCTTTCACAAACAAACCTCCTAACCTTAACACCTATGTGAGCATTTTCTCCATCCTCCCCCACTTTCCCTTCTGAATCAACATCAGGACACTGTAGTTATCTTTCAATAGAGGTGTCTAATGTATGAGTAGAACAGGGGGGGGAGAGATCACAGTGAAGTTTGTGAAAAAAAAAAAAGACGTTTTTAAAAATTTACTAAGCATCTGCATGAAAAGAAAAAAAAAAAAGTCAGGGCAGAAGCAGTCTTATCGAATTCAAATACGGCATAAGGGCCACGGCTCTTAGCCCAAAAATTACGGTATATAAAAAAGGAACATTTAAAAATGAGTTTCGTTTTTTAGTAAGATCGTTTTTTGTTTTTTTTTACCTACTACATCGGACTTCCGGGCGACCGACTTTTCTGTTGGAAATTCCGCTTCAGGATAAACATCTACACTGACGGGAAAAAAAATTCCAACACCGCGAAAAAATAGTTGTAGAGGAATGAAATGGCGGCAATACATTTGTATAGGTAACATATTTAATCGATTAAGGTTTCAAGATAACAGCTTATTGTAAGCGTGAGAAGAGCCATTTTAAATGAGAAATGCTGGTACATTAATAACCGGTGTAACCACCAGAATGTTGAATGCAAGCACGCAAACGTTCATGTATTGTGTCGTACAGGTGCTGGATGTCAGTTTGTGGGATGGAGTTCCATGCCTGTTGCACTTGGTCGGTCAATACAGGGACGGTTAATGCTGGTTGGGGGTGACGCTGGAGTTGTCGTCCAATGATGTCCCATACGTACTCGATTGGTGAAAGATCTGGTGATCTAGCAGGCCACGGCAACATGTCGACACTCTGTAGAGCATGTTGGGTTACAACAGCGGTATGCAGGTGAGCGTTATCCTGTTGGAAAACACCCCTGGAATGCTGTTCATGAATGGCAGCACTACAGGTTGAATCACCAGACCGACGTACAACTGTGCCATCAGGGTGTGTGGGATAACCACGAGAGTGCTCCTGCTGTCATAGGAAATTTCTCCCCAGACCATAACTCCAGGTGTAGGTCCAGTGTGTCCCGGCCGCAGACAGGTTGGTTGCAGGCACTCACCTGGCCTCCTTCTAACCAACACACGACCATCACTGGCACCCAGGCAGAACCGGCTTTCATCAGAAAACACAACAGATCTCCACTCCGTCCTCCAATGAGCTCTAGCTTGACACAACTGACGTCGCAAACGGCAGTGGTTTGGAGTAAGTGGAATGCACGCTACAGGGCGTCTGGCTCGGAGCTGTCCTTCAAGTAACCGATTTGTAACAGTTTGTTGTGTCACTGTGGTGGCAACTGCAGTTCGAATTGCTGACGCGGTGCGATGCGCTACGGCCATACGCCGTACATGGCGGTCCCTAAAATATTTCAAAGAGAAGAAAATATTTTTAAAATGCAAGGTGTAGTCTATGAAGTAAAATGTAGTTGTGTACTATCTTACATAGGCGAAACAGGTCGCAGACTACAAACTCTTATAGCAGAGCATAAAGCTGCTATAAAAAATTGCTCCAACAAGGCTGGTTTAGATAGGCATGTTATAGAAACTAATCACAGCATGGATTGGAATTCATTTACAGTCGTCAGTTTCCAAAGCAATTTTCAAAAAAGAAAGCTAAAAGAAGGAATAAAGATTGAGAAAAATCGAAATCCCATTATCAACAACTGCAGAGGATTTTCCCTGCCTAACATCTGGCAGGATTTGATGAAAAATAACCGTAACCGCAATAGTGACGGGAATAAGTGACAACAAAAAAACAGCGTGAAGAAGGAGAAGAGTTTTCTCCAAAAATTTGCAATTAAAATAAAAAAATATCCTAATAAAAATTCCCATAATAGTAGTTTTTGATTAGTAATTGAATTAAGAAACTAGGAAGCCAATTCTCAACATGAGCTTTATTCAAAAAACTCTAGAGTAAGTTTTATTGTTAGATATACCCTTGATAAGGCTTCATTAATTTTGTCATGAAGCCTAAATACAGTCCATGGTGGACCATACTTCTCAAGTTTGGTAAACCAGGAGTTAGCAACACAATGAGGAGCAGACAGGAAACTCCAAATGCACAATGTGTATAGAGTTACAATCTCCAGCAATACATTTATGTATCCTATCTAAGGAGTTCAATTAATCTTTCATTCAGACAAGTTAACTTTTTTATGGGATTTATCTAGGTAAATTCTTATAATTTCTGCAAATTTTTGGAGAGAACTCTCCTTCATTAGGCAGTCTTTCATTCAATCTCCATCACGGTCTTCAGTTACGGTTAACCTTGACGGTTACGGCGATTTTGCAAAATGTCTTGCCAGATGTTAGGCAGTGAAAACCCCTTGCAGTCATTAATGATGAAGTTTTCCAATTTCAAGTCCCTCTTTTAATTTTCGCTTCAGGAAGTTGGATTGATGTCCAACAACAGTCAAAGAGTCCCAGTCCATGCAGTGTCCGGTTTCTCTAATGTGTCTGTCTAATCTTGTCTTGTTTGAACAATTTTTTATTGCTGCCTTGTGTTCCATGATACGAGTTTCCAGCCTGTGACCTGTTTCTCCTATGTAGTATTTTACACAGCTGCAGGTTACTTTATAAATGACTCCTTGCATTTTAAACAAGTTTTCTTCTTTTTTAACCAAGCTAGGGCAAACATTTTTTAGCTTGTTGTCTAAACTGGGAGCTAATCTAATATCATATTTACTGCTTATTCTCTTTAAAGATTCAAACAAACCTTTTTGATACATAATTTTTCTTGTGAACCTGAACTCCTGCTTGCAATTTAGGTTACCTCAGCTTTATGGAATTATAAAATTACACAAGATTAACCACCCAATTAGGTCCATTATAGATTCAAAATGCTCAATAATTTCAAATCTGAACTATTTTATTAAGTCACACCTCTCACACCTTCAAGAGTTATTAGAAGAACCTCTTTCTATTATAAAAAACTCCTCAACCCTAAAATGTAAATTAGAGCAGCTTCGAACCCTAGATTCTCCTATTAAAGGTAGCCTAGACATAGTATCTATGTACACTAGCATTAATTTAGATCAGCTTATAGAATTTTTAAGCAGATGACGTGGCAGACAAAATTGTTTTTCATAATCAAGCAAAGAATTTACTTGTGAGGATTTTTGAAATGCTGATTTTCTCCTTAAAAAACAACTATTTTTAATTTGAGAAAATATTTTCCCTCCAAAAGTCTGGATTAGCAATGGGCTCCCCACTCTCACCACTTTTAGCAAATTACTATGTAGGAAAGCTGGAAGAAAATATACTGGTTCAGCCCTCATACTTTTGCCTTTATCATAGATATATGGATGATATCTTATTCGTTTTAGATAGCAAGGATGAAAATCTTCCAGAAAAAATTCTAAGGTGCTTTAATGAATTAGATGATTCCCTTAAGTTCACTTTGGAGACACCTACTGTAGCATTGAGACCCCTGCTATTATAACTTTCTTTTTAGCACCAAACTGGCACAAAACAGCTTTTAGCTCATTCCCAAAATCTTCTTTCTTATCACAAGGAGCATATACTACAACAATTACTATTCTCTGAAGTTTCACTTTCAAACGAATCCAAAGAATTCTTTCACTTATGCAGTTGTAATGAATCAAGTTCTTTTCACTTAAAATCATACCTACACCAACCTGTCCTCTCACAATATCCATCACTCCAGACCACATACCCACAGTTCCATTCATTTCTTCTATCCCAATTTCTTTTTAGTTTCATTTACGCACAGCACATCCAATCTATACTTATTCATTTCTTGAATCACCTCATTTATTTTTCCATTTATACCTCTAATATTCCATACTCCAATCTTACACTCACTCAGCCAAGATGTCTTTCTCATATGCCATTTAGAAAGTCCAGGTCGATTCCATGGGGGACTATTCTTCTCAAGTGTGGTAGGTCCACCCTATGCCACACCTGAGTCCTTTTTAACATTCTTTGAGTTTTTGTAGTCAGGGAAGCACATCATTGTGGGGGATTAGCTCACAGCTGACAGTTCCAGTTAATCATTCCATCTAAGGATTCTGGAACATAACCCAGGGAGTTGGGGTCTTTTCGCCAACAGTGTCACACAGAACTAGCTGGTCCTCTCCAAGATTCACAGAGGCTCTTGTTGCTGTTCTGTGTGTCATTGTTGCCCATGGAGCACCCCCAGGAGCCAAAATCACCTCTGACTAAGACCTCCCACACCATTCTCAATGCAGAGTTCAATTAATCTTTTGCAGTTATCATTCACACAAGGATCATTAAACTTACCCAGAACATTTTCAGAAATTGCATTCTGTTCACCAACTCTAGCATTGAAATCCTCTGCTATTTATAACTTCTCTTTAGGACCAAACTGACTCAAAACAGCTTTTAGCTCATTCCAGAAATCTTGCTTCCTATCAGAAGGTTCCGAGTCACAAGGAGCATACGCTACAACAATTACCGTATATATTCGCGTATAAGTCCAGAAATTTGGGACAAAATGAGAGCTTCAAAGTAATGGGGTCGACTTATATGCGGGGTCTAAAAAAATCGTAAGTCCAAAAGTTCTTCTCGTGAGGCAAAAGGCAATCTATCCCAAAAGAAATAAATATGCTGATGCGGTATTAATTACAAAATCGCAACCCTCCGAAAGAAAAAAAAAGAAAGAAAAAACACTGATGTGGTAGAATTACGGAATCGCGACCTTCCGAATTTCTCCGCGCTTTGAAAAGTCTCCTCTCTTCTGGCTTTGCGTATCCACAGCGCAGTCACAGACGCGCATAGAAAGCTCTGCCCTTTTGACTACCAGTTGATTGCGCTGACCTTCGACGTAACGGAGCCATGCGACAGCCAGTGTTAGGTGTTGCTTGTTCTTAATCGCACGTGTCTCGCTTCTCCTATTATGGGTGACACGGATTGTGTAAAGAAATGGATGTCCTATAATGCAGGATTCAAGTTGAAAGTGGTTTCTTTTGCAGAAAATACTAACAATTGTGCTGCTTCACGTCAATTTGGTATTAACGAAAAACTGATTCGAGATTGGCGTAAAAAAACTGGACTTGGTGAAAATCCCAAAATCTCAAAAGGCGCTGCACTGTGAAGCGACATCTTTCCCAGAGCTGGAAAGTGTCTTGAATGATTGGATTATGGGCTGCAGACAAAATAGTTACATTGTAACGCGAACTGGTATACGTTTGCGAGCAATGAAGCTCGCAAAAGATGAAAAGTTTGCAGCCGCAAATAACACTTTTCGTGCCTCACCAGGTTGGTGCACAAAGTTCATTAACCGCTATGGGTTGTGTCTACGCCAGCGCACCAAAATTGCACAAAAGTTACCTCGTGACCTCGAAGCAAAGATAATGGAATTTCAAAAGTATGTAATTCAAAAGAGAAAAGAGACTGCTTTTGAACTTTCCCAAATAGGGAACATGGATGAAACCGCCATGTGTTTCGTTCGACCTTCTTGGAAATAAGACGGTGAACCAAAAGGGCGAAAAAAATCTTGATCAAAACGACTGGCCACGAAAAATCCAGTTTCATGGTTGTTCTTTCCTGTTTGGCCGACGGCAGTAAGCTACCACCGGTAATTATTTTCAAACGCAAAACTCTGCCGAAAAGCGTTGTCTTTCCGTCTGGTGTGCTCGTTCGTGCCCATGAAAAGGGATGGATGAACGAATCCGGACTGGTTAAAGAATGTGTGGAACAAAAGGCCAGGTGCACTTTTGAGGAAACCTTCTCTTTTGGTGTGGGATATGTTTGTTGCACACCATTGTGCAGAAGTAAAAAAAAACTGCAGAAAATTCAAAAACAACTCTTGCTGTCATCCCAGGTGGGTTGACATCTGTTCTTCAACCACTAGATGTCTGCCTTAATAAGCCCTTCAAGGACAATGTGCGGAGGTATTGGGCAGATTGGATAAGTTCCGATTTTCCGACTGAAACCAAGGGCCGAAATCTAAAGAAGCCGGATATCGTTTTGATTGCGCGATAGGTCAAGGATGCTTGGGGTGCGATACCTGCGGAAATGGTCGTGAAATCATTCAAGAAATGTTGCATTAGTAACAAACTTGATGGCACAGAGGATGATGAGATTTTTATGAGTGATGATGACAGTGCTTCTGATGACACAAGCATAGATGGCAATACTGATGTTTATGATGACGCGCCGATGACGGAGAAAGACTTTTTTGAACTGTTTGGCGAGTCTGACTCGGAATCGGATTTTGAAGGGTTCCGACGAAGTTTTTGGGTATGCAAATTAAATTTAGTATTATATATATAATTTTTTTCGTTTTCAAATGTTTTTTGAATAAATTCATTGAAATTTTTTTTTTCTCATTCCGGGATCGACTTATACGCGAGTTTCCGATTTCTTACGATTTTTTCCTCTGAAAGTGGGGGGGGGGGGTCGACTTATACGCGCGTAACTATGGTACTGTTCTCTGAAGTTTCACTTTCAAACAAATCCAAAGAATTCTCTCACTTATGCAGCTATAGTGAATCAAGTTGTTCTTCATCTTTTCGCTTAAAATCACACCTACACCAGTCTGTCCTTTCACCATTATCCATATCCAATACTCCAGACCTCACACTCACTGTTCCATTCACTTCTTGTATCCCAATTTCCTTCTTTTTGGTTTCACTTACACACAGCACATCCAATCTGTACTTATTCATTTCTTCAATCACCTCATTCATTTTGCCATTTATACCTGTAGTATTCCATACACCAATCTTACACTCACTCAACCAAGATCTCTTTCTCATATGTTTTTTTCCATTGGGCAGGAAATGGCATATGAGTAAGAGATCTCAGCTGAGTGAGTGTAAGATTGGCGGTCATAGTGAGAGATGGGTTTGCCTCCTTGGGGCGCTCCATGGGCAACAATGGCACACAGAACAGCAACAAGGGCCTCTGTGAATATTGTAGAGCTTGTAGCGTGGAGGAGTGTGTCAACTGTCACTATACAGAACTGTTTCCAGAGGTCTGGTTTGGCTACTAGACGTGTGGCATTTGAAGAAGTGGTTGATGTGCCTCTCAAGGGTCTGCTTCAGCATATCGGTGCGGATTCCACTGAAGCTGAAGATTTTATCGATTCTGACTGTGAAGTTATAACGAATGAAATCCCGTCGGACGAAGCTATTGTTGAAGCTGTTAAAGGCGGTTCGAGCCATGAAGAAAACGTGGCTGAAGATGACAAGGACGATAATGAAGAACGTGTTCCAACAATGAAAGAGACATTGAAGGGTGTCAGGACTGTGCTAAAGTTCCCAGAATGTATGTAAAATGTAAATTTGGGTGTAGCAAAAGCACAGACTCTAGAAAATGACATCGAACATATAAACAGTTTTAATATTTATTAAAACTGATTGCAGCAAGCAGCGACACATAGCAGACTATTTTCGTGTTAAGGTAATGTAAAATTAATTTTATTTACTTAATTTAATAAATATACACTATGTACATAAAAATATTGTTTAGATAATATGTACATATTTTATTTTATTGTTCACCATTTCACTCGATTCTGGTACGGAACCTCAGACATAATGAACGAAATATGCGAGTCCGCAGAGGTTCACTATAAGTAGAGTTAACTGTACTTGTATTTTGAGAAACTTCATAACTCTTATTTATTTGCTAGCAAACAGTCATAACTATTATTTATTACTCAAAAGGCAATACTTCAGCGGGGAAGAAGTATGCGTTTTCGCAAAGAATACTGAGAACAGAAGAATTAATACCTAACCTGGGAGATATGATCAGGAATATCCCTAATGAAAGTAAAGAAGAATTCAGTGGTAAATTATATCGAATGATTTTGAAAGAATATAATGAAAAAAAAATTATCATATAAATATGAAAAAAATAAAAAAAAATTATCATATAAATATGAAAAAAATCAATTGTTGAAATTAAAAGATGACATGGATATTAAATTCTGTGAAGCCGATACAACTGGCCAAATAGTGATTTTAAATAAGTAAGAGTATAACCAAAAAATGACTCAAGCAATAGAAGAGATGAATTGTACTATTTTGCAAAAAGACCCAACAGACAGTCAAACTAGGTACTTATATAATATTAGGAATAACAGTACTTTACTAAATGAAATTAAAAATGCATACCCACCAAATAAGTGCAGGAATGCCAAGACTGTTTGCTAAAATAAAAACACATAAACAGGATATACCTATGAGATTAATTGAGTCAAAAAATAATTCACCTTTGATAGCTCTGGAAAAAAATATTTATAATTTTTTTGGCACTTATGCTCATGAAAACACAGTTCACTGTAGGAAATATATATGAGTTTATTGATAAAATTAAAAATTTAAAGCAGGATTTACAGTATTTCAGAATGGTCAGCATGGATATTAAAGCCTTATTCCCAAATACCTCAGTACCAGATGCTATTGAAATCATAATGAAAAAAATTACAACAAGAAGAAAATCGTAATGAAACATAATTTCAAGAATTAAAAACAGTTTTATTGTACATATATGAAAATAATATTGTTACATTTGATGAAGGTATTTAAAGCAAAATTACGGTGGCCCAATGGACTCCCCTCTGTCAAATTTGTTTGCAGAGGTGATTATGAGTGACATTGAAGATAATATAATTAATAGAATTGAAGAACCCCCAATCATTTATTGCAGATATGTGGATGATATTTTCATTTTATCGCAACTGAACACAGCTGAACTAAAAGAATTAACCAAACAATTTAACAGTATTTACCCATCTATTGAACTGACAATTGAACATAAAGAAAATAATACTCTAGCCTTTTTAGATGTTAAAATCGTTAAACAAAAGACCAATTACAATATAAAGTGCATAGAAAATCTTTGCATATACCAGTATTAATTCCATATATTTCAGCACATACATATTCTCAAAAATACAATAATATAAAAACTTTAATTAAAAGAGCTATTACACATTCTTCAAAAGAACAATCCACTAGAGAAGAAATTGATTATATAAAAGAAATAGCACAAAATTTTGGATACCCACAACAAAAAGGTAAAAAAATGGATTCAGGAAGTACAGCGTAAGATGAATGATACAACAAGTCCAAAAAATAAAGTACAGAAGAAATACGTCGGAGCATATTTCTGCTGTACTTTATTTTTTGATTTCTGATCATTTATTTATTAATTTCTGTAGATATGCCATACCTGTCTGGCATATCTACAGAAATTAATAAATTATGTAGTAAATATGGCATCCAAATTGGAAATAAAGTACCTACAATTAAAAATATGATTATTAATAATAAGGATAATAGCAGTAGACTGGAAAAAGCAGGTGTATATGAGATACCAATCACCAAGAGCCTACCTATGTCTTACATAGGGAGCACAAAAAATAAATTGAAACATCGTCTTAAGCAACATATCAAGAACTGGCAAAAAAAAAAAAAAAAAAAAGATGCAAAGACAGCTGTAATTCAGTACTGTTTGAAGAACCATGAATACCCAAAATTTGAAGAAATTAAAATTATGAAATATTGTAAAAATGAAAGACACCTACGTATCGCAGAATCAGTATTGATAGAAAAAAAATAGAGATAAAATTTGTAATGTCGATGATCCCAATAGCTTGAGCAAAAAATGGAAAGAATTAATTAAAACAGAACATAAAAACCTAAGCAATAGAAGAAGAAAATGAAAGAAAAATCAGGATTTTGCAATAGATGGAGCCACGGTAGAGTGTTTGGAGATAACATCGCGGCCGGCCCATGAGATCGAATCTTTCACTCACTCGTTCTGCGGCGGCAGAGAGATCTACATCGTTGGTGCTTCCTGATGATGGTTGCTTGGCAACTGAAAGTACTTGAGGTAGATTTTTGTGGCAAAAGTAGGGTTAAGTTAAAAGGGTTAGTCAACATGTGTTTTGAGCATTTGGTAAGAACGGAGATAGTCATGAGATAGAGACAAGATGACATAAACTGAATTTCCAGCTTGTTTTGTACATAGTGTATATAAGTTTTTAGAGTTGAGTTATAATTAATTTTGGTGTTTCTTGTGTTAGCTTTGATGTATGTGTGAGTAATGTTGGATGTTACTGTTTGTGAAGCAAGTGTATGTGAACGTGTTTCCTAAGTTACCTGAGTTCAGTTTAGGTGTTAGTATATGAATTCAATGAAGGGTGTAAATTATTTAAAGTATAAATGAACTACAAGTCAGTGCAAAGTTGCTTCGTATGCCTCGATATGCTCATTTAAATATGTAAGGTACATAGCATTGGAAGAGAACAACCTACAAAACCCCCCAAGAAACAGATGTGCAAGAAATGTCAAGAGAAACAAACCTCAAAAGGCAAGCTGTCATATATCACTATTTGTAGTTATGCACGTGAATTTGAAGATAACAAGGACATTAAACAGCCCAACATGCTATTATAAGGTATATTATGAAAGAGAATTAATTTTAACCATCACATGAAGCCTTAGGACAAATTTTGGTGAGTTTTGTTCTCCCAAAACACAATTAACAGCAACTCGTATCACAATGTTGAATCGCATTGCTCCATGAGATTGCAAGCAGTGCTCTATTTGGCTATCACACCCTGAGAGATTAGCTGTAATGTTTGAAATCACAGTTAAAAAAAACGTGACCAGCAGCACAATCTAGGGAGCGCCTGTACCACAGTTGCTTGAACACTGTCAGATGTTTTCTTGGGAAATTGTAAACCCGAGGATCTTAGCCCAAGGCTGATGTTATGCTTATTGAACAAACCTTCTTCTCTTAATAGAAATATTGTAGCCTTAGGGCAAACTGTGGCGAGTTTTATTATAAATAAATGCGAAAAGCTAATGTCAACAGTATAGGTTAAATAAATTGCGATCCTGTGTTGATGTGCACTGCACACCTAGCACATTCCAAATATTCTCCTCTGATATATATATATCATCATCATCATTGTCAACCATTATCAATCCACTGCTGGACGAAGGTCTCCCCAAGTTTCCTCCACAACGGTCTGTCTTGTGCTAGTCTCCTCCATGTCACTCCCGCATACTTTCGAATTTCATCCACCCATCTTCCATGTGGTCTTCTTCTGGGTCTTTTCCTGTCCCTTGGAATTCAATCTAAAATTTCGGCTATCCATCGATGGTCTGTTCTTCTGGCAGTATGTCCAGCCCATTGCCATTTCAGGGATTTAACTCTGATCATGATGTCTTCCACTCTTGTCATTTTTCGGACCCATGAGTTCCTATTCTTATCTCTCCTGGTTACACCAAGCATGCACCTCTCCATGCTGCTTTGAGTTGTCTGCAGCCTTTGTATGTCTCTTTTAGTTAAGGTCCACGTCTCTGCACCATACGTAAGCACTGGAAGGATGCATTGATCAAACACTTTTCTTTTAAGACATAATGGCATATTGCTCTAGAAAATTATGCTGTTTCTTCCAAAAGCTCTCCAGGCAAGTTTTGTACGCCGATTAATTTCTTCATCAATGTGACCCTCACTTGATATCTGCTGTCCAAGATAAACGTACGTGTCTGTTATCTCCAGTGTCTGTTATCTCCATCAATCGATAAATTTTCATTTCTTGTAAAAGCATTGAACATCACTTTTGTCTTCTGAAAGTTCATTTTAATCGCACTTCCTTACTCCTGTCAGCAAGCTCCTGGATCATACTCTGCAGCTCTGATGGGGTAGTTGCAAAAATGACTATGTCATCAGCAAACGAAGGTGGGTTAGATAATCTCCATTAATCTTTATCCCTTTGTTTTCCCAGTTCAGTGATTGAAAGACATTTTCCAATGTGGCATTAAAGAGCTTTGGAGATATGGTGTCACCTTGTCTCACTCCTTTTCCAATTTTTATGTGTGTTGTATTTTCAAACAGCCGAATCTTTGCACTTGCATTTTCATAGATGTTATTAATAATATTAATGTACGCATCTTCAATACCGCAGGATTTCAGAGCCATTGTAACTGCTGATGGTTTCACCGAATCAACGGCTTTTTCATAATCAATAAAAGCCATGCTCAATGGAAGTTCATATTCCCTCGCTCTTTCAATTAGTTCTCTCAGTACGTGGATATGATCTATTGTGCTGTAGCCACTCCTGAATCCAGCTTGTTCTCTTGGTTGAGCCATGTCCAGTGTTACCTTCAAGCGGTGTGAAAGAACTTTAGTGAAGATTTTATAAACCACTGATAGGAGGCTGATAGGTCTGTAGTTCCTGAGATCCTCAATGTCACCTTTTATGTAGCAAGATCAATGTAGCATTGTTCCAATCCTCAGGAATCTTCCCTTCATTAAGGCATCGATTGAAAATTTGGGCGAGTACTGTTTCGATTTCTCCACTTGTTTCTTGTATGATGTCTACAGTAATTCCATCTTCTCCTGGAGCTTTTCCCCACTTCATGTTCTTGATTGCATGTGCAACTTCTGCTGGGAGGAATGGAAGAACTCTGGTACTGGTACCTTTCATGATGTCTGGAGTACATTTATCATCCCTTTCATGTATTTTGGAGTAGAAATCTTTTACTCTTCTCAAAATTTCGCCTCTATTTCTTGTTACAGAACCATCTTCTTTTCTCAGTGCCATAATCTGTTTTCTTCCCTTACTGAGATGTCCCTTTGCTATCTTTAGGCTTTGGTTGTTTTCAATTGCTTTCCTTACTAGTTCACAGTTGAATTTCCTTACGTCTTCAGTGATACTTTTTCGTACTGTCTTGCATAACTCTATATATTCCACTTTGGAAGTCGCATCTTCTTCAGTTGTCCTCATCTCTCTTCTTTTTTGCATCAACATTTTGGTTTTTCCTGATAATTTGTTCACATGCAACTTGTTCTTAGACCCAGCTAATTTTGTTGCTGTTTCCATAAGAGCTTTGGTTACTTTTCTGTTAACTTCAGAAATATCCACTTCTTCCGATGTTAGGCCTACTAGAGCAGAGAATCTGTTCTTTAGTTCCAACTTGAAGGTATTATGGTATTTTTTAAGGTTGGTTATGTCAATACATTTTGTTTGTCTTATGAGCTTGCTACGTTCGAGTTTAGTGTTGAGGTGCATCTTACATCTCACCAATTTATGGTCACTTACCTGTGTTGAACTTGTTTAACACACTGCAGTCTTCTATGACGAATTTTTTGTTACACATAATAAAATCAATTTCACTTGTCGTCCCATTTGGATGTCTCCATGTCTATTTCCTGCTTTTTCTTGAAAAAGGAGTTCATGATCAAAAACCCTTCTGCCACTGCAAATTCTACGAGTATTTCCATGCTGGTTTCTATTGCCGTGACCGAATTTACCTACTGAAGTTTCATTCTGTTGCCGTTGCCCTATTTTTGCACTGAAATCTCCCATAATTATCTTCCAAGTGCTGCTTACCTTTATTATTTAGATGACGAATTTCCTCATAAAATTCTTCAATTTCTTCTTCAGGATGACTTGTGGTGGGTGCATAAGTTTGAATAATCTGAGCCTGGTATCTTCTCGAGAGTTGGATAACGAGTCGTGCAGCTCTGTCAGAGGAACTTTCAACTTCTACAAATTTATCCTTAAGTTTCTTGTTTATTATAAATCCAACACCACTAGTTCTGCCAGTATCAGTCCCACGATAGTAGAAGAGATGTCCACTTTTCAGTTCAGTGAGATCTTGTCCTTTTCTCCTTACCTCACTTAGCCCGACGATGTCCCACTTGATCCTTTGTAGTTCTTGTTTCAATTCAAGAAGCCTTGAATCAGAAGATAGGGAGCGTCCATTGTACGTAGCCAAGGTCAGCATCAGATGGCAGCCTAGTCCGGTCTGTGGGGATTCTTAGCACCCTCTGCCTTCATGTCGCACTGGCCACTGCCTTTGCCAGGTACATTCCAGCTGCCGGAGACTGAGGGCCAAGATTTAAGTTGTACAGTCATTTAGGAGGGGTTTGGCCATAACTCACCACGCTGGCCAAGCGGGTTGGTTAGTGTGGGATAGCATTTCCTCTAATCCCGATGGTATAGTTATACCGCTATTGGCGGTCATCAGAGCCCCTTAAGTGGGAACAGGATGTACCACGAGAAGGCGGGGTTGACATTTGTCAAGGAGAGGCTGTGATGTTACGCATCACCTGACCTTATATATATATATATATATATATATATAAATGGGATGTAAGGTCAGGGGATGCATAACATCACAGCCTCTCCTTGACAAATGTCAACCCTGCTTTCTCGTGGTGCATCCTGTTCCCACTAAAGGGGCTCTGATGACTGCCAATAGCGGTATAACAATACCATCGGGATTAGAGGAAATGCTATCCCTCACTCACCAACCCACTTGGCCAGCGTGGTGAGTTATGGCCAAACCCTCCAAAATGATTCCACAACTTAAATCTTGGCCCTCAGTTTCCGGCAGCTGGAATGTACCTGGCCAAGGCAGCGGCCAGTGCGACATGAAGGCAGAGGGTGCTAAGAATCCCCGGAGGACCGGACTAGGCTGCCATCTGATGCTGACCTTGGCTACGTATAATGGACGCTCCCTATCTTCTGATTCAAGGCTTCTTGAATTGGAAGAGGAACTACAAAGGATCAAGTGGGACATTGTCGGGCTAAGTGAGGTAAGGAGAAAAGGAGAAGATCTCATTGAACTGAAAAGTGGACATCTCTTCTACTATCGTGGGACAGATACTGGCAGAACTAGTGGTGTTGGATTTATAATAAACAAGAAACTGAAGGATAAAGTTGTAGAAGTTGAAAGTTCCTCTGACAGAGCTGCATGACTCGTTATCCAACTCTCGAAAAATACCAGGCTCAGATTATTCAAACTTATGTACCCACCACAAGTCATCCTGAAGAAGAAATTGAAGAATTTTATGAGGAAATTCGTCATCTAAATAATAAAGGCAAGCAGCACTTGAAGATAATTATGGGAGATTTCAATGCAAAAATAGGGCAACGGCAACAGAATGAAACTTCAGTAGGTAAATTCGGTCACGGCAACAGAAACCAGCATGGATATACTCTCGTTGAGTTTGCAGAGGCAGAAGGGTTTTTCATCTTGAACTCCTTCAAGAAAAAGCCACACAGGAAATGGACATGGAGACATCCAAATGGAACGACAAGTGAAATTGATTTTATTATATGTAACAAAAAATTCACCATAGAAGACTGCAGTGTGCTAAACAAGTTCAATCCAGGTAGTGACCATAGATTGGTGAGATGTAAGATGCACTTCAACATTAAACTTGAGCGTGGCAAGCTCATAAGACAAACAAAATGTATTGACATAACCAACCTTAAAAAACACCATAATTCCTTCAAGTTGGAACTGAAGAACAGATTCTCTGCTTTAGAAGGCCTAACATCGGAAGAAGTGGATATTTCTGAAGTTAACAGAAAAGTAACCAAAGCTCTTATGGAAACAGCAACAAAATTAGCTGGGTCTAAGAACAAGTTGCATGTGAACAAATTATCAGGAAAAACTAAAATGTTGATGCAAAAAAGAAGAGAGATGAGGACAACTGAAGAAGGTGTGACTTCCAAAGTGAAATATATAGAGCTATGCAAGACAGTAAGAAAAAGTATCCCTGAAGTCGTAAGGAAATTCAACTGTGAACTAGTAAGGAAAACAATTGAAAACAACCAAAGCCTAAAGATAGCAAAGGGACATCTCAGTAAGGGAAGAAAACAGATTATGGCACTGAGAAAAGAAGATGGTTCTGTAACAAGAAATAGAGGCGAAATTTTGACAAGAGTGAAAGATTTCTACTCCAAATTATATGAAAGGGATGATACATGTACTCCAGACATCATGAAAGGTACCAGCACCAGAGTTCTTACAGTCCTTTCAGCAGAAGTTGCACATGCAATCAAGAACATGAAGCAGGGAAAAGCTCCAGGAGAAGATGAAATTACTGTAGACATCATACAAGAAGCAGGTGGAGGAATTGAAACAGTACTCGCCCAAGTTTCCACTCGATGCTTTAATGAAGGGAAGATTCCTGAGGATTGGAACAATGCTACAATGATCCTGCTACATAAAAGAGGTGACATTGAGGATCTCAGGAACTACAGACCTATCAGCCTCCTATCAGTGGCTTATGAAATCTTCACTAAAGTTCTTTCACACCGCTCGAAGAGAACAAGCCGGATTCAGGAGTGGCTACAGCACTATAGATCATATCCACATACTGAGAGAATTAATTGAAAGAGCAAGGGAATATGAACTTCCAGTATGCATGGCTTTTATCGATCATGAAAAGGCATTTGATTTGGTGAAACCATCAGCAGTTACAATGGCTTTGAAATCCTGCGGTATTGAAGATGCATACATTAATATTATTAATAACATCTATGAAAATGTAAGTGCAAAGATTCGGCTGTTTGAGAATACAGCACACATAAAAATTGGAAAGGGAGTGCGACAAGGTGACAGCATATCTCCCAAGCTCTTTAAAGCCACATTGGAGGGTGTCTTTCAGTCGCTGATCTGGGAAAACAAGGGGATAAAGATTAATGGAGATTATCTAACCCACCTTTCGTTTTGCTGATGATGTAGTTATTTTTACAACTACCCCATCAGAGCTGCAGAGTATGATCCAGGAACTTGCTGACAAGAGTAAAGAAGTGGGATTAAAAATGAACTTTTAGAAGACAAAAGTGATGTTCAATGCTTTTACAAGAAATGAAGCTTTATCGATTGATCGAGAAAAGCTGGAGATAACAGGCACGTACGTTTATCTCGGACAGCAGATATCAAGTGAGGGTCACATTGATGAAGAAATTAATCAGCGTACCAAACTTGCCTTGAGAGCTTTCGGAAGAAACAGCATAATTTTCAAGAGCAATATGCCATTATGTCTTAAAAGAAAAGTGTTTGATCAATGCATCCTACCAGTGCTTACGTATGGTGCAGAGACGTGGACCTTAGCTAAAAGAGACATACAAAGGCTGCCGACAACTCAAAGAAGCATGGAGAGGTGCATGCTTGGGGTAACCAGGAGAGATAAGAAGAGCAACTCTTGGATCCGAAAAATGACAAGAGTGGAAGACATCATGATCAGAGTTAAATCCCTGAAATGGCAATGGGCTGGGCATACTGCCAGAAGGACAGACCATCGATGGACAGCCGAAATTTTAGATTGGATTCCAAGGGACAGGAAAAGACCCAGAAGAAGACCACATGGGAGATGGGTGGATGAAATTCGAAAGTATGCGCGGGGTGACATGGAGGAGACTGGCACAAGACAGACCGTTGTGGAGGAAACTTGGGGAGACCTTCGTCCAGCAGTGGTTTGATAATGGTTGACAATGATGATGATGCTGATGATGATGATATATATAAATGTCTTTCAGTCATTGAACTGGGAAAACAAATGAATAAGTATTAATGTAGATTATTTAATTCACCTTTGTTTTGCTGATGAATGTCTTTCAGTCATTGAACTAGGAAAACAAAGGGATAAAGATTAATGGATATTATTTAACTCATCTTTGTTTTACTGATGACGTAGTCATTTTTGCCACTGCCCCTTCAGAACTGTTGTTGTAGAGTATGATCCAGGAAGTTGCTGACAAGAGTAAAGAATTGGGATTAAAACTGAACTTTCAGAAGACAAAAGTGATGTACAATGATTTTACTCGAAATGAAGATTTATCTATTGATGGGGAAAAGCTGGAGATAACCGATTCCTACATTTACCTTGGATAGCAGATATCAAGCAAAGTTCACATCGATGAAGAAATTAATTGACGTATAAACCTTGGTTGGAGAGCTTTTGGAAGAAACTACAATTTTTTAGAGTAATATGCCATTTTGTCTTAAAAGAAAAATCAATGCATCCTTCCAGTTCTTACGTACGGAGCAGAGACGTGGATCTTAACCAAAAGAGACATGTAAAGGCTTCAGACAATTGAAAGAAGCATGGAGAGATGCATGCTTGATGTAACCAGGAGATATAAGAAGAGGAACTCCTGGAATAGGAAAATGACAAAGGGGAAAGACGTGATCAGAGTAAAATCCCTGAAATGGCAATGGTTTTGGTAACTGTGGGTACCAAAGCGGTACCCAGTTTATGGCTATAATGGGATTACAAACATAAGAGATGTCACTGAATATTGCAGTACAGAAGATATGAAGAGGAAAGTAAAGGTGTATCCACAATGCAACACAAATTGGAGGGCAAACATAAAGAGCACATTACCATGACGCAGTGACATGGGTATCAACAGAGGCAGAATCAGTTGGATAGCAGCAACGATAGAAAACAGCTCAGCATGAAAGATAAACAAAAAAGGGGTCGGCCATAACATCAAGGAGTTGACAGTGTGAGGCAATGCCGGCAGAACATCAGTTTTCACATATATTAAAAATACGATGCACACAAATAAAGAATAGCATAACAGCATATCATTCGATACGAAGTAACACAAGTATAACATTATGAGCATATGTACAAGTGTATGATAAAACACTCACCAAGTAGAACATAACGACAGTGAAAATGCAAGGCACAGTACAGGAATACATTAAATACATTATGAGAACAAAGTTAACGATGGTAACACTATTATACACAGCGACGGAAGAAAATACCAGTACAGCAAGGACATGCCATACAATGAGAGCAAAAAGAAAACCACAAGGAACAATAGCAAAATCAGGAAACAACATTGCAATGCGAGAGTGATAACATGAAGGAAACAGCACACATTTAGCAAAACAGTAGATGAAGAAACATGATACCAGAAAATTCTAGGTGACCACAAGGTGGAAAATACCACCAGAGAGAACAAAAAGTGGTGGGTTGGGAAGGAGCGCTAAAGTAGTTCTAAAGTTCATCGTCTTGAGGAACTAAGGTATGACAAAATTGTTTCTCAGCGAGGCCTTTCTAGGAGGAGAGAATATGAATGTATCGTCTCGTGAAAACCTGGTACCTATGACACTCAGATATTTGAAAATGACACATAAGCTTCAAATTGCACCACTGCTGCAAACAGATCAAGATCAGATGAGTGCAGAAATTTTCAGTATAGACAACCATACAAGCAGATTGGAAGAGGCATAAGAGTTGCTGTCTGGACAGTGGTCCAGGAACTAGAGGAAACTTATCAATGGCCTGTATAACCTCATCATCTGAGAGAGGATTGGCAGGACCAGAACGGAGATGCATACTGGTCAAAGAGTCGTCAGACGGCGAAACATCTGAACAAGAAACTTCGGAAACACTAGATGAGGCCACAGAAGGAGTAACAGAAAGACGTTTTACCTTTTTCTGTTTTTTAGAGTCTTTGGAAGTTCCAGTTCGATTCAAAGACGAAGTTGATGCGGATTAATCCATTGGTGAATCTGGAAGAACACCCAAGACGGGAGATGAGAACACAAGTTGCGCTGAGGAATCCGTATGTACCCGATCGGCATCGTTGGACACTGGAACATCTTTCGAGGCAGCAGACATGGTCGTAGTTGGAGATCCGATACGTGAGCTACATTGAGGAGAGCCAGTCAGCCTGAATGCTGAAGCGTCATTCGACACATCTGAATCAGAACACTCCACTGGACACACATCAGTAGTGGAAGGCATCTCTGCTAACCTAGAAGGAGGATGAGGAAAGGGATCATTGTCCTTGACTGTCTGACGGAGAGAAGGAGATGTCACGTCAAACAAAACACTGGAAGAGGGGATGGTAGAAGGACCAATGTGATCGGCATTGGGATGCAAGCTGCAAGAAAGACCACAGCGTATGAGCACACAGGAGGCAGTGGTGTGATCCTGTGTAAGACATTGAGTACAATAGTGAGTGGTGAAAACCTTGAAACTGTATGTGTATGAGCCAATTTCAACAATAGCTTCTGTTGAACAATCTGCCAAGGCATTCTCAGTGGGAAAGTTGACCAACAACTGATGGCGAGGTCCTGTGGCATGTGGAAATCGAGTTCTGCGTGGAGCGTCAGAAAGGGGACAGACCTTGCCCACAATTTTACAAACATGATTGACAAGGAGAGAAAGCACAGTATCAGGCACTTTTCTCTCCTTGTCAATGAAGTTGAAGGAACAGAATAGAACGTGATGTTCACCGGATGCTTGGAAAGTGGCGAAGGGATGAGATGATTTATTCCAATTGAAAGTCTGTGTGCAAGAAAAAAGGCAGCATCTTCCTTGCACTGGAACTGCACTGAGATACCCTGAGAGGTACGAGAAATTCTGGCTACAGACACGTGCGACGCATGACCTGAAAGGGCCTCCATGTAGCGTGGCAAAGGAGTATTCGATAAGGCATAAAAGAACACACCTCTATCCAGGAGATTATGGAACTCACGACCAATCTGCGAATTTTCATCAATTGTTACCTTCACCATGTAGTTGGATATCTGAATGATAGGTGCAAAAGACCATTATGTTGAGAAGAAACTGACATAGAAGCAGCGTCTCGCTGCATTGTAGAGGCAAATGACATGCGTGGAAGAGAAGTCTGTGCTGGGCGGCCGGCACAGAAGGTAGTGAGAGAAGAGGTGCACAGTTAGAAGGCAAGACCATAGTCCCAACAGTACCCAGGTAGGGCACTGAGGCAGTGGCAAAAGCAGAAGGAGGTGCAGCCAAGTCAAGTGAAGGCACTGGAGCAGGAGTACCAGGAAGCTGGGAAGGCACCTGAGCAGACACATCTGAGGACAAGAGTACATCAACTTCCACAGACGTAGAAAGTGTGACATGACGTGCATCCGTCACGCCCAGAGATGATGAGGATAGACCGGAAACCGCCATGTTAGCAGCTTAATGTAAACAAACAAACTAATGATATGAAAATGGAGGTATGTATCACCAGAAAAGTAGCTCAAAACGTACACAGTACCTTTAAACAGGCGAGGCATGCAACCGGTGAGTGCGGGAAGAGGTATATCACACTAGAATGCATAAAATATAGGAGCCACCAACACAACGTCTGCCAAGAATGAGCAGTGGGCTGGATATGTTTCCAGAAGAACAGACCATCGATGGACAATCAAAATTCTAGGCTAGATTCGAAGGAACAGGAAAAGACCAAGAAGACCATGTGAGAGATGGGTGGATGAAATTAAAGAGCATGCACGAGTGACATGGAAGGGACTGGTGCAAGACAGACCATTGTGGAAGAAACTTGGGGGACCTTCATCCAGCAGTGAATTGATAATGGTTGACAGTGATGATGATATACATTACTGTCCATTAAAAGTGCAACATCAGGAAGATGGCATCCCAGGGGCTCAAAAGTTGGCAGAAAAGCAGAACATGAGAACACATGTAAATGATTAACTGGGCAGCACATATGGAAATCATGTGGGACAGTAACGCCCCCTGGAAGTTGTATAATAGGAGGGAACAAGGAGCCAGTATTAAGCACTTGAAGTGTGTTTGCTTGCCATTCCTGGCCACAGACATCTGCAGAATGCCCCATCGAAGAAAACAACAGCTCTAGCAGTAGGTTTCCGACTTTGATTGTGGGAGAATTGTGGCATATTGGAAAGGTGATACTGGTGCAATCAGGTAGTGGGAGAATGCTCCAAAAGTATAAATGTATGTTTACTGCATTACACTTCTGCCTCGTGTAATATCAGTCTTGTTACTTTTTTAATGCCCCTTGTACATCTATTTGGTGTGAGAAATACACCGTGATTCCTAAGATTATGAAATGGGTATAGGAAATTTTGGAACCCATAAGAAATCATGCAGGGACTGAAGTCATGTGTTTTTTTTTTTAATTGGAGAGTCTGTGGCCGATGATGACTTGTTTAATATTAATACTTGTTGGAACCACAAATCTCTCATCACTCACTTTAATGAATGTATAATTTTCATCTGCAGCTTTTTCTCCAAGTAGTGCAGCTAATCCATGTAGAAGCCAAATTGCATAATTTTATTTTGAGGAGTTTCGTCTTGACAAAGCTGTTTATATTGCTTTATATCTCTTGCTATTCATGACATACCCTACTGCAGGATAAAACTGTTTGGTCTGATCCCTGCAAAATGAACGATATTTTAAGATATGTGTGTGCTTCCATAAAATACACAATATTCCATATTTTCGAAAATATGAATATCTAAAACATTTCCTTTGCTCAGCTTTCCAAGCATCTAGCCACAAAAAGAGTCTTAGCCCCACTAAGTCTACGAAAAAGAGTGTTAACGCCGCTAAGGCTTTTCTACACCCCTGCGGATAACAATTTACTTGGTTTCGTAGACTTATTCTTCCTTTTGTGAAAACGTAACTGACAAACACTGTTCAGTTTGGCCTGACCTCTGAACATCGACCACTAACAATGGTCACTTTTTTACAATTCAAGCAGTGACTGTTTTTTGGAGATTTCATTGTATTTCTAAAAATAAATGTTTCCACACTCTGAGTGTTTTTAATATACACTAAACTTCCGATTATCCATGCATCACAAAAGATAAATAAAAAGTTTAGAAATAGTAAACTGCCAAAGCACAGTAAAACCTCGATTTATTGATGCTCTTTTATCCGGATTTCTCCATTAACCACATGGCTGAGAAAATTCAAAATTCAATTTCAATCGTCAATGGAAGAAATGTTTTTTTTTTTACGTTCTGTGTTTTTCCTCTTATCACTTTCGTAGCTTCAGGGCCTGTGTGTTTTCACCTTCACAGAATCTTTAAAAAGCCTAGGCCACTTAAATCTCTTTAAAGAAACGTGGTTTAATACAACATACACGTGTGTGTGTGTGTGTGTGTGCGGAGGAGTGAGGTTGGATGAACAGCGATGAAGGCAGTCTTGCTGCTGTCTACAGACAATCCCCAAGACTCCTGCTCTCCGCCACCTGACCCTTGGCAAACTGTCCCGATGTTCCCTCTCCATCATCATGTTGCCTCCACTGTGGAAGTGGCAAACTGACACCCGAGCACCACACGTGTTACCCTTCATAATGAATCATTCCACCCCCAACCCATCACTGCTTGCAAGCTACAGGTGCTCTAACATTCCCCTACCAACAATATGTAAGCAATAACATAAGCAGTGTGTGACTAACTCGTCAATGTGGTGTTTGGATACATGTTTGTCAAATAGCTCTGCTTGTTATTTAAGATTTGTTTCATGTTTTTCAGTGTTCGTGTGAAGAAATGCTTCTACTCTGAAGATTTTTTTAGCTTTTCACAAGAATGAATGGGCTAAGCTAGCCACCTAAATGATGGAAGACAGTTTTAACAATTGAACAAAAACTGTACACAATTGATAAACTATAGAAAGGGGAGCCTGTTCACAAATCAGCCATTTAGTTGAGTATTGGTGTTCAAACTGCACGTGACTTCAAGAAACAAAAGGAAAAACTCATGAAATTTGCTCTAGACTGTAATAGTGGAGCAATTCCAAACACGAGAAAGTTGGTTAAAAATCGTCTTATAAAAATCTTGATGTTTGCCTGATTCAATGGATTGATCATTTAAAACCTCTGAATACATATGTGCAGTAGTACGTAGTTCATTTTTATGGTGTACAGTGCCATTTTCGGATTATCCGTGTTTTCCGGTTTTCTGTGAACATTCGCCAACTGCCCAAATTTAAGCCAGCAAAAATTTCCCTCGTCCATAAAATCAAAAAGAAGGAAACAGGATTGGTGTTGAAAAATGTGATAAAATACATGATTAGTGTTTAAATCAATTACCAAAAAGTGATTAAAGAAGTAAAAATACAGAAACGTTGCATTTGGTGACTTTATATTTTCTTTTTCACACTTTGGTTCAGACAGTTAACTCATTTTCTACATTTTCTATAAGTGCTTGAAAATAAAATGCTGGATATTTTTCAGCTTTGTTTTAAAAAATATAAATATTCAGCAGGAATATTAATTTTTCTTGTTTACTTGCTGGCAAAAATTTCCCTCCTCTATTAGCGCGCGCACACACACACACACAAATGCTATGGATAGTGTTTAAAGAAATTATCTAAAGTAAATTTAATAAGTAAAAATACAGAATCCATTTAAAACCATAAATGTGGGGATCAGTGGCACCTGAGGCATGGGGTTATATTCCTTCCCAAATCAAAGGCTGTGTGTATGCATTCCCAGCAAAAACAGTGTTGCTGGCCCAGCACTATGATGCTGTTGCCTAACTGTCAAAAAAATGTCCGGGCGGCCAACAGAAAGGCCAGCAGTTCAGGCCAACAGCTGGCCAACAATTGACACCCCATCAGTTATCATATGCCACAACAGGGCCATCAGTTGCCCATCACAGGCAGTAGCTGCCACAAGTGGCCCTTCAGCGGCCCTGCAAGCACGTGTCAGAATTGATGGCTAACCTAATGTATTCCGCTAGTTTGCCGGTAGTGGCAGCCGGCAACCATGTGACGTAAGTAGTGGCTTGCCAAATCTTGTCCGCTAATTTCCTAGTAGTAACCATAAAAAAAAAAAAATCAAGGATAACCTCAGTTCCCCAAAGCTACAACTTTTTTTTTCTACCCTTATGAAACTTGTGAATTATAGCACTGCGCTGGGGAAATTTTCTCAACAGACCGGAAAAACGCCCCTTTGGATCTGGGTAGATATGAACCAGGGCCGTTGGCATGGGAGCTGAGCTCTCTACCGACCGGACTAATTTGCCACGCGTGAGCTTGTGCTTGAAGCTGTCTGTTTCATGCGGAATGTGTAATCGAATGGTTCCCTCTTTCATTTTACAATATTGCGAGGTATTTTTCATAAAAGTCAGTTTCATATAATTTATAAATTTATTTTTTCAACGTAGTGATAGTTTTTTTTTTTTTTTTACCTTAAGTGAACTTTACTCATTTTCAAGGAGTGTACATACTTAGAGTCGCTTTCCAAAGTTTTGTACTGTCCTTGTCGTTTTGAAAGGAGATTGTTGAATTAATATATATTTACCAGGGTTCATGTCACACTCTGTTACATTTTTACGTTGCATCTTTCCTTTCCGTTGTCCGAAGCTACATTTGCTTTAAAGAGGAAAGATATTTTGTTTTACTTCTTGTTATTTTTAGTCTTGTGTATTCAACCCATGGATGAGTACATTATATCCACATAGCATTGCTTTTTTTTTTTAATAATTAATAAATTTTGTACGCATATAATTCTTTTTTATTCCAACAAACGTTTTTTTAATGGTTTTCCAGGACATTTGTTTCAAGCGGTTTATTTATTTTATTTTTTTGTTATTCACCCACTCCATTCCATGAATTGTTATTCATGGGAATGGAGTGGGTGTATTTCATGGCTGTAATCTAGTATTTTATGGCTTAATCTGATATCTTCGTCGATGTGGAATTTCATTAAGAAATTAATTCATCTCTCTACATATGGATTTTTTCCTTTAACAGCCACTAAAATAACACGTTGGTGATAGCGCCGTCTTCATCTAATTGGTACCTGAGAGACACAGGTAGTGTTGCTTCTGCGCATGCGCAATCCCGTTGCTTCCACCTGCTGCTGGGGTTGCATTGGTTGCCAGCAATGGGTCACTAGTGGCACTTGCTTGGAGGCCCACAAGTCACAGTGATGCTGCAGGGCCATCAATGGCTCACCAACTGATAGCGCTGGCACCAACGGACTGCTACCAGGCCGTGAGCGGCAGGTTTCAGCCAGCAATGACCCATCAGTGCCAGCTGGTGGCGAGCAGTTTCCCAACACTTGTGTTTTTGCTGGGTTGTCACCACGGCTAAGCCACAGGATCTTAGCAAGCATAATGTTTGTGTATTTTTCCTGTTTTCTATTCCTTATGGTTCCATCAAATGGAACATTAACATGATTTAAGAATTAATTCTCCTGATGTTACCGACCTTTATTTTCCACATAGACATATTCAGCTGTGAGCTTAGAACTTAAAAGTAAAAACACTCTCTCTCCCACGCGTCACAGAGTCGCACCTACCAGTGTGTCATTCGTTCCCATACCCTCCACATGCCCATAAATTTATTATCTGTTTCTTGCACTTTCGACTAGAACACAGTGATAGAGAACAGCCTACTCTGCCATAATGGAACAGTAAACATTTCTCCCTTTAGGTGCCCACACCACACTCCTTAGTGCACGTTTGAATGTCATGCTAGCAATTGAGGAAGTTTTGGTGCCCGAGGCAAAGTATGGCATGGAGTGAAGCAGGAGGAGTGAACTGTTCAATGCCTGCTTGAAATATTGACCTTAAGAGGGACTGAGCTGCTGTTTTGAACTTGTGTCTGTGGGCCTGCAGGACATTTTTTTGCACGTGGTATCAAAAGCAACGTTATTGGATAGGAAGGATTGCATAACTTTCATCTTCGATGAAATTATCAGTAGCATAAATAATATTAAAATGCAGTTGTAAATATAAATACCATACTATTTTTACATGAATAAAGAAATTGAACAAAAAACTTCATATTAACAGCAAGTGTGTTATGTCTAATTTGACTTCATAGTTGTAATTCATTTCAATAAGATATTTTTGGTGTCACTTTTCAATTTTTGGCACAATTCCTTAACTATGTGTAAAGTGTAATGTCGAATTTTAGATTTCCAGAAATGATTAATAAATAATATGGCTTTGATTTATTTGTCATTTAAAAGAATAGCTTACGTTCTAACTTTATTACAACCATGTGATAATAATTGGTTAGAAAAGGCAGTAAATATCATTCCAGAAAGCATTCCTACCTTCATGTATTACTCCTTTAATTCCCCATAAATTATTTTACATGCATCCCAAATTATTATTCCTAAATATTCTGTGGAAATAGTTGGTGTAAATTTCAGATCTTCATACAAATGCTCAGTATCAGACTGGTGATTCATAAACAGCCCTGGAAGCAAATTTTTTTGTGGCTCAATGTTTGCAAAAATTATCAAGGTACCCCAAACTTCAAATTAGAGGTATGTCCAGTAGTGAAAATGGGAATTATTCGCTGCTGGAACCCAAAGTACAAGTGAATGCCATAAAAATTTAATATGCACAAAGTGATTTGCAGTAGATATAAAACCATATGAGAAAATTTCATGATTAAACTTTAAAATGAAATACTAGCATTTAGGTGAAGTCAGAGCTGTTTTTTAAATAGTATAACTGTACTAGATATTCAGAATTTCTTGGTGTAGAATAGGAATAAAAATTTCCAAGCTTTTGCACATCACATCAACCAGATGGCTTTTTCAAGGAAGGTAAACTGCAAACTGAATAATAGAACGCTTCAACAATTTGAGCACGGTGACTTGACTTGACAATTACCAAGAGATTCAAACTTAATTAGCTATTCAAAGGCACGAGGCGTTATGCTGATTTAGCATGCAGAATCATGGAAGGAAAATTAAGAGGTAATCACTATTTGAAGAAATGGTTCCAAATTCGTGGCAGCTCCAGTGAGATGCTATCATTGCGCAACTCGCTGTTTGTTATGATCTCCAAAGTTTCATGAATAGCAGTAGATTTTGGGGTGGAGTAGGAAGCTAATTTCTTTATGTCATCCCACATAGGAGCAGCGAACTTGAACTTGACTTCTCTGGATAGGGCCGTGGTTTCTTTCCTGTTCTTTATGTCCCTTTTATGTTCGTTGACTCTAATTCTAAATGAACGTTTAGTCATTCCAATGTAGCATCGCTTGGAGCCATCCGGATATAGTAGAGGAATGGCATAAACATCTGCTTCATTGTCAGTGTTTATCTTAAGCATTATAATGTATAATTATTATAAAGACGTCGGAGACCTGATGCCAACACCGAGGTACATCTTCTTCAGCGCGTTCTTGAGCTGATAGGAAACATTTGGTATATACGGAATTGTGCCCGGGTAGTGTAGCTGCGGCATAGAAATATCAGTACGACTGGTTTGGGTTTTCTCTCTGTAACGATGTACCAGGTTCGGGGCATATCCTGCCTCAGTGGCCAATTCAACGACGTTTCTCAATTCACATTGCCTAGAAGGAACATCTGAGGAGACTGCAAAAGCTCTTCGGATTCGAGAATGGAAGAAAGCTGTCTTGTAGTCAGCGGGGCAGAATGAGCTGCGGAGCATCAGGTTAGGTATGGATGTGGGTTTATAATAGACCTGTGTGCAAAGGCGATTTTCAGGTAATTTACTCAGTAAAACATCCAGATAAGGCAAGGCGCCATTGTGTTCGAGCTCCATAGTGAAATTGATAGTAGGGTGAATATCATTGATTTTATCTGGAAAAAGCGGGATGGACTCCTTTCCGTGAAGCCATATGAAGTTCATATCGTCCGCATATCTTAGCCAGGTGGTAGGCTTTGAAGTGATGTTGGTGAATATATACTGCTCAATTGGGCGAAGTATTGCTTCCGCGAGGACGGTTGAAAGGGACGATCCCATCGGAGCGCCATTTATCTGTTTGTAAATTTGTCCTTGGAAACTGAAGTAGCTGGAATTTGAGACCAAATCCCTTAACTTGAAGATGCTGAGGCAGGATTCCTGCGAATAAAGTGACGAATTAGTTATGGCTCCTTTTAACGTTCCGATGGCTTACAGCACGGGTACCGAAGGGTAAAGAGAAACAATGTCGAAACTGCCGATAATGTCGCTTTGTTTGACAGAAATTTGCTTGACTTTCATGATCAAATCTAGAGTTGAAGTTATTATAAAGTCCATACCAGCCAGGTTTCATGGTTTACCCGTAAAATTTACGGAAATGCGATTTGTTTTATGGTTTTAATGTTAATTTTACAGATTTGTTGATTCTCCCAGTCTTTTTTTCTTCTGATGATTTTGCTCCACCATTAAAACTATTTATTTTACCCAATCCATTTAAAATGAAGTGGTGATGTAAGTTAGGAATAAGCTTTTCAGTTACACGTGTTTATGTGGGAACATTTGTCCGCAGTTTTCCCACATTTTTGTTTGTTTGTTTTGCATTGTTTCAAGTGCTAAAGCTTTTGCCGCACATAAACTGAACCTCCCCAGCTGGGCTTGTTTATCTCTTGCAAGTTTCCCCTTCTCCTTCTCAGTAGGCCAGCATGGGGTTGTCTTGCATTGGAGCACAGAGCATGTGTGTTTATTACTCCCAGTTCGAAATGCTATCTCAGAAAGTAGTTATCGTAGAAAAAAAATTCAAACGGATTTTAAATCTGTGGAATTTTTAAGCCCAGATCGATACCCAACATGACGCAATTAAACAAAAAAATTTAACACACAGAAACTTGAGAACTCGTTGTCGTGGGTGGTGCAACGGATAGCGCGCTTAAACAGAAATCGGGAGATGCGGGTTCAATTCCCGCTCCACTGCGATGAATTTTTCAAGTTTTCTGATGTGATTTAATTCACGTGTGAAACAGTAATTACAGCTAATTCGGCGATGTCCAATTGCTGTGTTAATTAACATAAACAAAAGCTGCCAGTTTTGTGAAATTAAAAATGCATTTGAGGCATGGTTTTGTAACTTCTCTTCTCTGGCAATAAATTGGACCTAATGAAAAAATGCGGTATAATAGGAAGTTAAAGAAAAAAGTCCAATGTTCATTCGACCCAGTGCTTCTCCAGCAATGATTTATTTTGCTGGTCAGTTAGTAAGTTTTCTACGCTTTCCAACCGTGCTTTGTCCATCAGCACGATAACGCATGAAAATGTTTTGCCTTGATTCGAAGAAATTAATATGTTGGGGTCCACACTAATTCTTCAAATCCCTATTGAAAATGGTCAAAGGTCAGGACATAGGAGCGAGATTCATTCTTACTCCCCTTTTATTACGCGATGACCACTCGCTGGTGATGACTTACGTAAAGTCAAAGAACAATTACGATGAAGTTTTGCTACGCTGTAAAGCATCCATAGTGAACCTACCCTGTTGAAAATGGTTATTATCAGCATTCACGGGGCAGTGCGTACATGCACGAGATTTGTTCATCAGAATTTCGCACAATAACTTCCATGGAAATTAACCGATTTGGATGGAATTCTTAATTATAAAATAACGTGTGTGTGGTAGCTTTTTTAGAAATTAACAGGCACAAAAGAAAAAATGATGTTCTATAACGCACAAACACGCAAAATATACAGCCTATCAATTAGTTCATACTAAGGGATTCATTCGTAAAGAAAACAAAGTATCGTAGAGAACACTGTTTGTTGCTTTTACAAATCCACACTTTTTGTTGGCATGAAATTTTGGGCTTTTAGAAAACAACTCTGAATTTTAAAATATCCGGATTTCGACAGCATGAGTTTAATTTAGGAAGGGAGTAGACTTTTTTTTGTATTTTACTTTATCTATTTGAACAAAAAAAAATACACCATTGATTGGTTTCGTAACTTCTATCAAACAGAATTGCGTGATATCTAGAGATTTTAATTTTCTAAAACCAATACGTGCATTCTAAATTTTGTCATGTTAGGCCATTTTTTTATTTTATTTTTTTATTTTTATTTTTCGCAGAGATATAAGATTAAATTAAAACAACAGTTCCAACGTTTTGTGCCGTGGCTACACCTCAAAGGGAGGAGGGGACGAGATGTAGAGGAAATCACAGACGAAGTGGCTGTATCATTTCCCGTGATGCCTGATGTAAAAGACAGCGTTGGTTTTGTTCCAGTGACACATATTGTGTTAGTTTACTGCAGGAGAAAGGGGGAGATCGAGTGGGTGATAGGCCCAGATGATGCCGCTAAAGGGGTCAGATTTGGTAAAACTTTTAATGCTGCTGCAAGGTATTGATCAGCCTGTAAGGAATAATGGCGGGGAAGGGGGTTGAAGATGACATTCGTAACTGAAACTAAACCTTTTTTTTTTTTAGATGAAAGAGCCTTTCAGTTGGTCTCTGCTTTCCTAGCTGACCAGCTCGATCAGATAACTCTGTTATCGTTATTTTTTCCTCTGTGAATTGCAGCTCTTTTTAGCTGTTACTGTTTTACTATAGTAGTTTTACTTGCGTTTTTTTTTTCAAGTGTCAGTAAATTCAATATTAGTGATTCGCTATGAGCAGCAATATAAAAGGAGTAAAACAGTACTATCAAACATTCCGTGATGCATATTCTGCGGAGTTCCCATGCATTGCAAAATCTTCAAAAAATAAAAAATATGCATTTTGCACTATGTGTCGATGTAATTTCAATGTTTCGCACAGTGAAAGAAATGATGTTACTAATCATATTTCTAGTGCCGAGCATAAATCTAATGTTGACTGCGTGGGGAAAAAAGTATGAAATTAACTTCCTTTGTTAAAAGTTATAATGAACTGGATGTGATTTGTGCAAAATGTTTGTTCACTTTGTTTTTAGCTGAACATAATTTACCAGTTGGTGTCTCTCAGGCATTCTTATTTATTTCATTTTTTTTTATTTGACTGTCTCATCATTGTCCGTCTCTCCGTAAGATACCTAGCATGAAAATGGTTTGTTTTTGAAAACATTTTAGTATGTTCCATGACGGTGTGGAATACGATCCTATTGAATTTGAAGAAAAGGGTGGAACATCCTTTAGATGCAAACTTTCATAAAATTAAAATTTAATTTCTTTGTAGATCATAATCATAGCACAGTAATGAGAAATCATCTATAGATTCTATTTTAATTGATATAAATTTGACGATAAATTCAAACATCTGTAGTCATATCAATTAAAAGTTTGATACTTGATTTGGCTAGCATATCGTTTTTTAATCGATAGTTTCTGTGCATTTAATCAATATGAGCGACAAGTAATTTAATCGAATATATCGATTAAAATTTTCCCGAATATATCGATTAATATTTTTTTTTACGGATTCCGGTTTCTGAAAGTTGGCAGGTATGTAGTCCGATTCAGGGAAATGATTAACCAGAAATTTGGATATTGCTTTCTCTAAACAGTATGTCGGTGCGGACCTCCTTGACTTGATGGGTCTCAATGGATTACCAGGCTTGTGATGTTTAAGTCTTTCGAAGAATTTCGAGATCTGAGGGTTTGGAGGTAATTTTGATGGCTTTCTTGAGATCGTCCAGGATAGCAGTCAGCCTGGCAGCTCTTTGCACTTGAGCAATCCAACAATTTAGAGGGTTCCTATGCGCTACTGTGTATCCAGAAGCGGAGATGAAATATTGGAGTTTCTGATTGTAATCCACAGCATCCACAATCGCTATCTGACTGGATTTGCCCATTAGTGTTAATATTATGGAACTGTAATATCTGAGGATCGAAATAGGTCTTGGAATTTAAAATTTATTTGCCGCTTGTTTAGAATTGTACCATGATCGTAACCTAGAGCAACAAAGTTGGCGTAGTTCATCTTTGGCGTTCTCTGGAACTCGCGATATTACGCTCTCAAAATCTGGAATGACGCTTTTAGGATAATTAATTAATTATTATGAAGGCATCATAACATTATACACCAAGAAATTTCAGATATCTAGTATAGTTATGCTATTCAAGTGCAGTTGGTGTATAGTTCCTTTTTATTTAATCAGAGCTGTTTTATTTATCAGAGATAAACAACTCATACAAGATGGCATCACTAATTGAAATGTATTTTTAAATGGAGCATTTAATTTCAATGAAACATTTTAAAATGTTTCATTCAAATTAAATGCTCCATTTCTTGTGGTGCGGCATCACTCCCGGAACATGGGGTTTTGCTGCATTCCAGCCCATTTGCACCACTGGGTATGTGAACATACTATTTCCTGTTTAATGTCTTTTTAGCATAAGTCTAACAATTATTGTTCTGTTTCTGTTCACGAAATAACATTTTACTCATGTTTTTTGGACTGCAGCTAAAGGTAACCCTAGTAAAATTTAATCGTTATATCAAAAGTGAAACAATTTTTTTCCCAAGCGATAGACAAAGTATCTTCTCTACAACAAACTGTCAAAGATTTTATTCCACTCGTACATAAATTTTATTGCAATAGCTGCATCTAGAATTGTAAGTTTATTTGCTTTTATTAAGAAAGAAAATCCAAATGTTCCAAAATTTCAATTTTTTTCAAGATCTACCTATGAAAAGTGAAGTAATTATGAAGGCATCATAACATCCATTAAAAATTTAAAATTCCTGTTACTGCAAGAACTTCAATGGTAATTCATATATGCAGTAAGAGAAATTAAAGATTGTGGAAATTGTTTAATCAGTTACTTCCAAATGGAAAAAAGCATTTTTGCTGTTGCTGAACAGGCTTTTAAAAACTGCAGCTCAAGATTTTGTGTTACTGTAAGGCCCAGAAAGCAGTAAATCAGATACAAATATGTTATATATACATCAAATGCCTCCAAAATTTTACCATAGGTGAACCTCAATACATTAACATAAAACCAATGAATTTTAGAATAATTCTTGATGTCGACATATCACGCTTAAGTTATGTAAAAATTACAAGTGGTGGGACGTTTCAGTAGCCTTCATCAGCTATGGCATGAAACATGTGGTATTAGCATCAGTTGTTGCCAGATTTCAAAATAGCTTTCCAATTGATAGGTGTGTTAAAAAGTGCATCTGTATTACAGGTGTTGGGAGTTAAGAATGGTTTCAAAGCTTTCGTGGTACATGACTGTTTTCCAAGCTGAACGGAGCAATGCGTTCAACATTTTGCCAATCAGGAATCGCTGACATATCGCTGATGGTTAAAATTGAAAGGGAGGTGGAAGGGTTGCCTTTCTTAACATCAGCAATATGTTCCACCTATCACCGGTTGACGCTTCGGTAAGTACTACCAATATAGTGGGTAATGCCTGTTGAAGTGTTGACAAGGATAGAACAGACCCCTTTGTAACTCTAGAGGTTTATTGGGATCTCTGTCTTTAAGTTTAAGAAGATGTGGAGGTGGTTTAACAGCAATCCTGTAGCCACACAAGACTTGAAAATGGAGCAAACCTCGTGAGTGAAGGCCAGGCTAAAGGGCAAAGTGCCCACAAACTGATGAGAGGTGGATAGTTCAGGCAGCAAACTGGTAGATCTATTCTGTGATTCAAATTTCTTAATTAGCCTATGTACTAAGAGGAGTGGATAGCCATGCAATTTGCCAATGTTGATGATGTTCTGATATTCGTTTTGAAGAGCAGAAGGGCTGTTGCAAATCGGGTTAGCTCTGTGGATGTATGCCTTTAAAGCAGCCAATTTGTATTTACTAAGGCACAGGAATTGTAAGGGGTGATATTATGGGTGGCAGAAGGTTTCCGTAGAGACCAAGTGAGAAATCTAGGTTGATGTTGATATCCAGAAAACTAATATTGTTGTCCACCTGTTCTTGAGACGATAATCTTATATGAGGAAATTTGGAAGTTATAGATGACATAGGTTCAAACAGAGGGTGTTTCTGGTGTGGCCAAATGATAAAAATGTCATCAACATACTGTAACCAAATGGAGGGTTTTAAGGGTGATGGGGCAACGATTAATTTTTCAATATGCTGCAAATAAATTTCGGCAAGTAATGGGGAAAGAGGAGAGCCCATTGGTACGCCCTGTTTTTGTTGGTAGTAGATACCATTGTATACAAAACTGGAATACTTATCCAATGAATCAAAACAGTCATGAAGATCTTTGATGAGTTCCCCAGGAAGTTCTTAGTGCTCCATTAGTTTTTTGACCATAAGCATGTAAGCATCAAAGAAAGGAAGAGAAGGAAATAATGAATCCATGTCAAAATTGTACAGGAAATCTTGAGGACTGATGGATGAAGGGAGTTTCTGGATGAAGTCCTTGGTTGACACAAAAGAAAAAGGATGATTTTTCCTTAGAACATTGCAACATTTGACCAAATGCCTTTCAAGATTGACTGCTGGAGAAAAGGTATTTTTAATTAAGGGCCTAAGAGGAAGTCCAACTTTATGCAGCTTGATCTGTACGAACAATTGGGGAGTACAGTAATAAGCTGGGGGCGGGAGATGTCTCGTAAGATCATAAGAAAGATTTCAGAGAAGACTTTTTGGAAAGCTTAGTAACAGCTTTACATAATTTTTCAGTGTTGTCTGCATCGAGTCTTATACAATTGGTTTTTTCCAGGAACTCAGCTACTTTGTTGTCTAAAGAATTCTTATGGATGAAAACAGGACATCCAGCCTTTTCAGCTTTACAAACAGCAAGATTATTGCATTGGGTGAAATTTCTAAATTTTCTCATTAAGGCAGAAGAGTATTTGTGCCTTGGGGTTTGAACCTCGGAAATTGCAATAGCCGATTTTGCATGAAGGATCGGTTGATGTGCAGAATCAGTGTTTTGGTTCGCTGCTTCCAGTAGTGAAATGGTATGTGGTAGGCTAGGGTTAGCAGAAGAAGAAAACTTGGGTCCATTTGCGAGCAGTTTATCAATTTCAGCAGGAATAGGCACAGAAGACAAGTTCACATACTTTGGAGAGTGGGTATAAGCAATCTTCGTGGGAGCCGAACTACGAGTGTTCTTTTGTGTGGAGGCTAGGTGTTGAAACTTGTTTTCAAGTCTTGTGGTTTCACAATTGTCTGCACTAGATATAGTTTCATGAATTTGGATCATAAAATTGTCCAGCAATGCTGGATGGGTGGCAAAAGAAAGAAATTGGTACCTGGTATAGCATAGAATAAAACAAGGGTATGTAACCAGAACGACCCTAGCACATTATCTAGCCTGTGGAAAGAACTAATAGGACAAGAAAAAGAGCAACAAAAGAAAAACCGACAAAAAAAACAAAAAAACAGAAAACCGGGATAGGAAAAGAAATAAAAAAGAAAAAAAAGTTACATTGATGAAACATAGATGGCGCTAGCAGGGCTTGATATAAGAAATGTATCCAAGAAAGTATATCCAACGAATGGCAACGAGGAGTATCGGACTCCATTAGCGCGAAGTTAACCACGAACATCGGTGGAAAAGTCGCCATGCTCCTGAGGATGCCCAGAGACTGGGTGAAAATTTCAAGTATAAAGAACAGTAAAAGTTGATATTTTTGAATCCTAAAGTGAAGATCCATTGAGTATACCCAGCGAAAAGTGTGTTCAAGTAAAGTTATACACCTCATACAACAGACATTAAGACAATAACATCAACAAAGACCGGAAAACGTGTCATAAAATGTGTTTCATCGCTAGTAAGGAATGCCAAGGTAAGCTTATCTTCTAGAATATTGTACAAGGTATAGCACTTGAATTCCAAAGTCGCGATGGAAGCACGGAGATCACGGATAGCTGCAAAGAAGAGGCTGGTGGTGGTACGGCCCAGAACTTTCTTGCATCTTCCATGAAATGTGGGATTATGCACCTGAAAAGCTTTGGGGATAACACTGGACCCCAATGCAATAATCTTGCTGTTTGTAAAGCTGACAAGGCTGGATGTCCTGTTTTCATCCATAAGAATTCTTTGGACAACAAAGTAGCTGAGTTCCTGGAAAAAACCAATTGCATAAGACTCAATGCAGACAACACTGAAAAATTATGTAAAGCTGTTACTAAGCTTTCCAAAAAGTCTTCTCTGAAATCTTTCTTATGATCTTATGAGACATCTCCCGCCCCCAGCTTATTACTGTACTCCCCAATTGTTCGTACAGATCAAGCTGCATAAAGTTGGACTTCCTCTTAGGCCCTTAATTAAAAATACCTTTTCTCCAGCAGTCAATCTTGAAAGGCATTTGGTCAAATGTTGCAATGTTCTAAGAAAAAATCATCCTTTTTCTGTTGTGTCAACCAAGGACTTCATCCAGAAACTCCCTTCATCCATCAGTCCTCAAGATTTCCTGTACAATTTTGACATGGATTCATTATTTCCTTCTCTTCCTTTCTTTGATGCTTACATGCGTATGGTCAAAAAACTAATGGAGCACTAAGAACTTCCTGGGGAACTCATCAAAGATCTTTATGACTGTTTTGATTCATTGGATAAGTATTCCAGTTTTGTATACAATGGTATCTACTACCAAAAAAAAAAAAAAAACCAGGGCATACCAATGGGCTCTCCTCTTGCTCCCTTACTTGCTGAAATTTATTTGCAGCATATTGAAAAATTAATCGTTGCCCCGTCCCCCTTAAAACCCTCCATTTGGTTACGATATGTTGATGACATCTTCATCATTTGGCCACACCAGAAACACTCTCTGTTTGAACCTATGTCATCTATAACTTCCAAATTTCCTCATATAAGATTATCGTCTCAAGAACAGGTGGACAACAATATTAGTTTTCTGGATATCAACATCAACCTAGATTTCTCACTTGGTCTCTACGGAAACCTTCTGCCACCCATAATATCACCCCTTACAATTCCTGTGCCTTGGTAAATACAAATTGGCTGCTTTAAAGGCATACATATACAGAGCTAACCCGATTTGCAACAGCCCTTCTGCTCTTCAAAACGAATATCAGAACATCATCAACATTGGCAAATTGCATGGCTTTCCACTCCTCTTAGTACATAGGCTAATTAAGAAATTTGAATCGCAGAATAGATCTACCAGTTTGCTGCCTGAACTATCCACCTCTCATCAGTTTGTGGGCACTTTGCCCTTTAGCCTGGCCTTCACTCACGAGGTTTGCTCCATTTTCAAGTCTTGTGGCTACAGGATTGCTGTTAAACCACCTCCACATCTTCTTAAACTTAAAGACAGAGATCCCAATAAACCTCTAGAGTTACAAAGGGTCTGTTCTATCCCTGTCAACACTTCAACAGGCATTACCCACTATATTGGTAGTACTTACCGAAGCGTCAACCGGTGATTAGTGGAACATATTGCTGATGTTAAGAAAGGCAACCCTTCCACCTCTCTTTCAATTTTAACCATCAGCGATACATCCGCGAATCCCGATTGGCAAAATGTTAAACGCATTGCTCCGTTCAGCACTTGGAAAGCCCTCATGTACTGCGAAAGCACTGAAATCTTCCTTACTTCTAACACCTGTAATACAGATGCAGCTTTTAACATACCTATCATTTGGGAAGCTATTTCAAAATCTGGCAACAACTGATGCTAATACCACGTGCTTAATTCCATGGCTGATGAAGGTAGAAGTCGCTACTAAAACGTTCCACCACTTGTAACTTTTACGTAACATGTCAACATCCAGAATTATCCTGATGTTCTGTGTGTTACGTGTTTCTCTGCCAATTATTCTCACTACCAATGAATTTGATTTCCATCCCACATGTAATAATACATACATTTGCAGGTTTATGAAAGGAAAATTTAATACTGCTATTGACTTGATGTTGTTATATTGATACTGCTTTTGGTTATATTGATTATTCAACTGCAATCAATGAAAGCACACGAGATAAAAGTGACGAAAGGGACAGAGCTGAAATTTGAAAAGTTGATGGGATGGAGTGGGAGTATTGAATGAAAAACTATGTTTGGAAGAACATTAACAAAATAAGTTTTTTTTTCCCCAAGCCATCAAAGTTGGAAACAAAATTTTCCTATGTGGCATAACTCGCTTTTCTTCTACATGCTGCAAAAAATGTTTTTATTTAGCGTAAAAACTATCGGCCCAGAATATGGTGGCCTAGTCAGTGCCTGTGAATGTTCTGAAGTAACAGGCTCAATGTTTCCTCACTCACCCGAAGGTAATTCCTGAAATTGTCAAGATTATTTTCTTTTAATTCATTCAATAGATTCATATGTCCAAACTTCTTTCTTTTGCAATATTTATTTTTTGTTCATTTCGCTCTTTTTTTTTTTTATTCGTTTTCACCTTTTTATTTATCACAATAGTCATAGATAAAACTTTCCGTTTTTTTTTTTTTGAGAAAAAGGGCATTTTCACTTATTAACTCTGGAATGGTAACATTAAATAATAGTACACTATTGGTAACAATTAGCAAAACTTACACATATGATAGAAATTTACAAATAAAAGTTGTTTTTTACTAAGTTATGAAATTTTTTTCATTCCTTTATTTAGCTTGCATAATTTTGATAAACTTGTAAAAGTTTGACGGCAATAAATTCAAAATAACCTGAATAAAGTTTATATTAGAACGCCACACTTTTCAAAAACGAAGATAAGAAAATGAATAACTAAAATACGAGTATTAAATCAGTTTTTCTAAAACTAAGTTTAAAGTTTTTATGTTAAATGATACTGTAGATTTCACTAAATGAAAAGAAAAATTAGTTTTATCATTCCATGCATTTCTTCACTTGGTGCTCCCCACAAATTGGCTTCTGCCAGTCAATGCAGTATGTAGTTGTATGTCTCATTTTGGTATATGAACAATATGTGCAGTACTTTCGTGGTCCATGTTGGGATTTAACTTCATTCTTAGTAGCAAGTTCTTTTCTTCCTAGTGCTTCCTCTGTAACTGCTTTTAGTTCTTTGTTTATTTTGGGAAGAGTCAATCTATGTTACTGCCATTCTTTTGTCAGCTATATATGTAAAGATTGCATGAATTGCAATCTGTTAAGTGGCTTACCCCTTCCTTATTTTTTTAAAATAACTGTGAACATAAATCACAAATGCATTAGATTAGCTAATTCAACATGTTATAAAAACCAAAAAAAAACGGCCGTTGTTTAGTCATGCAACCGCAGTTCATGTTGGGCACATTTGATCAAATGAGTCAACTCTGTCTTTTGTACTGTTGCAATTCATCACTATTTCCGGTTTCTTTGTATCCTCATTGATTGCTGAATCCTGGTGAACGGAAGATATCAATGTTACAAGTTTGTTTTGATTTGGTTTGTATGACATAGGAGTCAAATCTTCATGAAATAGAAAGGCTGATGACATTATCAGAAATTTTATAATATTTTCTTCATCAACAGATTTCTCTTCATATACAGTTGCATCTACCAAACATTTAGTACATGATTTCTTTCTTTTCTTACCTTGCTTCTGAAATACTTCAGTTTTTCTAACCTCATCACAAATTAATTCTTTTGGATCTAAATCTTCTTCAGAAGGCACAAAATCTGGATCTGCATCACTAACATGTAACTCTTCTTCTTCTGATTCCTTTTCCTCTTGTAAACCACTTTCTTCTTCACTTTCAGCGGCATCTGGTAATTCTCACAAGATAGAAATATTTGCACTATCAGTTTCATCTGATTCCATTACTAACTTCTAAAATACCCAAAACAGAGCACCACAGACATCAAAGATGACATGTAAAAATCTTCACAAAAAATAATATAATGCTTATTAGTAACTATGCAAAATATTTATGCATATGAATTATCGCATACCGGTAAACATGCATAACATTTATGTGCAACAATTTACTTGTATTGGTAATGGTGAGTAAAATTTACTCAGTAGATTTCAGATGATGTCACTGTGCAAAAGAACTATGACAAAAGGAGCTGGCACTGCTATGGAATCTTGGTGTCGACAGCTCGCGGAGAGTATAGCTCGACCTGATTGGATATCTCAGGGTTTTCCAACCTTTTCGTGTAAAGGGCCACTTAAAAAAAATTTCACGGAACTTGCGGGCCAACTGTTGCTGTGGATCCTGTAAAAAAAAAAAATGCGTGTGTGTGTATATATCATCATCATCATCATCATTGTCAGCCATTATCAATCCACCGCTGGACGAAGGTCTCCCGAAGTTTCCTCCACAACGGTCTGTCTTTTGCCAATCTCCTCCATGTCACTCCCGCATACTTTCGAATTTCATCCACCCATCTTCCATGTGGTCTTCTTCTGGGTCTTTTCCTGTCCCTTGGAATCCAATCTAAAATTTCGGCTGTCCATCGATGGTCTGTCCTTCTGGCAGTATGTCCAGCCCATTGCCATTTCAGGGATATAAGTCTGATCATGATGTCTTCCACTCTTGTAATTTTTCGGATCCACAAGTTCTTCTTCTTATCTCTCCTAGTTACACCAAGCATGCACCTCTCCATGCTTTTTTGAGTTGTCTGCAGCCTTTGTATGTCTCTTTTAGTTAAGGCCCACGTCTCTGCACCATACGTAAGCACTGGAAGGATGCATTGATCAAACACTTTTCTTTTAAGACATAATGGCATATTGCTCTTGAAAATTATGCTGTTTCTTCCAAAAGCTCTCCAGGCAAGTTTTGTACGCTGATTAATTTCTTCATCAATGTGACCCTCACTTGATATCTGCTGTCCAAGATAAACGTACGTGTCTGTTATCTCCAGCTTTTCTCCATCAATCGATAAATCTTCATTACTTGAAAAAGCATTGAATATCAATTTTGTCTTCTGAAAGGTCATTGTAGCGTTGTTCCAATACTCAGGAATCTTCCCTTCATTAAGGCATCGAGTGAAAATTTGGGCGAGTACTGTTTCGATTTCTCCACTTGCTTCTTGTATGATGTCTACGGTAATTCCATCTTCTCCTGGAGCTTTTCCCCGCTTCATGTTCTTGATTGCATGTGCAACTTCTGCTAGGAGGACTGGAAGAACTCTGGTACTGGTACCTTTCATGATGTCTGGAGTACATGTATCATCCCTTTCACATAATTTGGAGTAGAAATCTTTCACTCTTGTCAAAATTTCGCCTCTATTTCTTGTTACAGAACCATCTTCTTTTCTCAGTGCCATAATCTGTTTTCTTCCCTTACTGAGATGTCCCTTTGCTATCTTTAGGCTTTGGTTGTTTTCAATTGCTTTCCTTACTAGTTCACAGTTTAATTTCCTTACGTCTTCAGTGATACTTTTTCGAACTGTCTTGCATAGCTCTATATATTCCACTTTGGAAGTCACATCTCCTTTAGTTGTCCTCATCTCTCTTCTTTTTTACATCAACATTTTGGTTTTTCCTGATAATTTGTTCACATGCAACTTGATCTTAGACCCAGCTAATTTTGTTGGTGTTTCCATAAGAGCTTTGGTTACATTTCTGTTAACTTCAGAAATATCCACTTCTTCTGATGTTAGGCCTTCTAAAGCAGAGAATCTGTTCGTTAGTTCCAACTTGAAGGTATTATGGTGTTTTTTAAGGTTGGTTATGTCAATACATTTTGTTTGTCTTATGAGCTTGCTACGTTCGAGTTTAGTTTTGAGGTGCATCTTACATCTCACCAATCTATGGTCACTACCTGTGTTGAACTTGTTTAGCACACTGCAGTCTTCTATGACAAATTTTTTGTTACACATAATAAAATCAATTTCACTTGTCCCACTTGGATATCTCCATGTCCATTTCCTGTGTGGCTTTTTCTTGAAAAAGGAGTTCAAGATGAAAAACCCTTCTGCCTCTGCAAACTCTACGAGAGTATTTCCACGCTGGTTTCTGTTGCCGTGACCGAATTTACCTACTGAAGTTTCATTCTGTTGCCATTGCCCTATTTTTGCATTGAAATCTCCCATAATTATCTTTAAGTGCTGTTTACCTTTATTATTTAGATGACGAATTTTCTCATAAAATTCTTCAATTTCTTCTTCAGGGTGACTTGTGGTGGGTGCATAAGTTTGAATAATCTGAGCCTGGTATGTTCTTGAGAGTTGGATAACAAGTCGTGCAGCTCTGTCAGAGGAACTTTCAACTTCTACAACTTTATCCTTCAGTTTCTTGTTTATTATAAATCCAACCCACTAGTTCTGCCAGTATCAGTCCCACGATAGTAGAAGAGATGTCCACTTTTCAGTTCAATGAGATCTTCTCCTTTTCTCCTTACCTCACTTAGCCCAACGATGTCCCACTTGAATCTTTGTAGTTCCTCTTCCAATTCAAGAAGCCTTGAATCAGAAGATAGGGAGCGTCCATTATACGTAGCCAAGGTCACCATCAGATGGCAGCCTAGTCCGGTCCTCCGGGGATTCTTAGCACCCTCTGCCTTCATGTCGCACTGGTCACTGGCTTGGCCAGGTACATTCCAGCTGCCGGAGACTGAGGGCCAAGATTTAAGTTGTGGAGTCATTTTGGAGGGGTTTGGCCATAACTCACCACGCTGGCCAAGCGGGTTGGTTAGTGTGTGTGTATATATATATATTTATTTATTTATACACAGAATTCCAGTAAGATGGGGCTTTGTTTTTGTTTTTATGGCTTTCATCCCTGAAAATGGCTGTTAGCAGCAATATATGCTAACAAACAGTGCAATGCATCGGAGGGCGTATTTTGATATATTTGGATAAGAATCTGATGAAAAATATTTTTTACTAGCTGTACTTGGCCACGTGTTGCTGTGGCTCAGTCTGTTTAAATGGAAAAGAAAGAAAAGAGAAAGCGCACGTTTCTAATATGTTTAATTTCACATTGCTTGTGGGTATACAATATTCTTTGTTGTTCCATTGTCTGTGCAGATAGAGAGATTGTCTGGTTTGCCGACTCTAGAACATGAAACATGCAATTGTCCGTGTGAGAAGCAATCCGTGTCTAGATCTAAACCACAGAATTCTAAAGATTGGTCCTGAGCTTTGTTGATGGTGATTGCAAACGCCAATCGAATTGGGAATTGCAATCTCTTAAATTGAAATGGCATATCCTTTGGAATCGTAGGAATGCGAGGAATGAGGACATCTTCACCTTTAAAAGGTCCTGTCAAGATTGTTGCTTCTACGCCGTTGCTCATGAATATTTTTACTGCAAGCCACGTGCCATTGCTAAGCTGTGGCTGGTTGATATTTCGCAACATGATAATTGCCATGCCGATTTTCAATTGCAGTATGTGCGGTGGCATCCCTGGCAGATCGAGTGAATTCAAAAATTCTGTTGGATAATGAACCGCTTCATCTGGTTCCACAACAGTGTCGACGGACTTGTATGTGACTGCCTCGCTTTGAATGTTAGACTGAATAATATTTTTAAGTTCATAGACGTCTTTGTTCTTGGCCGCAAGAATAGCTCATTCACTCAGCCAATCGTGATTCTTATAATTGGTTTGAATATTGGGAAATACTTTTTCAACCAATTCTTCTTTTGACGTCACTAAATTGCAGAAGTTATGAGGCAAGGAAATTCATCCTGAGGTCAGATCAATCGGCACCTTTCCGTTGCCAATTTCCAGCAATTGATGTGAGAATATCTCAGCTGATCGATCGTTTTGCAGCTGGACATGCATATTTGTAGTTAATTTTAACGTCTTTACGTGTCGCCACAAAGTAGAGTATTTCAGGCAAGCATTTATTTCGTCCGCTGGTGTCGATCGAAGAATTACAGGTAATGTTTGCCTGAAATCTCCTGCAAGCAATATTAATGCGTTCCCAAATGGTCTGATGTTTCCACGCAAATCTTGCAATGATCGATCAAGAGCCTCGAGCGATTTTTTGTGCGCCATTGTGCATTCATCCCAAACAATAAGTTTGCATGTCTGCAATACTTTTCCCATGCCAGATGCTTTGGAAATGTTGCACGTGGGAGTTTCAATGAATTGCATGTTCAATGGCTATTTCAAAGTGGAATGAGCAGTTCTTCCACCTGGTAGCAATGTTGCAGCTATTCCGGACGACGCAAGAGCTAAGACTATGTCATTTTGGGATCGAATTGCTGCCAGAATCAATCTAATTAGGAACGTTTTACCAGTTCCTCCTGGCGCATCTAAGAAGAAGATTTCTCCAACCCCGTTATTGAAAGTTTGCATTATTTGATCGTAAATGCCTTTTTGCTCAAGCGTTAGCTTAGGAATATTTTATTGCACATACGACAAAAGATCACCCGTGTTGTAATTTTGTTCACGACGCAATTCGATGATAGCATTCCCAATTGATTGAGAACTTTGTTCGCAATTTCTAAGCACAAATCTTCAATCATTATCAAGGCTTCGTTGCAGATTTCTGCTGTGAAATCCATGTTCATATTTGAATTTTCGTTGCATATTCGACGGAAGATATCTTCAGCCATGTGCGATTTATATTTCTCCCATAACTCTGTTGGAGATGGAGAGCAGGCGGTCAATATGATTGCAAACAATGCACGAATTTGATTTGGATGTGACGTGTTGCACGCATCATTAATGCATACATCCCAGTATCGGTCGTTCTCCAATAAATTCAGAGCTTGACATGCACTGCAGAAAGTGGCATGTGTAACACCATTTACAATTCTCAATTGCTGGAAAGACGTTAGACCGGGCACATTTACCAACAGCATGCGAAGGAAGAAGCATTCATCTTGATTGGGATGCACGGTGTACAGTCTGCCTATTGTAGTTTCTTTGAATATGCCAGGTTGTGGTTGTCCGTCGACTCATCTCCTCGTTTGCGTTATTCAAATGATTTTCTACTCGCATTCCATGTGTAATACGTAGGCACTTCCGAATACAGCAGTGTTTTCGCAAACGCTTCATTTTGACATAACGTGAAGAAAGCAGTTAACGTTGTAGTTGGTGGATTCAGGGCTATTTGTTGCACACTTGCAGCTGTGAAATAAACGCGTTGTCCATTTTCTAGATGTACTGCTAAGTGAACAACAGCTGGACTTCATTCATGTATGGGAAATGAAAGAATTCGCCATACAGCTTCATTGCTGCTTATGTATCTTCCAGCCTGATACTGTGCGATTTCATCGATATGTATGACCGCATTCCTATCACTTCTTTCTGGTTGCACGCCAAAAACTGCCATGTCGCTGCCTTTATTCACGTACTTACAAATGTATTTAATTGATTTAACAGAGTTACAGTATTCCACGTTTATGTGCACTTTGTATGTTTTTGATAGCAAAGGCAAATATGGAACAATCCACCGGTTATATACTTTGATGTCACCGTTTCGCATTTGTATGGTTGCTAATTTACCGCCATCTTCTTCTGTATAAAGGATATCCATCGTTTCCTGTAACTGTGTTGGATACTAATGATCGAGGATATCGCTTAGAGCATTTTCCGTCTATCGTGCTTGGTGAATTTGGATTTAGTGTACCGCAAGGTCCATGTATCATACGAGTATTTTTCGTCACAACTTCATGCAAATCCTTATCGACGTCGGCATCGGGTATTTCAGCGTGTATTACATCGTCAATTTCGTTTGAAGTGATTTTCTTATAGAGCCAGATTAGTATATGTGCGTGTGGCAATCCTCTCTTTTGCCATTCCACTGAGTACATCCAACAGCGCACAGACCCAAACACTTCATGTTTTGCAATGAAATCCATCAGCGATTTCAGCTTTTGTTTGAAAACACGTGCTGTGATGTCATGCCTATCCACCGGCGATTGCCCAGGAAGTAAAAGATGTTGTATATCGTCCCAAGCTGGATTGCATGTGAATGTAATGAATAGGTCTGGACGCCCGTAGTGACGAACATATGCAGTTGCATCTTGAGTGTACTCATGCATATGACGTGGACTGCCTGTAAATGAAGATTGCAGAATCGTTAGTCTTTCAACATTAGTTGTATTACCGTCGTTTACAACTGCATCTCGCAAATGAACGTATTCTTCAGAGCGAAGCTTGGTCTGATTCAAACGGATGACTATCAAACGTTCTGTTTCGATTTTTGCATACATATCTATGATCTATTGGTGAAACAATTGATGGCATTTCAAATGTGATTGTCTTCATTCTCTCGAATCATTAATCGGTATGAATAATAGTTCATTGTGCTGCATTTCATATTTGTTTCTTCACCACTGACTGGATTTATCATCTTAACGTTGAAGTGATATCCACCGGCACCATCCCAAAAAATGATTGGATATTGCAGGGCATCATAGCATCGATGTGTTTCTGCAACTTTTGTCAATTGATCGTTTCTCCGATGAAGAACAATATCTCTAGGTTGGAATTGATCTCCGACTATAACAATTGCCATTTCGTCTATAGTTGGAGCATTGAATCTTCGCACATGTTCTCCAGCAGGCATTTTGTCAGTATGAATAACAATCTTGTGTGTATCAGATGGCATCATGTCAATTGCTGTTTTGAACAAACGCACTAAATTGTTTTTTTCGTGAAGAAGCTCTTGCAGTTGGGAAACGATGGACCTTTTTATGCCAGTGGAAATTCTGCAGCATGCATTCAATTGATCATTGCCATCACCGATGAAATACATTTGTAGGAATTTATGTTGACCATCTGGTAACGGAAGCATGGAGCCGGCTTTATGATAAATTTGTCCTTTCACTTTGAAAGTTGGCATGAATTGAGCTGTTACGATTTCTGCGCCGAACAACGTCATTTGGAAGCATGAGTTGTATTTCCTGATGTTAGATAGGAAATGCTTTGATTCGGCGTTATATCCGGCAAGCAAATATTTTAATGGCTCTGGCGGTTCTCCAAGTTGAGGCAGTTTAATTTTTCCAGCGGCGCAACACATTCCTTTCGTTTCTCCATTAAATTTCAGAGCCTTGCAATAAGGACACACTTCAGTCATAGTGCCGATGAGAACATGCCGGCTCAAACTATAATCATCAGCTGGGTTGTACTAGAATGCAAGGTGATTGTAATCGCGTGATTGCTGAGCACAGAGTCATGTTTGACGCTGATCTGCTGTTTCTCGTTGACGTCTTTCAGCCACTCTCGCCTGTCGCATTCATTCTGTTGAGAACGAAGCAGATCTGAAGCTGCAGAACGCGATCGCCGTGCTTGTAACCGTGCATCCTCAAGTCTTGCTGCACGTTGCTCTGCTGCTTCCTCGGCACGTATTTGAGCCATTCTTTGTCTGCTTCACTCGTTTGCTGATGCCCGTTCTTCCTCAGTTTGATTTGCAATTACTCGTCGCACTGCTTTCGCTCCGCGAGTATGACGACCTAAGTTTGATCTTCTGCGAGGCATTATTTGGATGAACTAAAGCAGATCGATTGCACTGAAAAAGAAGAAAGAAAGTTATAACAAAATCATATAAAATTGCAAAACATTAAAAAAAGAAAAAACACAAACTAAAAAACAAAGGAAAAAAATACTAACAAAATATTTCAATTCAAATGCAGAGCAATTGACACAGCTCAATTCCACTGCCAATTGCACTGAAAAATAAGAAACAATGAAAAAAGAAACTATACTCACGAAATGAATGCTATGGTAAACGACACATGGATTGCAAAATGGAATCGTAAAATATTTAGTATAGCCTGTGTTGCTTTTACGTCCAACAGATGATGCTGTTTTTCAAAAAAGCATGTTTTTACCTGTCACAGGTGTGATATCTATATAATAGGTATGTAAAAACATGCGCGTATTCGAATGCAACGTTGTGTCAAAATTTCAAAGCAATCGGTGAAGAACTTTCGGAGATTTAAGATTTTGAACAAACGAACATTTACATTTTTATTTATATAGAAGATAGATATATAGATAGATAACATGTTAACAAATTATGCTCTACAAATGCTCTTTTCATGGCAGTGTCATTTTTAATCTCAATGTGTTCCATCTGCAATATATCAGGAGCATCATTGACATCGATTCCAAATAGATCTAAAAACAACTTCATTTCACCATTGTGTTCTCTGATATCCGAAAATCTTTCTGTGAATTCATCACTAAGTTTTTCAAACAGTTCTGAGTACTTTTTATGGTTCATAGTCTCAGACGGCATTGTTGATAATGTAGTGAAATGGACAACTTTTTTCACAATCAGCTGTTGCTGAAACAGTTGTAACTTCTGCATGAACGCTTGCATATGCTTGTATAGTTTATTGGCAAGTTGATCTGTTCCTTGGAAATTTAACATTTAAGTCTGCAAGATATTTTGTGATATCAGCTAGGAATACCAAGTCATTCAACCACTCATCATCATTCATGAAACTTGCATCTTTTCTCCTTTTTTTTTTTTTTTGCAAAGGAGGTCTTTATTTCTTTAAGAAGTGTCCAGAATCTGGACAGTGTTGCCACCCTGCTGAGCCAGGGAACATGGTTGAAGTAAATTACATCACCTTTGAATGATTCTAATTCTGCAAGAAAAGTTTTGAACTGTCTGTGATTGAGTCCTTGAACCTTATAAATCTGTACAGTATTCTAGAGGATAATGCTTACCTTGGCATTCCTTGCTAGCGATGACATTTCAGGCACGTTTTTTTGGTCTTTGTTGATGTTATTGTCCTAATGTCCATTGTATGAGATGTATCACTTTACTTCAACACACTTTTTGCTGGGTATAATCAGTGGATCTTCACTTTAAAATTCAGAAATATCAACTTTTACCGTTATTTATACTCGAAATTTTCGCCCAGTCTCTGGGCATCCTCAGGAGCATGGCGACTTTTCCACCGATGTTCGTGGTTAACTTCGCGCTAATGGAGTCCGATACTCCTCGTTGCCATTCGTCGGTTATACTTTTTTGGATACATTTCTTTATGTTTTTACCTGTCACAATAAAACTCTTTTTTTTTTTTTTTTTCCCCTTTTCCTATCCCGGTTTTCTTGTCTTTTTTGTGGAATAACTTTTTTACGGGTCTTATAAAGGTTATTTTTCATGAAAGTTGGTTGTCAAATTTTCGTATAAAAGCCTAGTTCGTCATCATTGCTTCTTCCCTCCTCTTCCAAGTATGGGAAAGCACCTAAGTTGTCCTGATGACGAACTAGGCTTTAGTTCGAAAATTTGACAACCAACTTTCATGAAAAATAACCTCTATAAGACCCGTAAAAAAGTTATTCCACAATACACTATGAATAGAGGTGCCATAAATTAATTTACAACTTGTCTTTTTTGTCGGTTTTTCTTTTGTTGCTCTTTTCTTTGTTTCTTGTCTTATTAGTTCTTTCCACAGGCTAGATAATGTACTAGGGTTATTCTGGTTACATACCCTTGTTTTATTTTTATAGATTAAGATTGCTTCTTCCCTCCTCATTTGCCTCTCCAATTTTTTATTCCTTTTAAGCATTTTAATTTCATTGAATTTTGGGAAAGTCTGGTTTTCAATGCAGAATTGCACTAAAGCAGTTTTTGCTTCTTTTTTTGCCAGTTAGAAATGTGTTGTTTAAGTCTTTTTTTGAACCTGTTTTTCGTACTTCCAATGTACGATATTGGGGGTATGTGTGCAATTGGAATTTCGTAGGAACCTGATTCTTCTAGTATTTTTTCCTCTGTTTTTTGTTAACAGTCATATTCTTCAAAGTGTTCATTGAGCTTCCTAGTTGTAAGTCATATTTAGCGCACTGCCTATTAATTTCAATACTAACCCCTTCCAAGTATGGGAAAGCACCTATGTATTTCAATTTTTTTTTTCCTCATCTTCCTTTGGTTGTGCACTTCTTGGCCTACATTTCTCTTAGTCATATGCTTTTTATTAAGAGAAATGCAGGCCAAGTGATGTTAATTTCGGGACCAACTGGTGAGCGTTTACGCCACAGCACGGCGTAATATGCAAATTATTGTCGGTGGTATGTAATCAGTCGTCGGCGTACGGACACATGCGAAGACCCTGAAGAAGCTGCAATGCCTGGACATGGAAGACGTGTACGATTTCAGCAGTTATCGGACTTCGAGCGAGGTCGTCTAGTCGGATTCCGCGAGGCTAAATGGTCGTATCGTTGTATTGTGCAGCGAATTGGACGGAAAGTATCGGTGGTGGTACAATGGTGGCGTAAATGGTCCGAGGAACATTCCCACACGAGAAGACGTGGAACCGGGAGTCACAGATGGATTGATGAGCGGACCGATCGATGCATAAGAAGAGCGGCGTTGTAAAGAAGAACATCCACTGTGCCCAAAATCCGAGCTGCCGTTGCACCTGCGGTGACTGTGCGAACAATCCGCAACCATCTACTGGATGCAGGACTACGTGCACGTGTGCCTCTGGCATGTGTACCTCTGACTCCAGCCCACCGTCAGGAACGGCTGCAGTGGTGTCGCCATTGTCTGCACTGGAGAACGCAATGGCGATCTGTCGTGTTCAGCGATGAAAGCAGATTCTGCTTGGGAGCCTCCGATGGCCGTATGCATGTTCGTAGACGCACAGGGGAGCGTCTCCACCCTTCTTGCATTCGCCAGCGACACACAGGGCCTACACCTGGTGTCCTGGTGTGGGGAGCGATCAGCTATCACTCCCGTACACAACTAGTGTTTGTACCGGGTACGTTAAACAGCACCTCCTACATCAACAACATCATTCAGCCCGTTGTTGTGCCATTTGTAAGGTCAGTCTATCGTAGTGTTTTCCAGCAAGATAATGCATGCTCACACATGGCACGTGCAACGCAACATGCACTTCAGGGTGTGAGACAACTTCCAAGGCCTGCACGTTCACCGGATTTGTCCCCCATTGAGCACGTGTGGGATTTTATGGGACAACGACTTATCCGGTCTCCACGGCTAGTCACAACCATCCCTGATTTACGCGTCCAGGTTGAGGATGCTTGGAACTCAATACCCCAAACTTACATCCAACATCTGTACGACAGACTCCATGCCAGAATTGCACGGTGTGACGCAGTTCATGGTGGTTCAACCTCGCACTAACCATGTTACATGGAAATGTTATTTTTCAGTTTACCAGCAAATACAGCTGTATTTTGCCATAATGTTTTGATCACGTTATCCTCTGTATTCCGTTATTATGCTATATAAATTTCGTTGGTATCAGACGTCTCCTTCTTGGTGTTCTTTTTTTACTTTCCACCAGTGTAATAAGACAAGAAAAAGAACAACAAAAGAAAAACTGACAAAAAAGACAAGAAAATCGGGATAGGAAAAGAAATTAAAAAAAAAAAAAAAGAGTTATATTGACGGAACATAGATGGCGCTAGCAGGGCCTAATAAAGAAATGTATCCAAGAAAGTATGTCTGACGAATGGCAACGAGGAGTATCGGACTCCATTAGCGCGAAGTTAACCACGAACATCGGTGGAAAAGTCGCCATGCTCCTGAGGATGCCCAGAGACTGGGCGAAAATTTCGAGTATAAAGAACGGTAAAAGTTGATATTTTTGAATCCTAAAGTGAAGGTCCACTGAGTATACCCAGCAAAAAGTGTGTTGAAGCGAAAAGTGTGTTGATACATCTCATACAACGGACATTAGGACAATAACATCAACAAAGACAGAAAAAACGTGCCTGAAATGTCATCGCTAGCAAGGAATGCCAAGGTAAGCATTATCCTCTAGAATACTGTACAAGTTACTTTGAAATATTGCACGTAAAAAAGAATAGTAGCATGATCAGAGCTAATTAATAGTCTGAATTAGCACTACTAATAGGAATTGATTTATAAATCTGATTGTTGAAACAGCCTTTTCCATTACGTGTTGCATATCCATGTTCTTTGCACACAGTTGCTCTTGGTAAATGATGCAGTGGCATGCAACAACATCATTGGGCACTGATTTCAACATTAGATTTTCAAACCCATTACGCTTTCTTATCATTGCCAGGGTAATTCCACAAGTTTATCTTCTGGAAGATTAAATTTCAACAAAACACGTTTTGCCCCATCAAAAATATCTTTTCAAGTTGTTGTGCCTTTCAATGGACACAAGTTCAATAATTTCTGAACGATTTCAAAAGTTGCGGTGACTCTTCGTACATATGAGAGATAGGATACATCGTAGATTGTCAGATGTGCTGTATCGCTATATATCGATGAAAGCACAGATGTGTTGTACTTTTTACTATATTGATGAAAGTATAGATGCACTGTACTTTACTACTGTTCGGAATTGTAAAAAAATCGAGGATTTAATAAAAAAAAAAAAATTGTCGAAAAATAGATTCTTCAGAAATAAGGAAAAACTGCGGGAACAGTATGAAACCTTTTTGCATGGAAACCCTTTTACCTATCACAAGTGAGCAAACAAATAGCCCAGAGAACAGTTAAGGTGAGAAGAAAAGGTCCACACAGACACTGGATGCATTGTTTTCTCTAGTTAATCAGGTGTTGACTATCCACCTGCTCCACGCAATTGGATAGAGTTCCGCATGACGATTATCTCCTTAGGTTTTCATTAGGAAATCGTCTTTTCAATTGAAAGTTTTTCTCACAGAAGTAACTGTGCTAGCTAAACATCAGTGTTTCTTATTTGTTAAGTATCCAGAGAATCTCTTGTTAAAATATGTCGCACCAAACATGGCTGCTCCAGTGAATACACGCAAGAAAAATAAAATCGAATGTAGAGCTTTTAAAAGTACTTGTACTTGGACCGATGAATTTTTGTTAGTGGTATTCTTCTCCATATATGGTAGTGATCCTTTGTACTTGATGTTGTCTGTACGATTTTTAGTTGGGTTTTTTACCATAGATACCTTATACAAAGGGCATCCTGAAAGTAATGCCTAGTCCCTCATAAGATTTTCATTTGTAGCAGCAAAAATGTGAAACTTGGTGGCAAATTACTTGGACATATTGTTAATAATGCTAGCCTATTCAAAGTATTGTCCATCACTTTCTATACATTTCCACCATCTTTGAACCCATTGGTAAAATCCATTTCGGAAAAATTCCTGAGGCTGTCGTTTCACCCATGAGTTCACAGCCAGTTTAACGTCTGTCACATCGTCAAAACTTTCCCCATGGTGGTTGTTTTTCAAAGGCAAGTGGCAAACAGGAAAAAGTCTGAGGAAGCCAAATCAGGACTGTAAGGGGGTTGGGCATCACCTTCCACCCCTTTTTGGTGAAATCCTATGAAGTCTCCATTGAGGTGTGGGAACGTGTGTTATCATTGTGTAAAACCATCACTATGAAGTGGAATGTCACATCTTTTCCTTCTGATAGCTTCCTATAGCTCCTTCAATGTCTGCACATAGTAAACACTGTTTATTGTTGCACCCCATTCAAGGAAATCAGTCAAAATGACAATGTGTTTGTCCCAGAAAATTGTCACCATCTCTTTCCCTGTGGAATGAGTTCTTTTCGCCTTTTTCTGTCAAAGTGAAGATGTGCGGTGCCATTCCATTGACGCATGTTTTGTTTCTGTGTCATGAAAGAACACACAGGTTTTATCCCCCACACAACATTAGAGAAAACACCTCACCCTTCCTCTCATAACAGTCCTAGAAGTTCCAGCACATGTCCACCCTTTGCTCACATTGTTCATGGGTCAGGTTTCTTGGGATCCAATTTGAAAAAAAAATTCTGTAGCCCAGATCCTTAATTAATGTTTCCATAGCACTATGGCCACAATGAATTCCATCACACAATTCCTGGATGGTGATATGGCGATCAGCTGTGATGAGGTCTTTCACTCATTGCTTGTTGGCATCTGTCACGGCAGTTGCGGGTCTTCCACTCCATTGTTTGTCTGACATTGAAATTTCTCCCTCTCGAAACCTCTTCATCCATCTTCAGACATTACTGATATTAATTCCGGCAGCTCCATATACCGCATCAGGAGTCTTCTGTGGATTTCTGGAGCTCACATCCCTCTTTTTCCAGGAGTTCAATTACGGAATGCTGCTGTTCTCTGCCATTCATAATTTTTATTTCCGATTCTGAGAAAAAAATTGTTCCCACATTGATAACATATCATAGTATATGTCAGTGCAGTTTCATTAAAATTTCTTCAAAATTTCAAAAGTTATTAAGGTGGAGGCATTACTTTCAGGATGCCCCTTGTATTTTTTAATTAGACTGTTAACAAACTTGGTTGCATACCCAAAAGCACTTTATGTTTCTTTTATCCACTTTAATTCCTGCTCTCTGAACTTTCTGCTTTATGACTGTGTGAACACTTTTTTTTATCAAGGTAAGTAAGTATGCTATTGGTCTTGTGGGTTCTTGGGTGGTTGGAATTGCTTGGAATCATGATTGGTACGTATGTCAGGTTTCTATACACTTTATACTTGAGACACATTTCCTTTTTTATTACCTGAACATCAAGGCAAGTGACAATTCTATTAATTACCTTGATGTTCAGGTAATAAAAAAGGAAAAGTGTCTCAAGTATAAAGTCTCAAGTACTTCTAATATTGGATTTCTTTAGTAAAAGTCTGCTATTGAAGGTTAATTTTTTTTTTATCTGCATTAATGCAATAGCATTTTGGACTTACCGTTAAATTGGTGAAGTTCCAAGTTCAATACTTCCAGCACGTGGATCTTGGTTTTTTTCCTGTATTTCCGTTATGTAGATGCGGCATGGGGGGGGGGGGGGGGTCATTCAGTTGCTGGTCCACATCAGTTATTTCCCGTTGGATTTTAATTGGCCTCCTTACTAAATGAATTTTTTCCTTTGCTGCTTCCACATATACTTCTATACATTTTTTTACCGGAGTACTTTCGGTAACACTCCATTACCGTCATCTAGGGGACGTTTGCTCCGACCAGCACGGACCGTTTCAGTAGAGCATTTGGGTGGTTCTCGCGGGCTGCATCTGTTAACGGCTATCACTTTCTCTTGGGCGTTGTGACGCCATCTCTTGTTGGCCACCGATCTCATTTTTCGAAATTTTCCATTTTTTTGCTCAATTTTAATTAAATTCCTCCAACTGTTTCTTAAAATATTAGGGTCATTATGGTTGCAAACTTTTGCTCTATTTTTTTCTATCATTACCGACTCTGCTATTCTGAGGTGTTTTTCGGATTTACAGCTTTTTATGATATTTATATTTTCAAATTTAGGATATTTTTGGTTAGCCAGAAAATATTGAAAAAGTGCAGTTTTTTCTTCTTTTTTCTGCCAATTTTTTACATGTTGTTTTAACCTGTGTTTCAGCTTATTTTTGGTACTTCCTATATATGCCATTGGAGGATTTTCTGTAATAGGAATTGAGTAAATACCTGCTTTTTCAAACATTTTTATTTTTTCATTATTTTTGATTACTCTATTTTTGATAGTATTTACTTTTCCTCCAATTTGAATGTTATGCTTTTTACAAATATTATTAATTTCATTAGTATCCTTTAATGTAAGGAAAACCATTCAGATATTTGATTTCATTTTTATTTACTACAGCATTTTTTTTTTATTTTCTTTAGTACTTCTGTGTTCCATTTTTTTATTAAATGGTTTGGATAACCAAAACTACCTGCAATTTTTTTTATGAATTTAATTTCTTCATTAGTGAAATGAATATTTTCTGAGAGTGCGTATATGCTCTTTTAATTAGGGTTTTCAGACTATTGCATTTTTGTGGATAAGGATGAGCCGGATTGTACGGGATTAGAACAGGAACAAATGAGCTTTTTTGATACACTCTGTATTGCAACTTATTTGTGGATTTTATAACTTGTACGTCCAAAAAGGCTATTGCATTATTTTTTTCCATTTCTACCGTGAGTCCTATTGTTGGGTATAAAGAGCTGTAACATTTGGTTAATTTTCTTAACTCTTCTTCGTTCAGTTTTGATATAATGAAAATATCATCCACGTATCGACAGTACATTTCTGGTTTTTTCTTCCATACGATGCAGGACATTTTCTTCAATCTCGTTCATCACAACCTCAGCATATAAAGTTGATAATGGTGAGCCCATTGGGCCTCCTGAATTTTGCTTGTATATTTTGTTCTTGTCAGTAAATACATTATTTTCATATAAATAGAATAAAACTTTTTTGAATTCTTGAGTTTGTGTGTCATTTAATATTTTAAGATTATGCAACTTCTTAATGACAATAATGCTATTGGTAGAAACTGGTTTTCGGTAGACAAAAGTGGAAAGAAGATTATTACATTTTAAGATGCTGACATCCAAGAAATTTATCTTGCCATCAATTTCTTGGATGTCAGCATCTTAAAATGTAATAATCTTCAAGATAAATTTCTTGGATGTCAGCATCTTAAAAGGTAATAATCTTCTTTCCACTTCTGTCTACCGAAAACCAGTTTCTACCAATAGCATTATTCCTTTCAATTCTCATACCTTCCACCAATATAAACTGTCAGCCCTCAAGTCTCTCATTCATCGAGCTCATTTGGTTTGTAACACGGAAGTTAATCTAAAAAATGAATTAGCAAACATCCGCTTGATCGCTACTCAACATGGCTTTCTCCCTCTCCTGGTTTCTAAATTAATTCATAATGCTAAGAAAAAAACAGTTGTTGCTCTTCAACCTGTCTCACCAAAAAAGGAACTAACGTTTGCTGGCTCAATCCCTTACCACGAACCTTCTGCCTACAAACTCATCAGCATCTTCAAAAGAGAAGGATATAGACTTGTCATTCGTTCTTCCCCGTTATCCTCCGTAATGACAGAGACCCAAGACCTCCACTTTCTTCGCCTGGAGTGTATAAAATTCCGATCAAGACTATTGGATTAACCGCGTACATAGGAAGTTCCTTCCGAAAAATTCTCTCAAGACTGCACGAACACCAATCTGATGTGAAATTTGGAAAACCTTCCTCTTCCTTGTCTCTTCTTACCATGGCTGACACTACTGCTATTTCAATTTGGTCTGATACTAAAAAGTTGTCTCCCTTCCAAAATCGGTATGCTCTGAGGTTTAGAGAAAGTTTAGAAATATTATTTTCCAAAAATTGCAACTCTGAGCTCCCCATTTTCTTTCCTTACATCTGGAAATCCCTCATTGCATCACGTCACCCGGAGTTACCATTACAAAGCTTACCTTTCCAATCTGGCAACGAAAATCAATCGTAGTCACACTGATGAAGGCCATAGTAATGGCTGAAATATATTTTCCTAAAACTTTTTATGCATAACTTAGCGTGTTCTACACTACCTTCTTCTTAATTTGTTTGTTAGTTACGTGCAGTCACAGTGAAAGATCTCAAAGAATAAAAATTTAACCCAGCGATGCATGTCCACTGTTAGCATCAATATATGTATAACAATCTATTCTAACCTGCACCTTGACATTTAAAATTTTGTAAGTGTGTATAAGTTAAGTAATAATAATTCTTAAGACTAAAGATAAATAATCAGATTCCAGATTAAAAAAAAAAGAGAGACAATCTGTAATTAATAATTCGTATTTTAGTCAAAAAGTTATCATGTGCAGTTATGCATTCATCTTCGTGGGAAAATACACCTAACCAATTGTGTGAAAAGAATTGAGAGTACTGCAGGTAAGCATTGATGTTTTCATAATAAATATTTCCAATGTTGGTCTAGTAATTATCTCATTTTTAGTGTTAAAATTTATAAATATGAACATGGGGGCTTAAAAATTACTAAGAAGGCCCGGGCATAGGGCCTTGTAATTAACGTTATGGGCTTGAATGAAAGTGGAACATTATTAACTTGAATTATTATATAAACCTTATTAATATGAGCTCAGTGGATTAAAAATTGCTAAAAAAGCCTAAGCTTAGGGCCGTAAAATTATTGTTTCATTCCTGTGTAAAGGGGAATGTTACTGACATGTTACGTAAACTTAATGAATTTCAGCACGGTAGCTTAAACATTTTTAAGAGTGCCTAGGCCTAAAGCGTTATAATCAAGAGTGGAACATTATTAACTTGAATTGTTGAAACTGCCCATGTGTGCATCTTGAAGTTAGTTTTTTTGTACCTAAGTAATATGTGCCTTATTAAACTGATGAAAAAGCTGTTGCCAAGTGTGACATAATTAATGTTTGTGCCTGAGTAAATATATGAGGTTTCACTGTTGTTCATATCCAGGGGCAAGGCCACATGGTTTTTGCCAAAGCAAATATTTAGCACTGAGAAATTCTCTGCAATTTTCCCACACCAAAATACCAGGTAAGGAAAACTTATCACCCTTTTCCTTTGTTTCACGGAGAAGTGTGGCTTAGAAAAATCTACAAAACCAGGACAATTTGTATCCTAAACAAAAGGGCAATTTTTATATGGTTCCTTACTGCAGTTTAAAACAAAGCAACTTTTGCATTGGTACTGCAATGCTGACAATTGTCAAAGAAGAACAATGCAAGATTTGAAGAATAAAACTTGACAAATGAGAGAAAGTAAAATGTTGACAGTTTGTCGGTGTTTTGTTCTGTCAGTGTTTTGACCCACACCTGTGAAAGAAACTTAGGGAGACCTTCATCCAGCAGTGGATTGATAATAGTTGACAATGATGATGATATAAAACAATAATAAATTAAAGCAGCATTTTCTATGTACTTCTTAAATGTCATTATCCAGACACCATTATTAAGCACAATGAATCACCTGAAAAATGGAATAAAATTAGAAATGATGCATTTTTAGAGCTATGCCAAATTCTCCTTTTGTCTAAGAACCTTTTTCCAGAAAATGTAATGAAATTAAGAAAGGTTAATAATACATTTGTCTTATTTGTGAAAACAATTTTTAAATTTGAATTCTACTGTTGATCTGCATTTCAATTATGAAACGCGTGTCACAAAGATAGTCTTTTGAGCATGTAAGTTGAATAGCAAAATACAGTTGTTATGCTTCTGTTTGTTAAATTATTCATGTGATGTAAAAAATTTAGCAGATATTTTATATTTCTTCTCAGGACATCTACTTTTTGAAATGGCAGCCGGATTTGAACTTACCTCTTGTCATCTTAATGAAAAAAATTATAAAGATTTAGAAAATACTCCACAGGTGGCTGAGGTAAATATTTATGATGTCTACATTTCTAGTGGTATGCCTTTCTAGTGTTTTTTCCTCTGTAACTAGTTTCACAGTATCTTGATCTGAAATCTATTATCTTAAAATGTAATATGCATGAAGTATGTCATTTATCATTGTTGACACAAATGTGCTGTATTTTCACTGTTCCCATGTAGCTACATCCTCAGAAAACTTTAGAACACATCACTCAGGAGTGGGAAATTAACCCACATCTCTTGATTTGTATTCATCTCTTGATTTGTATTCACTTTAGAACACATCACTCAGGAGTGGGAAATTAACCCACATCTCTTGATTTGTATTCAAGCATGCTATACATTACACATGTTTATGTGGCATATGTGTGAGCAGTGTGCACAGTACATTTTTGTAAAGTATATTCTGCCAAATTATCCTGTTCAATTCTGATTTTCACATTGCTGATCATATTTTGCCATTGAGTCCACTTCTGCTTGATATGGACAAAGTAGGCAGTGAAGCTATATTGCTCTGTTTTTAACTACCCTCCATCGTCTCCACAAGCACTTCCTATTACGATAGTTTTAATCTTAAAGTTAGTTTAAAAAAAAAATTGTGCTTACCCAACCAAGTGAGAAACATTAATTTTTGCAACACATGAAAAGCTCGATGGTATTCCAGTTCTGCACCTTCAATTTTCTGTACTAATTTTAAAAATTGCATTTTTAAAATCCCAACTCATAACTATTTACGAACTTCAGATACTTGTAAGCCATGTGGTCTCAAAGCCTACCTAAAATAATTAAATTTTTTTGCATAAATAATTTTTGCTTAATTTTTTTTTTTTTTTTGCTTTATGTTGTTCAAAATATTAACCAAGTATTTAAAATAAAAAAAATACAGACTGGAAATACTACATGGCCACACCATTGTAATGCTGAATATGTTTTTGTCAACACCAGTTGATATCCTCAGAGTTGAAATGGTGTACATCAAATGCTGCTGCTCCTCATTAAACAAAGTCATTCATTCTATGTTAACAGTAGTTGATCAAATGGTGGAGTCCAGCATTTTCATACAGGACATGGTAATTTTTTTCTCTGTGTTCATGTCATCTCTTCTCCTGCATAATGTAGGAGTTTGTCTGTTGTACTGGTGCCTCCAGGTACATTAATTGTAATTATATCATCATCATCGTCACCCATTATCAATCCACTGCTGGACGAAGGTCTCTCCAAGCCTCTTCCACAACAGTCTGTCTTGTACCAGTCTCCTCCTTGTTACTCCCGCATACTTTCAAATTTCATCCACCCATCTTCCATGTGGTCTTCTTTTGGGTCTTCTTCTGTCCCTTGGAATCCAATGTAAAATTTCGGCTGTTCATCGATGATCTGTCCTTCTACCAGTATGTCCAGCCCATTGCCATTTCAGGCATTTTACTCTGATCATGATGTCTTCCACTCTTGTCATTTTTCTGATCCATGAGTTCCTCTTCTTATCTCTCCTGGTTACAGCAAGGATGCACCTCTCCAGGCTTCTTTGAGTTGTATGCAGCCTTTGTATGTCTCTTTTAGTTAAGGTCCATGTCTCTGCACCATACATAAGCACTAGAAGGATGCATTAATCCAACACTTTTCTTTTAAGACATAATGGCATATTGCTCTTGAAAATTATACTGTTTCTTCCAAAAGCTCTCCAGGCAAGTTTTATACGCCAATTAATTTCTTCATCAATGTGACCCTCACTTGATATCTGCTGTCCAAGATAAATATAGGTATTTGTTATCTCCAACTTTTCTCCATCAATCGATAAATCTTCATTTCTTGTAAAAGCATTGTACATAACTTTTGTCTTCTGAAAGTTCATTTTTTATCCCACTTCTTTACTGTTGTCAGCAAGTTCCTGGATCATACTCTGCAGCTTTGATGTTGTAGTTGCAAAAATGAGTACGTCATCAGCAAAACGAAGGTGAGTTAGATAATCTCCATTAATTTTATCCCTTTGTTTTCCCAGCTCAGTGATTGAAAGACATTTTACAATGTGGCATTAAAGAGCTTGGGAGATATGCTGTCACCTTGTCGCACTCCCTTTCCAATTTTTATGTGTGCTGTATTCTCAAACAGCCGAATCTTTGCACTTACATTTTCATAGATGTTATTAATAATATTAATGTATGCATTTTCAATACTGCAGGATTTCAAAGCCATTGTAACTGCTGATGGTTTCACCAAATCAAATGCCTTTTCATGATCGATAAAAGCCATGCATACTGGAAGTTCATATTCCCTTGCTCTTTCAATTAATTCTCTCAGTATGTGGATATGATCTATAGTGCTGTAGCCACTCCTGAATCCGGCTTGTTCTCTTCAAGCGGTGTGAAAGAATTTTAGTGAAGATTTCATAAGCCACTGATAGGAGGCTGATAGGTCTGTAGTTCCTGAGATCCTCAATGTCACCTCTTTTATGTAGCAGGATCATTGTAGCATTGTTCCAATCCTCAGGAATCTTCCCTTCATTAAAGCATCGAGTGGAAACTTGGGCGAGTACTGTTTTAATTCCTCCACCTGCTTCTTGTATGATGTCTACAGTAATTCCATCTTCTCCTGGAGCTTTTCCCTGCTTCATGTTCTTGATTGCATGTGCAACTTCTGCTGGGAGGACTGTAAGAACTCTGGTGCTGGTACCTTTCATGATGTCTGGAGTACATGTATCATCCCTTTCATATAATTTGGAGTAGAAATCTTTCGCTCTTGTCAAAATTTCGCCTCTATTTCTTGTTACAGAACCATCTTCTTTTCTCAGTGCCATAATCTGTTTTCTTCCCTTACTGATATGTCCTTTTGCTCTCTTTAGGTTTTGGTTGTTTTCAATTTCTTTCCCCACAAGTTCACAGTTGAATTTCCTTATGCCTTCCGTGATACTTTTTGGTGCTGTCTTGCATTGCTCTATATATTCCACTTTGGAAGTCACATCTTCTTTAGTTGTCCTCATCTCTCTTCTTTTTTGCATCAACATTTTGGGTTTTCCTGATAATTTGTTCACATGCAACTTGTTCTTAGACCCAGCTAGTTTTGTTGCTGTTTCCATTAGAGCTTTGGTTAGTTTTCTGTTAATTTCAGAGATGTCAACTTCTTCTGACCTTAGACCTTCTAGAATAAAGAACCTGTTCCTCAGTTCCAACTTGAAGGTATTATGATGCTTTTTAAGGTTGGTCATGTCAATAATGTCAATAGACTTTGTTTGTCGTCAGAGCCCCTTTAGTGGGCACAGGATGCCCCATGAGAAGGCAGGGTTGACATTGTCAAGGAGAGGCTGTGGTATGTTTCGCATCACTTGACCTTACATCCCGTAATTATATACAGTATATATATATATGTTAAGGTGGTCCACAAAATGAAATATTTGGAAGTGCAAAGTCCTATCTTTTTAAAGTATTCCATTATTAGTTGTGAGCATGTGGGCAAAGAAAGGTTCCTCAGATGGCTTATTTTAAATAAATCTACTGAAAATGACTAAGATTTATTATAGAGTGTTTTTAATACCTATTAAGGCATTATTTACTGTGTAAATATGATATGAACTCCTAAACACTCAACGTCAATGTCTTCACATGACTGGCTATTATTAACCAAACACTGTAGTAGCCTGCATTGGCCAGATCAGCTTACGTAGTCTGACACATCAATTGGCATCAAGCAGTAGCACATAGAGGAGTGTTATCCTTCTCTCGCTGCTCTACCACTCACTGTCACTAATCCTTGCAGTTTTTGTGTGCTACTGTTCACTTTGAGTTACATTTCTGTTATTACCAATTTATCGACAATTTCATCTTCATCATTAAGCTTTAAATAAATTATTTGGTTGTTTGTATTGGAAAAAAGTTATTGTATTACAGTTTTCATAATACTTTCTTCCCAGGCCTGCAATAGAAGCATCACCAGGAAAAAGGCGAAGGTTATACTTCCTTGGTCAAACAATGAGAACAGCACTGTGTGGCACAAAGTTACCTTCAAATGGAGAAGTGATGCTTCATTTCCTTCCCTCCATTTACAGGAAAGAATGACTATTAGTGATAACTAAAAAGAAACTGTTCGTGAGATCTTATCATTCTGGGGAAAAGCATGCATACCTACAAAAAAAAGAGTGCAATATCAAAATTAAACTTGACTCGCTTTTCAAGCAGTGGTAAGAATTAGAAAAGAATTCAAAGCAGAAAACAGGTACTTGAGCACAAAATGAAGCAAATTTTACTTCAAGAAATAATGATTTATTTGATATAGCACATGCTAATCATGAACATAGATGAAAATAAAGGATTTCTGAAAGCAAAAAGACCAACGGGATGACAAGGAAAGCGTAGTGGAATTGAGGTAATACAAACAAGGAGAGAAAAACATAAACAAGAGATACAAGAACTGCTCATAAAAAGATTGAAAAGATCTGATGAGATAAGAGTATCGAACCCTAAGATTTCCACTCTTGTAGTTATTAGTGTGTCTTCTGGTTAAATGTCATCCGAAAGTGGTGACGATGTAGTTGTTAATGATGCTACTTTTAAACAGCAGATAAAATTACACCCAAGACCTTTTATTGATAGTCACATCACTGCTGCTCTAGACAGAACAAAAACATCTAATGCAATGCTACATACATCTTGAGTGCTTTCGCCAGAAGCAGAATGTTGAAGAACTGGCAGTAAGTTGTTTATTCATAGGCCACAAAAGAAAATGAGACAGCATGTTGCTGAAGAAATTAAACGTGAAATTTATGCTAATGTGCTTTTGGTCATACGCTGAAATAGCAAGCTAGTTCTGACTTAACCAGAAGGGAAAGGGAACAAAATAATCACTAGCCAATTTTAGTGTCAGGATCTGGCGTAACTTCCACTTGGCGGTTTGCTTCAGCTGGCGTCAGTTTGTGAGGGACAATGCAATGCGGCAGCTTCTGTAGACCTTGCCGAGGTCCTGAAATTGATGAACTATGGTGGTCTGGGATGTGCCTTGCTCATCTGATTATCTCGGAGTGCTGGTTGTCGGATTTGCCTCTACGGCCTGGTGCACAGCCTCCAAATCCACGGTTTGCGGCCTACCTTACCTTGGCTGATCATCGAGGTTTCTGTCACCTGAGCGAAATTTCTTGAGCTATCTGGTTGCACTGCTGTGGTCCACGGAACCTTTCCCTTTTGCCTGAGTGCATGACAAATCTTTCGTGTTGCTTGAGCAACGTTATCAAACATTATCCGAGTTCAAACTCGTAAAGCAAAAGTTCCCTAATTAGCCGGTTGTGGCTGTTTATCTTTTAGGCATCCCAACCACAGACTGAACGATAACATGAAATGCTGTTCATAGCAACGACTGCCACTTTATATCCCTTTTCACTGACTGCAGTGCGTGATTTGATCTTGTTTAAACACATGACATACCCACCGCAGCATATATGTTTATGCAAATATTGAAGAACTTTCGACTCACCCTCTGTATTAAAGAATTTTTGAATTTTACTCAATTTTTTTCTGAACCAATGTTTTTATAAATGGAACAATTTGAGTGGGTAGGACCATGTAATTTACAAATTTTATTTTTTACCCTTAGTTTGTGGACCACCCTAATATTGTATATATAGTCGGTTGAAGGAATAAACAGAAGTAAATACAATAAACACAAGAATATATCTGAAAATATATAGCTGAAAAAACAAGGCCAATATCTCAGTTGCACAGTATGCAGCATGCTGAAGGAATTAGCGAAAATATGTAATAGTGAAAAACCAACAAGGAGACAGAAGGAATATCAAATATAAATATTCAAAGTACGAACATTTATGAATGGTGAACATTGAAAACATAAATTAGAAAACCAGGCTGCCTTCATCAGAAGAGCATCAACCTGGGAGAGTGGCTTTTCTGGTATCAGTAAACAACTAGGAAAAACCAATTGTCGACTGACCATGATCCTGAAGCCAGTGAAGCCATAATGTAATAAGAAACCTCTCTAAAATTACAAAACTTTGATAAAGTTAAGGAACTATAACTTACCAAATGGCAGAAAAAATCCTACAGCCGGATTGAGTAAGGTTACTAAAACTCGAGAGACTGAAATATGAATGGAAGGAATATGAAATAAGTAACACAGAAATTCATGTAAATGAAAGTTAAACAAATAAGGTGTTATCTAATTGGCTGAAAAAGGTGAGCGTAATAATAGATGTAAGACTTTGCATGTAGATGTTTTTCAGCCACAAGGGACCTGCCATGTGGCGCTTGATATTTCCTGAAATTAAAATTGTAAGGTCCTGTGTTGATATGTAATTTAGAGCTTAGGGAGTTGAATTAAAATGAAAGATTAACTGATTAAAGTAACGTCTGAGAAAGTGAATTGGAATACTATTAGATTTAAATTTATTTACTAGAATGTTGAGGTTCTTGATAATATTTTCAATGTTAGAACATATTTTGACTATTCTGTGAAATTGAAATATAATGATGCTACGGTCTATACCAATGGAGACGTTGGAAGAACAGTGGGTGAAAAACTTGATGTCAAAATTAAAATCCTGTTTCTCATCAAAAAGGTCAATCTGAAAACCCATTTTTTGTTGATCTTGATATATCAAAATTAACAAAAAAATAGGTTATCAGATTTTTTTGTTGATAAAAAATGGGTTTTCAGGTTTTTTGTTGATCTTGATTACAAAAAAAGGGGTTTCGGATTTTTTTGTTGATAAAAAAATGGGTTTGTGTGCTGGAGAAATGCGTTACTTACATAGGATTTGTGTTAAGACACGTTCTGATCATGTGAGGAGTGAAGATGTGTTGCAGTTGTGTAATGTGAAGCAAATTGTTGTTAGCAAGCTAATATGCTTCGGTGGTTTGGCCATGTTGAAAGAATGAGTGATAAGATGCTTACTAAGAAAATATTTTTAGCCCAAGTGGCAGGAACCCAGGCAGCATACTTACATTGGCCCAACGTAAAACACAAAACATTGGCAGAACGTTTGGTTACTATGATGGGCCTCTCTCCATATGCCTTGCTGGCCACTTACCAGCCTCCGGTAGGCCCAGTGTACCAGCCATCAATGATCTAACATAAAGATGGATGTTTTTATAACATTGTGCCAGCATTAAACCAATGTTTCATACAACATAAATCCATCAATATTTCAACACTGAGCCACTTTTACAATATTGAGCCCTCAGTGGAATAACGCTACGCCAACACAGAACACAACGTTATACCATCATTTAGATAACACAGTACCAACATCTTTTACAACATTAAACCATCACTTAGATAACATTGTGCCACTGTTACAATGATGACCCAACATCTTCTTAACATTGAGCCAGTGTATCGTCCAACGTTAAACCATCATTTGGATGACATTGTGCCATCATCTCCTACAACATTGAACCATCACTCACACAATATGCAGCCACTGGTATGATGTTGAGCCATCATTTTTATAACATTGTGCCAACTTAACACACAACACTCAATCATCGCTCTTATAACAGTGAGCCAACTTTTTAATGAAAGAATGGTACACGTCCGGTCTCATCAGTAGTTTTGCATGTTACATTCTTCATTTTTTAAGCTCTATTTTTTTACTTAAAAATGTTACGATGTAGTTTTTTTCTTTTTCATACTGTATCATATGTTCTAGGGTATGAACAAAAGAGCGTGATTGTATAAAAACAGACGAGTCCGAAATTAGCTACGTACAGTTAACAAATTTTTACGTGCATATATGCGCAGCAAGAAATGTTACACATTCTTGTGTAAACAAATGCAGTAAATTGATTTTTTAATGATGCATATGACACTGGCAGAACTAGTGGTGTTGGATTTATAATAAACAAGAAATTGAAGGACAAAGTTGTAGAAGTTGAAAGTTCCTCTGACAGAGCTGCACAACTCGTTATCCAACTCTTGAGAAGATACCAGGCTCAGATTATTCAAACTTATGCACCCACCACAAGTCATCCTGAAGAAGAAATTGAAGAATTTTATGAGGAAATCCGTCATCTAAATAATAAAAGTAAGCAGCACTTAAAGATAATTATGGGAGATTTCAATGCAAAAATAGAGCAACGGCAACAGAATAAAACTTCAGTAGGTAAATTCGGCCACAGCAACAGAAACCAGCGTGGAAATACTCTCGTAGAGTTTGTAGAGGCAGAAGGGTTTTTCATCTTGAACTCCTTTTTCAAGAAAAAGCCACACAGCAAATGGACATGGAGACATCCAAATGGGACAACAAGTGAAATTGATTTTATTATGTGTAACAAAAAATTTGTCATAGAAGACTGCAGTGTGCTAAACAAGTTCAACACAGGTAGTGACCATAGATTAGTGAGATGTAAGATGCACCTCAACACTAAACTCGAACGTAGCAAGCTCATAAGACATACAAAATTTATTGACATAACCAACCTTAAAAAACACCATAATACCTTCAAGTTTGAACTGAAGAACAGATTCTCTGCTTTAGAAGGCCTAACATCCGAAGAAGTGGATATTTCTGAGGTTAACAGAAAAGTAACCAAAGCTCTTATGGAAACAACAACAAAATTAGCTGGGTCTAAGAACAAGTTGCACGTGAACAAATTATGAAGACAAACCTAAATGTTAATGCAAAAAGAAGGGAGATGAGGACAACTAAAGAAGATGTGACTTCCAAAGTGGAATATATAGAGCTATGCAAGACAGTACGAAAAAGTATCACTGAAGACGTAAGGAAATTCAACTGTGAACTAGTAAGAAAAGCAATTGAAAACAACCAAAGCCTAAAGATAGCAAAGGGACATCTCAGTAAGGGAAGAAAACAGATTATGGCACTGAGAAAAGATGATGGGTCTGTAACAAGAAATAGAGGCGAAATTTTGACAAGAGTGAAAGATTTCTACTCCAAATTATATGAAAGGGATGATACATGTACTCCAGACATCATGAAAGGTACCAGTACCAGAGTTCTTCCAGTCATCCCAGCAGAAGTTGCACATGCAATCAAGAACATGAAGCGGGGAAAAGCTCCAGGAGAAGATGGAATTACTGTAGACATCATACAAGAAGCAAGTGGAGAAATCGAAACAATACTCGCCCAAATTTTCACTCGATGCCTTAATGAAGGGAAGATTCCTGAGGATTGGAACAATGCTACAATGATCTTGCTACATAAAAAAGGTGACATTGAGGATCTCAGGAACTACAGACCTATCAGCCTCCTATCAGTGGTTTATAAAATCTTCACTAAAGTTCTTTCACACCGCTTAAAGGTGACACTGGACATGGCTCAACCGAGAGAACAAGCTGGATTCAGGAGTGGCTACAGCACAATAGATCATATCCACGTACTGACAGAACTAATTGAAAGAGCGAGGGAATATGAACTTCCATTGTGCATGGCTTTTACCGATTATGAAAAAGCCTTTGATTCGGTGAAACCATCAGCAGTTACAATGGCTCTGAAATCCTGCAGTATTGAAGATGCATACATTAATATTATTAATAACATCTATGAAAATGCAAGTGCAAAGATTCGGCTGTTTGAAAATACAACACCCATAAAAATTGGAAAAGGAGTGAGAAAAGGTGACACCATATCTCCGAAGCTTTTTAATGCCACATTGGAAAATGTCTTTCAATCACTGAACTGGGAATACAAAGGGATAAAGATTAATGGAGATTATCTAACCCACCTTCGTTTTGCTGATGACATTGTCATTTATGCAACTACCCCATCAGAGCTGCAGAGTATGATCCAGGAACTTGCTGACAAGAGTAAAGAAGTGGGATTAAAAATGAACTTTCAGAAGACAAAAGTGATGTTCAATGCTTTTACAAGAAATGAAGATTTATCGATTGATGGAGAAAAGCTGGAGATAACAGACACATACATTTATCTTGGACAGCAGATATCAAGTGAGGGTCACATTGGTGAAGAAATTAATCGGCGTACAAAACTTGCCTGGAGAGCTTTTGTAAGAAACAGCATAATTTTCAATAGCAATATGCCATTATGTCTTAAAAGAAAAGTGTTTGATCAATGCATCCTTCCAGTGCTTACGTATGGTGCAGAGACGTGGACCTTAACTAAAAGAGACATACAAAGGCTGCAGACAACTCAAAAAAGCATGGAGAGGTGCATGCTTAGTGTAACCAGGAGAGATAAGAAGAGGAACTCGTGGGTCCGAAAAATGACAAGAGTGGAAGACATCATGATCAGAGTTAAATCCCTGAAATGGCAATGGGCTGGACATACTGCCAGAAGAACAGACCATCGATGGACAGCCAAAATTTTAGATTGGATTCCAAGGGACAGGAAAAGACCCAGAAGAAGACCACATGGGAGATGGGCGGATGATATTCAAAAGTATGCGGGAGTGACATGGAGGAGACTGGCACAAGACATACCATTGTGGAGGAAACTTGGGGAGACCTTCGTCCAGCAGTGGATTGATAGTGGTTGACAATGATGATGATGATGATGATGTTGTAGGTGATATTTTGCTATGTAGCATACTGTGAGTATTGAAAATACACTAAAACCATGCTATAGCAAATAAAATTTATAACAATTCCCTGGCTACTTACCATTCATTTGATTGGTCTCTAAACAAACAAAAAAAGCTTCTGGAAATAATTTTCTGCTGGTTATAAGCAAACCTAATTATAACAAAGTATAATTCACATATACACTACAGGTTTGACGTGATGTACTTGTTTAACTCTACTTTCAAGCATTTTAAAGTACTGCAAAAACAAAAAGAAAGCTAAACAAAATAATGGATTTTTGTTCATACAGATTGTAAGAGCCCCCCCCCCCTTAATTCTTTTGCTTCTGAGTCTGAAAATGCCAATGAGTAGTATACAGCAAGTCTAATGAGTAATGCTAAATAAACATGACTAAATAAGACATACTTTAGTGATACAACAATAATAGTGTTAATGGTACAGGTGCTTGTATTGATGCAATGTTTTACAATGCACATTTCTCAGTCAAGTATGTAAGTAAGGTAACATATGCAGTTCATTCATGGAAACTAAAGTAACTTATTACTACTATCTTAGACCAATAGTGTTGTTAACAATTTTTTACCTAAAAGACTTTTTTGCATCAATAACCAAGGAATAATGCACATGATTTGTCATTACAGTGAGATTTATGTATTTAGCTCAAGAACAAGCTGTTCTTAGTGCTGTATTACATAGAAATAAACGTTAGGGCTATGATGAATAGAAATTTGTTGCATTTCTGTTTCATAGGTTTGTCCAATATAAAGAAGTAACACTCCGGAGTACTTTTTTTTTTGTGTGTGTGTGTGTTACACACATCTGTGATGAATACCGTATTAAGGCTTATGCTAAATGAACACCCCGAATTAAACCAAATTAAATACAGACACTAGTTTGATATAATGGCTGTATAGTGACTGTATTTAATTTGATTTTACTCAGGGTGTTCATTTAGCCTAAGGCTTAATATGGTATTCATCACGGATGAGTGTAACAAAAAATAAAATAAAAAAATTACTCCGGAATGTTACTTCTTTATATTAGACAAACATGTGAAACAGAAATGCAACAAATTTCTATTCATAATAGCCCTAAGAGTGAGATTTTTCAAATTCCACATGGACAAATTTAAACTTAAACGTAATAAACAATTGTTGTTTTGTGATAGCCAGATATCTTTAGAACCTGCACAGTGTGAACATGGTCGATAGGTCATAGATAGTTGCTTCTGAACCTTTCCTGTAAGTGTAAACCCTACGAGAATTTGCTGGGTGTAGTGAAACGAAAAATGAGTAGAATCATGTACAAAGTGCATGTCATTCTGTAGATTATTGGGTTGCATATGTTATCTACATTATGAAAAGTAGCCTCTTGGTCAAGTATTGCTGACATTATTGGCAGTCTGCTGTTGCCTTCTTTATAAATTAATGCTTCAAAATGCAGAAAACATATGTAGTTCATTCATGACTACTAAAGTTATCACTGTCTTAGCCCAATAGCATCATACTATTTTCTAACTACTTTTGCATCAGTTATCAAGAAAGCAAAAAAAAATATTTACATGGTTTGTCAATAGCCCTTTTTTTTTCAAATTGCACATACACACATTCTTTAAATTTTATGTTAAACTCTCATTGTATTATGATATCAGAGCAGCTTCAGAACCTGCATTATGTAAGGATAAATTAACATGGTGTAATAACACTAAGAAATAAGAATCATATTCAAAGCAAATGACATTTTGCAGAATGAGGGTCTACCTGTTAACTCTATTGAAAGGCAAACCTGCATGTATCCATACAGTTAAATAAACTTTAACCTATATTTTATCCATATATGAAATCAAATTTTTGAAATTACACTGATAAATACACCACAACAATCACAACTGATAAAATCTGAAAAAACATTTATTTTTGAAATTTTGATTTACATTTATTAAGTTAAAATAATTATTGTTAATATATTTTATAATAAAATACATATCAAAAGTAAAAGCTGCTTGAATATAATATGTTTTCTAAAAGCACAGTATTCATCTATTAATAAGTGTTGTGGTGAGATGGTGGTCAAGAATTACTTGCACTTCTTCTACACCTGCCAGAGTTACTGCTGGATAAAATTGGATTTTCACAACTGAATCTAAAGTGGAAACACAAGAGGGAAAGGAAAAGCATTAACATATAATTCCTTAATGAACAAAATAAAAAATATATATACTTAAATATTGCACATTTAATATAGCAACAGGATACACTAATAAAATAATTACATTAACTCTCCAATGGAGTTTGTGAAATGAGATATCTCATAAATTTTAAAACCCGATAAACAATATGAACAAGAAATTGTTACATCTAAATTTTATTATTTTTACTAGATAGTTCATGTACTTCCTTGGATGAATGAACATTGAAAAAAATTACACACTGTTCCAGAAGAAAATGAAATATAAAATTTTAGAAACACGTTTGCAAACCAATTAGTACAAACTTAGTAACCCAAATATCAGCTATACAAGAAATTTAGCAGAATACTGGGCACATAATTTCCTGAGATCAATTTTGATCAGAAAAATGTGAAAAAGCCACGAAAACAGTAAAGTGCACAGCCTATTTCCTTCAAGGGATCTGAAGCAGCTGAACATGTGCAAATTATACTACAACATTTCTTGACATATTTGTAAGCTACTGATAATCTGTTTACTTTTCACAAGAAATGCAATCATGTAATTTTCCAATTAAAAATTAAGAAATTCGGAGACCCTAATGCTGAACTTGGAAAGCCATCCAATTGAAATTTGTAAAATATGGCTAACAATATGTAACATATTAATACATATTTATAAAGAAGTAAAATATAAAGGTTGCAATGTATGTTAACTCTCAAAATATGTAATATGTATATGCACATAACATGCTCATAATTCAAAATCTGATTTTTCTGATTGTAAAGCAAAAATCTTGCTTTACAAACAGAAAAAAGGTAGATCAATAATGAAACGTGCTGTCACAGTCGGTCCTTGATTCTTTTTTTTTTCTTTTATCAGTAGCAACACTTGCTAGTGGCCTTATGTTTTTACTAGCAAAAGTTTATTAACATTATAAAAAAAAAAAACTTTAACATGTTTCCCTCCACTAGTCAATCATGGCAAATTTTGATTTCACCCTTGTAACTGTCACATTATAATGATGAAAAGATTACAAATATTTAGATATAACTCACCTTTTCATGACCTGACAGATTAATTCTAACAATTTAATTTTAATGCAAATATTTAAAAAACATTTTTTTTATTTAACTTTATTCACAAAATTCAAGAACACTATTCAAAATCTTGGAAGTTATTTTCCGTATGGTTTACGATCTGGGTTTCGGGTCTTTTCATCATACCACTTTAAAACAGCAGGTCTGGTGTCAAACTTGTCTTTGAATGGATTCATTTTCAGAAAGCAGTTGTTCCTTTTGTATGTATTTAAAACCTTCCACGTGCGCAATGCAGTGGAGCTTTACAGTTCACACTAAAACATTCAAAATTTTTCCACTAGCAACTTTTGCTAGAACCACTTTTTATCACTAGCAAAATGCATATTCTTGCTAGCAATTTGCTACTAACTACTGGTCAAAATCAAGCCCTGGTCACAGTAAAAGGAAAACTCTAAATTAGGCAATAAAAGAAATTAAAAAAAATTGACCTTTTAACCAACCTTCCAAAAAGCTAGAGCACTTAAAAAGCTCAAAACGAGTTTAATGCATCTAATTATGGAAAGCAAAAGGCTTAGCCTAAAGAGTTGGCATCTTAACAACAGCAAAAACAGAGATATTATGCCCCCCCCCAAACCCCTAGAAAACATCAGAATATCAGTGTCAAGAGCACAGTAAATTAGTTTTAGTTTAATATGATGATGAAATATATTCCTGCATGCATCTAGCAGAAAAAGATGCTATCTCTATTACAACTAAATGCAAGCATACGCATCTATAAAAAAGAATAATTTTAAGCTATTTGAAATACATAGTTTTTTTTTATGTATAAAAGGCAAAATTTTCAATTATTAAAATCAGATTTTCCAAATTTTGTGAATTAAGTCCTAATACCTGTTCTTGCTAATGCAAGTGGCATTTACACCATCTATGTTAGTACAATGTATATCGAACTGTTAAATTAATGCTAACTGACTGCAAAATGAAAGTTATCTACTAAAAGTTACACAAACCTACAAATAAAAAACTAAACAAAGACTGCACAGCACAGCAAATGCAACTTAAGAATCACCTTTATCTGCATAGGTGAATGAGAAAAAAATGTCCAAGGTAATGATACATCAGAAATATTTTAGATCTGCTTGTTTAAAAAAATTAATGTTTTAACATACAAGCAGTGCATAACATAATAAGAAAACTTACACTGGCTATGGCATTTATACCCAATTACAATTGCTGTATGATATACAGTGAGCAGTTCTGATGCAAAATAAAGTCAAGCACCACACAAATGAAAACTTTCATGTAGTGTGGTTGAAAAATACTCTTTTCATGTATATAACGCAAATTTTCTTCTTTGGTTACAACATTACCACGAATCTAGAAGTTAAATGTTTGCAAGATATTTTAAATTATACTGATATCTATCAGTGTAAATATCAAATGAATTATGTTAGCTCATTACCTTTTACAATGCTTACTGTGATTGACAGAAAACTGCTTAAATGTTATTATTTTTTTTTTATGTTGCTGATTGAATAAATTTTGTTCCCTTCCAAGACACATTTGTAATGATATAAGTCCTTCAATTCTCATATTTATGATGATTTTCAGTTGCAACCTCATAATTTATGACATTTAATTACTCTTAATTGCACAAAAATTAAAGTTTCTGAGAAAAAAGAAATTGAAGCTAAATTTAATAATGCCTCACATTAAATTTAAAAACTATGCACTAAGTAATAAATCATTTTAAAGCCAGCAAAGAGAACATGAGTTACACTTTTGTAATATATGAAACAAAAATTTGCCAAACTTTTGAACATTAAGATTTTGTCACTGTAAATTTTAAAACTATGGTGTAAAAAAACTTGATATACAAGCATCTCTTGTCAGTACTGCAGCAGGAATTTTAGCCCCCCCCCCCGCATCCCAATATATTTAAGACATTACATAAAGAAAATGACACCCATTCCAAAGAAACTGCTGAAGTGTCTCCTTGCTACTAGGTGGCTGTGTCCCAGGTATACGAATCCCTTTGGCACTTACATGTTTGTTTGTCTATGGTTTGTACGTTCTGTCCGCACTGACAATCAGAAATATCTGGTCCTACTTTGCAACTTCCCACCCCGTTACATATCGCTTTCCTCATTTTGTTCTTCGTCTGAATGGCTGGCTCTCAGGGCAACACAAGTATCTTCGTGTAATGCCTCCTCTTGGTACACAGCTTAGTTCCAAGTGCAAAATTAAAAAAGAAAAGAAAAATGAAGGCGATTTGTATTCAAGCAAAGCTGTTACTTTCAGGTTAAGATTGAGAAAAAATATTTAAAATGTTTAATGAAAAAGCCCTACAAATGGGGGGGGGGGGCTCTGCTATGCAACTGTCTCTTGTGTGCGCCAACAAAATTGCAGAGTTTCAGGAAAATCTAAGAGGGTCAGATTCAAAATGATACTTTTTTCTTTAATGTTGATTTAACTAATCATCAGTTTCACTTGCATTTAACATAATGATCAATTTCACTCCCACACGAAAAAACTGATTTTTAAATGCTATTTAAAAAATGTAATTACTGATATTTCTTAACTATGATATTTGCACAAGCTAAAAATAAAATGGCATAGAACTGCCCAAAAGGTCAGGTTGGTGAGGCAAAACCAACATCACTAATGGAAAAAAAAATTAAAAAAAGATTAACAAAATAAAAATTAGTGCTGATTAACAAAATAAAAATTAATGCTGACTACCAATAAACTAATTAAAATGGAAAAAAAAATCATAAAAGTGAGAAAGAAATGCTGGTAACCAACAAACATTCTCCTATTTCCTTTCATTGCAAGATTTCTTGTCTCTTATTATAATAAGATTCCTTTACAACTAGTAATTAATTGTGCACTGTCAATACCCCCTCCCTTGTTTTAGATACATATCCTTTAGTCTGTGACCAGATAGTTTACAATGCAACACCTGTTGTTAAGGAAACCTCTGTTCCACTGACACGCTTGCCCAGAGGTAAACAAAACCTCAAAATTTTCAAGCACCACCACATTTTTTTCAGGAGATACAAAGAAAAAACCATTTTCTATCTAAGTACATACAGAACTGTGACTATCAGCTCTCAAAACTTATGCATTGTTTCTTAGAAATTCATTATTTCAGTGTGAAATCCACAACTAAAAATATGGAACATATTATACATTTGTATTAATGGTTGTATTTCAAAATAGGTTTTTGCTTCAGAAATTTCAGCTTTACCAGATATCTGGTGCGTGCATTCAATAAAAAACGCTCATGAATAAATACATTTATAAGCACCCCAATGCAAAATCAATGCCATGGCTACAAGCATTTCTTATGCTAGCTCTGTAAGCACACATATATGTATCTGTTTTAGGCTGCACTGTGAAACTTTAACTTGAATTACTACTGCTAATATTTCTGTAGAACACATAACTCTTGTGGCAGCAGAGCCAAAAATTGATATTAGCATTTTTATTATTCGGATTTTATTGTAAGTAATCTAAAAAAATCACAAATAGTAAAAATATGTATAGTGTACTTGTTGCTTTATTAAGAAGTTGAAAGCTTCATAATATAAATCCAAATTTTGAAAAAGATATTAGATCTGTTGTGCCTCAGACCCCTTGACCACCGGGCGGCACACATGCCCAAAGCATCCTTTCATTGTTTTTTTTTATAGAAGAAATACTTAACAAATATCTGCACTACTAGTCCTGTCACCCCACTGAATCCATTTTTTTTTATTTGTTCTTGTCTCTCAATCAGTCAGGTTATCAGGTTAATAAAACCCCACACTTTGCATCCCCCCTCCATAACTGTGCAAATGAATCGGCTCAAGAGCAACATCATCATACTATGAGGTGCGTTCAATAAGTAATGATGCAATCCATGTGTGTTGCCCAGCAACCAGTCAGACAGCAATGATTCTTTGTGTCACTGGCATCATTTTACTGAATAATAGAACTCCGTACATCTATTTGTTCATATTTAATTACATTTAAAATTGATTATTATTTTCAACTGTGTCAGTGGGTGTCAAACAACAATCAGTTAGTTTTTAACTCATGAAAATGTACCTCCCAAAAAAATGCAGACTAGATTAATGGCAGTTTATGGTTCTGGAACTTTGGCATAAGCACTGTTTGTCGCTGGGAAAGAAAATCAAAGGACAGTTGATAAATGTTGGCTGTAAAGGATCAGCCATGAAGTAGGAGGCCCATAATCGCAACTGGCAATTTGAATAGGCAAAAGGTCAATGGGCTCATCAGGGAAAATTTATGAATAACTCAGATAATCATAGCATTTACGCTGAACATTAGTAGGTAACATCAATGACATCAATAGCGTTTTAGGATACAATGCTCATTCGATACTGCCTGGGCTAACGACTGACATGAAAAAAATCAAGACGAAACTTGCCAAAGGTTGCTTGCTCGCTATGAAAAATATGGAAGTGATTTTCTTCATATCATTGTGACTGGTGGTGACAGTTGGTTTCACCATTATGACACAGAATTGAAAAATCAACGGCTGGAATACCGACATCCATCTTCTCCAACGAAAAGTTCAAAATTCAAATTTCTGCAGGTAAGTGCATGCTCACTGTGTTCTTGGACTGCAGAGGCATTATTCGTCAGGAGTACGTGGACAAAGGTGCGATTACCAACTCTGAGGGCTATGTGCATACCTTAAAAACAGTTAAAACAAAGAATAAACCATGTATGGAAGGGGGGGGGGCTGCCAATGATTCTGCAAAATGACAACCACACACCAATGCTTTCATTTCAGGGGCTATACAGAAAATTGGGTTTCAAGTTTTTGAACACCCTACATATAGCCCATATTTGGGGCTGCCCAACTTCTGGTTGTTTTCTGCTCTCAAGAGATATCTGAAAGGAACTCAGTTCACCTGTGTCAAAGATGTTCAAGCTGCTATGAGGAAATGGTTCTGAGAACCTGAAGATTTTTACAGAGACGGGTTTAAAAACTTATTAAACGTTTGTGTATCTATGTTGAGCATGAGGGGAATTATGTAGAAAAATAAAATATCTGAATTAAAGTAGAAATTCTGAACTTTGTTCTTCTTTTGTTTCAATTTGATTTTTTGCCACTGGGATTGCATATAAATATGGAGGCATTACTTTCTAAACACCCTCAGTACATGCATTCTGTTCAGTACAGTATGTGAAGCTTTCTGTTTACATATCTGAAGCTTTATTGGTTCAGTTAAATTGTGCTCCTGAAATATTATAGTATCTGAAACTTTGCTTATTTTGATTCCCTATAATTTTATCACATACACCACACGGAAATAGCTGGATCCACTATTTCTTTTTTTTTTTCATAAGAAATTCAAAATTGGCTCTAGAAAAAACATTTGCTACGTTATTTTCCTAGAGAACTATAGGGTCATTACTATCATTGTCTAAGGAATGTGCATATTTCAATTCATATAACTTACACTGTTGTGAAATACAGTAATTATTCTACTGAACTCACGAGCAGAAACATTGCTCATCTTGATCACTGTACTTTTCTAACAGTTTTTGAAACAGAAAAATAATCATGAATAATATTAGCTCAGTTAGAGAGAGAGAGAGCTGAATAAATTTTAAATATGTCAAAAACCATAAAGCACTTACACATTATGAAATGGTAGAATCATAATAGATTTTGAAACAGAAAAACAATAATTAATAAAGTACTTACACATCATGCAGCAGGAAATGGCTTGGCTCCATGAAGGCATCCACCCTTAATAATGAGTATATTTGGTACTACAACAATGCCAAGCTGATTACCATATCACTCCTATTCTTTAGCAACAGAACAGATTGCCAGAGTAGAACAAGACAAAAAGTATTGTTATAGTATATGCAAAAATAAAAGTATTTTCATTTAAGTAAATTTTGCATAATTATGTGGTGTCATAAGAGTTAATATAGAAATTAAATTAAGTGTACATATAAAACAGAAGAAAAATTAGCCACTTTCAGGTTTCAGATACACATTATGTTACTGTATGTTTTTGGTTTTGCATCAGGTTTTGTTACTACCACATAACTCTGAGAGTTATAAACAGTTTTCCTTGGCTACTTTTGGGCCAAGGAAAACTGTTTATAATTTTGCTACTTTTGAGAGACAAGCCTGAGCCCAGCTCATACAATTAGCAACTGATCAGTGTCTGTGACTGCTTGCTCAGTGGTGCAGCATGAAATGTTTTTCCTGAAACAGATTATTTCATAGATGCTTCTTTTAATTGCATTAGTGAAAAATACATAACAACAATCAAGTATTCTATGATGGGAACAAGTGGATATAATTTTAGAGCTTTCAAACTCTTAAGTCTGAACAAGTGTAAGGAAAGAAAATGTGCTTTACATTTTATACATAGCTTATTTCAGCACAGCTTTTTGTAGCATTTTAATATAGCAAGTCTCTCACTATTATTCCATTTCTTGCCTTCATTTGCACAATATAAGAAAATGGCATATGTATTCACCAGTAACTAGATGTTACAAACAGATTGTTACAATTTGATGCACATAGAGACAAATGCCATTAAAATGATTTTGAAATTGAGCTTCTTTTGTATTCACATTGTAGTCATTAAATGCAGTCAGGTTCTATTAATTAATGTACAGATCTTTTCATATGCTCTGTGGAACCTCAATTGCTATGAAAAGATGAAGAACAACTTGATTCACTATAGTTGCATAAGTGAGAGAATTCTCTGGATTTGTTTGAAAGTGAAACTTCAGAGAATTGTAATTGTTGTAGTGTATACTCCTTGTGACTCGGAACCTTCTGATAAGAAAGAAGATTTCTGGAATGAGCTAAAAGCTGTTTTGAGCCAGTTTGGTGCTGAAGAAAAAGTTATAATAGCAGGGGATTTCAATGCTAGAGTAGGTGTGCAGAATGCAATTTCTGACAATGTTCTGGGTAAGTTTAATGATCCTTGTGTGAATGATAATGATGAAAGATTAATTGAACTCTGCATTGAGAATGATTTGTGTGTATCTAATACATTTTTCAACCACAAGCATATACACACATATACTTGGGAAAATTGTACTCTTGGTCAAAAGAGTGTGATAGATTTTGTTGTTTATGATCAGCGTTTGAAACAGTTGTTGACACCCGTGTGATGAGAGGTGCGGATGTTGGTTCTGATCATTACTTGGTAGTGTCACAAATGAAACTTAATGTTGGTTGGAGGAAAAGGAATAGGAAGAGACCCAGGATAGAAAGAATAAAGGTTGATAGGCTCCTTGAAAATCATCAGCGGTATTCTGACTTACTCAGAGAACGACTGAAGGATCTGAAATCTTGTGAGAGAGATGTAGAAAAGAAGTGGGAATGTTTTAAGAACTGTGTTGTTACTGCTGCTAAAGAGGTCTGTGGCACCACAATAGTGGGTAACAATAGAGGTGATGCTTGGTGGAATAGTGAGATTGATGAGGCAGTAAAGAAAAAGAAGGAAGCCTATTTGGGGATGTTGCAAGGTAGAGTCTCTGTGGATGAATATCGCTGTAAGAAGCATGAAACTGCTAAGCTGGTTCGCCACAGTAAGGCAAAAGATAAGAAAGAGAAAGTGGAAAGGCATGAACTGGCTTTTTGAAAAGATAGAAAGTCCTTCTGGAAGTACATGAGACTCAGGAAAAATAGTGGAAACAAAGTTGTAAGTTGTGTGAAGAATGAGATTGGGGAAATGATATGGGAGCCCAATGAGTTAAGTGACAGATGGGGCGAATACTTCTGTGAGTTATTAGATCAGGAGAGCAAAAATGATTCTGAGACAGATGCAGATGATGTCACAATGAGGGATGAAAGCACAGGAGGGATCTCAAGAAAAGAAGTGTGTAAAGCTCTAAAATCTCTTCAGAATGGTAAGGCTCCAGGAGTTGATGGCATAACTGCAGAGATGTTGAAGTATGGTGGTGACTCTATAATTGACTGGTTAACTGAAATTTGCCAGTTGTACTGGGAGTTAGGAATGGTCCCTCGGGATTGGAAGGGTGTTATCATTGCTCCCTTGTATAAGGGAAAGGTGATCAGACTGAATGCAAGAACTATCGTGGTATTAGCCTACTGAGTGTGCCAGGGAAAGTGTTTGGTAAGGTTGTTATTGAAAAAGTATGGGGTCTTACGTCATTCAAAGTGTGGGATGTTCAGAGTGGTTTTATGCCTGGTAAAGGCTGCACTAACCAGATTTTTGCATTACGCACGATGATTGAAAAGTATCTGGCTGTTGGGAAGAAAGTTTTTACTGCCTTCATAGATTTAGAGAAAGCTTACGACCGAGTGAATAAGACACTTTTGTGGAAGGTATTGAATGAATATGGTGTTACTGGGAATCTACTTAATAGTGTAAAAGCCATGTATGCTGGTAGTATAGCTTGTGTACGAGTGAATGGTGTTTTATCAAAATGGTTTTCCATTGGTGCAGGAGTTAGACAAGGTTGTGTAATGTCACCGTGACTGTTTAATATATTTATGGACGCATGCATGCGTGAGGCCAAAATAGATAATAGTGGTTTATGTCTTGGTGATATCCGTGTGTGCAGATTGCTGTATGCTGATGACACTGTCCTGTTGGCAGAGAGCAAAAGTGAGTTGCAGAGTATGTTGACTCGGATGCACGAAGTTTGCATGAAATTCAAACTGAGTATAAATAAGGGAAAAACCAAAGTTATGGTGTTTGAGAGAGGATTGGGTAGCACTGAATGTAATGTAAGTATAAATGGCACTGTGATTGACCAGGTGAGTGAGTTTGTGTATTTAGGAAGCATGTTTGACAGAGAGAACAAGTTGGATGGTGAAATCAGTAGGCAAGGTTTTCACAGGAATGATGGGTCCTCTAGAGAGTCCTGCATGACTGTGTATGAAACAGTAATTGTTCCTACTCTGATGTATGGCAGTGAAACCTGGGTACTGCAGAAGAAACATAGGAGTCGTTTGTGTGCTGGGGAATGCGTTACTTACGTGGGGTTTGTGGCAAGACACGATCTGATTTTGTGAGGAATGAAGATGTATTGCCGTTGTGTGATGTAAAGCAAAATGTTGTTAGCAAGGTGGAGACCAATATGCTTTGGTGGTTTGGCCATGTTGAAAGAATGAGTGATGAATTGCTTACTAAGAAAATATTTTCAGCCCAAGTGGCAGGAAGGAAAGGCAGAGGAAGGCCAAGGAAAACATGGGTGGATCAGATTCAGGAGTGTCTGCATGAGAAAAAGATTATGAGTATGAAGTATAAAAGATCTTGTGTACGGCGTGTAATGGATATCAGTGAAGCACGAGTTGTATGTCAAGATCGCTGTAAATGGCGAAGTTTGATACGACAACAATAAATAAAAATATCTGGAAGTTTGTATTTCTTTTTGGAGCTAACCTCTGAATCTCAGAGAACAGCTTAGTGATAGTAAGTAAAGTAAAGTGAAAAAGGCGTTTTATATCTTTTTCCCGTCGTATATCCAACCTTTTAAAAATATTTCCCATTGTATTTTTTCCAGTAATTTCAAAATTATTCTTCTCATCTGATGTTATTTGAAAATATGTATTATAACATTCACGGTGTAATCTATATATTAAACTTCTTTTAGTTTTATTTCAAGTCTTAAGTCTTTTTATGCCACAGTTGTATAGTATTTTTGTGTCAAGTCTATTCACAGGATTATTTCTTACACGCAAATATTAGGTATGACCTGCGTATCTCTATAGTTCAGCAAAAAATTTAGATGACTTTCTTCTTGCTGTACTTTTGTTCTTACTTTTTCAAAAGCTTTGTATTTTGATTGTAAACTTTCTTTATCAATGTACAGCATGGTGACCAGTCTCAAGGTGTCTAACAACATAAGGAAAGACGATAGACAGTAATGTTTCAGTTAGAAAATATATACAGTAAAATGCTTTTATATTAATAAGGCAGGGAAAAAACATGCACTAAAAATTGTTAAGTTTCATGCAAACATGCATGTTCTTCATTGTCATGAACTTTTTGCGTACTATCGCCTCTGCTGCTCTATGTCCTGTTCATCATACCTAAACAAAATTAAAAAAAAAAAAACATTGTAAAATCAAAATGCTTACCCATTCTAATGTTGTTCATTGTCCGTTGAATAAAAAAATTTCGTTTTTGGTGGGTGAGGGGCACAATGGAAAATGGCTGGTCAAGTAAAGTCACTTTACATCCGTTAAAAAATGTCAAAGTTTGTTGAAAACATATCTCATTGTAACAAAGTTTTTGAAGTGAGACGTTTTTGTATGAATACTGTACATTATGACCAATGGAAATCTTTGCAATAATGAAGCATAAAAAGAAAACACAATGGAAGATAGTTGGTCAAGTAAAATTACAATATACCAGTTAAAAATGGCAAAGTCTGTTGAAAAACGTGTCTCATTGTAATAAAGTTCTCAAAATGGAAAGTTTTAGTAATGAATACTGTGCATCATGACTAATGGAAATCTCAACTATAATGAAGTATAAAAAGCATTAATGTTAAAAAGACTGGAAGTTACCACACTAATGAGGTATAAAAACACAGATGTTAAAACAAATGAAATGGCCTACCAAAACGAATACAACACGATACTTTACCCCCCCCCAAAAAAAAAAAAAAAAAACGATATTCAGACGAGGGCATAGAAGCAGCAATTTTTTTTTTTTTTTTTATAGGTATGACGAGCAGGACATAGAGTGGCAGAGGCAATAATATGCAAAAAGTTCATGACAATGAAGAACATGCACATGCATGTTTGCACAAAACTTAACCTTAGTATTCCATACACCAATTTTACACATACTCTGCTGAGTTTCTTGTTCACCACATATTACAGACAGATTGTTTCCAAGGTAGATGATCCCTGTCAAGTGTAGTAGGCCTATAATATCCCAAACTTGAGTCTTTAGTATCTAATTGTGAGTCTTGAAAATCATACAAATGCATCAACGTGGGGATCAGCCCACAGACAGCTATTCCATTTGGTCATTCCACATAAGGATTCTGTAACAAAATCCAGTGAGTTAGTGTCTTGTAGCTAATATCACCAGATTATGATACAACCCATGCAGTCCTGAACTAAGCTGAAGGGAAAACTTCAGATTATGATACAACCCATGCCTCCTTCAGATTATGATACAACCCATACAGTACAGTCCTGAACTAAGTTGAAGGGAAATATAAACAGAGCTGAGACAACTTCCATAGTTATTTGTGACCAACCTTTATATTGTATATAAATGCAATAAGAAATTGTTGTGAGTGCAGGTGAAGTTTCAAATGTCAGAAATCATAATTAAACTTGGGGAGCTTTGGCCTGTTAATGTGATTATTGGGTGCCACAGAGTTCATAACGAAAGCAAGTGGTTTAAGAGAATTGTGGATAACAGTACATGCATTACTGTCAGTGGAGAAAATTATGATAGCCCTTGCTGTTGCACTATCTATCAGTGTTGCTGGGTCATTATGGGCATCTGGGGCTAAGCCCTGCATGAAAATAAGGAAAACAAAATGTTTTTCTTTTTAATTGAAAAAACTCTGAAGGAAAATCTGTATTGGTACCAGTTCCCAAATTTTCTTAATGCAAATGTGAGCCACTACAATATTTGAATAACTGGGTAACACATTGCAGCCTCCTGTGTCTGTTCACTAGAGAGCAATGAATACCACAGGGTAGTAGAGGAGAGCAGGCGACACCTGTCAACTTGTTGCCAGGGTGAAGCTTCGGAGAACAGTAATGAATGAGCAGATGCACCCCAAACTGTGCATGCGTAAAGCTGCCTTTCGGGAATGGGTTGCCGTTCCGTTTAATAGTAGCAAAGTAGCAATTTTACTTTCACATCATCGGGCAGTGAGCGGCTGATTTTCCTTTGTGGAGTTAAGCGAGTTGTAAGGTTCACTCGTGAAAGTAAAATGAACAAAGGGACTTTTTAATGGAACACCCTTTTAGTTTATTAAGGGATGAAGAAAAAAACATTAAAGACTTGTGCCCATGTCTACCAAATATCTGCTTGGTACAAAAACAAAACTATCAGTCCAAAACTTTTAATGTTGAGTTGTAGCATGATATCCTGGTTAACTGGAATGAAAGTGAACATACTTTGTTATGTTTCTACCATTTAGTACTGTTTTGTTTCTACTGTTGTTTTTTTATGTTATGTCATCATCATCATTGTCAACCATTATCAATCCACTGCTGGACGAAGGTCTCTCCAAGTTTCCTCCACAATGGTCTGTCTTGTGCCAGTCTCCTCCATGTCACCCCTGCATACTTTCGAATTTCATCCACCCATCTTCCATGTGGTCTTCTTCTGGGTCTTTTCCTGTCCCTTGGAATCCAATCTAAAATTTTGGCTGTCCATCGATGATCTGTCCTTCTGCCAGTATGTCCAGCCCATTGCCATTTCAGGGATTTAACTCTGATCATGATGTTTTCCACTCTTGTCATTTTTCGGATCCACGAGTTCCTCTTCTTATCTCTCCTGGTTACACCAAGCATGCACCTCTCCATGCTTTTTTGAGTTGTCTGCAGCCTTTGTATGTCTCTTTTAGTTAAGGTCCACGTCTCTGCATCATACGTAAACACTGGAAGGATGCATTGATCAAACACTTTTCTTTTAACACATAATGGCATATTGCTCTTGGAAATTATGCTGTTTCTTCCAAAAGCTCTCCAGGCAAGTTTTGTACGCCTATTAATTTCTTCATCAATGTGACCCTCACTTATCTGCTGTCCAAGATAAACGTACGTGCCTGTTATCTCCAGCTTTTCTTGATCAATCGATTAAGCTTCATTTCTTGTAAAAGCATTGAACATCACTTTTGTCTTCTAAAAGTTCATTTTTAATCCCACTTCTTTACTCTTGTCAGCAAGTTCCTGGATCATACTCTGCAGCTCTGATGGGGTAGTTGCAAAACTGACTACGTCATCAGCAAAACGAAGGTGGGTTAGATAATCTCCATTAATCTTTATCCCCTTGTTTTCCCAGCTCAGCGACTGAAAGACACCCTCCAATGTGGCATTAAACAGCTTCGGAGATATGGTGTCACCTTGTCTCACTCCCTTTCCAATTTTTATGGGTGTTGTATTTTCAAACAGCCGAATCTTTGCACTTGCATTTTCATAGATGTTATTAATAATATTAATGTATGCATCTTCAATGCCGCAGGATTTCAGAGCCATTCTAACTGCTGATGGTTTCACCGAATCAAAGGCTTTTTCATAATCGATAAAAGCCATGCACAATGAAGTTCATATTCCCTCGCTCTTTCAATTAGTTCTCTCAGTACGTGGATATGATCTATTGTGCTGTAGCCACTCCTGAATCCAGCTTGTTCTCTCGGTTGAGCCACGTCCAGTGTTACCTTCAAGCGGTGTGAAAGAACTTTAGTGAAGATTTTATAAACCACTGATAGGAGGCTGATAGGTCTGTAGTTCCTGAGATCCTCAATGTCCCCTTTTTTATGTAGCAGGATCATTGTAGCCGTGTTCCAATCCTCAGGAATCTTCCCTTCATTAAGGCATCGAGTGAAAATTTGGGCGAGTATTGTTTCGATTTCTCCACTTGCTTCTTGTATGATGTCTACAGTAACTCCATCTTCTCCTGGAGCTTTCCCCGCTTCATGTTCTTGATTGCATGTGCAACTTCTGCTGGAAGGACTGGAGGAACTCTGGTTCTGGTACCTTTCATGATGTCTGGAGTGCATGTATCATCCCTTTCATATAATTTGGAGTAGAAATCTTTCACTCTTGTCAAAAATTTCGCCTCTATTTCTTGTTACAGAACCATCTTCTTTTCTCAGTGCCATAATCTGTTTTCTTCCCTTACTGAGATGTCCCTTTGCTATCTTTAGGCTTTGGTTGTTTTCAATTGCTTTCCTCACTAGTTCACAGTTGAATTTTCTTATGTCTTCAGTGATAATTTTTCTTACTGTCTTGCATAGCTCTATGTATTCCACTTTGGAAGTCACATCTTCTTTAGTTGTCCTCATCTCTCTTCTTTTTGCATCAACATTTTGGTTTTTCCTGATAATTTGTTCACATGCAACTTGTTCTTAGACCCAGCTAATTTTGTTGCTGTTTCCATAAGAGCTTTGGTTACTTTTCTGTTAACTTCAGAAATATCCACTTTTTTCTTCTAAAGCAGAGAACCTGTTCTTCAGTTCCAACTTGAAGGTATTATGGTGTTTTTTAAGGTTGGTTATGTCAATACATTTTGTTTGTCTTATGAGCTTGCCATGTTCAAGTTTAGTGTTGAGGTGCATCTTACATCTCACCAATCTATGGTCACTACCTGTGTTGAACTTGTTTAGCACACTGCAGTCTTCTATGATGAATTTTTTGTTACACATAATAAAATCAATTTCACTTGTCGTCCCATTTGGATGTCTCTATGTCCATTTCCTGTGTGGCTTTTTCTTGAAGGAGTTCAAGATGAAAAACCCTTCTGCCTCTGCAAACTCAACGAGAGTATTTCCACACTGGTTTCTGTTGCCGTGACCGAATTTACCTGCTGAAGTTTCATTCTGTTGCCATTGCCCTATTTTTGCATTGAAATCTCCCATAATTATTTTCAAGTGCTGCTTATCTTTATTATTTAAATGACGAATTTCCTCATAACATTCTTCAATTTCTTCTTCAGGATGACTTGTGGTGGGTGCATAAGTTTGAATAATCTGAGCCTGGTATCTTTTCGAGAGTTAGATAACGATGACGATTATGGGCAAAACATGTAACAATATTAACAAATAAAGGTAACTTGATCACGCTAGTTACGTTAACTGAAACTTTTACAAAAAGTTCGTAAGTTGGAAGTAGAAGAGATGTCCACTTTTCAGTTCAATGAGATCTTCTCCTTTTCTCCTTACCTCACTTAGCCCAAACGATGTCCCACTTGATCCTTTGTAGTTCCTCTTCCAATTCAAGAAGCCTTGAATCAGAAGATACGGAGCGTCCGTTATACGTTGCCAAAGTCAGCATCAGATGGCAGCCTAGTCCGGTCCTCCGGGGATTCTTAGCACCCTCTGCCTTCATGTCGCACTGGCCGCTGCCTTGGCCAGGTATATTCCAGCTGCCGGAGACTGAGGGCCAAGATTTAAGTTGTGGAATCATTTTGGAGGGGTTTGGTCATAACTCACTATGCTGGCCAAGCAGGTTGGTGAGTGTGGGATAGCATTTCCTCTAATCCCGATGGTATAGTTATACTGCTATTGGCGGTCGTCAGAGCCCCTTTAGTGGGAACAGGATGCACCACGAGAAGGCAAGGTTGACATTTGTCAAGGAGAGGCTGTGATGTTATGCATCACCTGACATTCACCTGACCTTATGTAGCACTACATATATATTGTTATGAAAATTAAGAGCTGAGGTTGTATTTTTGGGGCGATGTTTGTAAAAATGCTTAGGAACCGCAAGAAATCATATCCATTGAACGAAGTCCCTATTTTTCGTCTCTTGACCCAGACAAAAATGTGTCTGGAATTCGATCTGAGCGTCAGTGGCAGCACATGATGCTACCAGACAGTAATAAAATAAAGTCTCGAGAGGTTTGTTATTGACGAGCATGAGAGAAGGGGGCACAGAGTAATAGACGCATTAGTTAGTTGCGTGGCCAGCGTCGAACCAAAACAACGTGAGGAAATCGGGGATAGGCTCCCTAAGAGAACCGCAACTCTAAAGCCAGGGCCCTATGAAGATAAAAAGCTCCCAGCAATTAACTGGGGCCTGCGCAGAATTAGCCTAAAAGAAAATGGGATCCGGAACAAGAAATTGATAGGCCCTGAGAACCTCAGCTCTAGTCTACTGCATTTCGAGAAGCTACAGCTAACCTACAATTTCAACCCAAGCAACGGGAAGTAAAGAGAGCCTTTCCTAATAGCAATAGCTACTGCTGGCTGTCCAAAAGAGGAGATTATGTGGCCCACCACTGATCCAAGCTAGCCGGGAAGCCAAGGTAGCTGAGGGAACTTCGTGGAGGGCGAAATTAGTGTGTGTGTGTGTGTGTGTGTGTGTGTGTGTGTGTGCGTGTGCGTGCGTGCGTTTGCATCCGAAGGCAAAATAACACTCAAAACACAGGTGAAATCCTTTGGAGCAGCGGACCACGTGATCATTGCATCGTGTGGATTAAAAGCCTCGGCCACTGTAAGTACATTTTTATGTCTGATTTTTATGTATGTGAAAGGTGCAGCCTCAAGTCAAACATCAGAACTGTACTGATGCGAACTGAGGTAATGCTCATGCTATCCACTTAGAAACTCTTGTCGCTAGAGGGTCTCGCAGCAAGCCCTGCTGTTTTAAGTGACCCTAGCGAAGCTTGACGATTATGGGCAAAACACGTAACAATATTAACAAAGAAAGGTAACTTGATCACGCTAGTTACGTTAACTAAAACTTTACAAAAGTTCGTAAGTTGGAAGCTTTCGACCTTATCTTAGGTCTTCATCACGCCAATGGAGGACTAAAATTGTTGTCAGATTCTACATTTGAATTTTTCCTATTTTTGTTGCCAAAACTTAGAATTGATCTCCAGATCAACGGAATGTAGAGAGGAGATTCGGAGTTGCAAGTCATTGAGTTGAAAATAATTTCTATGCTTTCACGGTAACGGAGGGCAAACGATTGTCAAACGGCAATTCGTTTTGCTTCGCTCCAGTGGGGAACTGCAGATGTGTCTTCCATTGTCAAAATAGACAAGGCAGTGTTGGGATTGCCTTTCGAAACATCTTTTCTGTGTTCTAAAATTTATGGCTAATGCTCCTGTATGTGCTTCCAATGTATAAGTTATCCCCAGTAGAAGAAGAGATAGGAATGCAGTAAACTCCTGGGAGGTTCAGGCTTCAACTTTGTCCCTATCCTTTGTAGAAGTTTCAAGATGTTTGGGGTAGATTTAATGGCAAGATGGTAACCAAAACTTCTAAAAAGGATCTGTAACTTATAAGCATAGGAAGGATGGTAAGGAACAGAACCACAGAATTTCAGGTCTTCTTTCTGTGAGGAAGGAGGCATTCGATTTTCGAATGGTTTTCATATTTCTTTATGAGGGAGTTAACTGTAACAGCAGGGAAACCATGAGAGAGGGCTATTGTAGAAATTTTGGAGAGTTCTTCTTGAAGAGAGAGTTGGTTGTTGCAAATGATATGAGCTCTGTGGATGTAGGACTTCAATGCTGCAAGCTTGTAGAGATGCAGGGTGCAAGATTTGTAGGGAATGATGTTAGTGGCTGCAGAAGGTTTTCGATAGACGGAACGAGTAATGGAGAGATCAGCGTTTCTGCAGATAGACTATATCTAAGGAAGTAAATCACAAAATTGATTTCCTGGATGTATCTATCTGCAGAAACGCTGATCTCTCCATTACTCGTTCCGTCTATCGAAAACCTTCTGCAGCCACTAACATCATTCCCTACAAATCTTGCACCCTGCATCTCTACAAGCTTGCAGCATTGAAGTCCTACATCCACAGAGCTCATATCATTTGCAACAACCAACTCTCTCTTCAAGAAGAACTCTCCAAAATTTCTACAATAGCCCTCTCTCATGGTTTCCCTGCTGTTACAGTTAACTCCCTCATAAAGAAATATGAAAACCATTCGAAAATCGAATGCCTCCTTCCTCACAAGAAAGAAGACCTGAAATTCTGTGGTTCTGTTCCTTACCATCCTTCCTATGCTTATAAGTTACAGATCCTTTTAGAAGTTTTGGTTACCATCTTGCCATTAAATCTACCCCAAACATCTTGAAACTTCTACAAAGGGATAGGGACAAAGTTGAAAGCCTGAACCTCCCAGGAGTTTACTGCATTCCTATCTCTTCTTCTACTGGGGATAACTTATACATTGGAAGCACATACAGGAGCATTAGCCATAGAATTTTAGAACACAGAAAAGATGTTTCGAAAGGCAATCCCAACACTGCCTTGTCTATTTTGACAATGGAAGACACATCTGCAGTTCCCCACTGGAACGAAGCAAAACGAATTGCTTCGTTTGACAATCGTTTTGCCCTCCGTTACCGTGAAAGCATAGAAATTATTTTCAACTCAATGACTTGCAACTCCGAATCTCCTCTCTACATTCCGTTGATCTGGAGATCAATTCTAAGTTTTGGCAACAAAAATAGGAAAAATTCAAATGTAGAATCTGGCAACAATTTTAGTCCTCCATTGGCGTGATGAAGACCTAAGATAAGGTCGAAAGCTTCCAACTTACGAACTTTTGTAAAAGTTTTAGTTAACGTAACTAGCGTGATCAAGTTACCTTTCTTTCTTTCCTAGCGAAGCTTAACAAATATTGCTCTGCATGTGTAACTTGAATCTAATAATTAAAAAGTGTCTGTTACCTACTGCGTGTCTGACTTTTTACAGTGCATGGACTCTGATTGCTTAAGTACCTACGGATTCAGCGTTTGAATCTGTGCTCTAGAAGTTCATCTAGTGGTCTGGGGCCCATTACAATGTAAATAAAATTTCTACTTCATTCTACATGGTCAAATATGATTTCAGCAGGTGGCACTTGGAAACCTCACAATCCACTGAAATTATATTTCACAGTACGGAATAAGGTTTGGAGCAATTTTTAAAATATTTAGCCCCGGATAAATTTTAGGTCACCTTATGCCACTGCTATCTATCAAAGCTTATTTTGTACTGTGCCTCTAAAAGTTTTTAGAGTTTGTAACAATTAGGATAAGAGTGTGGCATAAACCTGGAATTTCCTTCCAAGAAATAAATCATCTTAAATGAGAAGAGGGTAATGTACACATCTAAAAAACTTGCAGGTATCTTTCTGTGTACCCCCCCCCCCCCATCGAAATGCATGTAATTAAGAAGTGGTGAGCCCATCATGACAGGCAAAGTGTGGAGAAAACTTGTATTCTGAAGAACATGTATGTCAGTGAATAGCATTTTATTGTATTTGTCCACAGAAAAAGTCTTCTTTCTGTTTAAGTTAAACCTGAAGTACACTTAGGTAAACTATAATAAAAAATAATGAGTTTGACATTATCTGAAAACATACTTTCTGTAAGTTTTTTTAGGTTAGCCACAACAGAGTACTCTCCTACATTTTGACTTATGTTAAGTATGTTCTTTGGTTTGAGTCGACCATCCGCTCAGTAACGACACCGTAATTTATATATTAAAACTAAGTGAGTAAAAACACTGTAACACTTGAACTTTCCGTAATAATTAAGAACTTTAAGCTAAAACAATAATTAATTTAAAAGAGTTTGCAATCCAATTTGCTAAAGGCTGCATTATTAACTAATGGAATGGTAGAAAACTTAAAACTGGTATACAGTGCTGCTGTGAGCACTTTTTGAGGCACGAGCCCCTGTCCTCAGACTAGACTGCAGCACAAGTCAACACCTGAACAAGAAGTGAGCTTATTTTGAGTGTACAGAACAAACCAAAAAAGATAGGGTGTGGTCTTCAACATACTGTATGTATTCCAATCTGTGAGATCAGTCATCATCAACACTGTGCAGCCATCTACAGGACAAAACAGGAACACTGTAATGAAAGGGTGTGTGCATCAAATTCGTAAGCTTTTAGGCTTAAATTAATTATATATATTATTTTTATTTCCTTGGTTTTACACATCACTTCCTAAATGTAGGGTTTTTTTGGGGGTTTTTTTTTCTGTATTTATGACGATTTTTCGTAAGTTATCAATGTCCACTGGATCCTGAATATTACAAATGTATTATTTATGCTTTTCAATCTATATGCTTTCAGAGAGTCTTAGTTATTTTCATTATAATGTGTTGATAATAATTTAATATCTTCAAATTTCGGAAATTTCTTGTTATCTACACTATTGAATTAATGCAATTTTTTTCTCCTTTATTGTTCCAATTTTTACGATGTTGTTGTAGTCATTTATTCAACTGGTTTTTAGTACTACTTATATATGTTATTTTTGAAGGGTTGGGACCAATTGGAATTTGGTATACACCAGCTGATTCTAATATTTTTATGTGATTTTTTATTATGAATTATCAAATCTCCAATATTGGTAACTTAATGGCCAAACCGAAAATTAAACTTTTTCCCCATTTTTTAAGTTGTCCTGATACCTATTTTGAAGATGTGAATCTATTTTTGGTGCAAACATGACCTCGATGGTAAGTCCGATAATATCTGAAAACTTGAAAATTTCGTCATCCTGGAGTGGGAATCGAACCCGCGTCTCCCAGATAGTGCCTGAGTATGCTACCTTAAATTTTTGGTTTGGTGCTATCTGGGAGACATGGGTTTGATTCCCGCTCCAGGACGATGGAATTTTCAAGTTTTCGGATATTATCTGACTTATCATCGAGGTCATATTTGCACCAAAACATGGATTCACATCTTCAAAATTTGTATTGCATGGTGTAATCCCATATTCCATTCATGATGTTCTGATAACTTTTTATATGGGGAAGAGCATTTATATATATTTCTTATTTTGCTTTTCATTTTATTAATATTTTTTTTTCAAGTTTTATTTTTTGTTTCAACATCTGATTTCTTGATTAATTTGTTACTATAGCCATATTGATTGGCAGTATCTTTTATCAATTTCATTCCTTAAATATTTAGTTCGAAGAATGGCCAAAGGCTTGATAAACCAAATCAAATTATTATTATGAGTACAACAGAATATGAAGTGAAAATGCAAGAGGTTATATTATAAAAGAATTGAATTGTGAAATATTCGTAAAGGATCCCACAGATTCACAGATCTTGCAAAAATAAGGAACCACAGTCTTCTTCCTGTTGAAATAAAAATGCACATCCACCAGTGGGTTCAACTTTCCCAACCATTTTTTCAAAAATAAAAACTATTAAAGAAAACTTACCACTCAGAGTTATTGTGTCGAAATCTGTCTCCATTAATTAATTTAGAAAAGAAAATATATAGATACTTGGCACCATTTTTCAAGAAAAGGTGATAATGCTTTAACTTTTATAGAAAAAATAAAATCAATTAATGTAAATTAAGAAGAATATTACATAGCTAACTTGGATGTAAAATCATTATACCCTAGTAGCCCTTTGTTGAAAGCAATTGAAATAATTTGCTTTAATTTACTTCTGATATTGGAGGTTATATTATTTAACGTGCATTAATGCATTTGCATTTTTGAACTTCACTTTTAGTTGGTAAAGTTCGATGAACACTTACCGCACGTGGGGCTTGGCTTTCAATTCATATTTCCGTTATGTGGATGCGGCACGGGATTTTTTCATTTGGCCACGGGTCCGCTTCTTCTTTTTTTTTTCTCCGTTGGAATTTATTTTGTCTCATCACCTAATGATTTTTTCCTTTGCTGCATCCTCGTTTACTTCAATATTTATTCATACCCGAGTACTTTCAGTAAAATTCCTTTACCGTCTTCGAGGGGACGTTTTGCTCCGACTAGCACGGACCGTGTCAGCTGGGCATTTCGGTGGTTCTCGCGGGCTGCTTCTGTCATCGGCTATCGCTTCTTCTTGGGCGTTGTGGCGCCATCTCTTGTTGGTCAGTGATCTCACTTTTCAAACTTTTTCATTTTTTTGCTCAATTTTTAATTAAATTTTTCCAGCTGTTTCTCAAATTATTAGGGTCATTATGGTTGCAAACTTGTGCCCTATTTTTTTCAATCATTACCGATTCTGCTATTCTGAGGTGTTTTTCGGATTTACAGCTTTTAATGATTTTTATATTTTCGAATTTAGGATATTTTTGGTTATCTAGACAGTATTGGATAAGTGCTGTTTTTTCTTCTTTTTTCTGCCAGTTTTTTACGTGTTGTTTTAATCTGTGTTTAAGCTTATTTTTGGTACTTCCTATATAAGCCATTGGAGGATTTTCAGTAATAGGAATTGAGTAAACGATGACAGAAGCAGCCCGCGAGAACCACCGAAATGCCCAGCTGACACGGTCCGTGCTAGTCGGAGCAAAACGTCCCCTCGAAGACGGTAAAGGAATTTTACTGAAAGTACTCGGGTATGAATAAATATTGAAGTAAATGAGGATGCAGCAAAGGAAAAAATCATTAGGTGATGAGACAAAATAAATTCCAACGGAGAAAAAAGAAGAAGCGGACCCGTGGCCAAATGAAAAAATCCCGTGCCGCATCCACATAACGGAAATATGAATTGAAAGCCAAGCCCCATGTGCGGTAAGTGTTCATCGAACTTTACCAACTAAAAGTGAAGTTCAAAAATGCAAAAGAAATAATTTGCAATAACTTGAAACAAATTAAATGTTTAAACACTTTGTAAATAGAAGAACTCAGAGAAATTATGATAAATATTTATAGAAAGAACTATTTTGTATATAATAAGAAAAGATATAGACAAAAATTAGGAGGACCTTTTATCCACCCTTTTTGCTGAAGTAATTATGTCTGACAAAGAAGTACAAGTGCTTGATCTATTACCTGAAAAACTTTTGATATATGTTTGTTATTAGAAATTCATCCAGATGAAACAGGATGAATTAGAAATTTTAAACAATAAATATTCTGAAATATACCCTGAAATTAAGTTAACTATGGAATTTGAAAAAGAAAATAATCAACTACCATTTTTGAATTTGTTAGTAATTAAAGATTATTTTAAATTTAAATGCAGAGTATACAGAAAACCATCATACATTCCAATAATTATTCCTGCACAATCCGAGCAGTCAATGAACCATAAAATAAATAGTTTGAGGGCCTGGGTTAATAGAGCCTTTAGCCATTCTTCAAACAAAAAATTTAAGGAAGAAGAAATAAAATGGATAAAAGATACTACCAATCAATATGGTTATTTAACAAATTAATCAAGAAATTAATTGTTGAAACAAAAAATAAAATAAGAAAAAAGTTATTCATGAAAATGAAAGGCAAAAACAGAAACATAAAGGATCTTCCCCATATGTTAAAAACGTGTCAGGACAATTAATAAAAATGGGAAAAAGGTGTAATTTTCGATTTGACTATTCAGTTACTAATATTGGAGATTTGATTATTAATAATAAAAAAAAACACGTAAAAGTATTAGAACCAGATGATGTATACTAAATTCCAATAGGTCCGAGCCCTTCAAAAGTAACATGTATAGGTAGTACTAAAAACCAGTTGAAAAAATGACTACAACAACATAGTGAATTTTTTTTTTTTTTTTAATTGGATTTTTAAGGACCACCATGAGCAACTCAATGGGCTATAAGCAGTCGCCCGTCCCTAATTTAGGGTCACTGGTTCCAGGGAAGGGAGAGAGCCAGTGCCGTAAGACAAACACAACATCCATGCCTCACCGGGATTCGAACCCGGACCCCGTTCGGACGAATGATCAGAGGCCATCGCTTAGACCACTGCGGCACCGGGGTGGCTAGTAAAAATTGGAACAATAAAGAAGAAAAAAACTGCATTAATTCAATATTGTGTAGATAACAGGAAATTTCTGAAATTTGAAGATATTAAATAATTATCAACACATTATAATGAAAAATAACTAAGACTCTCTGAAAGCATATTGATTGAAAAGCATAAATAATATGTTTGTAATATTCAGGATCCAGAGGACATCGATAATTTATGGAAAATAATAATAGATACAGAAAAAAAAACCCAGACATTTAGGAGGTGATGTGTAATACCAAGGAAATAAAAATAACATACATAATTAATTTATGCCTAAAAGCTTATGAACTTGACCCCCCCCCCCCTTCATTACTGTGTTCTTGTTTTGTCCTGTAGATAGCTGCACAGTGTCGATGACGACTGATCTCACCGATTGGAATACACGCAGTTGGTTGAAACCATGCCCTATCTGTTTTGGTTTGTTCTGTACACTCGAAATAAGCTCACTTCTTGTTCGGGTGTTGACTTGTGCTGAAGTCTGTCTGAGGATAGAAGCTTGTGCCTCAGAAAGTTCTCGCAGCAGTGCTATGTACCAGTATTGAGTTTTTGACCATTTCCTTAGCTAATAATGCAACCTTGAGCTAATTTGATTGCATACTCTTTTAAATTAATTATTGTTTCAGCTTAAAGTTCTTAATTATTGTGAAAAGTTTGTGTTACAGCATTTTTACTCTCTTAGTTTTAACATGTAAGTATCGTTTTATTCACTGAGGGTCAAGTCAAGCGAAGGAATGTACTAAACATATGTCAAGAAGTAGGTGAGTATTCTTTTGACTAACTTCAAAAATATTAAACACATAGGGACTTTGAGGAATCTATAGAGCTTAACTTGAAAATGTTGTACAAGGGTATAATATCTCTCAAAGTAATGTTCAGAAAATTGTTCAAATTGTACAGATTCGATCAGAGAATGCAAAATGCTATATTAAGTGCATTACACAGTCCAGCCAAATCCTTTCTGAACATTTTTTTTTTTTTTTTTTTTTTTTTTGATTGGAGGTTTAACGACCACCGTGAGCAACTCAAATGGGCTATAAGCAGTCGCCCGTCCCTAATTTAGGGTCACTGGTTCCAGGGAAGGAGAGAGCCAGTGCCGTAAGACAAACACAACATCCATGCCTGACCGGGATTCGAACCCGGACCCCTTACGGACGAATGATCAGAGGCCAACGCCTTAGACCACTGTGCCACCGGGGCGGCTTTCTGAACATTACTTTGAGAGATATTATACCCTTGTACAACATTTTCAAGTTAAGCTCTATAGATTCCTCAAAGTCCCTATGTGTTTAATATTTTTGAAGTTAGTCAAAAGAATACTCACCTACTTCTTGACATATGTTTAGTACATTCCTTCGCTTGACTTGACCCTCAGTGAATAAAACGATACTTACATGTTAAAACTAAGAGAGTAAAAATGCTGTAACACAAACTTTTCACAATAATTAAGAACTTTAAAAGCTGAAATAATAATTAATTTAAAAGAGTATGCAATCCAATTAGCTCAAGGTTGCATTATTAACTAAGGAAATGATCGAAAACTCAAAACTGGTACATAGCACTGCTGCAAGGACTTTCTGAGGCAAGTTAAGCTCTATAGATTCCTCAAAGTCCCTATGTGTTTAATATTTTTAAGTTAGTCAAAAGAATACTCACCTACTTCTTGACATATGTTTAGTACATTCCTTCGCTTGAGTTGACCCTCAGTGAATAAAACGATACTTACATGTTAAAACTAAGAGAGTAAAAATGCTGTAACACAAACTTTTCACAATAATTAAGAACTTTAAGCTGAAACAATAATTAATTTAAAAGAGTATGCAATCAAATTAGCTCAAGGTTGCATTATTAGCTAAGGAAATGGTCAAAAACTCAATACTGGTACATAGCACTGCTGCGAGAACTTTCTGAGGCACAAGCTTCTATCCTCAGACAGACTTCAGCACAAGTCAACACCCGAACAAGAAGTGAGCTTATTTCGAGTGTACAGAACAAACCAAAACAGATAGGGCATGGTTTCAACCAACTGTGTGTATTCCAATCGGTGAGATCAGTCGTCATCGACACTGTGCAGCTATCTACAGGACAAAACAAGAACACAGTAATGAAGGGGGGGGTCAAGTTCATAAGTTACAGGAGACAAATTTTGAAGATGACTATCCGATTTTTGGCGTAAATGTGACAAGGATGGTAAGTCAGATAATATCCGAAAACTTGAAAATTTTCATCGTCCTGGAGCGGGACTCGAACCCGCGTCTCCCAGAAAACGCCCGGGTATTGTAACCACTACACCACTCAGAACGACCAAGTTTCAAGTTTCCGATCAATTTGAATATAATCATCACAGGTTTTGCTAGTCGAAGCAGCCGGCATTCATGTTTAGCGAATCTGGGGGTTAAGAATCTTATCCCGTGTTTGACTGGAGAAGCAGATAAATCATGAAAGAAATACGGGATTACGCCATATAATACAAATTTTGAAGATGACAAATCGATTTTTGGCGTAAATGTGACAAGGATGGTAAGTCAGATAATATCCGAAAACTTGAATTTTTTTTTATTTTTTTTTTCTTTCGGATATTATCTGACTTATTATCCTTGTCACATTTATGCCAAAAATCGGATTGTCATCTTCAAAATTTGTATTATATGGCGTAATCCCGTATTTCTTTCATGATTTATCTGCTTCTCCGGTCAAACACGAGATAAGATTCTTAACCTCCAGATTCACTAAACATGAATGCCGGCTGCTTCGACTAGCGAAACCTGTGATGGTTATATTCAAATTGATCGGAAACTTGAAACTTGGTCGTTCTGGGTGGTGTAGTGGTTAGCATACCCGGGCGTTTTCTGGAAGACGCGGGTTCGAGTCCCGCTCCAGGACGATGAAAATTTTCAAGTTTTCGGATATTATCTGACTTACCATCCTTGTCACATTTACGCCAAAAATCGTATTGTCATCTTCTAAATTTGTATTATATGGCGTAATCTCTTATTTCTTTCATGAGTTACAGGAGACATTTTAGAAAAGATTCAGCTCCTTGTAATCATAAGTGTTTCATTACATTGTTAGAAATAGTATTGTGAAAAATATGTTTGAAAATTCATAGATTTTTGAATGATTTTGTTACATCAAAAGTTTTAAAATTTAAGTGAATTTTTTAAAGGTTGTTATTTTTAATTTGCGGAAGACCAGTTTATATTTCCTGTCTACTCAATGTTTTGATTATGTTTTGTTTTTTGTTTTTTTTAATTTAAGGTGCTGAAGTTTATTTTTGATCAAGGACGTCATCAGTATCCTTCTATTCAGGAGGTAAGTCCAGTCTTAATATTCTTCCCTATATTTTTCGCTTTATCAGTGTGTAACATATTTTTCAGTCTTTCTGTTTGAGATCTGTGTCAAACAAAATTCATAAGGGATTCAGTAAGCAATGCCTTCATGTTTGTATGTGTACTCCCAGGAAAGGTATCAAAATAAAACAAAATGTAACTCAGAATGATTAATTTGTTTTTATTTCTTGTTTTGCCATGTAGAAAAAAATTGTAAGTGAGAATTGCATATGTAATGTTCCCATTACTCAGCCAATGTTGAAAGCTGTTAAAGAAGCTTATGAACCTTATAATGCTGGTATAGAAAACTGAAACAATGTGAGGAGCATGCCAGGAAGCAAAGGTAAGCACAGGAGAAACAAAATGTACAGTTGAGAATGAAGTTAGATTTGGAGTTGGAAATAAAAAAATTGACCTTAAAAGATGATCAGCTTAAGCTAGTATGAAGTCCAGCTTAGAAATTGGTCAATGAAGGAAATGAAAGACTGAAGAAGGCAACACTAGTTAAGAATATGAAAGAGGCATCTACTGCAAATTCAGTTATTAAAGCTGGTACAAATATACACTGAGTGGCCATTTTATTATGACCACCTGACAGTTTTAAGCAAATGAGCTATGGCTGCACGCTGTTACCACCAAAGGCGAGGCTAGTATAAAAAGGGAAAGCTTAATGCTTGTGACAGTAGTAGAAGTAATTTTTTGGTGAAGAGATGGGTAAAAAATGTGATTTGACGGACTTTCAACGTGGGATGATTGTAGGAGCTCGGAGCCATAGAGCGAGCATCACCGAAACCGCCGCATTCGTGAAATGTTCCAGAGCAGCTGTTGTTAAAGTGTTTAAAGACTGGACTGTCAGCCAAAAACTGGGTCTCTACGTGCAACGTGTGGTTGTCATCGACTAGTGACTGCTCTGGCGGAACAGAGAGTGCCCAAACTGGTAACAGACAACAGAAGGGCAACAGTGCAGCAAATTACAGACCATCTTAATCAAGGATCCCCTCAAATGATCTCTGCATGCACTGTTCACTGTACACTGCATCGGATGGGATATGGCAGCCGAAGGCCTGTTCGAACACCTTTGCTATCTGCAGTTAACAAGTGAAAATGTCTCCAGTTCGCACAGGAGCACAAGGATTGGACAGTCGATAATTGGAAACAAATTATGTGGTCCGATAAATCACGTTTTCAGTTGCACCATGCCGATGGCCAAGTGAGAATTTTGGTGAAACAGCACGAAAGCATGGACCCCAAATGCATTGCTACAACCCTTCAAGCTGGTGGAGGCAACATTACGGTTTGGGGAATGTTTTCCTGGCATGCTGACTGGCACATCATATCTAAACATCATTGCAGACCAAGTGGATTCTGTCATGTGGATGGTTTATCCCAATGGTGATGGCTACTTTCAACAAGATAATACGTCCTGCCATAGTGCTCGTATTGTACAGGATTGGTTTCAGGAACATGCCGGTGAGTTTACTTTGGTTAGGTGGCCCCCACAATCTCCAGATCTCAACCCCATTGAGAATTTGTGAGATGAAGTTGAATGAGCCATCAGACAGCTGGATCTACAACCCTGCAATCTCACACTCCTGGAAGTGCTATTCATCAAGCATGGTCTCAGATTCCACAAACCACCTATCAACATCTCGTGGGCCGCCCTGGTGGCGCAGTGGTCTAAACGATGTCCTCTGATCATTCGTCCGAAGGGGTTTCGAATCCCGGTGAGGCATGGATGTTGTGTTTGTCTTCTGGCACTGGCTCTCTCCCTTCCCTGGAACCAGTGACCCTAAATTAGGGACAGGCGACTGCTTTTAGCCCGTTGAGTTGCTCACGGTGGTCGTTAAACCTCCAATAAAAAAAAAAAAAAAAAAAACCATATCGTGGAGTCCATGCCACAAAGAATCAATGCAGTATTAAAGGCAAAAGGTGGCCCAACGAAGTACTGAGGGGGTGGTATATATAATTTAATAAAGTGGCCACTCAGTGTATTAAGGGAAAATATGGAACTTATGGATGAAACTCAACAGCAGTTAAAAGATACTGAGTTTAAACTTGGATCACAAACTAAAAAAATGCTAATTTTTTTTTTTTTTTTTTTTTTTGGTACAGAGGGCGAGTTGAAAGTTTTACAATATTTTGATTACTTTATGTCTTCATGAGTACCTTTATAACAAAAGCTGACTAGCATTCAAAGTATAGGCTATTGTGTTGCATCATGTTTAGCCATCTGTCTGCCAGTTCTTTACTCCTTCACCCCAGCTGCCACCTCCTGGTTATTAAAGTGCCTCCCACAAAGGAAATGGGCCATGAACTGGAACAAGTAATAATCTGACGGGGTAAAGTCCTAACTATATGCTGGGTGTGGCATCAGTTCGATGCTCTTAAGTTCCTGGAGTTTTTCCCTAGTCATTCGTGCAGTATGAGGCCGAGCATTGTCCTGCTATGGGAGAGCACTCTTTCTGTTCACCAGTGCCGAGTACTTCTCCAAAATGACATACATCTGCTCCAACTGTTCAGAGTAATGCCAAAATGTAAACAGTTTTGTGCATTCTGTATATTATATTATGTATGTGTGTTCTGATGTTGGTTTTATATTTATTGTAGATCAGGCCAGTTGCCTTCCTAAAAGATGTCAAACCAGGTGTGAGTGTGTTGACAATTAGGCCAGTTGCCTGCACACACATCTGTGGCACTAACCATAACTGCAAGAATGAGGTAACAAGTAAAACTATATATGGCAACACTAAGAGATAGTGTATAAGTAGACATATAGTGTCTGTGTTTTTTTTTCTTGTCTGTGTCTATGTAGCTAAGTAGATGTATCAGAGGAAATGTGATTCTGAGAGTAGAAGAGGGTCTATGTATGATAGCTATTATCTTGTGTCTTAGGATAGTCACAGTAGCTTTTGATAAATGCTGTATGTACCACATTAAGTTTTGTCAAGATGCCATGACAAGTGACGCATGTACCAGCCTTCAATATTTCAAGGAATAAAGATGAGGTTAACCCTTTATAGTGTCTTTCCTTTTTTTCTTCACATCTTCAAGGTATAGGATGGTTAAATTATTATTTTTCTATCTTGAACATTTGCAACAGAGGTTATGGGCACCCAAGACTAATAAAATATGCAGAAGAAAGGGTGAAGATGCAACTTGAAGAGTTTAACCGTAATGTGAAATATTTAACCCTAAGATGGAAATGTTTAAGCCTAATGGAGTAAGACATATATAGGGACTGGCCTAAATGTACTTAGTGATGTCATGCATACAATACAAGAATAGTTTGCACATATTGTATATAATCTGTATATAGAATTCAGTTCATTCAGTTAATACAATGGCAGACTTAGAAAGAAATATGTTCAGTTTTCCTAAACTGAATGGGCAGAATTATAGACAGTGGCAGAAAGATATATCAATGCTCTTAATGGACAGGGGTCTTTATGAATTTATAGATGAAAAGCAACCCATTTCAGAAGAAGGTTTAACTCCTAAAGAGATGTCAACTTAATAGAAATAAATGTAAGGCATTAGCTACCATTTATCTATGCTTAGAAGAATCACAAAAAGGTTTAATTGTAGAAGCTAAAACAGCTTTAGAAGCTTGGAAGTTTCTAAAAGAAACTTATGAACCCAAATCAAGAGCTCAAATAGCTGCTCTAAGTATGAATTTTTTAACCTAAAGAAAAAGGCTGATGGATCAATGGGAATATATTTATCTCGGGTTATGCAAGTGGCAAAGGCATTGCATAATGCTGGGAAAGACATTCCCGAAGGTGAAATAGCTTACCAGATGATTGAAAGTTTACCATTGGAATATGATGGAGTGGTGCAGCAAATGTATCAATTAGATGATACTGAATTCATACTTGAAAAAAAATACGAAAAGTGTTAATTGCAGAAGAGGGTTGTATAGTAGCTAAGAAAAATTCAGAAGTGCAGTCTGATACATCAGTATTAATTGTAGATGAAACAATTAAGGGTACGCGTAAATGTCCAAACATAGTTAAAACCAAACCTAAGAAGTTTAGGGGGAAATGTTTTGCATGTAATAACTGTGGTCACAGAGCAAAAGAATGTTGTGTGAAGCGGAATAAAAAAAGAAAGTATATTTTGTTTCAGCATTATCTATACATTTTGATATAGTTGAATGGATAATAGACACAGCTGCAACTGATCATTTTTATAATAATAAGGAATGGTTCCGTGAATTTCATGAACTTCCAGTTAGAACTGCAACCCTTGGTGAAGGGAGTACAAAAATACTTGGGAAAGGGAGCATAATTCTTAACATTAAAGATGGGCAAGACACAAAAGTCCTTAAGTTGTTAGATGTGTGTTATACTCCCAAGCTTAGGAGGAACTTTAATCTCTGGTAGACATATTGATCAAGCAGGCTGTTCAGCCACAATAAGAAATGGTCGGATACTAATAAGGTACCCAAATGGCAAGAAATTTTTTGCAGAACACTTAAAAAATAACTTTTATACTTTTGAGGGGAAATTCGTTCATACAGACTGGAATGGCAAATTCTTAAGGGAAGCACACAGTATGAGGTCAACAAATGAAGCAGCTTTATGGCATGTAAAATTTGGTCACATAAATTATGACACACTAAAGAAAATGTCCAAAGACCAAAATGTATATGGCTTAAATAATATGCATGGGAAGGTAAAAGATTGTGAAATCTGTAAAATGTGCAAAGTGATGCGCCAACAGCAAAGAAGTTGCCTGGTGGAAGTACAACTGAACCCTTACAGTTGCTACACATGGATGTGTGGGGTCCATCTAGAGAAAAGTCAAAATGTGGAGCTTCATATTTCTAAGTATTGTTGATGATTTTTCAAGAAAAACTGATGTGTGTGTGATGCCAGATGAAAAGAATGTATTTCAACGCTTTAAGGAATATCGTGCAATGGCTGAGCGTCAATTAGAAAATAAAGCGTATTCACACAGATAATGGAATGGCATTTTGCTCTCGACATTTCATAAATCATCTTAAATCTTCAGGAATCAAAGTGGAACGTACTAACGTTTATTGTCCAAAGGTGATTGGTGTGGCTGAGATATATAAACGTACCGCTTTAGAGGGTGTACATGCTCTTCTAGAAGATGGAAAACTACCAAAGGATTTGTGGGATGAAGTACATTAGCTTTCACATATCTGAAGAACAGAACCATACATGGTCTAACAGGAGACAAGACCCCACTTGAATTGTGGACAGGAAAGAAACCATCTCTAAGACATATCAAAAGAATTGTAACTCTTGTATTTCCATATATACCTAAGCCACATAGAAGTTAGAGAATAGGTCTAAACCTGGTATAGGATATCCCATGAAAACCCATGGATACAGGATATGGTATCCAGATAGTGGAAAAGTTGAAGAAACAAAGCATGTGTACATAAATGAAAGAAAGAGGTATTGAATGTTTTGAAAAACATAAGTAACAAGATATTAAATTCATTCCAACTAGCTACTGGGAAGAATCTCCAAGTGAAGTTGAGGAAATACCTGAAAAAATTTTTCTAAAGATGAGACAATAAAAACTGAAGATGACACTTACAAGCAAGACATCAAATGGAAAAGAGTGGAAATAACTAGTCAATCAGGGAAAACAGCACGTCAAAAATATGTATACTACTATCCTGAACCTAATATACAGCTCAGAAGTAAAAAGGAAGTGCAAAAATATTGTCTCACAAAAGGCATTCCTTATCATGAAGAATTTAATTTTTCAACACAGTGTTCCAGTCCAGAATGAGAAATCAGATTATATACCTGAGCAAGCACATACAGCTATGTGCATTGAACTTCCCCAAAGTTATGAGGAGGCACTGGAAAGTCCTGAGAAAGCGAGATGGCAGGAAGCAATGGAGCATGAAATAGGAATACTCAAAGAAAGTGATGTGTGGGAACTTGTTCCACCTTCAATTCATCACATTATTGGTTGTCGTTGGGTTTATACAACCAAAAATGATTCCACAGGTGTCATTCAGAGATACAAAGCTAGACTCATCACACAAAGTTGTAGCCAAATAAAGGGACAAGATTACCATGACACATCCCCCCCCCCCCGTAATCGATTTCATGTTGGCAAGACTGTTCTTTATTTTGTTTGTCATACTTCGTGGGTGGTGTCACGAACATTTGGACATAGAATGTGCTTATTTAGTAAATATCTTACTGGAACCCAGAAATGTTTGTGTTTTTGGGTCTGTGTTGATTGCTCACACTGAAAGTTCCATAGTAACAAATAAATATCCACTAGTGGATCTAAATACTCTTACGTACCTTTTAATCCTTATTTAATCCTTAGTCAATGCGAAGCACATTATTGGTGTGTCAATTCACTTTGTTTGTGGATTCATTGACGATTCTCAACGCATGTCGCGATTATTCCAACTATAATTCCATTGGGAGATGAAACACCTGGTTTTTAATCTTCTTAATGTACATAAAAGAAAAATTAAAAACCAGGTATTTCATCTCCCAATGGAATTACAGTTAAAATATACATACTATCTAAGGTATTTTACCTGATATTGTCAAAGTATTTCACATGTTGTTTGCTCTGTGAGGCACATGCTCCCGGCCCGAGAGGTCCCTTACGTTGCGGACCTTTGGTTAGTTATAAAAAAAAATTGTTTGCAGAAATAAAATAGTTAGGCTATATACTTTCATTTCCACATTCATTCATTTGCACAATCAAACATTTAAAATTTACAATTAATTAAAAGATTTTAGTAGAAAGAGTTATACTCATCAGGTCAGGAGACATCTCACAAGGGGTTCATTGTTACGGCGAGCGCTTTCAGCGATGCTTGGCCAGAAGATGGCGGTTAAGCACCGCTGAAAGCGCTTGCTGTAACAATGAACCCCTTGTGAGATGTCTCCTGACCTGATGAGTATAACTCTTTCTACTAAAATCTTTTAATTAATTGTAAATTTTAAATGTTTGATTGTGCGAATGACTTAATGTGGAACTGAAAATATATAGCCTATTTTATTTCTGCAAAAAAAATTTTTTTTTTTTTATAACTAACCAAAGGTCCGTAACGTAAGGGACCTCTCGGGCCGGGAGCACGTGCCTCAGAGCAAACAGCGTGAAATACTTTAACAATATCAGGTAAAATACCTTAGATATTATGTATATTTTAATCAAAAGCAAGTTTATAACATAAGACAACCCATAAGGTTGCCTCATGAATTGCATTTTTTGGAATTATAGTTGGAATAATCGTGACATGTGTTGAGAATCGTCAATGAATCCACAAAGTGAATTGACACACCAATAATGTGCTTCGCATTGACTAAGGATTAAAAGGTATGGTATTTATTTGTGCTTATTTATATATCCCAATAAAGGCAAAGGTCTATATGAAACAGCCAAAAGGTTTTGTGGATCCAACTCAAAAGAACAGTGTTTTATTGCTGAAAAGAGCAATATATGGTATACATCAAAGTGGACGTGAATGGTACAGTGAGCTAGACAGAACATTTAAATCTCTGAACTTTTACAAATTCAAGTACTGTAATTGTGTATACTCATGATTCAGTGGCTATAATCCTGGTATATGTAGATATAGCCATTTTTTCAAAGGATCAAAAGACCCTAAAAAGAGGTAATAAAGAACATTGCGTCCAAGTTTACATTACATGACCTAGATCCCAATAAAAACTTTCTTGGTATAGAGTTTGAACAAAGTGGGAATAACATTTATATGCATCAACAGGAATACATAAAGAAACTCATAAAAGGTTTACAGATTGTGATTTCAACAAGAACCAAGTTACCTTTGAATCCAAGGCAAATTATTTCCAGATTTGAGTGTCCACAAACAGAACAAGAAAAGCAGAAGATGAAAGTTTCCTTTTCGGGAACTGATAGGATGTTTGATCTTCCTAGTCTCAAGAACTCATCCAGACATTCAGTTTGCTGTGAATTTATTGTCACAATGCTCCAATAATCCTGGACTAACTCATTGGAAAGCCACAATACATGTATTACAGTATGTAGCTACAACAACTAATTACAGTATTGAATCAACTAGAGCTACAGGTGAGAACATTATTGCTTATTCTGACTCTAACTGGGCCGGCTGCTTAGATAGAAAATCCACTAGCGGATTTGTGGCATTTTTAGGAGAAGTTCCTTTTACTTGGAAGACTAACAAACAGAAGTGTATTGCATTGTCAACTATGGAAGCACAATGCATTGCAATGTCGGAAGCTGCTTAAAGAGCTTGTATGGATCTCCATAGTTTGTAGAGAGTGTAAAATGTTAAATGTAAACAATAAGCTACCAATTCTAATGTGTGATAACTAAAGCACAATTTGTTTTATGTAAAAATGCTATTAAAAATAATTGTTCCAAACACATTGATATTAAATACCATATAGTTAGACAATTGTATAAAAGTAAAGTGTTTTATATCGAGGCCCAAACACAGTAAAAGTAATATTGCTGATATTTTTACGAAGAATGTAGTGCATAGTGCACATAATCAACTTATATGTAGTATATTGTCAGAAATGCCCAAAAAGGGGGAATATGTTGCCAAAATGTGAATAGTTATGTGCATTCTGCATATTATGTACCGTATATCTTTGTGTATAAGCCAAGAATTTTAAACTTTTTTTCACCACTGAAGTAGGGGTGTCGGCTTATATAAGAGTCAATAATTTTGGCAATTTTTTCGATCATATCGGCAACCACATTCAACACCGTCTGGATTGATATACCGGGATGACTCTGGACCGTGGCCCACCAAAACTCAATAAAATATACATAGCAATAAAACATGTTTACTTTATGCTTAAAGTTGCATCAAACGCAAATTAAATGCATCAAACATGAATTAAATATGTTTAAATTATTTTTAAAATAATGTACATAATAGTTCGTATAGATAACACACAATAAATTACTGAAAAAGAACTTTACCTTTATTTTTAATTCATCCATCCTCATTCGCCCTCAAGGTCTGTCTGTATCTGAGTCCAAATTCCCGAACAGTTCTCAGTATTCAGTCTCCGTCATGGGAAGATCTGGGTGGATGTCATCGTGCTCCACTTCTTCACTGTTGTCATTATCATCCTCGTCGTGCACAATATGGTCCTCACTTCCGTCTATAGCGTTGCTGAAGCAACCCTTTTTAAAGATTGCACTATCGTTTCTGAAGGAATGTCCAACCACGCTTCCTTCACCCACTCCGCGATCGTGACTATGTCCACCTTTTTCAAACTTCTACCCTTCGTCACCATCTTATCCTCAGATGCCATCCACTCTATCCATTTGGCCCGAAGCCTAACGTTAAACGGCTTGTTCAATGAGACATCGAGAGGCTGCATTAGGGAGGTGAGGCCTCCGGAAACCGCAGCCACAAAAGATTTCATTTCACAACACCTTTTTTTTTTTTTTTTTTTACTTTATCGGTGAGATGGGCCTAAAACGAGTCCCACACGACACACGAGCATCGACTGCTTCTTGAAAACGCCACACTTCCTCTTGCTCCACACGTTTTTCAACCATTCCGAGGTGCCACTCTCATCCTTCCAACCGTTGACGTGAGTAAGCACCAACACGCCACTAGGGAACTTCGCCACCTTAGGCACAGTCTTTCATTTAAAAATAATCATAGGGGGTAAACGTGACCCGTCTGCCATACAACACAAAATCACTGAGAATCTGGTCTTTTCATGTCTAGTTGTTTTAACAAAAACTGTCTTCGTGCGTTTAAGATCCACAGTTCGATTCGAAGGCAAATCGAAGGAGACGGGAGTTTCGTCCATATTGCCAATTTGGCACAATTCGAAATTGTATTGCTTTTGGAGATGGATAATAAATTTTTGAAACGATTGAACTTTCGTTTCCAACTCTCTCGGCAGTTTTTGGGAGAGCTTAGTGCGGGTTCGTAGACTCAAGTTATCTGTTCATGAATCGACCGCACCATCCCACGGAAGCAACAAAGTCCACTGGTTTTAGTGGCAGGAAAATTCAGGGTCTTTCGACATATTCAGCGCCCTGATTCGGATATTTGTGCGGGTTATAATAAACCCGCTCTGCCGTGACTCCCTAATCCACTGCGCCAATTTCTCCTCCCGATCAGGAAACTTCGGCGGACGACCACGTGCAGCCTTCTTTGTCCTCGGCATCATTGTAAGTTCAGACTTATTTTTCCTCCACTCACGCACTTATTTTTCGTTGACAGAGAAATGATGAGAAGCCACCGAATTGTTCAATTGCTCGGCAAAAGCGACTACTTGCAGCTTAAAACTAGCCGCATATGCTGTCCTTTTTTGTCCAGGCATCTTTCAACATAAGCAAAGTTAAAATTGCAAGAGAAACTGAACAGCTGAAAAATCTCCTATCGTTTCGTTGGCTCTATTTCCTTAGCAAATAAAAAGCATTACCGTGTGGCTGGGCTTCCAATTTTCTTAGACTGGTTGGTGGGAAGGAACAACAAGCAGATCGTATGTCATGGATGCGGGAAGGAAGTGTTATTCAGTTCTTGACACTGTCTCATTAAGTGGTGCCCCACTGTTACCCTCTCTCACTCTTCGTGGAGGGGGAGCCGAAAGTGAAACTGTAATCTTTCGTTTCCTCCCCCACCTAAAGAAAGAAGGATTTGGTTGAGCGGGCGCGCCCGTGTGTGTGTGTGTGTGTCAGAGAGAGCCTGTGATAGAGACCCAGCTGGAGTCTTCCCCGTCCCTTGTGCGGGCGCCTGCTTAACATAGGGCAGAGGTCACTTTCTCCTCCATATATAAACACAACCAAGATTTGCAAATGCTTATAAGTTACAATTGGTTTTTAATCCTCAGTCCAATGCCTAATAAGATGGATTACCATAGGTTTATGTTTGCTTCTGTACTGTGTAGCTGCAACTTAAATCCCCACACATGTAATATTCTGAGATAAATAATGTGAGAAATTTTGTAATTTACACGATACACGAGGTTTTGCTTCTCGCCAAATTTATGAAGTTAAAATCATACTCCTGGCTTACACACGAATCGGCTTATACACTAAGATCTATGGTATGTGTATTCTGATGTTGGTTTGATATTTATTGTAGATCAGGCTAGTTGCCTTCCTAGAAGATGTCAAACCAGGTGTGCGTTGACATTAGGCCAGTTGCCTGCACTCACATCTGTGGCATTAACCATAACTGCAAGAATAAGGTAACAAGTAAAAATATATATGGCAACACTAAGTGAGAGTGTATAAGTAGACGTATGGTGTCCGTGTCTATGCAGCTAAGTAGATGTATCAGAGAAAATGTGATTCTGAGAGTAGAAGAGGATCTATGTATGATAGCTATTATCTTGTGTCTTAAGATAGTCACAGTAGCTTTTGATATATGTTCGTATGTACCACATTAAGTTTTGTCCAGATGCCATGACAAAAGACGCATGTACCAGCCTTCAATATTTCAAGGAATAAAGATGAGGTTAACCCTTTATAGTGCCTTTCCTTTTTTTCTTCACATCTTCAAGGTAAGATGGTTAAATTATTATTTTTCTATCTTGAACATTTGCAACACAAAGTAGAGGTTGGTATTGAGGGTCACACCATCTGGAACAAATTCATAATGGGTTATCCCTTTAAAATTCCACTAGATGCAGAGCATCACCTTGTGCTTGAAGCATCCACGTTTGGCAACAGTTTCAGGAAGCTGGCCTGGGCTTAACCACTACCATTGTGTGTTAGGATTACGGAAATAGACCTACTTTTCATCGCACGTAACAATTCTCTTGATTAAACATACATTGTGCAGGTTTTCTAGGTGTTTCATGCACACTTCCACTCAACAGTTTGCTTCAGCTGTTGTCAGTTTGTGAGGGACAATGCGGCAGCTCCTGTAGACCTTGCCGAAGTCCTGAAGGTGATGAACCATGGTGGTCTGTGATATGCCCAGCTCGTCTGATAATCTCAGAGTGCTGGTTGTCGGATTTGCCTCTACGGCCTGGCGCATGTCCTCCCAATACATGGTTCACTGCCTACCTTACCTTCGCTGATCGTCAAGATTTCTGTCACCTGAGCGAAATTTCTTGAACTATCTGGTTATGGTGCTGTGATCCACGGAATCTTCCCCTTTCACATGACAGATGTTTCGTGTTGCTTGAGCGGTGTTATGGCAGAATTCAAACTCATAAAGCAAAAGTTCCCAAATTAGCTGGTTGTGGCTGTTCATCTTTTAGGCATCCCAACCACAGACAGAACGGTAACATGCAATGTTGTTCATAGCAACTACTACCACTTTATATCCCTTTCGGCTGACTGCAGTGAACAACTTGAGCTAGTTTAAACACGTAACACACCCACCGCAGCACATGCGTTTATGCAAATATTGCAAAACTTTTGACTATCCTTCTGTATTACAGGGACTATGCATAAAATTGGAGAATTGGCAATTTACATAGTGCATGTACTTTTTTATTTATTAAACATCCTTATGTTCCACTAGTCTCAAAAGACATCGATGTATACATATTAAAAGAAAACCGAAAATAAGTTTTCTAAAGACGTCGACTGTTTTGTAGAAGTGCAGGAATGAAATTGAAGCAATTCTACTTGAGTGTCCAGTTCTGTGACATTAGCTCAAATACTGTTAGTCATTTCACTTTGAACTACTACATGTGAAAGGAGACTTTCTCCTGAGAATAGAATTAAGAATCCAAAATTAAGGTAAACTTTAATGATTACACATTGATACCGTATTAAACCATCAAAATTTGGCCCTTATTTTTCAAAAAAAAAAAAACCCAACAAATTCTGATTAAAATATTAATTTTTCCAAGCTTCTGTAGATTTGTGGAAAAGTAACTAACCTAAAGGCATGGAATAGTAAGTTGTTTATGCAGCTAATGGGAAAATATGGCGATTAAAGAAAAACTATGAAATGTTATATATATAGTTAGCCCATGAAATAAAAGGAATGTCTGAAACAATTAGGGGAAAGCTGAATTTTGGCCATTTCTTAGAACACTATACATACATACATACATACATACATATCACAAAGCTGTTCTCTGAGATTCAGAGGTTAGCTCCAAAAAGAAATACAAACTTCCAGATATTTTTATTTATTGTTGTCGTATCAAACTTCTCCATTTACAGTGATCTTGACGTACAACTCGTACTTCACTGATATCCATTACACGCCGTACAAAAGATCTTTTATACTTCATACTCATAATCTTTTTCTCATGCAGACACTCCTGAATCTGATCCACCCATGTCTTCCTTGGCCTTCCTCTTCCTTTCCTTCCTGCCACTTGGGCTGAAAAGATTTTCTTAGTAAGCATTTCATCACTCGTTCTTTCAACATGGCCAAACCACCGAAGCATATTGGTCTCCACCTTGCTAACATTTTGCTTCACATCACACAACTGCAATACATCTTCATTCCTCACACAATCAGATCGCGTCTTGCCACAAACCGCACGTAAGTAATGCATTTCTCCAGCACACAAACGACTCCTATGTTTCTTCTGCAGTACCCAGGTGTCACTGCCATACATCAGAGTAGGAACAATTACACTTTCATACACAGCCATGCAGGACTCTCTAGAGAACCCATCATTCCTGTGAAAACCTCCCAGAGCAGCTATGACTTTCAAAGAAGAATTCACTCACCTACTGATTTCACCATCCAACTTGTTCTCTCTGTCAAACATGCTTCCTAAATACACAAACTCACTCACCTGGTCAATCACAGTGCCATTTATACTTACATTACATTCAGTGCTACCAGTTCCTCTCTCAAACACCATAACTTTGGTTTTTCCCTTATTTATACTCAGTTTGAATTTCATGCAAACTTCATGCATCCGAGTCAACATACTCTGCAACTCACTTTTGCTCTCTGCCTACAGGACAGTGTCATCAGCATACAGCAATCTGCACACACGGATATCACCACCAAGACATAAACCACTATTATCAATTTGGCATTACGCATGCATGGGTCCATAAATATATTAAACAGCCATGGTGACATTACGCAACCTTGTCTAACTCCTGCACCAATGGAAAACCATTTTGATAAAACACCATTCACTCGTACACAAGCTCTACTACCAGCATACATGGCTTTTACACTATTAAGTAGATTCCCAGTAACACCATATTCATTCAATACCTTCCACAAAAGTGTCCTATTCACTCGGTCGTAAGCTTTCTCTAAATCTATGAAGGCAGTAAAAACTTTCTTCCCAACAGCCAGATACTTTTCAATCATCGTGCGTAATACAAAAATCTGGTTAGTGCAACCTTTACCAGGCATAAAACCACTCTGAACATCCCACACTTTCAATGATGTAAGACCTCGAACTTTTTCAATAACAACCTTACCAAACACTTTCCCTGGCACACTCAGTAGGCTAATACCACAATAGTTCTTGCATTCAGTCTGATCACCTTTTCCCTTATACAAGGGAACAATAATAGCATCCTTCCAATCCCGAGAAACCATTCCTAACTCCCAGCACAAGTGGCAAATTTCAGTTAACCAGTCAATTATAGAGTCACCACCATATTTCAACATCTCTGCAGTTATGCCATCAACTCCCGGAGCCTTACCATTCTAAAGAGATTTTAGAGCTTTACACACTTCTTCTGTTGAGATCCCTCCTGTGTTTTCATCCCTCATTTTGACATCATCTGCATCTGTCTCAGAATCATCTTTGCTTTCCTGATCTAATAACTCACAGAAGTATTCACCACATCTGTCACTTAACTCATTGGGCTCCCACATCATTTCCCCAATCTCATTCTTCACACAACTTACAACTTTGTTTCCCCTATTTTTCCTGAGTCTCGTGTACTTCCAGAAGGACTTCCTATCTTTCCAAAAAGCCAGTTCATGCCTTTCCACTTTCTCCTTCCTATCTTTTGCCTTACTGTGGCGAACCAGCTTAGCAGCTTCATGCTTCTTACAGCGATATTCATCCACAGAGACTCTACCTTGCAACATCCCCAAATAGGCTTCCTTCTTTCTCTTTACTGCCTCTTCAATCTCACTATTCCACCAAGCATCACCTCTATTGTTACCTACTATTGTGGTGCCACAGACCTCTTTAGCAGCAGTAAAAACACAGTTCTTAAAACATTCCCACTTCTTTTCTACATCTCTCTCACAAGATTTCAGATCCTTCAGTCATTCTCTGAGTAAGTCAGAATACCGCCGATGATCTTCAAGGAGCCTATCAACCTTTATTCTTTCTATCCTGGGTCTCTTCCTATTCCTTTTCCTCCAACCAACATTAAGTTTTACTCGTGACACTACCAAGTAATGATCAGAACCAACATCCGCACCTCTCATCAGGGTGGAATGAGCAGAAGTCTAACATCTTCCTTGTGTTGGTAGGTTTTCTAAAAAGCTGAGTGAATATTTTCCCCTCTCTTGAGTTAAATCTAGGAAATTGATGCTATGGAAGATGTTAGTCTTCTGCTCATTCCACCCTGATTATATTAAATCGAATATGGCGAGACAATTTTTGGAAAAAATTGAAATTCTGGTCTCTTCAGATACTCAAAAAGATCTTCACAAAGAAGAATTAAAGGAAATATTGGCAGAAAACAATTACCCCTCCCCATATGTTGAGAAAATGTTTAGACAAGTGCCAAAAAAAGAAGCAGGAGAAAACCAACTTCAAATTCACCAGCAAAATTACGTACCACAAGGGACTTTTCGAGAAACTGAAAAGGATCGGAGCAAAATATAATATCAGGCTAGCTCCAGATCTTTATAACAAAATAAAGAAATTCCTGCCAGCTTTAAAGCAGAAAGAATTGGACATCCAATTGCAAGAAGGAGTAATTTATTGCATCGACTGTAACTGCAGACTCAGCTATATAGGAGAAACAGGGAGAAGTATTAAGGTCTGAATGAAAGAACACCAAGCAGCTATTAGGAACATTAGTAACAAAACAGGGCTAGACAGACATATACAAGCAAGTGGACACTCCATAAATTGGAACTCAGTGAAAATAATCGCCCACCAGTCAAACTTAGTAAAAAGGAAACTAGAAGAAGGGATCAAAATAGCAAGAAGAAGAAGTACCACAATTAACGATAATTGCAGTTGGACTCTTCCAACTGAGTGGCAGCAACTACTCCAGTGACGTAGTCCTGATGACGAACTAGGCTTTAGTTCGAAAATTTGACAATCAACTTTCATGAAAAATAACCTCTATAAGACCCATAAAAAAGTTATTCCACAATCACTGTGAATAGAGGTGCCATAAATTCATTTACAATTAGAAATTATGTTCAAAATATTTTCCACCAGGTCTTGTATGCGATACAGGAAATTTTCAAATCGGAGTTTTAGGAGCATAAATAATGCAGAAAATGCAATTTACCCTTGTTGCCCCTAATGAAAAGTCTATGATTTACTTGAACATTTTGAATTTATAGGAAAAACATTTCGCATCGGAAACACTATCCAACAAAGAAGTAATTTTTCAAATTGGACTCCTAGAAGTAGAGATATCGACAGAAATAAGATACATCTACGCCCCTGGCGTAGAAACCGTGCATTATTTCAAGAAGAAAATGTTCGTAAAAGGTTTGTCGACATGAGTAGTATCGGTCAACAGACCTTTTTTTCAGTCGAGATTTTAGAAGCTCATATTTTGCCGCAAATACATCAGAAGCGGAAATTGAGACTTACGCCATCTGGTGGCCAAACCATATTTTACAAAAAAAAAAAAAAAGAAAGAAAAAAAAAAGAAAGAAAGAAATTATGTGCTAACGATTTCCCATCAGGAGCTGTATCCGGTGCAGAAAGAATTTTTCAAATTGGAGATTTAGAAGCAGAGATATAGGGGGAAACACAATTTACCTCTATGCCCCCTAGTGGAAAGTCTAGAAATTACTTAAAATAATTTGAAATTATATGAAAAACATCTCACACTGAAAACATTATCCAACAAAGAACGAATTTTTCAAATCGGACGCCTAGAAGTAGAGATATTGACAAAAATAAGATATACATGTCAGGGTTCTCGCCAGGGTTCCAGAATCGGGGGTGAAAATGTCCCCCAGTTTTTTTCTGGGGGTGATTTTGAAAAAATCAGGGGTGAATTTTAAACAATCGTAAACTTAGAGAAAAATACTACATTATGGGGATAAAAAACGAACAAACACAAAATAATATAAATATTTTATACATATCTTCTAATTTTGTTATTAAATATTTCAGCAGCTTTGTGAAATGGAAAGATTTCTAGTGTTGCATTTGCTGTTGATATTCGAATCAAATTTTTTAAAGTTTATTCTTTCAGTCTGTTGCAAAATTTATCTTTTATTTGATTTTGTGTGCTAAAAGAACTGTTACAGTGGACACCCCCCCCATCCTAAAACCTGAAGAAAACTCTAAAATTTGTCCGCCATGTCGCGTATGGTATGAGGCAGCTAGGAATCACAGTTCGGCAGGATCACATGTTCTTTTACAGTTCAGTTTTTTTATTTATTTCTCATTTACGTTGTTTTTTCTTTCGGATGTTCTCTAAATTAATTAACAAAATTGCGGGATAATTGGGAAGTCGCTCCAATGCTTTTGAAGGCAAGAAACGCAATATTTTTGCCATTTTGAATTGTTTCTACCTGTGGGAAAAGGTAGCACTCAATGGTTGCTCTGGAAATTGATAAGAGCAAAGCGATAGGCCCAGAAGAGGACTTCTGGATTTCTTGAGGAGGGGCCGATGTTACGACCCACCCCCGCCATTAATTTAGTAATTAATGGGCGTGGTTGATGTGTGAAATTAATTAAGTATTAATTATGTTCGAGGCTTGATTGGAGTTTAAAAGTGTAAACAGCAGATAAAGTTTTATCTGGGGGTTTGGAAAGAAAGAGGCGAAGAATTCTCTCTCTGGCTGGGTGGTCTCAGAATAGCTCTGTTAGGTCATAAATATCAGGGCGCAGCTGACAGGAAGCCTAAGCAACGAAAAGGAAAAGACGTACATTTCGAAGAGGGGTCCACTTGAGTAAATGAATGAAGATGGGGACAAAAGGTTTAGCGAATAATCGTAAATTCGTCGATTGTTTGGGGCATTTTCGAGAACAATTACTCTCTGTGTGGTCCGTGCAGAAAAATAAGAGTTCACACTTAGCGTGAAAATAAGGAAGAAAGTTCAGTTGTCCGTACGCTCTCCGATGTGAAAGGCTGGATGCCTTGGATCTGCAAAAAAATGAATTGGGGAAAAATGAAGCAGCAAACCTCCCCGCATTTGGTAAGAAATGGAGACAACTCGAGGCGGCTGATGGAGATGCCAGTTTGCCACAAAGACAGCAGAATGCCTAAATCCGCGTGATAACGAAGAAATTTCTAGGCTGGAGCGTAATGGAAATCAGCGACTGTTTGGCCTAATGAAAGCCAAGTTACAGGGGAATTAAGAAGTCTGCGAGTGGACAGTGGTCATTCCAATGAGAAGCGAAGCCAAGCAAAGTCGGGTTCGGATGCCAACCACTGCAGTGTGGAATCGTCACCCCCATTCATCCCCTACTGTGGAGGAAGTGAAGAGATGCGCTTGTCTTACGGGGCGAAGCGAGGCCCCATGTGTGCGTGTGTGTGGTCACGTAAACAGCGAAGCCACTACGTGTAAGTGCGACGGGATAAAACATGGCGAAAGAAAAATATGAGCGTAAGAGCGGTGGCTTCGATACCTAACAAATATACAGGTGAAATGGGAAGTTGCCGATATACGCTTAAGGTAAAAGCACGTCTGATTTCGCTCGTCCGAGAAAATTAATCTCAGGGCTAGCGGTCGCAACTCGGTAAAAAAAAATGGAAACAAAACCTGCGAGTGGCATATTTGAACTGCGTACTCAGGCAGGGTAGATGGTTTGCTAACGGAAAGGAACTGACTGAATTGGGAATGAACGGTCAAAAAGGACGGAAGGTAGCGACGGACGGAATCAACTATAGCAGCAGCGGAATTGAATGTGTCCCACTCTCCCAGCAGTCGACGTTCACAATTATTTCTTCACGACAACAAAAATCATTTCCCAGGAACACAGAAAATCAATCTTGGAAACCGCAACATCAGATGTGAGAGGGCCTATTTTGCTTAACGGCCACCTTCAAATCGTCACGAGAATAGATCAGTGTGCACTCTAATCATTGCAACAAAGTGCGGCGTGATATTACCATTTTTAATTGTGTGCTTCATTTACATCAAGCGTCAAAGTGAAGTGTTGAATCATCGGTGCTGCCACATGGTGCAAGTGTCTGTGTTTTTTTTTTTTTGTCGTGTGATATTATGTGATGCACAACGGATTTGCACAGCAAAGTCATGTAACTGTAAGTAGATGAATATTTCCTTTTTCTTTCTTCGCACATCTGCGAACTTGTGCCATCCCGACACCCAAAGCTGCATGGACATAGATGCAGTAATGCTGAGTGACTGAACCTCAGAGGAAATACCTGCACATACAGATTTCAATTTCTTACAGGGCCCATTTCCTGATTATTTTTTTTTTTACATGAATAAGGGAGAGGGTGTGGCCACAAATTCCGCTGGGCGGGACAGTTTCTTTTAACTTTGGTTCAGGGCTAAAGCGAGCGGGGAAGGGATTGCATGTGCATGCTTATTAGATTTAGTTAATTAACTTTGGCAGTATTTCGCACCTATAATCTTATACCGCAAATTAACGTGCTTGTGTATTTTGTGTCGCGAGTATTTTTAATGTGATCGTTTGCATATAATTTTTTTTTTCATTCTCTAAGCAATTGTATATGAATATCACCTGCAGCTCTATTTAGTGTGTAAACGAGTAGTATCTCTTGTTCAGATAGTCCGGTGGAGACTCAGTCGGCTGCGTTATCCGACAGTAAAGTGTGACATCGTATGCTGCCCACATATGAGGGGCAATTGTCTATGCGCCTAGAGAGCGCCGGATCTGTTTAAATCTCGCAGAACGTTATTAAATGTTGTGTTGTGTATTTGAGAATCATGTGTTATTTGCGAAAGTGAGTGTTGTACTGGCTGGTTGGGGATTGAATGTACCGGAGTAAGATCCGGACCACTACACTCAGTCACGAATTGGTGATTGCGGGTGAACCTCATCACAACTCTGATCCCAAAGTATCATTTTTTTTTTTAGATTATTTTATTTTTTATTTGTTGTTGTTATTTTGTTCACAAGGTGGATTCACCCAAGCCTTATGCTTCGGTCATTCTTCAACTTTTCATTTTTTATGTTCTGGTGTGAATCTTTGAGTGCAGCAGTGCACCTGAGATTCTCACCTGGTGCCGTGGCCAACTAAATTGTACTTCAGGTCTCAAGCACCGTTACCGGCAGACTCGGCAGGAACACTGCTAGTGCCGTGTAACAGAACGCTCTACTAATGCAGCACTTATCGGCACAACCAAAGCAATTTCATACAACAACACTGTGCTTGGATACACATCTTTATACCTGCAGATGAAAAGTTCTCCAACATCTGCAAATTTAAAACTAGCATAGTTATTTTTTAGCAGAATAAATATATATGGATTTCACTCAACAGGCATTTCAAATTTTCAAAATCTTTGAAGTGGTCTAACAACTTCAAAACAAACTTGCATGACACCGATGGGGATATTTACTTCCCATCTCAAAAACGTTTAAGCGAATTGGCTCCTTTCACAACAATGAATAATAAAATAAACATAGGGACCTTTACAATGTCGAAAACAAAAAATCCCTTTAACACTTTAACACTGTATCATTTTCGTCGGTTTCGACTTCAAGCCAGTCGTACATTTTGCGCTATTTCTCTTGAAAGTTGAGATTTTTTAAAATTTAGTTAGAGGTACAGCAGGAACAGCCTCACTACATTTCTCAGGCAATATTTCACTGTTTAAAATCGTAGCACTCGATGCCGAACTTGCAGAATCGTCAGTAGAATGCTTCCTCTTTCTAATGAGGAACTTTTCCATTGTGTTATAGTAAGAACAAATATCAGAGCTGCCAACTTTTCAAAATCAAAATCAAAATATTTCACTGTTTAAAATCGTAGCATTCAATGCCGAACTTGCAGAATCGTCAGTAGAATGCTTCCTCTTTCTAATGAGGAACTTTTCCATTGTGTTATAGTAAGAACAAATATCAGAGCTGCCAACTTTTCAAAATCAAAATCAAAATATTTCACTGTTTAAAATCGTAGCATTCAATGCCGAACTTGCAGAATCGTCAGTAGAATGCTTCCTCTTTCTAATGAGGAACTTTTCCATTGTGTTATAGTAAGAACAAATATCAGAGCTGCCAACTTTTCAAAATCAAAATCAAAATATTTCACTGTTTAAAATCGTAGCATTCAATGCCGAACTTGCAGAATCGTCAGTAGAATGCTTCCTCTTTCTAATGAGGAACTTTTCCATTGTGTTATAGTAAGAACAAATATCAGAGCTGCCAACTTTTCAAAATCAAAATCAAAATATTTCACTGTTTAAAATCGTAGCATTCAATGCCGAACTTGCAGAATCGTCAGTAGAATGCTTCCTCTTTCTAATGAGGAACTTTTCCATTGTGTTATAGTAAGAACAAATATCAGAGCTGCCAACTTTTCAAAATCAAAATCAAAATATTTCACTGTTTAAAATCGTAGCATTCAATGCCGAACTTGCAGAATCGTCAGTAGAATGCTTCCTCTTTCTAATGAGGAACTTTTCCATTGTGTTATAGTAAGAACAAATATCAGAGCTGCCAACTTTTCAAAATCAAAATCAAAATATTTCACTGTTTAAAATCGTAGCATTCAATGCCGAACTTGCAGAATCGTCAGTAGAATGCTTCCTCTTTCTAATGAGGAACTTTTCCATTGTGTTATAGTAAGAACAAATATCAGAGCTGCCAACTTTTCAAAATCAAAATCAAAATATTTCACTGTTTAAAATCGTAGCATTCAATGCCGAACTTGCAGAATCGTCAGTAGAATGCTTCCTCTTTCTAATGAGGAACTTTTCCATTGTGTTATAGTAAGAACAAATATCAGAGCTGCCAACTTTTCAAAATCAAAATCAAAATATTTCACTGTTTAAAATCGTAGCATTCAATGCCGAACTTGCAGAATCGTCAGTAGAATGCTTCCTCTTTCTAATGAGGAACTTTTCCATTGTGTTATAGTAAGAACAAATATCAGAGCTGCCAACTTTTCAAAATCAAAATCAAAATATTTCACTGTTTAAAATCGTAGCATTCAATGCCGAACTTGCAGAATCGTCAGTAGAATGCTTCCTCTTTCTAATGAGGAACTTTTCCATTGTGTTATAGTAAGAACAAATATCAGAGCTGCCAACTTTTCAAAATCAAAATCAAAATATTTCACTGTTTAAAATCGTAGCATTCAATGCCGAACTTGCAGAATCGTCAGTAGAATGCTTCCTCTTTCTAATGAGGAACTTTTCCATTGTGTTATAGTAAGAACAAATATCAGAGCTGCCAACTTTTCAAAATCAAAATCAAAATATTTCACTGTTTAAAATCGTAGCATTCAATGCCGAACTTGCAGAATCGTCAGTAGAATGCTTCCTCTTTCTAATGAGGAACTTTTCCATTGTGTTATAGTAAGAACAAATATCAGAGCTGCCAACTTTTCAAAATCAAAATCAAAATATTTCACTGTTTAAAATCGTAGCATTCAATGCCGAACTTGCAGAATCGTCAGTAGAATGCTTCCTCTTTCTAATGAGGAACTTTTCCATTGTGTTATAGTAAGAACAAATATCAGAGCTGCCAACTTTTCAAAATCAAAATCAAAATATTTCACTGTTTAAAATCGTAGCATTCAATGCCGAACTTGCAGAATCGTCAGTAGAATGCTTCCTCTTTCTAATGAGGAACTTTTCCATTGTGTTATAGTAAGAACAAATATCAGAGCTGCCAACTTTTCAAAATCAAAATCAAAATATTTCACTGTTTAAAATCGTAGCATTCAATGCCGAACTTGCAGAATCGTCAGTAGAATGCTTCCTCTTTCTAATGAGGAACTTTTCCATTGTGTTATAGTAAGAACAAATATCAGAGCTGCCAACTTTTCAAAATCAAAATCAAAATATTTCACTGTTTAAAATCGTAGCATTCAATGCCGAACTTGCAGAATCGTCAGTAGAATGCTTCCTCTTTCTAATGAGGAACTTTTCCATTGTGTTATAGTAAGAACAAATATCAGAGCTGCCAACTTTTCAAAATCAAAATCAAAATATTTCACTGTTTAAAATCGTAGCATTCAATGCCGAACTTGCAGAATCGTCAGTAGAATGCTTCCTCTTTCTAATGAGGAACTTTTCCATTGTGTTATAGTAAGAACAAATATCAGAGCTGCCAACTTTTCAAAATCAAAATCAAAATATTTCACTGTTTAAAATCGTAGCATTCAATGCCGAACTTGCAGAATCGTCAGTAGAATGCTTCCTCTTTTCTAATGAGGAACTTTTCCATTGTGTTATAGTAAGAACAAATATCAGAGCTGCCAACTTTTCAAAATCAAAATCAAAATATTTCACTGTTTAAAATCGTAGCATTCAATGCCGAACTTGCAGAATCGTCAGTAGAATGCTTCCTCTTTCTAATGAGGAACTTTTCCATTGTGTTATAGTAAGAACAAATATCAGAGCTGCCAACTTTTCAAAATCAAAATCAAAATATTTCACTGTTTAAAATCGTAGCATTCAATGCCGAACTTGCAGAATCGTCAGTAGAATGCTTCCTCTTTCTAATGAGGAACTTTTCCATTGTGTTATAGTAAGAACAAATATCAGAGCTGCCAACTTTTCAAAATCAAAATCAAAATATTTCACTGTTTAAAATCGTAGCATTCAATGCCGAACTTGCAGAATCGTCAGTAGAATGCTTCCTCTTTCTAATGAGGAACTTTTCCATTGTGTTATAGTAAGAACAAATATCAGAGCTGCCAACTTTTCAAAATCAAAATCAAAATATTTCACTGTTTAAAATCGTAGCATTCAATGCCGAACTTGCAGAATCGTCAGTAGAATGCTTCCTCTTTCTAATGAGGAACTTTTCCATTGTGTTATAGTAAGAACAAATATCAGAGCTGCCAACTTTTCAAAATCAAAATATTTCACTGTTTAAAATCGTAGCATTCAATGCCGAACTTGCAGAATCGTCAGTAGAATGCTTCCTCTTTCTAATGAGGAACTTTTCCATTGTGTTATAGTAAGAACAAATATCAGAGCTGCCAACTTTTCAAAATCAAAATCAAAATATTTCACTGTTTAAAATCGTAGCATTCAATGCCGAACTTGCAGAATCGTCAGTAGAATGCTTCCTCTTTCTAATGAGGAACTTTTCCATTGTGTTATAGTAAGAACAAATATCAGAGCTGCCAACTTTTCAAAATCAAAATATTTCACTGTTTAAAATCGTAGCATTCAATGCCGAACTTGCAGAATCGTCAGTAGAATGCTTCCTCTTTCTAATGAGGAACTTTTCCATTGTGTTATAGTAAGAACAAATATCAGAGCTGCCAACTTTTCAAAATCAAAATCAAAATATTTCACTGTTTAAAATCGTAGCATTCAATGCCGAACTTGCAGAATCGTCAGTAGAATGCTTCCTCTTTCTAATGAGGAACTTTTCCATTGTGTTATAGTAAGAACAAATATCAGAGCTGCCAACTTTTCAAAATCAAAATATTTCACTGTTTAAAATCGTAGCATTCAATGCCGAACTTGCAGAATCGTCAGTAGAATGCTTCCTCTTTCTAATGAGGAACTTTTCCATTGTGTTATAGTAAGAACAAATATCAGAGCTGCCAACTTTTCAAAATCAAAATCAAAATATTTCACTGTTTAAAATCGTAGCATTCAATGCCGAACTTGCAGAATCGTCAGTAGAATGCTTCCTCTTTCTAATGAGGAACTTTTCCATTGTGTTATAGTAAGAACAAATATCAGAGCTGCCAACTTTTCAAAATCAAAATCAAAATATTTCACTGTTTAAAATCGTAGCATTCAATGCCGAACTTGCAGAATCGTCAGTAGAATGCTTCCTCTTTCTAATGAGGAACTTTTCCATTGTGTTATAGTAAGAACAAATATCAGAGCTGCCAACTTTTCAAAATCAAAATCAAAATATTTCACTGTTTAAAATCGTAGCATTCAATGCCGAACTTGCAGAATCGTCAGTAGAATGCTTCCTCTTTCTAATGAGGAACTTTTCCATTGTGTTATAGTAAGAACAAATATCAGAGCTGCCAACTTTTCAAAATCAAAATCAAAATATTTCACTGTTTAAAATCGTAGCATTCAATGCCGAACTTGCAGAATCGTCAGTAGAATGCTTCCTCTTTCTAATGAGGAACTTTTCCATTGTGTTATAGTAAGAACAAATATCAGAGCTGCCAACTTTTCAAAATCAAAATCAAAATATTTCACTGTTTAAAATCGTAGCATTCAATGCCGAACTTGCAGAATCGTCAGTAGAATGCTTCCTCTTTCTAATGAGGAACTTTTCCATTGTGTTATAGTAAGAACAAATATCAGAGCTGCCAACTTTTCAAAATCAAAATCAAAATATTTCACTGTTTAAAATCGTAGCATTCAATGCCGAACTTGCAGAATCGTCAGTAGAATGCTTCCTCTTTCTAATGAGGAACTTTTCCATTGTGTTATAGTAAGAACAAATATCAGAGCTGCCAACTTTTCAAAATCAAAATCAAAATATTTCACTGTTTAAAATCGTAGCATTCAATGCCGAACTTGCAGAATCGTCAGTAGAATGCTTCCTCTTTCTAATGAGGAACTTTTCCATTGTGTTATAGTAAGAACAAATATCAGAGCTGCCAACTTTTCAAAATCAAAATCAAAATATTTCACTGTTTAAAATCGTAGCATTCAATGCCGAACTTGCAGAATCGTCAGTAGAATGCTTCCTCTTTCTAATGAGGAACTTTTCCATTGTGTTATAGTAAGAACAAATATCAGAGCTGCCAACTTTTCAAAATCAAAATCAAAATATTTCACTGTTTAAAATCGTAGCATTCAATGCCGAACTTGCAGAATCGTCAGTAGAATGCTTCCTCTTTCTAATGAGGAACTTTTCCATTGTGTTATAGTAAGAACAAATATCAGAGCTGCCAACTTTTCAAAATCAAAATCAAAATATTTCACTGTTTAAAATCGTAGCATTCAATGCCGAACTTGCAGAATCGTCAGTAGAATGCTTCCTCTTTCTAATGAGGAACTTTTCCATTGTGTTATAGTAAGAACAAATATCAGAGCTGCCAACTTTTCAAAATCAAAATATTTCACTGTTTAAAATCGTAGCATTCAATGCCGAACTTGCAGAATCGTCAGTAGAATGCTTCCTCTTTCTAATGAGGAACTTTTCCATTGTGTTATAGTAAGAACAAATATCAGAGCTGCCAACTTTTCAAAATCAAAATCAAAATATTTCACTGTTTAAAATCGTAGCATTCAATGCCGAACTTGCAGAATCGTCAGTAGAATGCTTCCTCTTTCTAATGAGGAACTTTTCCATTGTGTTATAGTAAGAACAAATATCAGAGCTGCCAACTTTTCAAAATCAAAATATTTCACTGTTTAAAATCGTAGCATTCAATGCCGAACTTGCAGAATCGTCAGTAGAATGCTTCCTCTTTCTAATGAGGAACTTTTCCATTGTGTTATAGTAAGAACAAATATCAGAGCTGCCAACTTTTCAAAATCAAAATCAAAATATTTCACTGTTTAAAATCGTAGCATTCAATGCCGAACTTGCAGAATCGTCAGTAGAATGCTTCCTCTTTCTAATGAGGAACTTTTCCATTGTGTTATAGTAAGAACAAATATCAGAGCTGCCAACTTTTCAAAATCAAAATCAAAATATTTCACTGTTTAAAATCGTAGCATTCAATGCCGAACTTGCAGAATCGTCAGTAGAATGCTTCCTCTTTCTAATGAGGAACTTTTCCATTGTGTTATAGTAAGAACAAATATCAGAGCTGCCAACTTTTCAAAATCAAAATCAAAATATTTCACTGTTTAAAATCGTAGCATTCAATGCCGAACTTGCAGAATCGTCAGTAGAATGCTTCCTCTTTCTAATGAGGAACTTTTCCATTGTGTTATAGTAAGAACAAATATCAGAGCTGCCAACTTTTCAAAATCAAAATCAAAATATTTCACTGTTTAAAATCGTAGCATTCAATGCCGAACTTGCAGAATCGTCAGTAGAATGCTTCCTCTTTCTAATGAGGAACTTTTCCATTGTGTTATAGTAAGAACAAATATCAGAGCTGCCAACTTTTCAAAATCAAAATCAAAATATTTCACTGTTTAAAATCGTAGCATTCAATGCCGAACTTGCAGAATCGTCAGTAGAATGCTTCCTCTTTCTAATGAGGAACTTTTCCATTGTGTTATAGTAAGAACAAATATCAGAGCTGCCAACTTTTCAAAATCAAAATCAAAATATTTCACTGTTTAAAATCGTAGCATTCAATGCCGAACTTGCAGAATCGTCAGTAGAATGCTTCCTCTTTCTAATGAGGAACTTTTCCATTGTGTTATAGTAAGAACAAATATCAGAGCTGCCAACTTTTCAAAATCAAAATCAAAATATTTCACTGTTTAAAATCGTAGCATTCAATGCCGAACTTGCAGAATCGTCAGTAGAATGCTTCTTCTTTCTAATGAGGAACTTTTCCATTGTGTTATAGTAAGAACAAATATCAGAGCTGCCAACTTTTCAAAATCAAAATCAAAATATTTCACTGTTTAAAATCGTAGCATTCAATGCCGAACTTGCAGAATCGTCAGTAGAATGCTTCCTCTTTCTAATGAGGAACTTTTCCATTGTGTTATAGTAAGAACAAATATCAGAGCTGCCAACTTTTCAAAATCAAAATCAAAATATTTCACTGTTTAAAATCGTAGCATTCAATGCCGAACTTGCAGAATCGTCAGTAGAATGCTTCCTCTTTCTAATGAGGAACTTTTCCATTGTGTTATAGTAAGAACAAATATCAGAGCTGCCAACTTTTCAAAATCAAAATCAAAATATTTCACTGTTTAAAATCGTAGCATTCAATGCCGAACTTGCAGAATCGTCAGTAGAATGCTTCCTCTTTCTAATGAGGAACTTTTCCATTGTGTTATAGTAAGAACAAATATCAGAGCTGCCAACTTTTCAAAATCAAAATCAAAATATTTCACTGTTTAAAATCGTAGCATTCAATGCCGAACTTGCAGAATCGTCAGTAGAATGCTTCCTCTTTCTAATGAGGAACTTTTCCATTGTGTTATAGTAAGAACAAATATCAGAGCTGCCAACTTTTCAAAATCAAAATCAAAATATTTCACTGTTTAAAATCGTAGCATTCAATGCCGAACTTGCAGAATCGTCAGTAGAATGCTTCCTCTTTCTAATGAGGAACTTTTCCATTGTGTTATAGTAAGAACAAATATCAGAGCTGCCAACTTTTCAAAATCAAAATCAAAATATTTCACTGTTTAAAATCGTAGCATTCAATGCCGAACTTGCAGAATCGTCAGTAGAATGCTTCCTCTTTCTAATGAGGAACTTTTCCATTGTGTTATAGTAAGAACAAATATCAGAGCTGCCAACTTTTCAAAATCAAAATCAAAATATTTCACTGTTTAAAATCGTAGCATTCAATGCCGAACTTGCAGAATCGTCAGTAGAATGCTTCCTCTTTCTAATGAGGAACTTTTCCATTGTGTTATAGTAAGAACAAATATCAGAGCTGCCAACTTTTCAAAATCAAAATCAAAATATTTCACTGTTTAAAATCGTAGCATTCAATGCCGAACTTGCAGAATCGTCAGTAGAATGCTTCCTCTTTCTAATGAGGAACTTTTCCATTGTGTTATAGTAAGAACAAATATCAGAGCTGCCAACTTTTCAAAATCAAAATCAAAATATTTCACTGTTTAAAATCGTAGCATTCAATGCCGAACTTGCAGAATCGTCAGTAGAATGCTTCCTCTTTCTAATGAGGAACTTTTCCATTGTGTTATAGTAAGAACAAATATCAGAGCTGCCAACTTTTCAAAATCAAAATCAAAATATTTCACTGTTTAAAATCGTAGCATTCAATGCCGAACTTGCAGAATCGTCAGTAGAATGCTTCCTCTTTCTAATGAGGAACTTTTCCATTGTGTTATAGTAAGAACAAATATCAGAGCTGCCAACTTTTCAAAATCAAAATCAAAATATTTCACTGTTTAAAATCGTAGCATTCAATGCCGAACTTGCAGAATCGTCAGTAGAATGCTTCCTCTTTCTAATGAGGAACTTTTCCATTGTGTTATAGTAAGAACAAATATCAGAGCTGCCAACTTTTCAAAATCAAAATCAAAATATTTCACTGTTTAAAATCGTAGCATTCAATGCCGAACTTGCAGAATCGTCAGTAGAATGCTTCCTCTTTCTAATGAGGAACTTTTCCATTGTGTTATAGTAAGAACAAATATCAGAGCTGCCAACTTTTCAAAATCAAAATCAAAATATTTCACTGTTTAAAATCGTAGCATTCAATGCCGAACTTGCAGAATCGTCAGTAGAATGCTTCCTCTTTCTAATGAGGAACTTTTCCATTGTGTTATAGTAAGAACAAATATCAGAGCTGCCAACTTTTCAAAATCAAAATCAAAATATTTCACTGTTTAAAATCGTAGCATTCAATGCCGAACTTGCAGAATCGTCAGTAGAATGCTTCCTCTTTCTAATGAGGAACTTTTCCATTGTGTTATAGTAAGAACAAATATCAGAGCTGCCAACTTTTCAAAATCAAAATCAAAATATTTCACTGTTTAAAATCGTAGCATTCAATGCCGAACTTGCAGAATCGTCAGTAGAATGCTTCCTCTTTCTAATGAGGAACTTTTCCATTGTGTTATAGTAAGAACAAATATCAGAGCTGCCAACTTTTCAAAATCAAAATATTTCACTGTTTAAAATCGTAGCATTCAATGCCGAACTTGCAGAATCGTCAGTAGAATGCTTCCTCTTTCTAATGAGGAACTTTTCCATTGTGTTATAGTAAGAACAAATATCAGAGCTGCCAACTTTTCAAAATCAAAATCAAAATATTTCACTGTTTAAAATCGTAGCATTCAATGCCGAACTTGCAGAATCGTCAGTAGAATGCTTCCTCTTTCTAATGAGGAACTTTTCCATTGTGTTATAGTAAGAACAAATATCAGAGCTGCCAACTTTTCAAAATCAAAATCAAAATATTTCACTGTTTAAAATCGTAGCATTCAATGCCGAACTTGCAGAATCGTCAGTAGAATGCTTCCTCTTTCTAATGAGGAACTTTTCCATTGTGTTATAGTAAGAACAAATATCAGAGCTGCCAACTTTTCAAAATCAAAAACATTAACGCACGTTCAGCAGCACGTATTTAGACTTTATAAATAATAAAATTATATATTATAGGTTTCTTTATTTTTTTTAAAACAGTTAATTATTTAATACAAATAAAGAAATATTTACAAAAAAAATTAGTATTTAAGTATAAAATAAGATTAACAAACCTTGTTAATGAGTTTCATTTTTAGAGAGTGAGACACTATTTTTTTCAGAGAGTCGCCAATTTTTCTCCCCACCATAACATAAGTCTTATCACAAAAGGCAAGACAGTTCATCCACGGAATACCAAGATACTGAAATTCTTCAGACACAAGTTTGGCAATATTTTCACCTGTTGAAGTGGTTTCTAGGCATGGCAAAGAGAGCAGCATGCATCTCACTCGCTTGCAATGATTATCAAAGTATGTTACCACAATTGCCCCCCCCCCCCAAAAAAATTCCTAAATCAAGAAGATTTGAGACAGTACCAGAACTGTTAATTTATGATTATCTATTATTAGGGAGAGCGGTAATGTATGGGATGTGCTAGCAGTATGTTTGATGATACTTGTATTCAATTATTTTTCTGTATCAGTCACTCATAGATGGAGTTCAGAAATTGTGATGATTTTCAAGGTTTTGAATTTTTTTAAATTGAATGATGCAATTTTAGAAATAACTTGATTTTGTTTAAGCAATGACAAGACAGTGACTTGTTTGTTTAATGCCCTTGGATGGCAATTTTATCCATCACGAATGCACGATAGCGCTATTTTAGATAAAGGATGAATAGTGTAACTTTGAGAATATGAATACTCTTGAACAACGTGCATCAATTCTTACAAATTTTCAGTTTCTTCACTTTCCTTTTCAGGAAAAAGAATTAAGATAACGGGAAAAATCTTTATCCCCCGCCCCCCACCCTCTCTTTTTCAAGCTGAAATTCAAACCTTATTTTGGGGGTGGGGGTATATTTAAGATTACAGGTTCAGAACATCATTGGGGGGAGGATACAATAATGGGAGAAATCTTTGCTATGTCCAATTTTCGTTTTCGGACAGTTTCCCTCCATTTTCAAGTTGAAATACAAATATTTATAAAATAAAATGATATTTAACAACAGTACTAGGCAAAGGAAACATCGTGTGAAAAATAAAATTTAGTTTATGAGAGAAATCTTCACTGCGTCTAACTTCCGTTTTCGAAAATTTTGAAAGACGAAACTTCTGTTTTCGAAAGTTTCTAGCGAAAAACATTCTCCTCCGCTACCAATTGCCCCAAAATTTCTGTTCAGTTATGCATCGATCTCGAGGAAAACTCCAATTATGACGGAAAAGGAGAAATTTCTCGAAGCTGTTGCACGCTCATGCCTGAAGATTACAGGGAAATTTTTGTGCCGTCGAATTTCCCTTTTCGGAAATTTTCCCTACATTTTCCAACTGAAATAAAAATATTTTTGGAATAAAGTAATGTATAACAACAATACTGGACAGAGGCAACATTGCAGGAAAGAAAAAGAAATTAAGATTATGGAAATCTTTATTTCGTTTACTTTCGTTTTTGAAAGACGAAATACCGTCCTGATGCATATTTTTACGCGTTGGTAAAATTTCGATGCGTAAACACACTTTTTGATGCATACTAGACGCGTAATTATGCATTTTGGCAAACTCTGCATGGCGCAGAATTAAAAAAAAAAATTTGCACTTTGGCACAATTAGCACAGCTATTCCAACACTGAGGGAGAGTAAGTTTGGAAGGATTGGAGGGAGGGGGTGTGTGCGATCGCTCCCAGCTAGAAACATGAGATAACATAAGGTTCAGTCGCTATGAGATCATAATAAAACAAAAGCAGTTTACACTAAGCGACTATAACAACGATATCAAGTTCCATCAGTAAAAAAAAATTTACGAGCCATTTTGGCAAAAATCCGGAAGAAACTATGTTCCGACCATAAAACTACCCAAAACTCCGTTAAACTTTCGGGAAATCCAGAATACTTGGCAGGTATGCGGACGTTATTGCACCGATATCGGCTTTTCCGACGTATTATGTAATATCACCTTGCCATTCTTCACCTGAACCCGATATCAGCTTTGCCAATGCATCCAATATCCTCTTGCCGTTCTTCACCCCATATCAGTCCGATATTGGCTTTGCCGATGTATCCAATATCTGAATTTTACTTAGAAACGGGACCATTAATAGTTTTCGCATTTGCGCGAAAAAAACTATAAATATATTCGCAAAATGCAATCGCAGTTTAAACCGTGATTTTAACAAAAAAAGGACACAAAATTTAGAACTCATACGAAATACATTGAAATCCGCTATTCTTCCAAACTGTCCGTAATTCGGTAATCATGTGGCCGAAACCATAATGGTTGGCACCCTTAGCAGCGCATGGGCTTTCGTCTCGTTGCACTCTACGTGGATTATCACGTAATCCGTTTATTGTACAACCGGAAGGGAAATACTGGGATTGTACCGTGACGACATGAAATCGGCACATGTGAGGAACAATAGGATCGTATCGTGACGTCGTGAAATCGGCACACGTGATCTGAAACGGCATCACCTTCGTAGATTTTCCATGCTAATAGCTCACGATTGAAATCTTTCTGCGTGCGCGCCCATTTCGCACGTCACTTTATTTTTCTTGCGCAAATTCAAACTTCTTTGCGCAAAAAGCGCGTCTGCGCACGCTATCGGGAACCCTGCATCTACGTCCCCTGGCGGAGACACTGTGGAATATTTTAAGAAGAAATATTTTGAAAAGGTTTATGGATGTGAGTGGCATCAGTCCACGAAAGAATTTTTTCAGTCGATATTTTAGAAGCTCAGATTTTATGGCAAATACTTCATAAGCAAAAATTAACACTTTCACCCCATGGTGGCCAAAGTATTCTTTACCAAAAATTTGAAATTATATGCAAAAGAGTTTCCATCAGAACGTGTATCCGCTAGAGAAAAAATGTTTGAAATTGGAGTTTTAGAAGAAGAGTTGTCGGGGGAAAATGTAATTTAATTTTACGCCCCCTAGAGGAAAACCTATGCGTAATTTGAAAAAGTAACTATACCTAAAATACTCTTCGACACAAATGCAATTGAAAGATAAAATAATTTTTTCAATCGGATGTGTAGAAGCAAATATATGGAATAAAACATATTTTTAAAATCGACATCATCTGAATTTACGCCGTCTAGGCGAAATTGTACATCGTAAAAAAAAAAAAAACGAAATGAAGGATCATCATTCGCATATTTGAAGCTTCCCAATGCAAAAAGAATTTATCAAATCATACTAATAGTTGCAGAGATATCGTGGGTACGGACAGACAAACCGGTAACATAAGCATGATCTTTTTTTACAAAAGACGTGCTAAAAAAATTCATAAAAGTGAGAAAGGAATGCTGGTAACCAACAAACATTCTCCTATTTCCTTTCATTGCAAGATTTCTTGTCTCTTATTGCAAATAAAGGTAACTTGATCACGCTAGTTACGTTAAATGAAAACTTTTACAAAAAGTTCGTAAGTTGGAAGCTTTCAACCTTATCTTAGGTCTTCATCACGCCAATGGAGGACTAAGATTGTTGCCAGATTCTACATTTGAATTTTTCCTATTTTTGTTGCCAAAACTTAGAATTGATCTCCAGATCATCGGAATGTAGAGAGGAGATTCGGAATTGCAAGTCATTGAGTTGAAAATGATTTCCAGGCTTTCACGGTAACGGAGGGCAAAACGATTGTCAAAAGAAGCAATTCGTTTTGCTTCATTCCAGTGGGAAACTGCAGATGTCTTCCATTGTTAAAATAGACAAGGCAGTATTAGGATTGGCTTTCGGAACATCTTTTTTATGTTTTAAAATTCTATGGCTAATGCTCCTGTATGTGCTTCCAATGTATAAGTTATCCCCAGTAGAAGAAGAGATAGGAATGCAGTAAACTCCTGGGAGGTTCAGGTTTTCAACTTTGTCCCTATCCCTTTGTAGAAGTTTCAAGATGTTTGGGGTAGATTTAATGGCAAGATGGTAACCAAAACTTCTAAAAAGAATCTGTAACTTATAAGCATAGGAAGGATGGTAAGGAACAGAACCACAGAATTTCAGGTCTTCTTTCTTTTGAGGAAGGAGGCATTCAATTTTCGAATGGTTTTCATATTTCTTTATGAGGGAGTTGACTGTAAGAGCAGGGAAACCATGAGAGAGGGCTATTGTAGAAATTTTGGAGAGTTCTTCTTGAAGAGAGAGTTGGTTGTTGCAATTGATATGAGCCCTATGGATGTAGGACTTCAATGCTGCAAGCTTGTAGAGATGCAGGGTGAAAGATTTGTAGGGAATGATGTTAGTGGCCGCAGAAGGTTTACGATAGACGGAACGAGTAATGGAGAGATCAGCGTTTCTGCAGATAGATACATCCAGGAAATCAATTTTGTGGTTTACTTCCTCAGATATAGTGAGATTAATGGAAGGAAATTTTTTCGTAATGGAGTTGATCAGTATCTGTAGTTCAGACTCGGAATTTGGCCAGCTAATGAAAATGTCGTCTACATATCTTAACCATAGGGAAGGTTGAAAAGGGTGTTGAGGAATGATGGAAACTTCAATATGTTGCATGTAGATTTCTGCAAGCAGGGGGAAAGAGGTGAGCCCATGGGGAGACCAGATTGTTGCCTATACACAATTTTGTTGAAAACAAAACAACTGTGTTGATGAATAGTGTGGAAACAATCATAAAGATCTTTGATAAGAGTACCGGTTGGTTCAAAATGAAGAATCAATTTCTTCATGAGGAGCATGTAGGAATCAAAATATGGTACAGAGGGAAACAAAGATTCTACATCAAGAGTATACATATTAACACTAGGAGAAAAGGAATTAGGAAGTTTGTGGATGAAGTTTGAAGTAGAGACAACAGTATGAGGATGGTTGGCTGCCAGGGATTTGCATTTGAGGACCAATCTCTTTTCAAGGTTTACTGCTGGAGAAAAAGAATATTCAACTAAAGGTCTGATGGGGTTACCCTCCTTACTTTAAAACTCCCAGGCTTTTCCTGCAGTTTCACTTGCAGGAAAAGCCTGGGAGTTTTAAAGTAAGGAGGGGTGATATATCACCAAGGAAGGATTGAAGAGTTTCTTTCTTAGCTAATCTGTCAACTGAGTTGTTGAGTGAGTTGGTGGTGTCTGACTGCAAGGGAATGCAGTTAGCAGATGTAAGAAATGAATGCACTTTTTGGTTTAGTGTTTCTTTACCAATGATGACTGGGCAACCAACTTTATCTGCTTTGCATACGGCAATGTCATTTTCCTGAATAAATGACCTGAATTCTTTTAAACAAGAAGAAGAGTACTTGATTGGCACAGAATTTTACTTGGACAAGATAACAGCAGCGTTGGCACTGTTCACCAGCCTATCCTTCGTGCCAACGCTGCTGTTATCTTATCCAAGCAAAATTGTGTGCCAATCTCTTACAGTCAACTCCCTCATAAAGAAATATGAAAACCATTCGAAAATTGAATGCCTCCTTCCTCAAAAGAAAGAAGACCTGAAATTCTGTGGTTCTGTTCCTTACCATCCTTCCTATGCTTATAAGTTACAGATTCTTTTTAGAAGTTTTGGTTACCATCTTGCCATTAAATCTACCCCAAACATCTTGAAACTTCTACAAAGGGATAGGGACAAAGTTGAAAACCTGAACCTCCCAGGAGTTTACTGCATTCCTATCTCTTCTTCTACTGGGGATAACTTATACATTGGAAGCACATACAGGAGCATTAGCCATAGAATTTTAGAACATACAAAAGATTTTATAATCTAAAGCAACTTTATGGGAATTTACTAGGAATTTTTTTCCATTTATAGCAAATTTTCGGAGAAAACTCTTCTCCTTCTTCAGGCTCTCTTGTTGTTGTCACTTTTTGCTTGTCACTATCATGGTTACGGTTTACCTTGAAGGTTACGGTTAAACTTGACGGTTTAGGTTATTTTTCAACAAATCCTGCCAGATGTTAGGCAGGGAAAATCCTTTGCAGTCATTGATGATGGAATTTTGATTTTTCTCAATCTCTATTCCTTCTTTCAGTTTTTTCTTTTTGAAATTGCTTTGGAAACTGATTACTTTAAGGGAATTCCAATCCATGCTGTGCCCAGTTTCTCTAACATGCCTATCTAATCCAGTCTTGTTGGAGCAATTTTTTATAGCTGCTTTATGCTCAGCTATACGAGTTTCTAGTCTGCGACCTGTTTCACCTATGTAAGATAGTCCACAACTACAATTTACTTCATAAACTACTCCTTGCATTTTTAAAATATCTTCTTCTCTTTGAACTATTTTAGGAAAAAATTTTTAACTTTGTTCTCTAAACTTGGAGCTAGCCTAATATTGTATTTTTACTAATTCTCTTTAAAGCCTCAAATAAACCTTTGTGATAAGAAATTTTTCTAGTGAATTTTACTTCTTGTTTTTGTGGGTTCTTCGTACCATTAAAATTCAGAAGCTTCTCAATTTCTTCTTTAGGATAGTTATTTTCTGCAAGTATGACTTTAAGCTCTTTTTTATGGGCTTCTTTTTTATCTGCAGTAGAAACTATTTTATTAATTTTTTCTAAAAAACTGACTTGCTACATTTTTCTTAATAGAAACTGGATGATACGAATTGAAATCCAGTAGTCTTTTTGTATTCATTGGTTTTTTATACCAACTAGTGAGGAATTTTTCATCTTCATAATAGATAGTAATATCTAAGAAGTTTATTCTTCTTTCTTTTTGAAGTTCAATAGTGAACTTAAGGGAATCATCTAATTCATTGAATGAGTCTAGAATTCTTTCTGGAACAATTTCTGAGCTATCTATTATAAATAAGATGTCATCCATGTATCTGCTATATAAGCAGAAGTATGTGGGTTGTACTAGTATCTTTTCTTCTAGTTTTCCCACATAATAGTTAGCTAAGAGTGGGGAGAGTGGGGAGCCCATAGCTAGCCCCGATTTTTGAATGAAAAAGTTTTCCCAAATTGAAAGTAGTTGTTCTGCAAAGAGAAAGTAAGCATTTCAAAAATTCCTACTAATATGTTTTTTTCCTTGTTGTGAAAAACTATTAGGTCTGCCAAGTCTTCCGCTATAAAGTCTATAAGTTGATCTATATTAATGTGAGTATACATAGACACTATATCTAAACTACCCATAATAGGAGAATCTAATTTAGGAAGAAGTTCTAGTTTTTCTTTTAGCTGCATTGAGTTTTTAATCAAGTTAGGTGGCTCTTTTAAAGATTCTGAAGGTGTGACTTTAAAATAGTTTAGATTTGAAAGAATAGAGTTTTTTGAGTCTATTATTGGTCTAATTGGTTGGTGTTCTTTATGCAGTTTGACTATTCCATATATTTGAGAGTAATCTGAACTGTAATTTTGAGAATTGTTTATAGTTTTCTGGAAGCTGGTTTTCTTTTTTTGAAGTGAAATAAGCTTAGAGACTTTTTAATCAAATCTGGTAGTGGGTTTTCTTTTACTTCTTCATACATAGGTTTTTTAGTTCTTCTTCCATCTTTTCTAGATAATCTTTCTTATCCATAATAGTAATCAACTTACTTTTGTCTGTTTTCACAGCAACTATACTTTCATTTTTCTGAAATCTTTAAGAGCTTTTAATTGACTATTATCAAAATTTTTTGAGGTTTCCTTACTTGCTTCTGGAATTTTGTAAGGCTATTGTAGTAATCTTTTCTGAGGAGGTCTGCTTTAATTTGGTCCTCTTTTTCTAAAGTGCTGCAGATGCTTTCCAATTCAATTACCAATTTTTCTGGATTTATTTTTCTTTGGATAGATTGAAATTACTTCCTTTATTTATCACTTGTAATAATTCTTGGCTAACTCCAGTAGCAGTGTTGTCCTTCACATGACTAAGAACTGCAGTTTTTGTTTTTTACTTGAATAGTTTTTCTTCAAAAATTTTTCTTCTTTAAGGTTCAGCTTTTTAACAAATTTCTTATTTTTGTTGCTTACTCCAATTTTTAGCCAGTCATCCAATTCTGCTTTTACTGTATCCCTTAAGATTCCAGAAATTTTCTTTTCATTTTCTACTTTTACTTTTTTATAATAAGCAACATTTTTATATTTTGCTTCAATACTTCTTTTTAACGTTTTTTGCTCTATTTTTCTAATGAAGTTGGCTGAAAGTAAATCTTTAAATGGTTTTCTAAGTCTAAATGAATTTGGAATAAAGTTATTTACCTTGCAATTTTTCAGGAACTTGATTTGAGCTATGGATCTTTCCATCTTCAATGTAGCATGTTGAACTTTCTTTATTGTTTGCCAAGTATCTGACCCATACTCTGTTCTAATTCTTTGAATAAAAGCTCATATTGAGAAATGGCTTCCTAGTTTAATTGAATTAATAATCTAAAGCAACTTATGGGAATTTACTAGGAATTTTTTCCATTTATAGCAAATTTTCGGAGAAAACTCTTCTCCTTCTTCAGGCTCTCTTGTTGTTGTCACTTTTGCAAGAGAGCCTGAAGAAGGAGAAGAGTTTTCTCCGAAAATTTGCTATAAATGGAAAAATTCTAGTAAATTCCCATGGGGTTGCTTTGGGTATTAATTCAATTAAACTAGGAAACCATTTCTCAATATGAGCTTTATTCAAAGAATTAGAACAGAGTATGTCAGATACTTGGCAAACAATAAAGAAAGTTCAACATGCTACATTGAAGATGGAAAGATCCATAGCTCAAATCAAGTTCCTGAAAAATTGCAAGGTAAATAACTTTATTCCAAATTCATTTAGACTTAGAAAACCATTTAAAGATTTACTTTCAGCCAACTTCATTAGAAAAAATAGAGCAAAAAACATTAAAAAGAAGTATTGAAGCAAAATATAAAAATGTTGCTTATTATAAAAAGTAAAAGTAGAAATGAAAAGAAAATTTCTGGAATCTTAAGGGATACAGTAAAAGCAGAATTGGATGACAAAAAATTGGAGTAAGCAACAAAAATAGAAATTTGTTAAAAAGCTGAACCTTAAAGAAGAAAATTTTGAAAAAAACTATTCAAGTAAAAACAAAAAAACTGCAGTTCTTAGTCATGTGAAGGACAACACTGCTACTGGAGTTAGCCAAGAATTATTACAAGTGATAAATAAAGGAAGTAATTTCAATCTATCCAAAGAAAAATAAATCAGAAAAATTGGTAATTGAATTGGAAAGCATCTGCAGCACTTTAGAAAAAGAGGACCAAATTAAAGCAGACCTCCTCAGAAAAGATTACTACAATAGCCTTACAAAATTCCAGAACAAGTAAGGAAACCTCAAAAAATTTTGATAATAGTCAATTAAAAAGCTCTTAAAATTTCAGAAAAATGAAAGTATAGTTGCTGTGAAAACAGACAAAAGTAAGTTGATTACTATTATGGATAAGAAAGATTATCTAGAAAAGATGGAAGAAGAACTAAAAAACCTATGTATGAAGAAGTAAAAGAAAACCCACTACCAGATTTGATTAAAAGTCTCTAAGCTTATTTCACTTCAAAAGAAAACCAACTTCCAGAAAACTATAAACAATTCTCAAAATTACAGTTCAGATTACCTCAAATATATGGAATAGTCAAACTGCATAGAACACCAACCAATTAGACCAATAATAGACTCAAAAAACTCTATTCTTTCAAATCTAAACTATTTTAAAGTCACACCTTCAGAATCTTTTAAAAGAGCCACCTAACTTGATTAAAAACTCAATGCAGCTAAAGAAAAACTAGAACTTCTTCCTAAATTAGATTCTCCTATTATGGGTAGTTTAGATATAGTGTCTATGTATACTCACATTAATATAGATCAACTTATAGACTTTATAGCGAAGACTTGGCAGGCCTAATAGTTTTTCACAACAAGGAAAAAACATATTAGTAGGAATTTTTGAAATGCTTACTCTCTTTGCAGAACAACTACTTTCAATTTGGGAAAACTTTTTTCATTCAAATCGGGGCTAGCTATAGGCTCCCCACTCTCCCCACTAACTATTATGTGGGAAAACTAGAAGAAGATACTAGTACAACCCACATACTTCTGCTTATATAGCAGATACATGGATGACATCTTATTTATAATAGATAGCTCAGAAATTGTTCAGAAAGAATTCTAGACTCATTCAATGAATTAGATGATTCCCTTAAGTTCACTATTGAACTTCAAAAAGAGAATAAACTTCTTAGATATTACTATCTATTATGAAGATGAAAATTCCTCACTAGTTGGTATAAAAAACCAATGAATACAAAAAGACTACTGGATTTCAATTCGTATCATCCAGTTTCTATTAAGAAAAATGTAGCAAGTCAGTTTTTAGAAAAAATTAATAAAATAGTTTCTACTGCAGATAAAAAAGAAGCCCATAAAAAAGAGCTTAAAGTCATACTTGCAGAAAATAACTATCCTAAGAAGAAATTGAGAAGCTTCTGAATTTTAATGGTACGAAGGAACCCACAAAAGCAAGAAGTAAATTCACTAGAAAAATTTCTTATCTACAAAGGTTTATTTGAACTTTAAGAGAATTAGTAAAAATACAATATTAGGCTAGCTCCAAGTTTAGAGAACAAAGTTAAAAATTTTTTCCCTAAAATAGTTCAAAAGAGAAGAAGATATTTTAAAAATGCAAGGAGTAGTTTATGAAGTAAATTGTAGTTGTGGACTATCTTACATAGGTGAAACAGGTCGCAGACTAGAAACTCGTATAGCTGAGCATAAAGCAGCTATAAAAAATTGCTCCAACAAGACTGGATTAGATAGGCATGTTAGAAGAGAAACTGGGCACAGCATGGATTGGAATTCCCTTAAAAGTAATCAGTTTCCAAAGCAATTTCCAAAAAGAAAACTGAAAGAAGGAATAGAGATTGAGAAAAATCAAAATTCCATCATCAATGACTGCAAAGGATTTTCCCTGCCTAACATCTGGCAGGATTTGTTGAAAAATAACCTAAACCGTCAAGGTTAACCCGTAACCGTCAAGGTAAACCATAACCATGATAGTGACAAGCAAAAAGTGACAACAACAAGAGAGCCTGAAGAAGGAGAGAGTTTTCTCCGAAAATTTGCTATAAATGGAAAAAAATTCTAGTAAATTCCCATAAGTTGCTTTAGATTATTAATTCAATTAAACTAGGAAGCCATTTCTCAATATGAGCTTTATTCAAAGAAATACAAAAGATGTTATGGAAGACATCTGCAGTTCCCCACTGGAACGAAGCAAAACGAATTGCTTCTTTTGACAATCGTTTTGCCCTTCATTACCGTGAAAGCCAGGAAATTATTTTCAACTCAATGACTTGCAATTCCGAATCTCCTCTCTACATTCCGATGATCTAGAGATCAATTCTAAGTTTTGGCAACAAAAATAGGAAAAATTCAAATGTAGAATCTGGCAACAATCTTAGTCCTCCATTGGCGTGATGAAGACCTAAGATAAGGTTGAAAGCTTCCAACTTACGAACTTTTTGTAAAAGTTTTCATTTAACGTAACTAGCGTGATCAAGTTACCTTTATTTGTTAATATTGTTACGTGTTTTGCCCATCATCGTCAGCTTTTATTGCAATATTCTTTTACAACTAGCAGTTAATTTTGCATCGTCAATCCCCCCTCCGTTGTTTTAGATGCATATCCTTTAGTCTGTGACCAGATAGCTTACAATGCAACACCTGTCAAGGAAACCTCTCTGTTCCACGTGACACATGCCCAGGGGTAAACAAAATCTCAAAATTTTCAAGCACCACCACATTTTTTCAGGAGATACAAAGAGAAAACCATGATCTATCTAAATACATAAAAACTGTGACTATCATTTGTCGAAATTATTGCATTGTTTCTTAGAAATTCATTAATTCAGTGTGAAATCCACAACTAAAGATATAGAACATGTTATACATTTGTATTAATGGTTGTATTTCAAAATAGGTTTTTACTTCAGAAAAAAACTCATGAATAAATAAATTTTTAAGCACCCCAATACAAAATTAATGCCATGGGTACGAGCATTTCTGATGCTCGCTCTGTAAGCACACATGTATTTATCTTGGGTTGCACTGTGAAACTTTATCTTGAATTATTGCTGTAGAACACATAACTCTTGAGGCAATAGAGCCAAAAATTGATATTAGCATCTTTATTATTCAGATTTTATTGTAAGTAATCTAAAAAAATCGCAAACAGAAAACATCTGCATACTGTACTTGTTGTTTTATTAAAAAGTTGAAAGCTTCATAATATAAATCCAAATTTTGAAAAAGACATTAGATCTGTTGTGCCCTTGACCACAGGGCGGCACACATGCTGAAAGCATCCTTTCATTGTTTTTTACAGAAGAAATACAACAAATATCTGCACTACTAGTCCTGTCACTCCACTGAATCCACTTTTTTAAAATTTGTCCTTGTCTCTCAATCAGTCCGGTTAATAAAACCCCTCACTTTTCACCCACCCCCATAACTGTGCAAATGAGTCGGCTCAATAGCAACATCATCATACTATGAGGTGTGTTCAATTAAGTAACGATGCAATCCAAGTGTGTTGTCCAGAAACCAATCATACAGCAACAATTCTTTGTGTCATTGGCTTCATTTTACCAAATAATAGAACTCTGTACACCTATTTGTTCATATTTAATTGCATTTAAAATTGATTATTCTTTTAAACTCTGTCAGTGGGTGTCAAACAACAATCAGATAGTTTTTAACTCATGAAAATGTACCTCCTAAAAAATTCTGACTAGATTAGTGACAGTTTATGGTTCTGAAACTTTTGACATAAGCACTGTTTGTCGCTGGGAAAGAAAATCAAAGGACAGTTGAAGAATGTTGGCCGTAAAGGATCAGCCATGAAGTAGGAGGCCCGTAATCGCAACTTGCAGTTTGAATAGGTGAAAGGTCAATGGGCTCATCAGGGAAAATTGAAGAAAAACTCAGATAATCATAGCAGGTACACTGAACATTAGTGGGTAACATCAACGACATTGATAACATTTTAGGATACAATCCTCATTGGATACTGCGTGACCTAATGACTGACATGAAGAAATCAAGACTAAGCATGCCAAAGGTTGCTTGCTATGAAAAAAATGGAAGTGATTTTCTCCAAAGCATTGTGACTGGTGGTGACAGTTGGCTTCACCATTATGACACAGAATTGAAAAAACAACGGCTGGAATACAGACATCCACCTTCTTCTCCAACGAAAAATTCAAAACTCAAATTTCTGCCAGTAAGTGCATGTGCACTGTGTTCTGGGACTGCAGAGGCATTATTCGTCAGGAGTACGTGGTCAAAGGTGCGATTATCAACTCTGAGAGCTATGTGCCCTTCTTAAAAACAGTTAAAGCAAAAAATAAACCATGTATGGGGGGATGCCAAAGATTCTGCAATATGACAACCACACACCAGTGCTTTCACTTCAGGGGCTATACAGAAAATTGGGTTTGAAGTTCTTGAACCCCTACATATAGCCCCTATTTGGGGCAGCCCAACTTCTTGTTGTTTTCTGCATTCAAGAGATATCTGAAATGAATTCAGTTCACCTGTGTCAAAGGTGTTCAAGCTGCTATGAGGAAATGGTTCTGAGAACCTGAAGATTTTTACAGAGACGGGTTTAAAAACTTATTAAACGTTTGTGTATCTATGTTGAGCGTGTGGAGAATTATGTAGAAAAATAAAATATTTGAATTAAAGTAGAAATTCTGAACTTTGTTCTTTTGTTTCAATTTGATTCTTTGCCACTGGGATTGCATATAAATATGGAGGCATTACTTTCTGAACACCCTCAGTACATGCATTCGGTTCAGTACAGTTTGTGAAGCTTTCTGTTTTCATATCTGAAGCTTTATTAGTTCAGGTAAATTGTGCTCCTGAAATATTTTAGTATCTGAAACATTGCTTATTTTGATTATCTGTCCTTTTATTACATACACCACATAGAAATTGTAGACCCACTACTTTTTTTTTTTCATAAGAAATTCAAAATTGGCTCTAGAAAACAATTTACTGCATTATTTTCCTAGAGAACTATGGTGTTATTACTATCATTGTCTAAGGAATGTACATATTTTAATTCATGTAACTTACATTGTTGTGAAATACAGTAATTATTTTAATTAACTCATGGGCAGAAACATTGCTCATCTTGATCATTGTCATTTTTTTACAGTTTTTGAAACAGAAAAATAATCATGAATAATATTATCACGGTGTGTGAGAGAGAGAGAGAGAGGTGAATAAATTTGAAACATGTCAAAAACCATAAAGTACTTAAACGTTATGAAATGGCAGAAGCATAATAAAATTTGAAACAGAAAAACAAGAATTAATAAAGTACTTACACATTATGAAGCAGGAAATGGCTTGGCTCCACGAAGGCATCCACCCTTAATAATGGGTATATTTGGTACTATAACAATGCCAAGCTGATTACCATATCACTCTTATTCTTCAGCAACACAACAGATTGCCAGAGTAGAACAAGACAAAAAGTATTGTTATAGTATATGCAAAAATAAAAGTATTTTCATTTAAGCAAATTTCGCATAATTATGTGGTGTCATAAGAGTTAATATAGAAATGAAATTAACTGTGCATATGAAACAGAAGAAAAATTAGTCGCTTTCAGGTTTGAGATACACATTATGTTACTGTATGTTTTTAGTTTTAGTTTTGCTTTGGTGTTTTGTTACAACCACATAACTCTGAGGGCTATAAACAGTTTTATGTGGCTAATTTTGGGCCACTTCTTTTAGGAGAGGGAAAGAGGACCAGTGCTGAAAGACAAACACACCACCGATGCCTCATCTGAGACTCAAACTTGAGCCCAGCTCATACAATTAGCAATTAATCATTGTCTGACTACTTGCCCAGTGGTGCAGCATTAAATGTTTTCCCTGAAACAAATTATTTCATAGATGCTTCTTTTAATTCCATTAGTGAAAAATACTGACGACCGCCAATAGCGGTATAACTATACCATCGGGATCAGAGGAAATGCTATCCCACACTCACCAACCCGCTTGGCCAGCGTGGTGAAATATGGCCAAACACCTCCAAAATGACTCTACAACTTAAATCTTGGCCCTCAGTCTCCGGCAGCTGGAATGTACCTGGCCAAGGCAGCGGCCAGTGCGACATGAAGGCAGAGGGTGCTAAAAATCTCCGGAGGACCGGACTAGGCTGCCATTTGATGCTGACCTTGGCTACGTATAATGGACGCTCCCTATCTTCTGATTCAAGGCTTCTTGAATTGGAAGAGGAACTACAAAGGATCAAGTGGGACATCGTTGGGCTAAGTGAGGTAAGGAGAAAAGGAGAAGAACTCATTGAACTGAAAAGTGGACATCTCTTCTACTATTGTGGGACAGATACTGGCAGAACTAGTGGTGTTGGATTTATAATAAACAAGAAACTGAAGGATAAAGTGGTAGAAGTTGAAAGTTCCTCTGACAGAGCTGCACGACTCGTTATCCAACTCTAGAGAAGATACCAGGCTCAGATTATTCAAACTTATGCACCCACCACAAGTCATCCTGAAGAAGAAATTGAAGAATTTTATGAGGAAATTCGTCATCTAAATAATAAAGGTAAGCAGCACTTGAAGATAATTATGGGAGATTTCAATGCAAAAATAGGGCACCGGCAACAGAATAAAACTTCAGTAGGTAAATTCGGTCACAGCAACAGAAACCAGCGTGGAAATACTCTCATTGAGTTGCAGAAGCAGAAGGATTTTTCATCTTGAACTCCTTTTTCAAGAAAAAGCCACACAGGAAATGGACATGGAGACATCCAATTGGGACGACAAGTGAAATTGATTTTATTATCTGTAACAAAAAATTCGTCATCGAAGACTGCAGTGTGCTGAACAAGTTCAACACAGGTAGTGACCATAGATTGGTGAGATGTAAGATGCACCTCAACACTAAACTGGAACATGGCAAGCTCATAAGACAAACAAAATGTATTGACATAACCAACCTTAAAAAGCACCATAATACTTTCAAGTTGGAACTGAAGAACAGGTTCTCTGCTTTAAAAGGCCTAACATCGGAAGAAGTGGATATTTCGGAAGTTAACAGAAAAGTAACCAAAGCTCTTATGGAAACAGCAACAAAATTAGCTGGGTCTAAGAACAAGTTGCATGTGAACAAATTATCAGGAAAAACCAAAATGTTGATGCAAAAAAGAAGAGAGATGAGGACAACTAAAGAAGATGTGACTTCCAAAGTGGAATATATAGAGCTATGCAAGACAGCACGAAAAAGTATCACTGAAGACGTAAGGAAATTCAACTGTGAGCTAGTGAGGAAAGCAATTGAAAACAACCAAAGCCTAAAGATAGCAAAGGGACATCTCAGTAAGGGAAGAAAACAGATTATTGCTCTGAGAAAAAAAGATGGTTCTATAACAAGAAATAGAGGCGAAATTTTGACAAGAGTGAAAGATTTCTACTCCAAATTATATGAAAGGGATGATACATGTACTCCAGACATCATGAAAGGTACCAGAGTTATTCCAGTCCTTCCAGCAGAAGTTGCTCATGCAATCAAGAACATGAAGCGGGGAAAAGCTCCAGGAGAAGATGGAATTACTGTAGACATCATACAAGAAGCAAGTGGAGAAATTGAAACAGTGCTCGCCCAAATTTTCACTCGATGCCTTAATGAAGGGAAGATTCCTGAGGATTGGAACAATGCTACAATGATCCTGCTACATAAAAAAAGGTGACATTGAGGATCTCAAGAACTACAGACCTATCAGCCTCCTCTCAGTGGTTTATAAAATCTTCACTAAAGTTCTTTCACACCGCTTGAAGGTAACACTGGACATGGTTCAACCGAGAGAACAAGCTGGATTCAGGAGTGGCTACAGCACAATAGATCATATCCACGTACTGAGAGAACTAATTGAAAGAGCGAGGAAATATGAACTTCCATTGTGCATGGCTTTTATCGATTATGAAAAAGCCTTTGATTCGGTGAAACCATCAGCAGTTACAACGGCTCTGAAATCCTGCGGTATTGAAGATTCATACATTAATATTATTAATAACATCTATGAAAATGCAAGTGCAAAGATTCGGCTGTTTGAAAATACAACACACATAAAAATTGGAAAGGGAGTGAGACAAGGTGACACCATATCTCCGAAGCTCTTTAACGCCACATTGGAAAATGTCTTTCAATCACTGAACTGGGAAAACAAAGGGATAAAGATTAATGGAGATTATCTAACCCACCTTCGTTTTGCTGATGCCGTAGTCATTTTTGCAACTACCCCATCAGAGCTGCAGAGTATGATCCAGGAACTTGCTGACAAGAGTAAAGAAGTGGGATTAAAAATCAACTTTCAGAAGACAAAAGTGATGTTCAATGCTTTTACAAGAAATGAAGATTTATCGATTGATGGAGAAAAACTGGAGATAACAGATACGTATGTTTATCTTGGACAGCAGATATCAAGTGAGGGTCACATTGATGAAGAAATTAATCGGCGTACAAAACTTGCCTGGAGAGCTTTTGGAAGAAACAGCATAATTTTCAAGAGCAATATGCCATTATGTCTTAAAAGAAAAGTGTTTGATCAATGCATCCTTCGAGTGCTTACGTATGGTGTAGAGACGTGGACCTTAACAAAAAGAGACATACAAAGGCTGCAGACAACTCAAAGAAGCATGGAGAGGTGCATGCTTGGTATAACCAGGGGAGATAAGAAGAGGAACTCGTGGATCCAAAAAATGACGAGAGTGGAAGACATCATGATCAGAGTTAAATCCCTGAAATGGCAATGGGCTGGACATACTGCCAGAAGGACAGACCATAGATGGACAGCCGAAATTTTAGATTGGATTCCAAGGGACAGGAAAAGACCCAGAAAAAGACCACATGGGAGATGGGTGTATGAAATTCGAAAATATGCGGGAGTGACATGGAGGAGACTGGCACAAGACAGACCGTTGTGGAGGAAACTTGGGGAGACCTTCGTCCAGCAGTGGATTGATAATGGTTGACAATGATGATGATGACATAACAATCAAGTATTCTATGATGGGAACAAGTGGATTAAATTTTAGAGCTTTCAAACTCTTGGTCTGAACAAGTGTAAGGAAAGAAAATGTGCTTTACATTTCATACATAGCTAATTTCAGCACAGCTTTTTGTAGCATTTTAATAAAGCAAAATGTCTCTCACTGTTATTTCATTTCTTGCCTTCATCATCACAATATAAGAAAGTGGCATCATATGTATTCGAGCACCAGTAACAAGATGTTACATACAGATTGTTACAATTTGATGCACATAAAGACAAGTGCCATTAAAATGGTTTTGAAATTTAGCTTCTTTTGTATTCACATTGTAGTCATTAAATGCAGTCAGGTTCTATTAATTAATGTACAGATCCTTTCATATGCTCTGTAGAACCTCAATTGCTATACTTTATTGAGGACATTATAAAAAAAAAGCTACAGAGAAAATGTTTGAAAATTTCTTTAAACTGACCAGAACAAAGTATCAGAAATCTAATTTTTAGTTTAATTTGCTACAGAAAATTTCATGGGTAATAACTCAAAGGGTTCAGTTTTTTCTCTGATAAATATTTCTCCCCATCGGGGCTGCTGAACAGAAAAGAATAGAATAAGGACATTCGGCAAGAAATACTTTGATTGTTTATTTTGACAGGTCTGTACCCCACCCCACCCTCACTATGCATGCCAAAAATAAGCAAATAAGTAATGCAGCACTGTTCATAATGTTAAACGTTCACTGGTCATTGAATCCATTAAGAATCTAATTTTGGAATGGTTAAGCATATGTAGCTATAAATGCACGCACCACAAGCAGCTATTAGGAACATTAGTAACAAAACAGGGCTAGACAGACATATACAAGCAAGTGGACACTCCATAAATTGGAACTCAGTGAAAATAATCGCCCACCAGTCAAACTTAGTAAACTAGAAGAAGGGATCGAAATAGCAAGAAGAAGTAGTACCACAATTAAAGATAATTGTGGTTGGACTCTTCCAACTGACTGGCAGCAACTACTCCAGTGACGTAGTCCTGATGACGAACTAGACTTTAGTTCGAAAATTTGACAACCAACTTTCATGAAAAATAACCTCTATTAGACTCGTAAAAAAGTTATTCCACAATAAAAAAAAAACCCTGTTAGTGATTAGCATAGTAGTAATTTTAACCTTATGATTACTATAGTAATTCACAATAGTAAACTTAGATTTTTTTTTTTTTTTTGGAGATCTTCACAATTAATTCTACTGTTCTATCAAAATATACCACAGCAGTGAATATTTTTATATCAGCAACAGTAACATTTTTAATGGCACACTGTTTTGCTTAATTCACTGTTCTTTTTGAAGGATCTGCATTAGCTTAAATCTGCTTCATACAGCTGTTATATATTTTTATTTACATCAATATACTCTGCATTCTCATTTCGAAAATAAGAAATGAAGACCACTATTTGTTATAAATATTTCTGACAGGAAAAATTTATATTTCACGAATCAAAATATTCTGACTATATCCAGTTGCAAAATTGTGATGTTTTCATATTATAACTTTTAATGATATGTACTATCAAAAATATTGTTATTTTTACAATATATCCAGGCCACCTCTTAATGAAAAACTAGTGTAACCTCTTAATCAAACTTAATACGTCTGGCCCATCAAAAAAAAAAAAAAATGACAGCAAATGTCAGTATAAAATATCGTAAAATACCAGCAAAAATGAATTTTCATTCTAAGGTTTTGATATTAGTGACAACACTGAAAAATAAATATCAACATTTATACTATCATTAACAGTATAAAAGCAATGTAAATCTCTCCAACTAAGGTAATGTTACGAGGAATCTTTGAGAAGAAAAGAACACAATGAAATCACTTCACACCATAACCTAAAATTTACTGCAATGTTTACGTTTGCAGTTTTTTTACGAAACACATATTTTTTTTAGGTAACACAGTGCTGAAATACTGAAATATTAAATTTTGAATTATGGGAATGTTCATCACCCCTTTACATTAACTCACATGTCGAATCTGAGCAGAAAATCTAATTAATTTGGCATTTGTAATTAGCCAGTAAGCATAGTTTTAACACACTTTGCCGTCACTGAGAAATTATATTGTTAACAAACTTACCTATTTAATAACATTTCGTAACTTTCCAGCTCGCTCCGACATCGTGAACAAATCATCAAAACAACTCTCATCCACGCGGTCACGGTTTTTTACTTCGTATAAGTAACAAAAATAACCATGGGATGAACAACAGCAGATTTTTTAATTGATTTAGACAGGATGTAGTTAACTTCCAAACTTCAGTTCTGTATTGCAGATAAAGCAGCAATAAAAATGCAACATCTATAAAAATATGCCATTACAATTTAGCAAAAGCTATTTTAAAATTAATTCTTGTATGATAAAAACATGCAGAAAAGTGTAATAAGAGTCACTCTACTTACGTGAGGGTTCCATGCAGACTTCCAGTTAGCAGCGTTCTGTCTGTAATGGCGGAACAAGATCGAGTCTGTCACGTGTTGCTTCAGCCTCCAGGCGTAGTCTTCCTTCATGCTGATGACTCCCAGGGAAACGGGTTGTAGTTGAAGCTTCCTCTCGCGCTTGACTGTAATCGGATTATCCAAACGCCCTTTGGTAGCTCATCAGTTAGAAAATCGTTGGCTTTACGTCAACATTCAACGTTGACGTCTTGCCTACCAGATTGGGAATAGAATATGGTGGCACGGCATTGCGCCTACGTTAAATTGGAAGGGTGTGCTGCCTGGGTTCTTTCCTCCATTTTCTTCCAGGTATTCTAACTTCCATCCCCAATCAGTTGCCAGAAGTTTATTTCCTAGCCACTCTTGGACTTGCAAGTAAACCCTCAGAAGATGTTGATGAAATGCTTTTGGTGTTGGAGAAAGTTTCACCAGGGCAAAATTTGATATCAAAGCAGACTTTCTTGTTAAGGTCATGAATCGGAAGTAACGAGCTTTGTTCAAATTCAAGAATTTGCTCATCCCATACAATGGAAGGATAAATTTTTCTCTATTGATAAACAGTTCTTCTTGAGGAATTGCTTCTTCGGTAAAAATCCTAGCTTTTCCCTCAGCTTCAGGTGATGATTTTATCATTTCAATGGCTTTGATTTTCCCCAGTCCATAAGAGCATGATGTCATGTCACAACCAGTTGCATGAGTGAACAACAGAAGTTTTCTGATTTCGCTGTACTGCTCGATCAAACTTTCAATTCTGTAAAAGACTTTTGAAAGGGATTTTACCACCTTTTTGTTTACAGAAATAATTAGATTTATTTTTGGGAGCAAGAGCAACTAACCACACTAGTAATTCTGTGTCTGAGCTCATGACAACAACTTTAGAGTGACTTTAGTTTTTCGATTGCTACCCTTACTATGCCTATGTCAGAATTTTCTTCAGCAACAAACATTGGTAAACCATTTATTTTTTCTAGGTCGAATGCTACTGAGATTACTAATTGTTTGCTTCTTTGCTAAAAAAATCCTCTTTTGCTGTCATTTGTTTTTTCTTCAAAAGTGATGTCACATGAGTTTTTTTTTGTTTTTTTTTTTTTTTTCGGCTGATCTTCTATTTTGCTCTTTTTGTTTTGTTGTAGAATCCTCGGGGTGTCCATCAAAAACAATGGTTGTATTTTTTTTCATACCTTGTAAACACGAATAGTAATTTTGCATCATTTTTCCATATGAGTTATCCTTTGGCCAGGTGACGTAGTGAAGCAGAAACCCTCCATTTATCACTATTGCTGCATTGCTCAGGTCAAATGTTTCTACAATACAGTTGTCAAAATCCTTCATGAGACAAGATTTTGTACCCTTGCAAAGAGAAACTTCATCAAAAATGGATGATGGGCAAGAGGGTAGCTCACACTCAAGGTATGCTTTTAGTACACTTGGGCTGTCATACACACACAAGATTTTATTAAACAGCTGTTGGGGATTTACACTAACCTCTTTTGACCAAAGTTTCACAGATTTGTGCTTTGCCTGTGTTCTGACTGTGTCTTTTCTTTGTAGTTTATGCTCTTCAATTTATTTCCTCTCATTTTCTCCATCAGTGCAGCTCCTACCTGATAAGCTTAGTCACAGTTTACAGATTCATCAGACACCAAGTTGAATGACAAACAAATGAGTTATCCAAACAATTTTGTGAATGGGTTGTGGTGCTTAAGCCACAAAGTGAAGTTTTCAATGTCAGACTGATCTCTTGATTTTCGTGACTTGTTCGTTATACCTCTTCCATGTTTAAAACCTCCAGTTGCTTTCATAGCACGCATAAGACTCTGCTCTATACACGTCTGTCCATGTACCGCACCAAAATTTTACACTTCTTCTCACAGTGAAGAACCCTTTGTTGGAAAACAAATCAAGCACTTTCTCTGACAGTTTTGAACCTATCTTCATCATTTGTTGAACATATAGATGAGCCATAAGGCAAGTGAACTGCAACATGGAAATGTGGAAGCATTTCGGTGGTAGTGCTAAAGTGCATATTCCAGTTCCTTGACCTTTCGGCAAATATAAACTGAGAAATTAGGTCAATAGCTTTCAAAAGATTTACCCATAACTCTGCAGTTCTACTAGTTGATTCAATATTTTTCAAGCAGACATCAATTTTAAATAAAACCTCAGTAATAACAGGATTGGTACATATTTCTTCAGGTTCCATTTGTCGCGAAACAAGTTGCTTGTACAAGTTCTTCAAACTGCTCACGTACTTTTCAGTGTCAGGAAAATGTTCTTTCATCGTATTTTTGATAGCCAAGGCTGTGAGAGTGAAAGCTTGAATACATCTTGCATGACCATCCAACATGTGGTTAACTGTTGGTTGACCATACACAGTTCCCCAAAGACTCTCCAATTCACTTCCTTCCACTATACGACCTATTGAGCTCATAAAATACATCAACAGATCAAACCCACCCAGCCTCACAATTATTTTTGAGATGTCACTGTTGGGGTCAGCAGTATCTACTATATTTGAAGCCTTTAAAAAAGCGGTTGATCGAATGTGACGATGTGTGACTGGTTGTGTTTTCTACTCTGATCTTCTGCAAAACACAATGCTGTGTAAATAGTTGAGAAATTACTGGGATCCATGTTTACCAACAGTACTGCCAATTATGTCTGTCGATTCACTCATCAGACCTGCTCATAATATTGTTCATGAAGCCATTCCAACCAGGTTGAGTCCTTAATCCAACAAGCCACAATAAGTTGAAGGGGGAAAATACTTGTGGGCTGCTTTTCAAGGGTTCTGATTATTTTAAGTTCACTGAAGTCCTGAACAACCACACTACTAAGGCTACTACTTTTTCTCTTTGCGCACAAATACAGATGGATACTTCCATGATTGAAAGAACCAGATTGAATTCATTGAGCCTTTACCTTTGTGTTGACACTAGTACCAGGTGTAACACATTGGATTCTTCCCATTGCATGGAATGTATTTAAGCCATCCAATGTTTTGACATTTACATCTGCATTGTCAAACACATATTGAATTAATAAGAAATAATAAGAGAGGTAAGGTAAACAGAAGTTCCATGATATGATGCAGACACTCCCATAATATGCCTGTTAGATGTATAGACCCATATAATCAATGAAGAGTTAATGCCAGACTTGTTTAAATAGGAGACAGGAATAATTTTAGTCTTACAGTTGATATTATTGCATGATTTATCGCATTGCACTTCCTGTGTACCTTGGGTGATTCAGCAGCGTTCTTCTTTTTGTTACCCTTTGTCTAAAAACTTGAAGGCTTTCTGGAATTAAGTTTACCCCACCTGATATGATAGCATTGAAATGTGGGTAGACGCTTGAATCATAAGCGATCTTCTATGACTTTTTTTTTATGTCAGCTGCAGCCGATACTATTCTTAAACGCTCTGAAGCAGGATCAATTTCCCTGTTTTTGTACCTTTTAATATATTATTTTGTGAGCTGTGTCTATCAACAGAGTACATTTTTCCTTCCCAAAACATTTGAAACAACCATTTGGTCCTTAAAATGTTCTAGAAAAAGATTGTTCAGATGTCTGTCTATATGTATCCTCTTGACCAGATGTATTTTTTATGTCTTGTAATTCTGTCTGGGTGTACTGGCATTCATCACTGTTTTCAATGTATTTGCACAACATAGAAAATTATACCCCCACTTTTGATTTTGGACAACCTACCAGTCCCTCACCTATTGCACTTCTTGAAAAATTTTTGTAATGATTTCCATGGTAGCATGCTTCTGGTGCCACAAGATCACTCACACTAAGAAGTCTGGATCTTACCCTTTCCCCCCACTCATCATTTTGTACATGACATTTTTTAAAAAGTTTTCCTTTATTTCTGAAGTCACTACCATGAGAAAACTTTTCCTATGTTCTGATGCAATTTTGGAATCAGCACTTCCTTCGTCTCCACAAATCAAGCAGTTTGTTTTGAAATCGAACTTCACTTTTGAGCTTCTTAAACAAGATTAAGATAACAATTATAAAGGCAGCTTACCCTTGCTGGGTTTTCTTCTTTTAGTTACATTTCATGCACTTATTTTCAGAAACCTGTTACATCCTGCAGGACTGGGAGGTCCCGTTCTTCTTCTTATATGCCAGTTCAATGCATTTCAGTGCTGCTCGATGATTTCAGTGCTGTACCCATCGGTTTGCGCTTGCATTGCTATTTCCATTGTCCTGGTCATGAACAAACCTCTCCCCAAGAAACACATTATTAAGAATAACTTCGTATAAAAAAAACACCAAAGACTCAAACCCTTTTACTATTACCGAAACTACGAAAAAGCTTTCATGTTCATGACTGCAATTCTCATATACATGGACACATTCATACTTTGTAAAACGTTGAGACAAAATTTCTAAACTCTAACTAAATTCAAAACTTATTACAACAAATTTACATGACCTGTTAAATTCTCAATCCTTCCCTAAGGTCATGTAAATATGTTGTAATGAGTTTTGAATTTAGTTAGAGTTTGGAAATCTAGATGAAATTATTGTGCATAGTATTGTTACGACCCACCCCCGCCATTAATTTAGTAATTAATGGGCGTGGTGGATGTGTGAAATTAATTAAGTATTAATTAAGTTCGAGGCTTGATTGAGGTTTAAAAGTATAAACAGAAGAGAAAGTTTTATCTGGGGATAGGACAGAAAAGAGGCAAAGAATCCTCCCTCTGGCTGGGTGGTCTGAGAATAGAGCTGTTAGGTCATAAATCGAAGGTTGCTGCTGATGGCCAGTCTAAACAGGGAAAGAGGTACGTTTCAAAGAGGGCCACTTGTTGAAATGAATGAAGATGGGGGACAAAAGGTTTGGCGAATAATCGTAAATTCATCGATTGTTTAGGGCATTTTTTAGAACAATTGCTCTGTGTGTGTGTGGTCTGTGGAAAAAAATAAGATTTCACACTTGGTATGAAAATAAGGAAGAAAGTTCAGTTGTCTGTACGCTCTCCGATGTGAAAGGCTGGATTGGATGCCTTGGATCTGCTATATGAATTGGGAAATGAAGCAGCAAACCTCCCTGCATTTGGTAAGAAACTGAGACAACTCGGGGCAGCTGGAGATGCCAGTTTGCCATAAAGACAGCGGAATGCCTAAATCTGCATGATAAAGCAGCAATTTTGGTGCTGGGAGCTAATGGAAATCAGCGAGTGGTTGGCCCAATGAAAGCAAAGTTACAGAGGAATTAAGAAGTCTGCGAGTGGACAGTGGTCATTCCAATGAAAAGCAAAGCCAAGCCGAAGCTCGGGTTCGAGTCCAACTACGGGAGTGTGAAATCCTAATCCCCTCCTGGAGGAAGTGAAGAGTAGCGCTTATCTTACAAGGCAAAGCGAGGCTCCCCCAACAAATGCCTGGATGTGTGTGTGTACGGTAGTGCCAGGTGACGCAGCTCCTGCAATGAAATCTTCCATGTAAAAAGGGAGGTGTGTATCACTTCACTAGTGCAATCAAAGTTTGGATATATTCCTGACAGCATCCATGTAAGAAGAAACATTTTGTCTTTATTGTCACATCTGCTATGCAATTAATTGATGAACTGAACTGGTAAATAGTAAGACTAAACTGTGGAATTTAAGTTCCTTAAAACTATCTCGGGGGAACTGATTTAGGTCAAAGTTGACCTAATACTTATGTTCAGAAGACAGCTAAATTTTATTCATGAGTGCCATTGTTATGTTTTTGTAGCCAATTAAATGTTCGTTTAGTACAGTCAGCAAAACCAATCAAATGCGTACACATTACTTATGTGTACGCATTTGATTGGTTCGAATTGTTTAAGTGTATGCCCATATAATACAGTTTTCGTGCCAAGAACTACCTCGAAAGACCGCAAAGAAGGAATATAATAAATTGCTCGGCTACTGTTGTTAAATTGATTGACCGCGGTGAAATAGCGGCCAAGGTCGTAACATTTTGGATGACAGCGGTGGGATAATGACCCACTGTCATAACAGTATAATTAGTGTAGATAGCAAACCGTCTTTTACACGATGGTCAGAAAAATTGAACCCTCAGTAAGATGTACCTGATGAGGAAATGCTCTGCATTTTCGAAAGGTCTTGTACGATAAATATCTGCACTTAGTATCACAGTATTAAACTATGGCTTGTTATAATTGAGTACAGGGTTCAATTTTTCTGACCATCGTGTAAAAGAGTTCGGAAATTTTGTGTCAGCATTTTACAAGGTATGAATGTGTCCATGTATATGAGAATTGCACTCATGAACATGAAAGCGTTTTTTGTAGTTTCGGCAAGAGTAAAAGGGTTAGAGTCTTTGGCGTTTTTTTACATGAAGTTATTTTTAATAAAGTGTTTCTTGGAGGAATTTGCTCATGACCAGGACAATGAAATAACAATGCAAGTGCAAATCGACGGGGTACTGCACCGAAATCCTCGACCAGCACTGCAAAATGTTGAGGTGGCATATAAGAAGAATGGGACCTCCTGGCCCTGCAGGATGTAACACAGGTTTCTGAAAATATGGGCATGAAATGTAACTAAAAGGATACCCAGCAAGGGTAAGTTGCCTTTATAATTAAGTGCAATTTTGCATGTTAATTGGGAGCCAGCATGGAGAGTTAGAAGTTTTATAAGGCTACATTGATATATACAAGATGAAGATGTTGAATGAAGCACGAGATGGATTATCAGTCTGTACCACTGCAAGAGCAGCATTGATACTAGTAGGTTTTATGTAGTTCTGCCTGCATACACTGTGAACGCAAATTGTAATTTTTCCTTCCAACTTTTCATGCAGTCCATCACTTCATTTTAAACTAGCCTCAGTAATTGTCTGTAAACCCTTTTTGGTGTTCAGTTTCTCCTTCAAGTTCCTTTTCACAAAGAGCACACAACAAATTAAAATCATCCATTTTTTGTACATATAATCAAATACGAATTTGTAAGGAATAATAAATATCGTCCATGTTAAAAATGCAGTTAATCTGCGATCTAAATTAGTATGCTAAAAAGAACCACATAACTTAAAATGTTCATTGACAGTACCTGTATCATTTCACTATGTGTCTTCTCACATTAAAACATTGCCAAAATGCACTAATGGTATGAGACTAAGGGCACTTGCCACTACACAACAACGAACAACACACACACACACATGCGCACGCTGCCACGTCACCAGCTCAGAACTGGTTTGCAACTCAGTGAAGGTGTGGTTTGAGCATTGCTCACCACACTGGTGGTGCCCTCCTGCTTCATTGTGTGGCAAAGTCATGGGTGCTAACATATTGATATACAATGAAGTGTCAAAAGTTATGGGATACTTACCTAGTATTGTGTAGGACCTCCTCTAGCCCAGCGAAGTGCAGCAACTCAATGTGGCATCAATTCCACATGTGGCCAGAAAACTTCTGGAGAGATTTTGGGCCATGCCATCTGAACAGCCACCCACATTTCCCTGGTATTTATAGGAGCAGGATCTTGGGTGCGAATGAACCTTTCCACTATGCCCATGAGTGCTCTATTGGGTTCATGTCGGGAGATTGTGGTGGCCACACCATCCTTCGGAACTGTCCAGAATTCTCCTCAAACAAATTTTGGACAACTTAAACCTGATGACATGGTGCATTGTCCACTTGGAAAATCCCATCATTGTTGGGGTACATGAAATCCATGAAGGGCTGCAAATGGTCACCCAGCAGAGCAATAAAACGACTACTGGTTAATGACATGTTTACGAGGACCAGAAGACCCAAACTGTACCAAGTAGACATGCCACCCACGTATGAAACCACCACCAGCTTGCACAGTGCCTTGTTGACAGCTTATGTCCATGGTCTCGTGGGTTCTGCACTACACCCAAACCCTACCAGCAGCTAGTAGCAACTGGTAGCGTGACTCATGAGACCACACCACATGTTGCCAATCTTCCAGGGTCCAATTACCATGTTTATGAGCCCAGGTGAGGTGCTGTGTCCGATTTTGTGTTGTTAACAAAGGCACTCTGGTGGGTCTTCTGCTCCCATACCCTGTGGACGCTAAATTATGCTGCACTGTCCTGATGGATATGTCTCTGGTACCTTCTGCATTGAATGTAGATGTTATTTGAGCCAGTGTCGCTTGTCTATTAGCATGGACAATCCTGGTCAGACAGTGCTGGTTACTGACACTCGGCACCTGTGGTTGGCCACTGTGCTGTTCACGGTGGGTGGCAATGCCTTTCATGAGGTATTCTTGGTACACATGTGACACCATGCATCAAGGAATGTTGAGTACTCACACAACTTTGGAAATTGAATGCCCCATCCATCTGGCTCCCGTACCATGTCTTATTCAAGCTCCGATAATTCACGTTGACTTGCCATAACCCTACTGGTGGTTGTTCAACCTTACTAACGAGATTACGCCTCACAACTGATAAAAATTGTGGTGTGCGTCAAAGCCTTTATACGATGGCAGCGCCAGTTAAAATTTGCATACTGCTATCCCATGACTTTTGGCACTTCAGTGTATATATCATTTTAAAGCTGTTGAATCAGGGTACAACTTCCATACTAAGCATATCCCCATATTGTCATTTTTAAACAAGCTACAATGTTAAAACTTTGATCATCACAATCAAAATAGTTGGGTTTTTTAAGCTTTTATTAAAATTAAGATAGAACTATTGGTTTTAGCACAAAATTGAAGAGAAACTATTTTGTAGTGCATAATTTGAGGATTAAAACTAGAAAACATTACATTGCTACAATAATTGGTTATGGAGATATGAGTCCTAAAAATCTAGAGGTACATCAGTGCGGGTGATCAGCCCACAGCTGACGGTTCCAGATGGTCATTCCACCTAAGGATTCTGGAACATTACCCAGTGAGTTGGGGTCTTTTCGCCATCATTGTCACACAGAACTAGCTGGTACCACTCCAAGATTCACAGAGGCTCTTGTTGCTGTTCTATTGTGTCATTGTTGCCCATGGAGCACCCCAAGGAGGCAAACCCATCTCTCACTAAGATTGCCCACAAGCTCATGACAAAGTAAATAGGACTCTTCTGTGGAAGGTACTGAATAAATATGGTATTACTGGGAATCTACTAAACAGTGTGAAAGCCATGTATGATGGCAGTAGAGCATGTGTACGAGTGAATGCTGTTTTATGGAAATGGTTTTCTATTGGTGCAGGAGTCAGACATGGTTGTGTAATGTCACCATGGCTGTTTAATATATTTATGGACGCGTGCTTGCATGATGCCAAAATAGATGATACTGGTTTATGTCTTGGTGATATCCGTGTGTGCAGATTGCTGTATGCTGATGACACTGTCCTGTTGGCAGAGAGCAAAAGTGATTTGCAGAGTATGTTGTCTCGGATGTACGAAGTTTGCATGAAATTCAAACTGAGTATAAATAAGGGAAATGCCAAAGTTATGGTTTTTGAACAAAGAACTGTTCGCATTGAATGCAAGATAAGTGTTAATGGTATGGGAATTGACCAGGTGAATGAGTTTGTAAATTTAGGAAGTATTTTTGACAAAGAAATTAGATGGCGAAATTAGATGAGTGAATTCTTCATTGAAAGTCATAGCTGCATGAGGAGAATTTCACAGGAATGATGGGTTCTTGAGGAAGTCCCGCACAGCTGGGTATGAAAATGTTCCTACTCTTGATGTATGGCAGTGAAACCTGGGTACTGCAGAAAAGACAAAGGAGTCGTTTGTGTGCTGGGGTGATGTTACATACGTTAAGACACGCTGTGGGGTTAAGACAGGCGGTGATCGTGGTGAGGAATGAAGATGCGTTGCAGATGTGTAATGTGAGGCAAAATGTTGTTAGTAAGGTGGAGGCTAATATTCTTAGGTGGTTTGGCCATGTTGAAAGAATGAGTGATGAGGTGCTGACTATGAGAATTTTTTCAGCCCAAGTGACAGGAAAGAAAGAGGAAGGCCAAGGAGATCTTGGGAAGACCAGATTCAGGAATGTCTGCTTGAGAAAAAGATGAGTATGAAGTACAAAAGGTCGTGTGTGCAGCGTGTGATGAATGTTAATGAAGCTCGAGCTGTGTGCCAAGATCATTCTAAATGGAGACATTTGATACACCAACAGTAAGTAATTTCTCGTTCTATCAGTTAAATGTGTACTTGGCACTTTGTCTTTCTGTGAGGAGCTAACCTCTGAATCTCTGAGAACAGCTTAATGATATGTACGTATGTATGAGATATAAGTCATTTTCTAAAAGTCTGTGAATGGGAAATTGGGGGGGGGGGGGCAAGTTTTAGGGAAATATGTTTCTTATAGTGTTCTAAGAACTGGCCAAAATTCAGTTTTCTCCTAATTATTTCTGACATTTGACTCTTTTCCTTTTATTTCCCAGGCTAAATTTTTGGTTTTAAAATATCAGCTACAATATCTTATACATCTTCAGATATTAACAACAGTGTATTACATACTTGTTTTTGATATCAGTATTAACTGCAACATACTTAAGTTAGGACTGCTAAACCTTTTCATAAAAGCGCAACAGCATATTATTGCTAAATCTCTAAAGTTACTTTTCAGAAGAAAGTACTTCAGAAAAGCAGGATTATTTTACTTTTGAAACATTCTTGTGTGACTACAGCTCAAACAGAATTTCTTAAATGCTATGTGTAGTACAGTGCACCATGAGAAATATACCTATCATGAGTCAAATTGCACTAATCTACATTAATTTGCTTTTTACAGAACATTCTGAAATTCCTACTTTATTTCCTACTATATTTTTGTGAAATTCCTACTTTAATTCCTACCTTTTTTCTGAATGATTGCTATGATCCCTGTTTTCAGGTTGTAACAATGCACCCAACTCTCATCACTCGTGACAGTGCCATATGGAAAATCGTCACTTTTGCTTTTGTGGGGTGTAATTTGACACTACACCCAGGTGTAATTTGAGCACACACACTTTCTTGTAACTCAGATGTGCAATAATATCATTGACCCTAGTGAAATTAATGTTTTAACTGTTATGTTGTGGCTGTCAGACTAATTCATTGTTTCTCTTGAATCGGTTTGTTGACCTTTTTGCCTGTACAAATCCTGAGTGCAGTGACATTGTAGAATGCAGCTGGTCTTTCAAGTCCCAATTTCTGCTCTAACTGTTTATTTTATTACCCAATGATATACAGTACTTATGTCCACAGTATCTTTACCATAAAAAGTCAACAAGTGCCAGTGAATTAACATGGGAGTTCCATTTTAGTGCATCAAAACCTCTATAACTGCTTGCTGTTTCATATGTTTTGACACATGATAATTAACACAGCAATCAGATATCGCTAAATTGACTGTAATTACTGTTTCACACGTGAATACAACCACATCAGAAAACTTGAAAATTTCTGATGTGGTTGTATTCACGTGTGAAACAGTAACTACAGTCAATTTAGCGATGTCTGATTGTTGTGTTAATTATCATGACGTATTGGCCATGTAGTATCAGAAAAATATTTCCTCCACTCTGTATGCTTTGCCACAGTTGAAAATGAGTCATGCATTTTAACTTGAATACAATACAAACGACTGTTTGCCAAAATGTACCATCATGTAATACCTTTTGCATGAGTTACCTTTGTGGAATTGTTACTTTTGGCTAAAAGCCCCTTGCAGTTGCTAATATTGTTCATATGTGCATTCTCTATCTTATTATTATTATTATTATTATTATTATTTTGGATTGTATGAAATCATTTGCCTTTGTGATTCTTTATTTCCTTTTGTGTTTAGGTTGCTAGTTTAGAGTTTTTTCGTCGTATAGACCTAAGGGAGCTGGCATGTCGCACACCAACTGTAAGTAAAATCTTTGTTGGATGCATCATATATGTATTTGCAGCAATTTTTCATGCAGTTTAAGCTTTCTTTCTTTTTGTGTGTGTGTGTGTGTGTGTGTGCTGTTTTATTCAAAGAATTTGTTCAGAAATACAGTTAATAGCAAAGGCCAGACGAACTCCGTGATTTTACATACATTTTTTATGGTCCAGATGGAACCACATTGAAATGAATGCTTGCCGTTTCTTGATTTAATGAACACGTTTCCCCTATTTAGTGAACATTCAAAAAAAATTTCAAACCACCAAACTATGTTTACCAACATTTTCGTATTAAAAGTTAACTAGAAAGCTAGCCTCGCATAACACAAAGATTTTACTGATGCAGTTAACCAGCATTTCAAAGAACACCATGTATGACATAGCTTGACAGAATTATATATCGGTTCGCCTTTACTCCGACTATCAAGCGTAAGCTTCTTACAGGGGGAAGCAAATGACCAACAAGTTCCAAAAGAGTGCAACATTTTCTTGTATGGGTGGGAAGCAGGGGGAAGAAATCTAGAGTATCATGGGGATTTTTGTTTTCAGCTACAGATAGAATGATAGCTTTCTTTGAAGTCAGGGGACACACATTGTAGGTACCCATTACTGAACCTCTGGAATTCTTCCCCAAATTGCACTTCTTCTTTTCTCATTGTTAAATCTACAGGCAAATTAAACAACTATTTTATGGATAAAATTTTGATAAACACAGATAGAAATAGAAAAGTTAGAAGTGAAATTTACTGATCACTGTAGTTTACAAAAGTGCATTTTATGAGAGAACTAGCAGGGGTACCCGGTATTTCCCGGGTAATTATTCGTGGAATCGCCAAGTTCAGCGGGTTAAATTTTGTGAATGAAAAACATATTCCTGTAATTTCCCAGTAAATTTATTTTAATTTGTTTAGGTTATTGCTTTTTGGTAAACAATATTTTTGGTTTTTTCTTTGGGAGCAAAAATGTAGATTTTTAGGATTGCCAACTCTTGAGCAGGGGACAGAGTTGTCAGTGTGAAAAGCGGGGCTCCTCCAAATTAATGCCAGCCACTACCAATGACTGGCTTTGCGCTTTTTGATGGACATAGCAAAGACCAGACGAATCAGGAATTGCAGATGCTTGAAGTCAAACAGCATACTGTGGAAATCGGTGGAATCCTTGGAATGAAGGCATCTTCCCTATTTGCACAGCCAGTCAGAATAGTTTTTTATGAAAATTTTGTGTGGGGACCCCTTGACCCTGGACTCTGACCCCTTCTAAAAACAGTAAGTTAGAGTACCATGAGATAGTATACCGAATTTGATGGTTCTAAACTGAGAACTGTAGAAATTTTCTCAAATTTTGTATGGAGGCCCCTTGACCTCCGTGGGCTCCAACCCCTTCAAAAAACTGTTTACTGTCCAAGTCAGAGTATCAGGAGATAATATACCAAATTTGGTGGTTGTAAATTGAAAACTGTAGAACTTTTTACGAAAATTTTGTATGGGGGCCCTTTGACCCCTGGGCTCTGACCCCTTCCCAAAACCATCTATGGTCTAACTTAGAGTACCATGAGATAGTATACCAAATTTGGTGGTTCTAAATTGAAAACTGTAGAAATTTTAACTAAACGGAAATTTTGTATGGGGGCCCTTTGACCCCAAGGCTTCGATCTCTTCCAAACCCCTTCTACAGTTTAAGTTAGAGTACCATGAGATAGTATACCAAATTTGGTGGTTCTAAGTTTAAAACTGTAGATTTGTATAGCGGACAAACAAATATACAAACTTTCACTTTTATATATATAGATTAAAAAAAAGACTGCAGCAAAAAAAAAAAAAAAAAAAAAAGGCAGAAAATATTTTCAATTAGTGAAAAAATGGATATTTTGTTGTGTACCATAGCAAAAAAAATAGAAAAGAAATTGAAAGCTGTGCATCAAAGTGTGAGCAATTATCAAATAAAAGGAAATCTATGAAAGCATTGCACCTGAGTTAGAAAACGCTCTTGTCACTTGATTCCAATAAACACGGGCTGGTAATTTGCCTACTAGTGGATCACTTCTGAAGAAAAAGCGGTTCATCTTGCCCAGCGACTCCAAATAAAGGAATTCACCATATGAAATGGATGGATTGATCGTTTTAAGCAAAGACATAACATAGTGTATAGAGCTCTATCCGGTAAAAGTGAAAGTGTTGATTCAGTGACAGCACAAACATGGAAAAATGAGCAGCTGCCACAAATTATTGAAGGGTACATGCTATGTGACATTTTTAATGCTGATGAAACTGGACTGTTTTATAACCTGCAGCCAGATAAAACAGTGTTTTTGAAATGACACCTGCCATGGAGAAAAGAAATCAAAAGACATAATCAGTGTTCTTCTAGCTGCCAATGGAGATGGGTTAGAAAAATTGCAGCCATTAGTTATAGGCAAATCTGCTAAATCACGTTGCTTCAAGCATGTGAAATCTTTGCCCACCAAATATGAAGCAAATAAAAGGTAGTGGGTTATTTCAGCTTTATTCAAAAATTATGTAGAAGCCTTGGATACTCAGATGCAGGCAAAAAAGAGAAAAATCCTCTTGTTCATTGATCAGGGTTCTGCGCATCCTCAGGTAAACAATTTGAAAAATATTTAAGACATTTTTTCCCCAGCAAATTGTACTAGTGAATTGCAACCGCTGTATTTGGGCGTCAATTTGGTCTTTTAAATCCCATTATCGAAAGTTTCTTTTGTGAAAAGTATTTTCTGTTATCGATGCAAAGATGATGCATCTAAAGTTAACATTCTCGATGCAATGCACTTCATGCGACAGTCGTGGAATGCAGTTACGACAGATACCATTAAAAAAAACTGCTTTAATAAAGCAGGCTGCTCAGGTAGTGAACAAGGTGGGTCCAATATTGAAAATCCTGCTGATAATTTTGCAGATGACGATCTTGCAGAATGGAATGAAATTGCCTCATCAAGTATTGTATTTTCCGATTATGTTGATTGTGACACAAATGTGCATACCTGCCAAATGTGATCCCTTGATGTATTGGATGAACAGATAGGACCAAATGCATCAGATTCTAATGAAGCAGAACTGAAAGTTAGCTGCTTTCGTTATGCTGCTAACAGTATAGAATGTGCTAAGAACTGCTTGATGTGCTTTGATATTAATGATGTTTTTCATGCACTTCATAAAATTGAAGTTGCAATTTATGAAACTAAACATTTAGAAATAAAATAAGCAATCTTCTCTAAAGCATTTCTTTTTTACAGTGTAAAAAGGTAATTAACACAAATTTTGTTTTTACAAGTTAAGTAGTATTAATTGATGTTCTGTTTCATTCAGTTTATGATAATGAAGTCTTTATTTAAGAAGCTAAATGCTCGGAAAAAAATCAACTATAATATTTTGTCACAATTTTAAAGTATGCTTAAATTTTGATGCTACATATTGAAATCTAATATCTACGAATTATGTAATTTAATATGCAAAGTATATGTATTATAACATTTTTGATAATAAATTTCGTAGTTAAAATTACTATACATAATTTAAATTTCACTGAAAGAAAGAACTTAGCTGCTTACGTATTCTGTTATGAACACTAGTTTAATTTGAATGTTTCATTCAAAAGACTTCTTCGATTTAGTGAATTCCTCAATTTTATGTGCAAGACTGTTGGTCCCTTGAAGTTCGTTAAATCAGGGTTTGACTGTACTACTCCTCTCAGTTATGAGTTGTATCATTTCATTTCAGTCCACAGACTTTTCTAGTCTGTTTCTAGAAATTTATATGCGAATTAGTATATCTATTCTTTTGTTCACCATTTTAAGATAGAAAACTTTTATGCATACTGAGTAGAACCAATTTATTATGACCACGTAGCTAATATGATAATTAACACAGCAATTGGACATCGCCGAATTGACTGTAATTACTGTTTCACATGTGAATTAAATCACATCAGAAAACTTGAAAATTTCGCCGCCATGGAGTGGGAATCGAACCCGCATCTCTCGATTTACATTCGAGGAGATGCGGGTTCGATTCCCGCCGCAAGGCGGCGAAATTTTCAAGTTTTCTGATGTGATTTAATTCACGTGTGAAACAGTAATTAGTCAATTCGGTGATGTTTGATTGCTGTGTTAATTATCATGACGTATTTTACCACGTATTATGAGAAAAATATTTCTTCAACTCTGAATGCGTAACTAATATGTTTTACTACCTTTGGCTTTTCTGATGCCGACCGGGTGAGAGTTCTCTGTGTGTGATTTGGTTGAGCAATACTGCAGTGTCAAGCAGAACTTACGATTTCAACCGCGAGACGGGTTTCATCCTGATCTCGCAATTTTTTTTCTTTTAAGGATAGGTGTAACTTAGCCTCCCTATCAATTAGAGCAGTGACGGGACTTAGTGAAAACGCCCTTGTGAGGGCGAAGTTCCGTTCAGCCCGCATAGAGACTCTGGCATCAGTTTCGGGTACGTCGACGCCGTTCCGGTCCCGCTGACGAAGGGACTCTTTGATCCCATGTCAGCCCAAAGCCCGAGCGCCCGGTTTCTAAGGTTAGACTCGAGTGGGAGAACCCCAGGGTGCCCACTCAGTACTTAGAAGAATTTGTGTTTTGCATCTCTTTCACAGAGATGTCATCTACCCAAAAGGGTAAAGTGAAACCTAAGGGGTCAGCCCCCAAATCGTCCGGGTCAACCCGGACACAGAAGGTAGCGGCAGAAGCACTACCAAGCCCTGTCGGCAGTGCTAAAGGGCTTAGCCCTTCTTCCGAGAACAGCTGGAAGGTAGAGCCCAATGCCAGGAGGAAACCGTCAAAAACGTTTCCCCCAGCGAAGGACTCTAAAGCCGCTACACCCACAAAGGGAGCCTCGACTGAGCCTTCTCAGTCAGCTAGCGGTGTAAGCACGCCCTTGCCAGTTCCGCCCATGGCAAGGAAGGGTAAAACACCACCCCAGCCCGAACCCTCTCGGGCTCTTGAGGGGTCGTCCACTGGTCCCCCAGAGACACCTTTGGTGGGATACAAGCATCCCAGGACACACCCGCTGCTTACACCTGAGGCTTTCATGAGCTGCATTTTCACCCTCATTGGGGAAGTTGAGTCTGTTCTTATGGACTCGCGGGTCACTTCCTCAGGGAGAGAAAAGGTGAAAGCGGCCCTGAATAGTATTAATAAGGCTTATTACGAGCAAGCCGATCGGGTGGCCTATATTGAAGGCAGGCTGTCCGTTCGGCAGGAGTCGAGCTACAAAACCGACGCCAAAGTGGTTTCCTTCTCCGAAGTGGCTAGGAAATGGGCTAGCACGGCGAGAGGGTCTTTGCCCGCCCCGATAGAGAATAAAAAGAAGAAGAAGAAAAAGTCGGGAGACAGGAGACACATGCTTTTGGTCTACCCGACAGTCGAGAGTGCGTCCTCAGAGGACACGAAGAAGACCCTGAAAACTGCAGTCAGCCCAACTAAACTGCAGATAGGGGTAAAGAGCATTCGGAGCATTAGGAAAGGTAGGGTCGCGGTGGAGTGTTCCCGTCCCAGGGAGCTCGACCGCCTTGCCCAGGAGTTGAGGAGCAATCCGTTGACCAAATATTGCACACTCCCCACGGCCCCACGAAAGAGACACCCCGGTTGATAGTTTATGGGGTCGACGGGGATCTCTCAGGGAAAGAGTTCGAGCAGGCGGTTTGCGGGCAGAACCCAGAGCTCGAGAATGGGTTTAAAGCCTGTTTCCCCATCAAGGGCAAGGGAGGTAGGGTCTACTGGGTGGCAGACGTGGAGCCCAAGGCTTTCAAGCACTTGGTGAGGCGGAAGACACTGAACTTGGGTTGGTCAGTGCTCCGCCTAAAGGAATTTTTGAGGGAGGTCAGGTGCTTTCGGTGAAATGGCTTCGGTCATTTCCGAGGCAACTGCCCCGAGTCAGAAGCAAGGTGCGGCAATTGCGGTGAAGTTGGGCACCAGCACCACCAGTGTGCAGCCGCACCGAAGTGCAGCAATTGCACTGCTGCGAATGCCAAGTTCTGCCTGAAGCTGGACGTCTCTCACTCCAGCTTCAGTAAGACATGCCCTAGTCTTATTAGGGAACTTGAGCAAAGGAAGAGCCGGGTCAACTATGGTTGACAGATGGTTGTACCCTCGGAGGTACGTTACTCTCAATATTGAGCTTTTGGGTCTATTGACCAAGGTATTTTTGATGACCCTGGCCCGGGGTCATCACCACAGCACTGGCCCTAGCGCTGTGGACCATGTTGATTTTGTGATGTGTTTTTATTATTTCTCAGTGTTTGAATGTTTGTGAGAGGGGTGCATGGGACCCTCATAGTGAAATGTGCATGTTTGTAATCTGCTTTGATACCAAATAACGGACTTTTGTCCCAAAAACTCGCGTTGGCGGGCGATCTCCCGGCCACGAGATGGGATATTTTAGAAAAAGTTGCTTGCCCCAACTGCCCATAGCACGTCGCACACACGGGTTGTGACAGAAGGGTGTAAGGTACCGGTCCCGTGGGGGAGGCAGATCCCCACAGGTCTCTAGACCGAATCTGTCCGAGTGGAAGACTGTGGTTTCCGGTGACTGACAGGCTAGCTGTCGGAACGCTGTCCAGGGATCCTATTAATCCCAAACTATTCGAGAGAGTTCCGCATTTCCCTGCGAGGTCTACAATAAGACGGTGCAGGTAAAGTCATCAGCCTAGGTTATCTTTGGCTTTCAGAATAGCAGCAATTCACCTTGGCATGATTTGACTGATTTTGGTAACATTCTAATGAAATACTGTCCCACATCATGTCAAATAGCACCTTCCAAGTTATTAAGATTAGATAGGTGTGGTGGATCCAGACATTTGATGTACTGTTCAACTTATTCCCACAAATTCTCTGTGGGACTGAGGTGACCAATGAAGCAGAGGAGAAATCTCCATGATCTTGAAACCACTCCAAGACTACTGCTGTATAATGGGATTTGTGGATGAAGTTGAAATAATGTTCATAACGGCAAACCTTTTTAGGTTTTCTATGCAAGAGAATTACAAAAACACTCAATCAAGTTTGAATAATATTGAAAATATAAGTTTTTGCTGTATGCATATGTTACATGTATTTTTCGCTCTGAGCTTCTCTCCCAGAAACTGAAAAACACTTAAAATGTTTAAAACTATTTATTTAAATGTTAGTTTTCTGTTAAAAATTATTTCCAAATTTCTTAAAATTTCAAAAATGTTTCCCTCAAACTTCCTGTGGATAATGAATATCCACGTGGTTGTTTACTTCCATGCGTCTTGTACTGTAATAGAAGTAGAGAAAATTTCATTATTTCAAAATCTTAAATTTGTGTTTATTTAAAAATTGGGAATTTCAAGCTTGGAATACTTTCAACAAAAACTTGAAAGCAGGAACATTTTTGGCTGAAATGCAGGCCATTTTTATACTGTTATTGTGTAATTTTGCAATATGGGGATTACTAGGATTACATAAATATTACTTTTTGTCAAATATTCCAGTTGCACACCAATCCATTGTCGGGACTAACTCAAGAGAGTGGCTACTCTCTTGAGCCAGTCCTGATGATGGATTGATGTGCAATATGAAAATTTGACAAAGTAATATTCATGTCATTCTAGTAATCTTGGTATTGCAAAATTATACTTTTTAAGATATTTCATTTCTAGGATTTTGCCATGACTCCATTGTTCTGTTTATTCATCTGTCTTTCAGTCATTCACCTGCAGAGGAAACTATTGAATGTAGGAACTAGAAATTTTGTACAATCAAGTGGGGAAAGGGGAGGTTGTGCACCTAACAGCTCTTTATTTGAAATGCAAATTTGATTTTTAATTAATTAGTAAATAGTAGCACTGAACTAGTGATCCGATTTATTGGCGTAGGAAATATAAACACATAAGCGTTTCCAAGCTTTCGCACATCAACCAGATGGCTTTTTCAAGGAAGTTAGACAGAAACTGCAAACTGAAAAGGTGGCAGCATTCCTTCTCCAGTTTAAGTCGAAGACATCTAAAACGTTTGAAGGTGTTCCACATTTCTCGGAGAATGGCAAAAACAAAATTTAAAACGAGGCTTATAAATTTTTTTATAAAAAAGCTTGTTATATAAGCTATAATTTTGTTATATAAGCTTGGAAACGCTTATGTGTTTATTTCCTATGCCAATAAATTGGATCACTAGTACAGTGTTACTATTTACTACTTAATTGGTGTACTGTTCCTCATTATAAATTTTAATTAATTTAGTTTTTAAAGCATTCAACCATTGTTGAAATCTTATCTTCCAATACGCTGACACAACAATAGTTAATTTTATTGTTGCACAATAATAGCTAAGTACTACCCCCCAACACCAACAGTATGTCATTACATTTTAAATAAACGTAATATATTTTAAATTTTTGTGTAAATTATGAGAACCTGATGACAAATGTGATCGGAGCCATTGCAAAAATGTTTTTTTTTTTTTAATTGGTGTAGCAACTTATATGTGCTTAACTTTCGCACACTTACAGATGGCTTTATCGAGGCAGATTAATAACTATAAACCTATGTGAGATAACACCTTCAGGTGAATAGAAGTGGCTATATTAATATGCTGTACTGAATTTTTTAGGATGCACTTCCAAAGACTTGTGTATCTCTTCACCATAGATGCAGGCAGGTTTGTTAACATTTTAGACTGTAGCTCTCTGTGTGTTGTCACGCACTATAAATAGTTCCTAAATATTTTTACAGAAAGATTTTGACTAAGTTTCTTCAACCATTGTTTCAAATTTGGCATAACACATGAGATATAAAATTGGAAATTTTTATCTTTCTGTTTACTGAGTTAGACTTCTAAATTGTTATGTGTTTCCTTCCACCTCAGTTACTGATGGGTACATTTCAGACCATGGCCTTTTGTGTATTAGTACTTGCTATTTCTATGGAAAGATTTTGAATAGGTTTCTTCAACTATGATTTCAAATTTGATATGATGTGTACAATATAAAATGTGAAATTTAAACTTGCTGTTTACTGTATTAGACTTCAAAAGTGTGTCTTTCCGCCACAGTTGCTTGCAGGTTTATTTGCATTTCAGACCGTGGCTCCCATTGTGTTATTATGCACTGTATGTAGTTTCAAGCTATTTTTGGGAAGATTTTGACTAGGTTTCTTCAATCACTGTTCAGAATTTGAATTTACAGATAGAAATTTGCTTTTTTTTTTTACACGGGTGAAAGGATCAACGTAATACTATACCAATTTAGACTTCCAAAGTATTACGTTGATCTTTTCACCAGTGTTGCCTGCGAGTTTGTCTATGTTTCAGACAATGGCACTCTGTATGTTACTACTCACTATAAATATTTCCAGTCTATTTCTATGGGAAGATTTTGACTGCATTTCTTCAAAATTTCGATTTTGACATAATATACATTCTTTGAATAAAGCTCATGTTGAGAATTGGCTTCCTAGTTTCTTAATTCAATTACTAATCAAAAACTTCTATTATGGGAATTATTACTAGAAAATTGTTTTAATTGCAAATTTTCGGAGAAAACTCTTCTCCTTCAGGTTGTCTTTTGTTGTCACTTTTTCCTGTCACTATCAAGGTTACGGTTATTTTTCATCAAATCCTAGGAGCCAGATGTTAGGCAGGGATAATCCTCTGCAGTCATTGATGATGGAATTCTGATTTTTCTCGATCTCTATTCCTTTTAGCTTTCTTTTTGAAAATTTCTTGGGAAACTGATGACTTTAAGGGAATTCCAATCCATGCTGTGACCAGTTTCTCTAACAAAAAAAAATGGTATCTACAGCAGATAAAAAAGGAGCCCATAAAGAAGAACTTAGTCATTCTTGCAGAAAATAACTATCCTCAAGGAGAAACTGAAAAGCTTCTGAATTTTACTGGTAAGAACCTGCAAAAGCAACAAGTAAAATTCACTAAAAAAAATTATCACAAAGGTTTATTTGAGTCCTTAAAGAGAATAAATAAGAAGTATAATATTAGGCTAACTCCAAGTTTAGAGAACAAGGTCAAGAAATTTTTCCCTAAAATAGTTCACAGAGAAGATATTTTAAAAATGCAAGGTGTTGTCTATGAAGTAAATTGTAGTTGTGGACTATCTTACATAGGTGAGACTGGTCGCAGACTACAAACTCTTATAGCAGAGCATAAAGCTGCTATAAAAAATTACTCCAACAAGATTTGTTTAGATAGGCATGTTAGAGAAACTGGTCACAGCATGGATTGGAATTTCCTTAGTCATCAGTTTCCAAAGCAATTTTCAACGAAGAAAGCTAAAAGAAGGAATACAGATTGAGAAAAATCAGAATTCCATCAATGACTGCAGAAGATTATCCCTACCTAACATCTGGCAGGATTTGATGAAAATGAACCGTAACCATCAAAGTTAACCGTAACCGCGATAGTGACGGAAAAAAGTGACAACAAAAGACAGCCTGAAGAAGTTTTCTCTGAAAATTTGCAATTAAAACAAAAAAATTTCTAGTAAGAATTCCCATAATAGAAGTTTTTGATTAGTAATAATATACATGATTTAAAATTCGAGTTTAATGTGTTACACTTCCAAGTCGCGGCATATATCCTTTCGCTGCAGTTGCAGATTGGTTTAAGTTTCACACTGTGACTATGTGTGTTATTACACACTATGTTCCTCTATTTTTTTAATAGTTCCTCTATTCTTTTTTAAAGTAATACAGCAATTGTTTTAGAGAGGAAATGGATTTTAATGGAATTCAAATTGAATGCATGAAGTGAAATGTATGAAAAATGTGAATTTTCTCGCATTTCATTTACTTTAAGCTTAACATTGCTATTCCTCCATTTGGGCATTCTTCCACATCATTTTGATTATTTATTTGTTTTATCATGATGAAATCTGGATTCCCAGCACTCTACAGTGGAACATGACTGACTGTCAAGAAACTCATGTCATTAAAGCTACTATCATGACTGGCCATGCTGCAGGAGACCATGATTTTATTCCATGCATTCCAATTGTTCCCATCTGGCCTTCCATTTTTGTTTAAATGCCTACAGTTTCCTGTTGTTCTCAGCTTTGCCACGAGTATCAACAAGACACAGGTTCAATTGGTGGAAATTGGACTCCATCTGCAAAATTCATTCTTTTCCCATGTCCAGCTCTACGTTGGTTGCTCCCAAGTTTGTAAAAATAAAAACCTTTTTGTCTTGGCTCCATATTAAAGAACACTAACTGTCGTTCACCCAGAGGCTCTTCAAGGATAAACTTGCACTTTGAATTAATTGTATGTTACGCTGATCGCAATAAAATAAAAACATGTAGGTGTTTCAAATATTTCAAATTTCCTATATTCACAGTCAATTAAGACTGTTGGTTTAAGCCAATTGTGCCAGCACAAGAATAGATTTTGTTTGTTTTTTTTAAATCTTTTTCATTAATGGAATATACTCTTAAGTGTTTCCTTGCAATATATGATATTCATAATTTCAGGAAAGCTCAGAAAATACTGGTCCCGAAGCATATTCATGTATTTTTTTGTTAAATCCAGGCAATGCCAGGTACTTTTGCTAGTGAGAAATAATATTTTTGTGGTCACTATCCCAACGTGTACCACCAATGTTGTGATTGTGGTGTAGCTGTTACTTAAACCACGATCACAAGATGTTGTTATAGACACGAAGACTGAATTTTAGGGCAAACACTTAAACAAATAGAGTTAACAATACAACCCCAAAAGAGGTTGAAAGGTTGCTATTTCTGCACAACACAAAAATAATTTAATAGATAATAAAAAGGCACAAAATTCTTGATTACTAATAGATGGCTATTGTGAGTTTTAGAGGTCCTTTTGACTGACATATAATTTCTGATTTAGAGTTCAGTTATTGAAATTAACTGTTCAGTTCATTCCTGCATGCAATTGTTCTGCTTGTATTTGGCAAATAGTTTCTCATCACTCAGTTAGCATACTAGAAATGTAAATAAATTGTTTTACTTAGTTAGCTGGATGCAGACATAAATCCAACGATAGGTAATTTCACATGGCATAGGTGCACTAAACACTATGAACACTCATATTACGAACCAATACGATGATCATGCTTTGCTCTGCTACATTCAGTGATAACTTTTTCCGTTCTCAAAAGCATGCTCATCCCTTTCATTGGGAGAACTTTGCTTCTCTTCAGAGACTCGGTCACCGCAGTGGCTGGGGTGTGATGGAGGGGGTCTGTTGGCTGCCTGCGGCTCTCCCTGCATTAGTTTCTTTCTGGTGCGTCAATGACCCACTTTGTTGGACATCTCCCCGTTTTCCCCTTACCCGAATCATTGCTCCAACATGCTCGCTGCTTCCTGTCTACAATTAATAAGTTTCTATTAATCTCAGCTCTCCAGCGTACTCGTCAGTACCATCAAGCATTCAGCTGCCCCACAGCAGTACCTTACTGCATTCATTTCCACGAGTTGTTATGCAAGTATGCCAATTAGAGTGAATCGCCCATTTCATCCTGAGAGCAACAGCTTTCTTTCTTAGGTCTCTTTCCATCAGACCCAAAACTGCAACTGAAATTTCTTACTTCTCTTCATCGCCAAATGTAGTGATCTTCCGTACAGACCAGACCACACAGTGAGAGCAATGGTACTTGAAATACACTTAACCGATCGACAAATTTATGGTCATTTGCTAACCTTTTGTCTCCTTTTTCCATTAAGCCCTGAGAGTGGCCGGTGTAATGCCTCTCTTTGAGCCACCCCTGTCCTCGATGTTTAGTCTATGCACCACCATTACTGCGATTTATGACTTAAGCATTAGCAACTGAGACCACACAAACCATGTGAGATTCCTTCCCATTTCTCCCTCTTTCCCCGAACAAAATATCCTTTGCTCTTTACAGTTTTTAAATCCCAACAAAGCCTTGAAATTAATGCCTAATTAATTCGATACTTCCATCACGCCTATTAATTCCAGAATTAATAGGGGGTAGACCGTAACAGTATAATATAATATAATGGTACATAGCAATAGTTATGATTCAGGAGTCATTTGCTAGCTATATTCTGTGCAAAGGGGTAAGTGGTTAATACCATTTGATGTTTCTTCTTTTATGAAGACTTGTTGTATATATCTCATTGTTTGGTCATTATAGCCTTTCACCATGAAATTGTGTTCTTAATTCATGTTGCAATATTTTTTACCGTGCATATTAGTTATGAAAATATGCTGTAGCTTGTGAAAATGAAAAATGTTTTTAATCCTATTCTTGGTGGGTTGTTAAATTTCCAGACTGCAGTATACAATTAAACCTGATTATAACAAGCCTCCAGAATGCTAAGTTCCACACATACCAAAGTATCAGGTTGTAAAGAAAGTATCTGGAAAATAGAGAAGCATGTATTGTATTTCAAGCTTAATAAATCATACAAAACACTTAACTTAATCATCCAGATAGTCCCCATTAGAACTGATGACCTTGTTCGACTGATCTACGACTTGAAATATCCGATTGTGATAGAAGTCTGGCGAGCAGGAGTTGAAGTCACCCATGCAACATTTCACATCATCGTCATTAGCAAAGTTTTTCGCAGGGAGAAAATTCAACAAAGACTGGAAGAGATGAAAGTTGCATGGGGCAAGGTCCGAGTAATAAGTGCGGTGTGACAATATTTCCCATTCCAGATCATGCAATTTTTACTGGGTCCATAAAGTGACATGTGAACGTGTGTTATGCTGGTAAAAAACAACTATATGGTGATAAATCAACACTGGGCACTTTTCTTGCAGTGCAGCATGAAGATGGTCCAACTGTTGGATTCAAACATCTGCTGTGATGGTATTGTTCTGCTGTTAGAGCTCATAGTAAATTACATCATGACAATCCCACCATCAACTAAGCATCACCATCTGTCCATGGATGTGTGGCTGCTTAGCGACCTTCTGTGAGGGTTGTCTCTGCTTGGTCCATGCTCTTTGTCACATAACATTCACGTATGTGACCCATTTTTCGTCGCCCGTGACTAACCGATGCAAAAAGTCCTCCTCTTTTTCTTTCACACAAAGCAACAGCAGTGGAGTGTAGCATTGCATCCAACTCTGGTCAGGCAAAGCATGGGGTACTCATTTGCACAGTTTACACAAATATCCCAACCATGGCTGTACAAAATCGACATACGTGTGCACACTGTGCGCAGGAAGTATTGAATGTTTGCAGGCCATTTTAGGCTGTAATGTTTTTTTCGTTGTTTTTTTTTAAAGAAATGTTACTGGATATGTTGTGAAAAGTTTTTGTTTTTGTTTTTTTTAATTTGACACAGAAAGCAGATGGGGAAACTCGATCAGGATTAATTCCTAAAATAAATTTTGTTTCATTTTTGCCAGCCGCTGTGCCATGCCCAAAAGCTGCAGCAACCACTTCAATGTAACTCTCAGCATTCTGACTGCCGATGTTGATGTGTCCACGTCGTCTGAGACTTCGGGTTTTGCAAAAACCTACTTCCTATTGAAGACATTAGATTCAGTTACAAAGGGAATCCACTTTTTTCTAAGATGGTAGGGGATGCAGATGGGGGAATGTTACACACAGTGCAACTGCATCGCATTGTGGAATGCTAGGTCATGCAGTTGTGGAGCGGAGGAGAAGAGGCCAGGAGGGAAGGGAGGGAGGATTGAAAGCGCTGCGAAGGGAAAACCTGTCTCACATTTTGTATCGTCCGTTTGGTGTTTACGCATGCCTTCGCCTTTAACGAGGACGGCAGCAATTAGTCATTCTTGCTTCCTCCCTGCCGCCTTGAGTGAGCTAATGGAGAGAACTCCTCCCTCCCCTCCCAGCCCATCGGGCCACAGGATCCGCTTTTTGGCGGTGTCGGATTGCGATGACTTGTGCTCATTTATCAAGCCAATGACAGCTAATACCGCCATACGAAAGAATCTGACTCTTTGGTAGCTGTTTGAGGCAATGCTGACTTTTCCAAACATCATTTTAAAATAATCTACATTTTGAGATTACTCACCTTTATCCCAAATATCATTTAGAAGGTTTTCATCTCTACACATTTCCAACATGTATTTTTCCTTAGTTACATCATGGTTCAAGACAAAAAAAAAAAAAAAAAAAAAAAAAAAACCGGCACTTACGGAATTGGCAGAAAAAAGAAGCAAAAACTGCATGAGTCCAGTACTGTATTGAACAAAAACAATACCCAAAGTTTGATGAAATAAAAATTATTAAGAATTGTAGTAAGGAAAGGCTAGCAGAGTAGAAACTGTGTTTACATCAGAAGACAAAGATACACTTAATCACATCCAAAATATTACAGACATAAAATCCTTAGCTATAAAAATCAGAAGTAAAGGAATTCCTCTTACAGCTTCTGTTCAAATGCCTAAGTTCTTGGTGTCTTAAAAAAAAACTTGTTCATTAGCTTGCAGAAATCCCAGATAGTGAAGTACAGTTTCAGTACAGAATTTTCTTGAAGAAGCTTGATGAGATGGTCTAGGATATGCCAGAAAGAGAGTTTGGAAGCGGGACTAGCATTCAAATAATTCAGCAGTTTTTGAAAAGCAAGGCTTTGCTATTTAAAATAATAGAAACAGTTATACATTGCATTTGTGTTGGTCCCACCATGATGATGTCTGTTTAATCTCTTGTGGCTTCAAAATATGAGCACCACAACAGCAAAAGGAGACCCGTAACAAATGAGACAGCAGCCCATGAAATGATTATTGCAGTCAAATGGGCCTCTACCTACCAAGTGTGAGGCTGTCATTATTGAGACAATGAAGAAGTACTTCAATAAGCATGACAATGAATATAATTTCTTAAGGCATAGCCGTTCATTGAAGTATTGGATGACATCCAAAACTGTTGACAAACTTCTTAAAAAACAAAAAAAAATCCACTCTTCATTTCATGGACCAGTAACAGCTGTGATGCATCTTTCAAGTTGTATGCTGAAATTTTGAGGTTAGTGTATCTCTGTAATTTGTGCCTTTATTTACAATGATTCTTTATCAAATTTAAATATACTACATAATCCACATCATTAGTGCTTTAATACAATTCCTGAAAAAGTAATTCCTTAGTTGTGTGGTCTACTGAAATCTTAAAACCATTTTCAGGGAATAGAATCACTGAATCAATATAAATATAATGGCTTATTATGCTTTATTTCAATTATACTTTAGCAAACAATGAACATAGTAAGTTATTCCTACAAACTGCAGCATATACATTTGGGAGAAATTGATATTTGTCAAGGAAAATTCAGGTATGGAAAACATCAGTAATTTTATGGGATTTGTGGAACACTGAATAGTGGCACTCATTTGCTGCCTGTCAAGTTTACTGAAAATGTATATGTATTTGGAATCTAGCATAAAAACCATGTTTACTCATGAAGTAACTCTGGTGAATACAAAAGAATAGGCACTAGGGTGAGTCAAAGGTAAATCAGGTCGCAAAATGTAAAGCTAGTTTTCCCTAAAATTGGAGCGATTTTTATAATTTTGACCTTTGGGAGAAGTGTTTCAAAATTATTTTTTAAGAGGTGAAAGTTTAGGTCCTAAACTTTCAACACCCCCTCCCCTAAAAAATCGTACAAGACTTCTGACCTAACTTTACACTTGGCAGTCCTACTTACCTTTTGACTCTTCTCACTCCTCTAACCTTTTGTATTTGCACCAGAGTTACTTTACAAGTAAGCATTTTATTATACTGATCATAAATATATGCTTATATGTTTTTGGTAAACTTCATAGGCAGCAAATGAGTGTTTCTGTTGAGTGACACGACCTCAGATCCCCACTGAAAACTCGCAGGAAATTTTAGGTGCCAAAAGTGTGTACGCAGGAAGAAAATATTTTTATACAACCCTGATCCCAACTTCCGAAATTGGGTGTTGATGGTCATATGGGAGGTCGTCAGTTCCCCCTGCCAGTTCCTGTAGTGTTGCATCAAGCTTAGTCGATAACACGTATTGCAGTGCATCATCTTCAACCTTACTGGGTCTGCCACTTCTTGGTGCATAAGACAGATCGTGTACACCAGTGTCGAATTTCCTGTACCAGTCGTAGCAAGTAATCTGTCTGATAATGTTGTCGCCAAATGCATTTTGCAATTGTTCAAGTGATTCCGTAACTTTCATGACATTCAAATATTCGTAGAGCAATACTGCACATACACCTTCCTTAAATACCACAATCATATCATCACCACATGCAACTAATCTTCACCACAACAGGGTATGTTCTGTTTTTAGAATCTATTCTTTCATGCACAGCACTCGGGGATGTTTACATCATGCAGGCCCACAGTATCTAGCATTACACGTATGCTGGAAACTTTTTTACAACATGATAATTATGGTGCCCATTAAGATTTCTGCCTGTTTTTTAAAATGGGAATAAATTTGATTATCATGAAGTTCGTATACATTAGGTTTTTTTTTTTTTTTTTTTTATTGTGCTTTCATGAACTTGTAAATATAGTCAAAAGTACATATAACATCTTCAGAAAAACAAAAGTGGTGTTCAAAGAATTATTTTCTTTACAACCTGCACTGTTGTTGGTATGGACTAACTTTAGTAAATACATTTGTTATGTAACTTAAAGAAGTATAATGTATTTTGTTAAAAACCATTTTAAATTCTCTTTTGTAAATGTTTGTGTTTGATAAATATGTTACATGTATTTTGACATGCATTCACATATTTTGTATTGTGAAAAACTACCATAAAATACTAACTTCTGACTTGGTGATTTAAATTTTTTGTGCAGACTGTTTTACATGCTAAGTTGAGTTCTGAGGCTCAGAGTCTTTTAAAAGAAGTCAGGCGAAGACAACGTGGAAAAAGGTGAGTGAATCAACTTGAATGTTTCATATTCTGAAGGAAAGGCAGTATTCTTTTGTATTATATTTTAGGGGTGTGATGCATTATATTTTTTATTTTATCTATAATACATTCAGTGTACAGTTTAGATTTGTAATATTTGGAACCACAGAAATGGGGACAAAAAAAGGACCTTCTTTGGCACATCTGTCCTTTATGAATTCTTTAAAGAACTCAATCAAAATAAAGTTATAAATAAAATAAAGAGAAAGAAAAGCAAAAAACTTGTGCTGTATATCCTCATCCATTACTTGATAACAATTTCCTTTGTGTTGTTTAAACATGCTTTCTAATTCCTCCCCCTCCCCCCACTCCTGTGATAGGCTCTTTTTCAGTCTTTTAAGTATTTTGCCACTCATTGTTGGTATTTTTATGCAGTATCTTCTGCACATCACCTAGTGAGTGTCTTCATATTGGTCATGATGTTTGCAGCTCTTCTATTTTTATATTCTATTAAAGTCAAAACTTCAAAAAACCTTCTTTGACATTTTGCTACTGTGTACATTGCTGGGCTCTTTTTCTAACAGTATGTCATAAATATACATTACCTCATCACACTCCATACCGAAAATAACTCGCTGACTTATAAAGATATATGTTCATATAATACCATGAACATTTGCATTACGTGGCTTAAATATTAAAAATTTGCTATAAGTACTGTGAACTAGCCTATACTGTTTCACATGTTGTGTTTATTTATATATCATCAGGTCAACCCTTAATAGTCACTGGTCTAAAATCACTAACACTCATGATAAAAAAAAAAACATAAAAATTATCAACATAAGTCTAACAATTAGTGAAAAATAAAATGTCACAACTTACATTACATCAGGTGCAGATTGTTGAAAAAGGCACTCCCGGGCATATAATGTCATTATGTTAAGTTGTTACTTCCCAGTCTCTCATAATGCAAAGGTCAAAACAAGTTTGCAATAAATTTAATCCTTATGTGAAAAAAAAGGAAGGTAATGAGGTTGCTCGTATGAAATATTGAAGACTGGAATATTGAAAAAAGAGACAGTTAGACCATAGTAATCCCCTATAGATATTACTGTCAGCAGGATATACTTTGAAGTTAAAAATAAAACAAAATGCAATGTTCAACATTGAATGAACAACCAAAATTTTTAAACATATTAAACAAGAATTAAAATGTACTTAAATTGAAATAGGATGAGCACGACAATGCTCATTGAAGTAGGTTAAATTACGATAAAACATCCACCGAAGTAGTTGCGTCACGATAAAACATCCACCAAAATAGGTTGAGTCACGATAAAACATCCACCAAAGTAGGTTGAGTCACGATAAAACATCCACCGAAGTAGGTTGAGTCACGATAAAACATCCACCGAAGTAGGTTCAGTCATGATAAAACATCCACTGAAGCAGGCAGAATCACGACAAAACATCCATTGACCACGACGATATATATTCATTTTCACCGACTGGTTTAGACTGTCTTAGTTGCAGTCATTTTCAAGGTTTGTTGTTTAGTGCAACTGCACTTGATCTCTGAGGCTTGATTAGGCTCTTCACCCTGGTTTTATACATCAGAAAACTGCGCACACACATGGCAGGTGGGTGTACGTATATTTGGTCATAAAGTGCCATCAGGGCCGGCCACAAGGGAGGGGGTTCAGTGGGTGGAAGGCACCTGGGATTTGCAGGGCCCCGGAAAATGATGAAACTGCAGAAAATTGAAAATAAAAATTTTAATGCAGTTAACTGGTTAAAATTAAGTTATAAACTCAATCTGAATTGCTGTGTTGTGGCTATATTCTTGACAATTGTGTATGTGCAGAAAAAAACAAAAAAAAAATCATAAAAAGATGTTTTATAGTGACTCAACCTACTTTGGTGTGTTGTGATAATATTTTCCAACATTATTGTGTATTCGTGAGTGCACCAAAAATACAATAAACAGAATACCTGTGGTTTTTGCTCGTAAGGGTGTTGGTGTGCATACATAAAACAATTTTGTTTTTCAACACTTGGAATATTGCTTTGTATCACCAATTCACACTGTATTATTGTTACATGTGTAGTAATGTGTACACTCTAGAGAAATAGTATTTCTTGAACTCGTGTAGATATGCATAACATGACCATGTAAAGTAAATGCAATATTTTATGTGGACACTGATACAAATTGTTTCAATAATCCAGATTGGCATTGGTTGATGGGTGCGATGGCTCAGAATCTACGAGACTCCTATTAATTGAATGCCAACTCATGTCAAAAGTAGGTTTTTGAAAGGCTATTGCCTGTATTTATTTTTAACAACAGAATGATTAACCAAAAAGATATTAAGATAGCTATGCGATCATTACTGCAACATTAAGGTATAGCAATTTGGCACTTCTTTTAGCCTTCACTGGCTCTTACATAGGTAAATATCAACAATTCAAATAGCAACTTCTAGCCATAGTAATGAGGCATACTGAATACTGACAGTTGTTAATACAGTGATTTCTTGACTTGATACAACTTACACCACTCACATGTACTCATTAATTTTTAATGTACCAAATCACTTGGTTCCACTGTTTATGTATCAATCTGAATTAAAATATACATAATATCTAAGGTATTTTACCTGATATTGTAAAAGTATTTCTCACGTTGTTTGCTCTGTGAGGCACATGCTCCCGGCCCCGAGAGGTCCCTTACGTTACAGACCTTTGGTTAGTTATAAAAAAAAAATTTGCCAAAAAAAAACAGTTAGGTATGTTATATATTTTCATTTCCACATTCATTCACTTGCACAATCAAACGTTTGAAATTTACTATTAATTAAAAGATTTTAGTAGAAAGAGTTATACTCATCAGGTCAGGAGACGTCTCACAAGGGGTTCGTTGTTACGGTGAGCGCTTTCTGCGGTACTTAACCGCCATCTTCAGGCCACTATTTCTACACGAGGGTTCCTCGCGTGTGTGTAGTTTTGGAGTTGCATATCGGGAATCGATGGGAAGGTTTGCTGCCTTGTATGTGTTAGGTGATTTGTTTCTAATGTGTCGCCATCTATAGATGAGTTGGTAAACAACGTGAGAAATACTTTGACAATATGGATTTTGTTCCTGTGTGCTGTTGATTTTTCAATCGCAAACAGCGGAAAAGACTATTGCTGTCAGCATTTTCACTCTAAAAAACCGGAGGAATAACCGTAAGTGTTTAGCATCACACACTTATGACATAACATATTTATTAAAAGGTGGAGTTGAAATGGTATGTATTTTTTGTATATTTACTCAAGTTTTTTTTTCCCATTTTAAGAGGACTTAGGTATGTTGCAAAATTTATCCAAGTATTGTCCCCGATCGAGATTAACATGCTGCTAAAAATGTAGCAGTGTACTCTGGGAAATACGCATGCTACCCTGCAAATTTTAATGTGGGAACTTGACTTGACTTTGCTATGGAAAAACTACGGGCGCCGCGCATATGGACTAATGACTTCCTTCAGATGTTGGCATCTCTGTTAATTTTAAGTTTTAGAGTTCTGCGAGATCATCCTTAATAAACACTATTTCGGCACCTAGGCATACACTGTCAGAAATCCCCTAGCACAGTGCATCTTTTCTTTCAAGGAATTCGGAAAAAAAATTAAAAAAAAAAAAAAAATTCTTAAGGCATGTATGTACCAAACACTAAGATGTAAATCTTTTAACATTGAAGTACCCCCCTTTCAGAGGCGAGTACATAACATGAGCCAACTTATTGATATTAATCATGAACATTTTTTTCTTTTTGTCCATCCTTCATTAATAATTAATTCAACACTATCAGCTACAGTTCCTTCCTTCTCATAATCCCAACAGAGGGACTCCGACGTGCAGGCGGAAGAACTTGAATGGAATAAAAAAAGAAAAATTAACTGGGTGTGCTTGAAAGAGTGTGGTGAATATCGTCAATTTTATATCTTAATAGGAGCATAATGGTGGAGTGGTTCTGGCTTGGTTCCAAAAAAAAAAAAAAAAAAAAAGTAAAAGTATTCAGGACTTACCACTGGATGGCTCTTAGGTGGGCGACAGTTTTCAATCAGTTTTTTTCACCTGCACGGCTAGGCAAATGGCTTGTAACATTGCCATTGAGTGAGAATTACTTGTGGAACATAACACCCCTGTGCTCTTTTTATCTGTGTGAATCAAATATCTTGAAGGCTGAAGACAACTGACTTAGGTCCACAAGGGCTCTCATGGTGAGTGTTTCTTCCTGGATCCTCTATGTACGCAATTTTGGGCCGCTTGAATGGGTGCGAGAAGTGTTGCCTTACTGTTGCTTCCTAAGAGCCTGGGTTATTACTAGAAGATCTGCCTTGTTCCCGCCTGGATGGATGTGCTTTCATCACAGTGGTCGGTTGACTGATGAAAACAGAAGGATCTCCGGCTATGGGCCTTGTTCCTATACCACCCCACACCTCTCCTGGATGCAGCCATCATTGAATGCCTACAAGGACTTCGAAATCGGGTACTTCCAGGAACCAGAAGTATTGCCTCTGGAAATAATCAGGTAAGACTTTCGTCTCCTTTGTGGGCCAGGCTATGCTAATGGGCCCATCATTTCACCTCTTCAAAAAGGTGATTTCCCGTAAGAACTGAAGTTCTGCAGTTTAAAAGAGAACTCTGCTGCCTAGAGATGCTGAATATCTTCAAAAGCCAAGAGGGCCTTTGTCAAAAAAAAAAAAAAAAAAAAAATCTCGATAGCCAAAAAAAATTCCTTGTATAAATTTTATTCTTCTATTTAGGGGTGGAGCCACAAGAAGAATATTGGCAGTTAAATTTTGAGCAGGAAGAAAGAAAAATTGATTGTATATGCATTCAGTGGTGTATTCCGGCAGTCTAGAAAATCCTTCTCTTTAGCATCTGCTGTATGTTATGATCAAAAGGCAAGGAAAATATGTGTAATTTAAGTTAAAAACCATTTAGATATTTTGTCGCAGTTCTTTTGATTGTGATTCTTTAACATTGGGCAGGAGAGTAGGGCAGGTCGGGTTTCAGCTGTAATGTGCTGGGGTCAGTTACAAATTAAATTTTTAAAAAAATGTAAATGCTTTCTATTCAGGTGTTCCTTTTGTATTTTGGTGTTCTAGTGTGTTTAGGGAATAAAACTACATGATTTAGTGTTATGCTGTGTAAAGAAACTCCATGTCATTTTCTTTAAGCAAAAAAGGAAAAGGCAATGTATAATTTTTCATGGTTAATGCAGTGATAGCTTATACCAAAATTATGAAATCATCTATCTTAAACAAGAGCAACCTCTCAGACCAGTTTATATTAAGTGGAATTTAACTGTCCTTGTGCTTGGTGACTTTTGTATTTTATAAATTGCATTTGTGTTTATAAGCATAGAGTAAGTGCCACATAGTTTAAATTATGTTCTCAGAGGCAGGATATTATGATTTTAGAGTTTTGGTAAATAGAGGTGTAGAATTCTTTACATTTTGTAGTAGTGTGGGCTAGTTCACTATATCAGCCAATGGATTGGAAAAATAAATTTTCATAAGGGGGAAAATGTCAAGAAAGGTCATGCAGGCTGACAGGGGCATATGTATAGTGTGGCAGAGTAATGCCTCAGTAACTGTTTGGATTCTTTGATAGGGGTTTTCAGAGATAAGGATATTGATATGCTTTCTAGTAGATATAGGTGTGACGAGATAATGGTGTTTCTACATGTCTTGTTTTTGGGACTGGTGTTGTTGCATGCTCTGGATGTGTGATACTCATGTTGAAAAAGGGATTTTGAAATCAATTAAGGGATTGGTTTTCAAGACAGTGCATGAGTAAGAGTAAATCCACAGGATGCGATTATAGTGCAAGCTTTGTGTTTGGGGCCGTTTTTTTTTTTTGGGGGGGGGGGGGGTGCTCTCCAACCTCTTACCCCTGTATGCAGGGTGGGTTCGGGTGTAGAGTTCCCAGGGTGTTCATGAGGGAAGGCAGTACAGGGCGATAAGCCACACTTTGCACCATTTCGATGTATAGGCCTGATTGGATTCACGACCCATTCTCGCCTTTAGCCTCAACCTTGATATTTTCTGAGTTAAATTTTGTTTTTCGAAGAAAGTGGATCTGATTAAAAGAGATGTGTGTATAGCCAGTGCCTCAGTTGTTTACTACATGGACCGGTTGAAAGTGGTAAAAAAACTTATAGTGTAATTTAGAAAATTTGGATTGAGTTGTTTATGAATTGCCTGTCAGAAATAGTTGTGTAATTTTAAAAATCTTGATGAACAATAGGAGTGCACATAAATATGAGTCAAGTTCAGGAGTGTTGGAAATTAGCATTTGCCTTTTTGTTTACATGGTAAGATATTGATTGAGTACTCAGTGCAAGTTTGTTTAGTAAAGTATTTGAATTTCATGATGATAGTGTGAATTTTAATTCTTTTTGTCAGCGTTGCAATTTAATGATAAATTTTGAGTTAATTGAGTTAGTTATTAAGTGCTGTATTCTTGGTATAATGTCTACAAGGGATTTTGTATCAGTTAAGCTAGTGTTTAGTGCTATGTCATTTTAAGGCAAATTTTCCTGGCAGCGTAGAGCCATTTATTAATGTAACTTTTGATTATTTGTAAATTTTTGCTGAGTTATGGTAATTTTAAAATTAATGTGGGATAAGGAAACTGGTTTGAGGGGGTTGTTCAAAAGGACAAATCAAAACTTTATAGTTTTTATTGAGATATAACTTTCCAAACTGGAGAGAGAGAGAGAGAAATTGCACTTCAGCAACAGAACTTATCTGCCATGTTAGATCGAATGTTTGTATTGTGCTACAAGCTAAATATTGCTGTCCCAGCAAAAGTCTTGCTGGCAGCCAGAAATGGCCCAGCACTAAGTTGCCGCTGCCGAACCGTCAATAAAATGTACGGGCGGCCAACAGAAGGGCCAGCAGTTCAGGCCAAAAGTTGGCACCCCCATCAGTTGTCATATGCCACAACAGGGCCATCAGTTATCCATCACAGGCAGCAGCTGCCACAAGCGGCCCTGAAAGCATGTGCCATAAATGATGGCTAGCCTAATGTGGTTCGCTAGTTTCCCCGGCAATGGCAGCCTGCACTCACGTGACGTAACTGATGGCTTGCCGAATCTTGTCCGCAAATTTCCCAGTAGTAGCCATAAAAAAAAAAACATCAAGGAGCTGCAGTTTCCCAAAGCTACTACTACTATGATTGACCTTCACCACCTCCAAAAGTTATTTAAACATGTACATGGTCTACCAGTGAATATTTAGTTACACACATTGGTACACGTGTAACAATAAGCACCTTTTTGCACTTTCAGGTTTCTCAACTCATCGTAAACGCAAACAACACAAACCTGCAATAATAACTTTAGGGATTTCAAAACTCAGTGTTGCAATTTTTATTTATCATGGCCTTAAACAGAATTTTCCTTTTGTTTCGAAATGCATCTACCCATCTCTCAAATTTTAATTTTTACCAGAATTCAATATTTACCTCAATTTTAACAATTTGCATAAATTTCTAAATACCCATAGTCAAACACCTTTTTGCCATAACAGTTGTAACATCAGAGCCCCCCCCCCCCGTAACCGAACTGGCGTTTGTTAACGCCCCCATGCACTTTCTTCTGAAATTATGTAGGATGAGCGAAGGAAGTTAGAATAGATGGAGTAAGGGGCCACCGTTAACATCGTGCAATCAAAATGAAGCCAGCGAAACGTAATGATTCTGACGTCACAGCCTTCGCCGCCATGTTCCTGAGATGCAGTGAGACAACTGAGATCATAACATCACATTGAGTAGTGATGATGTGGCTGCCTTTTTCAATCTATATCTTTAAATTTCAGTATGTGGATCAGTAAAAAAAAGCTAGTGATTATTAGGTAACATATAATAAACATTTTAGGCTGGCTATGATACATGTTTGTTGATGTTTTTCGAACTTTGTTTAAGTTTTTTAACAACTGCAGAAGAGTATGAGCTTTCGTCTCCGAGGTCACAAATAGCTAACATAGCATTTTCTACTTATCATATTTTACAGAAATCTCTGTATGAAACTGAATCAATTAATATTGTTAGAAACTCAATTCTATGGGATCTTTAAAGTTCCTGTTAACTCACAAACCTAACGAACCGACTATAAATAACCACATTATTTTTACTAGTTCCTCTTGACACCTCCAAACTGAGTAAGAGTCTCTCAAATACAATTTCTTTTTTTGTTCATTTTATTTGTCTTATTTTATTCAGATTTATTTTTAGGGCCCCCAAATTTTTTTGCACCCTGGCCCCTGTTTGGAGAAGGTCGTGCCTAAGTGCCATCTATCGGACATTTGATGCTTTCCTCTCCATTCCTTTTTGTTCTGCATTAATATTAACTTTACTTGGTATTTTTCTTTTCTGTTCTGTTCCAACAAGGTATCTCCATGCATAAGTTAAATCAGATGGTGCATTCAAGTTACAATTTATATTCCTGGTCTTTTCTATGATAACTGCCTCAGAAGTTAATATTTGCTGATGGTTCTTTAATGTTGTTAATAATTTAATATTCTCCCAGTCTGGATAAGCTTGGTTATGTATACAATATTGTATTAATGCTGTCTTCTCTTCACACTTGTTCCAATTTGAGATGTGTTCATATTAAGTCTTGTACCTAATTATCTTTTGGTATATATATTTATATCGTCTACCGATATAAATTTTATCGGGATGATTGTCTTTAGTCGTTGGGATAGCATAAACACCAGCTGCATTTAATATAGGCCTCTTTTCATGGTCTTTTGTCAGCTCAATTGAAATATGTTACTGTTTCAGCAAGAACTATGTTATGCTTCTTGCAGTCCTTTTTAAGGATATCAGAAATAAATGAAATATATGGAAATTTCTGTATATATTTCTTTTTGTTTGGTGTATTATCTTTACTATCATTCTGATTTTTAAGTTTTTTTGTAAATTGATTTAATAAGGGATTTTTTATAGCCAAAATCTGTAGCTAAGTTTATTATCCAATTTAGTTCCTCCTTTTCAGGTCCACTTGCTGATGAGTGTGAAATGGCTCTTTGGATATAAAAATAGAAGGCTGCAACTTAATATTTCCATAAGTGATTGGAGTTATACGGAATGATAGCTGGAACGTAAGATTTTCGAAAAACTGAATTGCATTTTGGAGTTTTTGTTGAATAAAGAAATATCCAAATAGTTTAATTGTTTTATTTCTTTTTCGACTGTAACTTTAATAGTAGGATAGAAATTATTATACTTATTTATGAAGTTGTTCAATTCGTCATTGGAATATTGCCACAAGATCAAAATATCGTGAACAGACCTTATAAATAATAAAGGTACGAATTGGTTTGTATTTGATAATAATTCCTCTTCAGTATTCTGTAAGATAACCTCTATGAGTAGACCTGAAATAGGTGATCCCATTGGGGCACCTGGTAATTGCTTATATGTTTTTTTTTATTGTGGTTAAAGTAGTCGTTATCCCTTAATAAAAAAATTCAGTGCCTTGATCACTTATTCTCTCTTCATCTGTGATAGAGTTTTGTTTAAGTCTGGAATCTATTAGTTCAATGGCTTCATTTATGCTGTATTGGGATATAATGAGATAATATCCATACTGAACATTTTATAATCATAGTTATTGATTGCTTTTAACTTTTTTATTACTTTGGTAGAGTTGTCAATACTGTATATATGATCTGCATAAAATGGTTTCAAATATTGAAATAATGCTTGTTCTAAGTTTATAGTAGGTGCTATACTCTTATTAACAATTGGTCTTATTGGACTATTTTCTTTGAGTTTTTATTTTGCAGAAAATATAGGGAACCATTGCTCCGATCGGAGGGTAAGCTTTGGATTTAATTGCTGATGGTAATTTGCTGTGATTCCTAAATTCAGCTAATTTTCTTAATATGTTGTCTGTTGGGTCTTTCCTGACCTCTACGACCTTCGAATCTCCAATGGCAGTTTCCATTTTGTTGTCAATATTTCATACGAGCAACCTCATTACCTTCCTTTTTTTTTTCACATAAGGATTAAATTTATTGCAAACTCGTTTCAACCTTGCTTTATGAGAGACTGGGAAGTGACAACTTAACATAATGACATTATATGCCTGTCAGTGCTTTTTCAATAATCTGCACCTGATGTAATGTAAGTTGTGACATTTTATTTTTCACTAATTGTTAGACTTATGTTGATAAATTTTGTGGTTTTTTTATCATGAGTGTTAGTGATTTTAGACCAGTGACTATTAAGGGTTTACCCAATGATATATAAATAAATACGTGTGAAACAGTATAGCCTAGTACATAGTACTTATAGCAAATTGTTAATATTTAAGCCACTTAATGCAAATGTTCATGGTATTATATGAACATATATCTTCATAACTCTTATAACTGGAGATTTTGGGGGACTAGCTATTCACCCATGGTAATTGGCATGTTTGGTGTACTGAGAATGAAACGACCATGGCAGATCAACGGGTACTGGGATATACCTTACGAACGTTTAGAAATTGTCGATTAAAATTAAGTAAAGAAGTGCTGCATTTAGTTATTGACTACCTGTAAAGGCAATGAAATCATTTCCAAGTACTTACAAATAAGGAAAAAATATATTTGATACAGAGACCGACAGATTTTGCAGATTTGCACATTAAAAAGCCTACATGCTGAAATTAGAAGAAAAAGAGCATATATTGATTATTTGAGCAGAAGATCATATGAATTGTACGAAGCTTGTCTAACCAGTAACAGAAATAACGATACTTTCATTGAATTAGCTAAGATTTACACCATAATGGATATGCAAGAAAGTAAATGTCAAAAGAAACATTTCTATAAAATACAGTAAGCTTTAATTAAAATAAAAATAAATAAATAAATTAGGAGCCAATTAGAATTGAAGACCCAAAATAATGCATCTGAATCAGCTCCATTATACATTAACAAATCGGCTCTGGTTTTGACGGGCCGGCAGCATAAAGCTTTGAGTAAAGGATTAAAATTTGCTTATCCCAAAAAGCTTCCAAAAACAAAAATATTTATTCCTCAAACAGAGAATATAATTAGACAGCTACCTAAGGGCATTCAGAATCCCATTCGTTTTAAACTAGTAAGAACATATGATAAAGTGAATGAAGTAAAACCAATACTAAAATATGAAAGAGAAGCCCTTCTTGATCTTAAAAAAGATCAATCTAAGTTTTATAAGTGCCTTATATAAACTTAGAATGAGCACTATAAACTTAGAAAGAGCATTATTTCATAAGGCTAAACAGATGGTTGTTATGGATAAAACGGAGTATTACAACAAAATGGAAACTGCCATTGGAGGTTTGAAGGTCATAGAGGTCAGGAAAGATCCAACAGACAATATATTAAGAAAATTAGCTGAATTTAGGAATCACAGCAAATTACCATCAGCAATCAAATCCAAAGCTTACCCTCCAATCGGAGCAATGGTTCCCTATATTTTCGGCAAAATAAAGACTCGCAAAGAAAATAGTCCAATAAGACCAACTGTTAATAAGAGTATAGCACCTACTATAAACTTAGAATGAGCATTATTTCAATATTTGAAACCATTTTATGCAGATCATATACACAGTATTGACAACTCTACCAAAGTAATAAAAAAAGTTAAAACAATCAATAACTATGATTATAAAATGTTCAGTATGGATATTATCTCATTATATCCCAATACAGCATAAATGAAGCCATTGAACTAATAGATTCCAGACTTAAACAAAACTCTATCACAGATGAAGAGAGAATAAGTGATCAAGGCACTGAATTTTTTTATTCAGGGATAACGACTACTTTAACCACAATAAAAAAAAAAACATATAAGCAATTATCAGGTGTCCCAATGGGATCACCTATTTCAGGTCTACTCGCAGAGGTTATCTTACAGAATATTGAAGAGGAATTATTATCAAATACAAACCAATTCGTACCTTTATTATTTATAAGGTATGTTCATGATATTTTGATTCTGTGGCAATATTCTGATGACGAATTGAACAACCTAATTAACAAGTATAATTATTTCTACCCTACTATTAAAGTTACAGTTGAAAACGAAATAAATCAACAATTAAACTATTTGGATATTTCTTTATTCAACAAAAACTCCAAAAGGCAATACTCAGCTGGTAAGTAAGATTTTTCAAAAAACTATCATTCCGTATAACTCCAATCACCCATGGAAATAACTCCAATCGCCCATGTTTCAGCCTTTTATTTTTATATCTGAACAGCTATTTCACACTCATCAGCAAGTGGATCTGAAAAGGAGGAACTAAACTGGATAAAAAACTTAGCTACAGATTTTGGCTATATAAAAAATCCCTTATTACATCAGTTTACAGAAAACTTAAAAATCAGAATGATAGTAAAGGTAATACACCGAACAAAAATAAGAATTTCTGTTACTGGTTAGACAAGAAGGAAAATAAGAATTTGTTACTGGTTAGACATATATAGGGAAATTTTCATATTCCATCTATTTCTGATATCTTTGAAAAGGACTGCAAGGAGCATAACATAGTTCTTGCTGAAACAATGACAGATATTTCAAATGAACTGACAAAAGATCTTGAAAAGAGTGCTATATTAAATGCAGCTGGTGTCTATGCTATCCCAACGACTAAAGACAATCGTCCTGATGAAATTTATATCGGTAGTATCAAAAGACGATTGGGTACAAGACTTAATGAACACATCTCAAATTGGAACGAATCTGAAGAGAAGACAGCATTTATACAACATTGTATACATAACCAAGCTTATCCAGACTGGGAGAATATTAAATTATTTACAACATTAAAGACCCATCAGAAAATATTAACTTCTGAGGCCGTTATCATAGAAAAGACCAGGAATATAAATTGTAACTTGAATGCACCATCTGATTTAACCTATGCATGGAGATACCTTGTTGAAAAAGAAATTAAAACAGAACAGAAAAGAAAAATACCAAGTAAAGTTGATATTAAGGCAGAACAAAAAGGAATAGAAAGGAAAGCATCGAATGACGAAATATAAGTACACCCACCTGCCATATGCGTGTTCAGTTTTCTGATGTGTAAAACCAGAGTGAGGAGCCTAATCAATCCTCGGAGATCAAGTGCAATTGCACTAAACAATGAACCTTGAAAATGACTGCAATTGGGACAGTTGAAACCGGTCGGTGAAAATTAATATATGTTGTCGTGGTCAACCTGCTTCAGTGGATGTTTTATCGTGAATCAACCTACTTCGATGAACAGTATTGTCGTGCTCATCCTACTTCAATTTAAGTACATTTTAATTTTTGTTTAATATGTTTAAAAATTTGGGTTGTTCATTTAATGTTGAACTTTGCATTTCATTTTATTTTTAACTCTGAGGTATATCCTGCTGACAGTAATATCTATAGGGATTAATATGGTCTGTGTCTTTTTTCGATATTCCGGTCTTCAATATTTCGTACGAGCAACCTCATTACCTTCCTTTTTTTTCACATAAGGATTAAATTTATTGCAAACTCATTTCAACCTTGCTTTATGAGAGACTGGGAAGTGACAACTTAACATAATGACATTATATGCCCGGGAGTGCCTTTTTCAACAATCTGCACCTGATGTAATGTAAGTTGTGACATTTTATTTTTCACTAATTGTTAGACTTATGTTAATAATTTGTGGTTTTTTTATCATGAGTGTTAGTGATTTTAGACCAGTTACTTCTAAGGGTTGACCTGATGATATATAAATAAATACAACCTGTGAAACAGTATAGGCTAGTACATAGTTGTTAACTCACTGACTTTACTTAGAAAATAAACAACCTTTGTTTATTTTCTAAGTAAAGTCAGTGAGTTAATTGTTAACTCACTGACTTTACTTAGAAAATAAACAAAGGTTGTCCCATAAAAACAGAGAATTTTTTGAATTGGCAACAGTGCAAAGGGGAAAATAACCACACAGGCGACTAACTGAATTAAGGAAGTATCTATGGCAACAGTTATTAGTCACGGCAGCTATAGGGGTGAGTGATTCAGAGTTAAGAAGTGAAATGCGTTGTGCGATAAAATTTTGCTATCATTTGGGAAAGCTGCTCAAGAAACAGTTGATTTAATGAAAAAAGCTTACGAAGATAAATGTTTGGGTGAGTCAACGATTTTTAGATGGCACCAGGATTTCAAAAAGGGCATTTGACAGCAGAACTCACTCCTAGGCATCTGGTCGACCTGAAAGTGTTGTTACGGAGAATATTGTTAACACTGTTTGGACAATCCTGCAAGAAGATCAGTGAATGACATGTGAAGACCATGCAGTGTCGACGAACATTTCAAAAATGTCTGCATTCTGCATTCTGTGCAACAAAAATTACTGCTGCATTGTGTTTGTTCCAGATGGGTACCTCATCACCTGACTACAGAACTTTCTAAACTCAGTAATAACTGCCTATGAAATATGGGTCTACTATTTCGATCCCCTCAGGAAGCACGCAGCGAGTGTCTGGAAACACACAAGCTCTCCTCCTCCGAAAAATTTCTGCCAAACCGAATCATCTGGAAAGATAATTTCCTTTGATCATAAAGATGTAGTCTACCAGCCTGCCATTCCTCCACAAATTACTTTCAATGCTGAGCATTACTTTTCAGTCTTGGAGCGTTTGCGATGACACATGTCGATTAAGTGATTGAAAGTGGTGGGCAAGTGGACCCTACACCACGATAACACCGCCCACGTGCGGCTGCTGGTGTTCAACAGTTTCTTATGAAATGTAGTATGGAAATCATGCCACAGCCTCAGTCCTCACCTACCTGTGCAATTTCTGGTTGTTTCCAACAATTACGGAGAACTTCCGTGGCAAAATATTCGAATCAGATGCTGACGTTATTCAAGCTGTACAGGGGCGCTAAAGTAACTTCCACAAAATGCCTTCACCACATGCTTTGAAAAATGAACTGAACGATGGGACAGTTGCATATCATCTGAGATAAGATACTTCAAGAAAGAATAATATACATAGTGAGAAGAATTGGCAGGAAAACACGTAACACACAAAACATTTAAAAAAATTCTTGAAATTCTCATCACACGCGTAAGTTACGTTGAAAAATTATGAGCGGGGTATTTCAGTAGAGACTTCTACGTTCATCAGCCGTGGAATGAGACACGTGGTAAAAGCGTCAGTCGTTGCCAGATTTCAAAATCGCTTTCCAAATAATAGGGATGTTAAAAGGTGCATCAGTATTGCACGTATTAGGGGTAAGGTAGATTTCAATGCTTTCGCGGTATCTGAGGGCCTGCCGATTGCCGAACTGGGCGATCCGCTTAACATTGCGCCGGTCGGGAACCGCAGACGTGTCGCTGATGGTTGTTAAAATTGAAAGGGAGGTGGAAGGGCTACCTTTCTTAACATCAGCAATATGCTCCGTCAAACGCCGACTTATGCTGCGGTTAGTACTACCAATATAGTGGGTGACGCCTGTGGAAGTGTTGATAGGGATAGAGTAGACACCTTGTAAATCTAGGGGTTTATTGAGATCTCTGTCCTTAAGGATGAGTTTGAGAAGATGTGGAGGTGGTTTGACTGCAATCCTGTAGCCAAAAGACTGGAAAATAGAGCAAACTTTATGAGTGAAGAACAGGCTAAAAGGCAAAGTGCCAACAAACTGATGGGTGGTGGAAGGTTCAGGCAGTAAACTAGATCTATTCTGTGATTCAAACCTCTTGATTATTCTATGCAATAAGAGAGGGTGGAAAGCCATGCAATTTGCCAATGTTGATGATGTTCTGATATTCTCGTTGAAGAACAGAATGGCTGTTGCAAATAAGGTTGGCCCGGTGAATTTATGGCTTTAGAGCAGACAGTTTGTATTTTCCAAAAGTGTGAGAATGGTAAGGGATGATAATATGGGTGGCAGAAGGTTTCCTATAAACAGAGAAGCCAAGTGAGAAGTCTGGGTTGATGTTGATGTTAACATCCAGAAAACTAATATTATTGTCGATCTGTTCTTGAGAGGAAAATTTTATATGCGGGAATTTTGAAGTTATGGAGGACATGAGTTCAAACAGATTGATTCTGGTGTGGCCAAATAATGAAGATGTCATCCACATACCTTAACCAAATGGTAGGTTTTTTTAGGGGCAAAAATGTTTCAATATTTTCCAAATAAATTTTGGCAAGTAAGGGGGAAAGAGGAGAGCCCATAGGTACGCCTTGTTTTTGTTGGTAATAAACACCATTGTATACAAAACAGGAATACATTGTATACAAAACAGGAATACTTTTCCAATGAATCAAAACAGTCATAGAGATCTCTGATCAGTTCTCCAGGATGTTCTTGGTGCTCCATTAGTTTTTCTACCATGAGCATGTAGGCATCAAAGAAAGGAACAGAAGGAAACAATGAATCCACATCAAAGGTGTACAGGAAATCTTGAGGATTGATGGAAGAAGGGAGTTTCTGGATAAAGTCCTTGGTTGATACAACAGAATAAGGATGATTTCTTGTCAGAACTTTGCAACATTTGACCAATTGCCTTTCAAGATTGACTGCAGGAGAAAAGGTGTTTTCAATTAATGGCCTAATGGGATGTCCAACTTTATATAGCTTGATCTGTAAGAACACCCTGGGAGTACGAAAATAAGCTGGTAGGTAGATTTCTCCTAAGAAAGATTTCAGAGAAGAATTTTTAGAAAGCTTACTAACAGCTTTACATAGTTTTCCAGTGTTGTCAGCCTTGAGTCTTATGCAATTGCTTTTTTTCCAGGAAATCAGCCACTTTGTTGTCCAAAGAATTCTTATGGATGAAGACAGGACATCCTGCTTTGTCTGCTTTGCAAACTGCAAGATTACACTGGGTGAAATTTCTAAATTTCTTCAAAAGGGAAGAGGAGTATTTGAGCCTTGGGGTTTGAACCTCGGAAATTGGAATAGCCAATTTTGCACGAATGATCGGTTGATGTGCAGGATCCGTGTTTTGGATCGGTGCTTCCAGTAATGAAATAGTATGTGGTTGGCTAGGATTAGCAATAGGAGAAAATGTGGGTCCATTGGCAAGTAGTTTATCAATTTCAGCAGAAATAGGCACAGAAGACAAGTTTGCATACCTTGCAAAGTTGGCATCGCCAACCTTTGTGGGAGCCGAACTTAGAGTGTTCTTTTGAGTGGAGGCTAGGTGTTGAAACTTATTTTCAAGTCTTTTTGATTTCGCAACTGTGAGTCCTAACATACATTTTGCTGTACCTGTATTTCTTCATTTTGTGTGATTTTACTCAGTTTTTATGGAATGGCCATTGTACTTCAAAAACACCAAAGAAACTGTGAAATGATACTCTTTTTATTTTATAGAAATGCTGAGTAACTGGAAATATCTGACCTTTTGTTCTTATTCAAGGCTTTATTTCAAAGGTCCAATTAAATATATCTTTCTCAGAAAGCATTTTTAAAACTGTATTGACAGATTTTGATAGTTTTGTTGTTAATTCAGCTAGAGAAATCATGGTACTGGTCATAACTTCAGTCCCTATCATTTCTGTATTAAATGAAAATTGTAACTTTCAAATTCTTTCAGAATGTCTCACATCTTCTTGTGAGGCAGCAGTATATATACATATGGGATGTAAGGTCAGGTGATGCGTAACATCACAGCCTCTCCTTGACAAATGTCAACCCCGCCTTCTCGTGGTGCATCCTGTTCCCACTAAACGGGCTCTCATAACCGCCAATAGCGGTATAACTATACCATCGGGATCAGAGGAAATGCAATCCCAGACTCACCAACCCGCTTGGCCAGCGTGGTGAGTTATGGCCAAACCCCTCCAAAATGACTCCACAACTTAAATCTTGGCCCTCAGTCTCCAGCAGCTGCAATGTACCTGGCCAAGGCAGCGGCCAGTGCAACATGAAGGCAGAGGGTGCTAAGAATCCCCGGAGGACCGGACTAGGCTGCCATCTGATGCTGACCTTGGCTACGTATAATAATGGACGCTCCCTATCTTCTGATTCAAGGCTTCTTGAATTGGAAGAGGAACTACAAAGGATCAAGTGGGACATCGTCGGGCTAAGTGAGGTAAGGAGAAAAGGAGAAGATCTCATTGAACTGAAAAGTGGACATCTCTTCTACTATCGTGGGACAGATACTGGCAGAACTGGTGGTGTTGGATTTATAATAAAAAAGAAACTGAAAGATAAAGTTGTAGAAGTTGAAAGTTCCTCTGACAGAGCTGCACGACTCGTTATGCAACTCTCGAGAAGATACTAGGCTCAGATTATTCAAACTTATGCACCCACCACAAGTCATCCTGAAGAAGAAATTGAAGAATTTTATGAGGAAATTCGTCATCTAAATAATAAAGGTAAGCAGCACTTGAAGATAATTATGGGAGATTTCAATGCAAAAATAGGGCAACGCCAACAGAATGAAACTTCAGTAGGTAAATTCGGTCACGGCAACAGAAACCAGCATGGAAATACTCTCAATGAGTTTGCAGAGGCAGAAGGGTTTTTCATCTTGAACTCCTTCTTCAAGAAAAAGCCACACAGGAAATAGACATGGAGACATCCAAATGGAACGACAAGTGAAATTGATTTTATTATGTGTAACAAAAAATTCGTCATAGAAGACTGCAGTGTACTAAACAAGTTCAACACAGGTAGTGACCATAGATTGGTGAGATGTAAGATGCACCTCAACACTAAACTCGAACGTGGCAAGCTCATAAGACAAACAAAATGTATTGACATAACCAACCTTAAAAAACACCATAATACCTTCAAGTTGGAACTGAAGAACAGATTCTCTGCTTTAGAAGGCCTAACATAGGAAGAAGTGGATATTTCTGAAGTTAACAGAAAAGTACACAAAGCTCTTATGGAAACAGCAACGAAATTAGCTGGGTCTAAGAACAAGTTGCATGTGAACAAATTATAAGGAAAAACCAAAATGTCCGAATAAAAGAACACCAAGTAGCTATTAGGAACATTGGGAACAAAACAGGGCTAGACAGACATATACAAGCAAGTGGACACTCCATAAATTGGGACTCAGTGAAAATAATCGCCCACCAGTCAAACTTAGTAAAGAGGAAACTAGAAGAAGGGATCGAAATAGCAAGAAGAAGAAGTACCACAATTAACGATAATTGCGGATGGACTCTTCCAATTGAGTGGCAGCAACTACTCCAGTGACATAGTCCTGATGACGAACTAGGCTTTAGTTCGAAAATTTGACAACCAACTTTGAAGAAAAATAACCTCTATAAGACCCATAAAAGAGTTATTCCACAATCAAAATGTTGATGCAAAAAAGAAGAGAGATGAGGACAACTAAAGAAGATGTGACTTCCAAAGTGGAATATATAGAGCTATGCAAGACAGTACGAAAAAGTATCACTGAAGACGTAAGGAAATTCAACTGTGAACTAGTGAGGAAAGCAATTGAAAACAACCAAAGCCTAAAGACAGCAAAAGGACATCTCAGTAAGGGAAGAAAACAGATTATGACACTGAGAAAAGAAGATGGTTCTGTAACAAGAAATAGAGGTGAAATTTTGACAAAAGTGAAAGATTTCTACTCCAAGTTATATGAAAGGGATGATGCATGTACTCCAGACATCATGAAAGGTATCAGTACCAGAGTTCTTCCAGTCCTCCCAGCAGAAGTTGCACATGCAGTCAAGAACATGAAGCGTGGAAAAGCTCCAGGAGAAGATGGAATTACTGTAGACATCATACAAGAAGCAAGTGGAGAAATCGAAACAGTACTCGCCCAAATTTTCACTCAATGCCTTAATGAAGGGAAGATTCCTGAGGATTGGAACAACGCTATAATGATCCTGCTACATAAAAAAGGTGACATTGAGGATCTCAGGAACTACAGACCTATCAGCCTATTATCAGTGGTTTATAAAATCTTCTCTAAATTTCTTTCACACCGTTTGAAGGTAACACTGGACATGGCTCAACCGAGAGAAGAAGCTGGATTCAGGAGTGGCTACAGCACAATAGATCATATCCACGTACTGACAGAACTAATTGAGAGAGCGAGGGAATATGAACTTCCATTGTGCATGGCTTTTATCGATTATGAAAAAGCCTTTGATTCGGTGAAACCATCAGCAGTTACAATGGCCCTGAAATCCTGTGGTATTGAAAATGCGTGCTTTAATATTTTTAATAACATCTATGAAAATGCAAGTGCAATGATTCGGCTGTTTGAAAATACAACACGCATAAAAATCGGAAAAGGAGTGAGACAAGGTGACACCATATCTCCGAAGCTCTTTAACGCCACATTGGAAAATGTCTTTCAATCACTGAACTGGGAAAACAAAGGGATAAAGATTAATGGAGATTATCTAACCCACCTTCATTTTGCTGATGACATAGTCAATTTTGCAACTACCCCACCAGAGCTGCAGAGTATGATCCAGGAACTTGCTAACAAGAGTAAAGAAGTGGGATTAAAAATGAACTTTCAGAAGACAAAAGTGATGTTCAATGCTTTTACACGAAATGAAGATTTATCGATTGATGGAGAAAAGCTGGAGATAACAGACACGTACGTTTATCTTGGACAGCAGATATCAAGTGAGGGTCATATTGATGAAGAAATTAATCAGCGTACAAAACTTGCCTGGAGAGCTTTTGGAAGAAACAGCATAATTTTCAAGAGAAATATGCCATTATGTCTTAAAAGAAAAGTGTTTGATCAATGCATCCTTCTAGTGCTTACGTATGGTGCAGAGACGTGGACCTTAACTAAAAGAGACATACAAAGGCTGCAGACAACTCAAAGAAGCATGGAGAGCTGCATGCTTATTGTAACCAGGAGAGATAAGAAGAGGAACTCGTGGATCCGAAAAATGACAAGAGTGGAAGACTTCATGATCAGAGTTAAATCCCAGAAATGGCAATGGGCTGGGCATACAGCCAGAAGGACAGACCATCGATGGACAGCCGAAATTTTAGATTGGTTTCCGACGGACAGGAAAAGACACAGAGGAAGACCACGTGGGAGATGGGTGGATGAAATTCGAAAGTATGCGGGAGTGACATGGAGGAGACTGGCACAAGACAGACCGTTGTGGAGGAAACTTGGGGAGACCTTCGTCCAGCAGTGGATTGATAATGGTGGACAATGATGATGATGATGATGTGTCATAATCAGTGACGATGATAATGTATCATAAGCAATGATGATGATGATGATGTATCATAATCATCATTATCAACCATTATCAATCCACTGCTGGACGAAGGTCTCTCCAAGTTTCCTCCACAACGGTCTGTCTTGTGCCAGTCTCCTCCATGTCACTCCCGCATACTTTCGAATTTCATCCACCCACCTTTCACGTGGTCTTCTTCTGGGTCTTTTCCTGTCCCTTGGAATCCGATCTAAAATTTCGGCTGTCAATCTGGCAGTATGTTCAGCACATTACCATTTCAGGGATTTAACTCTGATCATGTCTTCCAATCTTGTCATTTTTCGGATCCACGAGTTCCTCTTCTTATCTCTACTGGTTACACCAAGCATGCACCTCTCCATGCTGCTTTGAGTTGTCTGTAGCCTTTGTATGTCTCTTTTAGTTAAGGTCCACGTCTCTGCACCATACGTAAGCACTGGAAGGATGCATTGATCAAACACTTTTCTTTTAAGACATAATGGCATATTGCTCTTGAAAATTATGCTGTTTCTTCCAAAAGCTCTCCAGGCAAGTTTTGTACGCTGATTAATTTCTTCATCAATGTGACCCTCACTTGATATCTGCTGTCCAAGATAAACGTATGTGTCTGTTATCTCCATCTTTTCTCCATCAATCGAAAAATCTTCATTTCTTGTAAAAGCATTGAACATCACTTTTGTCTTCTGAAAGTTCATTTTTAATCCCACTTCTTTACTCCTGTCAGCAAGTTCCTGGATCATATTCTGCAGCTCTGATGAGGTAGTTGCAAAAATGACTATGTCATCAGCAAAACGAAGGTGGGTTAGATAATTTCCATTAATCTTTATCCCTTTGTTTTCCCAGTTCAGTGATTGAAAGACATTTTCCATGGTGTCATTAAAGAGCTTGGGAGATACAGAAAAAGGCGTCACCTTGTCTCACTCCTTTTCCAATTTTTATGCGTGTTGTATTTTCAAACAGCCGAATCTTTGCACTTGCATTTTCATAGATGTTATTAAAAATATTAAAGTACGCATTTTCAATACCACAGGATATCAGGGCCATTGTAACTGCTGATGGTTTCACCGAATCAAACGCCTTTTCATAATCGATAAAAGCCATGCACAATGGAAGTTCATATTCCCTTGCTCTTTCAATTAGTTCTCTCAGTACATGGATATGATCTATTGTACTGTAGCCACTCCTGAATCCAGCTTGTTCTCTCGGTTGAGCCATGTCCAGGGTCACCTTCAAGCGGTGTGAAAGAACTTTAATGAAGATTTTGTAAACCACTCATAGGAGGCTGATAGGTCTGTAGTTCCTGAGATCCTCAATGTCACCTTTTTTATGTAACAAGATCATTGTAGCATTGTTCCAGTCCTCAGGAATCTTCCCTTCATTAAGGCATCGAGTGAAAATTTGTGCGAGTACTGTTTCGATTTCTCCACTTGCTTCTTGTATGATGTCTACAGTAATTCCATCTTCCCCTGCAACTTCTGCTGGGAGGACTGGAAGAACTCTGGTACTGGTACCTTTCATGATGTCTGGAGTACATGTATCATCCCTTTCATATAATTTGGAGTAGAAATCTTTCACTCTTGTCAAAATTTCGCCTCTATTTCTTGTTACAGAACCATCTTCTTTTCTCAGTGCCATAATCTGTTTTCTTCCGTTACTGAGATGTCCCTTTGCTATCTTTAGGCTTTGGTTGTTTTCAATTGCTTTCCTTACTAGTTCACAGTTGAATTTCCTTACGTCTTCAGTGATACTTTTTCGTACTGTCTTGCATAGCTCTATGTATTCCACTTTGGAAGTCACATCTTCTTTAGTTGTCCTCATCTCTCTTCTTTTTTGCATCAGCATTTTAGTTTTTCTGATAATTTGTTCACATGCAACTTGTTCTTAGACACAGCTAATTTTGTTGCTGTTTCCATAAGAGCTTTGGCTATATTTCTGTTAACTTCACAAATATCCACTTCTCCAATGTTAGGCCTTCTAAAGCAGAGAATCTGTTCTTCAGTTCCAACTTGAAGGTATTGTGGTGTTTTTTAAGGTTGGTTATGTCAATACATTTTGTTTGTCTTATGAGCTTGCTGCGTTCAAGTTTAGTGTTAAGGTACATCTTACATCTCACCAATCTATGGTCACTCCCTGTGTTGAACTTGTTTAGCACACTGCAGTCTTCTATGACGAGTTTTTTGTTACACATAATAAAGTCAATTTCACTTGTCGTCCCATTTGGATGTCTCCATGCCCATTTCCTGTGTGGCTTTTTCTTGAAAAAGGAGTTCAAGATGAAAAACCCTTCTGCCTCTGCAAACTCAACAAGTATATCCACTCTGGTTTCTGTTGCCGTGACCGAATTTACCTACTGAAGTATCATTCTGTTGCTGTTGCCCTATTTTTGCATTGAAGTCTCCCATAATTATCTTTAAGTGCTGCTTACCTTTATTATATATATATTTATATAATCTAAATTATATATATATATATATGGGATGTAAGGTCAGGTGATGCATATCATCACAGCCTCTCCTTGACAAATGTCAACCCCGCCTTCTCATGGTGCATCCTGTTCCCACTAAAAGGGCTCTGACGACTGCCGATAGCAGTATAACTATAACATCGGGATTAGAGGAAATGCTATCCCACACTCACCAACCCACTTGGCCAGCGTGGTGAGTTATGGCCAAACCCCTCCAAAATGACTCCACAACTTAAATCTGGGCCCTCAGTCTCCGGCAGCTGGAATGTACCTGGCCAAGGCAGCGGCTAGTGCGACATGAAGGTAGAAGGTGCTAAGAATCCCCGGAGAACCGGACTAGGCTGCCATCTGATGCTGACCTTGGCTACGTATAATGGATGTTCCCTATCTTCTGATTCAAAGCTTCTTAAATTGGAAGAGGAACTGCAAAGGATCAAGTGGGACATCGTCGGGCTAAGTGAGGTGAGGAGAAAAGGAGAAGATCTTATTGAACTGAAAAGTGGACATCTCTTCTACTATCATGGGACAGATACTGGCAGAACTAGTGTTGGCAGATTTATAATAAACAAGAAACTGAAGGATAAAGTTGTAGAAGTTGAAAATTCCTCTCACAGAGCTGCACAACTCGTTATCCAACTCTCGAGAAGATACCAAGCCCAGATTATTCAAGGTTATGCACCCACCACAAGTCATACTGAAGAAGAAATTAAAGAATTTTATGAGGAAATTCGTCATCTAAATAATAAAGGTAAGCAGCATTTGAAGATATTTATGTTAGATTTCAATGCAAAAATAGGGCACTGGCAACAGAATGAAACTTCAGTAGGTAAATTTGGTCACGGCAACAGAAACCAGCGTGGAAATACTCTCGTTGAGTTTGCAGAGGCAGAAGAGTTTTTCATCTTGAACTCCTTTTTCAAGAAAAAGCCGCACAGGAAATGGACATGGAGACATCCAAATGGAACGACAAGTGAAATTGATTTTATTATGTGTAATAAAAATTTGTCATAGAAAACTGCAGTGCGCTAAACAAGTTCAACACAGGTAGTGACCATAGATTGGTGAGATGTAAGATGCACCTCAACTCTAAACTCGAACGTGGCAAGCTCATAAGACAATCAAAATGTATTGACATAACCAACCTTAAAAAACACCATAATACCTTCAAGTTGGAACTGAAGAACAGATTCTTTGCTTTAGAAGGCCTAATATCAGAAGAAGTGGATATTTCTGAAATTAACAGAAAAGTAACCAAAGCTCTTATGGAAACAGCAACAAAATTAGCTGGGTCTAAGAACAAGTTGCATGTGAACAAATTATCAGGAAAAACCAAAATGTTGATGCAAAAAAGAAGAGAGATGAGGACAACTAAAGAAGATGTGACTTCCAAAGTGGAATATATAGAGCTATGCAAGACAGTACGAAAAAGTATCACTGAAGATGTAAGGAAATTCAACTGTGAACTAGTGAGGAAAGCAATTGAAAACAACCAAAGCCTAAAGATAGCAAAAGGACATCTCAGTAAGGGAAGAAAACAGATTATGGCACTGAGAAAAGAAGATGGTTCTTTACCAAGAAATAGAGGCGAAATTTTGACAAGAGTGAAAGATTTCTACTCCAAATTATATGAAAGGGATGATACATGTACTCCAGACATTGTGAAAGGTACCAGAGTTCTTCCAGTCCTCCCAGCAGAAGTTGCACATGCAATCAAAATCATGAAGCTGGGAAAAGCTCCAGGGGAAGATGGAATTACTGTTGACATCATACAAGAAGCAAGTGGAGAAATCGAAACAGTACTCGACCAAATTTTCACTCGATGTCTTAATGAAAGGAAGATTCCTGAGGATTGGTACAACGCTACAATGATCCTGCTACATAAAAAAGGTGACATTGAGGATCTCAGGAAACTACAGACCTATCAGCCTCCTATCAGTGGTTTATAAAATCTTCACTAAAGTTCTTTCACACCGCTTGAAGGTAACACTGGACATGGCTCAACCGGGAGAACAAGCTGGATTCAGGAGTGGCTACAGCACAATAGATCATATCCACGTACTGAGAGAACTAATTGAAAGAGCGAGGGAATATGAACTTCCATTGTGCATGGCTTTTATCGATTATGAAAAGGCGTTTGATTCGGTGAAACCGTCAGCAGTTACAATGGCTCTGAAATCCTGCGGTATTGAAGATGCATACGTTAATATTATTAATAACATCAATGGAAATGCAAGTGCAAAGATTCGGCTGTTTGAGAATACAACACACATAAAAATTGGAAAGGGAGTGGGACAAGGTGACACCATATCTCCGAATCTCTTTAATGCCACATTGGAGGGTGTCTTTCAGTCGCTGAGCTGGGAAAACAAGGGGATAAAGATTAATGGAGATTATCTAACTCACCTTTGTTTTGCTGATGACGTAGTCATTTTTGTAACTACCGCATCAGAGCTGCAGAGTATGATTCAGGAACTTGCTGACAAGAGTAAAGAAGTGGGATTAAAAGAGAACTTTCAGAAGACAAAATTGGTGTTCAATACTTTTTCAAGTAATGAAGATTTATTGATTGATGGAGAAAAGCTGGAGATAACAGGCACGTACGTTTATCTTGGACAGCAGATATCAAGTGAGGGTCACATTGATGAAGAAATTAATTGGCGTACAAAACTTGCCTGGAGAGCTTTTGGAAGAAACAGCATAATTTTCAAGAGCAATATGCCATTATGTCTTTAAAGAAAAGTGTTTGATCAATGCATCCTTCCAGTGCTTATGTATATTGCAGAGACGTGGACCTTAATTAAAAGAGGCATACAAAGGCTGCAGACAACTCAAAGCAGCATGGAGAGGTGCATGCTTGGTGTAACCAGGAGAGATAAAAAGAGGAACTCGTGGATCCGAAAAATGACAAGAGTGGAAGGCATCATGATCAGAGTTAAATCCCTGAAATGGCTATGGGCTGGACATACTGCCAGAAGGACAGACCATCGATGGACAGCCGAAATTTTAGATTGGATTCCAAGGGACAGGAAAAGACCCAGAAGAAGACCACATGGGAGATACGTGGATGAAATTCGAAAGTATGCGGGAGTGACATGGAGGAAACTGGCACAAGACAGACCGCTGTGTTGTTGAGGAAACTTGGGGAGACCTTCGTCCAGCAGTGTATTGATAATGGTTGACAATGATGATGATGATGATATATATATATATATATATATATATATCAGACACAACTACAACAGGAGCCAAAAGAGGTTAAAAAAATTAAACACCAAAGCAAGCGAGCAGGGAGAAAAAAGGGGATGCAGAAAGTTTTGAAAATGCTGAGATTTGGCATTATCAAGGACCAGCAAAACACAGCATTTACTCACTTCCACAAAGACCTAGTTGAATATGGGTTTCTGCTGTGTCATAAATGCAAAAAGTAAAAATCACCAAAAATCACCAAAAAATCATAACCCACCCACAAAGGTTCGGAAACTTAAAAGTTAATCAAATATTTAGAATTTAGCATTACTTCTATGACATATCTAGCCCAACCCACAATGCCTCATCATCCACAAAAACAGAAAATTTTCAGTACAGAGCCTAAAATATTGCAAGATAAGCATAGAATTTAGACCTATGGAATGTAATACAAAACCTGGGGGAAAAAACTGCAAATGGCATTTTTTTTAGATGTACACAGCAATGTAAAATTGCCCAACTTGGAAGAAGACTAAAACAATTCAAAAAAACTTACCATGTAAAAATGCTATTTGAAGGCACAAGTTAAAAAAAAATTTTTTGACAGCAGAGCCAAATGGCACACATTACGTGGCTTTGCTACCTTAGGGAAAACCCAACTAGAAACCACAGCAAAAAAAAAAAAAAACAGTCAAGAGACAAACAAAATGATATAAATGCCTGTGTTATGAAACAACAACCAAAAATTCCAGGAAAATAGCACAGAGAACAGGAGCAAAAAAAAACAGAAAAAACTCAGACAATTGCCATGATACACTGCATGACTTTAGGCAAAAGAAGCGTAATATAAAACACTGGAAAGGTACTTAAAAATAAAAAATAAAAGTTGCAATATGTACACAGTATTGTAAGAATGCTTTACATAAAGTACAAATACAGCAAATGTTCCTCCGAAAGTAAGGGATGCAGAGCCACAAGGCCAAAAAACAATGCATGAAACCTGAACAGAGCACTACACGGGAAAAAGGCAACGAAAGGCAAACAGCAATAAAAAACACCAGTTAAAGTAAAGCCAAAATAGAAAACTAACAAATTTCAGCAAGCACATAAATGAGAAAAAAAAACCAAAAACCTTCAAAAGGTAAAAATGAAAGGACCTACCTGCTAAGCCACCAAGCTAAACACAGCAGAGAAAACAAATGGCCGACAAAATTCCCGCAGTTGAGGAAGAGAAGCCACATAGGCTGTCCTGCACAAAAAGCACTCTGCAGACAATGTTAGTCCACAAATAAAAAAATTCCCAAGTGAAAAAGATACTGTTTGTCTGGAAAGAGCAGAAGCTCACTGGAATACATAAAAAATATCATCAAATACACCCGATGTGTATTTAATAATATTCATCTGTATTAAAATACCTTAAAGTAAAACTGCAGATAAAATAGTTTCTTATATAGTTTTTCTTTCATAGCCAGTGCTGTTAGGTGTCATAAAAAGAAAATAGACCAGACCTTTGAAGCACTTCTGAAAAAAAGTTTGGAACTTATTAGAAACAGGATTCAGGAGTGGCTACAGCACTATAGATCATATCCACGTACTGAGAGAACTAATTGAAAGAGCGAGAGAATATGAACTTCCATTGTGCATGGCTTTTATCGATTATGAAAAAGCCTTTGATTCAGTGAAACCATAAGCAGTTACAATGGCTTTGAAATTCTGCTGTATTGAAGATGCATACATTAATATTATTAATAACATCTATAAAAATGCAAGTGCAAAGATTCGGCTGTTTGAAAATACAACACACATAAAAATTGGAAAGGGAGTGAGACAAGGTGACACCATATCTCCGAAGCTCTTTAACGCCACATTGGAAAATGTCTTTCAATCACTCAACTGGGAAAACAAAGGGATGAAGATTAATGGAGATTATCTAACCCACCTTCATTTTGTTGATGACGTAGTCATTTTTGCTACTACCCCATCAGAGCTGTAGAGTATGATCCAGGAACTTGCTGACAAGAGTAAAGAAGTGGGATTAAAAATGAACTTTCAGAAGACAAAAGTGATGTGCAATGCTTTTACAAGAAATGAAGATTTATCGATTGATGGAGAAAAGCTGGATATAACAGATATGTACGTTTATCTTGGACAGCAGATATCAAGTGAGGGTCACATTGATGAAGAAATTAATTGGTGTATAAAACTTGCCTTGAGAGCGTTTGGAAGAAACAGCATAATTTTCAAGAGCAATATGTCATTATGTCTTAAAACAAAAGTGTTTGATCAATGCATCCTTCCAGTGCTTGCATATGCATAGATGCCAACTAGTACGGATTTTCCGTAATTTTACGGATTTTTGGTTGCTGTTACGGAAGTACGGAAACACCGCTGAAATTACGTAAAATCGCCATTTGATTTAATTTTCTGAGATAGAAAGCAAATTTTCATCGACTTAAAAATTTTTGTTTGTTCAAGTTTTTCTGGGGGAAAAAAATTAAATGCTACATTCAGGGCTGCCAGACCTGCGCCAATTGCGGCAGCCCGCGCCAAAACGTTGTTCGTGCGCCATTCTGCTAAAAAGTCGCCATTTCGACGAAATCTGCGCCAATTTTGGGCCAAAAGTTAAAATTTACAGGTCATCGATATTTTAGCGTTATCTTACGGCATTCGAAATCGATTCAGCGGTTAATTCGTACGTGAGATTCTTCCGCGGGTTCGCAGAGTCCCCTCCGGGTTTTTTTTTGTTTTTTTTTTTGTCATTTTCGAGATCGATGCAAAAGTTTTTCGGAATATTAGTTCGGGATAAAGTGAAGAAATTTTCGGGATATCGTATTCCGTCTGGGGACGTTGTTTTGTCTTTTTAAACGTTCGGAAACGGAAGTTAAACAAACTGCAGATTTTTCCCTTAATCGTTTTTTTTTCTCTCGCGATGTTGTTTCTGTTCAGTATTGTTAAATGAAATTCCATTGCATAATTTCAGCTTGAAATTGTAGGCAAGGATTTCCGAAAACGGAAGTTAGGCCGTCCGAAAATTTCCCCGTAATCTTCAGCGACGAGATTCTCACGCTGATTCGAGGAATTCCTCCTTTTTTTTTTTTTTGTTATCATTTGGACCATGTACGAAATCGTTGCATAACTGAACTTAAATTTTGGGAGGATTAATGGCGACGGGGAGGGTCGTTTTCTCCGTCGGAGGACGGAATTTCATCCTTCGAAAACGGAAAGTAGATGGAGGTAAGATTTCTCTGGTAATCGTAAATTTGTTTTCTCGCGATGTTTCCTCTACCCAGTATTGTTAGATATCATTTTATTCCATAAATATTTGTATTTCAGCTTGAAAATGTTGGATAAATTTCCGAAAACTGAAGTCAATTCAGCTTGAAAATGTTGGATAAATTTCCGAAAACTGAAGGCTTGAAAAACTGTTATTTCAAGCCATGTTTTCCAATTCAGCGATCGCAAAAAAATATTCGTGTGGAAGAACCAAGGCTACTGCACTAATTCAGCACAAGGCCAGTGTTTCTACTAGTAACATCGTATCTGAAGTTAAAAACAATCCTTTTACTCTATCTACGGACGGAAGTAATGATGCTCAAGCAAATAAACTGTATCCCATTACAATAACATATTTTGACGAAAAAATAGGGAAAAGTTCAACTGTTTTGTTATCATTGGTTGAATCAAGTAATAATACAGGTGAAGGAATATTCAACGTTTTGAACAATGAGTTTGTTAAAAAATATATCTCATGGAGCAACTGTGTGTCATTTTCCTGTGACAATGCTAATACTATGATAGGTCAAGTAAAAGGTGTTGTTTCTCACATAAAGAAGGTTCAGCCTGCAATCATAGTGCAGCGATGTTCATGCCATTTAGTAAATTTAGCTGCGCAGAAATCTGCTACTCAACTGAAAGGATTTAATGTTGAGCAATTTCTGATACAGTTGTACTTTTTTTTTTTTTGGAGAAAAGTTCAAAGAGGAAACACAATCTAAAACTGAGTCAAGCTGTTTGTGGTATTAAACCACACAAAATTCCAAAGCATGTCAATACTCGCTGGTTATCACTTTTGGAATCCATTGACAGAATTTTAGAACAGTGGGAGGCTCTAGAACATCATTTCAGTGACAATGAAGAAGCTAATTCACAGTATAAGAACCTTGCAAGTATGATTGGAAATCCTTCATCTAAACTTTATTGTCTTTTTTTATCTGCTACTCTTCCTTTGTTTACATCTGTTAACGTGTCCTTGTAGCAGGAAGCTCTGCTTGTGCATGTATTAAAAAGAAAACTTCATAATATGTTATCTGAATTGCTTGTACGATTTATCAAGCCATCAGCATTTGATGTGACAGCAACATCTCTTGCAGATGGAAATTTTGGAAGAAGGAGAAATCAAAAAGAAAACTGTGATCTCGTAATTGGGTCAAAAGCGAGATCTTATATAGGCACAACTGCAGATCTGAGTGAAGACACAGTGGCTACTTTTTATTTGGAAGTAAGGGAATTTTACAAGGCAGGCTGCAATTACATTTTAAGAAAATTTCCACTTGATGAATTTCCGAGTCATGCTGAAATTGCAGATGTAGCATTAAGGCAAAGTGTTTCTTTTGCATCAGTCCAATATATGTGTTCCCTGTTTTCAGTTTTGAAACCAGAAGAATCTGACAAGGTGAAATCTGTATTTGCTCACTACCAGTTTGAAAATTTTAACTGTGCTGTTACTTCTGAGAGAATGGATGAAGTGTGGCACAGAATTTCTTTAATGAAAAATGAAAGTGGCCAGTTGAAGTATGAATCATTAAGCAAAATTATGAAAATGATTTTAATAGTCCCTCATAGCAATGCAAGTACAGAAAGAATTTTCTGTATTGTGAAAAAAAAACATGAATGAATTCAGACCTAATTTAAGCACTCATGTGCTGTCTTCTTTATTAGTAGAAAAAATAAACAGCATTGCACACAGTGAACTATGCTATCAGAAAAAGTTTTCGCAAATTGAACTAAGGAAGGCCAAAATGGCAACTACAGCCAGTTTATCATAATAATTTGGCCAACATTCCAAGGAATAATTTTTCTTCATGTCTGGAGGTAATTTATTATATTTTTATATTTTTCTGGTAGACAGTATTTTAAATTTTCCCACTAGCAAATTATTTTTTATTGTATTATTATTATTATTATTATTATTTTGTTAATAGTTCTGACAGATTAAAATTTGTTGCAGTGTAAAATGCCCAAATTTGCCACTGTAGACTGGATTACTGAAAATTACTGAAAAAAAAAATGTTACTGAAAATTACTGAAAAATGAACATGTTGGTTACTGAAAACTGCTTTTAGAGGTTGGCATCTATGCATATGGTGCAGAGATGTGGACCTTAACTAAAAGAGACATACAAAGGCTGCAGACAACTTAAAGAAGCATGGAGCGGTGCATGCTTGGTGTAACCAGGAGAGATAAGAAGAGGAACTCGTGGATCCGAAAAATGACAAGAGTGGAAGACATCATGATCAGAGTAAAATCCCTGAAATGGCAATGGGCTGGATATACTGCCAGAAGGACAGACCATCAATGGACAGCCGAAATTTTAGATTGGATTCCAAGGGACAGGAAAAGACCCAGAAGAAGACCACATGGGAGATGGGTGGATGATATTCGAAAGTATGCGGGAGTAACATGGAGGAGACTGGTACAAGACAGACCATTGTGGAATAAACTTGGGGAGACCTTCGTCCAGCAGTGGATTGATAATGGTTTACAATGATGATGATGATGATATAAATACACACACATATATAAAACTATGTTTATTCTAAATGTTTTTTTTTTTTTTTTGCTTTAATTTTTAAAAAAACACCATTTTTCTGTAAGTTCTATGTGTTGGTGACTGCAAAGTGCAGGTATATTCTCTTTTGCATTTCAAAAATGGCTGCCCATGACCATGTCTGGCAAATGGTCACTAGGTAAAGGTCTCCTATAATATCCATGCCAGACAAAATTGCCAGCTTGATAGGTCACTGTGGAATGCAAGTGATGGCCAACAGAGGTTTCACTTTATTAAAAGTCAAAAATTAGCAGTGCATATGAAATAATCACAGGTATAAAGTGAAAAAATAATCCTCACAAGTGCCTGGGAAATACAAAAGTATGTTATATTTTAAGCAACTAGATTTCAGTACTGAATTGCTATCAGTTCCCTGTTCTCCATGAAAAAACTTGAAAATTGCATCGTCCTTTGGGTTTGTTGCCCTGAGTGGTGTAATGGTAGCAAGCATAAATGAAAATTGTAAGATATGCATTTGGTTCCTGTCCCAAGCAATGCTCAGTTACTTAGAAGTTTGTTGTCCGGCACAGTATAATAGTAGCATGCTTAGACAGAAATTAGGAGATGTGGGTTCTATTCTGTCTCCTGTGCAGTGCAGTTTTCTGAGGAGTTATTGCAGTTTGAGAACAGTAAACTAATGGTAATTCAGTACTGAAATTTGATTGCTTAAAATAATATACTTCTGTATTTCCCATGTTCTAGTGAAGATTATTTCTTCATTAATATCTGAGACATAGATGTTTCAGATCCAGCTGTTTGGAGAATTTGTCATCGGTAACAACTACTCCATATAACATGCAGTGAGCACTGGGTTTTTCATCAGCCAATTTTAATTCACAGATTGTGGTTTCACAATGAAATCTGAAGTAGTGTTGCATGTGGTATTCTCTATTTTATGTGTAACTAATAAATTGAATTCACAAGAGATGGCTTTGTGAGTTTTCTTAACATTCCTCACTTGGCACAGACAGGTTCTTGGCTGACCAACCTGGCAACTATTACATTATGCAAGGCAAGGGGCACATGAACATGTGCTTGACCTTTCCTGACTAGTATAAATCTTACTAAATGTGCTGTAATGGTTTGCATTTCTTTGACTACCACTTTTGGTTTAATTTAACCAATTCTTTGAAAAAGTCTGCTTCTTTCCTGTTGATCCCATATGCATTGCATCCAAGCGTTCTCACCTGATATTTATTGCTAACTTCATCAGTCTGCTGTGTTTAATATTGTGTGATACAGAATCCATTTTTCTGCTGTTCTTTCTGCTGTTGTTAGAATTATTCTAGTACCTGCTTCATTCTTTTTCTACTTTCTTTCCATCTTAATTGTGCAGTGGAAAGTGAGTTGTGTTGGCAAGTATGGCCTACAAGACAGTATGTATTTCTGTTTGAAAATTGTACTGTTACAAAAGAATTGGCTTCTAGATAATCCATACTGGCTGGCCTGCTCATTTGATGACATACTTAATCAAATTAAAAAAGAAAAGCAAAGATATTGATAATGAAGGGAAACAAAACAACGCAAATGAAGTATTCAGAGAATGGTAACATTCAGTCAGTTTGTTAAATACATGCAATGGCCATTCCATAAAAACTGAGTAAAATCACACAAAATGAAGAAATATAGGTACAGCAAAATGTATATTATTCTTTCTCAAAGTATCTTCCCTCGGATGATATGCAATGGTCCCACCGTTCAGTCTACTTTTCAAAGCATGTGGCAAAGACATTTTGTGGAAGCCGCTTTACCCCTGTACAGCTTGAATAATGTCAGCATCTGAGTTGAATATTTCGCCACAGAACTTCTCCTTCATTGTTGGAAACAACCAGAAATCGCATGGGGTGAGGTCAGGCCTGAGGCAGGCTGTGGCATGATCAATACTGCATTTCATAAGAAACTGTTGAATACAAGCAGCCACATGTGGGCAGGCATTATCATGGTGTAGGGTCTACTGGCCCACTAGTTCCAGTTACTTAATTGATATGTGTCTTTGCAGATGCTTCAAGACTAAAAAGTAATATTCAGCATTGACAGTAATTTGTAAAGGAATGGCATGCTGTTAGACACCTTTCTGATCAAAGGAAATTATCATCATCACCTACCCAGCTGATTTCGATTGGCGGAATTTTTTAGGAGGACGCAAGCCTGTGCGTATCCAGACACTCGCTTTGTGAGGAGCTGGAAATAGTGGACTCGTATTTCATTGGAAGTTATTACTGTGTTTAGAAAGTTTGGATCCTTTGCAATCATTTGTCTCCACTCGTGACACCTGAACTCTGGCTAACAATTGTTCTTTTGTCAGGTGATGAGGTACCCATCCGGAACACACACGATTCAGCAGTAATTTGCTTCGTAGAATGTGGAATGCCGATGTTTTTTAAATATTAGTTGACGCTGCTGTCTTCACATGCCATTCATCGATCTTCTTGCAGGATTGCCCAAACAGTGTTAACATTATGCTCCCTAACAACACTTTCAGGTTGACCAGGCCTAGGAGTGAGCTCTGCAGACAAACGCCATTTTTTGAAATTGTGGTACCATAAAAAAATCAGACTCACCTAAACATTTATCTTTGTAAGCTTTTTTCATTAAATCAACTGTTTCTGGAGCCATTTTACCCAAACAATAGCAAAATTTTATCGCACAACACGTTTCACTTCATTCTGAATCACTTGCCTCCATTGCTGTATGGCGAAATGCAAACATACTTTAAACAACTGCAGGATAACAAAACCGGAATAGCCTGTCATGGCTAATAACTATTGCCATAGATACTTCCTTAATTCAGTTAGTTGTCTGCATGGTTATTTTTTCCCTTTGCACTGTTGCCAACTCAAAAGAAATTACTGTTTTTATGGAACGGCCTTTGTACATACATACATATCACTAAGCTGTTCTTTGAGATTCAGAATGAAAAAATAAAAATGTTAGAAAAAGTAGGTATTTACTCAATTCCTATTACTGAAAATCCTCCAATGTCATATATAGGAAGTACCAAAAATAAGCTTAAACACAGATTAAAACAACACGTAAAAAATTGGCAGAAAAAAGAAGAAAAAACAGCACTTATTCAATACTGTCTGGCTAACCAAAAATATCCTAAATTCGAAAATATAAAAATCATTAAAAGCTGTAAATCCGAAAAACACCTCAGAATAGCAGAGTCGGTAATGATTGAAAAAAATAGGGCAAAAGTTTGCAACCATAATAATGACCCTAATATATTGAGAAACAGCTGGAGAAATTTAATTAAAATTGAGCAAAAAAATGAAAAAAGTTCAAAAAATGAGATCAAGGACCAACAAGAGATGGCTCCACAACACCCAAGAAGAAGCGATAGCCGATAACAGAAGCAGCCAGCGAGAACCACCGAAATGCCCAGCTGACACGGTCCATGCTAGTCGGAGCAAAACATCCCCTAGATGACGGTAATGGATTATTACCGAAAGTACTCAGGTTATGAAAAATTATTGAAGTAAATGAGGAGGCGGCAAAGGAAAAAACTCATTTAGTGAAGAGGCCAGTTAAATACCAATGGAAAAAAAAAAAAATTAAGTGAACCCGCAACTGAATGAAAAACCCCCATGCCGCATCCACATAACGGAAATAAGAATTGAAAGCCAAGCCCCACGTGCAGTAAGTGTTAATCGAACTTTACCAACAAAAAGGGAAGTTCAAAAATGCATACATCCATAAATATATTAAACATCCATGGTGACATTACACAACCTTGTCTGACTCCTGCACATTAGAAAATCATTTCAATAAGACACATTTCATTTGTACACAAGCTCTACTACTAGCATATATAGCCTTTACACTATTAAGTATATTCCCAGTGACACCATATTTATTCAGTACCTTCTGTAGAAGTATCCTATTAACTAGGCCGTAAGCTTTCTCTAAATCTATGAAGGCAGCAAAAACTTCTGTACCAACAGACATACTTTTTGATCATGGTGCGTAATGCAAGAATTTCGTTAGTGCAGGCTTTACCAGGTATGAAACCACTCCCACACTTTCTTTGATGTAAGACCTCATACCTTTTCAATAATGACCTTTCCAAACACTTTCCCTGGCACACTCCGTAAGCTAATACCACAATAGTTCTTGCAATCAGTTTGATCACCTTTTCCCTTATACAAGGAAACACTGATAACATCCTTCCAATCTGAGGGACCATTCCTAACTCCCAGAACAACTGTCAAATTCAGTTAACCACTCAATTACAGAGTTCCCACTATTTTAGCATTTCAGCTGTTATACCATCAGCTCTTGGAACCTTACCATTCTGAAGAGATTTTAGAGCTTTACACACCTCTTCTCTTGAGATCCCTCCTGTACTTTCATCTCTCACTGTGACTTCTGCTTCTGCTTCATAATCACCTTTGTTTTCATGCTCTAATAACTCACAGAAGTAATCACCCCATCTTTCACTTAACTCATCGGGCGCTCATATAATTTCTCCGATCCTGTTCTTCACACAACTTAGAATTTTATTTTCGCTATTTTTCCTATGCCTTATATACTTCCAGAAAAATTTTCTTTCTTTCCAAAAAGCAGATTCATGTTTTTCCATCTCTTCCTTCCTATCTTTTGCCTTACTCTGTTGAACCAGCTTGGCTGCCTCATGCTTCTTACAGCGATACTCATCCTCAGAAATTCTACTTTGCAACATCCCTAAATATGCTTCCTTCTTTCCCTTAACTGCTTCTATAATCTCACTGTTCCACCAAGCATCATCTTTATCTACCATTGCAGTACCACAGACCTCTTCAGCAGTAGTAACAACACAGTTCTTAAAACATTCCCACTTTTCTACATCCCTTTCACATGACTTTAACTCTGTCAGTTGTTCTCTGAGTAGATTAGAGTAATGCTGATGATCTTCAAAGAGCCTTTCAACCTTTATTCGTTCCATCCTAGGCCTTTTACTGTTCTTTTCCTTTTTCCTCCAACCAACATCCAGTTTCACTCGGGACACTAACAAGTAATGATCCAGAACCAACATCTGCACCTCTGATCACATGAGTGTCAACAACTAAGTGTTTTCAGATGCTAATCGTAAACAACGAAATCTATTACTCTTTTGTCCCAAAGTACGATTTTCCCAAGTATATGTGTGGATATAAGTAGCGAACAAAAGTATTTGGCGAAACACTTTTTCAACCATAATATTTTTTCTGCTGGACCAAATCGGGTCATTTTGGGATATGATATGTGTTATTCAGTTGTAAACATGACCCATATGCAGATGGATCGGAAACCTTAACACAGATCAGGTACAGAGCTTAATCGCAAAAATCATGCAAATTGGCCAACAAAGTAGGTGTGTATCACGTTCATTTAATGCAACGATAACAGAAAACAAGTACGAGAAAACGACAAAACAATAACTAATACTTAGTGGGATAGCCACGAGACTTAATAACAGCCGCACAACGGGCCGGCATCGAGTACACTAGCTTCTCGACTGTGACCTGTGGAATTCGCGCCCATTCTGCGGACAGCTAGTCGAACTTCTGGGCCCTATTCTGGCAGGTTTTCTTCGCACGTCGTCTCTCCACTCCTCCCACATGTGCTCGATGGGGTTGAGGTCTGGAGATTGGCTTGGCCAGTCTAGAAGTGTGACCCGTTGCTGCTGGAAGGCAGCTTTCGCTACTCTGGAGGTGTGCTTCGGGTCGTTGTCTTGCTGCATGATCCATCCGGGTGGCATGTTCTGGTTTGCCCATGGGAAGACATCGTTGATGAGCATGTTTGTGTAGCTCTGGCCGATCATTATTCCGTCAATCTTGATGATGGGGCCCATTTCATTGCGAGAGAAGGTGCCATAAACCATGAGCAATCCTTCTCCATGCTTGACAGTCGGCTGAATGAACTGGGGGTTGAATCTCTGGCCACACGGACATCATACATATCGAATGCCATCACTTCCGAACAAGTTGAACTTGCTCTCATCGGTGAAAAGCACCTTACTCCAGTCCGCCGCGGTCCAGTGTCAATGACGGCGTGCGAACGCGACTCTGGCTCATTGATTCTTGACTCCGATTAGTGGTTTCTTGGTGGGGCGTCTTCCATTTAATCCACCAGCAATGAGATGATTGGAGATGGTCATTTGGCTGACGTTCAGGTCGTCACTGTCGCGGAATTCGGTGGCGAAGTCCACAGCAGCCAGGTGGGATCAGCACAAGATCGACAGAAGATGCGTCTATTCTGGCGCAACGTAGTGGAACAAGGCCTACCACATCGCGGACTGTTCTCGGCGGTCTCAATCTTCTTATAACGTTGCAGGATAGCTGAAATAGACTGGTGTCGGATCTTCAGGGCCCTCACAATGTTGGTGACGCGCATTCCGGATTCCATCATGTTCACGGCCGCCTGGCAAGCTCCAACAGGGATCTCAGTCTTTTTACCCATTTCCGAAACCCTAAGATTGACTTATTATCACACTACACATCACAAAACCCACAAAAATCACAAGAAAAACATTAATACATGCAGCAAACAAATGGGTTAATAATTGGCGACTCTTGAATATGGCCCATTTCGAATGACAAATTCGCTCTGAGCGAGAAATGCAAACTACGCGGCATTGTAACCCACGAATCAACACATATCATATCCCAAAATGACCCGATTTGGTCCAGCAGGAAAAAAATTATGGTCGAAAAAGTGTTTCGCCAAATACTTTTGTTCGCTACTGTACTTGTGGTTGAAAAACCTATTGGGTTCACGAACCATTCTCAGTGCGGAGTTCAATTAATTTTTCTCCATGATCATTCACACAAGGATTATTAAACTTGCCCAAAGCGTTATTAGAAATCACATTCTGCACACCTACTCTAGTATTGAAATCTCCTGCTATTATAACTTTCTCTTTAGCACCAAACTGGCTCAAAACAGCTTTTAGCTCATTCCAGAAATCTTCCTTCCTGTCAGAAGGTTCTGAGTCACATGGAACATAAACTGCAACAATTACTATTCTCCGAAGTTTCATTTTCAAATGAATCAAAGAATTCTCTTGGTTATGCAGCTATAGTAAATCAAGTTGTTTTTCATCTTTTCACTTAAAATCACACCTACACCAGCCTGTCCTCTCACATTATCCAATACTCCAGCCACGCACTCACCATTCCATTCACTTCTATCCCAATTTCCTTTTTGGTTTCACTTACACACAGCACATTCAATCACACCTTCACCAGCCTGTCCTCTCACATTTTCCAACACTCCAGACCACACACTCAAGGTGGTCCAGCAGAAAAAAATTTGCTTCTTGTATCCCAATTTTCTTCTTTTTAGTTTCACTTAACACAGCACACCCAATATATACTTATTCATTTCTTCAATAACCTCATTCATCGTTCCATTTATTCCTCTGGTATTCTGCACATCAATCTTACACTCACTTAGCCGAGATCTCTGTCATATGCAGTTTCCCATTTCCATAACATTTCCATGATGATGGTTATCCTTCTCAAGTGTGATAGGTCCACCATATCTCTCACTAGAGTCCATTATAGCATTGCTTTGTGTCTTTTTAATCAGGACAGTACACTAGTGCGGGGATTAGCCCACAGCTGATGGCTCCAGTTGGTTATTCCACCTAAGGATTCTGGAACAAAACCCAATGGCCATGGGACTAGCTGAGAAGAAAGCAAACAACACAAAAGGAAAATTGAGCTGATGTTCTAGCATGCACAAAAAAAAAAAAAAAAAAAAAAAAAAAGCTGTGCTTGAAGCAATGTCTTTTAAAACAATTTTTATTTTATACAACCCTCCTTGTTTGCTCTCTATGCAAGGTACATGGATGATGTCCTAATTATAGTAGATACTGTGGACCAATCTCTACCCTCTCAGATTCTGGAAGAATTTAACTTACTAGAGAATACATTGCAGTACACCCTGGAACAGGAAAAAGACCATAGCATCAATTACCTAGATTTAACCTTGACCTCAAGAGAGGGGGAAATATTCACTCAGCTTTTTAGAAAACCCACCAACACAGGGAAGATGTTAGACTTCTGCTCATTCCACCCTGATTATATTAAATCGAATACGGCAAGACAATTTTTGGAAAAAATTGAAATCCTGGTCTCTTCAGCTACTTAAAAAGATCTTCACAAAGAAGAATTAAAGGAAATATTGGCAGAAAACAATTACCCCTCCCCATATGTTGAGAAAATATTTAAACAAGTGCCAAAAAAGAAACAGGAAAAAACCAACTTCGAATTCACCAGCAAAATTACATACCACAAGGGACTTTTCAAAAAACTGAAAAGGATCGGAGCAAAATATAATATCAGGCTAGCTCCAGATCTTAATAACAAAATAAAGAAATTCCTGCCAGCTTTAAAGCAGAAAGAATTTGACATCCAATTGCAGGAAGGAGTAATTTACTGCATCGACTGTAACTGCGGACTCAGCTATGTAGGAGAAACAGGGAGAAGTATTAAGGTCCGAATGAAAGAACACCAAGCAGCTATTAGGAACATTGGGAACAAAACAGGGCTAGACAGACATATACAAGCAAGTGGACACTCCATAAATTGGGACTCAGTGAAAATAATCGCCCACCAGTCAAACTTAGTAAAGAGGAAACTAGAAGAAGGGATCGAAATAGCAAGAAGAAGAAGTACCACAATTAACGATAATTGCGGATGGACTCTTCCAATTGAGTGGCAGCAACTACTCCAGTGACATAGTCCTGATGACGAACTAGGCTTTAGTTCGAAAATTTGACAACCAACTTTCATTAAAAATAACCTCTATAAGACCCGTAAAAAAGTTATTCCACAATTTTATTTTGTTTTTAATTTAGTAATTTTATGTTGTAAATACAGTGATATGTACCAGTTTAATATTTAAATAAAAAAATTACAGTGAACAGTCCCATCTTGCTTGTGATGTGTTATATTCACTTTCTTGCTGCGCATTCTGATTTTTCACAGTTAAAAAGTTCACCTTTTTTGTTCCTTGGCCAGTCTCGTGTATGCTGGAATTGAAGGGTAAATATATTTCCATTATGCAATAGCACTGCCCTCAGACTTCTAACCAAACTGTCTATAAAGTCTCCATTTTTTAGGTATGTGAGGAATGTCAATATTCTCAAAGAACCCATTTATTTTAAAGCAATGGCAAAGGGCATCAGTCACAACATAGTATGCGTATGTTTCATGTCTTTTTCTGTACGTAGTCTATTTGCTGCTGGAATCCAATAAGTTCCACTCTTTTAAATGAGAAGTCAAGAGTTCTGCATTTGATTTTGTTAGCCCCCCCGTCTCTGATTATCATCTGGTTTTTGTTGATTTGGAAAATGTTGCTGAGCACTGCAAAATACACCTTGGAAGTCCATATCTTTTTGTCATCCTCACAATCATCACCAGACTTCCTCTATCTTCCTCTACTGTCTCCACACTTTTTGGTGGTTGTAGAATGGAAAGCTCATCGCAATGTGGAATTGGTGCAGTAGATGATGGTATATTGGATATGTAATGCCATTCCAGTCTCTAGGCTTCTTGTACATATATATATATACATACATAGATATCATTAAGCTGTTCTCTGATATTCAGAGATTAGCTCCTCACAGAAAGAACATACTTTTGCTGTGTTAAATGTTTCCATTTATACCTCTAGTATTCCATACACCGATCTTACACTCACTCAGTTGAGATCTCTTTCTCATACGCCGTTTTTCATTTCCATATTGTTTCTGTGATGGACCATCCTTCTCAAGTGTGGTAGGTCCACCATATCCTACACTTCAGTCTTTTTTGTTCTTTCGTCAAGCCATAAAAATCATAAAGATACATCAGTGCAGGGATCAGCCCACAGCTAACAGTTTCAGTTGGTTGTTCCACCTAAGAATTTTGGAACATAACCCAATGAGTTGGGATCTTTTTGCCAATGTCACTCAGAACTAGCTGGTACCTCTCCAAGATTCACAGTGGCCCTTGTTGCAGTCATAGTTATTAGATATATTCTTTAGTCTTAGTCATTTAGTCACTGTTTCTTTTGTCATTCAAAAGAGACAGTCATCAGTTGACCTGCAACTATCACAGAAAAAATACAGTGCCCAAACCTTGTCTTGGTATTCCAAAGTAAGCTATAGGCATTACTCATAGCTTACTTCAGAATACCAAGACAAGGTTACGCATAGGCATTTCGAAGTAAGCTTGATATGCAATGGAAAACTTAGTCCCTGTGGTAATTTTGTGCTTGACTTGCTTAGGACCAATATAGTACCCACAAATAAAAATAGTCCCTGGCAGAGCTTACAACCTTTTGTCATGGCCATGTTTACCCTGTAACAAAGGTGAATGGTAGTGTATTAATAAAAACACAATTTAAGGTAACTAAAAGTTTTGATGAAGCAAAAAAAAAAAAAAAAAAAAAAACCGTTAGAATCAGCTCCTCTGAATTATATAAGAAACATAAAAAATAGACATAAACAATGTTTGTGTTACAGTGTTATGTTTTGTTGGGTTGATTTCCCATTGGTCAGATAAGGTTGTTTAATGTCTTGGTGGCTGTTCATTGTATATAGGATGCATACATATATGATGCTAAAATAGACAGTAATGATTTGTCAAGGGAATTTTCATGTGTGAAGCTTGTTGTATGCTGATCACACTGTTCTGTTGTCTGAAAACAAAGTGTGTTAAAGATCATGTCCAGCATGTATGAAATTCAAATTGAGTATAAATAAGAAAGAAACTAAAGTTGTGGTTTTTGAGTAAGGAACTATCCGTACTGAATGCAAAGTAGTTTTAAGTATGGTGCAAAGTAAGATCAGGCAAATGAGTCTGTGTATTTATGAATGAAGCATGTTTGACAGAGGAAACAGATTAGATGGTGAAATCAGTAGGTGAATGAATTCATCTTTGAAAGTCATAGCTGTTTTTGGAGAATTTCACAGGACTGATGGTTTCTTGAAAAGGTCCTCAATGGCTGTGCACAAAAGTCTAATTGTTCCTACTCTAACGTATGGTAGTGAAACTTGTGTACTGCAGAACAAACTTTTTTTTTTTTTGCGATGTTCATTGCTGTCCCGTATTGTTGTTAAATGGTTATTTTTTTCCTGTAAATGTATGCATTTCAGCCTGATAAAGGAGGATAACTATTTTGAAAATAAAAGTGAAGTTGGGAAATTTGTAAGAATTGATACATGGTATTCATCCCCTCCAAGTTACACCATTTATCTAAAATAGTGAAACTTTCATATTATGCCCTCATGTTCTTTCAGCATGAGGGCATAATATGAAAGTTTCATATTATGCTGAAAGTTCTTTCAGCATGATATATGAAATTATCATAAAGTCAGGAAGAATGAACTCTGAAACCTATTCTGCTACACAAACTGTGAACTAACTATAAATGGTTAAGTCTGCAGCTATACAGCCTTGAATGACACAGTAGGTAAGTGTGCAGTTTATTTCTCTGGTAAAATGGATCATTTTCGAGAAGCGGTTGATTCCAACTTTGCTAAAATCTGAGGACATTACTGTAACTTTCATTTTTTTATTTCTTTTTTTAAAGAATTGGGGATGGGAAAATATCAGCAGAAGGAAATTTTTTGCGATGGGTACTGTGCAGCGTCAGTAAAAGACAAATATGACTGTGGAACTTGGTGAGAAGAAAGCTAGACATGGTCACAAGAAGAAACTTGACCTGATGCATAAGCAAGAACAAAACAAGAAAACGCTGAAGTAATAACCATTTTGTTTTGAACTCAGCAATTTTATATTGTGAATACAGTGATATACTCCACTTTAATATTTACATAAATAAATTACAGTAATTCTGTCTTGCTTGTTGCTGCATTATATTTGCACTTTTTCACAGCATGTTCCAATATTTCACCCAGTATTAATAAGTTCAGCATTTTTTTCTTCATCAGTTTCTTGTATGAATTATGAGAGGATTGATTAGATTCAAGAATGCCTGCAAAAATAAAAGATAACTAGTAGGAAGTAGAAAACGTCATTTGTGAGATGTGACATTTGAGTTGTATTTCCAAGTTGCTGTAAATGTGGATGTTTGATACATCAACAGTAAGAAAATATAACTTCATTATTTTAGAAAATATAACATTAATTTGGAATATATATCTACCTTGCTTTAAAAAGCTAATATCAGAATCTCAGACAACAGTTTAGTTCTGTGTGTGTGTGTATGTAGTTGCTCTGGCATTTTTAAAGGTTTCACCAACCCATTTGCCAAATTATTTTTTTTTTCACTCCCCATGGAAATACAAAAACAGTTATAATAGTACAAAACTATAGGTTTTATATTCTTTACAATTAAGCAGCAAAATATTATTAAAAAGATAATCGACAATATTTTCGCCAAAACTTTTTATCCATCTCAAAGCGACTTTTTTTTTTTGCAAATTGGGAACAATGCAATCGGCAGCATGACCCCTGTGTGTGCGTTTATGTATCCATGCATCAATCAATCTTATTTTTGGTTAGAACAAAGCAAACGTGCATTCATAAAATATATATATTTAAAGTATACTATAATTTTGCTGAGCATTTATCTGAGCTCCAGTAGGACAAATGAAGTGTAAATATTTAAATCACTGTGCCATCATCAGTGTTCTGATGGCCATGGATATTGTTAAGTAGTTTCCATGCTCTTGAAAGAATTGGAGTCAGTTCATGTTGTTGACAAAAGTCAAGAAGAGTTGCAATATCCAGTCGAACCTTGTTTATATATTTTTCAAATGGCCAAGTAAAATAAACACATAATTGAAGAAAAAACCCATATAAGCAGAACAGGGCGAGGATGACATTAAGGGCAGTTCAGAATTTTTGGGTAGGTGACACTTTACATATAAATAAGAAAAATGCATAAGTGAGAAACAAACGAGGTTCTACTGTATGTGGAAAGCTTTCAAAGTATCAAGCTTGATGGTTGAATCAGGTCTATCAATAAGTTTAGTGCTTTCAAACAGAAATTTATGGTTAATTTGGTGATAATGTTCAGTGATAGATGACTTCTTCAGTTCACACTTTCATACCTAACTCTTGTGTTCCTTCAAACCAGCTGGTGCTCTTTGGCCAAACATGGTCCTTGCACCATAAACTTCAATCAACCAACCTTCAGACAAGCATAAGGCTATGTGGGTCTGTCCTATATATAAAAGTCCACATGCAAAAGAAATTCAATAAATTCCCCAGGTGTGTATGTTTTTGAAAGTCTTTTGATCCATAAAAATTCATTTTGTTTATGGGTTTGAAAATGACTGAAACTAACTTTTGAGAATTTTAGAAAATATTTTCAAACCCATAAACAAAATGAATCTTTACAGATTAAAAGACTATGTTGAAGATACAAATTCCTGGGGGATTTATTAGATTTCATATATAGAGGACAGACCTGCAGGGCCTTTACACTTCCATCTCAAAGAAAGCAAGACTGACATACAAAACTGTGAACTGAAGAAGTAATCTATCGCTGAACGTTGTCAGTCGCCCCGGTAGCGCAGTGGTCTAAGGCGATGGCCTCTGATCATTCGTCTGAAAGGGGTCCGGGTTCGAATACCGGTGAGGCATGGATGTTGTTTGTCTTACGGCACTGGCTCTCTCCCTTCCCTGTAACCAGTGACCCTAAATTAGGAACGGGTGACTGCTTATAGCCCATTGAGTTGCTCACAGTGGCCGTTAAACCTCCATTCAAAAAAAAAAAAAAAAAACATTGTCATGAAAATAACCATAAATTTTGGTTTGAAAACCCTAAACTCATTAGTAAACTTGATTCGTCCATAAAGCTTGATACTTCGGAAGCTTTCCACGTACATCGCAACCCTTTACAATTTTTGTCAACAACATGGCATCTACTCCATTTTTTTCAAGCACATAGAAACAGTTTACCAAAATCTGTGACCATCAGAACACAATGATTCAAATATTTTGGTGCCAAATGCTCAGAGAAACTATGGTAGACTTCAAAATAAAAACATATATACTATGTTTTATTTTGAAATCTACCATAGTTTTACATTGTTCGTCTGATCTATCTAATCATCACAAGGTTTGTAGTCAAAGACTCTTTAATATCCATCTTATTATCATCAAAATTCCAGTTTTTACCACTATGAATAGGAAATTTATGGAACAGCTGACAACTTATAGATGCTAAAAATGAATTTTGAGTCATAACCAAACAAATAAGATGACGCTAAGTTTTATTTCTTTTAATGAACACATATTTTGGATCCTTTCAGATACAAATAAAATTTACCAAACTTATTCAAAGTCAGTGGAACCGATTAGAAAAAAAATTAACCAAATTTCTACAATCAATGAAACATCCAGAAATAGAAACTGCTGCTTACTTCCACCAGTGGCTAAAATGTTTGTTATGAAAATTAACAAATGGCACACAAAAAGTTTCTCATAGCAAAAGGAAGGTATCAGAGGCAAAGAGATTTTCAAATTGAACAGTTAAAAGAAATATAGAAAGAAAAATTATATAACTCTACACCTTCTAGCAGAAGAATTTTGTGTAATGGAAAAGTTGAAATAGGCAAAAAGTATTCATGGCAAAAGCTATGCTAAGAAAAAAAAACTTTTCAAATGCATCTCCTTGAAGCAAAGATAGCAAAGAGGCCAACCGGGGTTGTAAAGGCCAACCCCCGTTGGCCTTTACAACGTGTATTATTTAAAGAGGAGGATGCTCCTCATTTTTATTGTAGCAAATGGCATTTTTGCAATAGGGTTTTAAGCTGTGATACAGCTGCAAACAGAAATACACAGACACCACCTAGCAACTAAGCTGTGAACTACAAAACTCCTTAAATACAAACCTAAAGTATTGCACTAGGTAAATGGTATGTGGTGGTAAAATAATTTTTTAAATTGCACAGTTGTAAGTAGAGATATTGAGAAAAACATATTAAACATTGGTGTCCCCTAGCGGCAAAAATGGGCTTTATTTTGGGAAGAAAATACAGTTTTTATAGTTACTAGTATCTGACTGAAAAATAATTTTTTTCAGTCTGGGATTTAATCCCACAGATATCACTGTAAACGGAAATGTGAACTTACACTATCTAGTGGCACACTTGTGAATTAAGAAAAATTTGAAATTATGTGAGAAACATTTCACACCAGAAACGCTCTCCAACAAAGAAAGAATTTTTCAAAGCGGACCCTTAGAAGCAGAGATATTGACAAAGATTAAGATATACATCTATGCCCCTGACAGAAAAATGTTGCACTATTTTCAGTAGAAGACATTCTCAAAAGTTTTTTTTTTCTCTGAGGTGAGCAGTGTCAGTCCACGAAATAATTTTTGCAATTGAGTTTTCAGAAGCTCAGATTTTGCTCCAAATACATTGGAAACAAAGAAAATTACACCCTCCTGGTGGCCAAACCATTCCTTACCAAAAATTAGAAATTATATGCAAAACATTTCCCCATTGGGAGCTGTATTTGACGCAGGAATAATTTTTCAAATTGTACTTTTAGAAGCAGAAATATTGGTGAAAATGCAATTTACCTTTACACCCCTAGCAGAAAATCTATGAAAGAGGCTGTACCTAAAATAGTCTTCGATATAAACGACATAAAAAAAACAACTTCATTTTGATATTTAGAAGCAAATATGTGGAATAAAATGAATTTTGAATTCAATATCATTTGCGTTTACACCCTATAGTGATGAAGTTGTGAATTGAGGAAAAACCAGAATGCATTGATCATCATTCTCACATTTCAAGCTTCCCAATGCAAAGATAATTTTTCAAATCAGACTAAGATTCTTTGGATGAAGCAGGCTTTTATTAAAATTTCTGCAATTTTCAGCTTGTAACAGAAATATGAAAAGATATAGCTGACTTTTCAGTCATCAATTTTATGTTTTTAAAGCATGTCTTGTGTGCTTCCAAGTGATATAAAATCTTTTTTTTTCAACTTGTAAGTTGGAAAGTAAACGGTGGCAAATTCAATCGCTTTTTAAGGTTGACAACATGCATTTTTACACAAGTTTTAAAACAAAGGTATTCATTCATGAGTTCAGTATAAAAATTACCTAACTGCCTTATGCACTCTTCAAATTTTTTAATATATGATTATATACCCTAGGTATATTAATAAAGGGAAGTTTTGTATTCAGATGAATTTTTCAGTTGTAAAACCATCTGGATACAAAACAGATAATTTTAATTTTGCTGTGAGGGGATGTTCTTTCTATTTTGCCATTGGTTAAAATAGAAAACTCAAGTTTTCAAGAACAGAAATGGAATAAAATGTGCTTTTCTCTGAGTGTGGTGTTGAAATGTTTGGTTATTTATTTGTTTTGAGTTTTGTTTCAAGAATGATTGTAAAAAGTAATTCACTTTTTCAAATTTTTGCTACAGACGTAAAAAGCGCTCTCAATCAATGTCTACCTTGGAAACTGCATCAGTTCACAGTAAGGATCTAGCTGGAACTGACAGGTTTGATATATTTTCCTCATAACTCATAAGTTTACTATTTTATTCTTAAATACCAAAGATTTATTAACTCTTTTGCTCATATAATTCTGCTGTATTAATGTTATATTGTTAATTTACTCAGGTGATATCTTTGAAATTCATTTAAGGCAGTAATGTGCCTGTTAACTGTACTATTTCTTGCAAGATTCTGGAGTTTCTCATACTCATTAATCTGCTGGTTTTTCAGAAATTTTTGTCAAGAATCTAACAAAGTGTTTTTCTTTATATGCTGTTTATTTATTTAATTCATACAATATTGGCTTTCTGCACTCTGTTACTATCAGTGGCGGATTGACGGTTGCAAAAGGGCCCAGGAATTTTTTCAAATGGGCCCGTTCAGTTGTCGTTCTGCGGTACTATTGTATCACAACTGAAAATCACTTTTTTTATTTAAGAAACAAAACAAAAAGTATCGTTGCTCTGGAAACAGTGGCAAGAATAGTAGGGGGGTAAAAAGCACACCCGTCATCCTTAAATTGAAGTGAGTGTTGCGGAAAAGTTTCCATCAGCCCATGCCAAGATTTTACTGCAGAAAAATTGTACTGCAATTTAAAATTTTTTTGTTGTGGACAATCACAGTTAGAAATTTCAAGATATTTAAATAGTGTGGCAAACTCACTTAATCGACGTGGAAAAATGAATAACCAGGTTTAAATCACTACTTTAGTTAGTTATGTATGTAATTGCACTGGAGAAGCTTCTAATTTTGGACACACTCAATATTTATATTTGTTTAAAATTTTCTCTTAAGAAAGCTGAAGTAAGAACATTAAATTCAAAAACAAAAATGCTTATATAGCCTTTTCATGTTTGACAGATCGTAAAATAATCTTGATTTTCATACCTTTGAGCTTCCAGTTCTTAAGTGGGCTGAAATTCCATCAAATATTTGAGAGAGAGAGAGAGAACTGCTACTACGAAAATTATGTTGGAGTTGTTTTACAAAATCCTTTCGCATAAGACATGATTTTTAAATTTAAGTAAATGAAAAAAAAATACAGAACTTTTACACTGTAAAATTTTCTATTTGTACTGCAATTTTTGTAATTTTTCTATTGTGGACAATCACAGTTAGAAATTTAAAGATTTTTAAATATTGTGGCAAACAGATTCTTCATTTAGTGATCATTTATTCGTATGTGTTTCAATTACAAAACTTGCTTTTATGCTGCGGTTATGTATTGTAAAGACACCTTACTAAATAATGTAAACAAACATTTTGCAACTTCATGTTGAAATGGTGTCTCCATAAATGCCTTCATCTACAGCATTTGTCAGTTATCACAAGGAGTGTAGGCTGTGTAGGTAGAACACTTAGGGGTAAGGGTGTATACGAACATTCCCACAAATAATCTTAGTTATTTCAAAATAAGTTTTTAATATTATTAGTGTTCGCTCTGAATTCCGTGTTGTTATATAGTGGATAGTACATCCCATAAGCATTGTTCTGCAACTTTATCAAACATGGGTGAATATCTTCATTAATTTAACCAAAGTAGTGAATTTTTTTTTTTAGCTCTGTTCAGCCCCCACCCCAGTGCTGTTAACATACGTAGATTGTTGTGCCTCCCGATTTTTCCTGATGCCAGGCCCCTCAAAACATTTCAGGATGAAATGAATGGTCAAAGAAACTATAGAAATAGATAGACATCCCTTCCCCACTCCTCAGTTGAGAAAGACGTTGATTAACTGCACAGGGAGGAAGGAGTGGAAGTTTGGAAGAGGAGATTTTTTTTAATGCTTAAAAAGATTAATCATAATTTTCAGGCTCGTTTGGGGCCGGGCGGGGTAGGACTAACATACTTCGGGCTCGAGCTCTTGAAATTGAGCCCGAACTCAGCTCTTATGTGCACAGCACTAATGCCTCCTACAACCAACGGGAGTAAAATCAATTACCCCCTTCCTTTGGGGAATATATATAACTTCTTTTACCCCCACCCCCTGCCGCCACCCTCCCACAACATACAGTACATACATTCTCATTCCTCAGCTACTAAGTGAACCCAGAAGTTCACTAAAACACAAATGGCCCATCTATTGTAATTGTGATTCTAGCAGTTGCTTGGTGAGGGGATTTTTTTTTCCTAATTCAAAATAGAAGTCCCCCCCCCACACACACACACCTGCTTGTTATAATTACATTATGTGTATTTCATTTATAAAAAATAGTGTTGTGTTCAGTTGTGAACAACTGAACTGAAAACACTTTTAAGAAAGAAAGAGACAAAAGATACGGAAGGAGTTCCAAGTGGGCCAATCTGCCCCTGGTCACTATCAAATATTTTTAGTTTACTTTTGTAAAAAAAATGTATACATAAAACGGGGGGATATTTTATTGAAATAAACTATGTTTTATAATCTAATAGCACCCAATGAAGATGTATCAGTGGAAAGATTGCCACACTTAATTCGAATGCAAATTCGTGGGAAACTAGTTCATTTCAATTAGAATATGCTATTTCTGGATATGGGAAAATTATGGTTTCACTTGAAGATTTCTCATGGAATGAGTTTCATTTTGGCCAGAAACCACTATTTTTGGCAGTACAGAAAAAAATCATGGTTCCCATGTGCTGCTTGTATAAAATGTGAATCTCTTGAAATGATTAATTTCATTCAGGAAATATGTTTTCTGGACAACATAAATTTCAATTTGAACACAATTTCCTATGGTATGAAAACAGTAATATTAGTTGAATGCAATTTGCCAGCTGCTGGAAAATTATGGCTTTATGTCAGTGAGATTTTCAGTAGTGGGGAAGATTATGGAATCGTATACTGTGTGGAAGAAATATTCTTCTCATAATATCTGGCCAATACGTCATGTGATTGATATTACATGTGAAACAGTAATTACAGTCAATTCAGCAATGTCTGATTGCTCTGTTGATAATATCATGATTATGGAATTGTTTGTACATTATCAGTAGTGTGTGATTGTTTTTCAGAATGGCTCTGTAATTGCATTTAGCTAAATGGAATAACACTTCCTGGTTATAAGAGGTTTTTCAGTTATTTGGAAAGTAACAACTCTTGGAGTAAGTTCACCTCGTGCCTGACCAATTGTTTTTTCTGTGTACCAGTGTCAGCATGCAGATGCCACACATTTTGCTGCTTTCCATGTAACCATACTTCAGAAAATTTTAGTATTACATCACTGTGGAGTGGAGATGTAATTTTCAAGTTTTCTGAAGGATGGTTGTATGGGAAATAGTAAAAGATATGGCATCTGCATGCTGACACTAATGCATATTTGTCTTTCATGTATTTTTGAAGAAATTATTTCTTCCTGGGATTCACTTCCCATTTGTTTGATTGTTGTTTCTGGTTAGCACATTCTTGTGTTTTTACACTGTGGAGCAGCTGTTAGGACTGATGACCCCATGACTTGTGCTGACTTTTTGCTCTGCTACTTTGTGACTCCATGTTCTGCTACTTTCTTTGCTCTTCATTTCTCAACATGAGACACTCCTGCCTCAGTTTTAAATTGGTGAAGTTTTGATAATGTATTAGTTCTGGAGTCAGTTCTTTGCAGGCATGAAAGACCCGCGAAAATGCGGAAATCCACTTTTTTCTTTTCCTTTTTTGGTGTTACCGATATTATTCCAAAAATGCAATAAAAATTTTATGGGGGGGGGTAATGACTTCGATTCGAACGACAGGATGGTTACGGCTCGGAATGACGTCACCTCTTCCAGGGATGGAAATTCTGCCCCAAAGTGTGCCAAAACAAAAGTCTTGTGCCATCTTGCTACAAAAGTACAAAAGGCAGGTTTTGTGACATTGGGCACCAGAACTTCTGTGCATCGTTGGGACTTCGGTACAGTAAATTCTCCATGTGTACCCTTCCGCTCTTAACGCTGAGTAAATCCATGTGATGGGAAGAATGATTCAGCAACTCCAAGTACTAGGAATTTTACTTAGTTACTATGGAAATCATCGATGGAAAACATCGAGCATGTTATGGAAATCGTCAGTCCGCTACGAACGACGGAAAACGTCGAGTATGCAACGGAAATCGAAAATCTCAGTGAAATAACATTATTAAACATCTGTGTAAAGTTTATTTTTGTGTTTTCAGGATTCTAACACTTGTTAAATATTTTCGGGAATGTTTCTTGGGTGTTGAGAATGTCACGTTGTTTTCCGTTTCCTCATATTAAATTTTTTCGAGCAAGCCCCCTTTCCCTTTTCTCTGTCTGTTTCTGTCCACTCTCTCTCTCTCTCTCTCTCTCTCTCTCTCTCTGCCTGATTATATTTTTATTTTTGATGTTTTCTTGTCATATTCCTTGTTTTTAATATCTTCGGTAATAGTGAAAAGGAGCAACCTCTTTTTTTTTCTTTTTTTTTTTAAAGAATGTTTCCTAATGAAGTGCATGCTACCCTATTTCTAAAACATACTTCTTCAAAGCTAATCAATAGAGAGCATTCGTTTTCTCCCTTTTATTAAACGAAATTGAATTTCTAGATCGGTATTCAATCCTCCCATGGTGGAATCCGTGCCATTTCCGTGTCCCGTAAAATTGTTTCACAGCAGCGTGAGCAACGCAGTATCGATTTTTCATTTTCCATAAAATTCGTGTTTTTCCATTTCTTCAAAAAAAAAAAAAAAAAAAAAAGCTTCTTTACTCATACGTGATATTATATCACAGAATTCCGCTTTTTCTGTTTTCATTTGGGTCATTCTCGAGATCGATGTAGAACTGAAAAGAAGCTGTTTTTTGGGGGGAGAGGAGGAGTCTTTTACACCTGGGGACGGTATTTCATCTTTCAAAACTTTCGAAAACTGAAGTTAAACGGAGAGAAGATTTTTTCCCATAATCGTAATTTATTTTTCTCGCGATGTTTCTTCTGCCCAGTATTGTTATTAAGTTTCATTTTAGTGTATAAATATTTGTATTTTAGCTTGAAAGACAGAGAGAAAATGTCCGAAAATGGAAGTCGGACGGAGCGAAAATTTCGCCGGCAATCGTAATCCCTGCTCGCACGATTTTCCCTCTACCCAGTGTTGTTGTTAAATGTCAGTAATTTTATACTTTGGATGCAGTGGTGTGCTCCAGTTTAATATTTACATAAATAAATTTCAGTGAATCCCAAAACATGCACTTTTAAAGTTAAACAAATTCAGTGCCCTCTCAACATAATGAAGACATTGAGTTGTTTTCCTGGCTCTGAAGTGGAAAATTGCTTTAGTATGATGGGGGATGTACTTTATAAAGAATCCAGCAACATGAAAATTGAAACATTTTCATCTGTTCAAACCCATGAAATATAAGCTACTGAATCAGGATAAGTCAGCCTTGGAATTTTTTAAGAAAAACGATTATTTGCATGACCCTGTAAATAGAGATCTATGCCAAAATATGAAATCATCATATTCAGAATATAAGAAAGAATTACAAGATAAGGAAAAAGAAATGAAAAGAGCTAAATATAAAAACAAACACCAGCATCTATGTATGATATTTAATAAAAGATGAAATCTATTTACAAATTAAAAACCTCCACTAGCACTTTCGGGGTAACACTTACCCCATCATCAGATGGAACAGAGAGGTTAATGCAGTACTTGCGTACACATATATAGGAGCGCAGCAATGCACCCTGGTATAGTTCTCAAGCGTCACAAAGAGTGTTGCCATCGCAGCCGAGCAATAGACACAATTTTAGACTTTTGTTACACATAATACAGATTGTGTTGCACAGTTAAAATGTCTAATTTACATATTGTTTTTATTAAATCTATTTAATAATTATAATTTAAAGTTCAAACCGGCGACATGGTTTTTCCAAACTTTTGGTATATCCACTGGCGTATTATCATTGCAGCACCTGTCCCCTAAAGCTTCAATATACAGGCTTTCCGCAAGGTGTAGTGAGTGTACGTACGCAGGGGTGTTCAGCAGTCTAATGTTCGCCCAGTCTGGTTGCAATGTTCCATTTACGACATTTCTAGATAGTGCCGTGTTATTGCGGAAAGTTCGAATATCATATTTATCCTACATGAGATTCTTCCGCGAATTCGCGGAATTCCGCGTTTTTCGGCATCATTTTGGTCATCCTCTAGGTCATTGCAAAAATGAAGAGAAAATTTTCCGAATTTTTTAGGGGGGGGGGTCGTTCTATAGAAAAATCCTTGGAAAAGCGGAATTCCGCGATTCCGCTTTTTGTGGTGTAAAAGAACTATGCACTTTCTAGCTGAAAGCGTTGTTTTTGGAACAGGCGCTGGGGGGCAAGAAGAAATGTTGGAGGGTGGAGTCAGGAGCTCAATTCGTTTACTGCTGTCAACAATGGATGGGGTCAGTCACTTGAGCATCGCAGCGCGAAGGGTGGAAGCTCCGCCTACTTCGTGCTTTAGGGAAACTGCCGCAGCCCACGAGCCATTCCTTGTCTTGCGGGAAATCGCCACTCTGCATTCTATCCGTGACGTCATCGCCAGGAACTCTCTCTCTTGTAATTTGCGATGTATCCGAATGCGTTCCCGCTTTTCTGAGATCGTTAGAGAATCGAAGTTCACGTGAAACCTCTTTCTGCAAAGGACGCACATAAATTATGGAATCTCCGTAATTATTACGGATTTCCCCGGGATTACGGGTGACTAACAAAAAAATATGGATATTCAGATTTTCGCTGTTATTAAGAAAGTTTTAATGGTTTTGTAAATAATCGATGTAAAAGCCTCTGAACAAAGTTCGTAACACAGCCCTTTGTATCCTTTTTTTTTTTTTTTTTTTTTGTTCTTCTTCTGAGGTGGCGGAATTTGTTTTGCTTTTTCGAAAGTGTAAAAAAAAAAAAAAAAAAAGCACGGCACTAGGATTGCATAAACCCGGCGTGCTTCTTTCGGCATGGCCCGTTATTACATGCTTCTTTCGCTGTGGCCCGAGATTACGTCGGCCTGAAGCATCTGAATAAAGTTCGTGACGCAGCTTTCTTTTCTTAAATTCTCTCCCCCCCCCCCATCCCGAAGAGAAGGAATTTATTTTACTTGTTTGAAAGCCAAGTGGAAAGGAAGCACGGCTCCGCGCCTGGATTACGTATAGGCATGGCGTGCTTCTTTTGCCGTGATCCGGAATTACGTTGGCTCGGACGTGCTTCTTTCGCTGTGGCCCGGACTTGCGTCAGCCCGCTGCCTCTGAAACAAGTTCGTGACGCACCTCTTTGTTTTCTTTTTTTTCTAATGAGGAGGAATGTGTTTTGCTTGCTTGAAAACTTAGTGGAAAGAAAGCACAGCGCCCGGCCAGTATTACGTCGGCCTGAAGCTTCTAAACAAAGTTCGTGACACAGCTTTCCGTTGTTGTTTTTTTTCTTTCTGAGGAGGAGGAATTGTTTTGCTTGTTTGAAAGCTAAGTGGAAAGGAAGCATGGCGCCACGCCGGAATTACGTAGGCCTGGCGTGCTTCTTTTGCCGTGATCCGGAATTACGTTGGCTCGGACGTGCTTCTTTTGCTGTGGCCCGGAATTGCGTCGGTCCGATGCCTCTGAACCAAGTTCGTGACGCACCTCTGTGTTTTTTCTTTTTTCTGAGGAGGAGGAATGTGTTTTGCTTGTTTGAAAACTTAGTGAAAAGAAAGCACGGCGCCCGGCTAGGATAACGTCAGCCCGTAGCCTCTGAACAAAGTTCGTGACGCAACCCTGTTTCTCTCCTTTCTTTCGTTTTTTCCTAAGGAAAAATGTGTTTTGCATGTTTGAAAGCTAAGTGGGAAGAAAAGCACGGCTTCGGGCCAGTATTACGTCGGCCCGAACCCTCTAAACAAAGTTCGTGGCGCAGCTTTCCGTTTTTTTTTCTTCTTTCTTTCTGAGGAGGAATTTGTTTTGCTTGTTTGAAAGCTAAATGGAAAGAATATGTCATGAGTGGCCCAAAAACATGGTTAAAAACAAGAATTCGGCAGAGAAAATCTCCCCACTTGCTTGACATTGATGGAGATTCATGTCACCATATTCACAATGCAAGTAAAAATTTTTGCAAGCCATTTTAAGCTAACATTGAGAAATACTTTATTGACTTCTTCAATTACTTTAAATGGTCAGCAGATCAACATGAAGTCCTTGCTGAAATTTGTGAAATTATAGGGCTAAAATTCACTGAAATTAAGAACATGGTGCAATGCAGGTGGTTGTCATTCTATCATGTGGCATTAAACAGTTAACATATCCATGATGCCCTTTTGCTCCTGTATTATGGATTTGTGCAGCCTAATGAAAGACCAATATACATGGATGTGATAAATAAAATATGTAAAGATTAGAAAGAAAAAGTTAAAATTCCAGGAGCTTTGGAAGAAATTACGGGGGAAAAAATCTAACAGAAGATGGAAGAAAATGGAAATCTAGAATTGTTGCAAAATTATTTGAAAGCTCAAAAAAAAAAAACCTTGCTTATATTAAATTTTTATGTCGCAGCTCTACCTCTTTTGAAAAAATATGTATACTTATTTCAAACAAAGGAGCCATTAATTCATAAAGTTTTTGATGAGGAGAAGCAACTATTCTTGGATTTCTTAGCTTGTTTCTTAAAACAAGAGATACTGAAAGGCAAACCTATGAAATATTTGATAAGGCAAACCTGTGAAAGATTCTTGGATCAGGAACATTATTTTGAAAAGCAAATCAAATGACATTGTGGGGAATTTTTTTAAGCCAGGCTGCTGAAGCTTATATTCAGCATGCAAAATACATGCAAAAGACACTACCATTATGTAGTGATCTTTTAATGTACATATCAGCTATTGATCCTTCTACAAGGGGACATAATCTAACTTTAAAAAGACTGAAAAACTTCTACAGTTTCTTTGAAATATATTGAATTCAGAGGAAATGGAAAGCTATGCTCTAGAAATTCACCAGTATCAGTTTGAATCACGACTTCCATCTCCTGACTTTGTAAAAATTTATGCGTGGTGGGCAAAGGTGTTTGACCTCTACAAGTGCACTATGTTATCTAAAGTAGTAAAAGCCTTGATATCATGCTTTCATGGTCCACAGGTTGAAAGTTCTTTCAGCATGATGGCTGAAACCATAAATATAAAATCAGGAAGATTGAACATTGAAACCTATTCAGCTATACAAACTGTGTAGTATAAACTTAAAGCACAGGGTAAGTCTGCAGTTAATTTCTTCAGTAAAGAAATTTGTTTCCAAGAAGCAGTTGATGCCAACCTCTGCCAAAATCTTAGGACATCAGAAACAAGTTATACCAAAGAAATGGAGAGGAAAAGAAAAGGAATTATCAGCAAAAAGAAAAAGTTAGCAATGGATGCTGTTCAGCTGCAGTCAACGTAAAATAAATATGGCTGTGCAGCTTGCTGAGAAGAAAGCCAGGCTTGCTCAGAAGAGGAAATTCGAATTGTTGTGCAAGCAAGTACAACTAAAAAGGGGCAAAATATCTTTGAAGCAATCTGTTTAAAAACCATAACTTCTAGTCATGTTTTTTTTTAATTTGTACATATTCAAATACATATTCCAATTATCATTTAGTAAGAATCTGTGAATTTAACTTATTTCCACACACATTTCATTTTTGAAAAATTTGGTACATTAGAGTGCTACTAAGCCAACAAGACTGACTTATCTCTTGTACTATGATGTTTGACCAAAACTAATCTGTGGATATGCTTCTAATTGCTTGACTAAATGCACAAACTTTCCTAGACAAATACTTTTCACCGCAGGATTTAGCTAGTAAAGATTTACATGTATGTTTTAAATCTGATTTTTTAAAATATCTCATTTTATTTTGTTCTTGATTCCCTACTTTTCTATTGTGAATATAATAATGTGCTTCACTTTAATATTTACTTACATAATTTACAGAAAACAATTCCATATGGCTTGTGCAATCTTAAATATTGTATATGCTGTATTTGAATTTGCTCACACCGCGCGTTCGCGTGTCCCAATTTTCGACCCAGTTAAAAAGTTCAGCTTTTTTTGTCATCGGCCGGTCTCATGTATGATTTATGTTCCTGAACATGAATACCCAAGCTTCTCCGTGTCGAGCCTACATAGTTACTAACATGTTCTCCTGTTGAGGGGTCTAACAGTGGTATGTTGTACACTCCCCATTTGCTCAAAATATTGGTTGCTGCCCGATCTTTTCTAACTGATGATATGAGATTCTTTGATCGGGTACCGAATTGTATGTTATGCTTTGAGCATATGCGTGAAAACACGTTAGTGATTTGTGGGTACTGGTCCAATGCTCCCACAAACCATTTGCTAGGCTTTGGATCGTGTTCTGGACTTATGGTTCTTTGGTTGCTAATTCTGCAGAATAATCTATTAACCAATGTTCTTGGGTATCCTTGTTTGTCCGCCAATTTAAAAATAAACTTTATTTCAGACTGTAGAAGACTATCGCGTGAAGAATGCGTATAGGCTCTTCTAATTAAAAAGTTAATAGCAGATAGTTTTTGTGGGGTTGGATGTGATGAATTGAATGGAATAAGGCTATTGCAATCAGTTGGCTTACGATAAACTGAAAAAGATAGTGAATTAGTATCCGGGTCACGAAATATGCGAAAATCTAAAAAAGGGAGTGAAAAAATCAGATTCAAGTTCTGTCGTGAGCCAGATAGTAGGGAATACTGACGAAAGTGCGTTGACGAATTGAATTAAATCATCTTTGGAGTGAGCCACAAGGATGTCGTCGAGGTATATAAGGTATAAACTGGGAACCAAAGATGATTCATTGAGAACTTTGTTTTTAATGTATTGTAGCAGAATTTCTGCTAACACTGCAGATAGTGGGGAGCCCATGGGCGAACCCTCAGTTTGCAAGTAAATTTTGTCAAGAAATTTAAAATATGATCGCCATTTAACTAAACAAAGTGCGTTCATAATGGCGGTGATTTCAGAAGTGGGAATGTGAATTTCAGCAAGTTTAGCCTCAATAATAAGATGAGTGGCATCCACAGGTACATTAGGGTACAGTGAAACCACATCCAGAGAGGCTAATATGAAAGGGCCAGCATGTGGCTGAATCACTCTGATCCTTTCTATTGCCCTAGTGGAGCTTTTGATAAAAAAAGGTGAGCTCTCTGCTAACTTAGCCAAATATAGGGCAAGGGCTTTTTCTAGTGGTCGAGTAGGACTAACATAGCCCGTGACCAAAGGCCTAATAGGCAGCCCCTCTTTATGCAGTTTGATACGCCCAAAGATATCGGGCACACAACAACCAGGTGGGGGGAGTAAATGCTTTGGAAAAACTTTCAGGGAATTTGTGAGCATTCTTCAATCTGGTCAACGCTGTGCATGTTGCTTTAGTTGGGTCACTCCCTTACTACCTTGTGTGGAATGAAAGCTATAGCCTCAATCATTTTTTCCCTGTAGTTTGAGCTATCCAACAAGACAGTTTGGTGTGTCTTATCGGCAGCCAAAATAGATATTTCCTTATTGTTTCTAACTGCAGTAAGCTGCTGCCTTTCTTCATTATAAATTGGAATTAGTTTGGACTGTTGCTGCATTTTTCCCCTTCGTAGAAGGCTATCAATTTGTATGCGCGCAACATCATGTTCAGCCTGAGGTAAGTTTCTGATGATACATTCTAATTGTGGGACAGTCTGAAAGATATTGGCCTTGTCCGTGGGGTATGCGAATTTGGTTCCTCTTTCTAGAGCTCTATGTTGCACTTCGTTCAACTCATAATTGCTAAGGTTGACAACATTAGAGTAATATGAAAGGGCCATTATTTCTATGATAGCGCACAGGCCTATTATTAACTTCACTGTCAACTAGGAGACAAAGTTTGCCAATATGGGTGTCGGTCAATGATTTGACTGTGTTTTCTATTAAAGTCGAGCTGACAGTAAACACACGGTCCATGATAATAGGGTGTTCGCGATTCGACAAATCCTCATAAGTAGTATAACACTTTCTACTAAGGAAATCAATAAATGATCTCTTACTTCTAATGGCACTTATTAATCTTTTCTTTTCCGCATTTCGAAGTATACAGTTGTCACGCAACGAGAAAGGAGCCATGTGAATACGAAGGTGGCTCGGTATGATATTCAAGTCTTTACAGCTAGTCAGGAATCCCAGATGAGCACATTCCTTGGCGAGCTTGATTCGTGTTGACTGGAACATTTGTAAAGCTGCACTCCACATTATCTTGTCTCAAGATACGCAATAGAATACTATTTGGCGCGGTGAGCAATCGTGTAGAAAAAGCACAATTCGTACAATATGTCAAAAAAACAAACACCACCGTCTATGTACGATATTTAATGTGTAACAAAAGTCTGAAATTGTGTCTATTGCTCGGCTGCGATGGCAACACTCCTTGTGACGCCTGAGAACTATACCATGGTGCATTGCTGCACTCCTATATATGTGTACGCAAGTACTGCATTAACCTCTCTGTTCCACCTGATGATGGGGTAAATGTTACCCCGACAGTGCTAGTGGAGGTTTTTAATTTGTAAATAGATTTCATCTTTTTATTAAATATCGTACATAGACGGTGATGTTTGTTTTTATGACATATTGAACGAATTGTGCTTTTTCTACAGAGCTAAATATCTCTAATAACTTATGCAGCAAATTAAAATCAAATGAATTGGTTTGAGAGAAAGAAACTCTAGCCGGCTAATTCGTAAAAGGTTAGAACAAATTGTTAGACAGAAACAACTTAATAAAATGAAATTTCATTAGTTGTGAATGACTTTTATTATTTATCTACAAAATGTCTAACATTTTCACAAGCATTTATCATATTTCTTCATTAATAATTTTGTGTCAAATCAAAAATGAACATTTCTTCTTCATCAAACTTTTATTACTTATCAACAAACATGTCTGAAGTTTTTCAAACCTTCAAGATTTCATTTCCATACAACATTGTTATCTTATAAAGACATTTGATTAATTTCCTCATTTGATTAAAGACATCATTCTGTACTAAGGTGAGTGATTTCCTATGCATATGACCTCATCAGCAATTTTCCCCCTTACATTATATTGTACTATATATTTAATTTTCTTGAAACAAAATAGATACATTAAATCTATTTAGTTGGCAGGCATGTGACCAATACCTAAATGTCATGGGTGTATACATTAGAGAGTGAAATGCAAGATTCAACACTTCATTACCCCCCCCCTCGCACACGCTCGGAAGTTCAGCTTTTCCTATCACTGCTCACTTTCATGCCTGTATAAGATTACCTTTCCTTCCTGCCGTATTTTTGTCATTCTGATTTTCAGTTTTTGGGTAGTCATGTGTGCTGTGTGTGGTGACCTGTTAAGTGATAAGGGGATGCCGGAGGCTGATGTCTATGGAAACCAGGTTGTTATTGGCACCATAGACCACCACCAACCCCCTCTTTTCTCCCCTATTTCACCCTTAATGGATGGCTAAGAACTTAACCCATTGTAGTCAGTGGCTAGGTGAAGCTTATGCTTTAAATGTATTATGAAGAGATGTATGAGGACAGTGTATTAATGTCAAGAGGGCTGCTGCTGAAACATAGAAAACTTGAAAGTTGAGGTGCATATGCAGCAGGGCCGGATTTAGATTGGGGGGGGTACTTAGGTTCAGTGGGCCCCTCGAACTCAAACTTTAAAATACACAACAAAAAAGGACAATTCACCAAATTTACGCATCACAGCCATTTTGCTGAATGTAATTAGAACTGATATAATGGTGCCCCACAACTGATATAATGATAAGAATGTATCCATAAAGAAATGGATGGTGCATTTTATCTTTGGAAGCCTTTTTCTTCTGAGCCCCACCCAGACAGCTTAATTTTCTGTAGCATACTGCAATCTGAAAAGAAGCAAAGAGAAGAAAATATAGTTGTAATTATATTTTCTTTGTGCAGCGTATGGCAATATAACTGGTCACCATAAACTGCACGTCATCAACGACAGCAGAGCAAATGCCACCAAAATTTCCAATACCAGGGTGAGTCATAAGTTCGTAGCATTTCATGGAACAGATGGAGAAGCTCTGCTAAACAGGTGGGACACGGGGGCAGTAAGATGGAAAGTGTCCCATGCCCAATTGGGTGACATTCTCCGCTACTCAGACAGGTAGGTATGCCCTGGGCCCAACACGTGTGCCGCTCATACGAGATGAGAATGTCTGAGGAGAAACTTGTTGTTCATTTGCTCCTACGCCATTTTTGAAAAAAGGGTTGAACGCAACAGCTGCAGTGAAGGAAATTTGTAGTGTAGAAGGTGAGGAAACAGTGCACCCTGCAACAGCAAGAAAATGGTTCCAACTCTTCTGGTCTGGAGACGCAGAACTCGTTGACAAATCGGTGTGGGAGACCAGTCACCACCAACACTAAATCCCTGTGTCTAGCTGTTGAACAGCACCCAGGAACCAGCACCTGACGATTAGCAGAGGAGGCCCATGAATCGCAAATCACCATTGTTTGTCATCTACACCCGTTCGGTTTTCACTCCAGATGTCCGCGAATGGTTCGCCATGAGTTGAGCCCAAAGCATGCTGAGGAGCGTGTCACTCTGTGTTGAGAATTGCTGCAAAATCCACGTGACGACTGGTTTTGGTGGAGAATCGTAACGAATAATGAGAAGTGGATCTTCCTATGTTATCCTGATACCAGAAACCAATGGATGCAGCCAGGATATGGGGCTCAAGCAGTGGTTCAAAGAGGACGTGTTGAAGTGAAATGATGTGGTGTGTATAGTGGAATATTGAGAGTCCTGTTGATTGGGAGCTTGTGCCACATGGTCAGGCCATTGATGGGAACCTGTATCCCAATCAGTTGTAACACATATACAACATTCTACACCAGTGCTATTCATCATTTCATATATGTAACACATGTAACTTTCCTATCAATGTTAAATTATTGAAGAACCATGTTAAACTTAAAAACACCCAAAAAGCCAAAAAAAACCCACCCAGACTGGGCTTTTTTTTAACGAAAAAATGTTGTTAAATAAGATGAAGTAAATGTGTGAAATCAGCCATTGACAGACAAGGCATAAAATCTTGCAATGGTCAGGAAGAAAAGGAGAGAGAGATTGTTTTCAAGAAAAACAGATAATTTTTGTAATGTGGTCTATGTTAAAACATGCCTGGTGAAGCACACCAGTGTAGGACAAGAGTGAAGCACAACACAAAAATTCAGACTATGTGTGAGAAGAGAAAATCAAAATTAATGCTGAATTTCTACACACTTGATTCATTGTGAGATTTCCAACTCCTGAAAAATCACTACCCTATCAGTATTGGACCATATTACACCATCAGTACACATTATTCCAGGTCTTCGTCCTGGTGTGCAATGAGCTGCTTTTTGAATGTAATACCTGTTGTGGCAATCTTTTTATCTCCCACATGGCACACATGTCCAAACCACCTATGTATGCTTTCACAAACTTTATCTTCTGTGGAAGAAATATCCAACTCAGATGTGATATCTGCATTACTAATCCTGTCATGGTATTGAATCCATCTACATTTCCTCAAGTTCCTCTTACCATTTTTGTATCAACTCCATCTAACTGCTAAATAAGATGTTTAGTTTATTTCCAACCGCCGCTTCTGTAAAGCAGAATTATCCCCGCTTTACAGGACTTTTAAGTATTTCAGTATAAAAAACCAGCTTTGTTTCTGTGGTAATCTCATCTATAGTTAAAATAGTAATCTACTGCTCATGTGAGATTTTTGCTTTGCTAATTCCACTGTTGAATACCTTGTTGAGCTTTCCTGTTCATCAATTATGATACCCAAATGGTTAAAATTCATTATGTATTTGGACACCTCCCATGGAACTGCACAATTAATATTTTAGCTATTTGGCTTAAAACCACAGATTTAGATTTCTTAATATCTCATTCCAAATTCTTCAAGACCTACTCATCTAGTTAAGATTATGCTGCAAGCTACATAGATATTAACTTTGGCAGCAAACTGCTGATACTAGAGCTGCTGAAGTTAACAAGCTTATTCCTTATAAATTAGCACAAAAAGTGGAGACAATTTATATTCTTTCTACCCCCCCTCCCCCACCCCTCCCCACAAGAAAATCTCAAACTACTTACCAGAATTTCTCTTGAACTTGACAGTTTCAAGACTTTTGATGTAAAACTGTTTGACTAATTGCAGCAACATACTTTCCTCAGTGTAATTTTTAATATTCTAAATAACTTGTTTCTAGGGATCCTACATAAAGCTTTTTCAAAGTCATACCATACACAGATTGTGGTTCACTGTGTGGAACTTTTCAGACATTCGTGTTACCACAAATATACTGTATCAACCTGACATCTAAAACTGAAGCCACACTGCCCTTCATTCAATTGATTTTCCACCTCCTTTTAAAGTTTCTTATCTAATATAAATGAACTGTGCAAAGCACATTCAGGAGAATCATAGTTTTTTGTAACAACAGTATTTGTCACACTCATTCTCAGAGACTTCATCCCTAATTGAAAATTTACAGTGTTTTAAACACTAAAAAAATCCGTAGTTTTTAGCTTTTTTCAGTACTGAAAACTACAAAAAATCCATAGTTTTCAGCGTTTTTCGGTAGCAATGAATAAAATTGTACTACATACTCGGAGTGGGGGGGATTCAAGGCAGCAAAATAAAAGAGTAAATTCATAAAAAAGCAAATTTTTGCTTAAAAATTTTCCATAAATTGAAAGCATTTTGTGAGAAACACTAAACGGCTCCAATATATATTTTTAGTTTTCCTCAATAATCAATGTATGAGAACCTAATAGTAAACAAAGTGTCTACACAGACTGCAAGTTATTCACAGTCATTTTTAAACCCCAAAAAGAATGAAAAAAATGGTTTTGTTTTTTTCCTGCAATGAACAAAAAAAAAAAAATGTTCATTACAGGAAATAATTTTAGTACTACTCCAGGACTTAATACAAAAAATTAAGAACCTTCTGAACTCTGGAAAGGGAACTTAAATTTCAGGATGTTTCCAGGATTCTGTGGTCCATGATAACTCTGCACGTGGCTAGAGACAATCAGACATCCAAAACATAGTGAAAAAACACAGAAGACATGCAATGATATTAAAAACATTCAAGAAACACTCCCTGAAATTTTTAATGAATGTTAAAATCTAGAAAACATGAAAATAAACTTTACGTGCATTGTTAAAAAGGTAATTTCTAAACCATATATTTTATTCCATATGATGGGAACAAATTTAAATTAAACGTGTTGCTTGTACATATATTGATTATCTTCAACTAGTGAAAAATATTAGCATTCGCTTTTAAACACGTTATATTCTGGACGTCGGAAGTTAAAAATTCCTTGTATTTAAAACATGATATTATTATAAAATAGAATAAAAAGGCTTTACTCACAATGTTTTTTGGTGGTCTTCCTTTTATTGCTTTCAATTTTTGAAGTTGAAGTAAAATGTCATTATCATTCAAGCCAGAAATTTTGGTGCCCAATGAACAAACAAAGTCTTGGTTAAAACCTAATGACCAAACGAAAAAGTTAAAAAAACCCATGACCTTATACTGACTTTAGAAACCCTTTTTTTAGGTAAAAACATCGAGAAACATCCTGCATTCTTCTAGGTATTTTTTGTAGAAGACCACAAAGGTGGGTATGCAAGTCTTAAGAAGAAAAACTTTGGTCAGAAACCTTAATGAAACAGATAAAAAGCTAAAAAGTTAAAACCTTGGAACTGCTGACTCTCAAACTTCTAGAAACTTCCGGCCGTCCTCCGCGCTCTTCATGCTGTGTCGCAAAGGACACTCCCGCTAGGGTGGAACTTACACGTGTTTCGGGCATACGCCCATCTTCAGAGTTGGGAAAGATTGCAAATGGCTGTCACCTGCAATTTTTTGGAGTTTTCTTCACTCGGTTCTTCCTCCCCTCTCGGTGTTGATTCGTTGGTGGTGTTTTATATTTTAGTTCGTTATATCTTTGGTGGTGTCCTATGGTGTAATTATTGGGGATTACACTTTGTTAAATTTTTTTTCTCTTTTTTTCGTCGGTAATAATTTTTTCCCATTGCACATGTATTTCGTTAGGTTGATTAATGTTGCAGTTAGTATTTTTAGTTTTTTCAATAATAACCGATTCTGATCTCTTTCTCTGTTCTATGTGATTTTAGGTGTTTGATGTTTTCAAATTCTGGTTCTGTATTATTTTCTATGCAATATTGCACCAATGCAGTTTTTTCCTCCTTTTTATTCCAGTTCGTTATATGTTGGTTTCACCTGGTTTTTAACTGATTTAGTACTTCCTATATAGTTTATTTTTTTATCATTGCTGTTAGTCATTTTTATTGGTATGCAGTATACACCTGATTTTTCCAATATTTGTACTTGATCTTTATTTTTTATTACCATATCTCTGTGTCTTTACGGATATTCCAATGTTTTTTTTGGTGATTTTTAAAAATTTGTTCTATGGTATGAGATAGTCCTTTAATATATAGGAAACTTCCACAATATTTATTTTCTTCCTTGTTTGGGCCTTTGTACCTTATGTTTAGTGTCATATATAAGTTTTGGGGATAATTTTTTATTATATCCAAAAAATTTTATCATTCTATCAATCCATATTAGCTCTTCCTCTTTGTATTTATTGCTGCTGGAATAGGTGAATGCTCTTTTTCATGCTTTCCAACCGTAGGTTGAAGAAGCGTATATGCTCCAGCTTTTTCCGTCTGTATGTCCATCCGTCCGTCTGTCGGCACGATAACTCACGTAAAAATGGCTTGATTTCAATGAAATTTTAGTATATGATAGGGGACCACCTGGGGACGAACCCCATTGGAAACGGGACAAATAGGGTTAAAGGTCACGACATAGGAGCGGGATCCATTCCATTGCTCTTATGCCTCATAACGTGCATAAATATGGTTCGAATTCAATGAAATTTTAGTATGTGGTAGGGGACCGCCTGGGGACGAACCCTATTGAAAATGGGTGAAGTGGGATCAAAGGTCAGGATGTAGGAGTGGGATGCATTCCATTGCTCTTATGCGTCATAACGTGCATAAACATGGTTTGATTTCGATGAAATTTTAGTATGTGGTAGGGGACCACCTGGGGAGGAACCCTATTGCAAATGGGGTCAAAGGTCAGAACATAGGATCAGGATCCATTCCATCGCCCTTATCCCATACTATTAAGGTGGACGTGAAGTAATTTTGCTTCCTATACTTCCAATGGAAAAACTTTTGCACACATTTCCTTCACAATTAGTGTGTTCCCAAGGATGGAAATTTGAACATTGATTAAAATAACTTCATATTGTAACTTGAAATACTTGACATATTCTAAAACATAACCATAATTATATAAAAAATCTATAACTTTTCCTTTGGTGGTGTTGAAACCAGAAAAAAGATGGCACCACCTGTACTTTGATGACGTCAGTAGACAAATAAATGTTGGATTGCATAATTATGGTTATGTTTTAGGAAATACTAAGTATTCCAAGTTATAAAATGAAGCTATTTTAATCGATGTTTAAATTTTCATCCTTGGGAACGCATTAATTGTGAAGAAAATGTGTACAGAAGTTTTTCCATCAGAAGTATAGAAAGCAAAATTACTTGACGTCCACCTTAAAGGAGCAATTCTTGTATCTATGTAAATTTTATTTTGAAAACAGCTCTAAGGAATTTGATGAAAGTCGTTAACATACCGTTTTCTGGTACTAGAAATCGATTTAGCTTGATCTTGACTTTGGGAAAATTCATTTAGTGGGTTAAATAACCACCCCGAGTTACCACGTTTTTAGTGTCATGGCGTCGTCCTATTAATGTTTCCCACACTCTCACAATTCAGATGTTCGCGCGCGGTCACGCCATCTGCCTCATTACGTCACATGTTGTGTGTGGATCCTATTAAAGTTTTATGACGTCGCACTCTCGCGACCATCTGCCTCATTACGTCACGCGTTCTGTGCGTGTTACGCTTTACTTCTATTTTCTTTTAGAACAAAAAGTGAGTTGTGCCAAGGCCATCTTTATATCTCACCAGGCCTGCAACAAGGTTACATGACTTGCCCGTGACGTCACAATCGTAGGGCTACTCTTTTTCAGAAGGCCTACGGATTTGACTCAATTCGTAGTTTGTTTACGCTTTCCAACCGTAGGTTGAAGAAGCGTATATGCTCCAGCTTTGTCCATCTGTCCACACGATAACTTGCGTAAAAATGGTTCGATTTCGATGAAATTTTAGTATGTGGTAGGGGACCACCTGGGGACGAACCCTATTGAAAATGGACGAAATGGGGTCAAAGGTCACAACATAAGAGCGGGATTCATTCTATTGCCCTTATGCGTCATAACTTGCATAAATATAGTTTGATTTCAATGAAATTTTAGTATGTCTTAGGGGACCACCTGGGGACAAACCCTATTGAAAATGGGTAAAGTGGGGTTAAAGGTCAGGACATAGGATCGGGATCCATTCCATCGCCCTTATACGTTATAACTTGTGTAAAAATGGTTAGATTTCGATGAAATTTTAGTATGGGGTAGGGGACCACCTGGGGATGAATCCTATTGAAAATGGACGAAATGGAGTCAAAGGTCACGACATAGGAGCGAGATCCATTCTATTGCCCTTATACGTCATAACTTGCATAAATATAGTTTGATTTCAATGAAATTTTAGTATGTCTTAGGGGACCACCTATGGACGAACCCTATTGAAAATGGGTTAAGTGGGGTCAAAGGTCAGGCCATAGGATCGGGATCCATTCCATCGCCCTTATGCGTTATAACTTACATAAAAATGCTTCGATTGATACAAAACTTTATCATGTTGTTCCGGACATATACTTTACCGGTTCTGTTGAATATCATCAAAATGGGGTCAAAGGTCAGGTAGGACACTGGAGCGAGATTTGTTCTACAGCCATTATCCTCATAACTTGAGTAATGATTTCCGGTATGTCGGAAAGCGTATCATAACACTAGCCAACAATGGTTCTGCGGTAAACGCGAAAATAGGTTATTCTTGTGGAAATCTGTGTCCTGAATCCAAAAAATGTTAGTTTTGGTTCATCACATCTAGTTGTTTCACAATATTGTTTTTTCTGTATACGTGAATTGACGTATCCACATTGTATGTAATGTAGAGCCATCTCACAATCACACTTAAATATCCACAATGAACTTGACTTAAACCTAGGAAATGCTATATTACTATTAAAAACTCCCCTTGTCAACGAATTTCCCTGCGTACTTCTGCATTTCGTTGCATGTTTTCAGACGACGCCGTGTCGCGTCAAAGCCGTCAGCGCGACACTAGGCGCCGCGTCGCCACTTGTTTATTGTGCCCCTTAGAGTTTCTGTTTAAAGAACCCTCACATTCCCTCACTGAAGATCCTATCAGTTGAGCAGAGGACAGGCATCCTTGTGCATGTGCCCATCCTATATTTGAAGTGTGAAAGTAAAACGTTAGTTTGTGAGTATGGCTAGTGCATCGGGATTGTGTAGAAGATAGTGTGTGCAAGGTCCTCGGCAATTTTGTTACATTTGTGGATGTTATGTGTTTGATGGTAAGGTACGTAAACTAGATTCATTCATGAATAAACTATACTTTGCGTACTTCAAAGTGAAAGTTGGTGACCAAGATAAGTCGTTTGCACCTCACGTTGCTTGTAACAGTTGTGTCGAGGGACTGCGGTACTGGTACAAAGGCAAAACGGAAAGCAATGCCATTTGCAATTCCAAGTATATGGTGTGAACAGAAGAACCACCACAATGACTTATTTCTGTATGTGCAATGTTGCTGGTTTTAACAAAAAGAATAAGAGAGGAATTAAATACCCAAATCTGCCATCAGCCATACGGCTTGTTCCTTATGGATTTGACTTACCAGTACTTACACCACCAGCTAACTTGAGTGATGAATCTGAAAGCAGTTCTCTACATTCAGACACTGAGGAAATGAGTTTCGAACCAGAAGAATTTGACCATTTACCAAAAATGTTTACTCAGCCCGAGTTGAATGACTTGATAAGAAAACTGGTGCTCACGAAGAAAAAGAGTGAATTACTAGGCTCAAGACTTTATGAGAAAAAGCTGCTGGCACCTGTAGTTATATTTTCTTGGTACAGGAATTGTGACAAGTGTTTTCGGAAGTACTACTCAAAGGAAGATCTGTTTTTTTGTACGGACATCTGTAATCTTATTCATCAGTTGGGAGAGGAAATTTATCAACCTAGTTCCTGGCGCCTTTTCATTGACTCTTCCAAAAGAAGCTTCAAGGCGGTTTTACTTCATAACTGCAACAAATTCGCTTCTGTACCACTTGCTCATTCCACAAAATTGTCAGAATCATACGAAACATTAAAGTAAGTGCTTGAAAAAATTAAATTCCATGAACATGAATGGCAAATATGTGGTGACTTGAAAGTCATTAGAATATTGTTTGGACAGCAGAGAGGATACACAAAATTTCCCTGTTTCCTTTGCGAGTGAGATAGCAGAGCCAGGGACAAACATTGGGATACTGCACATTGGCCTGAGAGGAAGCAACTGACAACAGGTTTCAAAAATGTCATTAATGAAAGTCTAGTTGATCGTTAGAAAATTCTACTCCCTCCGTTACACATAAAACTTGGTATTATGAAACAGTTTGTAAAGGCACTAGACAAAAGTCGTCCATGCTTCCAGTACTTATGCACAACATTTCCTTCATTGTCACAAGCTAAAATCGGAGAGGGAATATTTGATGGCCCGCAAATTCGTAAACTGATGATGGATAACAATTTCACCTGTACAATGATCGAAACTGAAGAAGAGGCGTGGAACGCTTTCAAAGAAGTGATGAAACTTTTTCTAGGAAATGTAAAGGACCCGTCGTACAAGACAATTGTACAAAATATGTTGGACAAATTCAAATTGCTTGGTTGTAATATGAGCCTAAAACTTCATTTCTTAAGTGCACATCTTGATTACTTCCCTCCGAATTTGGGAGCTTTGAGTGAAGAGCAAGGTGAAAGGTTCCACCAGGACTTAAAAGAGGCACAGCGGCGTTATCAGGGACGTTGGGATGAGCATATAATGGCTGATTACTGTTGGTCTATTGCACGTGAGGATCCTTCCAGAGAACACTCACGGGCATCACGAACACTGAGCTTTCATGGCAAGAGAAGAAAAAACTGCCTACTAACATTAAGGAATGTAATTAGGTAAGTTTTCAACTCTTGTACACTTTTTATTTTATTTCTATGTAGTTTTTTTTTAATTATTCCCTTTCACTTTTAAAGGTTGTTCTTGCTTATGCTTAGTTTTAAAAATGGTTAAATATGCATGCTATATATGCAAAGACATGAAATGTATCGCTTCGGTCAACAGAAATTGATGAACTTACATTATACCATATTGCCAAGGAACCCGATGTGATACAGCAGAACCAAATGCATTTTTGAATTCAGGGTACAAATAGTAGTGAAAGTCACATATTCAAGTTCATACCGCAGAAAAAAGTTTTCATTTGCAGGCTAGTGTAATCAATGCATTGCATGATTTTACTAACTTGTTATTAAATTTCTGATTGCAGCTGTTTTTTGTGCCCATGGGTGGTTGGAGTTTTTGGAATTATTGATGGCACATATGTAGGTTTTCTGTAGACCTGATAATCGATTCTGTTCCTGTTCTTGATTAGATTTATATCTAAGAAAGGTAGAAAAGAAGGCTTAACTACAACGAGAGGAATGTCAATTGGAATTTTTGATAAATTGCCGAGATTCTGGAATTATACCCAAATACCTCAGAATTAAAAATAAACACCTGAAAATCGAGAAAAAAGGATTTTTTACAACTGTGAACTACACTGAAGAGCAATTGAATTAGAGATACCTGTCTAGTAACGTGTAGCACCACCTTTCGCCTTGATGACGGTGGCGATTCGTTTCGGCATGGACTCGACAAGACACCGGAAGCGTTGGGAAGCCATACGAATCCACGACCCCTGAACAAGCTCCCACAGTTCACGAAGATTTGATGGATGGGGGGGGGGGGGGGTCAGAGCCTCGAACATCTCTCTTGATGGCATCCCATATGTGCTTGATGGGATTGAGGTCAGGTGACCTAGCTGGCCAAGGAAGCGAGGTCACGTCAGTGGAGTGTTCATCCAACCATTAGGATTCGGGAGCGATGGCACGGTGCATTGTCTTGTTGCAGGATGAGGTCCCCAGTGGGATATTAAAGACGCACAAACAGGAGCAAATGGTCATCCAGGATATCCCAGTAACTTTCACCTGTGAGGAACGATGTCACACATGCCAGGGGTCCCATTTCAGTCCGCGTAAACAGTCCCCAGACGAGAATGCCACTCCCATCAGCTTGAAAAGTATCCTGCTGGCAAGAAGGATCCATTGCTTGATTACTCGTATCCTGCCATCCGCATGTACCAACGTGAATCTCGACTCATCACTCCAGGCAACATTTTCCCACATGTCTAGGGTCCAGTGGCGATGTTCCCGCACCCATGCTAATCTTTGCACCTTGTGATGTGCGGTCAGAAGCAGTACCCTCGTGGGATGATGGCTTCTGCACTCCATAGTGAAGAGATGGTTCTGGATGGTGTGGCTGCTTACACGTTTTGGTGAACCAGCGTTAAATTGCCGAGTGATTTCTTGCACTGTGGCACGTCTATCCGCTGTTACAATGCGAGCTAGTCGACGATGACCCTGCTCATCCACACGCTGTTGTCCATGGCAGTTGGCCCATGCAGGGCCATATGGTTTTACTGGATTCAATGTACTCATAGTGCACCCGTGACACAGTGGCTCATGAAAATCCCAGTGCCTGCTCGACTTCCGAGATGGAGTGACCCATTCGTTGGGCCCCGACAATTTGCCCATGATCAAATGCCCTTAGATCCTTTGTCTTGCCCATATTGCGTCCGACTCTTACTGATTCCCGTCGCATCACTCCTTTTATTGTCGGATCGCTGCATACACCATGTCGTTTCAGTTTACAGGGCCGCCCACAGCGCCACATTTGTATAACGCCAGCTGTCTCTAATTCAATTGCTCTTCAGTGTATATATATTGGTATTTTGGGGAAAAGAACAAACTGAACTAATTGGTTTTAAGAAAAAAATGGCATATATATTACCATCAATTGACTTAACAATTGAATTGAAAAGAAACAACCAACTACCTTTCTTAGATATCAATCTAATCAAGGACAGGAACAGAATCGATTATCAGGTCTACAGAAAACCTACATATGTGCCATCAATAATTTCCAAAGAACTCCAACCACCCATGGGCACATAAAACAGCTGCAATCAGAAATTTAATAAAAAGAGCATTCACTCATTCCAGCAGCAATAAATACAAAGAGGAAGAGCTAATATTTATTAATAGAATGATTAAAAATTTTGGATATAATAAGAAAATTTCCCAGAAAATTATATATGACATTAAACACAAGGAACAAAGGCCCAAAAAAGGAAGAAAATAAATATTATGGAAGTTTCCTATATTAAAGGACTATCTCATACCACAGAACGAATTTTTAAAAATCACCAAAAAAACATTGCAATATCCGTAAAGACACAAAAAGATATGGTAATAAAAAATAAAGATCAAGTACAAATATTGGAAAAATCGGGTGTATGCTGCATACTAATAAAAATGACTAACAGCAATGATAAAAAAATAAACTATATAGGAAGTACTAAAAGTCAGTTAAAAACCAGGTTAAACCAACATATAACAAACTGGAATAAAAAGGAGGGAAAAACTGCATTGGTGCAATATTGCATAGAAAATAATACAGAACCAGAATTTGAAAACATCAAACACCTAAAATCACATAGAACGGAGAAAGAGATCAGAATCGGTTATTATTGAAAAAACTAAAAGTACTAACTGCAACATTAATCAACCTTACAAAATACATGTGCAATGGGAAAAAATTATTACCGACGAAAACAAGAGAAAAAAATTGAACAAAGTGATAATTTTTTTCTCTTTTTTTTCGTCGGTAATAATTTTAATAATCCCCTAATAATTACACCATAGGACACCACCAAAGATATAATGAACTAAAATACGTAACACCACCAACGAATCAACACTGAGAGGGGAGGAGGAACCGAGTGAAGAAAACTCAAAAAAATTGCAGGTGACAGCCATTTGCAATCTTTCCCAACTCTGAAGATGAGCGTATGCCCGAAACACGTGTAAGTTCCACCCTAGCGGGAGTGTCCTTTGCGACACAGCATGAAGAGCGCGGAGGACGGCCGGAAGTTTCTAGAAGTTTGAGAGTCAGCAGTTCCAAGGTTTTAACTTTTAAGCTTTTTATCTGTTTCGTTAAGGTTTCTGACCAAAGTTTTTCTTCTTAAGACTTGCATACTCACCTTTGTGGTCTTCTACAAAAATACCTAGAAGAATGCAGGAGGTTTCTCGATGTTTTTACCTAAAAAAAGGGTTTTTAAAGTCAGTATAAGGTCATGGGGTTTTTTAACTTTTTCGTTTGGTCATTAGGTTTTAACCAAGACTTCGTTTGTTCATTAAGTTTTAACCAAGACTTTGTTTGTTCATTGTGTTTTAACCAAGACTTCGTTTGTTCATTGGGTTTTAACTAAGACTTCGTTTTTAAGTCATACTCACCTTAGAAGAACTAAGACTTCATATTTTGAGCCATACTCACCAACGGGGTACCTGCAAGCGTGAATACGTCACCAAAATTTTTGGCATGAATGATAATGACATTTTACGTCAACTTCAAAAATTGAAAGCAATAAAAGGAAGAAGACCACCAAAAAACATTGTGAGTAAAGCCTTTTTATTCTATTTTACAATAATATCATGTTTTAAATACAAGGAATTTTTAACTTCCGATGTCCAGAATATAACATTTTAAAAGCAAACGTTAATATTTTTCACTAGTTGAAGATAATCAATATAGGTAATTTCTACTGACATTTTCGATTTCCGTAGTGTATCAGATGCTTTCCGTAATCTGCAGTGAACCGATGATTTCTGTAGTGACTATGGAGAATCCACAGTAGTTGGAGTCTCTGCATTCTTGTTTTCTTTCTTGTAAATTAGTGATATGTTTTATCTCTGCCAGTCATCAGGAATCAAGCAAATTTCCTATACCCACTGAAAAGTCCTGTATGACCAAAAAGAAAAAAAAAAACACTTGCTATTCCATCTTGCTTCACAAACTCTAGATGAATTTCATCAAAACCTGTAGCTATACTGCTGTTCAGTGACAAAATACCATCTCTTAACTCTTAGGTACAAATGCTTATCCCTTACATTTAAATCATTCATTGCCTGTTACTTGTCCACCTGTCTCTTTGTATTGGATAAAACTTTAAAAATTCTAGTATACCTCCTGTGAAACCAGAAGCTGGCCTTTTTTGTCAAGTTAATCTTGAACTACAAGCTCCTCCCCCACCCTTTTATTTTCAGACATTTGATAAGACTCAAAATATTCTAGCATCACAGAACTTAATATTTCTGACACTCAGTTTTGCCTTTAACCGAGCCTTTGCCTTTTACATAATGGTCTTCTTACTTCTGCTGTTGACCAGTCTACCCAATTTATTCTACCACTCTATGTGCTCGCCTTGAGCTTCAGCTGTACAGTTTTAAAATCTCCTGCATTTTAATGTCTTTACAAAGTGAAGTTTCAGTTTTAGCATAACTGTCTTCAAATTCTGATCTGGATATCTTGTATGACTTTGATATAATTCAGTTTCTCAAGTGTAGTGTGCTGTAATTCTTCTGATGGTTTTTTAACTGAACGAAAATTAACACTAAATCTACGTGCCACCACAAATGATCACTGTTTATTTCAAAATCCCAATGAACCCTAGTACCCTTAATCACAATTCTTAAAAATCTTTACACAAGGACTTAATCTATTGTACTATTCCTGTTTATAGCACCTTCCCCCTAAGTAAACTTATGAATATTTTTATGCCCAAAAATCGTGTTTATAAGCAGGAGTTTACTGACTGCACTTAAAATCTACCAAACAGTTCCATTTGTATTTGACAAACGGTTTTCCAAATTTTTTTTCATTATGTGTTTTATATCCCTATTATTGTTTCCAAACTCTACTACTGAAATTTCTGAGAGTAAAACCCTTCCCTGCTCTTTAATTTTAACCATGCCTTGCATTGAAAAAAAATAATAAAACCTTTTTTAATGAGTTTTTATCACTTTGCTAAAAAATTATTTTTATAAGAGCACCTATAAGCTGTAGGACTCCCTTTAGCCAGCAAAACAGAGGCCACTCAATGAGGTATCAATTCAATGAGGTGGTGACAGGTGTCCTGGGGCATCTGGTACTATAATGCAACAGCAAGTCCTCCAGTTCCCATACATTTTGGGGTGGTAATAATTTAGTGCGAACCCGCTTTTCCAAGTCGAACCACAAATGTTCGATTGGGTTCATGTCAGGTGAATTTGGAGGCCAGGGCATTAACAGAAAGTCACCAGCACGTTCCTCAAACCACTCCTTGACAATTCTGGCAGTGTGGCATGGCACATTATCCTGTTGGTAATGGCCATCAGCAGAGAACACAGTTGTCATGAATAGGTGAACTTGATCTGCAGCGATGTTCAGATACCTGACAGCTGTCAGGGATTGTGCTATTAGGATAATGGGGTCTAAAGTGTACCAAGAAAACATTGCCCACAGCATAACACTGCCGCCACCGGCCTGTTTCCGCCCAACAGTGCATCCAGATGCCATAGCCACCATTGGTAATCAGCATATCCACGCTTGGCTATCTACGTGATGCACCAGGAATTTTGATTTGTCTGACCAGGCCACCTTCTTTCAATCATCCACGGTTCAATCTCGATGATCTTGGGCCCATTTCATGTGTTGGCGATGATGTTCAGTGAGCATGGGGACCTGGCTGGGTCTTCTGCTACGCAGGTCCATGCGTGAAAGACTTCAGTGAACTGTGTGCTCTGACACATTGCCCTGATCACCATTGTTGTAACTGCGGGTGATTTGTCGCAATGTGGCCCTGCAGTCGCTGTGAACAGTGAGTGATAGTCTTCGCTCCCCTCTGGCATCAATGAGCTGAGGACGACGGTTTGTTGTTTGGCCATCTGTGCACCACTTTTTATACGTACTCACTACAGCGGTACGTGAGCAACCCACAAGCCACACCATGTCTAAGATCGTATTTCCGAGGCGCCATGCCATCACAATTTGTCCTCTATCAAATTCCGATAAATCGGTAGCTTTTCCTATTTTAACTCCGAACACTGTACTCCAAAAGCCGGTCTTCAGGTTGTGCGTATACTGCTCTGTGAACTTCAATTGCACCATGGTTCGGTCTCCAGGTATGCTCTTTCTCTAGGCTGGGAGTGGTCATAATGTAAATAATGTAATGGCTCATCAATGTACATATGAAGATTGCATGCAGTTTCAAAAAAAAAAAAAAAAAAAACAAGTGGTGAGCTAAATTATAATTATATCTGTTTTTTTTTAATATTTCACTTCAGTTGTATAATATTAGACAGCTAAGAAAAATATAAATTAGTGATAATTTTCATGAAGCATAATTTAAGTGTTATGAATAAATATATATATAAAACACAATTTCACCCAGACTTACCATATTCATGAGAACCCAAAAATCACAAGGTGCTGAAAGTCAAATCATGCTGACTTTGATTTGCAGTTAACAGTGGTTTATGCCTGCCTTTGCAGCCACGTAAGTCATAGTGAAGCAGATTCCCCCTAACAGTAGTTGTACTAATGGTAACATCAGTCACTTCAGACCATCTTTGAAGCAATTTAGATGAATTGAGCCTCTTGTCTGCCAAGCTTAGCTTTCTGAGCACTCTCTCCTGCTTGGTTGTAGTGGATCTGGGCCTTCCCCTGTTACACACATTTTTAGTATCTGCAGTGTCTTTTACTTTCTTCAGTAGCCTAATAACCATAGATTGATTACAGCACACTCTTTCAATGCTTTGCCTTGAAGAATATGTCTCTTTATGCAGAACAACTATTTTTACTCTGTTCTCTGTGGACAATTCTGTAGTTTTGACCATTATTAAGGATGTACACAAATTATACCCAAATAACAAGAAGAAGTGGCCACTACAATGCTCTAGTAGCTCTGTATCAATCCTTATAAAGACTGGAGTAGGATCAGGATAGCATTAGGAAGCAGCCAATCAGGTAAAAGAATGTCGATGATTGGCTGTAACAACCGGTATGCAACTAATGTGAATTTCAATGTGTTTGTCAAACCCCATATTTTATGTCGTATCTTAAGAACAGAAGTAGCTACAGGAAAAACTAAGACATTTTTGAAATCTTAATTAAATTGTGCATCTAATGACATATGAACAATGAAAGCACTATGAAAATTAGTTATTTTGAAAAAGAGATAAACTTAAAAATTCATGGTTTTTGCAGATGATGCAATACTTTTGCACACCACTGTATTTTTCAGTTACACCGTAGTTGCTGCTACATTGAAAGCCCTTGTCTTGTCTGATTGTATTTTTAGACCTTTCAATTTTCCAGACACCATTGTTCTTGAATGAAGTTGTTTTTTATAATATTTCTATGTCAAACATTTAAATGTAAGGCATTTCATTTTATATTTTGTATGTTCAGCGTGATGCAAAATACTTTTTTATGTATTTTTATCAGTATTCTTTTACTTTTTCTCTAAAACATGTAGACCTGCCAAAAAGAAGAAAGCACTTGCTCTTCCTTCATCCGAAACAATGCCTTCTCAGCTGTATAGCTTCCATGCTCAGAGCATGCCACTTTCTGAAGTTGGCCCATCTACATCTGGTACAAACACTTCTCTCAGTGGCTCTGTAGATTGTTTAACTCCACCACCACCACACCCACCACAAGAAGGCGTCATTCAGCGAAACTTGTTGTTCCAAGAAATTAAGTCTGGTTTCAAATTGAGGAATGTTAACCCTAGAGTTTAAACAAATAATGCACTTCAAATGACCTGTGATGTTTCTCCGAGTGATGTAGACTGGTATCATACCACATATTTTTAACATACTTATTTGCTGATGCATTCATGATATACTATGAACTGCATACTTTAGTGATATAATCGTGCATATTCAACATTTGCTATTACTTTTGGAATTTTTATATGTGTTTTATTACTATAAAGAGTATTATTTTGTTTTCTGATGACATTTTTTTACATCTGTTTTGGTATCTTTATCTAACTTTGGCTTAATATAAAGTGAAAGAAGCTTTGTGGTTATGCAGCTCAAGCAGAAACAGCATATTAATGCTGTGTATATTTGTCTTTTCTTTCATTGAGAAAGATCATTTTTCTTGATCATAGGAAGGTTAGAAAATTTGTTGCATGATGTAGGTAGGACCTTCTTGCTTAAAATACAAGAATTAGATTTATTATTATTTTTTTATTTTTTTTTGTGTGTTTGTGTGTGTGTGTAAGTCTTTAACATAAAACACATTTTTAAGGCTTAGCCAGAATCATAATTAAATTTCTAGGCCAAAATATTTAATATATTTGCTATACACTATGGACAGCAAATATTTAAATACATTGTCAAATTGTCAGTCATTGTACATTGTCAGTCGGGAGATTTGTATATAGTTTTTATTTTTATTTTTCAAGATTGTTCGTTTTTGAAATTTCAGCAAAAATATAATTCGTCTTCAATTTTCATTATGTATCAGGGTGCTTCGCGGTCAAGATTATTTCCTCTTCAGGATTACAGTTCATTTTTTAAAAAAATTCAACAAGGTTTTAATTCAGTTTCTTATTTCATCAATGTTAAATGATTTTTTTGCATTGTAAAAAATTCATCTTGTTTAATTTTATCTGGTGCAGATTTTACAATATCATGAATTTTAACTTCACAATTGGGAAAAAAATTCACATTCTTTGAAGACGTACATATGAAGCCCCGACAGCCACTATGAATATTGTAAGTACAGATACTTATTATTATTATTCTTGATTTCAATTGCCAATACTATGTTAACGTCCTTTTGCAATCTCCCGATAGCTGAACTTGCATATCGTGTGAAACAGTATTTACAGACATTTAATGTCAATCAAATTAAAATATCGTAGCCACGTAATAAGTATGTTCATCGCAAATTGGCGAAAATTGAACAACGATATATGTCATATATAACTGGAGATACAATTTATATGCTTAGTACAGTCGTTTTTTCCCCTTGGTCTTGTTCTAGCCCTTAGTAATGTGTTGTCAAAATATATTGCGCAAGATATTCGTATTTTTAAAAAGAATCGAATTAAACTTTGCAAAGAAATTGAACATCTGAACTTCCTAACTATTTGTAAGAATAATGATATTACGCCTAAATTTCTTCAAATTAGGGTTAACCCTATCAACTACAAAGATCGTAATATCATTGAAACATGTGAGCTGAAGAGATTGAGAGCTATAATTCGCAATAAACGCAAAGATATCAATAAACTAAGTGTGAAAAACTACGAACTGTACAATCAGTGTATACAGTATGAAGATAAGGACAACAAGATCAAGATTGAGTTTATAAAACTGTATGCAATTTTGGACAGACAGCAAGAAAAGTGTAAACTAAAACACTTTCGAAAAATTGAAAATCTAATAAATGACAAGCACCAGAAAAAACATAGAATAGAGATTAATAACCAAAATCTTTATATTAATGAATCCAGCTTAGAACTATCAAATCTGCAAAAGAGAGCACTTGAAAGAGGTATAAGATTTGCGTATCGGCAAAAAATGCCAAAAACGGAATACCTCATTCCGCAAATTGAGAACGTCATCCAAAGATTGCCTAATGCAAATAAAAATCCTACAAGATTTAAAATGGTCCGTGCCATCAACAACATGTACAACACCAAAGAAAATATAAGAATCACATATGAGCGTGAAGCCCTAATGAAGTTGAGAAACAACCCTGCTATAAAGTGTATTATGGCAGACAAATCTAAGCAGATTGTCATCTTAAATACAGATGAATATAATAACAAGATGACAGAAGCAATCAATAAGTTGAATGCCATCGTAGTCAATAAGGACCCTGTTGACAGTATAATTAGGAACTTGGCTAATATAAAAAATCACAGTGACTTACCTACAATTATTAAAAGCAAATGTATTCCACCAGTAGGTGCTTGTACACCAAATATTTTTGGTAAAATAAAAACGCATAAGACTGACGAACCTATTAGGCCTATTGTTAATAAGAATTTATCTCCAACTATTAACTTAGAGAGGGCACTATTTAACTATATCAAACCATTCTACAATAGCCATGAAGCCAGTATTACTAATGCTACTGAAGTTATCAACAAGTTAAAAACAATTGAATCCTCCAATTTCACAATGGCCAGTTTAGATGTCATCTCTTTGTATCCCAATACTCCAACCAATGTCGCTATTGACTTAATTAATTCCAGATTGGAAGATGAAAATCTTACTGATAAAGTCAGAAACAGTATTATATCTGCATTATTTTTTGTTGCAAATAATTATTTTTTCACATTTAATGGGATAATTTATAAACAGCAATATGGCGCCCCAATGGGGTCCCCAATTTCAGGACTACTGGCTGAAGTCGTTCTGCAAGATATTGAAAACTGTATATTAGATCATTCTAATATATACTTACCATATGTATATCTCCGATACGTAGATGATATTTTACTGTTTGGGCAGCACTCCAATCTTGAAATGGATAACTTCATTACTAAATTTAACAGTTGTTATCACTCTATACAGGTTAGTAAAGAAATTGAGGTTAATGGCCAGCTAAACTTCTTGGATATATCTATACAAAAGGATAATGGAATTATAGAATATTCAGTATACCGGAAGCCATCATATGTACAGGCAGTTATCCCAAGGGATTCTACACACCCTTGGAAATATAAGACTGCAGCGTTCCGCTTTTATATTGAAAGAGCCATGACACACTCATCCAATAAAGAATCTGAGATCAAAGAGCTAAAATGGATTGAAAAAACTGCAGAAGAATTTGGATATAGTAAAGGATTAGTCAAATCTTTATATAACAACATTACGGCCAGTATACATCGTTCCGAAAATAAGGTTGAAAAAGAAATACAGCAATATTATGGAAAATTTCCATACTTACCTCCTATTAGTACTATTTTAAAAAAAGAATGTTACAACAACAATATTAACATTGCAGAAACAGTTATTGACAATGGAAGCATACTTACTACTACTAATAATAGATCAATTCTAAATAAATCTGGCGTTTATGTCATTCCAACAGTTAAGGATGATAACCAAAAAGACAAAGTATATATCGGAAGTACGCGTAGAAGATTTTTGACTAGATTAAATGAACATATTACGAATTGGACAAGAAAAGATGAAAAAACTTCATTAATACAACATTGTATCAAAAATCATGTAACTCCTGATTGGACTAACACGAAAATTCTAACATCGCATAGATCACATGCCCAGATTCTAACCTCCGAGGCTGTAGTCATTGAGAAAACCAAAAGATACAACTGTAACGTTAATAGTCCAGTAGAGCTTCAGTTTGCATGGAGGTACCTTATTGAACAGGAGAGAAAACATTTCAAGAAGAAAAACATTAACAAAAAACATGTGACATCAAATATTACTTAAAAATACAGGTGAATATTTCTACAAAAAAAGCTACTAGTATGTTTTTGTTTGACTACAGATGGCGACACCATTGATATGCGCAGTGGAACCCAAATCGTGATGCGCAAATATCTACATGACAGGGCTGAACATACATTGGGGTTAAGCTGCATACCTGAGCGAGTGAGTGCGGTAATCCTAATGTCCGTGCATTTACCACTGATGATGGCTATGAATGTTAGCAGAAACTAGTTTGGTGCTTCGCAGTCGGGAGATTTGTATATAGTTTTTATTTTTATTTTTCAAGATTGTTCGTTTTTGAAATTTCAGCAAAAATATAATTTCGTCTTCAATTTTCATTATGTATCAGGGTGCTTCGCGGTCAAGATTATTTCCTCTTCAGGATTACAGTTCATTTTTTAAAAAATTCAACAAGGTTTTAATTCAGTTTCTTATTTCATCGATGTTAAAGGATTTTTTTGCATTGTAAAAAATTCATCTTGTTTAATTTTATCTGGTGCAGATTTTACAATATCATGAATTTTAACTTCACAATTGGGGAAAAAATTCACATTCTTTGAAGACGTACATATGAAGCCCCGACAGCCACTATGAATATTGTAAGTACAGATACTTATTATTATTATCCTTGATTTCAATTGCCAATACTATGTTAACGTCCTTTTGCAATCTCCCGATAGCTGAACTTGCATAACGTGTGAAACAGTATTTATAGACATTTAATGTCAATCAAATTAAAATATCGTAGCCACGTAATAAGTATGTTCATCGCAAATTGGCGAAAATTGAACAACGATATATGAAAAAATCATTTTGTAATTTGAAATATGCTGTAAGCAGGTGAAAATCTAGGGTATACAGCTGCATAAACTGATATTGAATCCTTTAATACAAATTTTTGTAACTATTCTGCCCATTCCATATTGACATCTTAGCGAAAATTATCTCTCAGTTCTTTAAAAACCAAACAAACTTGTAATTGAAGTTTGCTATGCTGAAATCAACTTTTTTATGCATGGTAAAATTGAATCTATTAAGGGGCTATCTGTACCATTATACTATTATGTATTATTCTACACATTTTTTCAGGGTTTCAAATGCCTTTTTTGAGTTTAGTTAGTATATATAAGTTAACTATTTTATGATTCATTACATATCTTGTTATGAAGTATGTGATGAATTATGAAATTCATTAATACCTTAAAACATGGTATTTACTCCTATTAAGCTTCAGGTTTTGGATTTTTAGATTTCGTTTTTTAATTCATTCATTTTGTAAATTCATTCAATTATATATTTTTGAGAAAATTGCCATTTGTGGATATCCTTTTTATCAGTGATAATACATTGGGAATACAATATGAGATTTTTAGAAAACTGACATCCACTTCAAATATTATACCAGCTGATTCAAGTCATCTTAAAAGTTATAAATTGGCAGCTTTCCGAGCATATGTAAAAAGAGCATACCTCAAATCCAAGGTTGTTACAAAAAGAAATAAAATAGGTCAAACAATTGGCTAAATGTTATGGATTTCGGAAGACAAGAATAGATGATATTAAACAATACATCTCCGATGACAATAACTGGAAATTCCCTAAAAACCATGACATACTGCGGTTCTTTTCCATTTATACCACAAGTGACTGACGTCGTGCAAAAAATATGTCGGAAGCACAATAAGAACGTCAGGATCAAACTGCGAGATATAAATAATTTGCCAACTAATACCAGGATAATATGATGATCTTGAAAAAAATCAGGGGTATATAAAATCCATATGCAGGATATCCACAATTCTAAGCCAATATATCATGTTTGCAGCACAGAATGTAATATTGAAGTCAGATTAGTTGAACACTTAAAAAATAGCAAAACAGAACAGCACTTATAGATCACTGCATAAATAATCAAGCACCGCCTGATTGTACTAATATAGAACTTATCTGCCTATAAAAAAGATGGAGTGAAATACTTACAGCAAAATCTCTATGCATTGAGAAGACAAAGCAATACAATTGCAATAGTAATAGCCCAGTATTATTATCACAGGCATGGAAAAATCTAATAGAAATTGATAAAAGCATTAACCAAAAGAAGAAAAAGAAAATGCATACTCTCACTTACCACTGCTATAGAGCACTGAGGACCTCAGTGATAAATGGTGACATCGGGAAGACATGGTGACACTGTTGAGGATGCTGGGAAGTTAGGCATTATGAAATGCGTCCGGTTTTACTGTGACCGACGCAGGATTTTACGCCTATTAAGGTTCAGGTTTTGAATTTTTAGATTTTGTTTTTTAATTCATTCATAATGTAAATTCATTCAATCATATATTTTTAAACATTAACAATTAACCATGTATTATGCTAATATGTTGTGTAATGCATTACAAATAGCCAAAATCTAAAAAATTGAATCTGTTGAATGTTGATTGTTTGCTGCAAGAGTTGGTTGTTCTGCAGATAGACTATATGTTGTGAGTATGCATTCATATATGAATATTCATTATTTCTGCTGGCTCATACAGTTTTAAGTGCTGGAAAAGTATTTGTAGCTTTCCATTAGAGAGAGAGCGAGAGACAAGAAAAACTTGCATTTATAATTCTTATATTCCCGTACGCAAAAAGGCATATGGCGCGATATTACGTGGCCAAAGACTTTAATGTAGAACTGCTATTAAAAGCAGTGACAATACTGTTCATCACGTATATTTTGTTTAAGTATGCTGGGTGGAGTCCATATAATGATATGAAAATACAAAATGAACATTTATGGTAAACATTTTTCACTGACTCATAATAATTTAGGCTTATCTTATGTTGGCATTTTATTCACTGTGGCAAAGCATGTGCTCGATAGAACGGACATTTGCTTATTTAGATGAGATCCAAGTTCTGCTTGAATAGAAGATTCACGGATTAAAAATCACTATTTCGAGTTAAAATTCTATACCCTTGTATAGGTGTTTGCAAGGAATGATGATTAAAACGTGAAAGTTAAAAACTCAAATGAATGAAAAGGACACAAAGGAATAAAAGATGGACCCAAATATAATTCACCACCGTAACACACTTCCCAACATGTTTCGGCAAGAATTTTGCCTTCCTCAGTGGAAACTTTGAGATATAAGACAGCTGCATTCCAATATTACATTAACAGAGCTATAACGCATTCTTTTACGGCAGAGTTCGAACTTACAGAAATACAATGGATTGAAAATACAGCTGAACATTTTGGATTCAATAAAGTTTGATTAATTCAATATATAACAATCTTAAGAATAATCAAAACCAGACGAAACAAAAGAATATATATAAACCTTACATCTCTTTTCCATACTTGCCACCATCAAGTAATATATTAAAGAAAGAATGTATTTTGAATGAAATAAATCTTGTAGAAACCATCATTGATAATGGCTGATTACTAACTTCTGGTAATAACAAAAAATCCATCCTAGCTCGATCAGGAGTATATGCCATTCCAACCAAGACAGACGATAATCAACAAGATTCCATTTATATCGGAAGTACAAAAAGACGTATGATTACAAGATTGAAAGAACAAATTCAAGATTGGCAAAAGAAAAGAACAAGAACAGCTCTGATACAACACTGCATGGAAAATCAATTGCAGCCCGACTGGGAGAATATTTGACATTTAACATCACACAGGACGCATAGACAGATCATAACATCGGAGGCTGTAGTCATTGAGAAATTCGGAAATAAATGTTGCAACACTAATTCACCAATTGAATTACTTCATGCCTGGCGATATCTGATCGAACAGGAAAACAATAGATTTCAAAAGGCTAATAAACACAGGTTCAAAGATCGCAGGCGTAGAATGGCAAAAGTAGACCAAGAAGAACACAATGCCATAGATGTCGCTACTAATGGCTTGCGCAGTGATACGCAGTTGTCCATGGTCTGCGACGACGAAGGCTGAAGGCAGAGCAATACAAGATATTACATCAGTCTTTCAAGGATCGTCGATGAGGACTTGATGCCCACGTACACTTCCAAACATCTTTCGGCAAAATTCTTGCCGAAACATGTTTGGAAGTGTGTTGCGGTGGTGAATTATGTTTGGGTCCATCTTTTATTCCTATGTGTCCTTTTCATTCATTTGGGTTTTTACCTTTCACGTTTTAATCATCATTCCTTGCAAACACCTATACAAGGGTAACTTGAAATAGTGTTTTTTAATCCATTAATCTTCCGTTCAAGCAGAACTTGGATCTCATCCAAATAAGCAAATGTCCGTTCTATCAAGCACATGCTTTGCCACAGTGACTAAAATGCCGACATAAGATAAGCCTAAATTATTATGAGTAAGTGAAAAATGTTTACCATTAACGTTCATTTTGCATTTTCATATCATTATATGGACCTAACTACTCCACCCAGCATACTTAAACAAAATATGTATGTGACAAACAGTATTGTCACTGCTTTTAATAGCAGTTCTACATTAAATTGCATTTATAATTTTAGAAATTCCATAAAAAGGGGTGATGACTGCATTAAATTGGTATTGGTTTGTGTTGTTTGCTGTATCCATCCATATGATTATCTCAGGACACAAACAGATGTCATCCATACCATTTCCAAAATGTGAATCCTTCCTTATAAAGTAGTACCTGTACTACCTTTTCAGTGTTTGAATATTAGAGAAGAATCATGGCAAAAATCAGAGAAGCTAACAATGAAGAGATTGCATGAACTAGAAACATCAATGAAATTTGCTGAGAAATTATTTCAATATGAAAAATAAACCTATAAGAAGAGAAATATCCAGCATCACCTTACTTTTTGTTTAAGAAATACTGTGTGCTCCAACAAACTGAAATCCATGTGACCATCTTATCAGTAAACATAATCCAATACTGATTGATGAGTTGCACAAGCTATATCTCACGAGTAAATGCCGTCTTTGTGCGGTTAATTGAAAATAAAATAAAACTCGGCTTAGCTTAATCAAATTAACTCATATTATGTGACATCAATTTAATAAAACCTTATGATATTTTAAAAACAGATTAAAAGACATGAGTACTTTCGGGTCATCACATGGCCCATCTTCAGATGGAACAGCCAAATTGACAAGATCCGCATAATATATATACACACACATGAACACAGTCAAAGTCGGTTGTTGTACATATATGCAAAAAAGAAAAACATTCCTCCCAGCACATTATCCCACGGTTACGGGTAATTCAAACCCTCTAGAATTAGAGTTAATTAATACCTTATAGGCATTGGGGAGCTCATAAGGCATATAGTCATTACAACAAATACTTTGTGTTACGAAAGATGCAATTCATGAGACAACCTTATAGGTTGTCTTATGTTATAAAAGTACTTTTAATTAAACTAAACCTAATATCTAAGGTATTTTACCTGATATTGTCAAAGTATTTCTCATGTTGTTTGCTCTGTGAGGCACATGCTCCCGGCCCCGAGAAGTCCCTTACGTTACGGACCCTTGGTTAGTTATAAAAAAAAAATTTGCCGAAATAAAACAGTTAGGTAGGTTATATATTTTCAGTTCCACATTCATTCACTTGCACAATCAAACGTTTGAAATTTACTATTAATGAAAAGATTTTAGTAGAAAGAGTTATACTCATCGGGTCAGGAGACGTCTCACAAGGGGTTCGTTGTTACGGTGAGCGCTTTCCATTTCGAGTTATTGTTCCAAAATCAAAGTCATCTGTAATAAATCTAGAAAGGAAATTATATAAATTGTTGGCCCCCTTTTTCATGAATAATGAATACTGTTTAAAAAACAGTTTAGAGTTCATTGAGAAAATAAAATATGTTAATATTTCACTATCTGACATGTTTATGGCAAGTTTATATGTTAAATCATTATTCCCAAGTACCCCTGTACCAAAAGCCACACACATTATCATTAAAGAGTTAAAAAATAAATCTCACCTTAATAATACACAATTACAAGAGTTATTTAACATTTTATCCTATATTTCTAATAACAATTACTTTGAGTTTGACAAAATAATCTACAGGCAAGAAGTAGGAGCCCCAATGGGATCCCCATTATCTTCTTTATTTTCAGAAATAATCATGAGTGACATAGAAAACAAAATTATTAAAAAACTACCAAACCCACCAATCATTTATTGTAGATACGGCGACGACATTCTTATTTTATTTAAATTAAAACAAGAAGAACTTGAAATATTGAAGAATAAATTTACCACTTGTTACCTAGAGATTGGATTAACTTTAAAATTTGAACAAAATGAAAAAAATTCCTTCTTAGACATAGAAATAATAAAAAAAGTCTTAAATTTTGAATACAGAGTTTTTAGAAAACCAACCTATGTACCTATAATGATCCCATATCAATCTGAACACCCAAAAACTCATAAAATAAATGGTATTAGGAATTGGGTAAAAAGAGGCTTCACACATTCCTCAAATAGAAAATACAGAGAAGAGGAAATCCAGTGGATTATTAACACAACCAAATAATTTGTATATGACGCAAAAACTGTCAAAAAGCTGATTTTTGAATACAAGATGAAATTAAGAGTCTAGACAAAACATCCCAAAAAAGAAATACAAATTTTCAGGTTCTTTCCCTTTTATTAGAGGACTAAGTGGAAAATTTTTAAGAACATTATTTTTGGACATTCAGTTCAGAATATTGGTGACTTAATTTTAAAGAAAAAAATAACAATAATATACTACAATCAACAGGCGTATATGAAATCTCTATTGTTTCACAGAGTTCTGAAGACCACATATCATACATTGGCAGGACAAAAAATAGATTAATAAAACGATTACATCAACACATAAAATACTGGAACAAAAAATAAGAAAAAACTGAACTTATCCAACACTGTGTTAAACATAAACAATACCTGGATTTTGAAAATATTAAATTACTAACCACCCACACAAACAAAAAAGAATTAAGAATTTCCGAAAGCGTTATAATTGAACAAAAAGAAAAAGAAAAAATATGCAACTTACAAGAAGATGCCACCACACTAGACACAGCCTGGAAATCACTTATAAAAAAAGAAAAAATCCGTAAAAAAAGCAAAAAAAAAAAAAATCACTAATAAACAAAGGGAGGAAAAATACACCTGTTTCTATGAACAAATAATAATAATAGCCCAAAAATATTTACACAAAAGAATTATACTTACGACTGATACCTACCAACTCATCCAATAGATGGCGACACATTAGAAACAAATCACCTAACACATAGAGACACACAATATAATTATACTTACAACTACTGATGCCTACCAACTCATCCAATAGATGGCGACACATTGGAAGCAAATCACCTAACACATACAGGCAGCAAACCTTCCCATCGATTCCCGACATGCAACTCCAAAACTACACACACACACGAAGAACCCTCGTATAGAAATAGTGGCCCGAAGATAGCAGTAAAGGTACCGCAGAAAGCGCTTGCCATAACAACGAACCCCGTGTGAGACGTCTCCTGACCCGATGAGTATAATTCTTTCTACTAAAATCTTTTAATTAATAGTAAATTTTAAACGTTTGATTGTGCAAGTGAATGAATGTGGAACTGAAAATATATAACCTAACTGTTTTATTTCTCCAAAAAAAAAAAAATTTATAACTAACCAAAGGTCCGTAACGTAAGAGACCTCTCGGGGCCGGGAGCATGTGCCTCACAGAGCAAACAATGTGAGAAATACTTTGACAATATCAGGTAAAATACCTTAGATATTATGTATAGTTAAAACACCTTGTGAGTGAAAAATGAACATGCTCTCGATAAGAAGCAGCGTACTATGATGTTTAGGAGTAACCAGAATTTTAAAATTTTCCCAGTCCGGATATAAAATCCCTTCTGTTACTTTCTTAGCAAGTGCTGTGTTGGTTTTTCTTCTTATTCCATTCCCGAATAAGAAGAGCCTTTGCAGTATCTTCCAATGCTCTTTCCAGACAACATGAATTAAAGAACGTTACTGAATTGGCCACTGAGGCAGGATACATCCCGGACCTGGTACATAGCTATGTCGAGAAAGTCAGAAACAGTCATACTAATCTTTCTATGCCGCAACTACGCTACCTGGGCTCAATTCCATACATACCAAATATTTCTTATCAGCTCGAGAACGCGCTCAAGAAAATGAACCTTAGTGTTGGCATCAGATCTCCGACATCTTTATATGCCATGCTTCAGGGAAACTCTGACAAGTCCCCGCTTTCTAATGAGGCAGGTGTTTATGCCATCCTTTTACAATATCCGGATGGCTCCAAGCGATACTACATTGGAATGACTAAGCGTTCGATTGGAACTAGAATCAATGAGCATAAAAAGGACATAAAGAACTGTAAAGTAACAACAGCCCTATCCAGTGAGGTCCAGCTCAAGTCCGCTACTCCTATGTGGGATGACATAAAGAAATTAGCCTCCTACTCCACCCCAAAATCTACCGCCATTCGCAAAACTTTAGAGATCATCACCAACAGTAAATCATGCAATGACAACCTCTCGCTGGAGTTGCCACGAGTTTGGAACCAGTTCTTCAAATAATGAATGCATTTTGTTTTCTTCTATGATTCAGCGTGTTAACGAGCAGGACGCCTCGAGTCTTTGGATGAATCATTACTTAGCGTCTGCTCGTTTATGTCAAGTCAAGTCACCGCGTTCAAATTGTTGAAGCATTCTATTATTCAGTTTGCTGTCTACCTTCCTTGAGAAAGCCATCTGGTTGATGTGCGAAAGCTTGGAAACCTTGATTTGTATTCTACACCAAGAAATTCGGATTAATAATATAGTTATACTATTTTAAGTGTGATTGGTGTACAGTTCCTCGTTATTATTTAGTTTTGCACTCTCCGAGCAATGTGGAACTCATTCAAACTATTCCGACAGCTGAGGCTCAAACTGGAGAGAGAACGTTCCCACCTCGACTTTCTATCCGCTTGCAAGATGTTCTGGTTGATCCCAAAGGTCCTTAATTTTAAGACTTCGGTAAAAGGAACTTGGTTCGAGAAGAAAAAGGACAAATTTCTTCGTCAGACCCTATCGAGGATAGTAAACCTGAAAAGAAAAGATGTTATGTCATTGGAAGCCAAGTGCTATACTTCATATATGAAACTGCATATTCGCTGCGACCCGATCACTTTCAACAACCTAATGCGCTGAGTGGACATGTTGGTTGAAAGACTACAATCATCCTTATCCTCCAAACATAACAAGAAGCTAAATTTCTTGAAATCATCCCAGAATCCAAATCCAAAAGAATTTGCCATTCCATTCATCAATTTTTCTAAGCGGACGCTCACCGTAGAGGAAACTAAAGTTTTGGAACTTGGGCCTAAGTTCTGCTTCAGAAAGAAACCAAATCCTAAAGGCGTAATATCGCGAGTTCCGGAAGACGCCAAAGACAAAATATGACTACTCTGTTGCTGAAGGTTACGATCGTGGTACAATTCGAAACACAGATCTAATAATTATATTTGCACTTTTAAGGTATTAACCTCTTGCAAAGTGCGCATAGTTTATGAATGACGTGTTGGAAGTGTGTTGTCATTGGAGCTTACCATGATCTTTATGGTGAGTGAGTGGTTCTTTCTAATGGTTTTTTCAGATCAAATAAATTTAGAATTCCGATACTGATTTCGAATCACAGAAATGACCACTCCATTATATTAACTCTAACGGACAAGTCCGGCCAGATTGCTGTTATGGATGCTGTAGATTACAATCAGAAACTCGAAGATTTTATCTCCACTTCTGGATCTACGGAGCTGTGGAAGAACCCTCTAAATTGTTGGATTGCACAGGTACAAAGAGCTGCCAGACTGACCGCTATTCCGGACGATCTCAAGAAAGCCGCCAAATTACCACCAGGACCTCAAATCCCAAAGCTCTTCGGTAGGCTTAAGCAACACAAGCCCAGTAATCCATTGAGACCCATTGTATCAAGGAGATCCGCGCCAACGTACCATTTAGAGAAAGCACTTTCAACATTTCTGGCTAATTATCTTCCTGAATCGAACGTTATAATAACTTCCACTCTGGATTTTATCACGAAAATCAAGCAAATCTCTGTCCAACAAAGTGACGTCATCGGCAGTTTCGATGTGGTTTTTCTTTACCCTTCGGTCCTCATGCCGGAAGCCATCGGAACATTAAAAGATGCCGTTACTAATTCATCACTTCATTCGCAGGAGTTTTGCCTCAACATCTTTAAGTTAATGGACTTAGTCACAAGTTCCAGCTACTTCAGTTTCCAAGGGAAAATTTACAAACAGATTAATGGCGCCCCGATGGGATTCCTCTCTTTCGGCCATTCTTGCGGAAGCAATGCTTTGCCCAATCGAACAATATATATTCTCCAACATCACCCCAAGGCCTACTACCTGGCTGAGATATGCGGACGATGTATTCTTCATATGGCCACATGGAAATCAAACTCTGCCGCTTTTCCTAAATAAAATTAATGATATTCACTTCACGATCAATTTCACTATGGAGCTCGAACACAGTGGTGGCTTGCCTTATCTGGATGTATTACTGAGCAAGATGCCTGAAAATCGCCTTCGTACCCAAGTCTACTATAAACCCACATCCGTCCCCAATTTGATGCTCCGCAGCTCCTGCTGCCCTGCTAGTTACTAGACAGCTTTCTTCCATTCCCGAATAAGAAGAGCCTTTGCAGTATCTTCCAATGCTCTTTCCAGACAACGTGAATTAAAGAACGTTACTGAATTGGCCACTGAGGCAGGATACACCCCGCACCTGGTACATAGCTATGTTGAGAAAGTCAGAAACAGTCATACTAATCTTTCTACAACGCAACTACGCTACCTGGGCTTAATTCCATACATACCAAATGTTTCTTATCAGCTCAAGAACGCGCTCAAGAAAATGAACCTTGGTGTTGGCATCAGATCTCCGACATCTTTATATGCCATGCTTCAGGGAAACTCTGACAAGTCCGTGCTTTCTAATGAGGCAGGTGTTTATGCCATCCCTTTACAATATCCGGACAGCTCCAAGCAATACTACATTGGAATGACTAAGCGTTCGTTTGAAACTAGAATCAACGAGCATAAAAGGGACATAAAGAACTGTAAAGTAACAACAGCTCTATCCAGAGAGGTCCAGCTCAAGTCCGCTACTCCTATGTGGGATGACGTAAAGAAATTAGCCTCCTACTCCACCCCAAAATCTACCGCCATTCGCAAAACTTTAGAGATCATCACCAACAGTAAATCGTGCAATGACAACCTCTCGCTGAAGTTGCCACGAGTTTGGAACCAGTTCTTCAAATAATGAATGCATTTCGTTTTCTTCTATGATTCCGCGTGTTAACGAGCATGACGCCTCGAGTCTTTGGATGAATCATTACTTAGCGTCTGCTCGTTTATGTCAAGTCAAGTCACCGCGTTCAAATTGTTGAAGCGTTCTATTATTCAGTTTGCAGTTTGCTGTCTACCTTCCTTGAGAAAGCCATCTGGTTGATGTGCAAAAGCTTGGAAACCTTGATTTGTATTCTACACCAAGAAATTCGGATTAATAATATAGTTATACTATTTTAAATTATATTTATGTTCCTTTACCCTGCAAGACAAATTCTGTCCCGTCGATCCTATATAGACAGATTGAGTAGTTCCGAAAACGTCTTTCAATGGAACACATTTTTGTGAAATATCCGTCGAGGTCCTGTCCTTTCTAACAAGTGGCAAAATATTAAGGGAGCGAGTGCCGAAATCCAATCCAAATTTCCGGCAAATGTTACAAAGAGGTTCAGTAATTGAAGGGATGTAGTCGATGGAAGTAATGAAATGAAATGGTGTGGGGGAAAACGGTTGTAATGTAGTAGCAAGTTTACTTTTAACTCTGTAATGGATCCGGTTAAAAACGTAATCAGGATATCCAAATTGGGAGAAAAATGACGAGACCCATTGTAGTTCTGCAATGCGCGCAGTGCGGGTTGAGGAATGGGTGTAGACTCTATGAATGAAAAAGTGAAGAGACATTAACTTTTGGTTTTGCGGATGATTAGAGGAGTATGGAATCATAGTTGGGGTACAAGACGGTTTTCTATAAACAGAAAAGTGCAATGGTAAAACCTGGTTTGGATGAAGGGTAATCATAATATCAAGAAACAGGAGTTTTAGGTCTTGTTTGATTTCTAGGGTAAATCGAATTGACGGAAATTGTGAAGAGAAAGAATTCGTGAATGCTTGTAATTCAGGTAAGGAGTGGGGCCAGAGTAATAAGATATTGTCTACATACCTGAGAAATAACAGAGGTTGGTGGGGATAAGAAAGTCAAAAATGTATTTTCAAGGCACTGCATGACAATTTTGGCTAAAATGCCTGAAAGCGGTGATTCCATGGCCGCGCCATCGGTTTGGCGATAAATTTTATCTTGAAATTGGAAATAGGACCGTTTTTTAACAAACCGAAGCGCATTCATTATGGCTGAAATCTCAGTAAGTGGGTACCCTAAGGAAAGAAGTTGATTTTTGATAATCTGATGTGTGAATTCAACGGGTACATTGGGGTAAAGTGACACCACGTCGAGGGAAGCCAGAATGAATGGTTGGAAGATTTGAAAGTTTTGAAACAACTTGGGTAGAATTCTTTATAGAGTAATGGGAGTTCTGAACTAGATGTGAGAAGTAAAAGGGCGGCTTTGAGGGGTCTTGTAGGACTAGACCTTCCAGATACAAGTGGCCAGAGTGGATGATTAGGTTTATGCAGTTTAATTTTACCAAACACGTTGGGAACGCAGGGTCCTGGTGGGGGGCTTTAAGGAGCACCGGAAACTAGGGAGGAAAACAAAGTCCATAACTAGTTTTGACAAAGCTGAAATGGTAGAGTTGATAGGGTTATAATTGATGATACAATGTGGGATAGTGGAAATGGCAGAGATCATTTTATCACAGTAATCAGCAGTGTTAATAATCACAATTCGAGAGGTTTTATCGGCAGTAATAATCGAGATGGTAGATTCTTCCTTAAAAGTCTTTTTTCAGTTGTGGATGAATTTTTGATTAGCTTATTGTGTTCCTTATTGATAATCTTGGAGATTTTTAGTCTTGTTAAAGTTGGCTCTGAAGCTGGTAGTTGAGAGATAATGTTTTCAACTTGCAAAATGGTGTGTGGTAAGCTAACCTTTTAAGGAAAAGCAAATTTCATCCCATGTTGAAGAACACTCTTTAGTTGGTCACTAAGCTGAAAGTCACTAAGGTTAATGACGGTCTGTGGTGCTATTTGCTGGAGGGGTGGAATTTTCACTGGAGGTATTTTCGCTGCCATATTGTTGCCTCCTGGTTTTCATGTCCATTAACCCCCATAATTTTTTGACATGAGATGTATATAAAGTCTTTGCAAGGGTATCTGCAGTCAAGGCCAACACAGTTAAGGTTCTGTCGACAATAAGTGGGTGAGAGTCCTTGACAAAAATAGAGAATGAATAATAAGTCCTTCTTTGTAGGTAATTAATGAACCCTTCTTGGACCATAATCTTGTATCATTGTGGGGTGGGAACTGAATCCATATCTATTCAATTCCATCCAAGTGTGTTATTATACTAATATTATTGTCTATAGTTTAAGAGTAACATATTGCAATAGACTATAAGAAACAATAACAAGAATAAATCTCCAAAGCATGTGGTACAATCATATGCATATACTGTATATATTCTGTGATTGCCACATGCTTTGGAAGTTAATTCTTCAAATGCTTCAATTTCTATTATGTACAATTTTCGTTCATCACAGGAGTGCAGTGTAATAAATATAATCAACAAAAGTCATCATTTACTGATGTGTGGAACAGCTTTGCATAATAAAAGTACTTAACATTTGTTTTTACTAAGTGTAAATAAGGCTGTTATACAACTTCAGTTAATTGTACAATGTACATACTAATTAAACAAAGTAACAAAGTACATATCTAGCCTTTAATGCACACATACTATGGACAGCCCAAATCACCAAGACCATATATTTTTCAGTGTAGTGAAGTGTGTCCATTTTTAAGTTAGAAAAAAAAAATTCTCAGAAAATATTACTGCACCACTGAAGGTGAGGAACTTAATGTTTGCATAAGCATAGATATCTGAATATCACTAGTGGTATATGTGATTGCAGTTCAGTACATCAGGGTGTCAGAGCACAAAACTTCCTGGGTGCATGTATCAAATAAATTAACCCTTTCAAGGTTCCCCTTGCCATTTTTCAAGGAAAAACAACAAACCATTTTTTTTCTTGAAGAACTCGAGGGAACAAGTGTCCCTTGACATATTTCTGGAAAGTATTCAGTTCTAAGTCTATCCTCCTGTTTCTAGCATTTCTGCAATATATATAATTTTCATTTGTCAGAAGATGCACTTCATCGTTTTTATAGAATTCTGAATACTGTGTCTTGCTTTTAGAGTTTCAGGTTATCTTGTAATTAAATCTTGTTATATTTCACTGTTATACATTTCAGTTTTAAGAACTGGCTCAAAATAAAATATTTTTACTTGGATTTAGTGAGTAATCTTATGTAAATTTTTGTATCACTGCTTGCCATAGTGTTGTTGTAAATCAAGGCAACATAGCTGCTGAGAAAAACACAAGCAGGTTGTACATAAATTCACAGGTTTGAAATGTTTTCAATTTTTTTTTTAAAATCAGGCAAACTTTAAATATAATAAGTTGTTACAAAAGTGGGATATATTGTCTCTTTTGCATTCATTTTCAGGACTACTAAAGTCAGAGTCTAGAAACATTATGGTAGTTCTAACATTTTTAAAAAAATTGTGTAATAGCTCCACACTGAGGAAAATTCTCAAGTTAAGCACAAATATTTTTTCCAAACCACTATGCAGGGAAGCCATATGTGATAAAAATCCCATTTCCAGGATCAAGATGAAAATTCTGCAAATGGAAATATGAAGATTCTGGGTCTTTAGTATCCATGAAAATATGTTTTGTTTGTGTGTTAAAACTACTGCTTGTTCATATAATTCTCTTCTTTTGAATACTGCAATCAAGGGAAGAAAAATTATGCGAATCATAAATCCAGGATAAAAGAAATTTCTTACTCCCACTTAAAAACATAGTGAAACCTTGATCAATCAATTTTGGAGGGGCCATTTGAACCAAACAATCAATTTTGGAGGGGCCATTTGAACCAAACAACACAGATACAAGAAAACAATGGAAGCAGAAATATATATATATATATATATATATAATCACCAAGACCATATATTTTTCAGTGTAGTGAAGTGTGTCCATTTTTAAGTTGAGGAAATTCGTGATCTAAATAATAAAGGTAAGCAGCACTTGAAGATAATTATGGGAGATTTCAATGCAAAAATAGGGCAACGGCAACAGAATGAAACTTCAGTAGGTAAATTCGGTCACGGCAACAGAAACCAGCGTGGAAATACTCTTGTAGAGTTTGCAGAGGCAGAAGGGTTTTTCATCTTGAACTCCTTTTTCAAGAAAAAGCCACACAGGAAATGGACATGGAGACATCCAAATGGGACGACAAGTGAAATTGATTTTATTATGTACAACAAAAAATTCGTCATAGAAGACTGCAGTGTGCTAAACAAGTTCAACACAGGCAGTGACCATAGATTGGTGAGATGTAAGATGCACCTCAACACTAAACTCGAACGTAGCAAGCTCATAAGACAAACAAAATGTATTGACATAACCAACCTTAAAAAACACCATAATACCTTCAAATTGGAACTGAAGAACAGGTTCTCTGCTTTAGAAGGCCTAACATCGGAAGAAGTGGATATTTCTGAAGTTAACAGAAAGCTCTTATGGAAACAGCAACAAAATTAGCTGGAACAAAATTTTGAAAATAAAATAAACAGCAACAAAATTAGATATTTCTGAAGTTAATAGCCAAAGCTCTTATGGAAACAGCAACAAAATTAGCTGGGTCTAAGAACAAGTTGCATGTGAACAAATTATCAGGAAAAACCAAAATGTTGATGCAAAAAGAAGAGTGATGAGGACAACTAAAGAAGATGTGACTTCCAAAGTGGAATACATAGAGCTATGCAAGACAGTACGAAAAAGTATCACTGAAGACGTAAGGAAATTCAACTGTGAACTAGTAAGGAAAGCAATTGAAAACAACCAAAGCCTAAAGATAGCAAAGGGACATATCAGTAAGGGAAAAAAACAGATTATGGCACTGAGAAAAGAAGATGGTTCTGTAACAAGAAATAGAGGCGAAATTTTGACAAGAGTGAAAGATTTCTACTCCAAATTATATGAAAGGTATGATACATGTACTCCAGACATCATGAAAGGTACCAGTACCAGAGTTCTTCCAGTCCTTCCAGCAGAAGTTGCACATGCAATCAAGAACATGAAGCGGGGAAAAGCTCCTGGAGAAGATGGAATTACTGTAGACATCATACAAGAAGCAAGTGGAGAAATCGAAACAATACTCGCCCAAATTTTCACTCGATGCCTTAATGAAGGGAAAATTCCTGAGGATTGGAACAACGCTACAATGATCTTGCTACATAAAAAAGGTGACATTGAGGATCTCAGGAACTACAGACCTATCAGCCTCCTATCAGTGGTTTATGAAATCTTCACTAAAGTTCTTTCACACCGCTTGAAGGTGACACTGGACATGGCTCAACCGAGAGAACAAGCTGGATTCAGGAGTGGCTACAGCACAATAGATCATATCCACGTACTGAGAGAACTAATTGAAAGAGCGAGGGAATATGAACTTCCATTGTGCATGGCTTTTATCGATTATGAAAAAGCCTTTGATTCAGTGAAACCATCAGCAGTTGCAATGGCTCTGAAATCCTGCGGTATTGAAGATGCATACATTAATATTATTAATAACATCTATGAAAATGCAAGTGCAAAGATTCGGCTGTTTGAAAATACAACACACATAAAAATTGGAAAGGGAGTGAGACAAGGTGACACCATATCTCTGAAGCTCTTTAATGCCACATTGGAAAATGTCTTTCAATCACTGAACTGGGAAAACAAAGGGATAAAGATTAATGGAGATTATCTAACCCACCTTCGTTTTGCTGATGACATAGTCATTTTTGCAACTACCCCATCAGAGCTACAGAGTATGATCCAGGAACTTGCTGACAAGAGTAAAGAAGTGGGATTAAAAATGATTTTTCAGAAGACAAAAGTGATGTACAATGCTTTTACAAGAAATGAAGATTTATCGATTGATGGAGAAAAGCTGGAGATAACAGACACGTACATTTATCTTGGACAGCAGATATCAAGTGAGGGTCACATTGATGAAGAAATTAATCGGCGTACAAAACTTGCCTGGAGAGCTTTTGGAAGAAACAGCATAATTTTCAAGAGCAATATGCCATTATGTCTTAAAAGAAAAGTGTTTGATCAATGCATCCTTCCAGTGCTTACGTATGGTGCAGAGACGTGGACCTTAGCTAAAAGAGACATACAAAGGCTGCAGACAACTCAAAGCAGCATGGAGAGGTGCATACTTGGTGTAACCAGAAGAGATAAGAAGAGGAACACGTGGATCCGAAAAATGACAAGAGTGGAAGACATCATGATCAGAGTTAAATCCCTGAAATGGCAATGGGCTGGACATACTGCCAGAAGGACAGACCATCGATGGACAGCCGAAATTTTAGATTGGATTCCAAGGGACAGGAAAAGACCCAGAAGAAGACCACATGGAAGATGGGTGGATGAAATTCGAAAGTATGCAGGAGTGACATGGAGGAGACTGGCACAAGACAGACCGTTGTGGAGGAAACTTGGGGAGACCTTCGTCCAGCAGTGGATTGATAATGGTTGACAATGATGATGATGATGATGATATATATACAGAGCAGCCAACTACTATGGAATGTCCGTAGTTTCTACGGATTTAGTTGTCTGACTACGAAACTATAGAACTCACTGTCAAAACTACGGATTCTATGAATTTTAATTTTTAAATTTTTCTTATTTTGCAATTATTTTATGAAATACATGAGATTCTTAAGCAGATTTGCAGAATTCCGTTTTTTTTTTTTTTTTTTTTTTTTTAGTCATTTTTCGTCTGGGGATGGTATTTCGTATTTCAGAACTTTCAAAAGCAGTAGTTAAATGAAGTAAAAACTTTTGCTGTAATCGTAATTTTTTTCTCATCCCAGTGTTGCCTTTGTATCCAGTATATTTTATTGTGTAAATGTTTGTATTTCAGCTGGAAACTGTAGGCAAAAATTAGTGAAAACGGAAGTTAGATGTTACGAAAATTTTCCTGTAATCTTCAGGTATCAGATTCTTTCGCAAATTCGAAGAATTCTGCCTTTTTCGTTATTAATTTGGTCACATTCATGAGATTGATGCACAAGTGAACAAAAATTCTTGGGGGGGGGGGGATGCTTGTTGGAAGATGGAATTCCATCTTTACGAAACTTTCGAAAATGGAAGGTCGACGGAATTGAGATTTTTTCAGTAAGCATAATTTCTTTTTTCTCGCGATGTTCCATCTGTTAGTAGTATTTTTAAATATCATTTTACTGCAAATATTTGTATTTCAGCTTGAAAATAGGGGGAAAATTTCTAAAACCGAAAATCAGACACAGAGCAATGATTTCTCCAGTAATTATCCCCCCCCCAACACACACACACATTATGTTCCCACACCCCTGCATTGTTAAATATCCCCTGTCCCATAAGTTTTTGCTTTTCAGCTTGATAGGGGGTGGGGGGAACATTCCCGAAAACGGAAGTGACGAATTTGGAAAAATTGATGCATGGTGTTGAAAAGTATTTATATTCTCAAAGTTACACCATTTATCTAAAATAGTTAAAAGCTTTGATATCGTGTGCACATGGACCTCAGACTGAAAGATCTTTCAGCGTCATGGATGAAATTATTGTTATCAGAGGGCATGAAAAAGGGAAAAGCAACAATAAAGAAATAGGGAGAGAAAGATATCAGCAGAAAGAAAAATTAAGCAATGGATGTTGTTCAGCAGCAGAGTCAACAAAAGACAAACTGACATGAGGCCGCATTCTTGTTGTGTTTTAATTTTGCTCCCAGGTAAAACGTTCAGCTTTTTTTTTCCTTTTCTTTTTTTTATCCTTCTTTGATCTCATCTTGTCATAAACTGCAATTTTAGAAGCAGTATTATCATTGGTAAGTGAAGGTTTACACACTGTGTGTTCACTTGCTTGAATTTCCTCGTCTGTCAAGTGTTGTGGAATTCTGAACACATCTGACTGATTTTTACTGGTGGAAATTTTGAACTTAAATCTCGCAGTGTTACCTATCGTGCCCTCGTCAGGGAAATCAACTTTGTGTTTTGCAAGTGTTAAGTTTGTTTCATTAGTGTCCTTGTTTGTGATAACATTTTGTTGTGGTGTGTATTTCTTTTTCACAAGGAGATTGATCGTTTCATAAAATAGTGACAAGGCTCCCACCAATGTTTGGCTACTGACAAGGCTCCCACCATTGTTTGGCTGGCATGTATATAAATAATAGATATATACTTATTAAAATGAAACTTTTTCACAAAAGTTTTACATTGACATGTGACCTTAAAAAATTATTAACTGCATATTTTTTTCTTTTTTGTATTTCTCAAATTACATAGCAATTTTCCCACATTGAAAATATTAATTTTGTCTTGGTCACATATAACATTTGAATAAGTACTGATTTAAGTTTTTCAAAAGCAACATGTACTTGGCAAATTGCAGGAATCGGTATAGTTTCTCCTGCAGTTATTGCATTATCTTAATTTTTGGGCTTTTCAACTTTTCATCATGGGTTTCTAGTCAGTTATACCCCACACATTCTGAAATCATTGTCAACATTAATGTATTGAATTCTCGGAAAAGTGATGACATATTTTAGCCATGTTTTGCAAAGTTCATTGATTGATAGAAAGAACAAAGATCAATCAATGATATAAGGCCTGTTTTGTTCGATAACCTTTTTGCCATCTTTCAGTGAGCTGCAGAATGCCTCGTTCATAGAAAGACCTGTCTTTCGTGGCGAAAAACTGTACAAGGTGCTGATTTACAACCTCATCTGAATTGAATGTTATACCATGCAAGGACTGTTGAAGAGAGCAAAACAAGTGGAAGTCTCAATAATTTTTGGCAGATGATCAAACTTGTGTGTGGTCTCGCGTTGTCGTGATGGAACACAACACCTTTACGATGAACAAGCTCTGGACATTTCTGGACGTTGGATTCATTCAAACTTTCCAATTGCTGACAGTACACATTCGAATTGATTATTTGGTTCCGTGGTAGGAGCTCGAAAAACACGACACCTTTAAAATCCCACCACACTGAGACCAGAACCTCCCGCTGATGAATGTCTGCTTTGGATGTCGTTTAAGGCGAAGCAGCACTTTGGGACCAAGACCATTTGCGCAGCACATTGTTGTACACAATCCACTTTTCGTCACCAGTTATCAGTCGCTTCAAAAAAGGATCGTTTTCCTCACGTTTATTGAGCATATCGCAGATGTTTATACACACCGTCAATTGAGTTTCTTTGAGTTCATGAGGAACCCACACATCGAGCTTGCTTATGTACCCCAGCTTCTCCAGCTAGTCATGAATGCTTGAATGATGGATGTGCAATGTGTCTGCAGTCTCTCGTGTCGTGTAATGTGGGTTTGACTTTATTTATTTATTTATTTTTTTTTTTGATACATTGCTTTCAGTAATATTTTCAACATATCATCACCCACATATCTAGTGGTTGCTGCGACAGACTTGTGTAATTTGGAGGATAGAATTGCATATTTACATTTTTGTTAAAGTGATGTATCCATAGAGTAAGTCACAAAATTAACCATAAATAATAAAATTTTGCCCTTTTATGCTTCAAGGTTTATTACAAATAGAGTAAAGATATTTGTTGTCATTCACACTTGATCTTGATTGTTTTTGTAATGTTGCGCACGCTGGTCAAGATTTTCCATTTTTGAAACACATGGGTTTCAGTTCTTTGCCTATATGGTTATCTGCTCACACACAATTGTGAGCAAGCAAATTCATCAAAAACAAATTTATCAAATGAACAATTTACCAAAAGACGACTTTTTTGAAAAATGTGAAATGAATCCGTCGAATGCAAATTCATCAAAAACAAAGTTAATGAACGAGTAATTTATCGAAGGACTACTTCTTCAAAAAAAATGAAACAAATTCATTGAAATGGAGTTTAGGACAAGTGGCCACTAAGCAGCTGGCCAAACAGACAAGTGCTGACACCCACTTTACGGTCCATATAAAAAGTGCAGTTTCTTGGTTTCAGTCGTGCGCAAAGACCTTTGGATTAATACTTAATGCCTAACTAAAGGGGCAATATCCTAACTTGTCTTGGTGTCCAAACCTTATGAATATAAGCACTGCAGAATATATTCATAATGTTTACTTAATAAGTCAAGCTAATAATGCTGCGCTGTTACCTAAGCATCAAATATTAATAAATAGGCCCCGATTTAGGCCTTTTTAACAGTTTTTATCCCATCATGCTCATATTCATAAGATTTAGACACTAGGTCAAGTTAGTATTATTGCACTTAGGCATTCAATACGAATACATAGGCCTAGGCCTTTTTAACAATTTTTATTCCATCGTGCTCATAAGGTTTTAACACCAGGTCAAGGTATTGTGCCTTTTACTTAGGCATTAAATATTTAAAAAATAGGCTCTCTGCCTTAGGCCTCTTTATCAGTTTTTATTCCGTCATGCTCATATTTATAAGGTTTGCACACCAAGTGAAGTTAGTAATATTGTGCTTTTACTTAAGAATAAATAGTTCATATACTTGAACAAAATCTGTCAGAAAGGCCTGGACCTAAGACCTATTTTATTAATATTTAATTCCTAAGTAAAAGCACAATATTACTAACTGGACTTGATGTCCAAACCTTATGAAAATGAGCATGACAAAATAAAATGTATCAAAAAAGCCTAAGGTCTATTTATTAATATTTAATGCCTAACTAGAAGTACAATAACACTAACTTGACTTGGTGTCTAAACCTCATGAATATGAGCATGATGAAATAAAAACTGCTAAATAGGCCTAGGGCCTATTTATTCATATTTAATGCAAGTAAAAGCTTAATATTACTAACTTCACTTGGTGTCTAAACCTTATGAATAAGAGCACAATGGAATAAAAACTGTTAAAAAGGCCTAAGTCTATTTATTAGTATTTAATGCCTAAGTAAAGGAGAAATAATACTAACTTGACTTGGTGTTAAACCTCATGAATATCAGCATGATGGAATAAAAACTGTTAAACAGGCCTAGGCCAAGGGCTAGAGCCTATTTATTAATATTGAATGCCTATGTAAAACCACTGTAGTACTAACTTGGTGTCTAAACCTCATGGATATGAGCACGACTGAAGAAAATCTGTTAAATAAGCCTAGAGGCTATTTATTAATATTGAATGCCTAAGTAAAAGCACATAAATACAAACTTGACTGTTATGAATATAAGAATGATGGAATAAAACTGTTAAAAAAGGCCTAGGACTCAGCCTATGTATTAATATTGAGTGCCTAAGTAAAGGTGTAATAATAATAACTTGACATGATGCCTAAACTTTATGAATATGGGCATAATGGAATGAAAACTGTTATAAAGGCCTACATCTATTAATTTATTTTCAGTGCCAAAGAAAAAGCATAGCATTACTAAATTGCCTGGGTGACCAAACCTTATGAAGAAGAGCATGACTCAATAAAAATTGTTATAAAGGCTTAGACCCTGGGCCTGTTTTTAAATATTTGATGATTAAGTAAAAGCACAACTTTACTAACTTGACATGGCGTCCAAACCTTATAAATTTGAGCATGGCAGAATAAAAACTTTTAAAAAGGCCTTGGCCATATTAATAATTTTTTGTGCTTGAGTAAGAGCACGATATTACTAATTTGACATGTTATGCAAACCTCATGAATATGAGCAGGGCAGTTTAAAAATTTCTAAAAAGGCTGAGGTCTAGGGCCCTAAACTATTGCTTTGTGCCTAGTAAAAGTGTAATATTTTTAATTTCATTTTTTATGTTAGCCTTACAACCTGTAGATTCAAAGTTGCTAAAATTGCCTATCCTGAGGTCCAAATTGTCAATGCCTTGGTAGAAATGAAACATTACAATAAATTATTTCTATACAAATGATTGATTCAACCAATGCCGAAGAGCTAAATGAGGTGACAGCTATAAAATTGCAATCTGTAGAGGTGATCTACGGGAAAAGTACTTATTCTTGTAAGACTACCTAACAGTTTTATGATAATCCTACATGAAAGTGTACACAAACAGAGGCATAAAACTACCAGGGAGCTGTTGGAGCACTATGCTCCAGGCACAAGATGGGGGGCACAAAATTTTTCGTATTAAGAAAATCCTTAAAATGTGAAATGTTAAAAAAATTGCCCCAGCCATGGCAAAATATTTTCGTATTAAAAATCATTAAATATTAAAAAAAGTAAAGATAAACAATAGTTGTCCTCCATAACTGAGCTGCAGGAGAGCGCCAATGGAACTAGCTGGTAGCTTGTGTTATTACAGCGTGTGTCTAGTGACTCAGTTTACCCGGATGTTGCGCTTGAATATAAACAATTGCTCAGTAGCTCTTCAGGAATATGCGGTGGTGGAATATCCATCTACCGTCTTTCCTTCTCTTAGTAATGGGGGTGTCCCTCCACTCACTCTCTCTTTCTCTCTCATAATGCTAAACCTAATACTCCCTTTCCGGTACCACCCTTACCCGACCATTCTCATCCCAGCTCAGATCTCGGACCCTAGTGTCGGCTGAACAGTTATTATTGCCTTCGTCGTTCAATTTCAGTTAAGTTTTGTTTAGTGGTTCTGTATTTTACCGATGTGCTCTTATCAACCATAGTTAAAGTTATCTTTGCTGTTTGTTTTGTTTACTAGTGTGTAATTATGTTCAAAAAGTTGAGTGATGCAGAATTTAAAAAAACGGAAATGTGCAAAAGACAAAGCAGAAAAGACTGCTATAAAAAATGTCAAGAAAGTTTCATCGTATTTTCAAACTGATAATTCATAAACAGAAGCCAAAATTAATAATTCACACACACGTACTGGTGATTCACAGTCAGCTGATTTAACCACAGATCCTTCAACAAGTGCTGAAACAACTGAACCTACCATAAGTACAGGTACTTTGCAAACATGTTTACCAAATCCCGAGGATATTATGTCGTCAGATAAAGGTAATTTCAGCAACACTATCACAACAGAACAAAAAAGGCTTATTATTGATTTGGGCCCTTGTCAGCCTAAGGGGCCTTTTGCTAAGAAATAAGAAGGGAGAAATATTCATAGAAGTTTTGATAAAAAGTGGTATTACCAGATGTACAAAGAAGGCAAACTGAAATTAAAGTGTCAGTGCAGTGGTTATGTTATGCAAAGAAACAAAACATATGTTATTGTCAGCCATGTTGGGTTTTTGACAACTCAAATACCGACACAAATTTTATAAAAGGAATAGCTGATTGGGCCTATTTGATCCGGAACGTTAACAGACGTGAACAATCAGTGTATCATCGAAGGGAAGCTGGATTAATGATAGACACAAGAAACATTCTAGAAGAAAATAAATCAGCAAACAACTGGAGAAAAGTTTTGAGGCACATAATAGACCTAACAATTATGTTGGCTACAAATAATCTGCCATTTAGAGAGCACATAATTGTTGAAGAAGACAAAATCGCAAAAGGGAATTTTCTTGAGGTAATTCACCTCTTAGCTCGATATGATGACGTCTTGGCAGAACTGATCAAACATTCTAAAGGTTCCATCAAGTACTTAAGCCCCAAAGTTCAAAACGAAATTATAGATTTGCTGTCTAACAAAATTATGAAGTAAGTGAAGGAGGAAATGAACGATGCTGCTTTTGTATCAATCACCGTGGACACGACATCATATATAACAAAAGTTGACCAGTTTGGTACAAATTTTTTATATGTGAATATAAAAAGGATGAACAAGATAGTCCAACTGAAATAGAAATAAATGAGACTTTCAGTAGTTTTGTAGAAATTCAAAGTCAAACATCAAAAGCTTTGGAAACTGGGTATTGTAGAAGAGTTTACCGATATCTCAAAATTACGTTGTCAAAGGTATGGCAGGGCTGTTAATAGGAGTGGCGTTTATGCAAGCCTTCAAGCCAGGATAAAACAAAGAAATCCCTTGGCAAAATACACTCACGGACAATAACATTTGCGCGAGAAGAAAGCATTGGATCAAACTGAAATTTTATGGACGTAATGATACAGATGAATGATATACATGAAGGCAAAAACAGAGTTGCAGGACAATTACAGAGGGATCTGTGGCACGCAGTTCGGTCATCTTCAATAGCACGTTGTACCGCCTCATGCGGCGATACATGCTGCAATACGGTCCGGCATGGAAGCGAACAGACGTCTGATGTTGTCCTGCGACAGACTGGCCCACACGTGTTGAACGGTGTGCTCCAAATCTCACATAGTGCGGCACAGCAACAGCCAGCGTTTTAACTGGTCCCACACATGCTCGATAGGGGACATGTCCGGAGAGCGGGCAGGCCATGAAAGTGTCTGGACATGACGTAGGCATTCATGGGCAAACCGAGCCATGTGCGAACAGGCATTATCCTGCTGCTATAGTACACCTGGAATCCCGGCCAGCAATGGGAGCACATGAGGCCGTAGGATCTCATCAATGACCCACGTACCGCTACTAAAGCTGATCTGCTATCATAGGCAATGGCTCCCCAGACCATAATGCCTGCAGTGGGGGAGGTTTTGCACTCAGTAGCAAGGTTGGGATTGTGCTGTTGACCCAGGGACCTCAACACCCGGACACAATGATCATCTGTTCTCAAAACGAAGCAGTACTGATTGCTAAACACCACACGTCACCAGTCTGTGGCGTTCTACGTCACTCTGGCCTGGCACCACTGCACACGGAGCTGACGATGTTCTGGTGTTAATAGCAGCACACATAAGGCGCACTGGGATTGCAGATTCACTTGCGAGAGGCGTCAAGAAATGGTTTGTGGGCACACAGGAGCCACTACATCTTCCTGTATAGTGGACTGGGTCCCCGTGGGATCTGTTCATGCCTGGTGCACGTTCCGTCAATCTTCTCTTCTGGTGGTCCTCCTGGTCCGTCCGGAGATACTCTGCTATGTGGCAGTGCCGTCACTTGTCCACTGCTCCCAACACAGTCAGATGGTGTGGTCAAAACGATCCACGTGGCAGGCTAAATGGCGCACTGACCACCCTGCAGTTTTCAGCCCAATGATCAGACCTCTTTCAAAGTTTCTAAGTTGTGTAAATTGACATCTCTGGTGTCTACCCGGCATTCTTGTCACTCTATACTCTTGCTTGCATCGACCGGTGCTTTTCACTTTCATGGGGCATCCACTACATGCCGGTTTATAATTCTGCTGGTTTGTGCTTGCAGTCACGCACAATTGCACCAAACGAGGATCATTTTCATACCAGCACACAGTCTAGCTATTTGATAAGTTTTGCAGTTGTAGCATGTTTTCTTCTAGGTGAGCAAATTTCATTGTCCATGAGTGTATATTCACTGTAGTACTTACGCATTAAACCTAGTTGTTAATGATTCAGTGTCCAACATTGCACAAATAAGGAACTTTTTCGAACAAACTGAGAATCTGTATGTCTTCTTCAATGCTCCCAGTAGATCATCTATGCTGAAAAATGCTTTTATGCTAGCAAAAACCCTTAAGAATGTTTGTCCAATCAAATGGTTCAGTAGTGTTCACTCCCTTGACGCATTTCGTAGCTGATACTCTGACGTACTTAAGCTCCTAACCTATTTATCACTAAACGGGAAAAACCATGAAGAAGAGCAATAAACACAGATAATATTTAGCTAAATACTTTGAGCAGTTTCCCACAGTTATATTAAGCGTATTAGAAAATATGATACTTGGTTCCATTGACACTGTATCCAAAATGCTGCAGGGTAATTAAGAAACCCTGGATGATGCCACAGAAATGTTATCATCTCTTTTGAGCCAGTTCAAAAGTTTGAGAAATGAATGGGGAGCTACGGAAATTAATGCAGCTGATCTGAGTGTGAAGTGGGAGGTATTGCCTTTTTTTCCTATGAAGAGGGTACATCATACAAAAAAAAAAGGTTTCATGAAATCCATGCAGATGATCGAATTTCAGATGATGAAAAACGTTTTCAGGTCAAAGTGTTCAATCGTCGCATTGATATAATTACCTCTCAGTTAACTGATTGATTGGAAAATATAAACAAAATTTATTTAGAATTTATCTAAATTTCAAGTGTTGATCACCAAAAACACTGATTTCATTAGACGATGTAGAGGTGTTGCACCAAAGTGATAGGCTAGCTGTAACATATCCGTCAAATATTTATGGAGATCTGGCTCCACAATTATTGCGTCTGAAAATGTGTATTGCTAGCCATCTCCAAAAACTGTCAAACATTCGAGAGCTTACCAAACTGATACTAATACGTAGTCAAGCGTCCAGCAGCTTTCTGGATGTTATAACTGGATGCTTAATTTTTCTGACATCGTCAGTGACTGCTGTGATGGCTGAAAGATTTACTCCAAATTAAAGGTAATAAAGAACTACCTAGAAGCAGTATGACTCAACACTGCCTGAGTGCCTTAGCCACTTGTATATCATTTGAAAGACATGGTTCATACACTTTTTTAATCACAAAATTCCAGGACATACGATTGAAACGTGTTTACTTAAACTATAGTGAAACCCAAGGTCTGTTCAACCTGTAACCTACAACAAACAACTTCCTACATGCTTGGGCAAACTTTATACAGAATGCAAAATGTTAAAAATGATGTCTGCTGCAGTTAATCAGAAACTTAGAATCACAGATAAATACTGAAATACCAAAACTGTCATTGAAAATGTTACCACGTTTAATATCTACTAAACTTTTATATACAGTATACTACACTTATTTTGAGAAAAATTTATTTTAATTTGGCTTTACTTTAGTTCAATTATTGAAGCAAATTACAGAATTACCCCCCCCCCCAATAAAACTCAAAAATACATAAATATGTGGAAAATGCTTTCATATACCACACAGTCAATGCATAAAATACTACTTATATTTAATTATTTTGAAACAATGCTTACATTGGAAATTTTAAGGGCAAGGAAAGATGAAATATTTGGAACTTTTTCAAAGCACCAAAGGGATTATTATTTCTTAAACACATAATCATGGGATATTTGTGTTACATTTTATCTAGGGAAGGAATTTTCAACATAATATTTATGCTGTAGCTATGTTTTACATTTGTACTCGGCAGTAAACAAAGTATGTACAAAAATTTCCATCATGAAATAAAAGAATAGGAAAACTTTAAAGCCAAGGGATAAAAGAATAGGAAAACTTAAAGCCTGTGTACAACTGCATTCATAAGTGATCAAGGCAATTTAACTGGGCATGATTAGAAAACTAATTAAAAACTAATTATAGAAGATGCAAAGTGATTAGTTTGTTCAGAAAATATTACAAAACAACTACATTTAAGTTTCTGATATTAGAAAGCAATCTAATTTTATGGCAAATTTTTATATAAAGCATTCATTGGCAAATTTCAGTAAAGGTCAAAATAACTCCCCCAAAAAAATCAGCTACTTATAAAACATCGGCTACTAAGTATGTTACGAAAATTAACACCATTACTTCCACCAGTGGCTAAAAAGTATGTTACGAAAATTAACAAATGCGCACAAAACGTTTCACATAGCAAAAGGAAGGTATTAGTGACAAAAAGATTTTCAAATTGAACAGTTAAAAGAAGAGATATAGAAGGAAACATGATATAACTCTATGCCTTTTAGCGGAAGAATTTTGCATAATGGAAAAGTTGAAGACAGGCTAAAAGTATTCCTCATAGTAAAAGTTATGCTAAGGAAAAAGAAAGAAATTTTCAAATACATCTCTCAGAAGCAGAGATAGCAAGAAAACAAGGTTTGACCTTTACAACCCCTAGGGGAAAAGTTGTACATTATTTCAAGAGGATCTTATTGTAACAAAAATCTTATTCACTCTCCATCTTTATTATAGCGAATGACGTACACTGAAAAAAGAAATTTCTCAATATAGAGTTTTTTGAGGCAGAAATAGGCTGCACACGGAAGTACATAAACACCACCTAGTGGCCGAATTGTGAACCATAAACCTCCTCAAATACAAACCTAAAGTATTCCATAAGGTAAATGGTATCTGGTGTTATAAGAATTTTTTTAATTGGACATTTAAAAGTAGAGATATTGAGAAAAATATATTGTTTGTGCTCCCCTAGCAGCAAAATTGTGCATTATTTTGGGAAGAAAATACACACAAGGAGTTTTCATAGTAGTACCTGAACGAAAGAGAATATTTTTCAGTCAGGTTTTTAGCCCTGCGGATATTGCTGTAAACGGAAACGTGAACTTACGCTCTCTAGTGGCGCACTTGTGCGTTAAGAAATATTTGAAATTATATGAAAAACATTTCGCACCAAAAATGTTCTCCAACAAAGAAAGAATTTTTCAAATCTGACTCCTAGAAACAGAGGTATGGACAAAAAATAAGATATACATCTTATTGGGAAAATTATGCATTATTTTTAGCACGAGGTATTCTCAAAACGTTTTTCGAGGTGAGCGGTATCGGTCCACGGAGGAATTTTTTCAATTGAGTTTCGAGCTGAGATTTTATTGCAAATACATCAGACGCAAAAATAAACACTTACGCCCCTGGCGGCCAAACCATTCTTTACCAAAAATGAGGAATTATATGCAAAGCATTTCCTTTCAAGAGCTGTATCGGACGCAAGAAGAATTTTTCAAATCTGACTTTTAGATGCGGAGATATTCGGAAAATAGCGATTTACCTTTACGCTCCCTAGTGGAAAATGTATGCATTATTTGAAAAAGGGACTGTAACTAAAATAGTCTTCAATATAAATGTCATCGAAAGGAAAATAATTTTTTTCAGTCGGATGTTTAGAAGCAAATATATGAAATAAAATTAATTTTAAATTCGAAACGATGTTCATTTGTGCCCTCTAGCGGCGAAGTTGTGCATCAGGAAAAAACCGGAACAAATGGAATCATCATTCTCACATATTAAGCTTCCCAATACAAAAAGAATTTTACAAATCTAACTAATAATTGCAGAGATATGGTCTCCTCAGTCGGACAGACAAAGTGATAACATAAGCACGACGCAAAAGATGCTAATAGCGCAGCTTCAGTCCTCCTAACACACAAGAAAACCAACAGCCCCCTGCATTTTGCAAGGGGTGGGGAGGGAAATTTGTCAGACAAGTTATGTCAGTAGAAAAATCCTGAAATACAAAACATTGCACAGGGACAAAAAGGCAGGAATGGATAAAATTCCAGGAAATGTAACAGAATTTTAGGACATTTCCAGGACAAAATGGAATTCCAGGATGCATATGAACCATGTGAAAGATCAAGAGCTTATTTATTGATTTTGGACCAAGTGATTGACAACTTTGCAAAACAAAAAGCAAGGGAGAAGGAATTTTAAATAGCGGTAAGATATCAATGCAAAATTCTTATACACTTCAATTTTTTGTAATTACTTTCTTAAACCTTAAAGAAGGAATTGGGTATAATCAGTTTCACTTGGTTTTGATTTTTAACTTTTCGCTGCTAATGTGGGTTATATAGACACTTTGTTCTTAAAAATAAATGAGTTTTCCAATTAATTTAAAGTAAAATCAACATGGTGTGTGATGTACCCACATCACCAACCGAAGGTTAAATAAAGCATGATAGAGTATACAAGGTAATAGACAGAGGGAAGGGAAAATTTTTCCCTCAACCTTGCAAAAATTCTTAAGTTTCAGCAATTTTGAGGTTAGTTAAAGCAATTTTACCCTTATCAAGACTATTTCAAATTTTTTGTGTTTACAAAGGAATTTCAATGAACAACCTGGTTTACAACTGAGATGGTCGATAGGGGGGTAACTCTGGAAACTTCTCCTGGGCGCAGATTTCGTAGTTACGCCACTGTACGCAAAGCTCTAAAAAATACAATTTTATACGTTCCCCAAACGTTTTTGTGGCTACTTGGTCATATTCCACTTATAGTTAAAGTTTTAAGAAAAGCTTACCTTATGTGATACTGCAATTTTGATTAATTGGCCTGAAGACCTAATTTTTGAGGAATTTGCTTTCTGGTGAATTCACCTGGAGCCATATGATTTCCATCACTGTTGGGTGGACAGCAATACCAATATTCTAATTTTTTAACCCTTTTCATCCATAACAGGATTTTCCCTTTAATGCCAATGCTGTTTTGCATGCAGTTGTGGAAGAGCTTCATTTTTGTTGGTGGTAAGTGTTTTAGGGTTCATACTCCAGCAGCATTGGCAGCTAATCAAACAATTTTAGGATAAACGGTGGCACTCTCTCCTTCTTGCACATAAGACCAAGATGATTTTTAAAATCATGTTATCCATCCCTTAGATTGTACAAATTTTTTAATGACAATCCTTTCTGCGATTTGTGTAGCCTTCTCTTGGATTATGCTGCCATCGATGTATATGTTGACAGCACACGTTTGCTGATACCAAGTGAAGAGAATTTCTCAAGTACCAAATCATGGGAGATTAGAAAAATTTTATTAGATTTTCTCATCTTCCATGATTTGCTGCACTTCACTATTTTATCTCAAGCCTCCCTTTATTGTGTGAAAATTGAGTTGAATGTGGGTGCTAAAATATCCAAGTGCTTGCTTGGCTACATAGACTCTGCTCAGTGGGATTTTTTGCACTTCAATTATTAGTCACCCTTGAAAAGTTTTCACCTTTTTAGTGGAATGATTCATTTTTACAGGAAGATAAAAATAAAATTAAAAAATATTTGTTAATATTGACAATATTTTGTTCTTGGTATGGTTTGAAAGTCTTGCAAGGAATCTGTACGGAGATGGGAAAAATTTTTAAATGCTTGGATTGATGGACAAGTGAATCAGAAAGGACCAGTTGTTGACAGCTTGGCAATATAAAAGAAAGCAAAGGAAGAGGGAACACTACTGACTTGACTTCCAAGCATTTAAACAGTGGTTTCAGAACTTCAAGTGTTATTATAATTTGGCTCAGCCAATTAAGAGTTTGCGGAATATTTCAAGTCATAATTTTTTTAGTTAACAAGAAAGATTATGGCCCACAACAAATATTTATGGCAAATGAAACTTTCTTTTAAATAAAAGAATGGAACAATGAACATACTTTATGAAAGGATAACAAGTTCCATCTAGATTTAAACCTTCTAAAACGATAAACTTATTTTATTTTGTGGAAATAAATTTCATGATTTTAAAGACAAGTATATAGATACAAAAAATGTGAGCACACATTACAAGAAAAAAATTATAGAGCATTCTGAAAAGTGTAACAAAAAGGCATAGGCAACCAAGGTATTTTTTACTGACTAGCTACAAAGTCATTTTGTGAATGAGGTTGAAACATCTAATAAAGTAACATTTAATTTTAATCTAAATTTAAAAGTGCTATTATTTTTATATGAAGTATAAGATAGATACTTCACATAAAAGTAATAGCACTTTTACTCAAAACCACAAATGTTGACTAACACATAGCTAACAAGGCCATGTGACTAATGTGTATCGTGCATCATATACCTCAATTGCCATGTATAAGCTGCTGAGATAGACTAGGGGTCTTATGGTATAGAATCTCTGAACTAAGGGAAAAATCAGGTTGTGTTTGTTTTTTTTTTAATAGTATTTATACTTGTACTTTTTATGAAGGGCAACATTATGTGTGGTGTGGAAAATAAGTGGTGACATTGTATTTCTCTCACAAATTATTTTTTCAAAATCATGAGATGAGAAATTAATATAAGGGGGTGGTAGGATTGCAGTTTAGATGTATGAATAATTGTTATTTCTCTTTGTGCAATAGGAACTATTTTTCACTGCATATTATGATATTGTATAATGCTAAAAAAAAATTTTTGATAAAACAAACTTGCACTGCTGAGTGAACAATACAGATACTCAAGGTTTTTTAGTAAGGTTAAGTTCTAAACACTGTTTTAGAATTTTAAGTTTTCTTCTTCCTATTTCTTGGAGTGATTTTGTCCTCATAAGTACTTTGAATGGACAGTGTGAAATACCTTGTTTTGGCCAATGCAAGTAGGAAAAGACTCATTGACATATTTTTAGATAGTGAGCTCATTCATTATTTTGTGCATTGATACAAAAACATTCACAAGTTTACATGGGGCGAAGCAGTGGCAACTTGTGAGGTAAAATGTTGACAAGGCGATGAGCAAAGACAAATTTGATACATATAGGAACAAAAAGCAAACACACCACCTCTAAAAAAAATTATTATTTTAGAAATTCCTGGGTGCTGGGTGGTTTTAAAAGTCATGGGATCTCATTAAATTACATACTTTTTTTTTTTTTTTTTGTGGAGGGACTTTGTTAACTTTTTGTTTGTATTCCTTTTGAATGTTCTATTCTGTGGCTGCTAGATTTTCAAAGTATGGTAAGATTTTTTGTTGAGGTTTAAATGATTCCCCCCCCCCTACTTTTTTTTTTATATATATTATTTGATGATAGTTCAACAAAATCACAGGAAGGCGTCCCAGGAACATAAAACGTGGACTGTGGATCAATGAAAATGTGTTGTTTTCTAATGAATCAAGTTTCTCACTATTCCCCACCACAGGACAGGTTTACTTATGGACCCTCCCCCTGTCAGTACAGTGGAGGAGAGGGAGGTAGACTCTCCAAAAAATTGCAAAACAATTTTGGAGGAAATAATGTATATTTTACAAAAAAAAAAAAAAAAAAAAAACCAGTAGAGGGAGAAATAGTTCTATCCCTTTTGGATGGAAATTCACATTTTGCACTTAATTTCTTTACCTAGTGATAGCTAGTGAGTGGTCATTGCTTCATGCACAACATCAGTCGAACATCCACTCCTCCAAAAATTCAAAGTTAATAATTTTAAGAAAAAAACTACTTTTCTCACAAAGTGTTTCTGAGTCCAGAATAAAACTAACAGGTCTGTTAGCGAAAGTTCATCGCCCATGTACACCCTGACCAGTGGATGGTATCTAGGGGAAATCAATATATATATATATATCTCTCTCTCTGGAAGCACATTTCTGTATATCTTGTAAAAACAGCTCAGATAACTTAAATATGGCAGAAATCAGGACAGATGACCACCCGTGAGATCTGTTTTTTCCCAACAGAATGCATTCAATTTATTTTTTATTATTGCCCAATGGAAGCATGGGCAGGCCAAAATTCAATTCTAAAAATACCTAAATATTGTTAATAAATGGAAAAACTCAGCACATTTCTCGCCTAACCAGAAACTATCGAAGGAACACATTCTAAAAAGTCAGCACGCTAATGAAAAAGCTATGTGTGCATACGCTGGAAACAGACACGCTTGCACTTAGCTGAGACAAAGTGTACTGCCGCCTCAGATGGATATTTTGTCAAGGGCATCAGCTTTGGTCTGCCTGCTCCAATTGGACGAAATTCCTGCCTTCCTCAGATAGAAACACAAATGCCAGTTGATTTTAAGTGGCAGTAAGGTGCGCCTCAGAATCCTTACAGGAAGTCATGGTCTGGGGAACCGGTTTTTTCCCATCTTCACGCAGTCTGTTGCAATAGAGACAACTTAGGGGATCAGCTCTCTAGGTTCTCACTCATTTCAACCTCTTAACAAAAATAGTACTTAAACTTTATAAACTTCATGCCATTAAATTAAGGATTCATTCTCTGGTTGTAGCCATTTTTAACAAAATTTACGAATCACAAAAAAATGAATTTCAGAAATTCATTCAGCATGTACAATTAAAAATGCATTGTATCTTAAGTACGTAAAAATTTTCTTCATGGGCCAAAATTTTTTTGATGAGGTGGGGCTTCATCTGACAAGATGCCCATGGTGGGAAGACAATGTAAGTAAAACTTATGCCAAAGTTTCGGAAAGTACTATACAAAAATGGATGAACAATTTTTGAAGTTTTAAAATAAATAGTGATCACTCTTTAGTAGCTCTTACTGTTTTGGTGTGACCAGGTGAAAGTGCTTTCAGGGCTGACTTCACAGGGAACTTTCCATGTATTCATGTCCCCAGGAAATTTACAGAATTATCCCAGAAAAAACACAAGACTGGATGTACAATATTCTAGCAGATAATGCTGACCTTGGCATTCCTTGCTAGCGACGAGACATTTCATACACGTGTTTTCCGGTTTTTGTTGATGCTATTGTCCTAAAGTCCGTTGTCCAATATGAGTAGCTTTCCTTCAACACACTTTCCGCTGGGCATTCTCGTTGGATCTTCGCTTTAGAGTTCAATCACATCAATTTTTACCGTTCTTTATTCTCGAAAATTTTCACCCATTCTCTGGGCATCCTCAGGAGCGTGACGACTTTACCACCGATGTTCGTGGTTAACTTCGCGCAAATGGAGTCCGATACTCCTTGTTGCCATTCGTCAGATATACTTTCTTGGATATATTTCGTTATCAAGCCCGGCTAGCGCCATCATGTTTCATTAAGATAACTTTTTTTTTATTATTATTATTTATTTTTTTCCTATCCCGGTTTTCTTGTCTTTTTTGTCGGTTTTTCTTTTGTTGTTCTTTTTCTTGTCTTATTAGTTCTTTCCACAGGCTAGATAATGTGCTAGGGCCGTTCTGGTTACATACCCTTGCTTTATTTTTATAGATTAAGATTGCTTCTTCCCTTTTCATTTGCCTTTCAGATTTTTTATTCTTTTTTAGCATTTTTATTTCATCGAATTTTGGGAAAGTCTGGTTTTCAATGCAGAATTGCACTAAAGCTGTTTTGGCTTCTTTTTTTGCCAGTTAGATATGTGTTGTTTAAGTCTTTTTTTTTTTTTATCTGTTTTTCGTACTTCCAATGTATGATATTGGGGGTATGTGTGCAATTGGAATTTCGTAGGATCCTGATTCTTCTAGCATTTTTTCCTCTTGTTTTTTTGTTGACAGTCATATTTTTCAAGGTGTGCACTGAGCTTCCTAGTTGTAAGTCATATTTAGCACAGTGCCTATTGATCTCTTTACTAACTCCTTCTAAGTATGGGAAAGCACCAATGTATTTCTTCCTATTAGACTGGATGGTTACCAGACCAGGTTTGAAACCCATATCAGTAACATCTGCCTTCCACACTTCACACAGCATACATTAGTCAATATTAATATTTTGAAAAACAAAAATTCATAAAATATCTAAAGATTTAATTTTTAAGTGCTCACAGATATGGAACATCAGCAATCTTGGTGAAACAAGAACAAAAGCAACCTCTATATGCACATAGTGTACTCTATACTAGTTATCTTATTTCTCGAGCATCCCTGAATCTGGTCTTATGATGTCCTCAGCATTGTTCTACCTTTCTTTCCTGCCACTTGGGTTGAACAAATACTTTTAGTTAGCACCTCATCATTTATTCCTTCAACATGGCCAAACCACCTTGGAATATCTGTCCCCATCCTACAAGCAACATTTTGTTCCACATTACAAAAATTAAATTGCAACATTTTGTTTCACATTATGTAATGAATCTCCTTAGTGCAAAAATGAAGTGTCTATTCTGCAGTATGCAGGTAAAATTACCATACATCAAAAGAAGAACAATACATCAAAATAAGAACAATTACACCCATATATATTATATCAAAATAAGAACAATTACACTTTTATACCTAGCTGTTTAGAACCTTTTTGACAAGCATCAGTCCTATAAAATTCTAGAGAAGATATGACTTTAAAAATGTAGTTCACTTGCCCATAATTTCACCATCTAATTTTTCTCTCAGTTGAACATGCTTTCAAAGTTCATAAGCTCATGCACTTGGTCAAACTCAGTATAGTTTAGATTGATCTTGTATACAGTACTCGCCACTCCTCACTTAAAATCATGACTTTGGTTTCTTTTTCTTGAATTTCATGCATACTTGGTTCATCCTAAACAACATACTTTGCAACTCACTTTTACTCTCAGACAGTGAGTTGCTGAAGGTAATGCATAGTTTCAAGTCTGTGCAAATGCTTTCATTCTTGCCTGTTACTCTCTTTAGTGTTGTATTAGTTTTGTTTTTTTAGCCGTTTGGTGGATTTTACAATGGTCAACACGAACCAGTTGCAAGTATGCTTTAAATTCTGTCTAAAACTTAAAAAAAACTGTTGCAAACATTTGAAATATTGCAGACAACAATTGTAAAAGCTCTAAATTATTCAGAAACTTTTGAATGGTTTAAGAAATTTGAAGGTCAAAAGATCATTTGAAGATGATCCTCACTCTGACCTTTTACCTGTCAATGTACCCATTTGGGAACATGTACTTTTCAAATAAAATAAAAAGTTTGGAAGAAAGCATTCAGTAATGATTTTTTTTAAATTGCTGAATATCCTTTATATTACTGGGAAGCCACTTAATAAAGTAAAAGCCATGTATGCTGGTAGTAGAGCTAGTGTACAAGTGAATGGTGTTGTATCAAAATGGTTTTCTATTGATGCGGCAGTCAGGCAAGGTTGTGTAATTTCACCATGGCTGTTTAATATGCACTATGTTGTCAAAAGTCACCGGACACCTAGAAGAGAAACACAGCATAGCATTTATTGATATACATTAGCACGATTTTGGTCCACCTTTAGCTTTAATGCATGCACTGACCCTTTGAGACAAGATTATGGAACACAGCATATGCACTTCCATTCAGTACATAATGCTGCCGGTGTTGCTTAGTAGTAGGCCTTAATTCCAAACTATGCGGCACTCTAATTCATCCCATAGGTATGATATGGAATTATCATCAAACCACGCCGTAACAGTCCTTGCTTTATGGCTCAGTGCATTATCCTGCTGGTACCAACAAGGCTCAGTTCCATAGTATTATCACAGAGTTGGTAAGGCATAATTGTCCAGAATATCAAGGTAGACGTGCTAGTTAACAGGTTTGTCCATGATAACCAATGGGTCAGGACCATACCACGAAAACACCCCCACACAAGTACACTGCCAGCTCCAAACTTGACCGTAGGAACAGTACACTGTGGTAAATAGCATTCCCTCTGCTGCTGCCATACCCACACATGGCCATCAGACTGATGTATCTGGATTCGTCGGTCCATAGGAACCATTTTACGGTCATTGATAAATGTTCTTTACACCATGCTAAATGACGAGTAGCATTCCGAGTGGAGATGAAATGCTTATGAGCAGCGGCACGACTACAGTAACCCATGGAATCAAGTTCTCTGTGAATGGTACGTGTACATACTGAGGTTCCACCATTTTTACTCACCTGTACACTGAAGTCTTGTGCAGTACTCCGTCGATTAGCTGTAATGACTCTCCTGAGGCTTTGACGTCCTCTATCACTGATTTTCTTTGGTCTGCCGGTACGTTTTCCTGCTTCAGGCATGCCATGTGTCTTCCACTTATTCAGTACATCCAAAACAGTTGACTTGGGTATGTTTAAACGTCTCTTGGTTTCTCTTATGGACAACCCACTAATATAACACCTAACAATCTTTCCTTTCTCAAAGTCAGTTCTCTCCCACCACGACATTTTCACCCAACCTCACAGTACGATATGATCGCGGTCAGCTGTACCGTGCATCTTAACAATGCAGCAGACCCGTTCATTTGCTTTTGAAGGGGTGTCCGGTGACTTTTGTCAATATAGTGTATTTATGGATGCATTATGCCAAGATGCACAATACTGGTTTGTCTTGGTAATATCTGTGTGTGCAGATTGTTGTACGCTGATGACACAGTCCTGTTGGCAGAGAGCAAAAGTGAATTGCAGAGTATGTTGTCCCTGATGTATGAAGTTTGCATGAAATTCAAACTGAGTATAAATAAGGGAAAACCCAAAGCTATGGTTTTTGAGTGTTAGTACTGAATGCAAGATAAGTCTAAATGGCACAGTTGTTGACCAGGTGAATGAGTTTGTATATTTAGGAAGCATGTTTCATAAAGAGAACATATTAGATTGTGAAATTAGTAGGCGAGTGAATTCTTCATTGAAAGTCATAGCTGCTTTAGGAGGTTTTCACTAGAATGATGGGTTCTCAAGATAGTCCTGAATGGCTGTGCATGAAAGTGTAGTTGTTCCTATTCTGATTACCTTATATATTGGACACCTGTCCAACACCCAAGGTTTAACTTAACGTGCAAAACAGTAATAACAGATTTAGGGCAACTTACCATTCTTTGGCTTTTGTTCCATATTTCACATTTCCGGCACGTGAGACTGTCTCACGTGCTGGAAATGTGAAATATGGAGCAAAAGCCAGAGAATAGTAAGTTGCCTTAAATCTGTTGTTCCTATTCTGATGTATGGCAGTGAAACCTGGGTACTGCAGAAGAGACATAGGAGTCATTTGTGTGCTGGAGAGATGCATTACTTATGGGGAGTTTGTGGCAAGACACTTTCTGATTATGTGAGGAATGAAGATGTGCTGCATTTGTGTAATGTGAGGCAAAATGTTGTTAGTAAGGTGGTTGGGCCATATGGAAAGAATGAGTGATGAGGTGCTAACTAAGAAAATTGTTTTAGCCCAAGTGGGAGGAAGGCTAATTAAGTCATGGGATGATCAGATTCAGTGGTGTCTGCATGAGAATAAGATTATGAGTATGAAGTATAGGTTTTGTATACATTGTGTGATGGATGTCAGTGAAGCCCGAGTTGTGTGTCAAGATCGCTGTAAATGGAGAAGTTTGATATGGCAACAATAAGAAAATCAGTTAAAAATTTATATGGTGGTTTGTATTTCTTTGTGGAGCTAACATCTGAATCTCAGAGAACAGCTTAGGGATGTGTTAGTATGTTATATCCTTTATATTTTCTAGCTATTTTTATTTTGCCCTTTGCTCAAAAAATAAAAACCTGAAAATTTCCCCAAACCCGTTTTTCTTATTTTTATACATGTTATGAACAGTAACTTGTACAGAAAACTAGCGGATAATGCTTACCTTGGCATTCCTTTCTAGCGACGGGGACATTTCACGCACATGTTTTTTCCGGTCTTTGTTGAGGTTATTGTCCTAAAGTCTGTTGTATGCGATGACTGGCTTTACTTCTCACACTTTTCGCTGGGTATACTCATTGGATCTTTGCTTTAGGATTCAAACATCAATTTTTACCGTTCTTTATACTCGAAATTTTCGCCCATACTCTGGGCATCTTCAGGAGCGTGGCGACTTTACCACCGATGTTCGTGGTTAACTTCGCGCTAATGGAGTCCGATACTCCTTGTTGCCATTCGTCGGAAAAACTTTCCTGGATATATTTCGTTATCAAGCCCGGCTGGCGCCATCTATGTTTCGTTAAGAACACTTTTTTTTCCCCGTATTTTTTTTTTTTTTTTTTTTTAATTTCTTCTCCTATCCTGGTTTTCTTGTCTTTTTTTGCCTGTTTTTCTTTTGTTGTTGTTTTTCTTGTCTTATTAGTTCTTTCCACAGGCCCGATAATGTGCTAGGGTCGTTCTGGTTACATACCCTTGCTTTATTTTTGTAGATTAATATTGCTTCTTTCCTCCTCATTTGCCTTTCCGATTTTTTATTCTTTTTTAGCATTTTAATTTCATCGAACTTTGGGAATGTCCGGTTTTCCAAGCAGAATTGCACTAAAGCCGTTTTGGCTTCTTTTTTTGCCAGTTAGATATGTGTTGTTTAAGTCTTTTTTTTAATCTGTTTTTCGTACTTCCAATGTACGATATTGGGGGTATGTGTGCTATTGGAATTTCGTAGGTTCCTGATTCTTCTAGCATTTTTTCCTCTGTTTTTTTGTTGACAGTCATACTTTTCACGGTGTGCACTGAGCTTCCTAGTTGTAAGTCATATTTAGCACAGTGCCTATTGATTTCTTTACTCACTCCTTCCAGGTATGGGAAAGCTCCAATGTATTTCAATTTTTTATTTCTCATCTTCCTTTGGTTGTGCACTTCTTGGCCTTCTTTACTCTGAGTCATATGCTTTTTACTCTCATGTATCCATTTATTAATTAGCTTGCTCGGGTACCCATACTCTTGTGATATTTTCGAGATAAACTCTAGCTCTTGATTTTTTAGCTAATATAAGGAACCACAGCACGTTACCAACAGAAATAAAAAATGCAAACCCTCCAATGGGAGCAGGGATGCCAAAAATATTCTCGAAAATTAAAACTCAAAGAAAACACACCTTTAAGACTGATTCTATCGAAAAATATCTCGCCACTCATCAACCTAGAAAAAAATATATACAACTATCTATCCCCAATATTCATGAGGAATCAATATACATTAAAGAATAGCTATGAGTTTATAGAAAAAATCAAATTAATTAATCAAGACCTAGAGCAAATAACTATGGCCTCCATCGATGTTAAGGCGTTATACCCAAACACTCCTGTCGAGCTAGCCATCGAATTGATTATGCAACAACTAAGCATCAACAAAGAACTAAACTTGTCACAATTGAAAGAACTAAAGAATACCTTATATTTCATCAAGAAAAACAACATCTTCCATTTTGAAGGAAATATATATAAACAAACACAAGGTGGCCCTATGGGATCCCCATTATCGGCATTATACGCAGAAGTGATTATGGCATACCTCGAAAAAGAAATTATTCAAAATTTACCTGAAAAACCAATACTTTATGCTCGATATGTAGACGACAATTATTATAATGTCTAAACTTAACAAAGCCGAGCTACAAGATCTAGCACAGCAGTTTAGCAAAATCTGTAACACCATAGAGCTAACTATTGAGTTTGAAGAGGATAATTGCCTATCCTTCCTGGACATTCAACTAAAGAAAAACAAAAATAGTTTTGAATACTCTGTGTTCAGAAAAGCAACTTACATACCTGTACTGATACCATACTCGTCGCACCATCCAGTGATACATAAAAAAAACAGCATAGTAAACTTGATACGGCGAGCGTACACACACACATCTAACAACAGGCTAAAAAATCAAGAGCTAGAGTTTATCTCGAAAATATCACAAGAGTATGGGTACCCGAGCAAGCTAATTAATAAATGGATACATGAGAGTAAAAAGCATATGACTCAGAGTAAAGAAGGCCAAGAAGTGCACAACCAAATGAAGATGAGAAATAAAAAATTGAAATACATTGGAGCTTTCCCATACCTGGAAGGAGTGAGTAAAGAAATCAATAGGCACTGTGCTAAATATGACTTACAACTAGGAAGCTCAGTGCACACCGTGAAAAGTATGACTGTCAACAAAAAAACAGAGGAAAAAATGCTAGAAGAATCAGGAACCTATGAAATTCCAATAGCACACATACCCCCAATATCGTACATTGGAAGTACGAAAAACAGATTAAAAAAAGACTTAAACAACACATATCTAACTGGCAAAAAAAAGAAGCCAAAACGGCTTTAGTGCAATTCTGCTTGGAAAACCGGACATTCCCAAAGTTCGATGAAATTAAAATGCTAAAAAAGAATAAAAAATCGGAAAGGCAAATGAGGAGGAAAGAAGCAATATTAATCTACAAAAATAAAGCAAGGGTATGTAACCAGAACGACCCTAGCACATTATCGGGCCTGTGGAAAGAACTAATAAGACAAGAAAAACAACAACAAAAGAAAAACAGGCAAAAAAAGACAAGAAAACCAGGATAGGAGAAGAAATTAAAAAAATTAAAAAAAAAAATACGGGAAAAAAAAAGTGTTCTTAACGAAACATAGATGGCGCCAGCCGGGCTTGATAACGAAATATATCCAGGAAAGTTTTTCCGACGAATGGCAACAAGGAGTATCGGACTCCATTAGCGCGAAGTTAACCACGAACATCGGTGGTAAAGTCGCCACGCTCCTGAAGATGCCCAGAGTATGGGCGAAAATTTCGAGTATAAAGAACGGTAAAAATTGATGTTTGAATCCTAAAGCAAAGATCCAATGAGTATACCCAGCGAAAAGTGTGAGAAGTAAAGCCAGTCATCGCATACAACAGACTTTAGGACAATAACCTCAACAAAGACCGGAAAACACGTGCGTGAAATGTCCCCGTCGCTAGAAAGGAATGCCAAGGTAAGCATTATCCGCTAGTTTTCTGTACAAGTTACTTTGAAATATCGCACGTAAAAGAGAATAGTACAATAATTAGAGCTATATAATAGTCAGAATTAGAACTACTAAGTGGAAATGTTATGAACACTAATTTTTATCAAAAACAAAAAACAACAACATTGAATTTCTTTTATATTCACTGGAGATATTCAGAAGGGTTGAGTTTATGTTGTGATCACATACATTTTTATATTTCTTAATTCATTAGTGAGAACCAGTGTCTTTTTTTTATTTGATGCTCCCAAATGAGAACGTTGGCAGGTGGTGTCAAGCATTTTCCATCAAAAAGTTCAAATTACTTTCTAAATCTTCCAGTAGCTATACACAATGGCATGTTTCTGTTTGAGTGTGTGTGTGTGCATTTAGCTTCTTCCCCAAGGCCCTTGTAACTGAACTTTGACACTTAGTATTGGGTAACCCCATAAAATCTGTGATGATGGGCAGGATCATTATGTAAGCACTAGTACTGGCAATGCTGTTGTAGTTACATCAATATACTGTTCATATGAATCCATCAACTATTTTCAAGGGCCAAGAAAAATTTGATATCCTATAACATTATCTTATTAAGAGATATAATGAGGATATGGGAAGTGTTGATCTTCTCGATTGTCTTCCCTGCAGCTATCATGGTAAACTATGCAGCAAAAAGTGATGGTGGAACTGGTTCACTAATGCACCAAACATGACCTTGGTGGCAAGCTGGATCTTGTATTGTGAACTCCATAAAAAATGTGCTTTCACATTTGGACTTCAGAAGAAGAAAAAAATATGAATCTTCCCCCAAAAGAAAGCCTGTCAACTCGCCCTGCACCCAAAAGCTCCACTTCACATGCTTCTCGAACATCTGACACCCTCTATCTTGTACACAAGAATGCTTTATAATTTGACAGAAAATACCAGAAACAAATGTTTTGAGTGTGAAAAAAGACATCAACATTGTGCCCCAGCTTACCATGGACACTTAACTACAATATAGTAAGGAACGAAATAAATAATTCATTATTTAAAATACACTATGTAAACAAAAGTACTTGGACACTTCCATATATGCAAATACATGTGCATTTGCAGAACCAGACGCACACACAGAGGGTGTGTTGGGTGCTGTATGCAAACAGGAGTGTTGGCACATCTGTCAGACAGCACAGGAAGCAACTATGCTGTGTGGAGCTGAACTGATAGACTTTGAAAGGGGCAGGGAGATTGGTTGCCTTCCGAGTAAGAAATCATTGTGTAGCATTGTTGCTCTCCTGGAATTCCCAAATCCACTGTCACTGATGTTCTTCGTTGATGGAAAGCAGTTGATACCACTATACCGAAGCCATGCTCTTACAGACATCACAAAAACTGAGTGATCAGGTCATACAAAATTTACTGCAGAATGTGAAGGCATGCACATCCTTAGCCAGCAATGTTGAACATGCCACATGGAACATCTACACCAGAATAAACCATCAGGACTGCATGGCTAAGGTGCCATGCTAGGTCAGCTACACATATGACCTATATCACCCCAGGGAATGCCAGACTGTGACTGCAGTAGTGCCTCACTCACCGTTCATGGACAACAGAAAAGTGAAAGCGGGTCATGTAGATAAATGGCTTGCACTACTCACTTCTTTGTTTGGATACTACTGGAGTGTGGTATTGCCCAGGGGATGCTGTCAGGGGACTGCATTGGTCCTACACTCAAGTTTGTAGGGGGCTCTGTGATGGTGTGGGGATATTTTTGCTAGCAAGGAACTGAAACCTTTGGTTGTGGTACTTTTCAGCCTAATAGTTGTCAGTTATGAAGATATTCTGAAAAATGCTGCACTACCTCTGCTGTGGCAGTACTTTGGTACAAGTCTCTGCCTGTTTTAGCAAATGTACCTTTCCACACTGTCCAGGCTAGGCTAGGTTTGTGGAGCAGAACATCCAGGTGTTGATAGGCTGACCCAAAGTCCCTATCTAAATCCCACAGAACATATGTCGGACAAGCAGAAATGCTGAATCTGACCTTGGCAGTTAAGACCTTTCCCAATATAAAATCATTATAAACACCCCTCATAATCATAAGATGGGTGTGGGTTCAGGAATGCCTGTATGAGAAAAAGATAATGAGTATGAAGTACAAAAGATATTGTGTGCAGCATGTGATGGATGCCAATAAAGCTCAAGTTGTGTGCCCGAGATCACTGTAATTGGAGGCGCCTGATACAGCAACAGTGAGTTCTTTCTGTGAGGAGTTAACCTCTGAACATCAGAGAACAGCTTAGTGATATGCATAAACACTGCTAAGCCCAACGTCCCCTATCTTCTCTCTATTACATACGGTAAAGGAATTAAAAGAGTAATCTCTACATCAAACACTACAAGCAAAAACAAAAATTCATATGAGGACCCATTCTCTGATCAAACTCATACTCATAAGCAGAAATAGCATTTTCTGAACTCTCTACCTTTATCGACATTGCCCAAAACAACAAACAAACCACCACAATCACCCATAACGCAGCCAATAATAGATAAATTTTTCTCTTAATTGGATAAAATCAATCTTACCATATACTGCTCTTTAACCCCCTCATCAATAAAAACAACCAAATCACAACAACAAAATGTCAATACCAGGCCTTTGCCTCAAACCCCAAATGATGCTTTCCAGACATATGCCATCTCATCACAAACTCACATCACCACCAAAAATAAAGTACTAATTATTACGTGCAACCCATGAAACCCTGTCACCACAAAAAACACAGATCCAAACACCAAATGTAGCTATATAGTGGTTTAAAACTCGGGCATCACGTGACAATAACATATAAAACAAGCGAAACACACAGAGTCACATATAGTAAAAGGTTCGTTTAGCGGTAAAAATTACTGTGTTAAATAAAGGCACTTGAAAAAGGTTGAAAGTCTCTACTGCTGCAGATGGTCACAAAGCCACCAACTCCACTGTACGCACCAATCCAGAATGAAAAAAAGGCCCCAAAAAGAAACAAAAAACAACTCTGACACAATAAATAATAGTATCCCCTAACAACCTCCATATGACACTCCTGAAAAGTTCTTTTACAAATAGTCTCATCACCAAACCACAATTACTAGGGGGGACAAAACAAGCAAATCATACTCTACAACAAAACATTTTTTTGTGTCACGCTCTGAAGGATCCTTTAGTACAACAGTTTATCAAAAACCATTTGTTGTTTTCTTACCCCCACATGCAAAATCAAATCACCCATGGAAACGACCTCTGCCTTCTACACATACGTATATCATGCAATACCCAACTGAGGATTACTTACAGAAAGAGCTTGATTTTCTTAAACGAATTGCAGTAAGCAGAGGATATAGCCCTTCTGTTATAGACAAAGCTGTCCAAAAATTTAGGAAACTGAAGTCTGTCTGCTCATTCATGCCAATAGCCCTTCCAATACAAAAGAATTGGGCAGTTATCGCATTTGCTTCGGAATTTCAAAAATTCTCAAAAGTTTTAATTTCAAAGTTATTTTAAACAAGTTGAAGTTTTACGGATCAAAAGATTACATTGAAGACATAAATACCTGGGGAATTTATCAGATACCTTGTGAATATGCACTTTCGATGTAGAACTGACCCACATAGCTTAAGTTTCTGTGTGTATGTATGGAACTATGAATGGAAGAAGTCGTCGATAGCCCAACATTGTCATGAAAATAACCATAAATTTTTGTTTGGAAATGCCACACTTATTGATAAACCTTATTTGACTATCAAGCTTAATATATTAGAAGCTTTCCTCATATATTGGAACTCTTCACGTGGAAACAACTCCAAAATCTGTGACCATCAAAACTCTGATGATGTCACAATGATTTAAAAGTTTACGCTCCATTCATCCTGATGATGCTGAGCAAAATGCTCTGCGAAACTATAGTCAATGTAGAATAAACATTTTATTGTGAGAAACATTGCTATTTTTATTCAATATTAACACCACAAGTTTAGTAGTCATAAATTATATATTATTCTACATCATTTTAGTCACTCCTATAACTATTCCTAAAGCCCCTAAGCCCATTATTAAAGGCCAAGGTCTCACTGTTACCATATGATAAGGATGAAAAATAGCTATATATAAAATAGCTATAACGATAAAATAGCTATATAAGTTTCCAAAGAATATAATATCACTAATACTCTGAAAACAAAAGCTTGAATAAATGCCACTGCCCACTCCAGTACTAAAATTAAAAACAACCATCACCTCCCCCCTTCCAATAAAGCTAAACTAATTCTAGAAATCAACCCAATAATCAAATGCCCTGCCATTATATTAGCAGCCAGCCGAACTGAGGACATTACAAGATGAATTAAAGGTCTTGCTTTTTTAATCAACTTTTATAAAATATCAAAGGAGCCCACTCTGGTACTAAATGAGCAGATCTCTCCCTAAATTTCCTATTTCACCCTATCATAAATCCCATCAACCATGCCACTACTCCTATTCTCATTGTTATCATCAAATGTTTAGTTCTAGCAAACACAAAAAAAAATAAGCTCATAGCATTGTTTACTCTAATAAAGACAAACCACTCCACACTAAAATATACTAACCCCAAAAAACTTTCAGCTAATCAACTATTATTATCATAAGTTAAAAGTGCAAAAAACTAACCATTGAAACTAAATTTCTAATTTTTTAATCCCCAACATATATATGTATGTGACCCTTTAGTGTACTAAATAACAAAAAAAAATAAGTTCCTATAAAATGCCAGCAAAATTGTTAACTCCACATGGCAATGTTCCCAAATGAGAACAATAAAAAAATTTCAAGATATATGCATTATATACAGGTATAATAAGCTTTTTAAACTGCACAAAAAGTTTAAAACTCACAGTTAACATAGTGTGGTGTTTAAAAGATTAATTTCAAAAACAGCCAAATTCATCGCTTGTGTGGACAAAGTAATAAGAACTGACAGGATTGACTAGGGATGTGTTGAGCAAAACTGTCATCTCACTTGGGCATGACATTCGATTTTGACACAGGATTTGGGAATGAGAGGAGTGGTAGCAAAATTTGTGCATAAGCTTCTCACACATGATTGAAAGAAGCACTGTGTTGCAGTTTGTTGGGATCCTAAAAATCGTGCAGCAATAGACCGTTTTATAGAACATATTATAACAGGTGATGAATCCTGAATTTATGGCTATGACATTGAGACAAAATCCCAATCATCCAAATGGAAGACAAAAACTTTTTGTTGACTCGCTAATAGCTTGGCAAATAAAATTAGATGTGAAGTTGATGTAGACTAATCAGAAACATGCAATATACGTTATCAAAATAATGGCAAGTGATAAATAAGATGCATTAATTTAAGTGTATACCTAACATACTGCAGTGAATTAAAACTTTTGATACATGGCATGTGAAAAATTAAAGCTATTATACTTATTTTTAGAGCTTTAATGATTCAAAGTATGTTTTCTTTATGTTAACGCTTGATGGTTGGGTGACACCTGACATTATGAAATTGAAGAACAGTGATGATGCCTCTATAGATTGTATGTCTAAGCTGGCCAGGCATTTTTTTTTTTTTTTTTTTTTTTTTTTGGCATCAAACTTTCCAAAGCTGAACTTCCACAGCTACGTTGTCAAATCTACTGCAGAAAAAAAAAAAAAAAATGTGGTATGGGTGAAATGTTATTTGAGTGGAAAGGGGTAAAGGTATGGTGCATTTTGAATTTCCTCTGCTGTGGGGGAAGGGGGGCAGATTCTGCGCCGAATGTGTTATGAAGCAGGTTTGAGAAAACTAAGGGAAAAACTGGTGCAAAAAAGCCCACAACAATGAGAGACCTAGTCCTGGCTGTTGTATTATGATAATATACATTCAACATTGTCCATCCGTGAGTTTCTGATCAAACACCACCTTATTCACCTGACTTTTTTTTGTTTCTGATATTGAAAAAAATATTTTAAGTGCAATGGTTCCAAAAGAGTTCTTCATAATGTGCTTTGTAAGGTATAAATGCTGAGAAAAATAAATATAGGATAATAAATGAAATACAGGATTAGTAAGACGTTTTTTTTTTTTTTTTTTTTTTTTTGGCATTTAAAAAAAAAAAAATATTGGATGGCTGCAACACCTGATATTTTGGTGGCTACCAGCTGCTGATAATGTCATCATTACCATGCAAAAATTACATTTTGTAGCAAATAATAGATCTTTTACAACATGGCTATATACTCATTCAAATGATTTATTTCCAGACTTTACCTTATTTTTTTTATTTTTCAACAACTGATGTAGCATACAGTTTCAGAACATTAATATTGCCTATCCATGTATTTGAACAAAATTTTAAAGGCAATCTAGCAAAGTTTTTCGCTTGTGAGCTGGTGAATCTTATGTCTCTCTATTCTAAAAAAGTAGCTGCTGCCACTGTTTTAGAAATTTTGCGACACTCTAGTTTTCCTAGCTCGCAGCGCAAAATGTATTGAACACAAAAATATGAAATTTACATCGTTTGTAGAGAATTGTTTGGAGAACACGCTGAAATAAACGTTTTTTTCGATTCTGGTGATAATTCAAGAGCTATTGTATTTCAATGTTAAGGTAAGCAAAAAAGTTCTATCGGGTCACATTCTGGACACACTAACAGCAACAGAACCACGAAACTTTGTAGGCATATAGTGCCATGACTGAATTTTTGCCCCTCGTTGCCCTTTTTTTGAATTTCGATTTAGTTTACAAGAAATTAAACTTTTTAAATTTCACAAAATTCTCTATTTCACAATGGGATCCATTTAAAAAAAACGGATATATGGGAAACTATAAACAGAGCTGCCAGTGGCAACTATTTTTGATGACAGGCGACTATGGCAACTATTTCTTAAAAAAACAGCCAAAAGCAACTATTTTCAGAAAAACTTGAACTATTTTAATTGTAAGGCTACTATTTTTTTTTAAACGTAATTTGTGTTGTGTATATCGATGCGCTTGTAGGCATATAGTGCATCAGTTTTGATATTGACACACGTGAATATCAACTTTGATATAGATATGTATATGTCGAATCCATGGTTCATACACATCCTGGAATTCCATTTTGTCTTGGAAAAGTCCTGGAAATGTCCTAAAATTCTGTTACATATCCTGGAATTTTATCCATTCCTGCCTTTTTGTCCCTGCACAGTGTTTTGTAGTTGAGGAATTTTCTACTGGCATAACTTATGTCTGACAAATTTCCCTCCCCACCTCCTGCAAAATGTGTGTGTGTTGAGGGGGGGGGGGCTATCGGTTTTCTTGTTTAGGATGACTGAAGCTGCATTATTAGCTTCTTTTGTGTCATGCATATTGATATACGTAGTGCAGGGTATATGGCAGTATACGCCGTATACCCTCTGCTTTTTTTTGACAGAATAGCGTATGCCTATGATATTCATATTATCAACAGAACATCAATCTTGAACAACATCGCTGCCAAGAGCTGAACATCTAATGAAAAGAACCATAAGAATTATAGAGAGCTTCGGAGAAAATCCTGGGGGAAAAACTCATTAAGCATTAGCAGCGAACGAGGAATTATTATTTACAAATATCCCATTGATTCCTAACAACAAAACTGTACCTATCAACCAAACCAGTTTATTGAAAGCACGGTTGACAGGATGAGTGTTCAAATTCAAACAGTGAAAATGTACAACTTCTTAAAGATATTTCTTCATTAAAGTGAATAAATATTAAAACAGACGACGTGCGCTATGGAGAACTAAAAACAAGGCGAATCTGTAGACGTTTTACTGTTGATGAAATGCAAGCTATTCAGAGACTGAGAGAATGTACTGAAAACATCCAAGTTGTACCAGAAAACTTAAAACCCCTCTTAAGAACGATTTCAACTCTGCCTTGTTCGACAGCTAAATGCGAACGAGGATTCAGTTTTTGAACAACATTATAACCGATCTCTGAGCATCATTGTTAATCTCCAATGTATCTAACCTGATGTTCATAAATTGAAATAGACCGCCCATTGAATGATTTAATCCAAAAAAATATGTAAGATCTTGGATGATGAATCATCGTTCAGCAACTGATAGTAGATCAAGAGTTTCTTCTAGGGAAGAACAGTGCTGTAAGAACTTATCACGTTAGGCTTTTTTTTTCTGATTGGAGGTTTAACGACCACTGTGAGCAACTCAATGGGCTATAAGCAGTCACCCGTCCCTAATTTAGGGTCACTGGTTCCAGGGAAGGGAGAGAGCTAGTTGCGTAAGACAACTGTCAACACAACATCCGTGCCTCACCAGAATTCGAACCCGGACCCCTTTCGGACGAATGATCAGAGGCCATTGCTTAGTCCACTGTGCCACCGGTGTGGCTCAGGGTTTATAGGATATATTTCAATGAAAATTAAAATAATCTTGTGCATGCTCTTCAATATGTTATAACTGACAGGAGAGAGGAGAAGATACTTTATTCATATCGGTAAGTGAGCTCATAGTCATAATTGTTTAAAAGGCACGGTACCACCACGAGGGTACCTGCCTTCTTTTTTTTTTTATCCATGTGGTATAACCTCAGATTTTTTAGGATTTGCACATAGTATACCCTCTGCTGATTTTACGACTACAGCACTGTGCATATGTTGTCACTTTGTCTGTCCCGCCGGGGAGACAATATCTCTGCAATTATTAGTTCGATTTGTAAAATTCTTTTTGTAATGGGAAGCTTAAAATGTGAGAATGGTGATCCGTTCGTTCTATTTTTGTTTTGTTTTTTCGATGCACAACTTCACCGCTAGAGGGCGCAAATGGAGATCATATCGAATTTAAAATGCATTTCATTTCATATATTTGCTTCTAAATATCCAATTGAAAAAATTTTCTTTCCTTTCGATGACATTTATAGCGAAGACTGTTTTAGTTACAGTCCCTTTTTCAAATAATGCATAAATTTTGCACTCGGGCGTAAAGGTAAATCGCGATTTTCCCAATATCTCTGCTTCTAAAAGTCCGATTTGAAAAAGTTATTCCCGAGTCGGATACAGCTCTTAAGGTTGAAATGTTTGCATACAAATTCTCATTTCTGGTCAAGAATGGTTTGGCCACCAGGGGGCATAAAAGTTTATTTTTGCTTCTGATGTATTTGCAACAAAATCTGAGCTGAAAATTTGATTGAAAAAATTCTTTCGTGAACCAATACCGCTCAACTCGCAAAGCTTTTTGAGAATACTTCCTGCTTAAAATAATGCACAATTTTTCCACCAGGGAGCATACACGTATATCTTATTTTTGTCCATATCTCTGTTTCTAGGCGCCAGATTTGAAAAGTTCTTTCTTTGTTGGAGAACATTTTCAGTGCGAAATGTTTCCCATAAAATTTCAAATATTTCTTAACACACAAGTGTGCCACTAGAGGGCGTAAGCTCACATTTCCGTTTACAGCAATATCTGCGGACTAAAAACCCGACTGAAAAATGTTCTTTTTCGATCTGATACCTAACTATGGAAACTCCTTATTTGTATTTTCTTCACAAAATAATGCACAATTTCGCCGCTAGGGGGCGCAAACATTTAATCTATTTTTCTTAATATCTGTACTTCTAAATGTGCGATTTAAACGATTCTTTTAACACCAGATACTATTTACCTTATGGAACACTTCAGGTTTGTGGTTCACAATTCTGCCGCTAGGTGGTGTTTGTGTATTTCTGTTTACAGGCTATCTCTGCCTGTAAAAACCCTATTGAGATATTTCTTTTTTTACTGCATGCCATTTGCCATAATAAAGATGGAGAGTGAATAAGATTTTTGCTACAATAAGAAGATCCTCTTCAAATGATGTACAACTTTCCCCTAGGGGGTTGTAAAGGTCAAAACGTTTTTCTTGCTATCTCTGCTTCCAGCAGACATATTTGAAAAGTTATTTTTCCTTAGCATAGCTTTTGCTATGAAGAATGCTTTTCTCCTGTTTCCATTATGCAAAATTCTTCTGCTGAAACGCATAGTTATATCATGTTTCCTTCTATATCCCTTCTTTTAGATGATCGATTTAAAACAAAGAAAGGTGGCTTGATCACGCTAGTTACGTTAACTAAAACTTTTACAAAAAGTTCGTAAGTTGGAAGCTTTCGACCTTATCTTAGGTCTTCATCACGCCAATGGAGGACTAAGATTGTTGCCAGATTCTACATTTGAATTTTTCCTATTTTTGTTGCCAAAACTTAGAATTGATCTCCAGATTAACGGAATGTAGAGAGGAGATTCGGAGTTGCAAGTCATTGAGTTGAAAATAATTTCTATGCTTTCACGGTAACGGAGGGCAAAACGATTGTCAAACGAAGCAATTCGTTTTGCTTCGTTCCAGTGGGGAACTGCAGATGTGTCTTCCATTGTCAAAATAGACAAGGCAGTGTTGGGATTGCCTTACGAAACATCTTTTCTGTGTTCTAAAATTCTATGGCTTATGCTCCTGTATGTGCTTCCAATGTATAAGTTATCCCCAGTAGAAGAAGAGATAGGAATGCAGTAAACTCCTGGGAGGTTCAGGCTTTCAACTTTGTCCCTATCCCTTTGTAGAAGTTTCAAGATGTTTGGGGTAGATTTAATGGCAAGATGGTAACCAAAACTTCTAAAAAGAATCTGTAACTTATAAGCATAGGAAGGATGGTAAGGAACAGAACCACAGAATTTCAGGTCTTCTTTCTTGTGAGGAAGGCAATCCCAACACTGCCTTGTCTATTTTGACAATGGAAGACACATCTGCAGTTCCCCACTGGAACGAAGCAAAACGAATTGCTTCGTTTGACAATCGTTTTGCCCTCCGTTACCGTGAAAGCATAGAAATTATTTTCAACTCAATGACTTGCAACTCCGAATCTCCTCTCTACATTCCGTTAATCTGGAGATCAATTCTAAGTTTTGGCAACAAAAATAGGAAAAATTCAAATGTAGAATCTGGCAACAATCTTAGTCCTCCATTGGCGTGATGAAGACCTAAGATAAGGTCGAAAGCTTCCAACTTACGAACTTTTTGTAAAAGTTTTAGTTAACGTAACTAGCGTGATCAAGCCACCTTTCTTTGTTAATATTGTTACGTGTTTTGCCCATAATCGTCAAGATCGATTTAAAAATCTTTTTGTCTCTAATACCTTCCCTCTGCTATGGGAATCTTTTTTTTTTTGTGCCATTTGTTAATTTTCATAACAAATTTTTTAGCCACTGATGGAAGCAGTGGTGAAGCGTCAATGGAAGCAAGGGAAGCATTGCTTCCCTTTGGTTCATGTGCTTTCTTTTGAGCGAAATAAAAATATGTAGCATTAAAGTAAAATAAAAATATCACACCAACATAATGCAGCGGGCATTTTTTTTTCAGTATCTCTTATTTTAAGAAAGCAAATTCATATTTGTATTTTTACGAAAACAAGAACAAATGTCTCGTACGCGAGTTGTTCGTTGGAACCAACGCAGATAATGCATCCAGCTGAACCTCAGTAACACGGCATGCCCACCCGCAGAGTGGCCAGTAATGCTATACTAAGCATAGAGCGTGGGGAAGCGTTCTTTCAAACGCTTTCACGGCGCTGAAGGCAGAACCGCACAAGAGAGTATCAAGGATGACGCCACTAATTTGAGCATGCGCTCAGTGTTACCAGATTGAGAGGGGGGGGGTCTCATTTTGGGGAAATATTTAGTTGCTGGGGAAGTTTAGGGGAATTGTCAGTAGTAGTTCGAAATAGTCTCGCTCTGGGAATAAAATTGAGAATGACTACTAGATGCATTTTCTCAGAGTGAGCTGTAACTTGAATAAATAATAATTGGGAAAGCAATAAAAAGGTTACACTTGTAAGAGATCATTTATTAAATAGTTCCCATTAAAATTGTCCCTGAATGCACCCTACCTCTGGCACTGCGGCCTAATCCTTAACTGTGCAAAAACGTGTTTAACACCAACACCTCCAGTGCCGCCCTGGCATCACTAAGGAGGGGGGATAAATTGCTATATGGTGGAATGTGCAAATGTGCAAAATATGAAAGAAAAATCATTTTGTAAATTTCAATGCTTGACATATTTAAAAAGAATTAAAGATGGCCTTTTTTTTTTGTGCATGTTTTTTTTTCCTAACAGTTACTTTAAAATCAAGCGAAGAGACAATAAGTTGCTGTACTTTGTAGTCATAAATCAATTTGTCAGAAACTTAAGAGAGAAAATTTGGGGAATTTCCGTTTGGAAATTCCAATTTTGGGGAAACTCTGGCTATAGCTTGGAGAATTTTCATTTTTAACATCTGGTAACACTGCATGCGCTCTTTCCAAACGTTTAGTCAGACTCAGCACTCGGAGGACTCCCGTTACAATAGTGAATAGTTTAAAGTTGCAATTTGTCAAAAGTTTTCTGTGTTAGTGTAATTAGTTGGTTCAGTTCCATTATTGGCTTGTGGTTCGAACTTTCAGTAGTTTTATGTCGCACGTTCTTTAGCGGTGACATGTCATTATTTCAGGAATATAAAAGTAAGCGTTACTTTTATTAGTGTAGCTATTTGTATCTGTCCCTCTTCTGAGGAATGTAAGCGTCATGGAAGCAATGGACTCTCGCACATCTACAGTACACGGCCACGTGAACTCCCAAAACTACGAAGACTGCATTCTAGAAAACATACTTTCTCTGTCTTTTGGATTATTTTCATAATCATATAAAATCACATTTATAAATTTAAAAAAAAATCTCTATAAAATCTCATTTATAAATTTAAAAAAATTATCTCGCTCTCCCTCTCTCTAAGAGCCCGAGCCCGAACTGCAGTAAATATTTTACGGCTTTCGGGCTCAGCCCGTTTCAGCTCTGATAGAAGCAACCCCCTATTCTTTTCGTTATGTGGGTAGACAAGTTTCTTTCCCTTTCAACATTTTCACTGAACATTTTTTTTTTATAAATCTTTGCATTTGAACTTCTCCATAGACATTTCTTTTTGGTGGTACAGCGCATGGTTGGGGGGAGGGGTCTTACAATGCTTTCTGCCATGCCGTATTGTCAACGTAGCATATAAACTACGGGTCACTTGTTGATTTTAATTATTATAAATTTTCATTCATATCACTTTTGCCATCTATTTATCGCATATTAACTGCATTGCTCCCCTCACTTACAAAGTCATGCTTCGCTACTGGATGGAAGCAAATAGCTGATTTTGTGGGGGGGGGGGGGGTATTTTACCTTTACTCAAATTTTGTAATGCATACTTTATATAAAAATTTGCCATAAAATCAGATTGCTTTCTAATATCAGAAACTTAAATCTAGTTCTTTCTTAGTATTTTCTGAGCTTCTATAATTAGTTTTTTAATCATGCCCAGTTAAATTGCCATGATCACTAATGAATAAATGAATATAATTGCACACAGCCCTTTGGACATTAGGTTTTCCAGTTATTCTCTTTCATTTCACATTGAAAATTTTTGTGCATACTTTGTTTGCTGGCGAGTAAAAATCTAAAACATAGCTACAGCATCAATATTATGATGAAAATTCCTTCCATAAATAAAATGTAACACAAATACTTGCTACCATGATTATGTGTTTAAGAAATAACAATCCCTTTGGTCCTTTGAAAAATTTATAGATATTTCACCTTTCCTTCTTAAATTTCCAATGTAAGCATTATTGCAAAATAATTAAATACAAATAGTATTTTATGTATTGATTGTGTGGTATATCAAAGCATTTCAAAAGAAATGTCACATACCTATGTATTTTTGAGTTTTATGGGGGGTTTTTTTATTCTGTAATTTGCTTCAATAATTGAACTGAAGCCAAAGTAGAAAAATAAAGTTTTCTCAAAATCAGTGTAGTATACTGTATATAAAAGTTTAGTAGATATTAAACCTGGTCACATTTTCAGTGACAGTTTTGGTATTTCAGTATTTATCTGTGATTATAAGTTTCTGATTAGCTGCAGTAGACATAATTTTTAACATTCTGCATTAAGTATGCCTAAGCGTGTAGGAAGTTGTTGTTGTGGGTTACAAATTGAACAGACGTATGGTTTCACTTTCTTTTAAGTAAGAGCATTGGGATCGTATGTCCTGGAAAAATCCTGGAATTTTGTGATTGAAAAAGCGTATGAGCCATGCGAATCGTTATTGATATATCTTGTTCAGTTTATTGCTTTCTGCTTTATTGCAAATATGATGGAGGAAAGTCAATGGCAAGTATAAACTAGACCCATATGTGATTAAAGGAACAACCTACTCGAATCAAGATATTCCGCCAAAAAAGTGTCCTGTTTTTCTGTTTGGAATACGGCAGTGCCAGGAGCGAACACGTATCTCGCCTTTGCCATATTAAAGACTGTTGTTTTCTGTGCTTACTGAAGTTTATTTGCAGTCAAATGCATCAATTTCAAGTCGAAAATTTTGTACCTAGAATTTCATGAATGATAAGCGATTGTTTTTACAGCTTTATTTTCCGAATAACACGAAAAATGTAAGTTTTTGCCAACAGACATTTAAACTCACTTTACATTATCTACAAACTGTTTAATATAAATTAGGAATTGTTCATAACGAAAAAATTAAGTGGTAATCGAAAAAACACCGGGTGAGACATTTCTGTGTATCTGTTAAAAATAATGAGACAGTACTTTTTGTCATTTGAGTAGGTCGTTCCTCTAGTCATGTGGGTCTAGGTATAGATGTACTTGTATGTATAAGAATTTATTCCAAACAGCGAAATTAGGATTGATCATTTTTGGAGAGACTTATTGCATCAAAAGACATTTGGAGACTAGAAATATCCATCTTTGGCTAAAGTTGTGAAAGCATGCCTTGCTTTATCACATGGCAACTTCGATGTAGAGAGAGGCTCTTCTGCATCACAAAGAGTTCTTTCAGATGAGAAGGCATCTATATCTGAGAAGATGTTGAATGAGAGACTAACAATTCGAGATGCGCTAAAAATGTATAACAACCAAGTTGCAAAGGTGCTAATAACCAAAGAACTAATAAAATTAGCACTTAATGCACATAGGTCATATAGCAACCATTTGGAAGAGGAGCAGAGATTAAAGGAACAGCAACTGAAAGCAGAGAAAGAAACTGCTGAGAGATTGAAACAAGAATTGCTAAATAAAGGATTTGAAGAGCAGAAAGCAAATTACAGAAAACATGGAAAACGAGATAAAAAATCTTGTTCAAGGAAAAAGAGAAGTACAAGAATAATCAGACTCTGTGCTTAAAGAAGCCAGTGAGTGACTAAAGCAAGCATACCTGCAATATGAGTTGCACATGGCATTCTAGAAGAATCAAAGAAACTCTGACAAAAGGAAAGACAACATGAACTTAAAGCATTAAAAATGAATAAGGTACTTCATAAAAGAAAATCCTCCCTAATTGATGCATTTATCCAGATAACCTCAAAAAAGGAATAAATATAAGGTTAATAAGGAAGCTACCCTTATATGCACTGACGGCAGTGGTATAAATTCACACTCAATTTTTTGAAATAATTTACTGCTCTTCCAAATTGCTACCATGGTATAAGAATAATGTAAACTTTAAAGAGGACCCCCCCCAAATTGCTAAATGATAAAAAACAGTTTGTTTATACATATTGGAAGTAGGGGGGGAATAATATTAAAGTTTTTGATGTTCCATGACAATTTTCAGAAGAGTTATGATCATTTAAAAAAATTTGAGCTTTGGTTTTATTATTGTCATCAGTGGGTGTAAGGATAATCTTAGTTTTACTGTTGTTACATCTTTGAAAATCGATCATGGTTAACATCTAGGGATTTTAACTGTCTGCTGTTATAAAAGTAACCCAAATTAGAAGAAAGTCAAGTTTTTTTGTTTTCTTATTTCTGTAACTATGAGTTGGAATAATTTTATAGGATAAAGTAATTTCTTTATATTTGTCTCAAAAGCATCAAGGACACTGTGAAGAATGCCTGTAACATTATCAAGGCAGGTGTATATCAGTGTAATACTTCATATCAATTATACCTGACCTACACAGACTTGAGCTTGAATAGTAAGACAGTTATCCATGCCCTAATGAAATGAAGACATTTCAGACAGGTTTTTCATGTTTACCTTTCAAATATGGGAATCAAAATAAAATGCACTCTTTTACAATGTAATTCAAAATCATGTTAAGCATCATTATTACTTACGAGTTAAAGAGTTTCCATTATTGAAGAGAGAGATTACAACCCATTCCATTCCTGATAATAATAAACTGCAAGTTTTCATTTTTTTAGTTCTAGGCTTAGTGTTTTTGTTCCATACTAAACACATTCACTGTGTTTGATATTTATTGTCATAGCTGTACAAAAGGCAAGTTTGAAATATTTCCAAATGTGCATCTATTCGAATGAGATTCTTGATATACCTCATATCAGATAACTATGTGTACAGAACGAAAACAAGTGATCATCATAATACTGAATGACCACAACTATGGCCTTTCAAAAAAGAAATTCACAACAATATTTTCAACACAGTGTATGAAGCTCACTTGGAAAATCTTTTTACCAACCACAAATGCTGAAGAAAGCTCTCTGTACTGGTTGGGGGGGGGGTATTTCCATAACCTTTATAGTTCTAAGTGTCTTGAGTAGCATTATATTGAAACTTAAGATGCCCTTTTTGTTGTGTATGGATGATAATTTTTCCCCCCACCAAAGTGTGAACATGTGCTAAGTTTGTCACTGGTTTGAAATAAATATTATTTTTTTTTATTTTTTTATTTATTTATTTATTTTTTTTTTTTTTTTTTTTGGTGTAGAGCACTTACATTTTAAAACTCATACACTTTTTTGGGCAACTATTTTAGTTGTTAAGGCTACTATTTTTACCATTAGTGGCTACTAAAGCAACTATTTTCTTGGGTGTGATAGGCTGGTAGCCCTGTATAAATTCATAACACATTGCAATTTTTAGAGCATAAACAACTATCATCCCTTTTTTACAAAAACAAAATTTAAGAAAAAGTAATTTTCTGATTTTTAAGCATTTTTTAAAGACACAAAGGAAAGAAACGAATGGCTTGTCTGTCTTCACGATAATCACAGAGGAACGTTCGGGTCCTGTGACCTGCTGCCACGTGATGCAGAGAATTTGTTATGCACATGTTTTGTTGGTAAAGCTTTCTCAGTTGTTTAACGGTTTACGGAAATACTTTTTGAACCGCTTTGCTTTCCTTAGTGGTAAATTTAGTTACATAAGTTCAAATGACAAAAGTCCGCCCTTCCAAAAAATAACAACAGAAAAAAAACTTTGGAATGGTGGCGGAGCAAAGTCCTTCAATAAAAATAGAAGGAAATTGAAAAACGTTCAGCAAAAATCCAACAGGGAGTTCACCAGGAGCGAAACAAAAACTGTAAACAAACCGCCTTCTTGGAATCGATACAGTGCAAAAAGTATTGAACAATTGGAAGAACATTTTCATTTCGTCAGATCGCATCACCGAAAAAGAGACAGTCGAACATATTTGTCGACAATTCTGACGAAATGATGTTTGCAAAGGTGTGACATTTTTAATAAATAAATAAATACATCGCTCTTTCCACGTTCTAAACACACAGCATCAGAAAAATTGTTTTTGTAACACACAGCATCGAAAAATTGAGTAAATGTAACGCACTCGGTGCGATATCGAGAGTTCTGTTGGTTCGTTTCCACAGCGGCGGCTGAAAAAACAATTTTTCGGATGCTGTGTGTTTGGAACGTGGAAAGAGCGATGTATTTATTTATTTATTTATTAACTGTCGCCACGTATTTGGAGTATTTTCACCTGTGACATTTTTACTGTGTTTGTTTAACCATGCCACTTCAAAGGAGAAAACGATCGGTACGTAAAAAAAAATGAAAAGAAGACGGGACCAGAACGTTCTTCTGTGGTTTTTGTGAAGACAGACAAGCCGTTGGTTTCTTTCCTTAGCATCTTTAAAAAATGCTTAAAAATCAGAAAATGACTTTTTCTTACATTTTTTGTAAAAAAAAGGGATGATAGTTGTAAGTTTATGCTGTAAAAATTGCAATGCGTTATGATTTATAGTTTGACATATATCCATGTTTTTAATGGATCCCATCGCAAAGTAGAGATTTTGGGAAATTTAAAAATTTAATTTTTCCTAAACTAAATCGAAATTCAAAAAAGGGTGCTCCGTGCTTATTTGCTTAGACATGCAATAAATATTTAGATTTATATGAATTTTCCGATTTTTATTTCATGTGATATACTTGGAAGATTGGGCTGCAGGGCCTGAGCGCTACTCTGGAAATGAGCGTAGCGAGCCTAGGAGACGCAGCCCCTAGTAAATGAAAAAAAAAATACAAAACAAACTAGGTTCTCTTCTACCATGAATCCTTTCCTAAGGACATTATGAATAATGTGCAAGTCATAGCTTCCAACATTTATAAATGAAGACATGTTCCTACTTCAAATTATTCACCATAAGATTGTGCGCTTTCTAATTCACGTTTGGGTCATCCATCGAGAGCTGCAACGATTTGTTGGATCCTAAAGTTATATATTTTTCATTTACATTTTCAAATATGTCTGCTGTAGCATGGCCTTAAAAGACAGAATCACGATTACTACCCTAAAAACACAAAAGGGAATCTATATAATTACTGTAGGCCACTCACCTTCATATTCATGGCAAGGAGTCCTACATTTTAACACACATTTCCCACATGTAGTCATAGAATTCGGTCCAGCTCCTGACTCGAATATGCTAACATTATTGCCATTTCTTTTAAAACTTTATAAACACTAAATCTATTATTTGAATCCTAAGTAACTTTTAAAACACTTTACTGACAAAACTCAAAACACACACATAGTACTTTCATCCCAACCATTATACAGGTGAAGTAATACATTCACTCGATTTTCAGTCAAACACCATTCGCAACGAAACAAATTATCCTTTGAACAACATTTTAAACATTTTTAGTTAAAAAACCTAAATATTAAACTTCATATATGCTCGCTTCAGGAGATGGCCTCTTACAAATGCTTTCGCATCGCGATGCGGGCATCATCAGGAAGGCCAGAGGTCTTGACAACTCGGCTGTCGCTGTCTGCCGTAAAGTGAACTCCTAGGTCATCAAGTTGAATCGATCCAGTGTTTTCAATGTCTTTGCGGTTCCTAGCGCCATTTATTAGGGAAAATAACCTTAATGCAATCAATACCTAACTACTAAACTGCACTCTCTCTTTTTTTCGAGTTTGATCAGTTCTTTCCATTGATTTGAAATAATGTTTGGATGGTTAAAATTACATACTCTACGTCTATTTTTTTTAATTAAAACTTATTCAGCCATGCGTGTTTTTCTGTTTTACATTTTTTCATAATTTTAATTAGTTCAAGTTTAAAAAACTGTTTTTCAATACCATATTGTGTGAGCGCTGTCTTGGCCTCTTTTGCCAATTTTTCAAGTGTTGATTCAATACATCATACATACATATCACTAAGCTGTTCTCTGAGATTCAGAGGTTAGTTCCAAAAAGAAATACAAACTACCAGATATTTTTACTTACTGTTGTCGTATCAAACTTCTCTATTTACAGCGATCTTGGCATACAACTCGGGCTTCACTGATATCCATTACATGCCGTACACCAGATCTTTTTTTATGCTTCATACTCAATCTTTTTCTCGTGCAGACACTCCTGAATCTGATCCACCCATGTCTTCCTTGGCCTTTCTCCGCCTTTCCTTCCTGACACTTGGGCTAAAAGATTTTCTTAGTAAGCATATCATCACTCATTCTTTCAACATGGCCAAACCACCGAAGCATATTAGTCTCCACCTTGCTAACAACATTTTGCTTCACATCACACAATTGCAACACATCTTCATTCCTCACACAATCAGACTGTGTCTTGCCACAAATCCCCCATAAGTAACATATTTCTCGAGCACACAAACGACTCCTATGTTTCTTCTGTAGTACCCAAGTTTCACTACCATACATCAGAATAGGAACAATTACACTTTCATACACAGCCATGTGGGACTCTCTAGAGAACCCATCATTCCTGTGAAAACCTCCCAGAGCAGCTATGACTTTCAATGAAGAATTCATTCGCCTACTAATTTCATCATCCAATTTGTTCTTTCCATTCCATTTGTCATTTTCTTGTAGGACTTCTGTCCACAGTGAGTAGAGTTTAGGTCCCAGCCACCTACAGCGAGATCGCCTTTTGGGCAGGACACAGAAACTGAAGGAATGAGAGTAAGTCTAGCAACTTTGACAGAACAGTTTGCAGTGAGATTAGAGTACAGTAGATGGCGCCACCGTACAAGTACGATATTGCACATAGAGGGGTGAGAGAATTTCAGGGGGACATAGGAAAGGATACCCACTTAACCAGTGGGTCCAGCCTGGGGGCCGTCATGTAACGTGCTCGTCCGATGCATGGCAGATATTCAGCGATTGTTAGTAAATCACATCATCTTTGAAAGATCAGCTCAGGCTTGAACCTGGGGACCTTGCATCGATAGTCTGAATCACTAAGCCATCCGTGGCTCCAATTTGTTCTTTCTGCCAAACATGCTTCCTAAATACACAAACTCACTCACCTGGTCAATCACAGTGCCATTTATACTTACATTACATTCAGGGCTACGAGTTCCTCTCTCAAAGACCATAACTTTGGGTTTTCCCTTATTTATACTCAGTTTGAATTTTATGCAAACTTCGTACATCCGGGACAACATACTCTGCAAATCACTTTTGCTCTCTGCGAACAGGACAGTGCCATCAGTATACAGCAATCTGCAAACACGAATATCACCATGACATGAACTAGTATTATCTATTTTATTTTAGCATCACCATGCATGCATCCATAAATATATTAAACAGCCATGGCGACATGACACGACCTTATCTCACTCCAGTACTAATAGAAAACCATTTTGATAAAACACCATTCACTCATACACAAGCTCTACTGCCAGCATACATAGCTTTTACACTATTAAGTAGATTCCCAGTAACACTATATTCATTCAAAACCTTCCACAAAAGTGTCCTATTTACTCGGTCATAAGCTTTCTCTAAATCTATGAAGGCAGCAAAAACTTTCTTACCAACAGCCAGATACTTTTCAATCATCGCGCATAATGCAAAAATTTGGTTAATGCAGCCTTTACCAGGCATAAAACCACTCTGAACATCCCATACTTTCTCTGATGTAAGACCCCGTACTTTTTCAATAACAACCTTACTAAACACTTTCCCTGGCACACTTAGTAGGCTAATAAAATGATAGTTCTTGCATTCAGTCTGATCACCTTTTCCCTTATACAAGGGAACAACAATAATAGCATCCTTCCAATCCTGAGGGACCATTCCAAACTCCCAGCACAACCAAAAACCCCTGAAGATTAAGAAAGCCTCCGAACTGGTCTGTGAAGTCAGAGCTAGTGGGCCGACCGACTCGAGCCTCGAGCTCTCTGCTCGTGAAAGCGCCAACGAAGTACCGCAGTGTTTACGCAGGGAAATAATTTCTTGAGTATGATACTAGACAATTTGGGCACACAGCAATATATTGACCATGGTTTTTTTCTCTGTAATTTTTATCCTTAGGTAACATCAAAAGATTATATTTTTAGCTTTCATTTTTTTTTTTTTTTCTCAGTTTACAGCACTGATACCGGTAAATCGGGGAATTCCGAAGTTTTGTCCTTGTGCTGGGAAATGATTTTCATGTACGGGTCTTACAACTAAATATTTCAGGAAATGTTTCCTTTTTTTTTTTTTTTTTTTTTTGCAATTTGCCTAAAGAAACACAAACATAATAGTTTTTTCACGCATAACTTTAAAACCCCAACATTTTAAGCATTTTTGCAACTATGATTTTTTTTTAAGTGCATGAATGGCGAATTTGTAGGACTTCATGAACATAATCATTTCACTTAAAACTTTTAGAAATTCTCTTCGCGTTCGATTTATTAAAAAAGAAAGACCGTTCTCTAATTACCTAATGAACGCGAAAGCAAAATTTCTGATTTAGTTAATATATTTCCTGAAAATACGGTAAGAAATCAGAATGTCACATCCTTTTTTCCCCCAACTTTGTAAAAACATATTTTACACAAAATTACACAAAAGGTATTAATTTTCTCCAGCAGTATATTCATTATAAGGCAAACTTTTTTTTTCATTTTTCAACTGAAAATATTGAAAATATCAATTAACACATTAACAGACTCCCCCAAAAAACGGAAAACACAAGTATCAACAAATGTGTTCCTTCATTATGCATAAGTACTTTTGTTTTTGCACGATATGCTTCTTGCAGAAAGAAACGTCTCGCTGCCAATATTCTTGAAGCTATCCTTATACATGTGAATGATGTGACTATGAATTCGACTAGGAATTAAAGTGCTACTTTGTAGAAGAGTTCAATGTAGACAATTCAAGTTCATAGTTCTCTAATCGGAACCTTAAGTTAAACTTACTTTAACTTAAATTGTACGCAGAACATTCTATCATGAGAACAATTAGGCTTAACTAACCTTTGAATTCACGGTGGTTTCAAAATCCTTTATTGGTATGGAAGAAATCCATCTTCTTTGAAGGCTTTCATCTTTAGAAAAGCTGAAAACAGTGGCTTTTGGACGTGTTTGTAATTAGATCTACATAAAAGCACCCGATATTTTCCACGAATGTTGTATAAAAACGCTAATTCACGTGCACGACAACCGAAAGCTCAACGCTGACCAATGCCGCATGAACGTGAAGCCCTTACGTTTGCCCCTTTGACCCCTCTGGAGAGAGGGATTGTGATGGCCCTCTGACGTTGACGTCACACCCCTTCGCATTTCGCGCGCTGGGGCTTTCTCTCCAGGGGGTTTTGGCACAACTGGCAAATTTCAGTTAACCAGTCAATTACAGAGTCACCACCATATTTAAGCATCTTGGCAGTTATGTCATCAACTCCCAGAGCCTTACCATTCTGAAGGGATTTTAGAGCTTTACACACTTCTTCTCTTGAGATCCCTCCTGTGCTTCACTGTGACATCATCTGCATCTGTCTGAGAATCATTTTTGCTTTCCTGATCTAATAACTAACAGAAGTATTTACCCCATCTTTCACTTAACTCATTGGGCTCCCATATCGTTTCATTGATCTTATTCTTCACACAACTTACAACTTTGCTTCCCCTATTTTCTTGAGTCTCATGTACTTCCAGAAAGACTTCCTATCTTTCCAAAAAAGCCACTTCATGCCTTTCCACCTTCTCCTTCCTCTCTTTTGCCTTACTCTGGCAAACCAGCTTAATTTGCTTTTTTGCATTACCTATATAAGGCATATTAGGATTATTGCTGATAGGGATTTCATAAACACCTGATTTTTCCAAAACTTTATTTTTTTTTCCTCTCTATTATTTAATACAATATTTTTGATAATATCTACATTCTTGCCCAATTTCAAATTATATTTAATACATAATTTATTAATTCCAGCTAAAACATTTTTAATATATGGATGAGTTGAACAATCTTATAAATCAAAGCTGCTTATTCTTAGTGTTATAAATCAAGCTGTTCTTCCATGTAATGTAACTGCAGAAATTTGAAAATTTCATCATCCTGGAACGGGAATCGAACCCGCATTTCCCGATTTGTGCTCGAGTATAGCAATGAGGAAATTCTCAAATTTCTGTGGTTACGTTACATGACAGAACAGTTCAATTTATGTCCAATTTGTCCATATTGATTATTCCATGTGTTTTTAACCTGATATTTACTTCTTATTCTTGTTTACTTTTTGGTATGTTTACCCTTGAATCATTCTTATACTTATTTTTCATCTCTAAATTCCATCTGTCAAAAACCCTAGCTGGATTCCCGTAAGCCCCCAAAATCTTTTTAACATATTTTAGTTCATTTCTACAAAGATCGTTTGAGGAGTGTGTAAATGCTCTTTTAATTAAAGTCTTAACACAATTATTTTTACTAGTCTTTAACCCATGCCATGCACATTTGAAAAAGCTGTGATTAAATTTCTTTTTTGTCATATAACACGAATCGTAATAAAATGCATAACTATAATAAACAGTTGAATTATTAATGGGCAGTGTATAAGATGGGTCAGCAACAACACAATTTTTGTAGTATTCTCATTAATTTTTTTCAACTACTCATATACAAATTTAACGACGACATTCCTCATTATTGTATAAACATGTGCTTACCCGTCATTGACGGGCTTCATTGGAGTATTGAGGTATTCTTTCAGTGACCCGAAATGATATTGTGTCTAGATAACTACACAATGGGGTTAAAAATGTGTTTTATTTTGCCAATTTGGTTTTAAACATTTTTTTTTTTTTTGTATCATTATATACTACTAATATATAGGGTAAGCGTGTCAAAAGAGGTTCCCTACTTCAATATCTCGAAAATATACTAACATGTCAAAGCACCTCCTTAAATACTACATTCATAGTCCTAATGACTTTTTGGCACTATATTTGAACTTTCAAATATGGACCCTCCATTGAGGGTATAGAGCCCGTTTGGGCACCTCGTAAGCCTGTGCATTCGGCCAGGGCCACATAGCTGACAGCGTGACATAGTGTAAATTCAAAAGTCTTATGACTGAAAAATAAAGTAAAATTTCAAATATCGTCAAACGATTCCACTCCAGACATCGCTGCAAGTACTGAAGCAAGACCAAATGCCAGAATAACGAACGGTGTATTGTACAAAAAAAAAAAAAAAAAAAATGCCATGGTAACAGAAAAAAAAATTACTTATGGCAATAAAAATTAGTGATGACAAATCTGTAACAAATCCGTGGGTCAGTAGCTTTTCGTTAAAAAAAAAAAAAAATTAAAATCACTCCAGTGGTAGAAACTGCCTTGGTAGAACAGATCATCGATGGACAGCCGAAATTTTAGATTGGATTCCAAGGGACAGGAAAAGACCCAGAAGAAGACCACATGGGAGATGGGTGGATGAAATTCGAAAGTATGCAGGGGTGACATGGAGGAGACTGGCACAAGACAGACCGTTGTGGAGGAAACTTGGGGAGACCTTCGTCCAGCAGTGGATTGATAATGGTTGACAATGATGATGATGATGACTTATGACATTAAAAATTAGAGATGGCAAATCTGTGGGTCAGTAGCTTTCATTAAAAAAAAAAAATCATGAAAATCGCTCTAGTGGGTGGTGCTGGCAGATTGTAGAAAGAAACGGCCTTGTGTTTTAAAATATAGATGAGATTTTAGGTGGAAAGAATCAAAAGGAATCACAAGAGGTATAAAAGATGGCTTTCGATATACCCTGTACTCACATCAATTATTCTTTTTAATAGGCTGAATGACCAAAAAAGATAATGGCTCCTGACTTTCAAACTTAACTGTTAATTTGATGAAAGGACAATTGTTAAATTCTTTGGTCAGTCTCTCTAATTTCATTGTATTGAGCTTTGGTAATATAAATATGTTGTCTACATACCTGCAGTATAAGAGGGGTGGTTAATCCAATTTTTCAATCACAGCTGTTTAAATGAAATTCATCAGCACTTCGGCAAATAATGCCAAAAGCGGTGATCCCATAGGTCCTCCATAATTCTGTTTGTGTAATGAACTATCAAACGAAAAAATATTCTCATAAATATAATAAAGAATATTTTTTAATTCCTGTATTAGTTAAGTTTTCTGAAATTATACCTATTGCTTTTGGGATGAATATACTCCCGACATATCTTTATGCAATATACATATGGAAATCTAGTTGTTCCTCGGGATTATATTAATTCAGGCTTTTGTTGAAAAGGAGCACATAACCATTTTTAGATTTTACTTCAGATTAAAGAAGTGTGGAAAAACTGTCAAATATGCATTATTTTCATTACAAGGTTTTTTTATTGTTATATCACCTGTCACAGAACATAGACATGAATACACTTTGTACATTGTCAGATGATATGTGTAATTAGAATTTAAAACCCTCAGAGACAAATCTCTACTTTTGCACAGTCATTATCACCCACGAGCTGTTTAACTATCTAACGTGGTTTTGCTAGCAGTGTGAACAAAATGCCATACATAAAAATCTTTCAATGAACTTCCCGATTTCTATTCCACAATAGACAAATCGTGCTTTTTTAAAGACATGCGACTCCCAAGGGCTGCTTCATCATAAAACTGATCACAGATCTTACAATGTACTTGAAATTTTGAGGCCAGTCAGCCTTCATATTGTTTCTAAGCACTTTGCATTAAATTAGCACTTTCCACCTGGCATTTGTTCCCTCAGATTCATAACCTAATTATTTGAAGTAAAAAAAACAGAAATCACAGATGCTCAGTGGAATAAAGTCTGCTAGAAACTTTCCTTGATAAAGCATGTCTCATTTCTCTCTGAGGACAGGAAATCTGGCAAGCACTACCAGATTGGTTCACATGAGAGTACAGCATAAGTGCTTACTCCAAAGACATCTAAGAACTCATCAGATGAGAGGCAAAAGAGGGAGAGGATGGATATGTCCTATGATTCAAAGGGTTAGTGTATTTTCAAAGAGCAGTGTGAACAATTGAAAAAAAGGGAAAGTTGGCTGTATCTAATAGTCTGGGGCAGGAGGAATACTTCCCTGAAGAAATGAGGCATCTGACAAAGTTTATCCAATCACAACTATTGCTCACCCCATGAAGAGAGGACAGGAAACTGTAGATGACAGTGTATATCAACAGGACAAGATGAATGGAAAAATGGCTTCCAGCAGGTGGAGAGAAGTATATGACATTTCAAAAAAAAAAAAAAAAAAGTTAAGCCCCCACTTGCAAAATGAGACATGGAAAACCCAATGAATTAAGGAACAACAACAAAAAAAAAAAAGTCTGAAGTGCAATAATTTCGAGGAGTAATAATTAAATTCAAAGACCCCCCCCCCCGAGTTGTGGGGGGCATTTAAGAATTCCTTAAATTGCAGAAACAGTATGAACCCTGCACAAAAGTCTAATCGAATCATACACCACAGTTGGAAGAAAGTCATATCTCATAGTATCCATTGCGGGTGATCAAGGTCGTAGGATGACCGAAAGCTACCGCTAAACAAACCTTTTACCATACGTGACTCTGTGTTTCGCTCGTTTTATATGTTTAGGTGTTATTGTCGCGTGAAGCCTGAGTTTTAAACCAAACACAACTGAGTGTTACTAATAGCTTTGAACTGCTTAAAAAAAGGTTTTTGTTTTTATAAGAAAAAAAAATAAAATAATGTACATGTGAGCTACTTTGTTTGGCTTTTGTACTAGGGAAGGAAGTTTACATGTCTGATCAGCAGCATGACCTTTCTTGACGAGTTTTTCCTACTTCTGAAAAAGGGGAACATGGCATACCCCATCCCCCAATTCTCAGACCTGTTGAACACCCAGCAGTTTCATAATCATAGCTTTATTGCTGGCTAATTCTAGGCATAGGAACAAAGCTAAAGTGCTGAAAATTGCAAGACATGCTACACTACACAACTCATCAATCTCAGATTGCACTACATAAGTCTTAGCTTGCACTAGGGCTTTCCAACTGATATCTTGGTAAAAGCTTTGTTAATATATTATGTAACATTTGAATACAGTAGAACTCATTTATAGCATCATTACAGGGACCACAATATTTACGACGCTGTATCCTGAGTGTCATTTTAACTGAGGCTGACTTAAATCACCATACATTTGCAATGGTATAAACATGTAAAACAAAAAGTATTTTGAATGCTGTGTGTGACCAAATTGACTCAATTGTTAAGAGTTAAAAAGCAAACAAATTATATTTTTACTTACATCAATGTAATAGCAAAATTACATTTTTAATTTGAAAACTGTGTATAATACATTACAAAAGATCAACAAGAAATTTTGATCAACAAGAAATTTTCTCTAGGGAAATTGTAACTAATTTCAATAAACATACCCTCGGGGGATATCAAAAGTAATCATAAAAAAAGTAAAGTTGGTTATCATTTCAGAGATATTCATGTTTGAATTTATCACTCTGACCTTATTTTATTGCCTTTTTTAATGAAGACAAACAACACCGAAAGTGGGTGATGCAATAGGTATAATAAGCGCCAGTGAGGCACATTGCGTCAGACAGTCTGACGCAGTGCTGAAATACTTCGTTCATTTAGATATAACAGTGATCAGTGTAGCACGTAATGAGCTCAAGAACAGAATCATTATGCTTCATAAAATGCATGAATTTTAGTAATAGTTTTTGTTATATGTGTGGTGAAATTGCGAGTGTTAAATATAGAAGATGTATAACCCCTTTAATTAGAATAGCCTATAAACATTATTTTGGACGCCAGATTGGTGAGCAGGATAAGCCATGGGCACTGCACTTCTGCTGTGAACGCTGTTCAATTCAGCTTCGAGAGTGGATTAGAGGAAAGGGAACATTGACGCCTTTCGCCATACCGATTATCTGGAGGGAACCTAGAGATCATGTAGCAGATTGTTACTTTTGTATGACCAGCAGTAAAAGGAATTAATTTTAAGAAGCAAAATCATGTGCAGTAAGTATCCCAGCATCGATTCAGCAATAAGGCCAGTACCACACAGTGATGCACATTCTGTACCACAGCCACCAGTAAACTGTCCTTTAGATGAAGAGTACTGCATTCCATCAACTAGTCATGAAAGTAGAAAAGACGAGGATTATATTCCATCTGAGAAACATTCAGCGCCTCATGAACACCCAGGCAGAGCTCAATGACCTCGTTCGTGATCTGGGATTAAGCAATAATAAAGCTGAATTGCTTGGATCAAGGCTGATAAAGAGTGGAATGTATTGGATAACGATGTATGCATTTCCGTGTATGGTGACCGACACAAAAACTTTTCATTTTTATGAAAAAGATGGCAAGATATGCTTTTGTAACAACATTCCCAGCCTGATGTCATCTTTAGATCTGTATCACAAGCCAGAGGAATGGAGACTGTTTATTGGTGCTTTGAAAATTAGTTTAAAAGCAGTACTGCTACACACTGGCAACAAATATAAGTCAATTCCTGTTGGTTATGCTTCAAGGAAGAAAGAAACCTATGATACCTTGAAAAGGCTGAAGTACATGTGCTGAAGTACAAGGATTTTCATTGGAAAATTTGTAACTTGAAAGTCAACATTGTAACTTGAAAGTTGCATTCCTAGTAAAAGAGAAAGAACTTGAAAGTCTTTCTCTTTTACTAGGAATGCAACTGGGATATACAAAACAATGTTTCCTTTGTGAATGGGACAGTTGCAACACTACCATGTAAGAAATTGGACTTCACGGCAGTCTCTGAAGCCTAGTGCTAAGAATGTAGTGAACAAACCCCTTTTTATTCTATTTCAATGGTTTTTTTTTGGTGGTCCTCTTCCTTTTATTGCTTTCAATTTTTGAAGTTAAAATATCATGATTCATGCCAAAAATTTGGTAACATGTTCACACTTGCAGGTACCCTGTTGGTAAGTATGGCTTAAAAAATGAAATCTTGGTTCTTCTAAGGTGAGTATGGCTTAAAAATGAAGTCTTGGTTAAAAACTCAATGAACAAACGAAGTCTTATTTAAAACCTAATGACCAAGTGAAAATATTGACTTTTTTAAGTATTTGAGTATTTTATATTTACTTTAAGTATTTAAAAAAAAAACTTAGTCAATATAGGGCCAGGTTTTTCGAATATTTTCATTTCGTCATTAGGTTTTAAGTAAGACTTCGTTTGTTCATTGAGTTTTTAACCAAGACTTCATTTTTTAAGCCATACTCACCAACAGGGTACCTGCAAGCATGAACATGTTACCAAATTTTTGGCATGAATCATGATATTTTAACTTCAAAAATTGAAAGCAATAAAAGGAAGAGGACCACCAAAAAAACATTGTGAGTAAAGCTTTTATTCTATTTTATAGTAATATGTTTCAAATGCAAGGAATTCTTAACTTTTAAAGCAGGTAAAGTTAATGTCTTTAAAAAATTATTGTAAAATAATCCATTTCATTTAAACAATTTCCTTATTCAGTATATGTACTCATCCATACAATGTGAATGCATTTATGCATACACCAGTGGGGGATCTAGGTAATCGCAGATGGACCAACTATTTTTTTGCTTTTTAACAATTTTTGGAATTTTTCGCAACTGTTTTTCTTAGAACAATTCACGCAGAGCGTAGGTATGTATTCAAGAAAAAACTTTATTCGCAAAGCGTTTTAATAAAAAAAAAAAAAGAGAAATTCTTCATTCAACCTGCTGTCAGAAGCGTCGACGAGCAGCTCCAAAGGCCATCTCATTTCGGAGACAGGGCGCAAGAGACCACGTGACCGAGGAGCGAAGACGTGGTTTCCCTGCCCTGCAAGCGTTAATGCGCACGCGCTGCTTCAAGGTAATAGGCAGCCAGGGCCATCTCATATCAGGGAGATGCCGCAGGATTTTTCAGTGTTACAGTGTGTTTGCTTGAGACTGTTTCGTTACTAATTCTGTTACTTATTTATTCGTCTGTTTTTGTTTCATGATTTTTCTTTATCAAGATCTGTATGGCGTGCCCGTGTGTTATAGATGAATTATGAAAAATATCTTTTGGAAGCAAACCATTTCAAGAAAAATTGGCATTAATAAGAAAAAGACGACCAGTTCCTAAACTTCCAAATCTCTCTGCATTATACAAGAACAAAAACCGTTCTTACAAGCGGCATTTTACTGAAGCAAATTATGAGAAAACATTGTGGTTAACAGGCTGCTTAAATTCGAATAGATTATTTTGCTGGCCTTGCCTATTGTTTAGTATCGAGAAGTCTGTGTGGTCAAATAGAGAATTCTGTGACCTGAATAATTTGTGCAAAGCTGTGGGAAAACATGGAGAAACCAGAGCTCATACAAATTGTTGTTTTTTAAGTTACAAACTTTTGGAGATTCAAGCAGCAGGATTGACCAGTTGGATCATCAGAGAGCTCTAGAAGTCACCAGGCACAACGAAGAGGTGAAGAAAAACAAACATTTTATCATGTTTAATAAAAGCCGTTTGTTTTTTAGCAAAACAAGAACTGGCCTTCCGTGGGCGCAGTGAGGCAGATGAATCCCTAAATAAATGAATTACGTCGAACTTTTAAACTACATAGCCCAATATGACGCTCAGCTGGAAGAACATTTAAAAACAAACTCTTTTCAGAGGTACATCTCCTCAAATACAAAACGACCTAATTGCTGCAATCAGCAGTGTTTTGGAAGATGTTGTTCGGGGAGATTAATAAAACTGAGTTTCTTTCTATTTTTTTGGATGAAACATCTGATGTAGCAAACAAATCTCGATTATAGATTCGTAACTGTTATGTTGACGAGGAAGGCGATATACAATTGAAAGATTTTTGAAGTTCAGTAACGTGAGTGCCAGCAAGACTGCTAGGACACTTTTGCAGCTTGTGGATCAAGGTATTTGTGAATATGAAGTGTCAAATAAAATCATAGGACAAATTTACGATGGAGCTCCTATCATGTCGGGAGGGGTTGGAGGTGTACAGGCCAAAATTAAAGAAAAATATCCAGAGGCTTTATTTGTCCACTGCTACAGTCATGTCTTGAATTTAGTTCTCCAACAATTTGTGCGCAATATTACAGAATGTGGTAATTTTTTTACTACACTGTCTGGAATTAGTTCATTTTCTCCAAATTGCCTAAAAGGACAAATGCTCTGAGTCTCTTTATGAATAAAAAACTGTCCAGAAATTCTCTACCAGGGGAATTTTTCATCTCGCCCAGTGAATACTGTGAGAGAAAACAGAGTCCACTTGACAGATTTTTTTTTAAAGTATTGTAGATAGTTCAGATGAATGGGATTCTGAAAGTATTCTACATGCTAGGATATGTGCTTCGTTTTTGAATAGTTTCAAAGCATGTTTCTTGTTGGACCTGTTTTTTCCATTTCACATACAGATACTTCGTTTGATGTCCTGCAAAACAAAAGTTTGGATGTAGCATATTGCTGCAAAAAGGTTGAAGATGTGAAAAATGTAATAAAAGAAAAATGCCAAAATTCCTTCGATGATTTCTGGAAAAATGTTTTGAAAAATTCCACTAAACAGCCCAGGAAAAGAAGAAATGAAGACCCAGAAGTATTTTACACAAGTTTGTTCTACGAAATCTTAGACAACGTAATTGAACAACTAACAGACCGATTTGGAAATTACAAAAATCTTGAATTCAAAACAATTTTGGAGACACACAGATTTCCACAGATGAAAGAAAAATTTCCTGAAACAGAATTTAGTTCCCTTTTACAGACTTATAAAAGGCATTTCGATTCAGTATGCCTACGAAATGAACTTATTGAGATATTATTGAAAATCTTTAGTTGAATGTAAGCCTAAAAATATTAGCTAAACTTTGACAATCATCGAAAAATATAACCTTTAAAAAGAGAAAAATGAAGATAAAGCGTGTTCAGAATTTCCCTTTCTCTGAACTGGAGATTAGGGATAGGAGAAAAAATTGATGTTGTCCCACTCTGTCATATAAACACACAGACCCCCACCCCACTGCAGACACCTTCCGTACCCCACTCTATACACACGTTCAGGGTCGAATCTTTTTGCTGTGAACAAGCCCCAAAATGGTTTTACCATCTTAGTACCTGTAGATTGGTAAAAACACTGAGTGCCTCTCCTTGCTTTTCTGATTACGCCCTGGGCTATGTCATGGAAGTAAGTAAAGTCAGCAAAACAGTTAAAAACACCAGGAAATCGAGAAACAAGACTTTTTTCTTTCTTTACCATTGCGATAAAAAGAATGGTTCGACTTGGCCCGGCCTGTTGCTTTGTTCTCTAAATTAAAAAGGCCCGCCGGGCCGGGTTCGGGCTTGGTGGGCCAGCTCGGCCCGTGCAGACCTCTACAAACCCCTTAATCTCATGTTTAAGTACATGATTCAAAAGAAACTAAATCTAGTGATGCCTGAAACTTATAGGCTCTTCTTACTTATTCTTACAATACCAGCAACAGTAGAACGTACATTTTCAACTTTGAGGATAATCAAGACTTTCACAAGATCTACTGAGGGATAGGAAATGAAGGAAGTTGAGCATTAATTATATTTCAACTTTGAAAGTAGTTTTAAAAACCATGAATTCATAAAAAATATTTTTTTTACATTATGTAATAATTTTACTAACGAACTTTTTGTATATATACATGAATTGTGATTTTTTACTCGGGGGGTCGAAAATGTGAGATTACCCACTGTCTGAAATCACCCTATGCCAGTGGCATACACCCTAAGTTTTGTGAGCCCTAGACAAGACCCAGCATTAACAGCAGTACATACAAAGTAAATTCCATTGCCTTTTTGTTTTCATTTTTGTAAAGTGTATGCCAGGTTTTTTAATATAAGCAAAAACAAATATTCCAGACAAATTATACAAAGAATGTGAAACCTTTGTTTTCCAAAGAGGACTCATTTTTGTTGTATATGTAAAAGGGGCATCATGACTAAAACTGCAAATTTATTCTATGTCCACAGAAACTGCTCCCAAAACAGAAGATTACAAACATGGACGGACAGTTTCCTAATAGAAACATAGAAATCAATGGGAACACTTCCAAACATGGGGAGGGGGAAGATGCAAGGCATTCATGAAATGTGGACAGACAACATCTGCAAAAGGATAAACATTAGTCAAAAAGTGATTTCACTGAGGAAACGAAGGCTGTTGCAAAACCAGTTTCATGCTACAAACAGCATACTCCATCTACATCTCAACAAATCTGTTCATCAGCATCTTCAAAGAGACTATATTTATGGCAGAGTTGCCGTTACTAACACACTTGGAACAAATGCCAATGATTTGAAGTGGAGGAAATCTGCGATGAGTGTAAAATCTGGGCCTCATATGATTGGAAATATTTCATACGACATTATAAGCTATTTCCAACATTCTGCACAGTTGATTATTGAAGTATACTGAAAAGAGCTAATAATCCTGATTGCTTAGTGCCAACTATCAACCGTAGAGTAGGATTAATACTAGTTCGGACAGTGCCATCAGACATTTATTCGTTATCATTACACTACATGCGCAGCTAGATATCCAAAGGCTTACATGTTATCTTTTTTTTTATTGGAGGTTTAACGACCACCGTGAGCAACTCATTGGGCTATAAGCAGTAGCCAGTCCCTAATTTAGGGTCACTGGTTCCAGGCAAGGGAGAGAGCCAGTGCCGTAAGACAGACACAACATCCATGCCTCACCGGGATTCGAACGCGCACCCCTTTTAGACTAATGATCAGAGGCCATCGCTTAGACTACTGCGCCACCGGGGCGGCCATGCTATCTTCACTCCTATACTTACAGCTATTAGAGGCATTTGCTGAAAAGTGTTACCTTTTAAGTCCTGTCAGCAAAAAAGGTAACCATAGGATTTATTTGTATATGCATGTTTGGTGTTTGTAGATTAAAAAAAAATTCTTTCTCCCTAGAACCAGTCTTATGCAAATAAAGTTCTGAATACAGAACAGCAAAAATATGTCTGACAAAATTTTGGTTGATGTTATTTGTAGCTTTAGCATCTCTTTTAAAGGGAACAAGAAAGAATTTAGCAAGTAATTTTGTTTTCTTCATTTCTATTTACTCTGCAACATGAAATTTGTTTTGTCATCCATGTAGGTGATGTAATAATTATATGTACACAAAGTGAGGGAAAAGTTCTATTACTGCCTTGGTGGCACAGTGGTCTAAACACTGACTTCTGACCATTCTTCTGAGGCGGGTCCGGGTTCCGGTGAATCATGGATGTTGCGTTTGTCTTACAGCACTGGCTCTTACCCTTCCCTGGAACTAGTGGCCCTAAATTAGGGATGGGCGACTGCGTATAACTCATCAAGTTGCTCATGGTGGTTGTTAAACCCCCAAACAAACAACAAAAGTTCAATTATAAGCAACAAACTACTTAGTGATAGAGCAGCTGGAATAATAAAATAAAAACAACTTTGAAACTGAAATATCATTGCAGGAGGGGGTAATGTGTTTTGTTAAAGAGACAAACAAATAAGCAAATTTATTTTAAGAGCATTGCATCTTTCACATTCATATCAAAATTATTCCAATAAAATTTCTCTGTTGTCTTTATGAAAGATTTTTAACAAAATTTTCCAATGAATGGCGTGTGGTATTTAAGAATGATCACAGACTTGGCTATCATTCATATCATATAAACTATTAAGTTATTGGCATTGCTATCTCAGTTTCACGCTTTTTTTTTAATTGTTGGTTTACTGGGGAAACATTCAGAATCCTGTTTGTTTACATATGCTTTTATAATCTAGAAAAATATTTGAAGTATAATATACATGTGTGTAATATGCAAGTTTTTTTTATTTTTGTTCTGGCTGCTCACAAATTGCATGAACAGGGAATCAACAAAATGGTACCAGTGTTTATGAATTTTGTTGGTAAAAGTTTTATTTATGTGTTTAAACAAGAAACTTCTAAGTTCAAAATTTTTCCAATTGATAGCACTTAAAATTCAAGTGGTGCTTCTATAGTCTGTATTATGTGTACATGAAGACATAATATAAAATGCAATAATATATGTCACTTGTACATATAAGTACCAACTAGTGTGAGTTTTTGAGCATGTGTGTCTTAAAATTATCATTTGAATTTCTGCTGCTGTTCCTAAAAGAAGTGATGGATCTATCACATTATCTTGAATATCCAGTTGATTCATTTCCCACAGGCATCAAGTTTTTGTAATATTTTTCACGGAGTATACATTTAATTTTGCCTTTTTCCTGTAATGAGAAATATGTTACATTTGCTTTTGAGATATTTTATTTTCCATAATTAGACAACTACGTGACAAATTTTTGCTGACACTCTAGAGATTCATTGCAAAATTGGTGCTAATAAAAGTATTTTTTTTAAGGAAGTTTAGGAAATTTGGTACTAACTATCAATGTGATCAAATTCAAGTTACCTATAAAAAAATATTATAGTTTTCTTACTATTTTTAATTTACTAGATTAAGAAATTTAGGTTGCAGAATTTTTTTCTTTTAGTAATGGATTCTTCCGAAAGACTGTTTGCTTCGAGACGTCGACCTGATTTTTTGTGATATCAAATATTATATGCGATTCAACAATGCAAAACTACATCTCCATCCATTTTTCCTGCAGTAAAAAATGTGGAAATATTTGAAAGATACATTGAAGTATGGCTAATGAACCAATGCTTATTACTAAATTTTTTTACATAACTTAGCATTGGTTTATTAGCAATACTGCCCCATTCCTTTCATTATGTTAGAAACTTTTTTTACTAGTGTTTGTAAATGAATGTAACCATATTGTTTCTTCTTTTGCATTATGGTGTACATAAGTACTTTTCTTTGAAGCCTGTGAATGCCAAACATGTAATGAACCTCTCATTAATAAATAATGTTTTTAGTAAAAATATGAGTTTTGAGTTTCATAATATAATGCTATACTTTTAAGGGTTTTATTTGATTTCCCAAAAATGATTAAGGATTTATAATGTTAAAGACCATATTCATATTACATTATTGTTGATTTAAATAAAACACTAATAAATAGGAGGTTTTCAAAGCATTTGGAGTTTAAATTAGCTACTATTGAAGTCTTTATTTTCTGTCATTTTTCATTCTGCAGATGTGGCCAACAGTCTTTTTTTTTGTTTTTTTTTTTGGAACAGGGTTTCTTTTAGTTGTATTCTTCTGAACACCTCTTCATTCCTTATCCTATGGGTCCATCCGATTCATAAGATTTTACGATAGCTCTTTCTTTCAAAAGCAAGTATTCTCTCCGATTCCTTTGTCAACGTTCAAGTCTCGCATCCATACAGCATGCTGCTGAAGATGCACGTCTTGAGAATGCTTAACTTAGTTTTGAGGCTAATAGCTCTGCTCTTCTAAATCACAATTCTAATCAAAATTTCTCTTTTGCTGTTTAAATCATATGTTAAACAGCTTCCGAGATAAGTGAATTTTCCCACATTTTCAAGTTCTTTGCCTTCCAGAATGATCTTTTTTCTGATTTCTTTTGTGCCAAATACCGTTGTTTTTGTCTTTTCTATGTTCATCTTTTAGTTCATATCTTTTACCCTCTCTATTCAGTTCTTGTACTATTTGATCCAGTTTCATTTCATCTTCTTCAATCAGTGCAATGTCATCTGTGAAACACAGATGGTTCAATCTTTGCCCTTCAATGTCCAACATTCTCTACACAGATGTGATATGAAGATGCTTGGCGATATTGGATCTCCTTGTCTTGTACCTCTGCTGGTGGTAAACCAAGCTCCACATCTGTCTGTTACCCTGACAGCTGCCTGTGCATTCATGTTTATGTCTTTCAGAAGCCAAATTATGCTAGCATCCATGCCATATGATTCCAGCACAGCTCAGGTGATGTTTTGTTCAACACTGTCAAAAGCTTTTTGGAAGTCCACAAAGCATGTGAATACTTTTTTGTTCTTTCTTCGTGCCTTTTCTGCAATAAGTCTTTAAGGCTAATACCTGCTGTATGGTACTCCTGTCTTTCCAAAAGCCTGCTTGTTCATCTGGCAGGCATTCTTTAATCTGTCTTTTTAATCTTTAAGTTAATATAATCATCAAAATTTTACCCAGATAACTAATAAGCACAATAGTTTTATAGTTGTTGTATTCCAATGCATTTCCTTTTTTATGGAGAACTATCAATATTGATTTCTTCCATTCTTCTGGGATGCATCCATATCTTGAAATTAGATGTTGCCACCTTTCTTCCCCATTCTGCCATCATTATCTGTATAAATAATTGCACATGGATAACACTTCATTTTTAGGCCCTCCCCAAGAATCATGAATCAAAGGGTTTTACTTAGGATTTATTTTTACTTTTACTTAGGATCCTAAGGATTTTACTTCAATTCTTTACTCTAAAGTTCTTCAAGAAAGAATCTACCAAATTAATTGCAGTCGCCATTCAAGAAATTAAAAGATTACGAAACTTTCACTAGAAAGAACAAAAATAGAAGCACATAAAAAGAATTTAACTCATTGATTGCACAAATTTCTTGAGAGCACAGTAACAATCAGATAAGCTTTCTTTCTGTTTTGGTCAACTACCGCATCCTGTAGGAATTGTGGGTAAAACTTTGCCCTGCCCCAGGTTCCAACAGGAGAAAGAGATTGGGGCATGTTTAGATAAGTTCATCACACTGCAAGCTTTTATGAACTGCCTGTTAGCACCCAATGGGGTTGTGACGTAAGCTGCAGAAGCAGCCACACTGTACTACTGTGCTCACTGACAAGAGCACAAAAGAATGGGTACCGCGACTTCAGTCCTTAATACGTTTTTAAGACTGATCGGCGAACAAGAACTTTCTTTGGCTACGGCCTGGTTAAAAATAAGATTTTGTGCTGGCAGCAAATCATTGATTAATGCATGTACTTTCTGCTAAAAAAAAATTTGAATCGCCATTCATATTGTTTTAATACAAATTGGAATTAACATTTTTTTAGCATGCTACAGCACAGTAGCACATAGTCACCAGCCACCACTGCTAGCAAGGCATTACTAGAGCACTATTTCTTGAAGTAGTCAGTACACTCTACTCAATTAACTAGGTGGACAGATTTAAGGAGCAGAAAACATTTTAATATTAAATGAATTCATTAAATGCTAATTAATACATGTGGTTACTTACTGTGTTACATTGCCAACAAGCAACACATTTTGGGGGAAATTCTGCCTCTGTGTATGCAGAAATTTAAATTACATTCATGACAGCCAGTGCCATATTACTTGGTAGGCACTGCTGGAGAGAATATCACTTTCTCTCTCACAGCATTTCCTTTCGTGATGCATCCCAGTTCCTGAGAAATACAATAAAAGTGAATATATTATGTCTTGACACACTTTTTACACTAAACTGGCACGTAAACATTATGAAGACACCACACCAATGCTGCAAGCTGATAGTAGCTTGATGGTACACAGCTCTCACACACACTAAGGATACGATAATATCTAGCTAACATACTTCAGAGGTTACTGGAGATGCACTGAATCCATGCCATTGAAAATGCTTCCTCTTCATTACTGACACTGCTCCAAGGTGTCACAGCCTAACCTCATTGTTATCCAGGTTTGTGAACAGATGGACATTGATGCAGCTTTCTCTTCCAGCAATTTATTTGCTGGCATCCAGTATAGCATCTTTCAACTGTCTTGCTCTAGAAGGCATCACTGGCCTTTGTGGTAGCCTCAGGGTCTGGTGGGTACATAAGAGAAATCCTCTGCCCAAGTGTTTCTCTCCATTCAGCCTCTGTCTATCTACCTTCTCCTATAAGAATTTCCCTTCATCTAAACATTCTGAAAAGGACCACCCATTGTGAGTAACAAATTATTGCCTTTTTCTAATTTAGTTCAAATTAAAAATATCTTTTACACTATATTTATACATGCTTGAATGCTAAGTCCTTACCCAGGACAATTAATTGAAAATGAGTAAACCAACCACTTAAGTAAGGAAATTGTACAGGAAAGTGGGTGTATACAATTACAATGCCTCTGATGGTGAACTGTACCCCAGAACCTCATTCCATCTAGCTGGTAGAGAATATCCGAGACACTTAAGCAGTCATCATTGTGAAAGGCAGTCCAACATTCTGCAGGCAGTTGGCTATATTGTTATGACATATAAGTATAGTTGAAGAGTGCTTAAACAATTTACCTATTCTGACTGATAGCTGGATACATGTGTGAGATACTGTGTTTGTTCTGGGGGTTATTATCCCTTCCTTTCCTTGCATTGCATCCAGTTACTCAACATTATATAAAACAGCAATTTTACCCCTAATATTTGATTATTTGGGTCAAAAGCCTACCTAACCCCCACAAAGTGGAATACAATTTTGAAATAGCTGATGGTGATAATGAGTTTCTGAATTTATATTCCCAATATGTGGTAACTTTTCTTGAATTGCATTTTGTACAATTGGTTTTTCTGTACTGGCAATTATTATTACCCTTGACAAGTAGAAAATGTTTCTTTACACTGAATGTCAAGATTTATGAAATAATTTCTCTTGACATGTTATGAAAAAAAAACAACAGGTGTTGGTTTTACTGGAAAAGTCTGTTTTATGATATTTGTAAAAATGATTGCAAACTTGTGTTTGAGGACCATTTCTGTAACAGTGTTGAAGATAAAAGTTGTAATACTCAAAGATGTAGATTCACCCTTACTTTTTGAATAGAATGGACTTCTTTAATGAATAACAAATCAAACCATTTGTCATTTTCTATAGACTCTGTTCATTTGTGTGGTGTCCAAATCTTTCCAGGATGCTATGCTATGTAATAAGGCATATGGTGCTATCTCCTTTTCTGTCTTGCAAATTTCATGGGTTTTTTTTTTTTTCGTTTTATAAATTTTCTTTCTCCTAGTTTGATTTCTGCTGCTAGTAGTAATTTGCATATGTAGGGTGAAGTCTGGGTTGCCCATTTATTGCAACTACACTACACCCCATGAACTGAGACACCTATATACACTGCTGGACAATTGCTAAGGACGGATCATAAACGGCTATATAGCGCATAAAAAAGTAAATGTATTAATAATCTAAAGCATTTTTTATGGGAATTTTACTAGGAAATTTTTTACATTAATAGCAAATTTTTGGAGAAAACTCTTCTTCAGGCTGTCTTGTTGTTGTCACTTTTTACTTGTCAGTATCATGGTTACGGCTTACCTTGACGGTTACGGTTAACCTTGATGGTTTAGGTTATTTTTCAACAAATCCTGCCAGATGTTAGGCAGAGAAAATCCTTTGCAATCATTGATGATGGAATTTTGATTTTTCTCAATCTCTATTCCTTCTTTCAGTTTTCTTTTTTGGAAATTGCTTTGGAAACTGATTACTTTAAGGGAATTCCAATCCATGCTGTGCCCAGTTTCTCTAACATGCCTATCTAATCCAGTCTTGTTGGATTTCCTAGTAAAATTCCCATAAAAAATGCTTTAGATTATTAATTCAATTAAACTAGGAAGCCATTTCTCAACATGAGCTTTATTCAAAGAAGTAAATGTAGTTGGGTGCCAAGTGAAATAAAATAATGTCAGAATGCCAGGACATTACAAGAAAGACAATTTATTGTGCTCTGATATCCAGAAGGCTTTGGAACGTGTTCAATGGACAAACAGGCCATTTTGTGCAGAATACGTAAACGTGAAAAAAATGCAGTTACCGTCCGCAGGCGTTCCGGCGTAAGATGTCAATACGGGATATGGCCACCATGAAGGGCGATGCAAGATTCCACACGTGTCATGCTTTGCACAACATTATCAAGCAGCTGTTGGGGTAATTTATCCCATTCCTCTGTCAGTGCACGGATGAGGGTGTCCTTGTTTATTGGAGGGCATTGGCGACCAGCAAGACTCTTCCCCAAAGCATCCCACACATTTTCAATGGGATTCAGATCTGGAGAACGTGCTGGCCATATGAGGCGTTGAATATCCTCGCTTTCAAGACACTCCTGGACAGCGACTGTTCAATGACATGTTGCGTTGTCGTCCATGAAAATGAATCTATCACCGACAGCACCACGGAACATGCGAACATGAGGTAGCAGAACATCATTAATGTATTGTTGGCCAGTCATAGTCTCCGTTGGAAGCACATAGAGGGACGTACGGGCATTGATCATGATGCCAGCCCATACCATGACACTACATGTCGGATATCGGTCCCTTTCCTGTATGTTTGCTGGACAATATGCAGTACCACTATCACGCCAGATCAGTTGTCGACAATCAGACGATAGACTGTATCTACTCTCATCTGAGAAGAGGACAGCAGACTAGTCGTTATCAGTCCAATTGCGATGTTGATGGCACCGTTGCAAACGGGCGGTACGGTGACGTCTGGACAATGGGGTGCACGCAACAGGACGGCGGGCGTATAGTCCTCCTTCATGCAAACGTCTGGAGACAGTATTTCAGGAGATCCGCTTGCCAGTAGCAGCCATAAACTGATTTGCTACCTCACTAGCTGTGCTGCGCCGGTGTCTTTTTGTTGATAGCACTATGTACTGATCTTCTGCAGGTGTCATACTGCGAACACGACCTCCCTCGTGACGTTTGCTACACTCTCCATTTGTTTGAAATGATTTCCAAAGCCTTGAAACAACACTGTGGCTGACGTCGAACTCCCTGGCAACATCTGTTATTTTTCGCCCTTCTTCAATCTTGCCAATAATACGGCCACGCGTAAAATCATCTAGGTGATGTCGGGAAGACATACTGAAAATTGCAAGTTCGTCAATTGATTCTTTCCCTTTCAACTTTGCGTTTGAACAACAACAGTCAATACGCGTCAAATCCTTTATATCTCTTATCAGTGCTATGACGTCACGAACAAGTTCGGCAATCCAAAATTTGCATACTCACGACATGTCTTACTGTATCCCGCACTTATGCTAATTTCCACATTTTCCTGCCTTCAATTTTATGGTTGTTATCATTGCTATTGTCATCCGTCCTTAGCAATTGTCCTGCAGTGTATTTGAGTGTCATTTTAGCCAACTCCTGCATGATGGAGACAGTTACTGGTTGTTTTTTTCTGTATTCTGTCCCTATACTGTGCTAAAAAAAGAATGGCATGCAGCAAACTTACAATGCCACCTTTCTTTTCTTCAGTACATTTTATAATTTTTATCAGAATTTGCATTTAAAATGGTATATCAACCTTTGTTCCATGGGCTGTAATTTGTTGGCAGAATTTAAATGGAGAAACAATTTTCTGCAGAACCATTCTGCTGTAAAGAGCCTTAATGTTGTCATATCAGTCGTTTTTTAATGGAATTTCAAGAACACAAACAATTCACAGCTGGAAGAACAGCATATATTTTAAATTAACATCCCAGGACTTCTAAACAAAAAGAAACTTAAACAGATGAATGAAATCCAAACCATAATTCACGTGTTTAATAATGGTAATATAAAAAAAATACTGCTATGCAATATCTCTAATGGCAAATTTCCTGTGACCAAAATATTTATTGAGTTTTTGTTGCTTTAGTAGAATATACTCGGCACAGCTGAGGTGCACATCTCAAATTAAGTTATATTCAAGGTCTGCTGTTTATTTCTTTAGTTGTTGTTTTTTTGTTGTTTTGTAAGTGTTTGTAATTAACACTGAACAATATTTTATTCCATAATATGTGATGTTTCAATTTCCTTTTGCATACAACCTATCTTGGTACATTGTACTTTCTTCATATAAATGTAAAAATGATTATATAAGAAATCAGAGCAAAAATTGCTAATGGCATTTTATTATACATAGATCATTTTTGAATCAAATATTATACTTATAAAAATACCAGTAAAGGAAACTACAGTATAATGGGACCATGGTTTCAGCCACTAGGGCTGGTCAAGAATGGAACAACATACACAATTTGATAGCTGACGAGAGCCCTAGTGGCTGAAATCATAGTCCCATTATAGTTTCTTTTACTGGCATTTTTATTACACACGTAATTCTTGATGTATCAAGATTTAAAAAACATGTTTACCATACGTTATTTTTTTCAGGTAGAACCATTTAATGGTGGTTTTAATTGCTGTAACTTTTTACATGTTATATTTCCTTTGAGTGGAAAGCAATTTCTCAGTTGGAAATTATTAATATTCGCTGCGAATATATATATTGCGGTAATCGAATGCGATTCAAGGAAAAATCTTTCGCGTACCTTTCGGTTGTAGGTGGTCGATGTTCAAATCTTTGCACTGTTGTTCTCATCAGGTTCTTGGGTGTAGGCTTTTTTTGAATAACTTCAAAAAGTCTGCATGTTTCTTGGGTAGGATATACTTTTTTAGTTGAACTACGGGAGGCACATGAAGACAAAGGAGATGTAAAAATTATGTTGGAAAACTCGAAAAACAGAAAAATGAATCACTCGTAAAAATATTTGCATGAGGAATAGCAATCACCAAAAATTTTTTGTCAGACTTCTTGAATGTATTGAATCAATCATGACCAGCTTAGATGTTGTTTCGATGTTTTCGAGTATTCCCGTCTTGACAGCTATTGACATCATAGCAGAAAGACTTTACAACAATAATACTTTCCAAAAATTGGAAGTTAAAGAAATAATAGACCTATTAACATACATATATCATCATCATTGTCAACCATTATCAATCCACTGCTGGACGAAGGTCTCCCCAAGTTTCCTCCACAACGGTCTGTCTTGTGCCAGTCTCCTCCATGACACTCCCGACAACTTCTTTATATATCACAACAACTTCTTTCAATTTAACAGTAGAATATACAGACAGAAGTTCGGAGCACCAATGGGCTCCCCACTATCTTTTTTATTTGCAGAGGTCGTATTACAGAAAATAGAAGTCCTTAAGAAATAAAAAGACAAAGTGCTTTTCTACGGAAGATACATCGACGACACACTAGTCTTTGGGAATGCCGGTTCTTTAGAATTAGACAAGCTGAAAAAAGATTTCTGTGAATAATATCCAAGTATCAAGTTTACAATGGAATCAGAAAATGAAAATAAGATTCATTTCTGAGATATTACAATAATAAAAACTCAAACATCCTGCAAATACCATGTGTACAGAAAACCCACCTACGTGCCAATACTTATACCTGCAAACTCATACCATCCAAAGGCATATAAAATGTCGGCAATCAGAAGTTTAGTGCATAGAGCCTTCACACATTCCAGCAATAACGTTTTCAAGGAAAAAGAACTTCGATGGATAATAACAACCAAAAAATTTGGATATACCACCTTAGATGTCAAAAAAGTAATTTACACAGATAAACATCCTAAAAATAAAACCAAGCAAAATATAAAATATTGTAGTAAACTTCAATACATAAAAACAGGTTACAAATGTAATAAAAAAAGAATGCAAAAAACAACATCTAGATATTGGAATTTCAGTAAAAGACTACAAGAATATAATAATCAATAACATAGAAAAAACAAAACTACTGGACAGTGCAGGAGTATATAGCATTCCAATTAAGCCAACCAACAACAACAATAGAGTGAAATACATAGGAAGCACAAGAAACAAATTAAAAACAAGATTGATACAACATATGAAGAACTGGGGGGGGAAACAGCACTAGTACAATATTGCATAAAAAATAACACAATGCCACAATTTGAAAATATCGAAATTATCTGCAAACAACCAACCGAAAAGACCATCCGTTTCGCCAAAGCAATCATAATTGGAAAAAAAAAAAAAAAAACTGCAACATTAGTAGTGGAGTAGAAATGCAAATTCGATGGAAGATACTAGAAGAGAACAAAAAATGGGAAGGCAAACAGAACAGAAACAGTGCAAACACGCAGGCATAAATGAAAAAAAATCCCAAGTCTTCAAATCACAGGAGTGGCAACGCAACACATCCGATGACGTATAACACACAAAGATTCCCAAACTGAGCATGTTGCATATTCAACATAAACTGCAGAGAAAACGGACGACCAGAGGCCCCAGAAGATGGCAGACAGATCTGCCGAAATGCATCGGACAATACATTCAAGAAGTCTGACTAAATTTTTTGGCGATTGCAATTTCTCATGCGAATATTTTTACGAGTGATTCATTTTTCCGTTTTTCAACGTAATTTTCACATCTTCTTTGTCTTCATGTGCTTCCCGTAGTTTAACTGAAAAAGTATACCCTACTCAAGAAACGTGCGGACTTCTTGAAGTTAGTCAAAAAAAAAAAAAAAGCCTACACCCAAGAACCTGATGAAAACAACAGTGCAAAGATTGGAACATCGAGCACCTACAACCCAGAGTTACGTGAAAGATTTTTTCTTGAATCGCATTTGATTACCGCAATATATATTCGCAGCAAATATTAATAACTTCCAACCAAGAAATTGCTTTCCACTCAAAGGAAATATATAACATGTAAAAAATTACAGCAGTTAAAACCACCATTAAATGGTTCTACCTGAAAAAATAACAAATGGCATTTTTATAAGTATAATCTTTGATTCAAAAACGATCTATGTTAAAATGATGTTAAGTTTGCTACTCTATCAAGAAATGAATACAGTTTGAGCTTCTGAATAATGTTTATACACTAAGTGAACAAACAGGTTATGCAGAAAATAGATGTTTCATATATTTATTTACCTAAACTCTTGGAAAATCAGTAACAGAGTGAATGACACTAAATTTGAAATACTGACATTCCTTCACAGAAACCCTAACATACCCAATACAGCAGGTAAAACTCTGGGTAGCTTAGCATCACACGAAAGTTCAATGTTGCAAAATAAAGACCTTACACATCATCAACATGTATGATAATAAAGAAATAATCATAGTGTTCAAGTTCTGTACAAAGTTATATACAAAACACTTATGTGAACTCTGTAGCACTTAACAAATTACATGTCACAAGTCTTGAGTGCCATTACCAGTTTTATTTAACAATATGTTCCCACCACAGGCAAATCAAATTTAAACACTTCTACAAGAAATTTTCTTGGTCCTGAAAGGATCAATTTTTATTGATAATATGGTGGTCTATATGCAGGTTCAGATGGAGCTGGAAGGAGTCCCATACTCTGGCTTGACTGTGGTGGTGGTGCAGTTATTGGTCTTGGTGGCAATGGAGCACGTGCAGGTGGTGGCGGTACTCCACCTGAACCCCAAGGCTGAATGTAAGATGGATTTTCCTCATACGAAGAGGAATTTGAAAATCTCTGTGGAGGAGGTAATGCATGACTGGAATGCTGTTGTGCAACTGGTGGGGTAGTATATGTTGTGGGTGGAGGGTGATGAACAGGAGGAGGAGGTGTTGAGTACATAGGTGCATTTGGTGCACGAATGGGTGGTGGAGGGTGGTGCACTGGTGGTGGCGGTTGAGAGAATGTCTGAGTAGTCATTGATGGTGCTTGTGAATATGCTGAAGCAGGTGCCAAGTGAGGATGTGGATAAGGATGTGGTGGTGGAGCATACGCAGTTGGAGGATGCTGCTGGTGAGGAGGCAGTGGATGAGTTTGTGTTCCAGGGGTAGTGTACTGAGGTGGGTGAGACTGCACATGAACATGTTGGCTTGTGGCAGCAGCACTGTCATCTTGAATTGGTACAGTGATAAGGTTTGGTCTTGCACTACTAACAGGAACTGTACTTGGATAGCTGGCAGGTGGATGAGGATATTGCCTAGTTTGACCAGCAGGGCTTCCTTGCATAGCAGGAGGTTGCATCGTTGAGTTCCGGCTATGGTCCACTTGGTCTCTATGTTCTTGTGGCATATGAGGATGAGAAACATGACCCATCAGGGATACTGTCTGGGCTGAATGAGACACATCAACAACCAAGTGAGCACGAGGATCTCGGGGATCTCTTGCTACAGCAAGATGAGTGGCACCAATTGTTACAGAAGGAGCTTGAACTGTATTTGTCTGTACAGGGACTTGTGCTGTAGATGTTCCAGATGTCACCAGTGGCTTGATATGCCTATGATTGACATGTGCCTTAAATAGAAAAAAATACAGATCTATTATATATTAGAAAAATTATACATATATATCAAAAAAGTTAGGAACATCCCAATGTTAAGCCCACAGAAAGGAACCTGAAAGCATATTAACAATATGAGGGAGTTTGAAAAGTAATTTTAAATCATTATCTAAAGTGGATCTTACACGTTCAGTAATACTGTCATTTCTGGACTTCACTATGATGCCATCATTACAATATCATTACCCCTTCATTACTTTCACACCTTACGCGGTCATTATTAAGCTTCAGTACCAGTAGAGTCGTCACAGAGAGTGCACGAATTTTGTCTGCACTCAAGAATGGATATGCAAAGAAGAGCGTGTTTAGCTATTATTTTAGCTTGAGGAACAAACATGATGTTAAGCCTGGATATTGCATGAAGGAATGGCTAAAACAATGTAAAAAGTATTCACATGTCATCTTATTGAAGAAAATAAGTGCTACAGAAGTGGATGATTACAAGAACTATTTTCGAATGAATGAATGAAGTCATTTAATAAATTACTGCAAATGATTGAACCGTTTTTAAGCAGGAACGACACTTTTATGCGAGTTTGATCCGAGTGTATTTATTTTCCTCCTCACCTTAGTACGATTGGCCCCTGGTTTCATTTTACCATAAATGCTTACCAGGTTATCTAGAGCTACATATCTTTATGTTTTGTTCATGTACAATGGGTGTGAAGAATTCCACAGTTCTGGAAGAGCTTCATATGTTGTAATGAGGTTCCGAAGAACATCTTTTTTTAATCATCTTCCTCTTCAATGGCCTTGTTTGTGTGGACTTCGCACTCAGGCTGCTCATTGCCAACTGTGACGCAACCTTCCATCACGGCTCTGCAGTTCGAACTGAGTAATGATGTGCGCACCCTCACACAATCAGTATTAATGACAGTACCCCTTCCAATGACCAATACTGACAGTCCGACATCAGAATATCCATATCTGCATCATTACTTGCAGTCGTTCCATCTCTAGCGATCTTACATGTTCAATAATACTGTCATTACTTTCAAGTAATGACAGTATTATTGAACGTGTAAAGGTCTGCTTAAGGATTCTTGAGGCACAGGTAGTGCCTACTTTTTTGTAAGATATTACTTATTGCTTTGTATGTAGTCTTAATACTTTTCAAACTATAACATTACAAATGAAATAGTTTCAACATTTTATAAAACCAAAACTATTTAAAATACTGACACTCAGGTTTTGTAGGGAAACTCGAAGTTTGTTACAGCAACTTACTGATATTCAACGTGTACACCAGTGGATCCCAAACTTTTTCGATTCTCGGCGCCCTTGCTGAATCCAGGTTTTCCCAAGGCACTCTAAGTCAAATTCTAACAAGTACACTAAGGTCAAAATAAATAAAACACGTATTGAAGATCACAAAAAAATGTAATGGAAAAAATTAAACTAATTATAATTAGTGGAATGGATGAGCCTGTTGATCACCGCACATTTTCTCAAATTTTGGGGTCAAACTGGACACAGCCACCTTCTCCACATTGATTTTCGCACGATACTTAGTTTTTATCACAGCGACTGCCGAAGACCCATCTTCGCACACATAAGAAGTCGCAAATGAAATTAAAATTCTCTGAGCTTTACAACGCAGAAGGGGATATTCATCTTTTACTGATATCCAAAATTCAGGTAACTACATGCTGCTAAATTTTGTTTTCAACGTATTGTCGCAAGACAACTCAATAAGATTATCTTCTTCTTCAGCAGTAAATTCAGATGGAGCAGTGGCATGAAATGGATCTCTAATCTATACAAATTAATCGATATCATTTTTAAAATATTTCTCAAATCAGGTGATAAGCTGTAATAAGTGTTCTTCAAAAATGGATTATGTGCCTCAAGAGAAATCAACTCCATTGGAGGTCAAAAACTGTTGCAACAAGGGGAAACATTCTTTACCTCCGTCTTCATTCATTTTTCTTTTCCATGGTTTTAGTTTTTTTTTTTTTTTATAAAAGCTTAAATTTTCTCAATCTACTTTAAAATGTACATGTTGCTTCCCTGCAGGGTGAGATTCAGAGCATTCATCTTTTCAAAAATATCACATAAGTACGCTAGTTTTACTAAACAATCTTCATTCACAAAATGTTCGGTATACATGTGATCTTCCTCATTAAGAAAAATATAAATTTCCTGTCACAGTTCAAACGTACGAGACAAAACATTACCACGAGAGACCAATCGCGAAGTGCTGTAGCACAACAAAGACATGTGCTCGGATCCCGTATCCTCACATAGGTTTCTGAAAAGCCTTGCCTTTAACTGCCAAGTTTTTATAAAGTTTACTACATTCACTACATATCCTAAGACTTGATTCAATGTAGGACTCAGAGTGCCTTCTAGTAACCATTTGTAGAGGCTTCTGCAAACAGTTATAACTAAGTGAGTTACTGGTTTGCACCAGGTCCACTAGATATCACGATGTCGCGTCCTATCACATCGAATTGAAAATGGAAATAAAATTATTAAAATTTTGTAATATTTTGCGGTGCCCCTGTGAAGAAATTGCAGCTCCCCAGGGCGCCGCGGCGCACACTTTGGGAACCACTGGTGTACACCCTTAGTCACATGGCATATATCAACACAGTAGTCAACTTCTTGTCATACACGTGTCAACATATCTTCAACTCCAGCAATAGCTGTTGTGATATGTTGTTTCAGATCAGCTAAATTAACAGGAAGGGTATGGATGAAGACTATCTTTGACATAGCCCTATAAATAAAAAGTCACAGAAGTTAGATCTGGACTTCGTGGTGGCCAACATGTGAGTGACATGTCTATTGGGCTGCCAATTTGAGTGCTGTGGAAGATTTTCATCAAGGTAATTTCTAACTTCCCAATGCTGGTGGGGTGGTGCTGCATTCTGTTGGAAAATGAAGTTGTCACCACATTCGCTCAACCAAATAATTAGCATATTGAGATAGGAACTTTTCACTACAGTGTTTTCTTGGAAAACGAGCATTGTTCTGTGCTATACTCCCTTAAAAATAAAAAAATATTTAAGGGAGTATAGCACAGAACAACGTTTGGGAAATCCTGCACATGCTTCACTGTTGCTCTACGATTTTCAGTCCCCATATATGAATGTTGTTTGTTAACTTTCCCACTTAGGTGGAATGTCGATTCGTCACCGAAAATTAGATGCTCACTAAAACCATCTTCTTTAAAATGCTCCTGCATTTCTGTATAGAAATTGCGATGTGCGGTTCTGTCATTGTCACTTAGGACTTTGCAATAAATACAATCTGTAGGGAGTCACTTTCAGCCTCTTCCTCAAAATTTTCCAGACAGTTGGTTTGTAATTCCCAATTTGTAATTCCCAACCCGACATAGTTGTGGATTTCCTTGGGCTGTGTTGGTTAAGTGCATTAACACGCTCCACTTGTTCATCAGATACACGTGGTCTCTCTGGACTTCTACCTTCATACAAGCATCCTGTTTCAAATTTCTTGTGCCGGTCATAGATGGATTGTGTATTTGATGACGATTTTTTCAAATGTGTTCTAAAGCATCTTGCACAACAGTAACAGAATTCATGTTGGTTAATTCAAGCACACAGAACACTTGCACCACAACATTTGCAACCGTCTTGCCAGATTGGTCACATGACAATTAAAATGTTCAATCTTTTAGTAATGCTATCAATGTAATAAAACCGTTTCTATTTGTGATAGAATGGTGCACGCAAGTGTCTATATCCTACATAGTTTTGGTTTTATAAAATGTTGAAATTCTATCTATTTCATTTGTAATAACCCTGTCTTGTTCTGCTCTACAAATAAGTTTTTAGTGAAAATTCAAAACAACTATATACACACTATGAAAACAAGTCTTTACAGTAGTAGATAAGCCAATGTGAGAAATGCTGAGCATCTCAAGAAGACAGACACCATTCTCATTACGTTTCAAACACCCCTTGCATATTTAATGGAAATCTTCACATGCGTTAAAGATAAAAGCATGACACATCTTAGTCATTATCAACACAGTTTACTAAAGAGAAAAAGTAAAGTGCTGGAATCATAATCAATTTTACCCAAAAAGCTCAGTGTGCCTGTTGAATTTCAAGAATATCAATGAGAAAAAAAAAAAAAAAAAAAAAAACAGAGAAATAGGTTGATTAGTCATGAAATTTTATTGTGTATTAAAGATAATAGCATGGTTCATACATTCATTTAATCACAGAATTCCACAATATTTCTAGGTCTTTTTAACTTTTTTCTTCTCCAGAACATGCAATCCAAACACTCCTGCCTAAAATATAGTGAAACCACACAGGTCTGCTCAATCTGCATCATACAACAAACAATCCATATAGGCTTGAGCAAACCTAATTGTAGAATTTTGAAAATTATGTTTGCTGCACCTAATAAGAAACTTCAAATCACAGATAAAAACTGAAATATTAAAACTGTCACTGAAAATGTAACCTGGTAGAATTTCTACAAAACTTTTATGTATACTTCGCTATAATGATTTTGAAATAAATTTATTTCTACTTTGGCTTTCATTCAATTATTAAAGCAAATTATAGAATAGTAAGCATATAAAACTCAAAATATATGGGTATAAAATCTACAGTAAAACCATAAATATGCAGTTTTACTCTTGCAGGGATCATAGCATACTTCTGGAAAATTTTAGGTTGGAATTTTAGGAATTTTAGGAATTTTTAGAAAAATTTTAGGAAAATTTTAGGATTGTATTTCAATAAAAACTAGATGTATATTTGTATACATCTAGTAAAACAACTTTGTATACATTGTAAAGAGTTTGCTTCACACCCTTCAACCATATATACTGATAGACTGCGCATGACATCAAAATTTCTGGCTCCAACATAAAATCACATGACAACAGTCAAAAAGATGGGTTACACCTGCTGTGCTTATGGTTGCTCTGAGCGATATAGTAAAGAAAGTTCTATGATTTTTCATGGGTAAGAAACGAATTAAATACCTAAGTCAATAAAGTTCAATTACTTAACCAGAAACTTGCAGCTATTGATATAAAAATACAGTAACTTAAGAAAAAAAAAATGGAATGCATGTTCCAAATTCTTCGCAAATGTTCATCACATTATAAATCACAAAATGTAAACAACCCGTTCATGCATGTATATAGCTCATAAGTAAACTTACCTGAAGAGTTTTCATTATATATGAGGCGCATTCACATAATACACCGAAAACACTGAAGTTCTGCAATGTAAATTAGTAATCATAACAGCATTTTTACACGAAATTTGGAGTCTGATGATGACGTGCCCAATGTTTGAGCCATGGCGGCTTTGATGCAGCTATTGCCAATGCGCAGTCCATTAGTATATATGGTCGAAGTTCACACCCAAATTTTTTGCATAACGTCTAATGTCTAAAGTTTAAGTATGATTTACTTCTAATGTTCAGTTCTTATCTTTTCACGTGTTATTATCATATTCAAGTATATTTACCACATTCAAGTTTCACTTTGAACATTAATATGCTGTTTAACCAGAAGCAATTCACGATTTTCACAGAAAGTTTTCAGGTTTCACATTAAATTATAATATCCTAAAAAGGTAATTGAAAACCAAGAACTATGTACAATTGTTCACTGAATTACTTTTTTCATATTATTGTTTTAACCTTTTCCTGATACGCCTATCTTTTTCTGCTTCCACCACAACTAATTTACTTTGTTTTCTTTATTTCAGCTGAACCTTGTATGATCAAGTTAGAGGCAACTGCTATTTCAACAGTATTTTGTTTTTCTACAGCTTTTCGCATTCTTTCTGTTCCCTCTTGAATTACTGCTAGGGAGGCTTCTTTATCTTTTTTAAGCCTATTTATTTCTGCATCATTTTCTTTTATTTTGTCATCAAACTCAGCTTTTCTTTTTTCTCTAGCTGCTTTTCCTTATTTTTCCCTCTCTTTCTGCTTCCTTTCTTTTACCTTTTTTGATTGTTCTTCCTTCAGCTTATCAACATACTCTTTATAAAATTTATGTGAATCACGAACACTATTTAACAAATTTATTGTTATGGGAATTTCTTGTTATGGGAACTTTTTTTCCTTTATGATGCGCTTTTACTTGTGAAAAGCCACTATTAGAAATATTGAAAATTTCTGAACACAATATACACTTAGCAGAAAATATTGTTTCAGTTGCAGAACACCATTCTTTCAACTTCACTCCGTCCAATTCTTTGGCGAGCCACGCATCTTGAAATTTCGTTTTGGATTTAGGCATCTTAAACACTTGTATTACTAACCAGAAAATGAAAGGGAAGTACAAAAACACGTTCCAATATTGCAAAACCAGACAACTTCCCGAAATTTGGCTGCGAGGATGTCAGAAGATATGAAAAAAAAAAAAAAAAGCAGGTCACCACTAGAGAACTGAACCTGCACAGAGAACACCATAAAAGACGTAAAACCAGAAACTATCATACGCATCTCACGCAAGTTCAGTCAAAGCGAGTCGGAGCCGAGATATATTGCGCATCGAAGGTCGCTGTCGCCGGCCGCATGATCGAAGGTCAATGATCACGTGCTCTACTGCCTGCCAAGATAACTCAGCTACCATCCCATCGTCATTACCGGAGGTTACGGAAAAAGACCACATGTTTCCTCTTTGCTTCCACCCACCTGCGGTTTACAATAACAAAACATCAGCAGAAAGAGGAGGTTCCACAAGGCATGTACAAAAATAAAGTACGATCTTCTGCGTGCCACGGAGTTCGTCTGCAAAGCGCAAACCAGGGGTGAAAATGACCCCTCCCCTTTTCCCTTAGATCTCTTGTTACTCTCGAAAACTGTTCGAAGGCAAAAAAATGGAACGCCCGCCCCGAAGCAAGTGCATCTCGATGGCGTCATTTTTCCCTCCCTTCAGCAGCACAGCATATAGGCTGTGTTTCTACAATAACAGGTCTTTTTACCTTACCGTAATGGTAAATTTATTGGCGTTAATAACGGTTGTTTTTAATAAAAATAAGCTTACGAAAATTTTAGGATGAATAGCAAATTTTAGGTCTAATTTTAGGAATTTAAGGAGGGTCACAAAATATTAGGAATTTTAGGAATTTTAGGACGAATGCGATCCCTGCTCTTGAAATGCTTTCATACAAGTACACTCCAATCAATATATAAACTACTGCTATTTTGGGCTAATCACTGCATCGGTGTAAGAGCTGCATCTGACAAAAATTGCTGTTTAGGAAACAAATTTGTTGTACGAGGGGTGATCAAAAAGTATTGAGACTGCGTGCGTAACTGTTAAATGGAGTTACGGAGCAGAATGCCATTTTGCAAGCTGTGACCTTTGAGCCTACCGCGCATGTACCTGCTGAGAGCATGCTGTCGGCGCAGCGTCTTTTGTGCTGTGGACAGTTGTTTGGAATCTAGTCTGATTGGTGTGTCACATTAACGATGTCTGTCAAACACTTGTCATAAGTTTCTTTGCAAGAATTCCCAAGTTACTAAGTTAAGTTAGCGTATGGTGAGGACTGCACGAGTTGTGCACGTGTGTACGACTGGTACAAACGTTTCGAAAATGGCCATGAAAGCGACGATCGTAGCGGAAGGCAGGCTTTCAATAAGCAGGAATGAAAGAAACGTCCAAGAAGTTCGTTCAGCTGTGAGGGAAAAATCGCAGAATTACTATCAGAAAACTTGCTGATGATTTAGGCCGTAGTTTGGGATCAGTACAGGCAATGCTCACTGAAGATTTGGAGATGAGACATGAAAATTTGTTCCAAAAGTCCTCTCAGATGAGCAAAAGGAAACTTGACTGCCTGCAGCTATAAATTTGTTGGAACTGGCCAGAAACAACAACTTTATGAAAAAGATTGTTATTGGTGAAAAAACATGGGTTTATGGTTATGACTGAAACAAAGACTCAGTCTTCACAATGAAAGACCCCCACCTCACCAAGACCCCAAAAAAGCTTGTTAGACATCGTTACTGCAATATGCCAATCAGACTAGACTCCAAACAACTGGTCATAGCACAAAAGGTGCTACGCCGACAGCATTCTCTCGGCAGGCACAGTAGGTTCCAAGGCCACAGCCTGCCAAATGGTTTTGTGCTTTGCTGCTCAGTTTAACAGTTATGCATGAAGTATCTATACCTTTTGATCACTCCTCGTATGAACTACACCAGCATAAGCGCAGCACCCCAAAATTTGTAATCTCTTAACCATCGACAAATAAGATTGTAACATGTTTGGAATCACTATTTGAACTACCTGTACATTTTAAATCATTTATTCATAATCTGTAAACTGTTTTTGGTAAAATGAAATGGGCAATGACACTGAAATTCCCTAATGTTCTTTCCTTTGTTGTATTTATTTAGTTGCATTAATAATTAATCACTCTTAAAGGGCAACACTGACTGTGAATTCCAGCTTGTAAATACAATTTTAATGGCATCAATTAACAGTGCTGTTTTTAGTTGAAAAACTGGTTTATGTTGTAAAAAATGTGAATGAAAATAAAGTGAGAAATATTAAATAGACATTCGTATAGAAAAAAGTTCATGGAAAAAGTATAAATAAATGGATGGGTGAAGCAGAAACGTGATGGAAAGAAAAAGTAAAAAAAAAACTATTCTGTTTCCAGTACTTTCACTGCATGTGCGAAAACCATGAATGCTATCTTTAATAACAGTTTTTTTAACCCTGTTTTTTGGAACAACACAATTCTCAGAGGTGCTGCAGGTTGTGACATGACAGAAACATAGGATGATTGTTACAAATTCCTGTTATATTTGAAGTTTGAATGAAAATAAAGTGAGAAGCCAGCCATGCAAGTTAGCCTTGTATGCTGGTCCCAAGCCTGGATAAATGGAGGTTAGGGAAAGACCTGGCAACCTACCCTGTAAAAACACTGCCATGAAAATTATATGGAAATGCTCTCAAGTGCTTCAGACGTGGTACTGAATGGTGGGGCCCCCTGGCCAATAGGTAGCCAAAAAGCGACTGGGAAAGGGTAAGGACCATTTGCAAGTAATCCGGGATCTCATGATAGAACTGGAAGAAAGGCATAAGATTACAACATGGAACATGTGCAGATTGTATCAAGGGGAACTGGACATAGTCAAGTGAGAAATGATCAGACTCCAACAAATTTACTTGGAATTAGTGAATTACATTGGAAGGACAGCAGCCATTTCTTCTCCAAGATGACTTTATGGTGTGTGGTTTTTTTTTTTTTTTTTTCTGATCATCAAGAGCATTGAAGAAATGGAGTGGTCTTTATGGCACACAAGCAGATCACCTATGCAGTTGAAAGCTACACCACCATCAATGACCGCATAATGGCAATTCGTATCAGAGGAAAACCACTCAATATCACGATTTTGCAGGTCTATGCTCCGATAGCAGTGGCTCTAGAAGATGAAACTGAATACTTTTGTGCTACAATCATGGAAGCATTGAAACAGGTACCCAAAAAGGATACTGTTTATATTACAGGTGACTTTAATGCTGAGGTAGGAAGTCGCGAACAGGAGAAAATCGTAGGCCAGTTTGGACTAGGTCAGAGAAATGATGCTGGTGACAGTTTAATTAAATTGTGTCCTGAAAACTATCTTAGAGTCACAAATACTTGGTTTATGCAGCCAAATCGCCATTTATAAACATGGACAGCTCCCAATGGACAACAACATAATCAGATAGACATTTTTTGTAGTCGGCGTTGGAAAAGCTCAGTCCTTGCTGTTAAAACATTTCCTGGTGCTGATTGTGGTTTTGATCATGAGCTGCTTGTATCAATCATCAAAATGAAATTCTGCAACATCAAAAAGAATGTTCCACCAACGCGATTTGATGTCTCAAGGGTCCCTGTGTTGTATGCGGTTGAATTGAACAGATTTGAACTGCTTGACACTACAGATAACAGACATGGTACAGGCCTCCACCAGAAAAGCTGAACTTTGTAAGACATCAATCACGACAAGTTTGAATTTGCGCAAACACGTTGTATACTACCAGCTGAAATGCAACATGGTAAATTAAACTATGCAAAGATAAAAATTAATTGAAAAATTCAAATTATTTATATTTTGATTCTCTTATTTTTGCACAAAAATTTCAAGTTTTCTCTTGTGTTTGAATCTGGTTGCTTTTGCTTTCTTTGTGGCAGATATATTTTGAATGCTTTCCTTCTTAGTTGGTAGGCTTTTCTGAAGACTTCTGCTCCTATTTGCCTATTTTTTTCTTCTCATCTAGTTCTCTTTGATAAGGCATTCTGGAAATTTCTACATAAATCTTCAACTGCTTCATGCAAAAAGTCTTTCTTTTTAAAATACTCTACAGCAGACTGTTTTTTGCTGATCATCTTATAATTTACAGTCTGGATTGCAGAGTATGTCTCAATGTGAATGTTTCCAGATCTCGTATCAATTACATCTGACATTATTGTTAAATGAGCCCTCCACTTGTAGGCCATGAAAGCAACTAAGTATGGCTTTTACCATCTTACTAAGACTCGCATATTTTGGCATATCAAATAATGAAGCCCACCAAATATCTACAGGAACAAGTTTAGCTGAATCATCAACAGGAGGAGGTAGCTTCATATCAACTTGATATTGGTAAATTTCCAAAGCCTACTTTTCTTTATCCTCTTCTGTTAATACATTGGTAATCAAAGAAGGCAACTTTTGCAGTCTTTGAAGTGTTACCTCATGTCCTCTTCCAGTTGGATCAATGGAGGAAATGTATTGCAATAGAGGGCTGGCTAAAGGTAACTTTTTTTGTAGATATTCTCCACATTTAATATATGCCTCTTTAACTTTAAACAGAATTTCTTCCTTTATCTTGTCATTGGGACCATTTGAAATAACAGATTGAGTCCCAGCCCCAATAAACATCTTACTCAAAGGCAAATGATTTGATTCATTGTCGATATCAATATTGAGAAGCTCTTTCATGCTTTTAACTTGCAACAGTTCTTGTTTATGATTTCATGAAGAAAGACAAAAAAATCAAAAATAACCGTTTCTGTTCATCATTTACTTTATGAATCAGAGGTTTTTTGGTCTGAAACAATGAAACTTTTTTCAACAGTGGTAGAGTAGCAATATAAAAACGAAGGATCATTAGGGTTTCCCTCCTGCAGTTAAATAGCTTTTCTATTAGCCTATCTTTCCTTCTCTTACCATCATCAGTCATTGATTTTACAGATAATTTCTTCTGCAGACTTGCCAACCTTAACAAGAGAAAAATTCTGCAATTTTCTATGAAAATCCTGCAAGCATACTTTCGTATGTTTGAAATATCAATGGACATAATTTGAAGCAATAATGTTATGTTAATGCATATAAAAAATGTTGATTGGATTATACTTACCTATGTTTATTTTATTGCTCCATCACAATCATTATTAAAAGTCTACACTTTCAGAACAATCACTAAATATACAATATTATATACAAGCTATTTACATTATTTTAACAGGATTCCAATTTTTATGCAGTGCATTTACTATACAAGAATTGCACCTCCTCAAACAATCAGTATCAAATTTCTGTTCAAAGCAGGGTCCTTATTGATTAGATTTTATGATCAACAGATTTTCTAAGGTTTCCTTTGACATTGCTGATCTGAACTGAGTACTGGTATTTGTCACATGACTGAAAATCCTCTGACACTCAGCATTGCTGTGAGGGATTGTTAGTATGAAAAGCATTAAACGTGACAGCCTCTTGAATTTAAATTCTCCATTAGTACTTTTAAAGTTTGCCTATTAACTGCCACTGAATATCAGCTCGTTCAAGAATTTCGCCTGGAATATCTTCATGCTGAAGACAGCAAAACTCAGACTGGAGGATATCGAATGCTTCATCCTCATTTGAAACTTCTATTGCTCTTAGGACAATAGAAGAGAACTTTTCTACAAAAAAACGTACTTTAGAAAATTAAGATTTCTCTATTAAGTGAATGTCAGCTACTTCTGCATTAATAAATACTTCATTATCAATAGGGAATTTATGAACCATGTAATCACATGTAGCAACATAAAAGTTTCTCACACAAGAATAAAACATAAATGTTTTTGATTTTTTGAAGCTTTTAAATCTGAAACCAATTTTTCAGTGAACCTATCAATAACTAAATCTGCATCAAATTTTTGGTTTTCGACTAAATGATAGTTAATAGCTTTAATTGAAGTCACACTTTTCACAACAGATGGCAAAACAAATTTTGACAGTGTATCTTTAAAGAGATTCAATAGGATTGACCTGGCCATGTGGATGATCAGCTTATTTGTCTGAAATGCAAATTTGTTTTGTCAAAATTTGGCAAAATAAATATCAAAAATGAATGAATTGCTTTATCTTCAGACAAAAGCATAAAAATTATTTTTTAATGTGTTAGCACCGGCATGCTTTAGGTTGGCTTTGTCGCTCTATGGCTACTTTGGATTCAGTTCCTTTGACAGAAAAATTATTTTGGTAGGCAGGTTTCTTGCTAATATTTTATGAAAGGTCTTCACTTTGCCTCTTTTTAGAGCAATCTGCCACATTTCTAGTTATCTTAGGGATGGTAAAATATTGAAGGCTATCAGTCACAGATTTACACTGTTTCACTTCTTTCTTGAAAAAAAGTTAGTAATAGATCCCACTGCTCCAACAATCTGGCTAAACATTTATTTAGAAAGAGCCATCTCGCTGATACATGTTTTAGTATTTTTCTTGTTTCAGCATCACACAGATTTTTAAACTTTTCTTTGAGAGCTTCTCTAAAAATAATAAAATACATCAATCAAATATTCCTCAATATTACCTGGAAGGCATGCTGCTCCCTTTTCTGCAGTCAAATGAATTAGATGGCATGGGCACCCTATACCAGCCAAATGGCTGACATTCTTTCTTAAAAAAGCCCACCAGAACAGGTGCATTGTCCACACTCAAGGCAATGCAATTTCCTAATAGAATATTCTCCTCTTCCAAAGAATTGACTATCAATTTGGAAATATTTTCCCCAGTGCTATCCCCAACTAAAACAAGCACTTGAAATGAACTTTTAATCTGATTGTTTTTGGCACTAAATAGTGTTGCAACAAGTGGGTAGTATTTTTCAGACTTATTGCTGCCGTCTGTCGCAATGGCAAATGGGCCGTTCTGCATAGAATGAATCAAGTCCATTTTTGAAGATTTCCCCATTTCGACAATGACGCACAATGTTTTTGTTCTGGCACATGCACATTTTTTTGCAATGTTACTATCTTAAACAGCACACTTGCGTGGTCAGCACAGCTTAAAGGTAAGTTATTATCCACAAGGAATGAAGTAAAAAAGCACTCAGCACTGATAATGGCATCGAAGTATTGGAGAAACTATCTCGGGCAAAATTAATGTTTTTAAGAACTATCTCGAGAAAAATTTTATGTTTTGCATACTTGCAAACTTTGGAAAATGTGCATCGGTAAAACTTTTGCGCGAATTCCATTTACCACAAAACAAAACATAATTATATTAATAAATATGCAGTAAAAATCTCTGCATATGCCACAATAACTAAACTAGTATTATCTGTGTTTAAAATAATAATTTAAAAAACTATAAAGTAAAATCTAAATTTTGTTCAATGTTAGCCTCGCAAACCTGTGGTGTTTCAATACTAAACTAAAATTTTCGTTTGCTGATATTTTTGTTTCCCTTCCCATTTCTTTATTGTCGTTTTTTTTTTTTAATGCCCTTGGATGAAAAATTTTTATCCATCATGAATGCACGACAGCTGTAACTTTGAAAATACTTTTGAACACCAAGCATCAATTTTTACAAATTTTTCAGCTTCCTTTTACGCGTTGGTAAAATTTCGATGCGTAAACACACTTTTCAATGAATACTAGATGCGTAATTATGCATTTTGGAGAACTCTGGTCGGCACGTCACTTGAGCACTCCAGTGGAGAGAGAGATACCGTATGACATCATGAAGCGGAGCCGTCGTAATACTTGACGGCTCCACACGAAGCCGGCGAATCAAAGATTACACCATGACGTAACACAGTGCTCGTAAGGGCCGATAGAAAATCTAAGTGGATGGTTGCAGGGGGTTGAAATATTTCGATTGAGCAATTGAAATATTTAAAAATCCGTAAAAAAAGACTGCTAACCGTAAATCAGTAAAATTAAGCAGAAATCCGTATATTTTATGGATAATCCGTAAAAGCTGGCAAGTATGGTTTTGCTATTTTCTACGCACTTAGAATTGTCCACATGTTTTTGCATATGAATGTGATTAATGATATCTCCTTTATCCTCGTGGACAACGGAAAAATCACACCTACAAATAGAGCAAAAGGCAAATTGTTGGCCCTTCCTTGATTTGATCATACACGGATAATCTGTCGTATAACACTTCTTAAAAAACAGACTGATATTTTCTACCAGCCATCGCGTGATTAAACACTTGCACGAAAAGTTCTCAGAAATTCCTATGAAGAGAGAAAAGTACATCAAACAAACCAAAACACTATCACGTGCTTCCGATGTCATCAATAGGCCAGACATCTGCATCAGTACATACGGTCTGAGCCATCGGTATGGTGCGGGCCAATGCCAAGCCTGCTCGTGACCTTCGGCCTGCTCTTGCTCCATGCCTGCAGTGCCAGTATAAACATCGCTGCAAACGGCAGAGCAAAACTGCTGACTCAGAGGGGAAAGGTCGCTTCTCCGCTAATGAACCGATGCCTCGGAGAACTTCGAACTTTTCTCCTCCTTACTTTTTAATTTATGCTACGGTAATCATCAAAGTTCTCCGAGGCATCGGAGAATTTCAAACTTTTCTCCTAGTTACTTTTTAATTTACACTACAGAAATCATGATGGAATCCGGCAATATTAGTTTATAATCCGGAATTCCAGAAAATGTAATAAAATCCGGCATTGCCGGCCTAAACCCGGAGGCCTGCTTCTGTATTGGCAGGCCTGCTTCTGTATCTCTTATTTTTGCTTTACAGTCGACATTTTTTCATTTATATACACTACAAATGATAGAGAAATAAAGTCTTGTCTCTGCTCTTCAGGAATGCATAGTATAAAACAGTTAATGCATCTATCAGGTATAGCATGCTCATTGCATCATCATAAACATGACAACCAACGATGGGGAAGAATGTTTACAGGAGCAACATATTTAATGTTTAATAAATAGCATATTTCAGACAGCCATTCTTTAATATCAGCTGACCACTGAACATCATTGTAAATATCTTTCAGCAATTCTTTCAAGCCATCAAATGGCAAACAAAATTTCTTGCAGGCATTTTGAATATGATAGCACGAATCACCATCAATATTGAGTAGGTGAGGTGTTTTCTCTTGCTTAATTCTTGTTTCCACACCACTTTTTGTTCCCCTCATAACATTACAGGAGTCCATTAATATGGACATTAGATTTTCCAAGGGATATTTTTTTCAAAAGAGTTTTATATTTCTGTATAAAATCTTTCGGAATTTACTGTGGTGACACTTAAAGGCACAAGATGTTCAACTACTACTCTCTTTATATGAGGGGGAAAATAGAATTGTTGCTGCTTGTAGCTTCATCCACAGTCAGAGAATTTCACAGTTGAAAATTTTTAAGAGTTTCTTGCAAAAATGTTTTAGAAATTCCATACCTCATTTTATATGAAGCACAATTTCTATTCATTGATAAATGCTTTAGAGCTCTCTTATCTTCCGCTAAAGTCTTACTCACGTCAATTAATAATGGAGCCATGGAAAATGGTAATCTGTGCTCTGCAAGAACACCCAAAATTAGTGCCTCACAATTAGATACCCTGTCACAAATGGGGATATTAACATGTGGTGATGATGCAGAAGCTGTTTAAGATGAGGGTTTGCAAAAAAAATTGTGTGGTAAAGTATAGTTTGCATTTTTAACGAACAATTTCTCCATGTGCTTCTTTGTTTTCAGGTGGTCAGCTATTGCCCCATATCTTCTTTTACCACAGTAAATGAAGTCACAACAAAGATTGCACAAAACTTTTCCACCCACATCTACTTTTTTTTTAAGCAGTCACCACCAACACATCAGTTTGTTTATCACTAAGTTTCAATTTTACAGACATCGTTAACCAGTCACATCTAAATTATTTTTTTCTAGATGGTCAATGTCATGCACTTTTGGACTATCAGAAACAATATTCGCCATTCTAATTCTCACATGAACTGCTAAAATAAAAATCAGCAAACTTAAAATGTAAGATAATGGAGAACAGGCGGGAAAAAAAAAAAAAAAAAAGTACAGAGCAGTTAAGATGCCAAATTGGAGGAAAGGAAATACCCAACTGAAGCCGATAACACAAACGCTAAACAACCAATCACACAGAGTGCTACGTACACGTCATCCCCTTGCTTCATCCTGCATGTCAAACTTCCACTGCCTTCTACTCCTTCCCTCCCAACACGATGTTTTGAAGTCCGTTTTTCTCCCCTTCACATGATACAGACCACCCCTTTAGGCCTTTACCTCCAGCCCCCTCTTTTTTGATATCGTCCACTAGGATCCTACCTGCTGTCGAAGATCGCCGTTGCGAATGATCAAACACACTTCACTGGTCCAGTCTGGGCGGAGCTTCGCCGCCAACAACCCTCTTCCCAACAAAATTTTAAAACAAATTTGCATCAATCTCAGAAATGATAGAAATAGTGCCAAAAAGTGGAATTCCACGTTTCCGCAGAATTGTACCACGTCTGCGATAAAACAGCCAGAAGAACTGTGGTCAAATTTTAAATGCATAATTACTAAAGTAGCACAAGAACACATACCACATAAGAAACCCAAAAGTTGAAGTGACTTTCAGCAGATACCACCAAAATTGCTGATCAAAGAAGAGCAGTTAAGGCTGCTGGGGATAGAGGAAGCTAGGAAGTTAAATGCAGAGTTCCAAAGGGCAGAAAGGCAGGGCAAAGAAGTATATTGGAGCCAGAGATGGCAGTCAAGGGGTCATACCAGAGATCTCTTTGTACAGGTGAAGAGAATACGAACTCCTTCGTTGCCCGAAGAACAAATTAAAGACAAGAATGGTAAAGTTATGGACTAGGGGGGCATTGTGGGCAGATGGCAAGAATACACAGAGAAATTATATGCAAGTACCATTTGCCTGGGCCATTTCAGAATGACCTGTGAAGTTGGAGCCAGCCAACCTTGTTGACGAAGTTGATCGGTCACTTAAGTGGTTATCAAGCAATAAAGCACCTGGTATTGATTCCATCCAAGTGAAAATGCTGCAACCTGTTCCATCTGCAGCTATTACTGCATTATGCCAGAAAATCTGGGAAACCATGGAGTGGCCAGGGGATTGGAAGAGATCAATATTCATCTCACTGCCTAAAAAAGGTGATGCAAGGGATTGTGGAAACTTCCATACAATAGCCCTGATTGCTCATATAAGTAAAGTTATTCTGAAGATCATAAAAGAGCATCTGCGACCAATGAAAGCTGAGTTCCAGTGTGGCCGTGGTACTTGTGACCATATTGCCAACTTGTGGTGCATAATGGAGAAATGTCATGAAAATCAGAAAAACATTTACATACATTTCATTGACTACAGCAAGGCCTTTGATTGCATTGACCATGATCAGCTATGGATGGGCCTTGCAAGGTGTGGAAAGTGCCAGATCACTTGATCAAGCTTATAAGATCACTCTACATAGACCAGAAGGTCACTGTTCGAATAATCATGGAGACACTGAGTGGTTCAAGGTTGGCAGAGGTGTACAACTGAGTTGCATTCTGTCCCCTTTTCTTATCAGCCTTTACACAGAAATTATCATGAGAAAGTTAGATCTGGATGAAACAGAAATAGGTGTTAAGATTAGAACTGTTGTTTTTAATTTTATTAAAAATATATACATTACAATAAAAACTCTGTTCTTTGGACATGCAGTTATTTTAATTAGTGTAGCAAAATTTAAAATAATGTAATAATTCCTAAGGCTAATAACATGCACCCTTACCTCTGTGGTAAAGGTTTATGTCAATTCCTCCTAGGTAATGCTCTTTCTAAAGGCCACGTCTAAACAATAAAGAACGGAATACTTCCTGTTCTTCCTTTTGCTGCCTTCCTATCTCTTGTTTTTATCATAAATAAGTACCTGTTTAATTTATGATTGTCAGGATGTACCACATCAGCTTGTAAACATAACACAGGGAAGAAAAGTGCCTTCAGTTGCTAAAAAAAAAAAAAGGGAAGGCGGTGGGGGAGATTAAAGACACCGAGAAAATGTGGTGTCAGTCACACAGATACCGTGATGTCAAGCAATCTTTGTTTAATACAGAAAGTTTGTTTCTGGGAGCACATTTAACAGTAGATCAAAGCAAATTTATTGGATCGTCCATTTCTGATATTTTGAAATGCTTTAGTGTCAGCAATTTTTGTTCACATTTGTAAATACTGTGTTAACTCATATTTTGAGGTTTCTCGAAAACATCAAAATACAAAAGTTGTCGAAATACGAGTCATTTGTGCAATGACCTTTCGTTACTTTTGAACTTTTTGCATGTTATCTTCCTAGTAAGCTCTATTTGACACGTCGTGGAAGGATCGCCGATTGTCTGATAACGATTTCTTTGACTATTGCAAGATTTAAAAATATATAGTTAAAATATTATTAAATTATTCTAAGTTCCTTTATCTAGAAATTCATATATTTTACATACCTTTTCATATGGGAACCAAGTAGTCTTGCTGTCTGCTTTTGCGTGATGCATATCGTAAGGCTTTACACAAGAGGTTCATATTTTTGAAGAAATCTTGGAGAGTATCCTTGTGTCCAATAAAAGTCGCATTTGTAAATAAGGTTAAAAAATAATGGGAAAATATGTACATGACTGGAAATGGAATGCCTGCAACAGCATAGAAGCAATGTCCTGAAAACATCAAGTAAACTAATACTTCTTTAAAGAACTTAAAAAGACCAAAATTTAAGCGTACGTTAAAATTTCGAGAAAAATACGATAGTTGATTTTTTCCCCGAGCATTTAGCTTCTTAATGACTTCAGTATTTCTAAACTGCACGAAACAGAACATCAATTAGTACTAATTAACTTGTAAAAACAGAATATACTGTATATTGATTACCTTTTTACACTGAAGAAAAGTAATGCTTTACAAAAGATTGCTTATGCTTTTTTTTTCTGAATGTTTAAGCTTTATAAATTTCAGCTTCAATTTTATGAAGTGCATAAAAAAGATCATCATTAATATCGAAGGGCATCAAGTACTTTTTAGCACATTCTACACTGTTACCAGCATCACTATAGCAGCTAACTTTCAGTTCTGCATCATCTTCATCCGAATATGATGCATTTATAGTCCAATGTTTTCATCAAAAACATCACCAAGGGACTGCATTTGGGCTAACTTTTAACGTGAATGTGCTGGTTAACAAACATAGTTTTGTGGTTTCAAAAATAAAAAATGTTCGCTAAATTGAGGAAATGCGTTCGTTAAATCGGGAAATGTCAAGCATTAATTTTCAATGTAGTTCTGTCTGGACCGTAAAAATGTACGTAAAATTGCGGAATTCATTAAATTGCAGTCCGTTAAATAGGGGTTTGACTGTATTTGGCTATTAAATTACTGCTGACCATGTATGAGAGCAATGTCTTCCAACTCCATCATCAATGTTAGTTGCTGTCCTTGGCTATAACCTCCATCAAGCGTGGGGACAAAAGAGAGAGAATCACCTAAAAGCCAGTGATGTGTTAGTAGACAGTGAGAGAGCAAGTACCCAAAAAAATTGAGAGTGCAAAATTTAGCCTGCTACTTTCTGAGGGAAAAAGCAGATAAAAGTACAAGTTGTGAAGGTACAAAATCCATATCATACAAATTATGCCGCTACAAACTTCATGCACCTGACACAGCCAATTCTATGAGAATCTAATTTCTGCAAGCTGCTATCATGAAATAGGAATACTTATATTATTTTAAATTAAATGCTTTTGTATATATGAGTTGCATTAATTAAGGTATATTAATTAAAGTACATTATGAGTTGCATTAATGAAAAAGTATTAATGCGTCCAGGGTCTGTAAATCTATGTTTTTCCTCACTAATATTAGATTTAGTGGCATGACAATGCTGAATTTCAGTATTTTTGATTGATTTTGCATTCTAAAACTTTTTCTCAGTGCAGTTTTATACAAAAAATCACTGGGGAAATATGGGAATGATAATCTCCCTCTTGTTCTCAATATATTTATTATTGCAGGAATAAACATATAGTTCAAAAAGAGGCAGATTTATGGATATTTACTGTGAGAATGATATCACACACAAACTTTGCAGTTGTTTAGAAGAAGAAAAAAATTGGGGTAAATGCCACACTAGCATAAAAGCCATACTTTTTTTTTTTTTTTTACCATAACAAGCGATGGCATTTTTATTTCATCTAACTAACTTCCATTATCAAAATTTTTGCATCTGTTTACAAGCTGAGATTCAAACATTTATGGGATAAAATTATATTTAATAACAATGGAGGACAGAACATTGCAAGGAAAAGAATTTATGAATACATGAAATTTTTGGGGCCATCTAATTTTCATGTGTGTTTGTCTCCTTTTATAAACAAAATTTTTTTGTCTCCTTTTATAAACACACATTTTTGGAAAAAGTCATTTCACAATGATAAGGACATAAAGAGAAAACAGAATTACAAACATGGGAGAAATTTCTGCTCCATCAAACTTCCATTTTTAGAAATGTTTCCTCCTTTTACATGCTGACATGTGTACACTTATGAAAAACAGATTATATTTAACAATACAAGACAGAAGGAAGATCCCAAGAAAAAAAAAATACCATTATGGGAGGAATTTCTACACAATCAAGCTTTTGTCTTTGAAAATTTTTGAAAGATAGAATTCCGTCCGTAAACTTTCACCCATGGATATACATACATACACATGGTTCATATACAGTATATGCTTTCTCAATCACAAAATTCCAGGACTTTTTTTTTGGGGGGGGGGGGGGTCCAGGACATACGATCCCAATGCTCTTACTTAAAATATAGTAAAACCCTAGGTCTGTTCAACCTGTAACCTACAACGAAACAACTTCCTACATGCTTGGGCAAACTTAATACAGAATGCAAAATGTTAAAAATGATGTCCACTGCAGTTAATGAGAAACTTAGAATCACAGATAAATTCTGAAATACCAAAACTGTCATTGAAAATGTGACCAGGTTTAATATCTACTAAACTTTTACATACAGTATACTACACTGATTGAGAAAAATTTATTTTTCTACTTTGGCTTTAGTTCAATTATTGAAGCAAATTACAGAATTAAAAAAATACATAAAACTCAAAAATACATAGGTATGTGGCATTACTCTTGAAATGCTTTTATATACCACACAATTCATAAAATACTACTTGTATTTAATTATTTTGAAATAATATTTACATTGGAAATTTAAGGGTATAAGGGGCTGCATACAACTGCATTCATTAGTGATCAAGGGAATTTAATTGGGCATGATTAGAAAACTAATTATGGAAGATGCAAAGTGATTACTTAGCTCAGAAAATACTAAGAAACAACTAGATTTAAGTTTCTGATATTAGAAAGCAATCTGATTTCATGGTAAATTTTTATATAAAGCATCACTAGCAAATTTCAGTAAAGGTCAAAATAACCAAAAAAAAAAAAAAAAAAAACATACTTATGAAACATAAGCTGCTTACTTCCACCAGTGGCTAAAAAGCATGTCACAAAAATTAACAAATGGCGCAAGAAAATGTTTCCCATAGCAGAAGGAAGGTATTAGAGACAAAAAGATTTTCAAATCGAACAGTTAAAAGAAGAGATATAGAAGAAAACATGATATAACTTTGTGCCTTTTAGCGGAAGAATTTTGCATAATGGAAAAGTTGAAAACAGGCAAAAAGGAATTAATTCTTCATGGCAAAAGCTATGCTATATAAAAGGAAGTTTTCGCATACATCTCCCGGAAGACGAAACAGCAAGAAATACGTTTTGACCTTTACAACCCCTAGGGGGAAAGTTGTACATTATTTGAAGAGGATCTTCTTATTGTGGCAAAAATGTTATTCACTCCTCATCTTTACTGTAGCAAATGACATACAGTAAAAATAGAAATTTCTCAATAGGGTGTTTAGAGGCAGAGATAGGCTGCAAATGGAAGTACACAACTACCACCTAGTGGCAGAATTGTGAACCACAAACCTCCTCAAATACAAACCTAAAGGGTTCCATAAGGTAAATAGTATCTGGTGTTAAAATAATTTTGTAAATCAGACATTTAGAAGTACTGATATTGAGAAAAACAGATTAAATATTTGTGCCCCCTAGTGGCAAAATTGTGCATTATTTTGGAAAGAAAATACACATAAGGAGTTTTCATAGTTACCAGTATCTGATCAAAAAAGAACATTTTTCAATCGGGATTTTAGTCCCGCAGATATTGCTGTAAACGGAAATGTGAACTTACGCCCTCTAGTGGCGCACTTGTGCGTTAAGAAATATTTGAAATTATATAAGAAACATTTCGCACTGAAAATATTCAACAACAAAAATAATTTTTCAAATCAGACTCCTAGAAACAGAGTTATGGACAAAAAAAAGATATGTGTATGCCCCCTGGTGGAAAAATTATGCACTATTTTAAATAGGAGGTATTCTCAAAAAGTTTTCTGAGGTGAGCAGTATGAGTTTATGGAAGAATTTTTTCAATTGAGTTTCCAGCTCAGATTTTGTTGCAAATACATCAGAAGCAAAAATACACACTTACACCCTCTGGTGGCCAAACCATTCTTTACGAAAAATGAGGAATTGTATGCAAAACAAGAGCTGTATCCAGACACAGGAACAATTTTTCAAATCAAACTTTTAGAAGCAGAGATATTGGGGAAATTGTGATTTACCTTTACGCCCCTAGCATAAAATTTATGCATTATTTGAAAAAGGGACTGTAACTAAGTCTTCAATATAAATGTCATCAAAAGGAAAAATAATTTTTTCAATTGGATATTTAGAAGCAAATATATGAAATAAAATGCATTTTAAATTCAACATGATCTCCATTTGCGCTCACCAGCAGCAAAGTTGTACATCACAAAGAAAAAAACAAAACAAAATGCATGGATTATCAGTCTCACATTTTAAGCTTCCCAATACAAAAAGAATTTCACAAATCGAACTAATAATTGCAGAGACAGGATCTCCCTGACCATACAGACAAAGTGATAACATAAGCACGATGCAACAGATGCTAACAATGCAGCTTCAGTCCTCCCAACAGACAAGAAAACCAACAGCTCAACCCCCCCCCCAATGCATTTTGCAGGGAGTGGGGAGGAAATTTGATAAGTTATGTCAGTAGAAAACTCCTCAACTACAAAACACGCAGAGACAAAAATCAAGAATGGATAAAATTCCAGGACATGTAACAGAATTTTAGGGCATTTCCAGGACAAAATGGAATTCCAGGACTTTTCCAGGATGCGTACGAACCATGCTCTCCAAAGCGTCAAAATCAGTTGTTACAAATTTGCAGTCAGTTTGTATTGACTAAAACATGTATGTAGGCCAAAAGTTCTGGTTTTTACTCAAGTTTTGGTAGGTGATACCAGAGGTATCAGTAATAACATACAAATGAGTATTTGTATAAGGTATGTTTATGGTGGAAATCTATTTAAAAAAATTCTTTGTTTTGTCCTTGTTACTGACTTAGTGCAATGGGACTAAGAGACGTGTTATGTGAAAAAATTTACGAATTTCGGTTATACGAAGCTCCTCGTGTTGGGCAGGGATACGATGGATCATCTGTGATGAGTGGTAACGTGAAGGGTTTGAAAACACTGTTTCAAAAAAAACACCCACAAGCAGTCTATATTTATTGTTACGCACATCGATTAAATTTGGTATTGCTGAATACTTGTGCTGCCACTCCTGAAGTAAAAAAAAATATCTGAAATTTTGCCGTTCTTGCATTCATATTTTTCTGAATCTGGTTGAGCTCATTACAACTTAATAGAAATTCAGGCTGATTTAGGTTTAGGCAAAACTGAGATGCAGGCATTACGTTCTACAAGATGTGTGAATCTGTGAAAAAAGTCTATGAAGCTCTTTTAGTACATACATATATACATATCACTAAGCTGTTCTTTGAGATTCAGAGGTTAGCTCCAAAAAGAAATACAAACTACCAGATATTTTTACTTATTGTTGTCGTATCAAACTTCTCCATTTACAGCTATCTTGACATACAACTCGTGCTTCACTAATATCCATTACAAGCCGTACACAAGATCTTTTATACTTCATACTCAATCTTTTTCTCATGCAGACACTCCTGAATCTGATCCACCCATGTCTTCCTCTGCCTTTCCTTCCTGCCACTTGGGCTGAAAAGATTTTCTTAGTAAGCATTTAATCACTCATTCTTTCAACATGGTCAAACCACTTAAGCATATTGGCCTCCACCTTGCTAACAACATTTTGCTTCACATCACACAACTGCAATACATCTTCCTTTCTCACACAATCAGATCGTGTCTTGCCACAAACCCCACGTAAGTAACGTATTTCTCCAGCACACAAACAACTCCTATGTTTCTTCTGCAGTACCCAGGTTTCACTGCCATACATCAGAGTAGGAACAATTACAGTTTCATACACAGCCATGCGGGACTCCCTAGAGAACCCATCATTCCTGTGAAAACCTCCCAGAGCAGCTATGACTTTCAAAGAAGAATTCACTCGCCTACTGATTTCACCATCCAACTTGTTCTCTCTGTCAAACATGCTTCCTAAATACACAAACTCACTCACCTGGTCAATCACAGTGCCATTTATACTTACATTACATTCAGTGTTACCCAATCCTCTCTCAAACACCATAACTTTGGTTTTTCCCTTATTTATACTCAGTTTGAATTTCATGCAAACTTCGTGCATCCGAGTCAACATACTCTGCAACTCACTTTTGCTCTCTGCCAACAGGACAGTGTCATCAGCATACAGCAATCTGCACACACGGATATCACCAAGACATAAACCACTATTATCTATTTTGGCATCACGGATGCATGCATGCATCCATAAATATATTAAACAGCCATGGTGACATTACACAACCTTGTCTAACTCCTGCACCAATGGAAAACCATTTTGATAAAATACCATTCACTCGTACACCAGCTCTACTACCAGCATACATGGCTTTTACACTATTAAGTAGATTCCCAGTAACACCATATTCATTCAATACCTTCCACAAAAGTGTCCTATTCACTTGGTCGTAAGCTTTCTCTAAATCTATGAAGACAGTAAAAACTTTCTTCCCAACAGCCAGATACTTTTCAATCATCGTGTGTAATGCAAAAATCTGGTTAGTGCAGCCTTTACCATTCATAAGCTCTTTTAGTGTTTTCTTAAAATCCCAGTGGCGGTGGTGTTATAAAAGCTAGAGGACTTCAATGATTTCTAAATTCTTTCAGGACCATAGTTGTTTTACTTGTTCTACACAAAATATTTTCTTTGACTGAAATATTAAATAATTATCTTCAGGATCCAAATGTAGACATTTTGGAGGCATCAGGAGGTGTAAAAGCTGTTACACAAAGCCTGCAAAACATGAGAAACAAAAAGTTTCACTGAAATTTACAACGAAGCAATTGAATTTTCATCTACTTTACTACCTCTTGAGGAGGAAACTGTCTGCAGGAAGAGGAAACTGCCCAAATCAAAGGACAACTTTCTTGTGACTGAACCATTAGGGAAAATTTCTGGTGCAGAAGACTGCAACATGATCGAAGAGTTAAGAAAAAATATTTTCTTTCCTGCAATTGATAAAATTATCTCTGAACTTTCAAGGAAGTTCAGCTTTGCCTTTGAACATATTTGAAATGGAATTCACTGTCTGTCACCTCGTACAATAGGAAATAAACATTTTCTCAACCTCGGTAATATGAAAAAGTTTTGCAAATTTTATAATATGGACCCTCCTGAAGCAAAAGTTACAGTAGGCAATTTCTTTTTCTATCAATGAAAAAAAAAATAGACATTGCTAGAGATGCTGGCATTACTGCCTTGTGATCTGTTTCCAACTTTATACAAATTGGTAAAAATAGCAGTTACAATTCCCTTTACTTCAACGTGTTGCGAGAGGTTGTTCAGCTGCTTGGCCAGGCTCAAGTCATATCTTCATTCAACAATGGGACAAGAACAGCTTTTAGGGTTGGCACTTCTCTCAATCCAAAGTGATGATTGTAGGAAAATCTGTTTAAACCGTGTTTTGGATACATCAAAACCTGAGAAGAGGTTGCAGTTCACCAACATGTATAAGGAACATTTAAAAGTAGTTCATTTTGATTTTTTAGGGTGCTTAATAGTGCTCCATTTTTGCTTTTGATCATTAAAAATGCTTAATTATTCTTTTGCGCATGTATTTTCTTCAGTTAGTGTTTTGATATAATTATTTCATTTATTTTCTTGGAATTAATCAGCGTACAATAATGATATATTTTATTACAGTAAAAGGTGTTGAATTTTTATTTATTTCTTGAAAAGAAGAGAATGAACTGTGAGCAACTACTGACGAAAAAATTTTAAGCACCCCCTTCCCCCCCCTATGTGACATTTTTAGTTATGCCACTGTTTTGAAGTGCAGAAGACTGTACATTATTATGTATGATTATGCAGAATTCCACATTTTTGCATACTTTATATGGCCCTACTTATACTTGTATTTTGCCCATTTGTTTGTGTCAAACAATTCCCGTGTGTCCTTACACATACTTGCTTAAATTCCAGCAGCTTCTTCCCATGAATATGCAAATAAGTGCTAAACAGACTGAACTCCAATGAAAACTGCAAACACATGTGCCACAGTGTCACACTTTCATCACTTAATTTCTAGATCAAAGATCTATCCAAGCTTTCCTGTTTGTTTATTGAATTTGTGAGGAGGAGAATGGGGATTCGTAGCTATTAATCATATTGAAAATAAATAAACTTAATAAGAAAAGGCAATGGTTTTTTAAAAAAGCTTCACTTTTTTAAATTAGAGATTAACATATTGATGAGGCAAAATGCACCCGTTAAATATGTTGGCAGAATAGCTCTGTAAAGATGCCCCTTTCCCTTGAAATGGTACTTTGAATATACCATTCTAAATTAAATGATTTTGTTGAAGTGCCATAAAATGGCACTGAATTTTCTCTAGATAAACCTCTGCAGGTCCTGTACACAAGTAATGCACCATCTGGTATTTTGACACAACTGATGTTGATCTTACTTGGCACTGAATCCTTTTACAATACACCAACAGTGATACTTTATACAAGATGACAATACTTTACACAATCATACTGATTCTCTCCTACTATTTTCATGCTGTTTCTAAATTTCATTCATTCAAGCAAATTCAGCAAGGGCACATTGCTGATTTTGCTTGAATGAAACGAAATTTTTGCAGAACATTATTCATTTTCTTTCAGAAATAGATGTAAAAACTGAAAAGTTTTTGAGCCTATGCACTAGGTGCTGCAGCATCATGCTGTTTTAGCTACTGGAAGGCCAGACCAATATGCTCCATATGAGTTGCTTAACCAATACTGTTCTGGAGGAGAAATGGAAGAATGTCTATTATTTATTGGTGGAAAGCTTATCCAAGATGATGAAGTATATACCCTGAAATACTGGAGAGCAGGAGAGACATACCTATGTGAAACCAATGCATGTCTGGATACTTTTTAGACAGTTGTGTATTTAACTTGGATTTTCATCTCAGAGATGCACACACATGTAGCCATTAACCTCTCAGTCTCATCATTTTATAAAATGAAAACACAGTGAACAACCCTTTTTTCAAGTACTCATTTGTGAATTGAAGCTTATAGGTCAATTAAATGCTACAATGCATACAGCAAACTTTGTTCTCCATTCAACTTGTTTTACGGTGAAAACAGTTTTGCCCAATCAATAATGGTACTTCGTCTTTTAGTTTCTTCCCAAATAATTCATTTCTTTTCATGGTAGGGAGATAATGACAGCATCAATTCATTCCTTGGATCACATTTTATCTTTAGGGTGGAACAGGTCAAAGCAGTGAAAAATTTGACAATGGATCAACAGGGGCTGACTGGAATGGAGAATCAAGGATTATGTTGGAAGATGATACTGAGAGTCATTTGTAGATCAATATGCATATTTTGTTACTTATTGTAATACAGTTTTTCATCCAATAAATTTATTTTATTATTAGTCTCTTTGTTCAAAGGAAATCCAGTGGGATAGATTACATTAGAAAACATAAGCATGTGTCAAATAGTATTCAACAAAATCACAAAGATATCACTAGAGAATAATAGTAGCAACTGCCAGGATTTCAAATTACTTTTTATGTTTCTGTATGAAAGACAACAGCAAATTTGGGCAAAAATTGATCCACTGATATTTTTTAACATGAAGTAATTTTAACAATTTGATTTTCAGATTTTATATTTTTATATTTCCTTTGAACTTCTTTCAAACCTTATCACAGAGATTCAGGGAAACAACTTCAGAAGTCAAGAACCACTGACAATATAAGTTGTGCTGATTGCATTCACACAGTAATGTCTAACAATGGTAAAATCTATATGTAAGTAAAAGGTATTATTCACGATACCATTATTCCTTTGAGGAATCCGTTTTGTTTTGTTTTTGTTTTTTTAGATATCTGCATGCCTTTTAGGAATTTAATATTCTTGGTTCATTTATATACATACCAAAGGAAATGTGTAACCAATCCTTATGAATTTTGTATCATTTTGGAAATATACTTATAAAACCCGAAATTCAGGCAAACATATTGACAAAGAAATGAGTTTTTCAGCAGTATACATATTGCAGCTCATTCATAAATATGACAGAGTTAAAAAATCTAATTTGTTTACCTGTAAATCCCTTTGACTTAAATAGGTCCGACCACAGTAACCTGGAACATGCCTCGTCCCACCGTATGTGCACATGAACACAGTACCAAGAGGACTCTGCTCAACTCTTTGAACCTTGTCTTCACACCTTGTAAAATCAAAATCATCAGCAGAAATCCTACATTTCCACAAATCTAATATTAATACTGTTTATAGAAATTGCAACACCAAAGTAAACACAAGATAAAGTAGAATGCATCTGGCATATTATTTATGATACAAGACATGAATGATCAGAAGTACATTGCTGTAGGTACAGAGGAAGACACAATATTTAGTATTCAGTGTACCCACCACAAGTGGTGTAACTGGCATGTCATTGAACTGAGGTACTGAATCAAAGTTTGTGGAATGCCCTGCCAGGCTGCCCTTATTCAGAACTAAAAGTCATGCTTCATTGATGCTAGCTAGCATGGTTTGACGGCCTAGTCGCTGAACAACCCTATTCCAGATACGTTCAGTGGGTGATAAATCTGGAGAGCGTACAGGTGAACGTCAGGTATCTAGGAGATCTAACACAGGGTTCCCCACTCTTTCTCTCCCACAAAAAATAAGCACATTTTAAGAACTTTAAAGCACCTGGCAAAATATTTTTAGGACCAATTGCATGCGTGAACAAATAGACTTCTACACGAAAATTAACTATGTAAATTGAATTATGCAGATGAAATTTGCAATATTTTTCTATATAATTTGAGTGTGTGTATGTAATGAATTAAAATTTATGCAATTTAAAAGGCAGTTCTCCTATTCAAATCAATTTTCCTATCTTAGACATTAATCATACATGCAATAAAAAATATGCATTGTAAAACTGTAGTTAAAGTTATCAGTTCCAGATTTGAAATTTGTGCATAATTACATCATGGATAAATAGCAAATTATGCAAAATCCAAGTCAAAATTATGTTTTTCAGATTTTGATTTTGCACTCAATTTTCTCTTGGAATAACTGAATAATTGTTATTTGCATAAACAACAAGAAAGGTGACACCAAATTTTCGTTTGTAATAAGCACGTCTTGAATCCTTTACGACACAAATAAGATTTTTTGAAGTTATTCACAATCAATGGAACTGATTAGATAAAAAAAATCAAAAGAAATAATTTCTACAATCAATAAAACATCCAGAAATAGAAACGGCTACTTCCACTTCCACCCAGCAGTTAAAAAGTATGTTATGAAAATTAAATGGTGCACAAAAAAATGTTTATAGTAGATGGAAGAAGATTTTCAAACTGAACAGTTAAAAGGAGAAATATACACTCATTGCCATAAAAATCCGCACACCAAGAAAAAAATGCACGATTAAAGCGAAATTCGGCAAATAGCTACAGGGAGGGCAGACATGCAAATTATTAAAGTTTTGTGCGATTCTGCATGCCTGCACGTCCAAGACCAGTGCTGCAATCGCAATCCTTGAGGCTAATAAGGCGCTGCGCACAGGGGACTCCGTATGTGTGCCGAAGTGCACGGTAAGATCCGTGAGCGATAGACATGCTGATGAGCTACCGTAGTTGTGCTTACAGGCAACTGACAGAGTTTGAACGAGGCCATATCGTTGGGATGAGAGAGGTAGGGTGGCCGGCGTCACTGTCCGACCGGCTATTTGGGTCAGTTGGACAGTACGGTGCGATCGTGTTGGGAGCAATGGACACTGGAAGGCACAGCAGACTGGCTCCGGATGACCCAGACACACCACCAGCATAGAAGACTGTGGGATCGTGAGAGTGGCACCCACAGATGCAACGATGTCCTTGTCCAATATCCAGAGACATGTGGCAGCTGTACAAGGGACTCCTGTGTCTGCCAGAACCATTTCCAGATGCCTGGCAGAGGTGAATCTGCACTCTCGACGGCCCTTATGTTTTCTACCATTAACACCTGACCATCGGTGGCATTGATTGCAGTGGTGTCAGCAGCGAGTAACCTGTAATGCTACAGACTGGCGATGTAGTGTTCAGCGACGAATCCTGCTTATGTATAGGAATGGACTACCACCGTGTCAGAGTGTGGAGGACCACAGGTAAGCCCTACAATCCCAGCGGCACACGTCCCAAACTGCAGGCGTGATGGTCTGGGGAGCCATCGTGTATGACAGCCGGACTTCCCTCACAGTGATCTGAGGGACGCTGACAACCCAGCGCTATGTACAGGATATCCTGCACCCCCATGTGCTGCTTTTCCTGGCGGGGTGGCCCGGAGCCATTTTTTAACAAGATAATGCTCGTTCACACATGGCTCGGGTTTCCCAGGACTGTCTACGTTATGCTTCGAACTTCCGTGGCCTGCCAGATTGCCTGATCTCTCGCCCATCAAGTAGTGTGGGACCAGATGGGACGCCAGCTTTCTCCATGTCCCAGTGCTAGTGATTTAGAGCATCAGTTGCAAGAAATGTGGGCCAATCTGTCCCAGGATAACATACGGCATCTCTTTGACTCCATGCCGGACCGTATAACAGCACGAGGCACTCTGACGAGGTACTAACACTGACCGGAATGTGTACAGTATGTTCGCAGGAAATCATCGTCCTGCTGTGATATTGTAATCACTTCTGTCCTTGGTATGTACAGACCTTAAAAGAAAAAAACGAGCCACCCCCTTAACTTTTGAACCGTTTGTCGCATGTAAACAAGTAAGGTACTGTTGAAAAGCATTTGAAGAGAATTATGTGATGTGAAGAAACATGCTAATTAACTCTCTTATCTCCAAATTTTTCTATATAAGAGGTATGTTATTTTATGCGCATTCTGTTTAGCACATAATAAAACCCTTAAATTCCAAATCTCATACAAATCGACCAATACAGATGTGTACAGTGAGCTACGGAAAAAAGATGCCACTAAGGTTAAACTGCGAAAGTTGTTTCTGATTTGTATCATTTAATCGAGAACAGATACAGTGATTTGGTGTTGCAACAGTAAAACACAAAGAAGCCCAGATAATATGAGCTGCTTTACAGTAACAGGACTGGTATATTAAGTGAATTATAAATTATGAAATATGATCATGAAAAAAAAATGAACTATGACCATATCAGATAAATAGTCCATAGGATGAGAAATATTTCTAAACCTCTAAATCCAAATTTACAGCATGATAGCATAAAACCTTGCTGAGATATAAGCAAAAACTCAAGCATACATTCATTAAGGGGCTGTGCATAAAAAGCAACATATTTTCCTCTACTTACTGTAAAACGGTTTACCACACAATACTTATAAACACTTAGGAGAAAGTGTTTCTACATGACATTGTTTGATACTGAGGCTGTATTAATACAAGACTGAAACCATGGGATTAAGGAAATCCAATGCGTAATTGCAACTTTTAATAATGAACATTATAAGTTAATAATTTTGCATGAGAATAAGTTAACTTACGACGTCGTTCCTAGAGTTACATATTTATTTTTTTCTATTGGTTACATAGCTGACTCCTGTATATTGTTGAATTCAAAAATGGAAATAAACAGTATGTTCCATAAAGCAAAAGTTTCGTATAAATGTGTTTTCTGTATATTTCTTACATCAATACTTTTACAGCTTCGTCAAATTATGAAACTGTGGTCATGCAAATGAAAACTGCAAATTGTTTCCTGCACGAGTAAATCCGTGTGCCTGATTTTTTTTTATATTGCAGATTTGTTCTTGTATACAGTCCGTTTCGAATTATGGTGTAATCAGCATGTATTTGCTCATTGTTCCAATTCATTGTAGTTATATTGCATAAACTGTCTGCAATATACAAAACGGAACTGCCTTTCGCTGCAATACAGAAGCCGAATCTCTGTGTGTTGCTACGATCTGCACGCAAATCACCTCTTCGGCATTAGAAGTTTTTGACTACCGGTTAAGAAAATAACCGTAACTAGTAGCGTATGGAGCATTAAGCTTATTACTTAGTGTAGTTTAATACGGATCTAATTGCATTTTTTTTTCTTTTTCATTCCTTCTTCAAATATAAATAAAACAATAACTGGTTATACTCTGCAAAAAAATTTAGTTATATTCTGAGAATTTCATAGTTTAAGGAAAAAGAAAGTTCCCAAATCATGTATCTTCAGCATGCGCACGAAATAATAAAAACACTGTTACCTACTTTATTGGAACTCTCAATTTTTAGACTTAAATGAGATGAGAACCTGGTTTGACAATCTAAAATAAGCATTTTAGGTTCGTAAGAGATTCTCAAAATTAAATTTCATACAACAGAATTCTTGTTGGGTGTTCAAATCTCGGACCTGCAGGCGAACTATGTGGTTTTTTTCAGTTTCCACAGCCTCCCTGGGCTTGGGGACGCCAATTTGTAGATGGTTCCCTGTCAAGTCAGTATTGGATGCACTTTGTTTCTCCTCATGCTGGCAATAGCAGAAAAAAAAATTTCCCAAGCTGTCTGGTCAACATGGGAAATTAGACAATTACCCTTCCGAATAAAGAATTGGGAGATACCTACAGCCAGAAGTGGCTATAAAAAAAGGGTTAACAGACAGGCATACAAGATAGGGTTCTAAATGAAAAATTCTATACAGGGTTCCCACTCAAAAGTAGAAAAAAAATTCCCTGACTTTTCCAGGTTTTTAAGGAGGTTCTGAGAGTTTTTCCAGAGCGGCAAATCAAATAACATTGCGACAAATTGTTGCATTTCCTTGCATTCTTGCGTTCCTTACGAAAGCATACATTTGTTAATTCTTTAAATAACTGTTCTTTATACAATTACCTGCTTTTTATGAATAACAATTAAATGCATGAGGCATATTATTTTTGGTATTATAATTCCATGATCTTTTCTGAACCTAAGTGGTATACTGCCCATGTACAATTTGTTAATACATTCCCGTAGAAACAGTTCATATGTAAGAAAAAATCTGTATGTTGAATAGTTTGTTTTCCTTTCTTCTATAGCACAGTGTAGATAAGCTTAATGACGGAATGGGCTCCTGCTCAGAGAAATGTCGAAAGAGAATCAACCAACAAAGGGCTTTGATCCATTGTTTAAGTGGTTCTCTTGTGATGTGTTTCTCCAAGCAAGAGTGTATAAGGCCACTGTGCCTAATTGTTCCATGTTACAAAATATGAAGCAAACTATCTGCAGAAATCGAATAAAACCGTAATGTCTAGAGGCAATTTTTTAAATTCAGTTTTGATAATTTTTAGAGAACTAAGGAATAATGTAATGTATTGAAAGCAAGATTTATCAAATTCTAGACAGGCTGTAATTGCAAATAATTGCTTACCTGAAATTAATACTGATAATGTTATGTTCATCTCACACGAGGGAGAATTAAAAGACGCCACATAGTGAACGTCCCGATTATACAGTCCATAAAGATAAACAGAAAATATGGAATATAAAGGATAAATAACTTTCATTTTCCCCTAATTACTTTATAGTTATAAAAATTAGTGTATTTAACATAAATTTTACATAATATTTAACAAAATCATGTCTTATTTTTTTGTTTCAGGTTTAACGACCACCATAAGCAACTTGTTGGGCTATATCAGTCTATTCCCTAATTTAGGACCTTTGGCTTCACGAAGAAGGAGAGCCAGTGCCGTAAGATAAACACACCACCCATACCTCATCTGGGACTTGAATCCAGGCTCACTTGGACGAATAGTCAGAAACCAGAGCTTAGACCACTGGACCACCGAGGTGGCAAACCATGTATTTACATGTTTTAAAGAATATTTGAACTAAGACTTAATTTAAATTCTACATATAATGAAATATTTCAATCGATTAGGTGAAATTATGTAACTGATTTATCTGTATTTTAAGTGCACACAAGTATATAAATAATATTTTAAACGACTCACAACATTTAGAGTTCCAGTTAGGTTTAAAAATGCAAGCTGGGAGAATGAGACTGAAGAGAATAAATTGCCGTTAAATGATACAATGCTGAAGCTTTAAATCCTTTAAGTGCTTATTTTACATAAGTATCAAAGAACACGGAAACTTTTGCTGAAATTGGAGTCTAATGGGAATGATAAAATGGAGAGTGTCTGACAGAGTCTCTTAACATTTTGTTAGAGCGGTTATATCAAATTGATCTAACAATTTGTATTTTCTATTGGAATTCACTTAGAATCTTTAAAGACAAAGCAAACTAAAACAGCAATTAAAAAATAAAAAAAAAAAGAAGAGAGAGAGAACGGAAATCATGACAGCATTTCTGCGTCTAAGGAAAAACGTGTGCCAGTACCATCCCAACAATTCTAGCAATCAGGGAAAATACTGCTGACATTTAAAAATCAAAATTGTAATTATTTTAGCTAAAGTTAGTTCTTGCACTTGGCAATGAGAACATCGAATCTATGCTATTTCAAAGGTGCCAACCTCTAGCAGAACATATCAGTAATCAATAGGGAATTTTCAGTAATGTTTCAATAATGTAACACAAACTTTCAGTAATGTAACACACCATTTTTTTTTAAAGTTAAGGACAATATTATAGTATTACTGTGTAACCTGTAATACTTGTATGAGGTGCCTATCGGTAATCACCATACGTCGTTAACGCGTGGAATGGGTATTTCATGAGAAATTAATGCATGAAATATGTAATAACTTTGCATGTTTACACTATCCTCACAAAAAAAAATATGAAATTAAATTATCAATATTGTACTTACCTCATGTCATTGCTGACATAAAAACTCCCTTGTTGCTTGTTTTGCAGTGGTATATTCTTTTTCAGAAAACTTTTTATAACACAGCTCACCTGAGGAAAATGCTTTACTTTTCTGTACAAGAAGGGCACTTAATGTTTTGGTGCTCATTGTTGGGCAAAAGTACGTGAGGTATTTCCTTACTATACTAAATATTCTATACGTAGAGGAACTGCTGTGAGGGATAGTCAATATTACCAACATTAGTTTAGGCAATGTGGAATACTTGGGAAGGCCAGATGAATCCTTTGTCTTAGATATTTCATTCCATGCCACATATGCTCAAGGATATCCAGTTTCATCAATATCAGTCTGGGAACATAGCATGAAAGAAGCGACCAGCATGATCACAGCTTGCTATAGGTAGGTTATGCTCCACAACGATTGTAGTAAACAGCAATTCAGCGTTTATCACGCTATTTTCATTCTTTTTTTGCAAAAAAATTATCCAAAGGCTTTGATCGAGTCTTTAATTTTACACAATCCTGGTATTTGTTTTGACTGGATATGCCTTCGGCAATCATCTCGTCCTACATGGGCTACTGATTACTCTCATATTAGAAGGCAGGCAAGGAAACCTTTATTTCAGCATTTGTAATATTTTCCATTTCCTTGCTCAAGATTTGGGAGAAAGATTTGGATGTTCCTGGAGAAACCTCTTTGCATATTTATTTGTTTCAGAAACGATAATTCCAAGGATGAAATTGGTAAAAAACAAGTAAAAAATATGCAATAGGTGCCACATCAGTTGCTGGAGCATGTTTGGGCCCCTGCATTTCATGTTAATAAAAAAAAGATGCTGAGGTTGTTCATCACTTCTCTCTATTAACATCCTCCCATTCACTTTCAGAACTTTCATGATCTGAAGATTCACTATGAAGATCTTCACCTTCTGAAGAAGATATGGTGTGCGTGGCACGGTGGCTAGTTTTTTGGCTTGATGTTGCTAGGCCAATATCACTCTCAGATGATTCAAAATCCTCACCATCACTTGGCAAACTTTCACTCTCACTACAAGCCACTTCAAATAACCTTAGAAAACAATTTCACGCAGTGGGAAAAAGCACGTCTCCTAGTCTGAGGAACAAGCTGTCAATAAAATCATCCTGTGCTAACACGAGTTTGGAAAAAGATGGGGATTCGTAATTCACGGAGTTTTGCGATTGTGTCTGTTTGTTTGGGAAAAAGAAATGAATAATGTGAAGAGCTTCTAGTAATAAAACACTGCACTTCGTTCTCCCGCGCGGCGAAAGTCCGCAAGAAATATAATATAAACATCCGTCATCACGGGACCACGCGTTGCGACGAATTGATCGTTATTGCACTTCGAACGGGGCTCGAAAAAGTGATTTCCGACAGTACGACGTCTTATAATTCACCAACAATTGCAAAGCGAACAGCACTGCCTCAACTGCAGCAGGAAAAGTTTTGGCTAAAGTAACCTTTCTCCTGTCACACGGAAAAGTGCGTGGGGAACCGATACGATAGCAAGCGCAAACTCTTTTTACCATGACACTTACGGCATATTACCTGTAATTTTAGTCGTATTATCCGCAGACCACGAAATTCATAATGTTTGCAACGCAAGAAAAAGAATTTACGATTACAAGAAAATTTCTACCCCGTCTAACTTTTGTTCTCGCAATTTTTTTTTCCCTAAGTATAAGCTGAAACCTTAGGAAAAATTACGAGAGAATGATGAATTTTATATTTCTTATTCTAAATAACGGAGATATTTGCGTTTTTACGGAAAACGGTTCCACTATGCCCAAAAATTCAAAAAATAATATCTTCTAATCTATCAGAAACAAAAAAAGTTGAAACTTTTAGGGGTTTTTTTATAACTTGGAGGCAGCTACCCGTAAGAATCGGAGATGTGTTGGTGGAAAATTATTTCAATATCAGACGATTTTGCGTGGAATGACCCAGATATGAAAATCTATGGTTCCGGGCGTCGGACTACCCTATTTTTCGCAACCAGCCAGCTCTTGCAGTAATCGGAATATCGCCAAAATAGCTATAAATTAATTTCTTCATGCATTATGAAATAGAAATAAGACAGAATCAAGAAAATCTCTTTCCGGCCGTAAAACAACGAATCTAGAAAACGGCCGTGAAATCTGGGAAATTTGGTAGGTATGCAATAGTACCGGCTTCATTGCATGGTATTTTTCATACAAAATACTTGTAAGTACTATGAAAAAATTAATCTTTCCCCCTCTTTGAAGAATCTTCCTATTTCATATCTTCCCTGTTAAAACATTTGAAGGTACATACTTTTCCAACTATACTAACTCTTGCTACAGAATTACGAAAGTGAAGCTTTAGTTCGTAAGTGATACGAACTTTTTTCAAAAAATAAATTGTGCCCTCAATTTGCAACATTCATCCACACTGCTCTTGAAGGGGGAAGGGGGGACGAATTTATTAGGATAACCAACATCCGGCAAAATAAAATGTTTTTGTACGGTTTGATAAAAGACAAGTGAAACATGCAAAAAGAAAGGGGGGGGGAAGCGCAACTTCTAAAGTTTCCGATGAATTTCGGCGAAATTTAAAATGGAACGTTATTTTCATATATCTTGCCCACTGTAAAAATTTCAGTCGGTTATTTAAAAAATTGAGGAAATAGCTTTTTCATAATTTTTTTTCCCAGTCTACACAGAGAACCAGGGCGCGCCTACTTAGGAACAAGTGACTGCCTCTGCGCGAACGCAGCAGATAAGAGCCTGCGAAGTGGGGGTGTGATTAATGGCTTTCTCTCACGCTTTGACGTGTCCGTTTGTTCGGTTGAAGTTTAGAGCATCTGGAGATGGAGTGAAACCGCGAAGAGACGCACTCCCCAGCACAGCTGCACTTTAATCGGTGGGTGGGTTGCCTCGAAGGATAAAACAACTCGGAATTATTTTAAAACTTAGCAATACAGAAATATATTCTACAAAAGTCTGAAAGAAAATATCTTTTTGGCAAAATAAAAAATTCCCTGACTTTTCAGTTCCCTGATAAGAAATTCCCTGATTTTTACGGAAAAACACGATTTTCCCTGAGTTTTCCCTGATTTTTTGAACAATTTTCAAATTCCCTGAGAATTCCCGGTTTTCCCGGTTTTCCAGGTGGCGTGGGAACCCTGCTATATGTCGTTTATGAACGACAAAGTGGAAATAAAATTCCTGATGTAACGCTTTCCCTGTTTCAAAAGAGTTGACATGTGACGTAATGCATCTCTGACGTCATGTCAGAATGATTTACATGAAATGGCATCACGCCAGCAGCTGTTGAAAATCTGTTCTTGTTACTATAACAACAAAGCAAAGTTGTATACGCGTCCTCTGTGGGCGACAAAATGGGACAAACATTCATACTTTCGAACAAAGAAAATTATATTGTTTTTAGTTGACACGTGGGATTAATATACGAGAGGTGCAAATTTAAATTACAAGACATTGCTGTTCCCATTAATTTGTATGTTAAGCACGATAACTATGAAAGAAAAGCGAGTTTTTGATATGGAAAATAACAAATCATATGGAATAGATCACATACTTTTGTAGCATTTTGCGAAAGCCATTTCCAAAAATTGGGTGATCATTGCATTCTGCATATGTTGCCAAAGTGTCCCGAATTCGTATCAACCTGTTCGTCATGTGTTATCAAAGCTATTTCCACCATAAAATGTTTTATGATAATGATACTAGTATTTTTACATAACACATTCGGGACACTTCGTGGCAAAATTATGGAACACTGTCATAGCACACTGCAAATACATTTTCTGGAATTACTTTCTCGATGTGTTCTGAATGAGTTGTCAACCTTTTCTCAATGTGTTTCACTGGGAACACTTTGATGTGCTATATATTCCGAAATTCCACGGACAGCTAGAAAAGAAACTGCACCATTTTAACTGTAACTAATGCCCTAATTTACTTAAATAGTGGGTTTTGGGGAAGTGAAACTTGACTTCAAACCTGTAATATGTATCTTGGTGCACATAGACATTAATCTGTATCCACTCAATAGGTTAACAGAAGCACCAGTCCTTAAATATCCATGGCGTATATACATATATAAGAGTTGACGATTTTAATCATTGTGACAAAGAGCCTTTTCACGGTTTGGTATATTAGAGTGGAGCATAAACTATATATGCGGGTGTATTTCATTAGGTCGAATGGTTCGAAACCAGCCTCTGCCCTAATTTGAACTCTGTGTTCATGTGTGGCTGTTGCCTGGCTCGAATGTGGACTTTTCGGCTGGTTCTCGTAATACGTGATTAATGAGAAGCAGCATAGAGCTTTCATAGATGCCAACCTCTAAAAGTAGTTTTCAGTAACCAACATGTTCATTTTTCAGTAATTTTCAGTAACAATTTTTTTTTCAGTAATTTTCAGTAATCCAGTCTACAGCGGCAAATTTGGGTATTTAACACCAACAAATTTTAATCTGTCAGAACTATTAACAAAATAATAATAATAATAATAATAAAATAAAAAAATAATTTGCTAGTGGGAAAATTTAAAATACTGTCTACCAGGAAAATATAATAAATTACCTCCAGACATGAAGAAAAATTATTCCTTGGAATGTGGCCAAATTATTATGATAAACTGGCTGTAGTTGCCATTTTGGCCTTCCTTAGTTCAATTTGCAAAAACTTCTTCTGATAGCATAGTTCACTGTGTGCAATGCTGTTTATTTTTTCTACTAATAAAGGAGACAGCACATGACTGCTTAAATTAGGTCTGAATCATTCATGGGTTTTTTTCACAATACTGAAAATTCTTTCTGTACTTGCATTGCTATGAGGGACTATTAAAATCATTTTCATAATTTTGCTTAATGATTCATACTTTAACTGGTCACTTTCATTTTTCATTAAAGAAATTCTGTGCCACACTTCATCCATTCTCTCAGAAGTAACAGCACAGTTAAAATTTTCAAACTGGTAGTGAGTAAATTCAGATTCCACCTTGTCAGATTCTTCTGGTTTCAAAACTGGAAACAGGGAACACATATATTGGACTGATGCAAAAGAAACACTTTGCCGTAATGCTACATCTACAATTTCAGCATGACTCAGAAATTCATCATTAAGTGGAAATTTTCTTAAAATGTAATTGCAGCCTGCCTTGTAAAATTCCCTTACCTCAGAATAAAAAGTGGCCACTGTGTCTTCACTCAGATCTGCAGTTGTGCCTATATAAGATCTCGCTTTTGACCCAATTACAAGATCACAGTTTTCTTTTTGATTTCTCCTTCTTTCAAAATTTCCATCTGCAAGAGATGTTGCTGTCACATCAAATGCAGATGGCTTGATAAATCGTACAAGCAATTCAGATAACAGACTATGAAGTTTTCTTTTTAATACATGCACAAGCGGAGCTTCCTACTGCAAGAACACGTTAACAGATGTAAACAAAGGAAGAGTAGCAGATAAAAAAAGACAAAGTTTAGATGAAGGATTTCCAATCATACTTGCAAGGTTCTTATACTGTGAATTAGCTTCTTCATTGTCACTAAAATAATGTTCTAGAGCCTCTCACTGTTCTAAAATTCTGTCAATGGATTCCAAAAGTGATAACCAACGATTATTGACATGCTTTAGAATTTTGTGTGGTTTAGTACCACAAACAGCTTGACTCAGTTTTAGATTGTGTTTCCTCTTTGAACTTTTCTCCAAAAAAAAAAAAAAAAGAAAAGAAAAGAAAAAAACAACTGTATCAGAAACTGCTCAACATTAAATCCTTTCAGTTGAGTAAAAGCAGATTTCTGTGCAGCTAAATTTACTAAGTGGCATGAACATCGCTGCACTATGATTGCAGGCTGAACCTTCTTTATGTGAGAAACACCTTTTACTTGACCTATCATAGTGTTAGCATTGTCACAGGAAAATGACACACAGTTGCTCCACGAGATATCTTTTTTAAAAAACTCATTGCTCAAAACGTTGAATATTCCTTCACCTGTATTATTACTTGATTCAACCAATGATAACAAAACAGTTGAATTTTTCCCTATTTTTTTGTCAAAATATGTTATTGTAATGGGATACAGTTTATTTGCTTGAGCATCATTACTTCCGTCCGTAGATAGAGAAAAGGATTTTTTTAACTTCAGATACGATGTTACTTGTAGAAACACTGGCCATGTGCTGAATTAGTGCAGTAGCCTTGGTTCTTCCACACGAATATTTTTTTGCGATCGCTGAATCGGGAAACATGGCTTGAAATAACGGTTTTTCAAGTCTTCAGTTTTCGGAAATTTATCGAACATTTTCAAGCTGAATTGACTTCACTTTTCGGAAATTTACCCAACATTTTCAAGCTGAAATACAAATATTTATGGAATAAAATGATATCTAACAATACTGGGTAGAGGAAACATCGCGAGAAAAAAAAATTACGATTACCAGAGAAATCTTATCTCAGTCTACTTTCCGTTTTCGAAGGATGAAATTCCGTCCTCCGACGGAGAAAACGATCAACCCCCCCCCCTCCCACTGCTGCAACCAATCCTCCTAAATGATAACACAAAAAGACGGAATTCTTCGAATCAGCGTTTGAATCTCGTCGCCGAAGATTACGGGGAAATTTTCGGGCGGCCTAACTTCCGTTTTCGGAAATCGTTGCCTACAATTTCAAGCTGAAATTATGCAATGAAATTATATTTAACAGTACTGAACAGAAGCAACATCGCGAGAGAAAAAAATACGATTACGGGAAAATCTGCACTGTAACAGCAACCAAAAATCCGTAAAATTATGGAAAATCCGTACTAGTTGTCATCTATGAGCTTTATACGTATTTGCAGTTATATTTGATTTTTACATCCTCGTTTTCTATATTTGTGCCTTCCAAATATTTGAAATAAAAGGAATGATAAGAGCGAATTTTCTGTTGTAACGAGCACATCTTTTGAACCGTTTCTGATGCGAATTAAATGTTTCAAAGTTATTCAAAAGCAACGTAACCAGTTAGAAGATATCAACCGGATTTTTACAATCAATAAAAAAATCAGAAATAGAAACAGCTACATTTTTTCGAACACCATCTAAAACATACGTTACAAAAATTAATAAATAGAGAACAAAATGTTTTTCATAGCAGAAAGATAAACAGATTTTTAAATCGAACAGTTAAAAGAACAAATTTAGAAAGAAACATGATATAACTCTACGCCTTCTAGCTCAAGAATTTTACATAATAGGAAAGTTTAAAGTAGGCTTAAAATATTCTTCATGGAAAAAGCTACCCTAAGGAAAAAGAACTTTTCAAATATGTCTCCTGCAAGCAGAGGTAGCGGGGGGGGGGGGGGGGCATTGACCCTTACACCACCTAGCAGAAAATCTGTGCATTATTTAAAGAGGATAATGTTTCACATCTCTATTGCCGTGAATGGCCTACATTAAAAAAAGACATTTCTCAATAGGGTTTTTAGAAGCGAAGATATAGCTGCAAGCACCACCTAGCGACAGAACTGTGAACTACAAAACTCCTTAAAAATACTAACCTAAAGTGTTCCACAAGATAAATAGCATCGATGCTGAACGATATTTTTTAAGTGTCACATTTTAAAGCAGAGATATTAAGAAAAATATTGGTGTGCCCTAGCGGCGAAATTTTTCATTATTTTGGTAAGAAAATATGCTTACAGTTTGAACATTTAGTAGTATCTGACCGAAAAAAAAAAAAAGTTTTTTAATATTCAATCGGGGTTTTAGTCCCTCAGATATTGCTGTAAACGGAAATGTGAACTTACGCCCTCTTGTGGCAGACTTTTGCATTAAGAAAAATCTGAAATTACATGAGAAACATTTCGCAGCGGATATGCTCTCTAACAAAGAAAGAATTTCTAAAATCACTCTTAGGAGTTTTTAGGAGCAGAGATATCAACAAAAATAAGATATGCATCTACGCTTCCTGGCGGAAAAGCTATACATTATTGTAAGAAGAGAATATTCTGAAAATGTTTCCCAAAGAGAGAGAAATGGGTCCATGAAAGAATTTTTTCAATCTAGTTTCCAGGAGCTCAGATTTAGATGCAAATGGATCAGAAGCAGAAATAAACACTTATGCCCCTGGTGGCCAAACTATTCTTTACCAAATATAAGAAATTATATGCAAAACATTTCCCATCAGTAGCTTATGTGATACAGGAAGAATTTTTCAAGCCGGAGTTTTAGAAGCAGAGACATTTGGGAAAACACAATTTACCTTTACACTCCCTAGCAGAAAATCTATGAATTACTTGAAAATTTTGGAATTATATGAAAAACACTTCGCATCAGAAACTATATGCAACAAGAAAGGAATATTTCAATTAGCACTTTTAGAAGCAGAGATATTAACAAAAACATGACATACTCTACACTCCTTGGCAGAGAAACCAGGCATTATTTTAAGGAGAAAAAATTCTGAAAACATTTATCAACATGAGTAGTATCGGTCCAAGAACGAACTTTTTCAATCCAGATCTTAAAAGCTCAGATTTTGCTGCAAATACATCAGAAGCAGAAATTAACACTTACGCCCCATGGTGGCCAACCCGTTCTTTACCAAAAATTAGAAATTATATGCAAAAGATTTCCCATCAGTAACTGTATCCACTGAAGAAAGAATTTTTCAAATCGGAGTTTTAGAAGTACAGATATCGGAGAAAACGCAATTTACTTTTAAGCCCCTTGTACACTGCCGGACAATTGCTAAGGACGGATGACAATAGCAACGATAGCAACCATAAAATGGCAGGCAGGAAAATGTGGAAATCAGCATAAGTGCGGGATACAGTAAGACGTGTTGTGCGTATGCAAATTTTGGATTGTCGAACTTGTTCGTGACGTCATAGCCCTGATAAGAGATATAAAGGATTTGACGCGTATTGACCGTTGTTGTTCAAACGCAAAGTTGAAAGGGAAAGAATCAATTGACGAACTTGCAATTTTCAGTATGTTTTCCAGACATCACCTAGATGATTCTACGCGTGGCCGTATTATTGGCAAGATTGAAGAAGGGCGAAAACTAACAGATGTTGCCAGGGAGTTCGACGTCAGCCACAGTGTTGTTTCAAGGCTTTGGAAATCCTTTCAAACAAATGGAGAGTGTAGCAAACGTCACGGGGGAGGTCGTGTTCGCAGTACCACACCTGCAGAAAATCTGTACATAGTGCTATCAACAAAAAGACACCGGCACAGCACAGCTAGTGAGGTAGCAAATCAGTTTATGGCTGCTACTGGCAAGCTGATCTCCCGAAAAACTGTCGCCAGACGTTTGCATGAAAGAGGACTATACGCCCGCCGTCCTGTTGTGTGCATCCCATTGTCCAGACGTCACCGTACCGCCCGTTTGCAATGGTGCCATCAACATCGCAATTGGACTGATAACGACTGGTCTGCTGTCCTCTTCTCAGATGAGATTAGATACAGTCTATCGTCCGATTGTCGACGACAACTGATCTGGCGTGATAGTGGTACTGCATATTGTCCAGCAAACATACAGGAAAGGGACCGATATCCGACATGTAGTGTCATGGTATGGGCTGGCATCATGATCAATGGCCGTACGTCCCTCTATGTGCTTCCAACTGGGACTATGACTGGCCAACGATACATTAATGATGTTCTGCTACCTCATGTTCGCATGTTCCGTTGTGCTGTCGGTGGTAGATTCATTTTCATGGACGACAACGCTACATGTCATCGAACAGTCGCTGTCCAGGAGTTTCTTGAGAGCGAGGATATTCAACGCCTCGTATGGCCAGCACGTTCTCCAGATCTGAATCCCATTGAAAATGTGTGGGATGCTTTGGGGAGGTGTCTTGCTGGTCGCCAATGCCCTCCAATAAACAAGGACACGCTCATCCGTGCACTGACAGAGGAATGGGATAAATTACCCCAATAGCTGCTTGATAATGTTGTGCAAAGCATGACACGACGTGTGGAATCTTGCATCGTCCTCCATGGTGGCCATATCCCGTATTGACATCTTACGCCGGAACGCCTGCGGACGGTAATTGCATTTTTTTCACGTTTACATATTCTGCACAAAATGGCCTGTTTGTCCCTTGAACACGTTCCAAAGCCTTCTGGATTTCAGAACACAATAAATTGTATTTCTTGTAATGTCCTGGCATTCTGACATTATTTTATTTCACTTGGCATCCAACCACACTTACTTTTTTATGCGCTATATAGCCGTTTATAATCCGTCCTTAGCAATTGTCCACCAGTGTATAAAATCTATGCATAACTTGAAAGAGTGACTATACCTGAAATGCTTTTTGACATAAACGAAATCGAACGGTAAAAGATTTTTTTTAATCGGATGTTTAGAAGCAAAATGTGAACTTAAAATGTGTTTCAATTTTGATATCATCTGCGTTTACGCCATCTGATACGGAATTGCACATCATAAAAAGAAGAAGAAAAAAAATGAAATAAAGGATCATCATTCGCACATTTTAAGCTACCAAATGCAAAAAGAATTTTTCAAATCGGACTAATACTTGCAAAGATATGGTGCCCACATACGGATGGACGAACATACCAATAACACAAATACGATTTTTTTTTTTTTTGCAAAAGACATTCTAAAAAATCTGATTTAGTGGTTCTGTTTCAATTTTCTATCGTGAAACAACCTTTCAGTGACACACGAATACTCAGTGCCTCGAGAAAGAGTAATGATCGGAAACAAGAATATTCAAAACAAATTTCGGCTTGCATAGATTCGGGTTTTCCATTATTAGAAAAATACATACTCTAATGTTAATTCAAGTCATTAAGCACGAATAAATGAAGTTTGGAATTAACTTTTTTACGGCTCTTATAGAGGTTATTATTCAAAAAAGTTGGTGGTCAAATTTTTGAACTAAAGCCTAGTTCGTCATCAGGACTACGTCACTGGAGTAGTTGCTGCCATTCAGTTGGAAGAGTCCTACCACAATTATCGTCAATTGTGGTACTTCTTGCTATTTCAATCCCTTCTTCTAGTTTCCTCTTTACTAAGTTTGACTGGTGGGCGATTATTCTTACGGAGTCCCAATTTATGGAGTATCCACTTGCTTGTATATGTCTGTCTAGCCCTGTTTTGTTACCAATGTTCCTAATAGCTGCTTGGTTTCACTCGGACTTTAATACTTCTTCCTGTTTTTCCTATATAGCTGAGTCTGCAGTTACAGTCGATGCAATATATTACTCCTTCTTGCAACTGGATGCCCACTTCTTTCTGCTTTAAAGCTGGCAGGAATTTCTTTGTTATTTAGATCTGGAGCAAGCCTGACATATTTTGCTCTGATCCTTTTCAGTTTTTCGAAAAGTCCCTTGTGGTACATAATTTTGCTGGTGAATTTGAAGTTGTTTATTTCCTGCTTCCTTTCTGGCATTTGTCTAAATATTTTCTCAACAAATGGGGAGGGGTAATTATTTTCTGCCAATATTTCTTTTAATTCTTCTCTGTGAAGATCTTTTTGAGTATCTGAGAAGACCAGGACTTCAATTATTTCCAAAAATTGTCTCGCCATATTCGATTTAATATAATCAGGGTGGAATGAGCAGAAGTCTAACATCTTCCCTACGTTAGTGGGTTTTCTAAAAAGCTGAGTGAATATTCTCCCTCTCTTGAGGTCAAGGTTAAATCAAGGAAATTGATGCTATGGGCTTTTTCCAGCTCCAGGGTGTAATGCAAGGTATTTTCTAGCGAGTTAAATTCTGCCAGAATCTGAGAGGGTAGAGATTGGTCCACAGTATCTACTATAAATAGGACATCATCCATGTATCTTACATAGAGAGCAAATATTGAGGGTTGTACAAGGATTTTTGCCTCTAGTTTACTTACATAATTTGCTAGCAGAGGTGCTAGTGGAGAACTCATTGCAAGTCCTGAAGTTTGCGCCTGTAATATTTCTTTCCAAACTGGAAGAAATTATTCTTGAAAGAAAATAGGAGCAGTTCATATATGCCAAGTAGTATTTCTCTATTTTGATTATGGAATACTATTTTTTCCGCAAGGTCATCCGCAATGAATTCCAGCAGGAGGTCAAGGTTAATGTTGGTATACATAGATACTATATACAGGCTTGCCATTACTGGATGATACTGGATGAATTAATTCTGGCAAGTTGTCTAGTTTTCTTTTCAGCTGCATGGATTTTTTTTTTTTTTAATATACAAGCAAGCAAGTGGACAGACACTCCATAAATTGGGACTCAGTAAAAATAATCGCCCACCAGTCAAACTTAGTAAAGAGGAAACTAGAAGAAGGGATTGAAATAGCAAGAAGTACCACAATCAACGATAATTGCGGTTGGACTCTTCAACCTGAGTGGCAGCAACTACTCCAGTGATGTAGTGCTGATGACGAACTAGGCTTTAGTTCGAAAATTTGACCACCAACTTTTTTGAATAATAACCTCTATAAGACCCGTAAAAAAGTTAATTCCACAGTACACTATGAATACAGGTGCCATAAATTCATTTACAACTAAATGAAATTGTTATAAAGGAAACAGCAAGAGTAAATGAACTCCGTCTGTGGGCCTTTGCTCGTCTGTACTCTGCATTCAATTTGTCGGAGGTTCGCGCAAGACGCAGACTTCCCAGCATTAAAACTCTTCTTGCAGGGAAGGAAACATTCCAGGTGCGTTTTCCAGATGTAGATATATGTATGCCCCTTCTAACTTTATTTGCAAATATCTTCACTATTAATCATCCGATTTGGACGATATTTAAGATTAGGAGTTTTTCCATGTGCTAAATAGAATGTACATAAAATGACATACCCCTTATATGGAAAAATTAGGAGATAGTGATCTAATTAACATGTTAATTAGAATTTTTCTTCACATCCCGCGATATTTTCCTTCGAGTGCTTTCCAAAGGTACCTTTCTTGTTTATCTACGGCAAATGGTTCAAAAGTAAAGGAAGGTGGCCTTTTTTTTTTTTTTTTTTTTTTTTTTTTAAGGTATGTACCATCTCGCTACTAAAATCTCATTTCAATCCGATGCCTCCTTCTTGGTGCACGGATTTTTATGACAATGAGTGTAGAAGGAAACATGATAAAACTCTATGCCTCCTAGCGAAAGAATTTTGCACAATGGAAAAGTAAAATATGCAAAGTATTCCTCATAGCAAAAGCTGCACCAAGGAAAAAGAACATTTCAAATATGTCTAATGGATGCAGATATAGCAAGAAAAAAAGAACATTTCAAATATGTCTAATGGAAGCAGAGATAGCAAAGAAAAAGCTTTTGACCATTACACCCCTGATGGGCTGTAATTATTTAAAGAGGATAATGTCCCTTCATCTTGGTACTAGCAAATGGCATACAGTAGAAAAAAAAAAGAAAGAAATATCTCAATAGCATTTTTAGAAGTGGAGATGCAGCTGCAAACAGAAGTACACAAACACCACTTAGTGACAGAACTACAAACTACAAAAACTCCAACTACAAGCCTAAAGTGTTCCACAATAAATGGTAACAATGGCACACACAACAGCAACTAGGGCCTCTGTGAATTTTGGAGAGGTGCAAGTTAGTTCTGTGTGACATTGGCAAAAAGACCCCAACTCACTGGGTTTTATTCCAGAATCCTTAGGTTGATTGACCAACTGGAACCCTCAGCTTGGGCTAATCCCCCCACAGATGTACTTACCTGATTAAAAAGAAAAGTTCTTATCATTACTTGGTAGTGTCACAAGTGAAACTTAATGTTGGTTGGAGGAAAAGGAATAGGAAGAGACCCAGGATAGAAAGAATAAAGGTTGATAGGCTCCTTGAAGATCATCAGCGGTATTCTGATTTACTCAGAGAACGACTGTAGGATCTGAAGTCTGGTGAGAGGGATGTAGAAAATAAGTGGGAATGTTTTAAGAACTGTGTTGTCACTGCTGCTAAAGAGGTCTGTGGCACCACAATTGTGGGTAACAATAGAGGTGATGTTTGGTGGAATAGTGAGATTGAAGAGACAGTAAAGAGAAAGAAGGAAGCCTATTTGGGGATGTTGCAAGGTAGAGTCTCTGTGGATGAATATCGCTGTAAGAAGCGTGAAGCTGCTAAGCTGGTTCGCCACAGTAAGGCAAAAGATAGGAAGGAGAAAGTGGAAAGGCATGAACTGGCTTTTTGGAAAGATAGGAAGTCTTTCTGGAAGTACACGAGACTCAGGAAAAATAGGGGAAACAAAGTTGTAAGTTGTGTGAAGAATGAGATTGGGGAAATGATATGGGAGCCCAATGAGTTAAGTGACAGATGGGGTGAATACTTCTGTGAGTTATTAGATCAGGAAAGCAAAGTTGATTCTGAGACAGATGCAGATGATGTCACAATGAGGGATGAAAGCACAGAAGGGATCTCAAGAGAAGAAGTGTGTGAAGCTCTAAAATCTCTTCAGAATGCTAAGGCTCCGGGAGTTGATGGCATAACTGCAGAGATGTTGAAATATGGTGGTGACTCTATAATTGACTGGTTAACTGAAATTTGCCAGTTGTGCTGGGAGTTAGGAATGGTCCCTCAGGATTGGAAGGATGCTCTCATTGTTCCCTTGTATAAAGGAAAAGGTGATCAGACTGAATGCAAGAACTATCGTGGTATTAGCCTACTGAGTGTGCCAGGGAAAGTGTTTGGTAAGGTTGTTATTGAAAAAGTACGGGGTCTTACATCATTGAAAGTGTGGGATGTTCAGAGTGGTTTTATGCATGGTAAAGGCTGCACTAACCAGATTTTTGCATTACGCACAATGATTGAAAAGTATCTGGCTGTTGGGAAGAAAGTTTTTACTGCCTTCATAGATTTAGAGAAAGCTTACGACCGAGTGAATATGACACTTTTGTGGAAGGTATTGAATGAATATGGTGTTACTGGGAATCTACTTAATAGTGTAAAAGCCATGCATGCTGGCAGCAGAGCTTGTGTACAAGTGAATGGTGTTTTATCAAAATGGTTTTCCATTGGTGCAGGAGTTAGACAAGGTTGTGCAATGTCACCATGGATGCATGCATGCGTGATGCCAAAATAGATAATAGTGGTTTATGTCTTGGTGATATCCGTGTGTGCAGATTGCTGTATGCTGATGACACTGTCCTGTTGGCAGAGAGCAAAAGTGAGTTGCAGAGTATGTTGACTCGGATGCACGAAGTTTGCATGAAATTCAAACTGAGTATAAATAAGGGAAAAACCAAAGTTATGGTGTTTGAGAGAGGATTGGGTAGCACTGAATGTAATGTAAGTATAAATGGCACTGTGATTGACCAGGTGAGTGAGTTTGTGTATTTAGGAAGCATGTTTGACAGAGAGAACAAGTTGGATGGTGAAATCAGTAGGCGAGTGAATTCTTCTTTGAAAGTCATAGCTGCTCTGGGAGGTTTTCACAGGAATGATGGGTTCTCTAGGGAGTCCCGCATGGCTGTGTATGAAACTGTAATTGTTCCTACTCTGAAGTATGGCAGTGAAACCTGGGTACTGCAGAAGAAACATAGGAGTTGTTTGTGTGCTGGAAAATGCGTTACTTACGTGGGGTTTGTGGCAAGACAAGATATGATTGTGTGAGAAATGAAGATGTATTGCAGTTGTGTGATGTGAAGCAAAATGTTGTTAGCAAGGTGGAGACCAATATGCTTCGGTGGTTTGGCCATGTTGAAAGAATGAGTGGTGAAATGCTTACTAAGAAAATCTTTTCAGCCCAAGTGGCAGGAAGGAAAGGCAGAGGAAGGCCAAGGAAGACATGGTTGGATCAGATTCAGGAGTGTCTGCATGAGAAAAAGATTATGAGTATGAAGTATAAAAGATCTTGTGTATGGCGTGTAATGGATATTAGTGATGCACGAGTTGTATGTCAAGATCGCTGTAAATAGAGAAGTTTGATACGACAACAATAAGTAAATATATCTGGAAGTTTGTATTTCTTTTTGGAGCTAACCTCTGAATCTCAGAGAACAGCTTAGTGATATGTATGTATGTATGTTAAATGAATTTTTCAAATCGGATATTCACAAGCAGAGATATAAAGAAAAACGATTAGACATTTGCACCCTCAGAGGGTGAAATTCGGCATTATTTTGGGAAGGAAATACACACAAAATGTTTTCATAGTTAGCACCGCAGTATCCAGGAAATACACACAAAATGTTTTCATAGTTAGCACAGAAGTATCCAGGAAATACACACAAAATATTTTCATAGTTAGCACAGCAGTATCCAGGTAATGCACACAAAATGTTTTCATAGTTAGCAGTATCTGACTGAAAAAGAATTTTTTCAGTCGAGATTTCAGTCCCACAGATATTGCTGCGAACATGCTGCAAACAGAAACATGAACTTACGCCCTTTAATAAATAGCACACTTGTGCACTAAGAAAAATCTGAACTTTCTTCATCAGAAACGCTCTCTGATGAAGAAAGTATTTTTCAAATTGGACTGTTAGAAGCAGGGAAGCAAGATCATCATTAGAGGCATTGAAATTTCACAGGGAAGATTCAGGGCACCAACTAAAACACCTTCCACGACAGCCAACAGACCTACAGTGGTGACCAAAATTGTGGACACTTTTTGAAAATTTCGTGTTTTGCAACTTTGCAAGCTTGTGGGAAATGTCATATTTCAATAAATGCGAATGTCTATATATATCAATTGAAAGAGAATTTAATGCTGAATTCAGTACACAAAATAGAATTCAAATATCTGCAGTACAAAAAAAATTATGCTGTGAATACTGCAATCATGATAAATCTATGCAACAATCTGATAAAATGGTATCAGATACTTATGATTGCAATGCATGTACTATCAGTATGTAGTAGGGTAGCCTTTATTGTTTAAAGCAGCAGCACAGTGATGTCTCATTGATCCAACAAGTGTTTGAAGCTCTGGCTTCGGTATTACGTGGTACCAGGAGGCAATTATAGCCTCAATTAATTGCCATTTTTTTCATGGATGCCTCATTCATACAAGTTTTTTAAATGGTACCACAAATTATTTTATCGGATTCAGGTCAGGGCTGTTTCCTGGCCAGGTCAACAAAGGAGTGATCTTTGCTGTGAACCACTCTTTGCATGCTTGTGCTGTGTGGCAGGTTGCTGAATACTGCTGAAAAAGAAATGGTGCATTGTTGGGAAAGAGATTCCTGATGGAAGGTAGCAGTTTTGGTTCCAGGATGGTGTCAATGTATTTTCATACGTTTAGCATGGCGTCAATTACATGAAGGCGTGCCATACATGCCCAAATACATACCCATGGCATCAATTACATGAAGGCGTGCCATACATGCCCAAATACATACTCATGGGATCAATTACATGAAGGCGTGCCATACTACTGCCATACATGCCCAAATCATAACGCTTGTTGTGTGCTTTGCATTTGCCTCCATGGAGTCAGAATGTAGCTTTCTCCCACTCGATGTCTCACATATTTTCGCCCATCACTACCAAATAAGGATATTTTACTTTCGCCAATTCAAATAACTTGCTTCCACTGATCTTTTGTCCATTCAATGTGTTCTTTTGCCCACTGTAGATTCAGATATGTCTTTTTCTTGGAATCCTACCTCTTAGTTCCATATCTGTTAGTCTTCTCCTTATCATTCTTGAACTGACAGAAACACCAGTTGCACCCAGTTGACCTCTTCTGTCCTTGAGGCATAGCCTTTTTATTCTTCTGTCATTAATAGATTTTATGCACTTTTTCAAGCATTTTCCTCCTTTGGTTTTCAGGGACTTTGGTTCCTAATAAAGTAAACACAATTTTCGTACTCCAGATGTCGTCACTGTCCCACCTACTTGCCTTGCAATTTCAGCATAGGAAAGACCCAGGTATAATACATTTTCTCAATCTTAGTACGAGAGCAAGAATGTATGCGGCTCAGTACTTCGAAATGTATTACTCTCGTTGGTACTTCAATTTTCTGTTCTACACATTATTTACACTTCAGAAGCATGCCGCATGGTCTAACTTCTAGGTCTGACTTTCAACTCCGATAGCATATCTTCGATATAAAAAAATAAAATGCCAAAAAAGGCTTACCCTGTTACTGTCTTGCAATCATCACCTACTTCTGTAGAAGTGTATAAGCTGCCGTGAACAACTCAATTGCAAAGTCACACAACGTAACGACGATGTCCGATCCAAGGGTTACGCAAAAATGTATATATGCCTGTTAGTACATGAGTATCTAAAAAAGTCAATTGCTTAGGCCTAAAATCGTCAAATAAACTTTTTTTAAAAAGGGTGGGGGGAGGCAGCAGGGTTCCCACTCAAAAGTAGAAAAAAAATTCCCTGACTTTTCCAGGTGGTTCTGAGAGTTTTTCCAGAGCGGCAAATCAAATAACATTGCGGCAAATTGTTGCATTTCCTTACATTCTTGCTTTCCTTACGAAAGCATACATTTGTTAATTCTTTAAACAACTGTTCTTTATACAATTACCAGCTTTTTATTAAAAACAATTAAATGCATGAGGCATATTTTTGGTATTATAATTCCATGATCTTTTCTGAACCTAAGTGGTATACTGCCCATGTAGAATTTGTTAATACATTCCCGTAGAAACAGTTCATATGCAAGAAAAAATCTGTATGTTGAATAGTTTGTTTTCCTTTCTTCTATAGCACAGTGTAGATAAGCTTAATGACCGAATGGGCTCCTGCTCAGAGAAATGTCGAAAGAGAATCAACCAACAAAGAGCTTTGATCCATTGTTTAAGTGGTTCTCTTGTGGTGTGTTTCTCCAAGCAAAAGTGTACCAGGCCACTGTGCCTAATTGTTCCATGTTACAAAATATGAAGCAAACTATCTGCAGAAATCGAATAAAACCGTAATGTATACAGGTAATTTTTTAAATTCAGTTTTGATAATTTTTAGAGAACTAAGGAATAATGTAATGTATTGAAAGCAAGATTTATCAAATTCTAGACAGGCTGTAATTGCAAATAATTGCTTACCTGAAATTAATACTGATAATGTTATGTTCATCTCACATATGAGGGAGAATTAAAAGACACCACATAATGAACGTCCCGATTATACAGTCCATAAAGATAAACAGAAAATATGGAATATAAAGGATAAATAACTCATTTTTCCTAATTACTTTATAATTACAAAAATTAGTGTATTTAACAAATTTTACATAATATTTAACAAAATCATGTCTTATTTTTTTGTTTCAGATTTAATGACCACCATGAACAACTTGTTGGGCTATAAGCAGACATCCGTCCATCCCCAATTTAGGACCATTGGCTTCACGAAGAAGGAGAGCCAGTGCCGTAAGATAAACACATCACCCATACCTCATCTGGGACTTGAATCCAGGCTCAATTGGACGAATAGTCAGAAGCCAGAGCTTAGACCACTGCACCACGGAGGTGGCAAACCATGTATTTACACGTTTTAAATAATATTTGAACAAAGACTTATTTTAAATTCTACATATAATGAAATATTTCAATCGATTAGGTGAAATTATATAACTGATTTATCTGTATTTTAAGTGCACACAAGTATATAAATAACATTTTAAACGACTCACAACATTTAGAGTTCCAGTTAGGTTTAAAAATGCAAGCTGGGAGAATTGTGACTGAAGAGAATAAATTGCCCTTAAATGATACAATGCTGAAAGCTTTAAATCCTTTAAGTGCTTATTTTACATAAATATTAAAGAACACAGAAACTTTTGCTGAAATTGAAGTCTAATGGGAATGATTTAATGGAGAGTGTCTGACAGTCTCTTAACATTTTGTTAGAGCGGTTCTATCAAATCGATCTAACAATTTGTATTTTCTATTGGAATTCACTTAGAATCTTTAAAGACAAAGCAAACTAAAACAGCTATTAAAAAATAAAAAAAAAGAAGAGAGAGAACTGAAATCTTGACATCATTTCTGCGTCTGTGGAAAAACGTGTGCCAGTACCATCCCAACAATTTCTAGCAATCAGGGAAAATACTGCTGACATTTAAAAATCAAAATTGTAATTATTTTAGCTAAAGTTAGTTCTTGCACTTGGCAATGAGAACATCGAATCTATGCTATTTCAGAGGTGCCAACCTCTAGCAGAACGTATCAGTAATCAATAGGGGATTTTTCAGTAATGTAACACAAGCTTTCAGTAATATAACACGCCATTTTTTTTTTTTAAGTTAAGGACAATATTATAGTATTACTGTGTAACCTGTAATACTTGTATGAGGTGCCTATCGGTAATCACCATACAAAGCCTCATCGTTAACGCGTGGAATGGGTATTTCATGAGAAATTAATGTGTGAAGTGTGTAATAACTTTGTATGTTTACACTGTCCTCACAAAAAAAAAAATATGAAATTAAATTATCAATATTGTACTTACCTCATGTCATTGCTGACATAAAAACTCCCTTGTTGCTTGTTTTGCAGTGGTATATTCTTTTTCAGAGAACTTTTTATAACACAGCTCACCTGAGGAAAATGCTTTACTTTTTCTGTACAAGAAGGGCACTTAATGTTTTGGTGCTCATTGTTGGGCAAAAGTATGTGAGGTTTTTCCTTACTATACTAAATATTCTCTACGTAGAGGAATTGCTGTGAGTGATAGTCAATATTGCCAACATTAGTTTAGGCAATGCGAAATACTTGGGAAGGCCAGATGAATCCTTCATCTTAGATATTTCATTCCATGCCACATCTGCTCAAGGATATCCAGCTTCATCAATATCAGAGTCTGGGAACATAGCATGAAAGAAGCGACCAGCATGATCACAGCTTGCTGTAGGTAGGTTATGCTCCACAACGATTGTAGTAAACAGCAATTCAGCGTTTATCATGCTAATTTCATTCTGTTTTGCAAAAAAATTATCCAAAGGCTTTGATCGAGTCTTTAATTTTACACAATCCTGGCGTTTGTTTTGACTGGATATACCTCCTGCAATCATCTCGTCCTACATGGGCTACCGATTACTCTCATATTAGAAGGCACGCAAGGAAACCTTTATTTCAGCATTTGTAACATTTTCCATTTCCTTGCTCATGATTTGGGAGAATGATTTGGGAGAAAGATTTGGATGTTCCTGGAGAAACCTCTTTGCATATTTATTTGTTTCAGAAACGATAATTCCAAGGATGAAATTGGTAAAAAAACAAGTAAAAATATGCAATAGGTGCCACATCAGTTGCAGGAGCATGTTTGGGCCCCTGCATTTCATGATAATCAAAAAGATGCTGAGGTTGTTCATCACTTCTCTCTATTAACATCCTCCCATTCACTTTCAGAACTTTCATGATCTGAAGATTCACTATGAAGATCTTCATCTTCTGAAGAAGATATGGTGTGCGTGGCACGGTGGCTAGTTTTTTGGCTTGATGTTGCTTGGCCAATATCACTCTCAGATGATTCAAAATCATCACCATCACTTGGCAAACTTTCACGCTCACTACAAGCCATTTCAAATAACCTTAGAAAACAATTTCACGCAGTAGGAAAAAGCACGTCTCCTAGTCTGAGGAACAAGCCGTCAATAAAGTCATCCTCTGCTAACACGAGTTTGGAAAAAGATGGGGATTCGTAATTCACAGAGTTTTGCGATTGTGTCTGTTTGTTTGGGAAAAAGAAATGAATAATGTGAAGTAGAGATGGGCAAAGCGACTCTTTTGAAAGAATCTATTCTTTCAATTCGACTCACTGAAATGATTCGTTCGGACTGATTCGTTTGTTTGACTCTTATCTTTCAGTGAACTATTTCCACAGCCACTGACTCTCGGGAATCGTTTCAGAGTCGGACTCCAACCATTCGTTTCGTTCGTTTGACTCTTATCGTTCAGTGAACTATTTCCGCATCCACTGACTCTCGGGAATCGTTTCAGAGTCTGACTCCAACCGTTCGTTTCCTTTGTTGTCTCTCTCAGTCGGATTGGTTTGGTGAAATGTTTATATGTGCAACAAATAAGGAGCAACAAACTGCTACTTTGATGCAAATTCAAATCCGTGTTTGATCAGATTGAAACTATTTGTTGGAATCTATTCGCTCATTTGATTCCGTTTCTCTGATGGTCTTGTGTCTGGCACTTTTTAGCCAAACATGGGCCTTGTGCCATAAAAATCAACCAACCAACCTTTGATTCTGGCTTTTCTTTACAGTTCTCTGATGATTTGTACAACTACAATGCCATATGTGGTAAAAAAAAAAAAAAAAGAAAAAATATATATGGGCCATTTATATACTAAACGTTTTACAAAATATTGGGCAAAACTACTTCTTGTTGCAACCCCCAGACGATCATTATCAGTTTTCTTTTTGGGTCTCCATTGGTTGTTACGAAATTCTTTGAATACTGGCTGACAACTGTAGCCGATGGGGCCCGGGCCACTCCCTTGGGCTGATAGAGCAGAAAATTATGTCGAAGTTTGAAACAAAAGGTCATGATACCGATTTACATATACTTTTTAATCATGTACCATAAAATTATAACATAAAATAATTATACGGGAGTAGTTCTGTTAAATAAATTTACAAAAATCTAACCAGGAAAAGAATTTCATCTACTGCTTTTCTAATCATTTAACTTTCTTGTACTGTAACATTACTAGTAACTGGATAAGAATAAATGTATAAAAGTCAACCTCCTTAATTGTTATAGCACCTGACTACTTTTCCCGGTAAATTTAGGGGGGCCTTGAGAGTGCCGCCCCGGTGGCGCAGTGGTCTAAGCGATGGCCTCTGATCATTCGTCTGGAAGGGGTCCGGATTCGAATCCCGGTGAGGCATGGATGTTATGTTTGTCTTACTGCACTGGCTCTCTCCCTTCCCTGGAACCAGTGACCCTAAATTAGGGATGGGCAACTGCTTATAGCCCATTGAGTTGCTCATGGTCGTTGTTAAACCTCCAATAAAAAAAAATAATAAAATAAACGTTCTGTGTGCCAGGGTGGACAGGCCCCTCCCTTGGGAAATTTCTGGGTGCGCTACTGGCTGACAACACAAATCTTGGAAGAAAATATTATTCATATAAATTTTCAAAAATAATGAAAGACAAGGCTAGCAGATCCAGGATTTTTTGCATGATTTTGTTTAATATATACATTATACACATATTGTTACAAAAACAAACTATATGCCATGTTTTTTTAAAGGGCCAGATTTTGGCACTTATTTTAGTTTTTTTTTTTTTGTTGTTGTTGTTGTTTTTTGATTGGGAGTTTAACCACAAATGTGAGCAATTCTTTGGGATATAAGTAGTCCCCAATTTAGGGTCACTGGTTCCAAGGAAGGGAGACAGCCAGTACCATTAGGCAAACACAACTTCCCTATGCCTCAATGGGATTTGAACTTGAACTGATCTTAGACAAATGGTCAGAACATAACACTTAAGACCACTGGGTGGCTTTTTAGATTTTAAAGCAAAGAATAAATATACATAGGATAATTTTTAGTTTCTAAAGCATTTGGACTTTGTTAAAGCAATGCATCTCTCTCATGAGAGATCTTACTTTGCTTAATAATCAATATAAAACAATATATTCTTACTTTGCTTAATAATCAATATAAAACAATGAAAACCAATTACCTCCTATTTTTAAACTTCAATTATTAGATGCTGATGCATTCAAAGATTTCTCTTAAAAAAAAATTGGTCTGTTGGTGAATGGGTATTCTAATCAGGACCAGCTTTAGGGCAGCGCCACTGCACCAAGTTCAGAGAGGTTAACATTTTTTATGTGTGAAATGGTAAAACACAAAAAAAAAAAAAAAAAAAAAAAAATAGGAAAACAAAAATACCCTGTGAGTATTGTAATTTGAGACAATGGAGACCAAAGATCTTACTCTCATTGGAACAGTCCAAATCCTCACAATAGAGTATTGTTACAATTAAGTGCAAAAAAGAGCTTTGTTTTTGGCACTGATCTTGGTATCAAGGTAAAGGCACATAATTATTAAGTCATATTGCATATCTTACATATGTGACTGTGAGAGGTGTCAACAAATATTGTCACACTGGTCATCACAAATGCTATGGAAATCAGTTTGTAAACTTCTCTTTAGAATGTAAATACTGAATTTTGTTCAGTAGTACAGCCATCATACAACAATTTTGTTTTTGAACTGAGTACCATTAAAAGTAATTCAAAGCCCCACAGGCAAAGTGAAAATTTGTGTTGAAAATGCTATTTTCAGTTTTTCTTTCTGACAGCAACATTTTTCTGCTTCAGGTACATGTTTGTATTCAAAGGAAAAGAAGTAACATGAGAGTGACAGGGGGCCTGGATCCCCCATGTATTTGTACCTGGTTTTATGGGTACTTAAAAGTACATCATTTTGCTTTGATTGACAAGATGTCAGAGACCTAGGTTTCTGGTTTATCATTTTATCTAGGTCTGTGTCAGAGTCTTAAATAAAGCTTTGACATTGCTGGTCTCACTTCGCTGGAACCAGTGGCCCTACATTAGCAGCTGGCAAATTGCAGTCCCAATAGTATTAGATGTTCATTAAGGTTACTAATGCCCAAAAGCAAAAATCATATGTAGGTAGTAATATGTATCTTACTTTGATATGTACTTAAATCATGTACTGTTAATTTTGCTAAGGATATTCATAGGTTATAAGAAAAGAAACTGGAAATGTTTTAAGACATCTGACTGATTGGTCCTGTGTGGTTTCTTAAATAATTACTCTATTTTTGCATACATATATACAGTGGAACCTCAGTTATACGTTTTTCTAAGGGGGTGGCTTTAAAAAGCATGTAAAAGAAATTTCTAAATAGAAAAATTAGTGTGGTGGGAGGGGAGAAACATGATTTTAGATTATTCTAATTTATAATGGAAGACATATATGCATATATGAAATACTTTGTTACCTCAAGCCTGCATCATTTTTGACTTTTGTATACATTTTTTAATTCTAATTTCAGTAAAAAATAGGCAAAGAAATTCTGTATGTTTCATATTTTCAAAAATAAAAAAACCCTGAACTTTCAAATACTAGGGGTAAATCTTAATACCATTTTGCTTTATGCTTAATACTCCTACTACACATTCTTTAATTACATACATCAGTCTTTGTGAAGCAGTCTTAGCATTTGTGCTGAGTAAAATATTTACTAATCTGCTTTTTGCAACTTTCTTGAATCTAGAGAAAAAGAAAACTGTGAATGTTATGTAATAAGTTTTTAATTGCATCATGTATTTTATGGCCTGCAAAAAATGCTGTCTCAATTCTCGCAGAGTTGTAACTTAACAAGTATAAAAGAATCAAACAACAGTGTATTTTTGATAATCTGAAATTTATAATTTATCATATAAACACTAAGCATATAAATTAATTACATATAACCAAATTAAACAAGCAATAGTAAAATATTGGGGTATAGCACAGAATTACGTACCAAAGTGAGTAATGTATAACCAGAAAATGTATAACTGAGATTCTACTGTATCATCATCATCATCATTGTCAACCATTATCAATCCACTGCTGGACGAAGGTCTCCCCAAGTTTCCTCCACAACGGTCTGTCTTGTGCCAGTCTCCTCCATATCACTCCCGCATACTTTCGAATTTCATCCACCCATCTTCCATGTGGTCTTCTTCTGGGTCTTTTCCTGTCCCTTGGAATCCAATCTAAAATTTCGGCTGTCCATCGATGGTCTGTTCTTCTGGCAGTATGTCCAGCCCATTGCCATACTGTGTGTGTGTATATATATATATATATATATATTATAGTCAAACTGAAGGATAAAGTTGTAGAAGTTGAAAGTTCCTCTGACAGAGCTGCACGACTTGTTATCCAACTCTCGAAAAGATACCAGGCTCAGATTATTCAAACTTATGCACCCACCACAAGTCATCCTGAAGAAGAAATTGAAGAATTTTATGAGGAAATTTGTCATCTAAATAATAAAGGTAAGCAGCACTTGAAAATAATTATGGGAGATTTCAATGCAAAAATAGGGCAACGGCAACAGAATGAAACTTCGGTAGGTAAATTCGGTCATGGCAACAGAAACCAGCGTGGAAATACTCTCGTTGAGTTTGCAGAGGCAGAAGGGTTTTTCATCTTGAACTCCTTCTTCAAGAAAAAGCCACACAGGAAATGGACATGGAGACATCCAAATGGGACGACAAGTGAAATTGATTTTATTATGTGTAACAAAAAATTCGTCATAGAAGACTGCAGTGTGCTGAACAAGTTCAACACAGGTAGTGACCATAGATTGGTGAGATGTAAGATGCACCTGAACACTAAACTTGAACGTGGCAAGCTCATAGGACAAACAAAATCTATTGACATAACCAACCTTAAAAAACACCATAATACCTTCAAGTTAGAACTGAAGAACAGGTTCTCTGCTTTAGAAGGCCTAACATCGGAAGAAGTGGACATCTCTGAAGTTAACAGAAAAGTAACCAAAGCTCTTATGGAAACAGCAACAAAATTAGCTGGGTCTAAGAACAAGTTGCATGTGAACAAATTATCAGGAAAACCAAAATGTTGATGCAAAAAAGAAGAGAGATGAGGACAACTAAAGAAGATGTGACTTCCAAAGTGGAATATATAGAGCTATGCAAGACAGTAAGAAAAAGTATCACTGAAGACGTAAGGAAATTCAACTGTGAACTAGTGAGGAAAGCAATTGAAAACAACCAAAGCCTAAAGATAGCAAAGGGACATCTCAGTAAGGGAAGAAAACAGATTATGGCACTGAGAAAAGAAGATGGTTCTGTAACAAGAAATAGAGGCGAAATTTTGACAAGAGTGAAAGATTTCTACTCCAAATTATATGAAAGGGATGATATATGCACTCCAGACATCATGAAAGATACCAGTACCAGAGTTCCTCCAGTCCTTCCAGCAGAAGTTGCACATGCAATCAAGAACATGAAGCGAGGAAAAGCTCCAGGAGAAGATGGAATTACTGTAGACATCATACAAGAAGCAAGTGGAGAAATCGAAACAGTACTCGCCCAAATTTTCACTCGATGCCTTAATGAAGGAAAGATTCCTGAGGATTGGAACACCGCTACAATGATCCTGCTACATAAGAAAGGTGACATTGAGGATCTCGGAAACTACAGACCTATCAGCCTCCTTCAGTAGTTTATAAAATCTTCACTAAAGTTCTTTCACACCGCTTGAAGGTAACACTGGACATGGCTCAACCGAGAGAACAAGCTGGATTCAGGAGTGGCTACAGCACAATAGATCATATCCACGTGCTGAGAGAACTAATTGAAAGAGCGAGGGAATATGAACTTCCATTGTGCATGGCTTTTATCGATTATGAAAAAGCCTTTGATTCGGTGAAACCATCAGCAGTTACAATGGCTCTGAAAACCTGCGGTATTGAAGATGCATACATTAATATTATTAATAACATCTATGAAAATGCAAGTGCAAAGATTAGGCTGTTTGAAAATACAACACACGTAAAAATTGGAAAGGGAGTGAGACAAGGTGACACCATATCTCCGAAGCTCTTTAATGCCACATTGGAGGGTGTTTTTCAGTCACTGAGCTGGGAAAACAAGGGGATAAAGATTAATGGAGATTATCTAACCCACCTTCGTTTTGCTGATGACGTAGTCATTTTTGCAACTACCCCATCAGAGCTGCAGAGTATGATCCAGGAACTTGCTGACAAGAGTAAAGAAGTGGGATTAAAAATGAACTTTCAGAAGACAAAAGTGATGTTCAATGCTTTTACAAGAAATGAAGATTTATCGATTGATGGAGAAAAGCTGGAGATAACAGACACGTACGTTTATCTTGGACAGCAGATATCAAGTGAGGGTCACATTGATGAAGAAATTAATCGGCGTACAAAACTTGCCTGGAGAGCTTTTGGAAGAAACAGCATAATTTTCAAGAGCAATATGCCATTATGTCTTAAAAGAAAAGTGTTTGATCAATGCATCCTTCCAGTGCTTACGTATGGTGCGGAGACGTGGACCTTAACTAAAAGAGACATACAAAGGCTGCAGACAACTCAAAGAAGCATGGAGAGGTGCATGCTTGGTGTAACCAGGAGAGATAAGAAGAGGAACTCGTGGATCCGAAAAATGACAAGAGTGGAAGACATCATGATCAGAGTTAAATCCCTGAAATGGCAATGGGCTGGACATACTGCCAGAAGGACAGATCATCGATGGACAGCTGAAATTTTAGATTGGATTCCAAGGGACAGGAAAAGACCCAGAAGAAGACCACATGGGAGATGGGTGGATGAAATTCGAAAGTATGCAGGGGTGACATGGAGGAGACTGGCACAAGACAGACCGTTGTGGAGGAAACTTGGGGAGACCTTCGTCCAGCAGTGGATTGATAATGGTTGACAATGATGATGATGATGATGATTATAGTCATAAAACACAAATCAAACAAAAAGTCCAATCAACAACACTAACACTCGCAAACAGATTTAAGCCTAATTAAAGCCAGGCCAACAGCACCTTAATACAAATAGAAACTCTAAAATGGTAAGTATGGTTAATAAAAAATACCATGGCCTCACAATTCTGTCTGAAACATGAATGCAAAAACCAAGTCAAAGTTTCAGAATGCCTAACTTAGATCCACAAAGAAGAAAAATAACAAAAATACAAACCAAGACAAAAACACAAAGCCAAAAATTCAGACTAAGAAAAGGGCTGTCTTCATCAGGAGAACACCACCCTTAGTAACCTTTCTGAAAGGGCAATGGCAGAATTCTCAAAAAACCAGCCCTTGTGTTGTTTGTTCTCAAGGCCACAAAGTTTGAAAACATGAAATCAAAAAAAAATTTCCTTGAACTTTCAATTATTATTCAAAGGGACACTGCAAATGCCAAACAAACAAACAAGTCACTCAAAATGAAAGAAAATGCAAAAATAAGGCAAACTCCAAACCCTAACACACCCCGTCAAGCAATTCAGCAACACCAAACCTGTCCGCTTTGCAACATTCACTCTGCAACTTAATGTACATAACGATTGGAAGCAATCAGCAGTTAAGGTCAATGAAGATACCAACAGAAGATAGGAAAGCCAAAAAGTTCAGATATTGTCAAGACAACGCATGCGTGCTAGTAAGAAATCTTCAGCCACAATTTCTTACTAACGCACATGTGTCGTCTTGAAGACCTGAACTTTTTGGCTTTCCTATCTTCTGTTGGTATTTTTGTTGACCTTAACTGCTGATTGTTTCCACTCATCATGTACTGGTCATTCAGTTGCAGAGTGAATGTTGTGAAGCAGACAGGTTTGGTGTTGCTGAATTTTTCGACAGGGTGTCTTAAGGTTTGGAGTTTGCCTTATTTTCACATTTTCTTCAATTTTGAGTGATTTGTTTGTTTGTTTGGCATTTGCAGTGTCCCTTTGAATAATAATTGAAAGGAATTTTTTTTTTTATTTCATGTTTTAAAACTTTGTGGCCTTGAGAATACAAGGGCTGCTTTTTTGAGAATTCTGCCATTGCCCTTTCAGAAAGGTAACTAAGGGTTGGTGTTCTGATGAAGACAGCCCATTTCTTAGTTTGAATTTTTGGCTTTGTGTTTTTGTCTTGGTTTGTGTTTTTGTTCTTTTTCTTCTTTGTGGATCTGAGTTAGGCATTCTGAAACTTTGACTTGGTTTTTGCATTCATATTTTAGACAAAATTGTGAGGCAATGGTATTTTTTATTGACCGTACTTACCATTTTAGAGTTTTTTGTATTTAGGTGCTGTTGGCCTGCCTTTAATTAGGCTTAAATCTGTTTGTGAGTGTTAAGGGTTAGAGTTGTTGATTGGACTTTGTTTGATTTATGTTTTATATGACTATAATATGCTTGAAGCCTCTTATCTTTATATGCTGTGTTGCGCATCTCAGTGGGGTCTCGTGATTTCAGTTTGTCTGCTTTCTAACTTTTTTTTTTTTTTTTTTTTTTTTTTTGGATCCAAGGTTTATTTTTTGGTTAACTATTTTTATTTTGCCTCCTTACATTTTTTTTACTTTTTATAGATAATGTGGCACATATGATGTACTGGTCATTCAGTTGCAGTATATATATATATAGATATTCCTGAGGATTGGAACACCGCTACAATGATCCTGCTACATAAGAAAGGTGACATTGAGGATCTCGGAAACTACAGACCTATCAGCCTCCTATCAGTAGTTTATAAAATCTTCACTAAAGTTCTTTCACACCGCTTGAAGGTAACACTGGACATGGCTCAACCAAGAGAACAAGCTGGATTCAGGAGTGGCTACAGCACAATAGATCATATCCATGTGCTGAGAGAACTAATTGAAAGAGCGAGGGAATATGAACTTCCATTGTGCATGGCTTTTATCGATTATGAAAAAGCCTTTGATTCGGTGAAACCATCAGCAGTTACAATGGCTCTGAAAACCTGCGGTATTGAAGATGCATACATTAATATTATTAATAACATCTATGAAAATGCAAGTGCAAAGATTAGGCTGTTAGAAAATACAACACACATAAAAATTGGAAAGGGAGTGAGACAAGGTGACACCATATCTCTGAAGCTCTTTAATGCCACATTGGAGGGTGTTTTTCAGTCACTGAGCTGGGAAAACAAGGGGATAAAGATTAATGGAGATTATCTAACCCACCTTCGTTTTGTTGATGACGTAGTCATTTTTGCAACTAGCCCATCAGAGCTGCAGAGTATGATCCAGGAACTTGCTGACAAGAGTAAAGAAGTGGGATTAAAAATGAACTTTCGGAAGACAAAAGTGATGTTCAATGCTTTTACAAGAAATGAAGATTTATCGATTGATGGAGAAAAGCTGGAGATAACAGACACGTACGTTTATCTTGGACAGCAGATATCAAGTGAGGGTCACATTGATGAAGAAATTAATCGGCGTACAAAACTTGCCTGGAGAGCTTTTGGAAGAAACAGCATAATTTTCAAGAGCAATATGCCATTATGTCTTAAAAGAAAAGTGTTTGATCAATGCATCCTTCCAGTGCTTACGTATGGTGCAGAGACGTGGACCTTAACTAAAAGAGACATACAAAGGCTGCAGACAACTCAAAGATTCATGGAGAGGTGCATACTTGGTGTAACCAGGAGAGATAAGAAGAGGAACTCGTGGATCCGAAAAATGACAAGAGTGGAAGACATCATGATCAGAGTTAAATCCCTGAAATGGCAATGGGCTGGACATACTGCCAGAAGGACAGATCATCGATGGACAGCTGAAATTTTAGATTGGATTCCAAGGGACAGGAAAAGACCCAGAAGAAGACCACATGGGAGATGGGTGGATGAAATTCGAAAGTATGCAGGGGTGACATGGAGGAGACTGGCACAAGACAGACCGTTGTGGAGGAAACTTGGGGAGACCTTCGTCCAGCAGTGGATTGATAATGGTTGACAATGATGATGATGATGATATATACACAGGTTGATCATAATTAAAGTGTCTCTATTCCAAGACATTTGCAGAGATATTTAGTCGCAGATACTCAACCAAGCTTAGTAAGAATGCTATTCAGAACATCCAGAAGCAATATCTCCATAGGAAAAATAGCTTAAAAAATTATCACCAAGGGTAATAGTGCTATGAGAGGTGGAAAAGCATTGATGGGTTGATCTGTAAGAGTGTAATTGTAAGACAAATGAACTAGACAGGAACTTGATGCATAAATTTTATTATGCCAATTATTTACACAGTGTGCTGTACCAAAATGAATGAAACACACAATGGTATTGCTCAATGTGCCTTCCATTCTGATGCACCAAAATGTGCATCTTTTGAACAGCATGCTCAATGGTAGAGTGCAACTACACTGCTGTTATGTTTCTTACATGCAGTGTTATGCTGCCCTTCCAGGCTGCCAAGTTAGACACATTGGCCTGATAAACTATGCTTCTAAGGTGTCACCACAACCAAAAGTGCAGAGGTTCAGATCTGGTGAACAAGGTAGCCTCTGCTGTTTCAAAAGAATGATTGATCACTCTGTCCTCGGTGAAATGTAGCAGTTGCGGCACAGATTGTACCACATGAGGAGAGACTGCATCATGCATAAAAATGTTGGAATCAAGAAATACTCACTGCTGCTGTTGTAGGACAAAAAACTGTAAAGCATCACTTTATACCTCTGGTCAATAACAGAACAGATAACAGGTCTAGTTTGATGTGTATATAATTATGTATGTGTTTATGTGTGTGTAAATGCATGATAGTTAAAAAATTATAAGCTTATGTTATACAAACAAAAACAAAAGATGCTAACTTTCAGGATTCAGTTATCAAAGTGCTGACTATCTAAATAAAATCTTGGGATTGAAAAGTGAATTTCATTCCTCAAAAGCAGGAATCCCTGACTTTACTTTTTCAGGATGAACCATCACATTATATTGATAAGAACAAAGCCAAAACAAAAACAAAAAAGAAGAAGAAAAAGAGAAAAATGTGTTCCTGAAAGTGCTTAAGATAAAGTCTAAGGTAGAACAATCCAATGAGGTATACAAACATGAGCTAAAATATCTCAATGAAACTAGTACTTATGGTAAAACACTCCCAAATGCACAAACAGGATGTAAACTGTTAGCTTACAAAAAGCAATGGGAAGGTGTGCAGCGAGAACAACAGGACTTCCTAAATCGCACAAATTCAGTGGAAATGCCCCCACTTTTATTTATTTTTTTGAAATGGAAACAGATTCAAAATGTTACTTTAAGGTGTGAATTTATACATATTGGTCCCTTTGTTGAAACAGCTTTTAAATTTTATATCACCTTCCCCACACCAAGCTTTTGAGGGATAAAGATAAGAAATTTTAAAGTTTGGCAACCATGAAAACCAAGTAATTATGAAAATATGAAATTGAAATTTGTTGTGGAGACAAAGGAGTTCTAACTCTTCAAATAGACCACAGCTTATGGTCAATTTCATTTGCACATCAAAGATATAAATGTTTCAATTTGAAAAAAAATTATCTACTCAAAACTGTTTGCAAATCTTAATTTTTTTCAACTTACTTGCAGGTTTAGGATAATGGCAATCTTACCTTTTAACTGATTCCTGAATCATTAGTTTAAGAAATACAATCAATTTTATTAATAAAACAATTAACACTGCAGAAAATCCACAACTTTTAGATCTCAGGATCAGCTTCAATTTGGCGAAACAGTCAAAGGAGCAAATTTTAAAAAGCCCCTTAATTAGATTCATGTTCTTAGTATAAAATAAAATATTTTTTTATTAATACCCAACATGCTTCTTGCATTCACTATCTGCAAGTGTTTGTGATCGCAGTATTCATAAAAAAAAAAAACTTCTCTGAGCAAAAATTGGTGTATAACATTAAATTCCTTAAATTTTATATATGTATAAATATAATGGCTTGCCTATATGCCATGATCATATGTCAGTGTAAGATTATAGTGAAACAATTATAATCACGTTATTTCCACTTCTTCCTCTGTCATTCTTAATGTCGTTATGAATTGAATTCAGACCATGGCCCAATCTGCCAGGAATTTGTAATTCAGTAAATCAGATTTTGTAAGTTGCATGTGTGTGAGCTCCTTCACAATAATTTATGTTCCATCTAACTGCATGAATCACCTAATTCAGTACCTCCCTCGAATGTTGAAGCTTAATGGGTTTGAACATCACATCACCGCCCGGTGGCGCAGTGGTCTAATCGTTCATCTGTGAAGTGTCCGATTTCGAATCCTGGTGAAGCATAGATGTTGTGTTTGCCTTATGCACTGGCTCTCTCCCTTCCCTGGAACCAGTGACCCTAAATTAGGGATGGGCGACTGATTATAGCCCATTGAGTTGCACACGGTGGTCGTTAAACCTTCAATAAAAAAAAAACCCATCATATCTGTTCATAACATATGTTCATGTTGCAATAAACAATTTTATAATAGGATCAAAAAGGAAAAATTATTGTTGTAAACAGTGTTCCATTTTCTAATCAAGCCCAGGGAGAGTAGTGCACGAAAGAAAAAAACATCATTTTGTGGCCTTGAGGAAACTTGAGGTATTATTTTAGGTATTCCCCACACTGGTTATCTCAAAATTAAAATAATAGGCATTGGAAAATGGCTGAACTTTACAGTAATGTGCAATATGAATACTGTAGTGATGCTACGCTTCTACAAAGACATTAAGTATTACGATTTAGTACATGTATTATTGCCATTTTCTGAATAACTAATATGAAGCAATCAATATCTGGTAATTGTTGAAAACTTTTAGGAACACCAATAACTTCCACCACAGTATGTTATGAACTCTATAGAAGTAAAAGGTAATATTTCATTGAAACAATATTAAATAAATTTTATAAATTTTTAAGAAACTTTATTTTTTACATGAAAAATGGCCAAAAATATAAATCACATTGATAACCGGCTAGACAAAGAAAATACAAATTATACACAGTATCCAATATAGAAAAGCTGTTCACATAAATCGTGCTTTAGAGTGATTATATAAAAAACAATGTTTCCTTCTTCAATTAACTACAACCTTGTTTCTATGTATGTTTCATTTGTGTAAAATTCAAACTATTTTTTCTAATTTCCACTTCAAGGACTTCCTCATATGAACAAATCTTTTTTAGGTGCTATATTTTTGGTAAGCATGTGTTTTGCTTTAAAACTGATGGCAAAATTTCAATAATTTCTGTTGAAGTGAGCCACTGTGTTTTCCAATACTGTGATATTTTTATGTAAAATTTTAAATTGCTTAATTGATTGACTTTTGTCTGTAAATTGTTTAAACTTTTTTACATCTTGAAGTGCAGCAGCTTTTTTCTCTTCAATATCAGATGATGGCACAGATTTTTAAATCTCTGTTGATATTGCAGAGCATTCCTCTTTAAAATGACCCTAGTAAAGGGAAATATTTTGAAAAAATATGCTCAACCTCATTTAAATTAATGTATTTCACTGGCTTTTCTTAAAATTATGTTTTCTTTAAATCTCACGCGAATTTAATAGAAAAATTCCCTATCTTACACCTATATTATAACATTTATGGTGCAAATAACACCACATCACTTATAGAGTAAGGGTTTTTCAAACAATTCTGGACATCAGTGCAAACAATGTGCATGTAATATACTGTATGAAAGTTTTCCCAAAGTGAAAAAGCTTACCAGCTTTAATTTTATAAAAACAACTTGGTGAAAGTTTGATAAAAGCAATTAGAATGATAGGGTGAAAACAAGAGAACGCAGCATGACGTATGTTGTATTATTTACTGCATCCTAGGAAAAATTATGCTGAAGAGCCTCGAGCATCAGGTCAGGTTTTTTGGGGGAAGAAATTGAAGAGAAAAAGATGTTCCTTATGCCCAAGAGGTGAAGACAGAAAAACTTTCAAAGCCTATTAATCCTACAAAAAGCTAGTTTGTGCAGACTGTTCAAAAACCATTTATGTGGGCTGCACATCAGAAAACTAGTGCCATTTTTTTTTTTTTTATTTAAATGGTGTATTGTCTTGGTCAAGCATGTAAAGTGTTAGTAAACAAATATTTTTTTAACACCTCAAGTTACATTTTTATTGGTAAATATTGTTTTGTGTTTTTTACTGTTTGAATAAAAAACATAGATTTTTAAGTATCACTGATAGTTTAATTCATTCTAGAGAAACTTTTATTTAATTTCTGCTGTATTGATTTAATTGATAATCGAACATGTGAAATTCCCATAATAAACTTTCAAGCCAATTACACTTAAACAATATTACCTATTTTTTTCTTAAAATATTGGAGTCATTTTGACGCACATCATCAGTTAAAGGTTAAGCATTCTTGCATTTTGCTTGTGTCAATGAGTTGATTGCCATTTTCCAATTCATCCTGATTTTCATGAGCAGATTTAGGGTTAAAGCGACTGTACAGTAAGTATACGTGCTTACATATAGCACACACACCCATATAAACAAGAATTTTCTCTCCTTTTAAAAAAACTCCATGAAAGCCTGCACAAATGGTGTAATGTACACACATATATCATCAACTCAGTTATGGATTAAGTTCTTCCAAAGTTTTTCCGTAACTTTCTGTCTTGAGCCAGTCTCATCCATGTCATTCCAGCATGTTTTCCAATTTCATCCAGTAATCTCTGACATTTTTTTTCTGAGTGATTTTATGTCCCTTAGTATTTAAGTCATCCAGCAGTGTAGTCAGTTCTTTCCACAGTATGTCCAGAATTATTCCTAGAATGGTATCCAGTCTAGTGTTTCAGTTGTCCAATGGTGGTCAGTTCTTCTAGCACTTTGTCCAAATGAGCTAACCACCATTGCACAACTGAAATGCTACACTAGATACCATGGGACAGAAAAAGGCTCAAAAGAAGACAATGTGGGAGATGGGTGGATGAACTTTGAAAGCATGCTGGTGTGACATGGGTTTGACAGGCTTAAAACAGAAAGTTAGGAAAGAAACTTCAGGAGACCTTCATCCAGTAGTGGATTGATAATGGTTGGGGTGATGTATGTGTATTATGAATGTTTTAAAGGGGGAGACCATTTTTGTTTTAAAAAAACTGTTACCTATCTATTTAAATGCATCTGTGTCTGTGACATAGAAAATTTCATTTATTCATTTCCAGGATTTTTTAAAGAGACTTCATTTTTTAAAGCAAAAAAAATGTATATGCCCATCTATAATAAAACTATTAGTTTTGGGTAACAGTTATAGTTTCCAAAAGCCAAGAATTTTTGCTGAAAAGCAGGTTTTGTATTTTTTTTTATTGTTATTATTATCTGTAAGTATATAGCAAAGAGAAACGATTACTTTCACATCTGTTAAACTACTGGTTTCATGCTGTACCACTCACAGCATTGATTAGGTTGGAACTCACCCTTGTATTTAGTGTATTAATAACAGTCTATTAAAGAAAAAAATATTTTCTATGTGACAAAAAATTAAGTTTCTTATGGGTGCAAGAAAGAGGAGATCCAGATTTAAGACCATTAAGAATAGTACTTTTTTTTTATTTAACCGTTTTTCCCCCTTTGATCGGAAGTTTAATGATCACCATGGCCATGAGCAACTCAGTGGGCTATAAGCAGTCGCTCGTCCCTAATTTAGGGCCACTGGTTCTACGGAAGGGAGAGAGCTAGTGCTGTAAGACAAGCACAATATTTAGTCCTCACCGAGATTCAAACGCAGACCCATCTTGGACGAATGATCAGAAGCCATCACTTAAACCACTGTGCCAGCGGGGCAGCCTTAACAATTACACACACGCACCCAAACAAAAAAAGCATAACTGAAATATATACCAGCATAATCAAAATCTGACTTGAAAAAGTTATGTTCGATTATTGATATTGCTTTTGTATGTAGAGACGGTTCTCTTCTTAAAAAAAGAATATTCCGAAGTCATACGATATATATTTTTTTTGTTATTCACTTTTCTCTGCTAAAGGTAAGCAAGAAGAAATGTATCTCCCCCTAGCCAAGATGTTTTCCAATTGTAAATGTGTCTGTCTTGCGAATGTTGGGAGGTTTTTCGCTTTTACACACTCAAGAGCAACAGAAGAATTTAGAGATGGGGGAGGGGGTCGAGAGAGCTGACCTCCGCGAAACAAACTGCAGGGATCATAGCATACTTCTGGAAAATTTTAGGTAGGAATTTTAGGAATTTTTAGAAAAATTTTAGGAGTGTATTTCAATAAAAACTAGATGTATATTTGTATACATCTAGTAAAACAACTTTGCATACATTGTAAAGAGTTTGCTTCACACCCTTCAACCATATATACTGATAGAATGCGCATGACATCAAAATTTCTGGCTCCAACATAAAATCACATGACAACAGTCAAAAAGATGGGTTACACCTGCTGTGCTTATGGTTGCTCTGAGCGATATAGTAAAGAAAGTTCTATGATTTTTCATGGGTAAGAAACGAATTAAATACCTAAGTCAATAAAGTTCAATTACTTAACCAGAAACTTGCAGCTATTGATATAAAAATATAGTAACTTAAGAAAAAAATGGAATGCATGTTCCAGATTCTTCGCAAATGTTCATCACATTATAAATCACAAAATGTAAACAACCCGATCATGCATGTATATAGCTCATAAGTAAACTTACCTGAAGAGTTTTCATTATATATGAGGCGCATTCACATAATACACCGAAAACACTGAAGTTCTGCAGCGTAAATTAGTAATCATAACAGCATTTTTACACGAAATTTGGAGTCTGATGATGACGTGCCCAATGTTTGAGCCATGGCGGCTTTGATGCAGCTATTGCCAATGTGCAGTCCATTAGTATATATGGTCGAAGTTAACACCCAAATTTTTTGCATAACGTCTAATGTCTAAAGTTTAAGGTATGATTTACTTCTAACGTTCAGTTCTTATCTTTTCACTTGTTATTATCATATTCAAGTATATTTACCACATTTAAGTTTCACTTTGAACATTAATATGCTGTTGAACCAGAAGCAATTCACGATTTTCACAGTAAAGTTTTCAGGTTTCACATTAAATTATAATATCCTAAAAAGGTAATTGAAAACCAAGAACTATGTACAATTGTTCACTGAATTACTTTTTTCATATTATTGTTTTAACCTTTTCCTGATTAGCCTATCTTTTTCTGCTTCTACCACAACTAATTTACTTTCAGTTTTCTTTATTTCAGCTGAACCTTGTATGATCAAGTTAGAGGCAACTGCTATTTCAACAGTATTTTGTTTTTCTACAGCTTTTCTCATTCTTTCTGTTCCCTCTTGAATTATTGCTAGGGAGGCTTCTTTATCGTTTTTAAGTCTATTTATTTCTGCATCATTTTCTTTTATTTTGTCATCAAACTCAGCTTTTCTTTTTTTCTCTAGCTGCTTTTCCTTATTTTCCCTCTCTTTCTGCTTCCTTTCTTTTACCTTTTTTGATTCTTCTTCCTTCAGCTTATCAACATACTCTTTATAAAATTTATGTGAATCACAAACTCTATTTAACAAATTTCTTGTTATGGGAACTTTACTTACACATCCATAGTGTTTAATGGCCCCTTTAACTATTCTTAATGATGTTATAGTTGAGTCTTTTAAGTTAGCCTTGTCCTTCCTTAACAGAGCAGTGTTAACCGAAAATCCCCTTTCTGCATCAGCATTACCATGAGGTAAAACTAAAATTGACTTTATGAGTTTAGCAAGATTTGAGTATTTTTCTTTTCCGCTAGAGTCTTTAATACTAAATATATTACGCCAGTAATGATCAATCCGCACTGGAATATGCCCTTCCTCTGAAAATTTCACTAGTTCATCTAGAGTTGGCTTATCGCAATTTAAAAGTTTCCACTCTTCTCTTACTCTATCAATTTGTTCCTCAGAAAGATGCAAAACACTTGAAATTCTGGTTATTTCCGAAAGTCCTTCAGTGACTGAAAGTTGAGTTGACTCTTTCTTTGGTTCTTTTACCTTTAAAACTTCTATGTCTCTTAGCTTTTGATTGCAGAATGGCAAATTTGACTTTAAATATTTTGTGGTTGCAATTAGTGATGATCTTACATCTAAGAGAAATAATTTCTGCCTGGTCTCCTGAACATTCCTGAGGAGATTTTTTGTCTTCATACCAACTTCTAACTCCCTAGTTTTTTCCATGAATTTTTGTTTTCAAAATCTACATTCTTTAGGTCTTCTCCAAATTTCCCTGCTATAACATCATCTTGGATAAACTGAGCCATAACATTCCTCATTAAAGTATTTAAATCAGAATATAACTGGTGTATTTTTGGTTCTTCACTCTGATAACATAATGAAAACTTTTCAAAATTTTGGTGTGAAAATGAAATTAATGCTAAATAGCAAGGAGTAAGCTCATTTTTCAGGAAACAGTGAATTCTTTTATACCTTGCCGAATTGCGCAGTTGTTTTTCAAATATTTTTTGAGATGGCAAGAAGTTTAAAAAATATTCTGTAATATTTAGCCATTGATCCAAGAGCCTCTGGGCTACAGAACCAACGGTTAACCATCTGTTGCTGACATGACGCAAAAGAAATTTGGCAGTGACCAATGTTATATCCTCGACAGATTTATAATCCTCTCGTCTTGCAGCACTACTCTTTAAAAAGTAATGCATATCAGTAGCAAATTCGTCAAAATCTATATTTAAGCTTGTCAAAAAAATTTTAAATGCATTACTAACAACATGCAGGTTGCAAAAACCTAGTTCCAAAGATTTCTGGCCTGTTTCTTGTTTTACAACTTCACTGAATTTGCGTAAAAAGCACTTATTTACATTTGGGCTGTCCATGGATACACAAATAATTCTGTTCAACGAAATATTGAAGGATGATAACACATCAAGAATTTCTTTTAGCAAAATATCTGCTGTTGCATGACCCAGAAAAACGCTTGTTAGGTATCGGCAAGAAACTCAATTTATTTCTGAAGACCAGTACCTGAGATACACATCCAACTGCCGTTTCACTTGTGTATTTGTAGTTTCATCAAATGCTATAGTAACCTTTCCTGGGCTACTAGATGCAATGTCTTTTTTCAAATCCTCTTCAAAATATTTTGACAATCCATGTGATATCACATAAGCAACTTTTTTTTTCTTTAAGTTGCATTTTGGCTGCAATAGCAGAATCAGGAAACATTTCTTTGAAAAGTTCAACTGTTTCAGTGCATGAAACAAAAGACATATTGTCCTTAGCAACTTTCATGGCCCATAATGCTTCGGCTTTAGCCAACTGTAAATCATGACTCAGTACTTCACTAATATTTGTTTTGGGCTGAAGATCCCGTCCTCCAAAGGCTTTCAGGATGGACTTATTTTGAAATTTACTTTGAAATTTCTGCAAATGTGTTTTCCTTTATGATGCGCTTTTACTTGTGAAAAGCCACTATTAGAAATGTTGAAAATTTCTGAACACAATATACACTTAGCAGAAAATATTGTTTCAGTTGCAGAACACCATTCTTTCAACTTCACTCCGTCCAATTCTTTGGCGAGCCACGCATCTTGAAATTTCGTTTTGGATTTAGGCATCTTAAACACTTGTATTACTAACCAGAAAATGAAAGGGAAGTACAAAAACACGTTCCAATATTGCAAAACCAGACAACTTCCCGAAATTTGGCTGCGAGGATGTCAGAAGATATGAAAAAAAAAAAAAAAAAAAGCAGGTCACCACTAGAGAACTGAACCTGCACACAGCACAGAGAACACCATAAAAGACGTAAAACCAGAAACTATCATACGCATCTCACGCAAGTTCAGTCAAAGCGAGTCGGAGCCGAGATATATTGCGCATCGAAGGTCGCTGTCGCCGACGCATGATCGAAGGTCAATGATCACGTGCTCTACTGCCTGCCAAGATAATACTCAGCTACCATCCCATCGTCATTACCGGAGGTTACGGAAGGAGACCACATGTTTCCTCTTTGCTTCCACCCACCTGCGGTTTACAATAACAAAACATCAGCAGAAAGAGGAGGTTCCACAAGGCATGTACAAAAATAAAGTACGATCTTCTGCGTGCCACGGAGTTCGTCTGCAAAGCGCAAACCAGGGGTGAAAATGACCCCTCCCCTTTTCCCTTAGATCTCTTGTTACTCTCGAAAACTGTTCGAAGGCAAAAAAATGGAACGCCCGCCCCGAAGCAAGTGCATCTCGATGGCGTCATTTTTCCCTCCCTTCAGCAGCACAGCATATAGGCTGTGTTTCTACAATAACAGGTCTTTTTACCTTACCGTAATGGTAAATTTATTGGCATTAATAACGGTTGTGTTTTTAATAAAAATAAGCTTACTAAAATTTTAGGATGAATAGCAAATTTTAGGTCTAATTTTAGGAATTTAAGGAGGGTCACAAAATATTAGGAATTTTAGGAGGAATGCGATCCCTGAAACTGCCGCACCAGTCGGAGGGGGGGGGGTCAGCTGCCTCAAGTAGGCCACCCTCAGCACGTCCATAAAGCTTAACTGAAGTGCTGAAGGTGAAATAAGAGGGGCCGAATTTTGGAGAAACTCATCTGTGAACTCCTAAACGCCTGTAAGTGCATTCTGAAATCTAACCCGAACATCGGAGAAAGAGAGCGTTGTTTTCAGTGAAATAAAGTTACCCACGATAATAGTTCGAAGTTTGAAGGCAGCTAAAACTGATAAGGCTTCAGGAGTAGACGGCATTTCTGCTGAGATGCTAAAATATGGTGGTAACTCGGTGATTGAATGCTTAACTGAAATTTGCCAATTAGGTTGAGAGTTAGTAATGGTCCCTCGGGATTGGAGGGATGCAATCATTGTTCCCTTGTACAAGAGGAAATGTGATCAGACTGAATGCAAGAAATATTGTGGTATTAGTTTGTTGAGTATGCCAGAAAAAGTGTTTGGGAAGGTCATTACTGATAAGGTAAGAGATCTTGCATCTAAGTGTAGGATGTACAGAGTGGTTTTATGCCTGGTATGAGCTGTACTAATCAAATTCTTGCTTTACGCATGATGACTGAAAAGTACCTGGTTGTTGGTAAAAAAGTGTTTGCAGCCTTCATAGATTTAGAGAAAGCTTATGACAAAGTAAATAAGGACTCTTCTGTGGAAGGTACTGAATAAATATGGCATTACTGGGAATCTACTAAACAGTGTGAATACCATGTATGCTGGCAGTAGAGCATGTGTACGAGTGAATGGTGTTTTATCGAAATGGTTTTCTATTGGTGCAGGAGTCACGCAAGGTTGTATAATGTCACCCTGGCTGTTTAATATATTTATGGATGCATACATGCATGATGCCAAATGGATAATACCGGTTTCTCTTGGTAATATGTGTTTTACAGGTTTCTCTTGGTATATGTTGATGACACTGTCCTGTTGGCAGAGAGCAAAGGTGAGTTGCACAGTATGTTGTATTGGATGTACGAAGTTTGTATGAAATTGAAACTGAGTATAAATAAGGGAAAAACCAAATTTATGGTTTTTGAGTGAGGAACTGTTCATACTGAATGCAAGATAAATCTTAATGGCACAGAGATTGGCCAGGTGAACGGGTTTGTATATTTAAGCAGTATGTTTGACAGAGAGAACAAATTAGATGGCGAAATTAGTAGGAGACTGAATTCTTCATTGAAAATCACAGCAGCCTTAGGAGGATTTCACAGGAATGATGGGTTCCCAAAGAAGTCCCGAATGACTGTGTATGAAAGTGCAATTGCTCCTACTCTCATGTATGGCAGTGAAACCTGGGTACTGCAGAAAAGACATAAGAGTCATTTGTGTGCTGGGGAGATGTGTTACTTAAGGGGGTGGGGGGTGGTAAGACATGCGCTGATCATGTGAAGAATGAAGATGTGTTGCAGATGTGTAATGTGAGGCAAAATGTTGTTAGTAAGGAGACTAATATTCTTAGGTAGTTTGGCCATGTTGAAAGAATCAGTGATGAAGTGCTAAGAAATTTTTTTTTAGCCCAAGTGGCAGGAAAGAAAAGTAGAGGAAGGTCAAGGAAATCATGGAAGGACCAGATTCAAAAATGTCTGCTTGAGAAAAAGATTATGAAGTACAAAAGGTCTTGTGTGCGGCATGTGATGGATGTTAATGAAGCTTGAGCAGTGCGCCAAGATCATTGTAAATGGAGACATTTGATACATCAACAGTAAATTCTAGTTCTATCTGTTAAATGTGCACTTGGCACATGGTCTTTCTTTGAGGAGCTGCCCTCTGAATCTCAGAGAACAGCTTAATGATATGTATTCATAAGAGCAATTTACTACAATTCATTAACATTCCTCATTGATTTTCTACTTTGTGGAATTTGTTTATCTTGTAAGACACCAGCCTACAATTCATTAACATTCCTCATTGATTTTCTACTTTGTGGAATTTGTTTATCTTGTAAGACACCAGCCTACAATTCATTAACATTCCACATTGATTTTCTACTTTGTGGCATTTGTTTATCTTTTAAGACACCAGCGTGCATCTCAGGAGAACTTGCAATGAAATTGCTTATGCAAATCACCACACTAACCATGATTTACGTGCTAATGTGCTATCTGAAAAACCTACCACGGCTGTTCCGCTGAGTGAAGTGATGATTAACAACTGATGTAAAAATAAAATGAAAAGTTGGGAAGTTTTGCTAAACCAAGGAATAAGGCTTTTGAAAAGCATTACACAATTTATAAACAGATGAATAAGGTATGTTCCACACAAAAAATAGATTTTCACCTACTTTGGGCACGATTTGTCAGCTTTCTTTGCACAGTCGTAACAAAACACATGCTTACAAGGTATCTAGAAAAATAAAATACATCATTATAAAATTACATGTACAAGATATAAGGACTATTTCAAAACACATAGTATTATGAAGCTTAACAGTTGCAACAGTTCACTATGACCAAGTTTGCCTCATTTCAATTCTCAGTTACATAAAAACTGCATAGGATTTAGGTCACTTGTACATCTGTGAAAAGATATTTTTGCTTCAAAATATTGGACAGCAAGAAATTAAGTCTGTGATTTTTTCTGTCCAATATTTAAAGTAGGACAATGTTGAACAGCAAAAAATTACATCTAGAAAAAAACATATGCATAAGATTTTCGATGTTATCTCCACTTTGAAATGTCCAATGAGAAAATTGTTTCAGTATCAGAAACTGGACGATATGTGCATTAGATTGTAGATGTTTATTCTTCCATTCCACTCGTCCATTTTTCTTCATTCAAGTCACTATAAAAAAATATTGTATGCATGCTTTCTCGGTTCAACATATACTTTCACTTCTACAGTAGAGATATCATTTTTTGCAGACAGACAGATGGAGATGAAAGGAAAGAGAAATATTAAAGTTGTTGGGCATATGGCTTCCATTATCCTGGAAAAAGATGGCAGATACCATCCGTGAAGAAGGACTTTTGTTACTCCTTGAACCATTTGGGCACTGCGGCCACGACGTCTGCAGAGGAGTGGAATCATTGTCCCTTTAGATGTTTGTTTTAAGGGTCCGAACAAATGAAAGTCACATGATGACAGATCGGAGCTATAGACTGGGTGGTGGAGAACCTTCCACTCTTTCCGTGCTAACATATTCTGCACAAATATATGCCATTTTAAGCAAGGTTGCCATTTTAATGCCATTTTAAGCAAGGTTAAAAAATATATTTTCTATCATTTCTATACATTTTCTGTTAGTTGAAAATGTTTTGTTGAGTATCAGTAGGGGTATTCTTGGTGGAAAAAAAAATATATCTGGTCCCCCTTTTGAGATATGTAACTTTGAAATCAGCAAAAGTTGAAAATTTTGCAACTTTGAGGATTGGGGGGGGCAAACCCAGACTTAAGTTCTTCATAGCTGAAAACTCTACCAGCCATAGTTATTACACAAAAATTCCCAACTTGGGGTTCCAACTCCCAGTCACCTTAACAGCCCATCAAAAATGGTGATTTATGCTTGCGAGTATTGCAGATCTCAATGCCATTTTAAGCAAGGTTAAAAAATATATTTTCTATCATTTCTATACATTTTCTGTTAGCTGAAAATGTTCTCTTTAAGGTAGTGAAAACCAAAACTTTCAATCTACAATAAGAGGAAAACAATTGCTCTTTTTCAAAACCATTGTGAGGCCCTATTTTGGCCTTCCGCAGAAAAGAAAAAAGAACGTAAATATCCAAGATGGTGGCACATAAAAACAAAATAAAAATTGTTTTGAGCTACTTACTGATAAGGTTAAACTATGGCGGGGGGGGGGGTGTATAAAATGGTCAAGCAACCACTTAATTAAAAAATTGGGTAATATGTCGGAATGTTCGTATATAAAACAAGCCATTTGGAATTTTTTTTTCTCGCCAAAATTGCGAATTGCCCAAAGTATTTTTTTTCTCATAATGAAAGGTTACTTTATAATACACACATGAAAATATTTTTAGCAAATTTGAAGTGGGGCTCATTTCGAAAAAAATAGTTTTGTTTAATAAAAATGTGGCCTCATTTTTCCATGTCTTTTGTCATTAAATTTTTTAAAAAAAGTGCTTTTTTAATTCTGAAAATATGCAGAAACAAGTTGTCTCCAAATGTATGATCATGCAGATCATTTAAGAATAAAAATTATGTGGCTGCAACAGTTAGTTGTGAAGTTATGAATTTTTTTGTTCTACAGTGTAGTTGTGAAAACTCAGCGCGCGAAAACTTCAAAGGCAGAGCTACCCAATTTTTAAAGTGGCATTACTCGAGATCTACTAGACCGACTGACCTAATATTTTAACTGGTTTCATATCTCACCAGTACAATACTTCGTGCTAATTTTCACAAAAATCAGAGATGGGTGGGTGACGTGCACTGGGTGATCTGACATTGAATGACCCATTTTTCAATCACAAAATTCCAGGACTTTCGGATTTTTTTCCAGGACATAACATCCAAACACTCATACTTAAAATACAGTGAACCCCTAGGTCTGTTCAACCTGTAACATGTAACATACAACAAACAACTTCCTACATGCTTGGGCAAACTTAATACATAATGTTAAAAATGATGTCTGCTGCAGCTAATCAGAAACTTAAAATCGCAGATAAATACTGAAATACCAAAACTGTAACAGAAAATGTGACCAGGTTTAATATCTACTAAACTTTTATATAGAGTATATACTACACTGATTTTCAGAAAAAATTATTTTTCTACTTAGGCTTTAGTTTAATTATTGAAGGAAATTACCAAATAAAAAAAAAACCCACAAAACTCAAAAATACATAGGTATGTGGCATTACTCTTGAAACGCTTTCATATACCACACAATCAATACATAAAATACTATTTATATTTAATTATTTTGAAATAATGCTTACATTGGAAATTTAAGGATAAGGAAAGGTGAAATATTTGGAACTTTTTTAAAGGACCAAAGTGGTTGTTATTTCTTAAACATATAATCATGGGAGCAAGTATTTGCATTACATTTTATTTAGGGAAAGAATTTTCAACATAATATTGATGCTGTAACTATGTCTTAAATTTGTACTCCCAGCAAACAAAGTATGCACAAAAATTTCCAATGTGAAATGAAAAAGAATGACAGGAAAATCTTAAGTCCAAGGGCTGTATACTACTGCATTCATTAGTGATCAAGCCAATGTAACTGGGCATAATTAGAAAACTAATTATAGAAGATGCAAAGTGATTACTTAGCTCAGAAAATACTAAGAAACAACTAGATTTAAGTTTCTGATATTAGAAAGCAAACTGATTTTATGACAAATTTTTATATAAAGTATTAATCAGAAAATTTCAGTAAAGGTCAAAATAGCCCACAAAAAAAAATAATAATAATAATCCGCTATTTACTTCCACCTGTGGCCAAAAAGTATGATACGAAAATTAACAAATTGTGCGAAAAACGTTTCCCATAGCAGAAGGAAGGTATTAGAGACAAACAGATTTTCAAATCAAAAAGTTAAAAGAAAATATATAGATGAAAACATGATACTCTATACCTTTTAGCAGAAGAATTTTGCATAATGGAAAAATCGAAAACACGCGAAAAGCATTCTTCATAGCAAAAGCTATGCTAAGGAAAAATAACTTTTCAAATAAGTCTCCCGGAAGCAGAGATAGCAAGAAAAACATTTTGACCTTTACAACCCCCAGGAGGAGAGTTGTAGAGTTTGAAGAGGATCTTATTGTATCAAAAATCTTATTCACTCTCCATCTTTATTAAAGCAAATGGCATGCAGTAAAAAAAAAAAAAATTCTCAATAGGGTTTTTAGAGGCAGAGATAGACTGCAAATGGATGTACACAAGCACCACCTAGTGGCAGAATTGTAAATCACAAACCTCCTAAAATACAAACCTAAAGTGTTCCATAAAGTAAATGGTATTTGGTGTTAAAATAATTTAAATTGGACATTTAGAAGTACAGATATTGAGAAAAATAAATTAAATATTTGCACCCCTAGCAGAGAAATTGTGCATTATTTTAAGAAAATATACATAAGGAGTTTTCATAGTTAGTAGTATCTGATCAAAAGAGAATATTTTTCAATCAGGTTTTTAGTCCCGCAGATATTGCTGTAAACAGAAATGTGAGCTTACGCCCTCTAGTGGCACACTTGTGCTTTAAGAAATATTTGAAATTATATGAGAAACATTTCGCACCGAAAATGTTCTCCAACAAAGAAAGAATTTTTCAAATTGGACTCCTCGAAACAGAGATATGGACAAAAAGTAAAATATGTGTACACTCCCTGGTGAAAAAATTATGCACTATTTTAGCAGGAGGTATCCTCAAAAAGTTTTCCAAGACGAGCCGCATTGGTTCACGGAAGAATTTTTTCAAATGAATTTCCAGCTCAGATTTTGTTGCAAATACATCAGAAGCAAAATCAAACACTTAAGCCTTTTGGTGGCCAAACCATTCTTTACCAAAAATGATAATTTATAGGCAAAAAACACTTCCCCTCAAGAGCTGTGTCCGACGCAGGAAGAATTTTTCAAATCTGACTTTTAGAAGTGGAGATATTGAGAAAATCACGATTTACCTTTACGCCCCCTAGCGGAAAATTTATGCATTGTTTGAATAAGGGACTGCAATGAAATAAGTCTTCGATATATATGTCATCGAAAGAAAAATATTTTTTTTCAGTTGGATATTTAGAAGCAAATATCTCTATATGTAAAAGTAAAAGTCTGTATGCTTGTTCCGCATACGTTCCTAAATGATTTAATGGATTTGCACCAAAATTGGCATACATACTCTTCATCACCCAGATTAACGATTTTTTGAAATTCCATCCCTAAGGATATACACAAGCACCAGGGTCAAATGTGTTTTTACGGGGCCCTCTTAGACTGGGTGGAAGTCAGCTGCTGCAGTATTACCCCGCGTGTCAGAGCAACGGTCGCCAGGTGACTCCTCACTCCTCGCAAGCTTCCACGATTCAGGCATGCAGGAAAGAGTCCGATTTTTGAAAACACAACGCAGACAGGCCGAACATATTGTCATAAGTATTTTTTTGTTGTTGTTGTTTATGTTACCATGGCATTTTCTTTGTAAGGATTAGGTTTCATTAGACTCCCAACAATTGGCGCACGAGTCTCAAATATGGGTGGAGCTACAGATTCCCACCAATAGGCATGGTACTGTCAAATAGCATCAAGGTTAAGTTGAAGTTAAAACCGACGGTCTTCTTCATACATAAAATTTAAATACAAGATTAGTATTGGTATTAGTATAGATAAAAGAAATAGCCTATGTCCACCAGAAAGAAGTAAGCTTCCCAACGGTGAAAGAATTATCCGAATGGGTTAAGTTTGAGATTAGTACAAAAAAATTCGGTATATATTGTGAACTATTTTTTTTCATGTTGGGTGTGATCAGGTTGTATGTAAACAAAGCGGAACGATACATGGGAAATTGGAAACTACTTGAAAGGGATATTATTCGGTAGTACAGCCAAAAATTAAAAAAAAATAAAAAATAATAAAAAATAGTTTTTGTCCTCCGGAAAGGTTCCCAATGGTGAAAGAATTATCCAAATCGGTTTAGTTTTCGAGATTAGTGAAAAAAATTCTGTATATTATCGTGAACTACTTTCTTTCATGTTGGGTGTGATCAGGTTGTATATCTACACTCTAGAAAGCTGAATGTGAAGTGCAGGAAGTGCATTCTTTTGCTATTTTGAGTTTTTAGGGCTCAGAACGGCCATTATAAATTGTGATTTTTATAATAAAATTTTCATCAAGTGTGGTGAAATGCCTCCAAAAAAAAGCAAACCCATCGGACAAGTTAAGCTGAAAGCAAAGAAAGTAAAATTACTTTGAGAGAATGAGACAACCGAACAATGTGATCGAAGACTAATGGATCAGTGGGAAAGAGCCAGTGTATCTAGGGCGGCAGAGACCTTAGAACAGCGTGAGGCAAATGCGGGAAAGACCCAGTACATCAAGGGCTACAGAGGCCTTGGAACAGTATGAGGTTCAAATTCAAACGCAGAGGAAAGGAAACGCTACATCAAGGATGGCAAGACATTCCAATTTCTTGCTGAAAGGTTTTCACTACGATACTCACAAGGACTATGATCAACATCCGAATGTTATTATTGGAAGAATGGACCGAATATGTAGTTACTGCCACGCCAAGAAGTTTAAAACGGAGCCTCCTGGAATGTGCTCCAGGAATGGAAAAGTTAAACTTCCAACTATTGAATCACCACCAAATAAACTTCTTTCTTAAATGACTGGAAGTGCTTCAGAATCAAAGCATTTCCTACACAACATAAGATACAATTCATGTTTTCAAATGACATCATTTCGTGCCACATGTATAGTTAAAGAAAGCGGCTTTGCAAGAACTTTTAAAGTGCAAGGTAAGGTGTACCACAAGTCGGGATCTATGCTGCCCTGCACTGATCAAACCCCGAAGTTTTTACAAGTTTACTTCATGGGGGATGAGCAACTGGAAGCGGATCAACGATGTGATTACATACCCGGCATGAGACATGATATTGTGTTGAACTTACAGCGGATGTTTCATCAACACAACCACCTTATTAACACATTCAAAACAGCACTAGAATGCATGCCGACGGATGAATACCAGTGACTTATAAGAGCTGATAAAAGACCATTGGGTGAACATGAACGTCGCTTCAACGCTCCTCAAATAAACGAAGTTGCAATCGTTATAGCAGGTCAAGAATTCCATCAACGTGACATCATCATCATCCAAAGGCGAGGTTATTCACTGCAATGCATTTCAGAAATGCATCGATTGTATGATGCACTTCAATACCCTCTGATATTTTGGCAAGGCGAGGATGGTTACCACTTCAACATCATGAAGATCAACGCTACTTCAGGTGCACATACGAATAAAACAGTTTCAGCGATGGACTTCTACGCGTTTAGAAAAATGATTAGAGATAATTTACGCAATCACATTTTAAATTGTCGGCAACTATTTCATCAATTCATTGTTGATATGTACGCAAAAATTGAGAATGAGCATCTTCTCTTCATACGTCTAAATAAAAAAAAACTTCGAGTGGATGAATACATCCACCTAAGGGATGCTGTGGCCGATGATGGGAACGTTGATAACATTGGGAAAATGGTAATTCTACCTGCTACGTTCACAGGAAGCCCTAGACTCGTGCATGGATATTCTCAAGATGCCATGTCATATGTTAGAGCTTACGGACGTCTAGACTTATTTATTACCTTAACATGTAATCCGGCTTGGCAAGAGATAACAGAAGAACCTTTATTTGGACAGACACCCAGCGATCGTCACTACTTAATAGCTAGAGTGTTCAGACAAAAGCAAATGAAATTAATCAACATAATAACTAAGAGTCATGTATTCGGAGAGACAAGATGCTGGATGTATTCTATCGAATGGCAGAAACGAGGGCTTCCACATTCTCATAATCTAATCCGGCTAAAAGAAAAAATTAATCCAACCCAAATCGACGATGTTATATCTGCCAAGTTCCCGAATCCAGAGGAAAACCCCAACCTGTATGCAGTGGTGACCAAAATATGATTCATGGACCATGTGGAAATCTTAATTTTAATGCATCCTGTATGAAGGAGAAAAAGTGCAGCAAGAAATATCCAAGAGAATTGATTAAAGATACACAAACCGGAAATGATGGTTATCCTAGGTATAGAAGACAGGCTCCAGGAGACTGTGGATTCACAACAAGACTGAAGATAGAGGCAACACAGAAATAGAGGTTGACAACAGATGGGTTGTTCCGCAATCTCCACCCTTTTCTAAAATGTTCCAGGCAGACATTAACGTTGAATATTGCAACTCAGTAAAATCCATTAAGTACATTTGTAAGTAAGTATGTTAACAAGGGAAGTGACATGGCAGTTTTTGGACTCACAACTGGAAACACTAATGATGAAGTATCTCAGTACCAGTTGGGAAGGTACATTAGTAGTAATGAAGCAGTGTGGCGGATCTTTAGTTTTCTGATACATGAACAGTACCTGACCGTTGTTCACCTTAGTATTCATTTAGAAAACGGCCAAAGAGTCTACTTTACAAGTGATAATGCACAGACAGTTGCTGTTCAACCACCGAACACGACTTTGACAGCCTTCTTTCAATTATGTCAACATGACCTAGTTGTGAGGACATTGCTGTATCCTGAGGTTCCACGATATTACACTTGGAATGCATGCAGGAAAGTCTTTTGCAAAAGAAAACAAGGAGTACCAGTTTCCGGACATGACACAGTTGTCAGTGAAGCCTTGGGTCACGTACGTCTACACAGTTCACCCAAAGAACGCTGAATGTTTCTTTCTCAGAATGTTACTTCATACAGTTTGAGGACCAACTTCTTCGCAGCTCTGAAAACAGTAAACACCGAAGTATGTCAGACTTATAGAGAAGCTTGCCAAAAGCTTGGTTTACTAGAGGACGATCAACACTGGGACATTACATTATTAGAAACAGTGTTAAGGTCTTCCCCGCAACAAATAAGGAATCTCTTGGAATCTCTTTGCCATTCTACTGACAACCCATTACCCATCCAATCCTAACAGTTCATCGAGAAAGCAGGAGTGAAGATATGCTCGCTAAAGCCCGAAGAGATAATCCGACTATTGATTTTAATTTTTCTCTATAAATTTTTAACGAGTCACTTATGTTGTTAGAAGACAGATGTCAAGCCATCAGTAACAAGACATTATTACAGTTAGGCGTACAACCTCCTAAACGAAATCAGAGTGATGTGCTAAATACTGATCTTACAAGAGAAAGAAACTACAATATTGAAGAACTACGAATATTTGTAGAATCACACAAACCTCTATTAACTGATGATCAAAGAAAAACATGTCAAACTATAATGGATAACATCATAAGTCAACAAGGTGGAATACTTTTCCTAGATGTTCCCAGAGGAACTGGGAAAACATTTTTGATTAATTTACTACTTGCTGAAATTCGAGCACAGAATGATGTAGCACTTGCCATAGCTTCATCTGGGATTGCATCCACGCTAATGGATGGAGGGCGAACAGCACACTCAGCACTGGAATTACCATTAAACATCGCGTGCAATATTAGCAGAACATGTGGTCAGGCAGAAGTGTTAAAAACTTGCAAAGTCATCGTCTGGGATGAATGCACTATGGCACACAAAAAATCGCTTGAAGCCCTTGATAGAACTCTTCAAGACCTAAAGGGGGAATAATAAACTGATGGGAGGAGTTCTGGCGGTTTTAGCTGGTGACTTCCGGCAAACTCTTCCAGTCATACCCAGGTTGACACCTGCTGACGAACTTAATGCTTGCCTTAAGGCTTCGCCTCTTTGGAGACATGTTAGAAAAATTACTTTAACAACAAATATGAGGGTACCACTTCTAGGAGATCCAACTGCCCAAGCTTTCGCTGACAAACTTCTTCAAATCGGTGAAGGTACTTTTCCCACAAAGTGTACATTCAGCGAAATTCACTTTACAGATTATTTTTGTAACAGGGTGACATCGGTTACAGAACCCATAGATAAAGTTTATCCACAGTTATCAGAAAATTACAAAAATCACAAGTGGTTGTGTGAAAGAGCCATCCTCGCTGCTAAAAACGATGTTCATGAAATCAACAACCGCATCCTGAATATGATTCCAGTCTCCGTAACTGAATACAAATCCATCGATACGGTCGTGGATGCTAATGAGGCTGTCAATTATCCAACGGAGTTCCTGAACTCTATCGAACCGCCTGGGATGCCACCACATCGCCTGCGACTTAAAGTTGGCTTACCCATCATGTTGCTTCGTAATTTCGACCCAGCTAGGTTATGTAAATGGTACGAGACTGTGTCAAAACAACGTTGCCAAACGTCACACAAGCGACAGTATTGAGTGGGAAGGGCGATGATGTATTCATTCCCCACATTCCGCTGATTCCAACAGATATGTCCTTCACTTTTAAGAGATTACAGTTCCCACCCAATAAGGCTGGCATTTGGTATCACCATCAACAAAGCACAAGGCCAGTCAATCAAGTGCGCTGGTATTAACTTTGAGCATGACGATGATGGGCAAAACATGCAACAATAATAACAAATAAAGGTAACTTGATCACGCTAGTTACGGTACAAGAAAAGAACTTTTACAAGAAAGTTCGTAAGTTGGGAGCTTTCGACCTTATCTTTGGTCTTCATCACGCCAATGGAAGACTGGCAACAATCTTAGTCCTCCATTGGCGTGATGAGGACCTAAGATAAGGTCGAAAGCTCCCAACTAACGAACTTTCCTGTAAAAGTTCTTTTCTTGTAACGTAACTAGCGTGATCAAGTTACCTTTATTTGTTATTAACTTGGAGACATCATGTTTTTCCCATGGGAAGTTGTACGCAGCATACTCATGAGTAGGTTCCCCAAATCATTTGTTTATCTATGCTGCAGGTGGAAAAAGCATAAATGTCGTATATAAAGAAGTTTTACAATGAACATGCCATTCTGCCAGTCAGGCATTCTGCAGAGTTGCCAACCTGTTTCAGGTATTTTCAGTAGCACTTGTACAAATTTTCAGTAATTTTAGGCCATTTTTCAGTAGTCATACCAAAAAAAAAAAAATTTTAACCAAGGAAAACAACTCATTTAATTTAATTAGCATTTTTTTACTTACTTATTCATTTATATACATGAAATTCTGTATCAAAATATTCCAAATTTTTCACATGGAAAATAATATATACCATGACTGATACATTTTTTTTTACACAACAAAAAATTGATTAACCCTCTGGGCGCCAAGTGCATGTTAACACGTGTTCATTGTCTGTCCCGCAAACACCAAGGTCGTCTGAACTCGTCCTGAAATCGGTGTCCCAGTAGAGCCTTGAGCGAGCTGAGACAGCCTGTAAAAGATGTTCCAGCATCGCCAAGAGCGAGTTGAGACGTTTATTCCTCTTCCCTGCAAGGTAACCTAAGACACGCCCCATGTCAGTTGTTAATTGATGAATGGAGTTTAGCCAAACAAAATCCTGTGACCCAAAGAGTACGAACAAAAAGCCCCCGATTACTCCCTATCACCTATGGCGGGCACTCTGACACATAAAATTTCCGTAATTTCGTATTTTCTTATTTATGATATTTTTCTATAAACTACAGCTAAACAAATTCTCTGAGTATGTGCAAACCCAGGAAACTTGTCGAGGGTGGGGGCGGGTGCTTGAAATATATAGAATTTCTGGTTCGATCGGGAGATTTTCAGAGTTTACAAGCCACAACTCGACAAATTATCTGAGCGCATGTGCCCACTCTGGAAACCTGGGGAGGGGGGGGGGATTCCGAAAGTGTAAAATATAATTTCTGGACTGACCGGGAAATTTTTAGCATTTACTACCTACAAGTCAACACATTTTCTGAGGGAATGTGCTGCCTCAGGAAACCTGTCGGGGGGGGGGGGAGGGAATACCGAAATTGTGAAATATTAAGAATTTCTGGTCCGAACAGGAGATATTCAACATTTACAAGCTACAACTCGACACATTATCTGAGGTCTGAGGGCATGTGCTAACGCAGAAAACCTGTCGGGAGGGGGGGCAAAAGTGTAAAAAATAAATTTCTGGTTCGATTGGGAATTTTCTTAAGGGCATGTACTGACTGAGGAAACCTGGGGGCGGGGGAGGGAGGTATACCAAAAGTGTAAAATATAAATAATTTTTCTCGTCCGATCGGGATATTTTCAGCATTTACAACCTACAACTCGACACATTATCTGAGGGCATGTGCCTAACTCAGCAAACCTGGGGGGAGGGGGGATCCGAAATTGTAAAATATAAAGAATTTCTGGTCTGACCGGGAAATTTTTAGCATTTACTACCTACAAGTCAACACATTTTCTGAGGGCATGTGCTGCCTCAAGAAACCTGTCGGGGGCAGGGGGAGGTAATACCAAAATTGTGAAATATTAAGAATTTCTGGTCCGAACAGGAGATATTCAACATTTACAAGCTACAACTCGACACATTATCTGAGGTCTGAGGGCATGTGCTAACGCAGAAAACCTGTCGGGGGAGTCAAAAGTGTAAAAAATAAATTTCTGGTTCGATTGGGAAATTTAATTTTCTTTATTTACAACCAGAAATACTTTGTTTATATTTTAGGTATACCCCCCCCCGGTTTGCTGAGTAGGCACATGCCCTCAGATAATGTGTCGAGTTGTAGGTTGTAAATGCTGAAAATATCCCGATCGGACAAGAAAAATTATTTATATTTTACACTTTTGGTATACCTCCCACCCCCAGGTTTCCTCAGTCAGTACATGCCCTTTGATATTTTTTTTTTTTCAGTGAAGGTTTAACAACCACCGCTAGCAACTCAATAGGCTATAAGCAGTTAAGGTCATTAGTTCAGAAAAGGGAGAGATCCAGTGCCATAAGACAAACGCAACAGCCACGTCTCACTGGGATTCGAAATCGGACCCCTTTCGGATGAATGATCAGAGGCCATCTCTTACACCACTGCTCAGATAATTTGCGGACTTGTAGTTTGTAAACCCTGAAATATTTTGTTGAGTTGTAGATCACAAACATTTTTGATAAAGAATTACATTAATTATCGCAATTAAAAAAAGACCAAATTACGGAAACTTTGTATGACTCAGATAACCAACCTGTGCGGGTCGTGGCCACGAAGTGGTCAAAATCGCAATTTTTATACAGCCTCCTAAAAAATTGTGGCCAGTTCTCCCGGTGGCCACTTCTAAGGTGGCCAGTATTCCTATACCCAGTTTGATAGACAGAAGAGTACCACACAAGAAAAGTCCCCCACATCCGAAAGGTCCCCCATAGAAAATCTCCCCCACAGGAAAAGTCCCTCACTTTTTTTCAGTCAGGGACCATGCACAAATTGCATGACACAAAATATCAAACGTGGGGCAGATTTTCGGGGTCATCATTTCAATTTCCACGCTGTTTAAAACAAGATGCAGCTGAACAACGTGCACAAATGCATACGTGGGGGGGTGTTCCGGGATCCGCATTTCAAACTTTATAGTAAAAATCTGTCTTCCAAGCAACTGGATGAGGTGGGGGAAATTTCCGGGTTAGTATTTCTACTCTTAACTGCGCTTTTTTGTGAAAAATGGTCTTACAAACAGCAGGCTGACAGGGTGGGGAGAAATTCCGGGGTCGGCATTTCAAATTTTTATCGATGTTTATAGTAAAATTCCGTATTGCAAGTAGCTGGATGAGGCGGAGTAAATTTTCGGGTTAGTATTCCACTTTAAAACAAGATGCAGCCATATACAAGTAGAACAAAAACGTGGACTTTTTAACAGTTTTTGGTCTATCACTTTCATATTCATAACATTTATATATCAAACATTATGTAAACTAGGCAGAGGCAGCTCCTGCTATGGGGCTGTGGGGCTGCAGTCCCCCACCCCTACCCAAAGCAGTTTTTTTTTTTTTTCATGCCGTATCAAGAGAGAGAAGTTTCCTGAACTCAACTGGAAGTTTTCCCTGCATAACACGACTGGGAGCGGAAGGAATGTTGGCGGACTGCACTTCTTGCAGCCCCGACGGGTATTGAAACCAACTCATGTGGGAAACTCTGCCTATTCCCACATCAGTTAGTTTCCTTTGAATAAAACTTCCCTGGGGACTGCATTGACGGCAGCCTCGCTAGCAGGGTTGCTCGCGAATGCAGTCTCTCGTTGGGTGGGAATACATCGCAGGGCCTGTGTGCTTTGTTGATTAATACGGTTCTTGTGCTTCCAAATAAGAAATAAAATAGGGGAATGAATTAAAGATAATGACGAATGTTGAAATAAAGTATTAAATAAAGTATGTTTGAATGTATTACTCAACCTGTTTTTTTTTGTTTTTTTTTCTCCTCTGGTCAAAAAATGGGCATGTGAAAAGAATGAGTTCAGTATTGGATAAATTGAAAAAAAAAAAAAAAGAGAGAGAGAGAGAGAGAGAGAGAGACAGACAGACAGACAGACAGACAGAGAGAGAGAAAGAGGCAGACAGACAGAGAGAAAGACTAATTTCTGCAGCGAAATACTTGCCCAAAATTGATTTCTTCACTTACCAAGAAAATTTATGAAGCTGGAAAATTCTGGAAAACAAATTTTTCTACACTGAATTGTTATCATGGCTTCAAAAGTAAAACTGTACTGAATATGTTTACAATCCGTTTTTATTAAAGAGAATGCTGGTGTGTGAGTATTGCAATAACAACTCATCGTGAAATTCTGGCAGACCCGTCAAAATTTCACAAAATGTTTTTCATCGCAGTCCAAGTTGCAGTGAAGTCGAAGTTTCAAAGAAAGTGTATCAGAAAGAAAAAAATATTTATTGTCATATTTCTAGGGGTCACAATGAGACACTTAAGAACGCATACGTGACCTTGAGTGTGTGTCTCTGCTGCCACATGCATTAATTTTTTTACATTTTTTGTCCTTATATACTTGTATATACTGTATATACATATATGCATGTATATAAAATTTGCAACCACTATCAATCCACCGCTGGATGAGGGTCTCCAAGTTTTTTCTTCCACAACAGTGTGCCTTGAGCCAGTTTCTTTCATGCTTTCGAATTTCATGCACCCATCTCCCCTTGTCATCTTCTGGGTATTGTTTTATCCCCTGCTATCCAGTTCAATATTTCAACTCTCCGTCAGTGGCTCTTTCTTCAAGCAATATGTCCATCTCATTGCAATTTCAGGAATTCTGATCATAATATCTTCCACTTTTGTCATTTTCCTGATCCATGAGTTTCTATTTGTATCTTTCCTGGTAACATCAAACATGCATCTCCACATGCTTCTTTCAGTTGTCTGCAACATCTGTATGTCTATTTTACTTGAGGTCCATGTCTGTGCTCCATGCATAAGAACTGGAAGGATGCACTGATTAACCAGTTTCTTTTTAAGAAATAATGCATCCGACCAAGTTTTATAGGTCGATTATTTTCTTCATAAATGTGGCATACATACATACATATCACTAATCTGTTCTGAGATTCAGAGGTTAGCTCCAAAAAGAAATGCAAACTTTCAGATATTTTTACTTATTGTTGTTGTATCAAACTTCTCCATTTACAGCGATCTTGACATACAACTCGTGCTTCACTGATATCCATTACACGCCGTACACAAGATCTTTTATACTTCATACTCATAATCATTTTCTCATGCAGACACTCCTGAATCTGATCCACCCATGTCTTCCTTGGCCTTCCTCTGCCTTTCCTTCCTGCCACTTGGGCTGAAAAAATTTTCTTAGTAAGCATTTCATCACTCATTTTTTCAACATGGCCAAACCACCGAAGCATATTGGTCTCCACCTTGCTAACAACATTTTGCTTCACCTCACACAACTGCAATACATCTTCATTCCTCACACAATCAGATCGTGTCTTGCCACAAACCCCACGTAAGTAACACATTTCTCCAGCACACAAATGACTCCCATGTTTCTTCTGCAGTACCCAGGTTTCACTGCCATACATCAGAGTAGGAACAATTACTGTTTCATACAGAGCCATGCGGGACTCTCTAGAGAACCCATCATTCCTGTGAAAACCTCCCAGAGCAGCTATGACTTTCAAAGAAGAATTCACTCGCCTACTGATTTCACCATCCAACTTGTTCTCTCTGTCAAACATGCTTCCTAAATACACAAACTCACTCACCTGGTCAATCACAGAGCCATTTATACTTACATTACATTCAGTGCTACCCAATCCTCTCTCAAATACCATGACTTTGGTTTTTCCCTTATTTATACTCAGTTTGAATTTCATGCAAACTTCGTGCATCCGAGTCAACATACTCTGCAACTCACTTTTGCTCTCTGCCAACAGGACAGTGTCATCAGCATACAGCAATCTGCACACACGGATATCACCAAGACATAAACCACTATTATCTATTTTGGCATCACGCATGCATGCGTCCATAAATATATTAAACAGCCATGGTGACATTACACAACCTTGTCTAACTCCTGCACCAACGGAAAACCATTTTGATAAAACACCATTCACTCGTACACAAGCTCTACTACCAGCATACATGGCTTTTACACTATTAGGTAGATTTTCAGTAACACCATATTCATTCAATACCTTCTACAAAAGTGTCCTATTCACTAGGTCGTAAGCTTTCTCTAAATCTATGAAGGCAGTAAAGACTTTCTTCCCAACAGCCAGATACTTTTCAATCATCGTGCGTAATGCAAAAATCTGGTTAGTGCAGCCTTTACCAGGCATAAATACACTCTGAACACCCCACACTTTCAATGACGTAAGACCCTGTACTTTTTCAATAACAACCTTACCAAACACTTTCCCTGGCACACTCAGTAGGCTAATACCACGATAGTTTTTGCATTCAGTCTGATCACCTTTTCCCTTATACAAGGGAACAATGATAGCATCCTTCCAATCCTGAGGGACCCAGGGTTCCCACTCAAAAGTAGAAAAAAATTCCCTGACTTTTCCAGGTTTTCCAGGTGGTTCTGAGAGTTTTTCCAGAGCGGCAAATCAAATAACATTGCGACAAATTGTTGCATTTCCTTGCATTCTTGCGTTCCTTACGAAAGCATACATTTGTTAATTCTTTAAATAACTGTTCTTTATACAATTACCTGCTTTTTATGAATAACAATTAAATGCATGAGGCATATTATTTTTGGTATTATAATTCCATGATCTTTTCTGAACCTAAGTGGTATACTGCCCATGTACAATTTGTTAATACATTCCCGTAGAAACAGTTCATATGTAAGAAAAAATCTGTATGTTGAATAGTTTGTTTTCCTTTCTTCTATAGCACAGTGTAGATAAGCTTAATGACGGAATGGGCTCCTGCTCAGAGAAATGTCGAAAGAGAATCAACCAACAAAGGGCTTTGATCCATTGTTTAAGTGGTTCTCTTGTGATGTGTTTCTCCAAGCAAGAGTGTATAAGGCCACTGTGCCTAATTGTTCCATGTTACAAAATATGAAGCAAACTATCTGCAGAAATCGAATAAAACCGTAATGTCTAGAGGCAATTTTTTAAATTCAGTTTTGATAATTTTTAGAGAACTAAGGAATAATGTAATGTATTGAAAGCAAGATTTATCAAATTCTAGACAGGCTGTAATTGCAAATAATTGCTTACCTGAAATTAATACTGATAATGTTATGTTCATCTCACACGAGGGAGAATTAAAAAGACGCCACATAGTGAACGTCCCGATTATACAGTCCATAAAGATAAACAGAAAATATGGAATATAAAGGATAAATAACTTTCATTTTCCCTAATTACTTTATAGTTATAAAAATTAGTGTATTTAACATAAATTTTACATAATATTTAACAAAATCATGTCTTATTTTTTGTTTCAGGTTTAACGACCACCATAAGCAACTTGTTGGGCTATATCAGTCTATTCCCTAATTTAGGACCTTTGGCTTCACGAAGAAGGAGAGCCAGTGCCGTAAGATAAACACACCACCCATACCTCATCTGGGACTTGAATCCAGGCTCACTTGGACGAATAGTCAGAAACCAGAGCTTAGACCACTGGACCACCGAGGTGGCAAACCATGTATTTACATGTTTTAAAGAATATTTGAACTAAGACTTAATTTAAATTCTACATATAATGAAATATTTCAATCGATTAGGTGAAATTATGTAACTGATTTATCTGTATTTTAAGTGCACACAAGTATATAAATAATATTTTAAACGACTCACAACATTTAGAGTTCCAGTTAGGTTTAAAAATGCAAGCTGGGAGAATGAGACTGAAGAGAATAAATTGCCGTTAAATGATACAATGCTGAAGCTTTAAATCCTTTAAGTGCTTATTTTACATAAGTATCAAAGAACACGGAAACTTTTGCTGAAATTGGAGTCTAATGGGAATGATAAAATGGAGAGTGTCTGACAGAGTCTCTTAACATTTTGTTAGAGCGGTTATATCAAATTGATCTAACAATTTGTATTTTCTATTGGAATTCACTTAGAATCTTTAAAGACAAAGCAAACTAAAACAGCAATTAAAAAATAAAAAAAAAAAGAAGAGAGAGAGAACGGAAATCATGACAGCATTTCTGCGTCTAAGGAAAAACGTGTGCCAGTACCATCCCAACAATTCTAGCAATCAGGGAAAATACTGCTGACATTTAAAAATCAAAATTGTAATTATTTTAGCTAAAGTTAGTTCTTGCACTTGGCAATGAGAACATCGAATCTATGCTATTTCAAAGGTGCCAACCTCTAGCAGAACATATCAGTAATCAATAGGGGAATTTTCAGTAATGTTTCAATAATGTAACACAAACTTTCAGTAATGTAACACACCATTTTTTTTTAAAGTTAAGGACAATATTATAGTATTACTGTGTAACCTGTAATACTTGTATGAGGTGCCTATCGGTAATCACCATACGTCGTTAACGCGTGGAATGGGTATTTCATGAGAAATTAATGCATGAAATATGTAATAACTTTGCATGTTTACACTATCCTCACAAAAAAAAATATGAAATTAAATTATCAATATTGTACTTACCTCATGTCATTGCTGACATAAAAACTCCCTTGTTGCTTGTTTTGCAGTGGTATATTCTTTTTCAGAAAACTTTTTATAACACAGCTCACCTGAGGAAAATGCTTTACTTTTCTGTACAAGAAGGGCACTTAATGTTTTGGTGCTCATTGTTGGGCAAAAGTACGTGAGGTATTTCCTTACTATACTAAATATTCTATACGTAGAGGAACTGCTGTGAGGGATAGTCAATATTACCAACATTAGTTTAGGCAATGTGGAATACTTGGGAAGGCCAGATGAATCCTTTGTCTTAGATATTTCATTCCATGCCACATATGCTCAAGGATATCCAGTTTCATCAATATCAGTCTGGGAACATAGCATGAAAGAAGCGACCAGCATGATCACAGCTTGCTATAGGTAGGTTATGCTCCACAACGATTGTAGTAAACAGCAATTCAGCGTTTATCACGCTATTTTCATTCTTTTTGCAAAAAATTATCCAAAGGCTTTGATCGAGTCTTTAATTTTACACAATCCTGGTATTTGTTTTGACTGGATATGCCTTCGGCAATCATCTCGTCCTACATGGGCTACTGATTACTCTCATATTAGAAGGCAGGCAAGGAAACCTTTATTTCAGCATTTGTAATATTTTCCATTTCCTTGCTCAAGATTTGGGAGAAAGATTTGGATGTTCCTGGAGAAACCTCTTTGCATATTTATTTGTTTCAGAAACGATAATTCCAAGGATGAAATTGGTAAAAAACAAGTAAAAAATATGCAATAGGTGCCACATCAGTTGCTGGAGCATGTTTGGGCCCCTGCATTTCATGTTAATAAAAAAAAAAGATGCTGAGGTTGTTCATCACTTCTCTCTATTAACATCCTCCCATTCACTTTCAGAACTTTCATGATCTGAAGATTCACTATGAAGATCTTCACCTTCTGAAGAAGATATGGTGTGCGTGGCACGGTGGCTAGTTTTTTGGCTTGATGTTGCTAGGCCAATATCACTCTCAGATGATTCAAAATCCTCACCATCACTTGGCAAACTTTCACTCTCACTACAAGCCACTTCAAATAACCTTAGAAAACAATTTCACGCAGTGGGAAAAAGCACGTCTCCTAGTCTGAGGAACAAGCTGTCAATAAAATCATCCTGTGCTAACACGAGTTTGGAAAAAGATGGGGATTCGTAATTCACGGAGTTTTGCGATTGTGTCTGTTTGTTTGGGAAAAAGAAATGAATAATGTGAAGAGCTTCTAGTAATAAAACACTGCACTTCGTTCTCCCGCGCGGCGAAAGTCCGCAAGAAATATAAACATCCGTCATCACGGGACCACGCGTTGCGACGTTGATCGTTATTGCACTTCGAACGGGGCTCGAAAAAGTGATTTCCGACAGTACGACGTCTTATAATTCACCAACAATTGCAAAGCGAACAGCACTGCCTCAACTGCAGCAGGAAAAGTTTTGGCTAAAGTAACCTTTCTCCTGTCACACGGAAAAGTGCGTGGGGAACCGATACGATAGCAAGCGCAAACTCTTTTACCATGACACTTACGGCATATTACCTGTAATTTTAGTCGTATTATCCGCAGACCACGAAATTCATAATGTTTGCAACGCAAGAAAAAGAATTTACGATTACAAGAAAATTTCTACCCCGTCTAACTTTTGTTCTACCAATTTTTTTCCCTAAGTATAAGCTGAAACCTTAGGAAAAATTACGAGAGAATGATGAATTTTATATTTCTTATTCTAAATAACGGAGATATTTGCGTTTTTACGGAAAACGGTTCCACTATGCCCAAAAATTCAAAAAATAATATCTTCTAATCTATCAGAAACAAAAAAGTTGAAACTTTTAGGGGTTTTTATAACTTGGAGGCAGCTACCCGTAAGAATCGGAGATGTGTTGGTGGAAAATTATTTCAATATCAGACGATTTTGCGTGGAATGACCCAGATATGAAAATCTATGGTTCCGGGCGTCGGACTACCCTATTTTTCGCAACCAGCCAGCTCTTGCAGTAATCGGAATATCGCCAAAATAGCTATAAATTAATTTCTTCATGCATTATGAAATAGAAATAAGACAGAATCAAGAAAAATCTCTTTCCGGCCGTAAAACAACGAATCTAGAAAACGGCCGTGAAATCTGGGAAATTTGGTAGGTATGCAATAGTACCGGCTTCATTGCATGGTATTTTTCATACAAAATACTTGTAAGTACTATGAAAAAATTAATCTTTCCCCCTCTTTGAAGAATCTTCCTATTTCATATCTTCCCTGTTAAAACATTTGAAGGTACATACTTTTCCAACTATACTAACTCTGCTACAGAATTACGAAAGTGAAGCTTTAGTTCGTAAGTGATATCGAACTTTTTTCAAAAAATAAATTGTGCCCTCAATTTGCAACATTCATCCACACTGCTCTTGAAGGGGGAAGGGGGGACGAATTTATTAGGATAACCAACATCCGGCAAAATAAAATGTTTTTGTACGGTTTGATAAAAAGACAAGTGAAACATGCAAAAAGAAAGGGGGGGAAGCGCAACTTCTAAAGTTTCCGATGAATTTCGGCAAATTTAAAATGGAACGTTATTTTCATATATCTTGCCCACTGTAAAAATTTCAGTCGGTTATTTAAAAAATTGAGGAAATAGCTTTTTCATAATTTTTTTTTCCCAGTCTACACAGAGAACCAGGGCGCGCCTACTTAGGAACAAGTGACTGCCTCTGCGCGAACGCAGCAGATAAGAGCCTGCGAAGTGGGGGTGTGATTAATGGCTTTCTCTCACGCTTTGACGTGTCCGTTTGTTCGGTTGAAGTTTAGAGCATCTGGAGATGGAGGAAACCGCGAAGAGACGCACTCCCCAGCACAGCTGCACTTTAATCGGTGGGTGGGTTGCCTCGAAGGATAAAACAACTCGGAATTATTTTAAAACTTAGCAATACAGAAATATATTCTACAAAAGTCTGAAAGAAAATATCTTTTTGGCAAAATAAAAAATTCCCTGACTTTTCAGTTCCCTGATAAGAAATTCCCTGATTTTTACGGAAAAACACGATTTTCCCTGAGTTTTCCCTGATTTTTTGAACAATTTTCAAATTCCCTGAGAATTCCCGGTTTTCCCGGTTTTCCAGGTGGCGTGGGAACCCTGGGACCATTCCTAACTCCCAGCACAACTGGCAAATTTCAGTTAACCAGTCAATTATAGAGTCACCACCATATTTCAACATCTCTGCAGTTATGCCATCAACTCCCGGAGCCTTACCATTCTGAAGAGATTTTAGAGCTTTACACACTTCTCTTGAGATCCCTCCTGTGCTTTCATCCCTCATTGTGACAGCATCTGAATCAGAATCATCTTTGCTTTCCTGATCTAATAACTCGCAGAAATATTCGCCCCATCTGTCACTTAACTCATTGGGCTCCCATATCATTTCCCCCATCTCATTCTTCACACAACTTACAACTTTGTTTCCCCTATTTTTCCTGAGTCTCGTGTACTTCCAGAAGGACTTCCTATCTTTCCAAAAAGCCAGTTCATGCCTTTCCACTTTCTCCTTCCTATCTTTTGCCTTACTGTGGCGAACCAGCTTAGCAGCTTCATGCTTCTTACAGCGATATTCATCCACAGAGACTCTACCTTGCAACATCCCCAAATAGGCTTCCTTCTTTCTCTTTACTGCCTCTTCAATCTCACTATTCCACCAAGCATCACCTCTATTGTTGCCCACTATTGTGGTGCCACAGACCTCTTTAGCAGCAGTGACAACACAGTTCTTAAAACATTCCCACTTTTTTCTACATCCCTCTCACCAGACTTCAGATCCTTCAGTCGTTCTCTGAGTAAGTCAGAATACTGCTGATGATCTTCAAGGAGCCTATCAACCTTTATTCTTTCTATCCTGGGTCTCTTCCTATTCCTCCAACCAACATTAAGTTTCACTCGTGACACTACCAAGTAATGATCAGAACCAACATCCGCACCTCTCATCACACGGGTGTCAAAAACTAAGTATTTCAAACGCTGATCGTAGACAACAAAATCTATCACACTCTTTTGACCAAGAGTACGATTTTCCCAAGTATATGTGTGGATATACTTGTGGTTGAAAAATGTATTAGATACACACAAATCATTCTCAATGCAGAGTTCAATTAATCTTTCACCATTATCATTCACACAAGGATCATTAAACTTACCCAGAACATTGTCAGAAATGGCATTCTGCACACCTACTCTAGCATTGAAATCCCCTGCTATTATAACTTTTTCTTTAGCACCAAACTGGGTGACAAGGAGCATACACAACAACAATTACTATTCTCTGAAGTTTCACTTTCAAACGAATCCAGAGAATTCTCTCACTTATGCAACTATAGTGAATCAAGTTGTTCTTCATCTTTTCACTTAAAATCACACCTACACCAGCCTGTCCTCTCATATTATCCAATAATCCAGACCACACACTCACTTAGCCATTCACTTCTTCTACCCCAATTTCCTTCTTTTTGGTTTCACTTACACACAGCACATCCAGTCTATACTTAATCATCTCCTCAATCACCTCACTCATCTTGCCATTTATACCTCTAGTATTCCATACACCAATCTTACATTCACTCAGCCGAGATCGCTTTCTCATACACCGTTTAGAAAGTTCAGGTCGATTCCGTGGTGGACCATCTTTCTCAAGTGTGGTAGGTCCACCATATCCCACACTTGAGTCATTCTTAATATTTCTTTTTGTCTTTTTAATCAGGTAAGTACATCAGTGTGGGGGATTAGCCCACAGCTGAGGGTTCCAGTTGGTCATTCAACCTAAGGATTCTGGAACAAAACCCAGTGAGTTGGGGTCTTTTCGCCAATGTCACACAGAACTAGCTTGCACCTCTCCAAGATTCACAGAGGCCCTAGTTGCTGTTGTGTGTGCCATTGTTACCACGGAGCGCCCGAGGAGGCAAACCCATCGCTCACTACGACCGCCCCCAATAAATGTGGCAATCGCTTAATATCTGTTGCCTAATTTAGGTATCACTAAATATAAAATCAAATCTAAATATTCATTTCTTGCAAAAAAAAAACACTTTCGATCAATATCATCATCATCATCGTCAACCATTATCAATCCACTGCTGGACGAAGGTCTCCCCAAGTTTCCCCCACAACGGTCTGTCTTGTGCCAATCTCTCCTTCATGTCACTCCTGCATACTTTTGAATTTCATCCAAACATCTCCCATGTGGTCTTCTTCTGGGTCTTTTCCTGTCCCTTGGAATCCAATCTAAAATTCCGACTGTCCATCGATGGTCTGTCCTTCTGGCAGTATGTCCAGCCCATTGCCATTTCAGGGATTTGACTCTGATCATGATGTCTTCCACTCTTGTCATTTTTTGGATCCACAAGTTCCTCTTCTTATCTCTCCTGGTTACACCAAGCATGCACCTCTCCATGCTTCTTTGAGTTGTATGCAGCCTTTGTATGTCTCTTTTAGTTACACCATACGTAAGCACTGGAAAGATGCATTGATTAAACACTTTTCGTTTCAGACATAATGGCATATTGCTCTTGAAAATTATGCTGTTTCTTCCAAAAGCTCTCCAGGTAAATTTTGTACGCAGATTAATTTCTTCATCAATGTGACCCTCACTTGATATCTGCAGTCCAAGATAAAGGTACGTGTCTGTTATCTCCAGCTTTTCTGTATTCAACCGATAAATCTTCATTTCTTGTAAAAGCATTGAACATTACTTTTGTCATCTGAAAGTTCATTTTTAATCACACTTCTTTATACTCTTGTCAGCAAGTTCCGGGATCATACTCTGCAGCTCTGATGGGGTAGTTGCAAAAATGACTACGTCATCAGCAAAACGAAGGTGGGTTAGATAATCTCCATTAATCTTTATCCCTTTGTTTTCCCAGTTCAGTGATTGAAAGACATTTTCCACTGTGGCATTAAGGAGCTTGGGAGATACAGAAAAAGGTGTCACCTTGTCTCACTCCCTTTCCAATTTTTATGTGTGTTGTATTTTCAAACAGCCGAATCTTTGCACTTGCATTTTCATAGATGTTATTAATAATATTAATGTATGCATCTTCAATGCCGCAGGATTTCAGAGCCATTGTAACTGCTGATGGTTTCACAGCATTAAAGGCTTTTTCATAATCGATAAAAGCCATGCACAATTGAAGTTCATATTCCTTTGCTCTTTCAATTAGTTTTCTCAGTACGTGGATATGATTTATAGTGCTGTAGCCACTCCTGAATCCAGCTTGTTCTCTCGGTTGAGCCATGTCCAGTGCTACTTTCAAGCGGTGTGAAAGAACTTTAGTGAAGATTTTATAAACCACTGATAGGAGGCTGATAGGTCTGTAGTTCCTGAGATACTCAATGTCACCTTTTTATGTAGCAGGATCATTGTAGCATTGTTCCAATCCTCAGGAATCTTCCCTTCATTAAGGCATCGAGTGAAAATTTGGGCGAGTACTGTTTCGATTTCTCCACTTGCTTCTTGTATGATGTCTACAGTAATTCCATCTTCTCCTGGAGCTTTTCCCAACTTCATGTTCTTGATTGCATGTGCAACTTCTGCTGGGAGGACTGGAATAACTCTGGTACCTTTCATGATGTCTGGAGTACATGTATCATGCCTTTCATATAATTTGGAGTAGAAATCTTTCACTCTTGTCAAAATTTCGCCTCTATTTTTTGTTACAGAACCATCTTCTTTTCTCAGTGCCATAATCTGTTTTCTTCCCTTACTGAGATGTCCCTTTGCTATCTTTAGGCTTTGGTTGTTTTCAATTGCTTTCCTCACTAGTTCACAGTTGAATTTCCTTACGTCTTCAGTGATACTTTTTCGTACTGTTTTGCATAGCTCTATATATTCCACTTTGGAAGTCACGTCTTAAGTTGTCCTCATCTCTCTTCTTTTTGCATCAACATTTTGGTTTTTCCTGATAATTTGTTCACATGCAACTTGTTCTTAGACCCAGCTTATTTTGTTGCTGTTTCCATAAGAGCTTTGGTTAATTTTCTGTTAACTTCAGAAATATCCACTTCTTCCAATGTTAGGCCTTCCAAAGCAGAGAATCTGTTCTTCAGTTCCAACTTGAAGGTATTATGGTGTTTTTTAAGGTTAGTTATGTCACTACATTTTGTTTGTCTTATGAGCTTGCCATGTTCAAGTTTAGTGTTGAGATGAATCTTACATCTCACCAATCTATGGTCACTACCTGTGTTGAACTTGTTTAGCACACTGCAGTCTTCTATGACGAATTTTTTGTTACACATAATAAATTCAATTTCACTTGTCATTCCATTTGGATGTCTCCATGTCCATTTCCTGTGTGGCTTTTTCTTGAAAAAGGAGTTCAAGATGAAAAACCCTTCTGCCTCTGCAAACTCTACGAGAGTATTTCCACGCTGGTTTCTGTTGCCGTGACCGAATTTACCTACTGAAGTTTCATTCTGTTGCCCTATTTTTGCATTGAACTCTCCCATAATAATCTTCAAATGCTGCTTACCTTTATTATTTAGATCACGAATTTCCTCATAAAATTCTTCAATTTCTTCTTCAGGATGACTTGTGGTGGGTGCATAAGTTTGAATTACCTGAGCCTGGTATCTTCTCGAGAGTTGGATAACGAGTCTTGCAGCTCTGTCAGAGGAACTTTCAACTTCTACAACTTTATCCTTCAGTTTCTTGTTTATTATAAATCCAACACCACTACTTTTGCCAGTATCTGTCCCTTTGATAGTAGAAGAGATGTCCACTTTTCAGTTAAATTAGATCTTCTCCTTTTCTCCTTTCCTCACTTAGCCCGATGATGTCCCACTTGATCCTTTGTAGTTCCTCTTCCAATTCAAGAAGCCTTGAATCAGAAGATAGGGAGCGTCCATTATACGTAGCCAAGGTCAGCATCAGATGGCAGCCTAGTCCGGTCCTCCGGGGATTCTTAGCACCCTCTGCCTTCATGTCGCACTGGCCGCTGCCTTGGCCAGGTACATTCCAGCTGCCGAAGACTGAGGGCCAAGATTTTAAGTTGTGGAGTCATTTTGGAGGGGTTTGGCCATAACTCACCACGCTGACCAAGCGGGTTGGGTTGGTGAGTGTGGGATAGCATTTCCTCTAATCCCAATGGTATAGTTATACCGCTATTGGCGGTTGACAGAGCCCCTTTAGTGGGAACAGAATGCACCACGAGAAGGTGGGGTTGACATTTGTCAAGGAGAGGCTGTGATGTTACGCATCACCTGACCTTACATCCCTTCAATCAATATATATATATATTATTATTGTTATTATTAAACAGACAGCTCAGTAACTTAGTTTATTCAAAGTGATATCTACAAAATTGAGATGCCCCATCTCAGCTTATCACGAACCGCCACTGAAATTAGGCCTTTTATAACATTATGTACTTACCCTTTTTAACAGTTTTTGATCTATCGCCTACATATTCATAACGTTCACATATCAAACATTATAAATAACAAGCATTTTACTGAAAACGCCTAACGCCCCGGTGTTTTGCGAGAATATCAAGGCCAATGTGTTGCACATGCACGATGCCACAGGTGCTCTATGGTTGGCTTTAACACACCCAACTTTTCTTTGAGCCACGCTCCCCCACTTCACCACCACCCCTTGCCAAAAAAAAAATATCTACGCAATTAGAACACATGTCGAGGGCAGCCCTCTAAGAATTTAGAAAACTCCGATAAACGTATGTGAATTTTTCATATTTATGAAATACTGTCAGAAAATTTCTGTCCACAGAGTTCTAATGAATCAACTGAAGTGCGCTGGAAAATCTTCCACTAAAAGCCACGGCAACAGTTGAAATACTAACCCGGAAATTCTTCCCACCCTGTCAGCCTGCTTATTATTGTAAGACATTTTTTTCATTCAAAACCATGGTAAGAGTAAAATTACTAATGCAGAATTTTCCCCAGCACATCCATCTAATTGCAAGAGATATTTTTACTATAAAACATAGAAAAGTTTGAAATGCTGACCCTGGAACTTCCCCCATCCTGTCAGCCTGCTTATTGCAAGACCGTTTTTCCCTAAAAAGCGCAGTAACAGTCAAAATACTAACCCGGAAATTTCCCCTACCTCATCCAGCTACTTGCAGTACTATAAACTCCAATAAAGGTTTGAAATGCTGAGCCCGGAAATTTCCCCCACATATGTGTGCTACTTGTACGGCTGAATTATGTTTTAAAGTGGACGAACATAGAAAAGATGACACAGGAAATTTCCCCCACCCTGTCAGCCTGCTGATTGTAAGACCGTTTTTCATTAAAAAAGCGCGGTAAGAGTGGAAATACTAACCAGGCAATTTCCCCACCCACCTCATCCAACTACTTGCAAGACGGTTTTTTACAATAAACATCGGTAAAATTTTGAAATGCCGATCCAGGAATCCCCCCCCTGCTGATTGTACGACACATTTTCCATTAAAAACCGTGGTAAGAGTGGAAATACTAACCCGGAAATTTTCCTCATCCAACCCTGCTAATTGTAAACCGATTTGTACCCTAAACAACAGTAGAAGTTTGAAATGCTGTTAGAGGAATTTTCCCACACCCTTTCAGCCTGTTGATTGCAAGACCGTTTTTCACTAAAAAGCATGGCAACAGTCGAAATACAAACCCAGAAATTTCCCCCACCTCATCCAGCTACATGGAATACAGTTTTTTACTATAAACAGCAAAAAATCTTTGAAATGCTGACCCCGGAATTTCCCCACACACATTTGTGCACGTTGTTCCCCTGCATCTTGTTTTGAACAGCGTGGAAATGGAAATGATCACACCGGAAATCTTCCACACGTTCAATATTTTGGGTCAAATGCAATTTGTGCATGGTCCCTGGCTGAAGAAGGTGGGGGAATTTTCCTGTGGGGGAGGTTTCCAATGTAGGGGACTTTTCCGAATGTGAGGGAGTTTTCCTGTGGGGGACTTTTTTGATTACCAGCCGATTTGTTTGGCCGTTTTGGGGGAAGTTGTAAATTTCAGAATTTCCGGGAAAAAAACGTCATTCGATAAGACACACTGTTTCACACAATTTACACCGGATACGAAGAAGTGGCCAGCTGAGAACTGGCCACATTGGAATTTCAGTGCCATAAAATTGTTCTGCATAAACAGATTCCGTGTGGCTGTATTTCCCATATATATTTTTTTAATATTTAATTTTCAGTTAGAAATTTAGACAGTTCCATGATTTTCGGGCCAAAGACAAAGCGGAGAACTGGTCGCAAAAACGTAAAAAACTTGCGTTTGTGAACTGCTCCTTGGCTATGTCTCCCGAGATTGGTTATCTGGCACACATAAAATTTCCATAATTTCGCATTTTCTTATGTACGATGTTTTTCTATAAACTACAGCTAAACAAATTCTGTGCGAGTATGTGCAAACCCAGGAAATTTGTCCAGGCTTAAAACCTAAAATATGAAATATAAAGAATTTCTGGACCGATTGGGGAATTTTCAGCGTTTACAAGCTACAACTCAACGAATTATCTGAGGGCTTATTCCTACCCAGGAAACCCGGGTGGGGGGGGGATAACACCAAAAGTGTAACCAATAAAGAATTTCTCATCCGATCGGGAGATTTTCAGCATTTACGATCACAAATCCACAAATTATCTGATGGCATTTGCTGCCTCAGGAAACCTGTCTGGAGGGGGAGGGGTGTTAACACCAAAGTGTAAAATGTAAAGAATTTCTGACAGTGAGATTTTGAGCGTTTACAAACTTCATCTCAACAAACTCTCTGCGGACATGTACTGACGCAGAAAATCAAATGTCTCAAGTGGGGGGGTCCAGAAGAGTAAAATATAAAGAACTTTTGGTCCGATCGCGAGATTTTCATTTTTACAACCTACAAGTCAACAAATTATATGAGGATATGTGCTGCCTGAGGAAACCCGTTGGGGGGGGGAGCAATACCAAAATTGTAAAATGCGTCAGCACATGCGCTCAGATAATGTGTCGAGTTGTAGCTTGTAAATGCTGAAAATCTCCCGATCGGACCAGAAATCTTTATATTTTACAATATTGGTATAACCCCCCGCCCTGACAGGTTTCCTGAGTAGGCAACAAGCCCTCAGATAATTTTATGAGTTGTAGCTTGTAAAGGCATTTAAAAATATCCCTATCTGACCAAAAATAATTTATAGTTTATATTTAAGGTATTCCCCCTCCCCCACAGGTGTGATGAGTAGGCACATTCCCACAGATAATGTGTCCAGTTGTACCTTGTAAATGCCGAAAATCTGCCGATCAGACAAGAAATCCTCTATACTTTACACTTTTGGTATTACCCCCTCCGACATGTTTGCTGAGTAGGCACATGCCCTCAGATAATGTGTCTAATTGTAGCTTGTTAATGCTGAAAATCTCCCGATCGGACCAGAAATTTGCCCACGTCCACCACCAAAGCGAGCTACGCTCAACGTCCCCAGAATGTTGCATACTAGGGAGGGAGGGTTTTCACTTAGAATGACTCAGCGCAAGGCCACACTCATCAAGTGCCGGCCGCTCGCGCTAAGATCCGAGCAGCTTCGAGAGGCAGAACTGGAAGTGTAGGCAGCATTGCAAGCATGACGGATCGCCAAGTGGCCGCCGTTGCATTGAGAAGGGGAACAAGCAAAATAAAAATAATTCCGTTAATTTTATGTAGAAAAATCATGGTTTTCCGTATTCCGTAGTACAAGAGCTTTTTCTGTAGTTGTTGGCATCTCTGCATTCTGTATCACCATCAATAAAGCACAGTGACCCAGTGAAACAAGTGCTTGTGGTCTACATGCTGTTCCCACAGACAATTCTATGTTCAATGTTCCACAGGCTTTCAAGAACAATGAAAAATTACAGGTTGTAAAGTGTAAAAAACATTTTAAAAATAATAAATATTATTACAAAATTGGCCAAATTTTTCTTCTCTCTATTTAGAAAATCCTTCATTACAATAATATTCTTGGGAGACAATGAAAAAGGCCAATGTCTACAGAGAAAGAGGTAAAAATGCTAACAATTGCATATCTTATAAAAACTGAGCGTTGTTCATCATGACAAGATTTTGTTACTTGAAAATGTGCGAATTACATTCTCACTTGAAAACAAACTTTATGTCTACCCCGGGCAACGCCGGGTATCTCCGCTAGTATGAAATAAAATGCATTTTAATTTTGACACAATCTCTATTTGCGCCCTCTAGCGGGAAAGTTGTGCATCGGGAAAAAATGGAAGGAATGGATCATCATTCTCACATTTTAAGCTTCCCAATACAAAAAAGATTTTACAAATCGAACTAATAATTGCAAAGTTATGGTCTCCCCGGCCAGACAGACAAAGTGATAATACAAGCACGATGCAAAAAGATGCTAATAATGCAGCATCAGTCTTTCGAACAGAAGACAAGAAAACTAAACATCCCCCACCCCTGCATTTTGCAGGGGGTGGAAAGAGAAATTTGTCAGACATAAGTTATGTCAGGAGAAAAATTCTCAACTACAAAACATCGCGCAGGGACAGAAAGACAGGAATGGATAAAAATTCCAAGACATGTAACAGAATTTTAGGACATTTCCAGGATTTCCGGGATGCGTACGAACTATGCTAACTAAATAATGGTAAGTTCAAGATTACCTAATTTTTTTTTTTATATATATCATCATTGCATGGAAATTCTTTTTATGATACTACTGTACATTATACTCCCGTGGATACTTTGAAATATTCCACAACGTAAGAAACAGTATACAGGCTTGTCAACTTACAAGTTGACGAATGAATAAATCATTCATTGCAGAGATTTTGTGTTACACTCTCAAGGCCACAGCTATTTTCGGCAAACTACCCAGAAGAGCACGAGCTCTTCAACCATTCACCATGAATGACTTGCCACTAGCCAGCTCACTGCAAACGATTCGGGCACGCCACTGAAATGAATGGCATTCACGTATCATTCTCAAGCTTAGTTCGTTTCCAAACTTGTGTGGGTGGAAGAAAGTTAAAACATGCAGCGACTTCAGTGTGCGTCCCAACAATGGCAGATTGAATGATTATTTACAGAGGTGAGAGCCATTTGATTCACCTTTCGCGGTGAAAAGCCAGGGAAAGTGTTTGGTAAGGTTGTTATTGAAAAAGTATGGGGTCTTACATCATTGAAAGTGTGGGATATTCAGAGTGGTTTTATGCCTGGTAAAGGCTGCACTAACCAGATTTTTGCATTACGCAAGATGATTGAAAAGTATCTGGCTGTTGGGAAGAAAGTTTTTACTGCCTTCATAGATTTAGAGAAAGCTTACGACCGAGTGAATAGGACACTTTTGTGGAAGGTATTGAATGAATATGGCGTTACTGGGAATCTACTTAATAGTGTAAAAGCCATGTATGCTGGTAGTAGAGCTTGTGTACGAATGAATGGTGTTTTATCAAAATGGTTTTCCATTGGTGCAGGAGTTAGACAAGGTTGTGTAATGTCACCACGGCTGTTTAATATATTTATGGACGCATGCATGCGTGATGCCAAAATAGTATTTTAATTCGAAAAGCCTTTCAGCACGATAAGATATATTTAATAGTACAGTCTGTACTAAAAAATAGACATTTATAAGGCACAACAACTTACAAGATCTTTCAAAGCACCATGTGCTCCATCGTCAGGTATTTCAATATACATAAACAAAACAACGGATAAAAGCAAGAAGCATTTTCAAATTACGCGAGCACGTGATAACAATAACGATGTTTACATTAAATATAGTAGAAGTTTTGTCATGCGTTAAAGGGTTTCAACAAATGATACTATGAATTGCTATTACATATGCGAAGAAAATATATACACACAGGATAATTAATAAGTTGACATTATTCGTCAAACTGTAAATGAATTATTAGGAGTTAAGTGTTGCTGGATAGGAGTATGCTGTTCTGGCCGCATTAACATGGCCCAAGGCACTGGAACGAAACGTGGAGTTTCTTCATTACAGCAGTCAGAGTTGTGCGATAATATACATAAACTCTCAGCGAATCGAAGAGATCGCTTTGTACGATTTGAGCTCAGCACACTGGCATTGGTCCAGTCTGGTCGGTAGATACCTCTATTAACTAATCGTGCAAGAGAGGTAGCATCAGAGTTATTAGTAACTGAGTACTTGTGCTCATATATTCTTGTTCGCAATGGGCGTGCAGTGGATCCAATATATGCAATTGCTGGATCTTCTTATACCTGAAGTCACTACAATACTAAAGAACATATGCAAAAAACACCACATTGCGTTTGGTGAAAGTACGAAAAGTATTCGAGCCATCGTGCAAAAAGACCGTGACCAAGTTTCCACACTCAACAGACATGGGGTTTACAAAATACCCTTAATTCCTATTGACCCAGAAGATCCAGCAATTGCATATATTGGATCCACTGCACGCCCATTGCGAACAAGAATATATGAGCACAAGTACTCAATTACTAATAACTCTGATGCTACCTCTCTTGCACGAATAGTTAATAGAGGTATCTACCGACCAGACTGGACCAATGCCAGTGTGCTGAGCTCAAATCGTACAAAGCGATCTCTTCGATTCGCTGAGAGTTTATGTATATTATCGCACAACTCTGACTGCTGTAATGAAGAAACTCCACGTTTCGTTCCAGTGCCTTGGGCCATGTTAATGCGGCCAGAACAGCATACTCCTATCCAGCAACACTTAACTCCTAATAATTCATTTACAGTTTGACGAATAATGTCAACTTATTAATTATCCTGTGTGTATATATTTTCTTCGCATATGTAATAGCAATTCATAGTATCATTTGTTGAAACCCTTTAACGCATGACAAAACTTCTACTATATTTAATGTAAACATCGTTATTGTTATCACGTGCTCGCGTAATTTGAAAATGCTTCTTGCTTTTATCCGTTGTTTTGTTTATGTATATTGAAATACCTGACGATGGAGCACATGGTGCTTTGAAAGATCTTGTAAGTTGTTGTGCCTTATAAATGTCTATTTTTTAGTACAGACTGTACTATTAAATATATCTTATCGTGCTGAAAGGCTTTTCGAATTAAAATATTGTTTAGCGCACGAAGAATCCTTATTAAAGTTAACGCCTTGTAAAACTTCTATTTACATTTGATTCGTTTTCGAACTATTTGTAATGACGGATGAGAAAGCAAAAATGTTCTTCAAATGCAAGCGACGCCTGGTAACAGAAGAAGCCCATCTTGCTTTTCTAATAAATTGCCGAGACCTTCAAGTTATTCCTAAGTACTTATGGATAAGATGCCATATAGTTTCTATACGCGATAGAACTGTTATTCAAAAAGCAGAATATAAACGACTAACGGCCGAAATAAGAAGAAAGCGGTCTTATATAAATATTCTGCAACGTAACACGTATTCTGCCTACAAAACTTTTATGGCTTGCACTCACCCTATTATTCAAGATAGAACTATGGTTTTATTTACGTCTAAACTTCTTCAGAGAGTTGCTACAATGCAAGAAAGACACATTAGAAAACTGAGAAATCTCATTGCTGACAAGGTGGAATCTCAACGAGAACCATCGAATATGAGCAAAAATGCAAATGGTCTATATCAGACACAATTCTTAAACCTGAGTAACCTAGTCCTTAACCCCACACAGTCTGAGGCTCTAAAACGAGGACTAAAGTTTGCTTACCCGACAAACAAAGTTAATAAATGTCACCTTATTACGCAGATGGAAATTATCGTTGAAACCATTCCTCAAACTGAAAGAGAATACGTACGATATAAACTGGCAAAATCCGTACAAAAGTTAGCCAATAAGTCTAGAACACCGGATGACCGTAAATTTTGTAATGAGATTAAACAGCTGAAGTTATTGAAGTCTGATGAAACTATCTCCATTTTAAAAGCTGACAAGACGCAACAAATTGTCATCTTAAACAAAGCAGACTATGTTAATAAGATGAATGATGCCATTGCGAGTATACCGCACAAGATCCTATCTTCGGATCCAACCTCATCTACAGTATCAGCAGTGGCAAAACTCAGAAACCATGGAGGCTTACCTGCAAATGTTGCTAAGGATATATACCCTACTATAGGCCCTCGAATACCTGAGTTATTTGGCCAAGTAAAGACTCATAAGGAGGGTCTTCCTGTACGCCCACTTCTATCAGGATATGCAAGCCCAACCCGCCAGCTCGAAAGTGCTCTAGCAAAATTCCTCAAACAATTAACTACAGGTTCCTCCTACTCAGTTAATAGCTCTGTTAAGGCTATTGACAACATTAAGCCATTCTTACGAAAGGGAAAGCCGTTTGCTATGGCATCACTCGATGTTGTCTCTTTGTACTCCAATGTGCCGATTGGAGATGTACACTCCATTATTGAGAACCGTCTATTGGCTTTGAATTCTTATACTATTAATGAAATCCAAGCAATTATAAATGCTCTACGTTTTGTACAGAAACACACATTCTTCCGGTATGAAGGAACCATTTACCGCCAGACTGGAGGTGCGCCGATGGGTTCCCCACTTTCAGGGGTGCTCGCTGAATTGTTAATGCAAGACCTAGAAAACAATGTTTTACAATATTTCCAACTTAAGCCTGATCTCTACATTAGATATGTAGACGACATACTTGTTTTCTGGCCGCATCATAAAAACAAAATTGAAGAGTTTGCTAAAGAGCTCTCAAAACATTACAGTTCCATAAATTTTACCATTGAGCATGAAAGTGATAATACTCTTCCATTCTTGGACATATTACTAAAAAGACACCCAGATACCAATTGTTTATCCTATTCAGTGTACAGAAAGCCTGAAACACAATCTGCTATTATTCCGCATAATTCATCGCACCCAAGAAAACAAAAACTAGGAGCTATAGAGTACATGGTCCGAAGAGCCTTCACCCACTCCTCCAATATCCGGGCTAGAATAAAAGAGTTAAATCATATCGAGATGATTACGATGGCGCATGGCTACCATAAAACGATCGTTGAAAAAATTGCTCGATCAGTGAAATGTCTACACAAAAGTACCTTACAAAGGGAAACCAGAATTACAAAATATGTTGGCACTATGGACTATATACCTGAAGTCACTACAATACTAAAGAACATATGCAAAAAACACCACATTGCGTTTGGTGAAAGTACGAAAAGTATTCGAGCCATCGTGCAAAAAGACTGTGACCAAGTTTCCACACTCAACAGACATGGGGTTTACAAAATACCCTTAATTCCTATTGACCCAGAAGATCCAGCAATTGCATATATTGGATCCACTGCACGCCCATTGCGAACAAGAATATATGAGCACAAGTACTCAATTACTAATAACTCTGATGCTACCTCTCTTGCACGATTAGTTAATAGAGGTATCTACCGACCAGACTGGACCAATGCCAGTGTGCTGAGCTCAAATCGTACAAAGCGATCTCTTCGATTCGCTGAGAGTTTATGTATATTATCGCACAACTCTGACTGCTGTAATGAAGAAACTCCACGTTTCGTTCCAGTGCCTTGGGCCATGTTAATGCGGCCAGAACAGCATACTCCTATCCAGCAACACTTAACTCCTAATAATTCATTTACAGTTTGACGAATAATGTCAACTTATTAATTATCCTGTGTGTATATATTTTCTTCGCATATGTAATAGCAATTCATAGTATCATTTGTTGAAACCCTTTAACGCATGACAAAACTTCTACTATATTTAATGTAAACATCGTTATTGTTATCACGTGCTCGCGTAATTTGAAAATGCTTCTTGCTTTTATCCGTTGTTTTGTTTATGTATATTGAAATACCTGACGATGGAGCACATGGTGCTTTGAAAGATCTTGTAAGTTGTTGTGCCTTATAAATGTCTATTTTTTAGTACAGACTGTACTATTAAATATATCTTATCGTGCTGAAAGGCTTTTCGAATTAAAATATTGTTTAGCGCACGAAGAATCCTTATTAAATGCCAAAATAGATAATAGTGGTTTATGTCTTGGTGATATCCGTGTGTGCAGATTGCTGTATGCTGATGACACTGTCCTGTTGGCAGAGAGCAAAATTGAGTTGCAGAGTATGTTGACTCGGATGCACGAAGTTTGCATGAAATTCAAACTGAGTATAAATAAGGGAAAAACCAAAGTTATGGTGTTTGAAGAGAGGAATGGGTAGCACTGAATGTAATGTAAGTATAAATGGCACTGTGATTGACCAGGTGAGTGAGTTTGTGTATTTAGGAAGCATGTTTGACAGAGAGAACAAGTTGGATGGTGAAATCAGTAGGCGAGTGAATTCTTCTTTGAAAGTCATAGCTGCTCTGGGAGGTTTTCACAGGAATGATGGGTTCTCTAGAGAGTCCCGCATGGCTGTGTATGAAACAGTAATTGTTCCTACTCTGATGTATGGCAGTGAAACCTGGGTACTGCAGAAGAAGCATAGGAGTCGTTTGTGTGCTGGAGAAATGGGCGTTACTTACGTGGATTTGTGGCAAGACACAATCTGATTGTGTGAGGAATGAAGATGTATTGCAGTTGTGTGATGTAAAGCAAAATGTTGTTAGCAAGGTGGAGACCAATATGCTTCGATGGTTTGGCCACGTTGAAAGAATGAGTGATGAAATGCTTACTAAGAAAATATTTTCAACCCAAGTGGCAGGAAGGAAAGGCAGAGGAAGGCCAAGGAAGACATGGGTGGATCGGATTCAGGAGTGTCTGCATGAGAAAAAGATTATGAGTATGAAGTATAAAAGATATTGTGTAGGCTTGTAATGGATATCAGTGAAGCACGAGTTGAATGTCAAGATCGCTGTAAATGGAGAAGTTTGATACGATAACAATAAGTAAAAATATCTGGAAGCTTGTATTTCTTTTTGGAGCTAACCTCTGAATCTCAGAGAACAGCTTAGTGATGATATGTATACTAATAAACAAGTGGGTCATTCCATGTCAAATCAACAAGGCTCACAACCAGACATTTTTTTATTTTTATGAAACTTGGTATAATTGTAGTATTCATCAACATAAACAAACAATTTTATTTCAGAATTTTTAATGCATCCGTTTTTGAGTTATTGATTTTTGAAATTTCAAAAAAACCCTGAAATTTCATCATCTGAGCAAACTTTAACTGCCAATTACTCTGGTTCTAGTAGAGCTAGGGTCATGAATTATGGCTCATTTTAAAGATCTTGAATTGGGCTTTCATTTGCTATGCCACAAGACACTATTAAAAAAATTTAATGTCTATTTCAAAATTGAAATATTAAAAAACGTGGGGTTTTTTTTTAATCTGAAAAAAATATGTTTAACAAACATTATTTTTCTACATATCCTGAAAGTTTCATAATGGGATCGCTATGGGATCACTATAAAAATAATAATAACGTAGAACAATGCAACTGAAATGTGCCAGATGTACTTACTGGTTTCACCCATGACTGGAAGGGTATTTATTCTTTATGGGGTTTGTGTAAAATGTCACTTATTCTTTTAAACATTGTGAATGTTAAAGAATGAAAATAAGCATCTAAGTAATTTGAAACTGTGTCCCAAAGTAATTCATTTCATAATTCAGTAGGAGGTTCTGTGTGCATATTTACACTTACAAAATTATTTTATCTTCTATATGTATCCTGCTTTTTTTATTTCTTTTAAATTTTGCCACATTTGTATGCCAGTGCTCGATTTGCTTTCTTTGTCTCAGTCATTGTTAAATTATATACTCTTCCAGTAGCTGTTGTTGGGTCAACTTTTAACAAAACATCAGATTTATGAACCAACAGTATACCCGGTGATTGAGGATACTTGTATGATGGAGATGGACCATGCAGCTCCAGGAAGCTCACTTTTACCTCTTCTGTGTCCTCATTCACACCAAGTACACGTCCCAACCATCAGTGCTCTGAGTACTTACTAATCACAAAACCTACCATATTTTCAAAACTAATGTTCTCTTCCCCTTCATCTGTTGCACATATCTCTTCTTTAAAATGCTCAGAAAGTGAGTAAGTTTTGACTAGTAATTTGTGTTTTCCTGCAGGAATGAAACAATGGAGTTTATGAGTACCACTTATTGTCTTAACAGAAGCTATTCTACTTTTAAGGATAATTTCCTCCACAAAAAATTACAAATAATTTTCTGTTGTTGCAAACTGAAAGTGAATGGAGGCAATATTAGCAGTGGCCCATTCAAAGAGTTGGTGTGGGGTCATAATTTGATTATTATAAACAAGTTGTAAACTTGCCTTTGCAGCTAATTGCTTCACAGTACCCCCTATCCCATCACATGCATTTTTGCCATGTGCTGTTGCAAAAAAATTCCATTCTGCTTTTATATTAAAGTCAGTCTCATGGTAGCACAAGCTGAGGAAGTTGGACTTGTTTTTGTATAGTGAAGCTGCTCCATCGGAAAAATAAAATATCTTTTCAGGTTTTTGAGAAAAATGTGACTGCATGAAATTAATTAGGTAACGCTGAAACAGATGGACAGATATACTGTCGTGAATTAGGCAGTTCGATATAATCACAAAACTTACATGTCCTAGGTTCTGAGTTTTCTCATCTCAATAGTATATAACTATAGGATGCAGGGTTGCTTGGGCATTGTTCCAGTGAAAACCCTGAGCTGCTGCATCTTGCAATACAAAAGAATAATTTTCAGCAAAGTCACAAATTACTATGTATTGATTTTCTGTTATTGTGTCTTTAAGATGTCTTAAGTAACTTGACTGTTGAGTTGCTATAAAAGAATGGTGAAGCAGGGCTGGAAGTTTTCCAAACAACAGGTCCAAAAACTCCTGTGTGGATTTTGATAATGTTCCAAGTACTGTCCTCTTCTCTAATTGCATCCATTGCTTGAATGTCACATTTTCTATACTATTTAGATCAAAACAATCTTCAAATCGTTGCTTGAGCTGTTCTAATCCTGGAAAGTTGTTGCACTGACTGAAGTAACATGCAGGTGTAGGGTTTCCACAAATTATGTTTGCAAGGACATCTTTATAGGAGTTTATTGGCTGAACAGTGTCTCCTGTTAATTCAGGTAACTTGCATTGTGTCATCATCAGTGTAACATTCTGATGCATTGTACAAACACAAACAGAATGTGTGACTCTTGCTCCTGCAAGAACGCAGTGCTTAGGGCGAAGTTCACAGAACTTAGAGAACCCCACTTTTTTCTCTTGAAATCTCTCTTTAAAAAGAGTATACAATTCACGCGAATTACTCAGAAGCATTTTTTTTCTTTTACCTGTTGACGCTTATCAAAGTCTTTTTTTCCTGGCATTTGGCGGCTTGCATCGTCACTCATAAAATTCTTGTATACAATTTGCTGTGTCTTTGTCTAAAGTCTTTCCTGGCTTTGGATCAGGAGAAGACATACCTTTTTCTTTTACTAGCTTTTTAGCCTTTCTGGCCATAAAATTTGAAACTCTAAATTCTGTTTCAATTCGTTTCAGTGACCAAGATTTAGGCAGTGTACTCAATATCTGCATTCTTATGCTTTTATTTTCTGTGGAATGAAATTTTTTTTCAACTGTCTTATAGTTTCTGGTTCAGGAGATGAAATATCCTTTGGTTCTGACACAGGACTTAACGTTAATAATTTTGCTCGAAATGCTTCTTAGGCTTTTTTATATTTCTCTTCAGGGTATTTTTTGTCTTGCAGGCATTTTTTCTTGATTGGTGTTTCATCCAGACATTGTAAACTTCTGTTAAATGCTTCTATAGCATGCTCTTTTTCAGGAGTTGATACTTCCATGTTTTCAGATGGAACAGCATGGCCTTCGGCTTCTTGTTCATTATAGCAGTCAGAAGGTGAAGAGGAATGTTCAGCAGCTTCAGAGTGAAATTTCTGGATTGCTTTACAACAATTGCCACAGATCTTGTGTCCAGTTTTGAGCAACTTGTTCTGCTGTAGCTATAGATTCTTGGAAACTGGTCGCAGATTTTTTTTTTTTTTTTTTGTTATATTTATGGTTTGGTTTCCCAAGGAGGTTGCAACAGTAAACCACACTTGAAACTTTTGATGTGGATGGTCTGCTGGCATCCATCTTTTACTTTGCTTTAAAACCTAGGAAAGAAACACACTTTGTTACCCTTATGGATATATATTAACTTTTTAACAAATTGTAATTAATTCATTAACATTTGCAGTGTTTGTAAGACCAGGGATAACATTTTAAACAGACAAAATAAACAATTCCTCAGTCACATCAATGGTGAGTTTAGTAACGTCCTATGTTATTTATTTTTTTATAGTGATCCCATAGCGATCCCATTATGAAACTTTCAGGATATGTAGAAAAATAATGTTTGTTAAACATATATTTTTTCAGATTTAAAAAAACATGTTTAATATTTCAATTTCAAAATTTTAAAATTGACATTAAAATTTTTTTAATAGTGTCATGTGGCATATCAAATGAAAGCCCAATTCAAGATCTTTAAAATGAGCCATAATTCATGACCCTAGCTCTACTAGAACCCGAGTAATTGGCAGTTAAAGTTTGCTCAGATGATAAAATTTCAGGGTTTTTTTTTTAATTTCGAAAATCAATAACTCAAAAACACATGCATTAAAAATTCTGAAAAAATTCATATATGTTTATATTGATGAATTCTACAAATATACCAAGTTCCATAAAAATCAAAAATGGTCAGGTTGAAAATGCTATTTTAATATGCTGGTTGATTTCACATGGAATGACCCAAGTATGAAAGTTTGTGGTACCAAGCCACATACCACATGGCAGACCTAGAAGGTGGACTGAAGGTGTGAAATCAGCAATTAGTGACCAAGGAAGCAATATGGTACGGGGGGGGGGGGGGGTCTTATGAACAGAAAAGCATTGGGAAAGTTTGCCATAGATAATAAACTTTTTTATTTTTCTATGGTGTTCTGTGCTAAATACTGTACCTTACACTGGTCAACACAGTCATAAAATGATCATTATGAATGATAATGATGAAGTTTCACCACCTCCTAAACTTTATGTCAGTCAAGATTTGTCTTCTAGAAATGTTTATAAGACTGCTGTGGTCACAATTTTGGTGACCAACAATGAAAATCCCAGTAAGATTTTGTCCTGTCAATAGAACAATAAATATTACATAAGCTGTTTTGAAAACTATCACAATATCATTCATACTGAAGGAAGTTTTTGAAATTCCTCAGATTTCGATGCAGTGAATACAAACTTACAAATATAACTGAACTGATGACAGTAGTTTGTATTGGAAGACACACAAAGAAGAAGAATGAAAAATAAATGCAAACTACAACATCAGAGTAGAAAAACTTACCATTCGCCCATAGTTCAAAATTGGTAGTGAGCATTTTTCACAGCAGTGTATCATTGGATTAATTACTTTTTCACCAATGAGGTTAACCTGAAAGATTTAATGCACATATACTTTCATTCATGACAAATTACTGATGCTAATAAAATATTTCACCATATCAGAATTTTGTTTACATAATAAAAACTGTTTAAAAATAAACCTTTATAAAAGGAACTTATCGTTCTACACTTTGTAACACTTTTTAAGAGTATTATGCATTCTTTTTCACACAACAACGCATCAAATTAAATACACAGAGCATAACCATAACACCATCTGCGGATACTTAGGGCCACTTTAAGGCTACAGCAATCTTTGTAACTGTGATGAGCCCTGGACATCTTAAGAACCCCTAGATGGCTAGGAAGTCCAGTGGCGTTTTCTCTGGGTGTGCAAGTTGTGTGTCAACGCCCAAAGAAAATTACAAAAAAAAAGGATTTTCATCGCGCTAACACGCTTTCCGTTTCGAATGACGTGTAGGCTGTGGGGTCCGAACCGAAGAAACAGCCAGATAAGGCCAAGCCGTTGCAACGATCCCCACATTTTCTCTGCTGCTTTACAAGACTCAGTTCGCGCATGCACCCCATGTCTTCTACCCAGCTCACGTAAGTGTGAAAGCCAGCGAATGCGTTGTATGCAGTTTCAACGCTTACATGCTTTGCTTAAGTTCAATTTGTCTCTGTGTTCCGTGCGATTGTATTGTTGCTTGCGCAGTGAAGTGGGGGGTGTCAGTTGATTTAAGATGGATAGTGAAAGTGTAATAAAAAAACACTATTAAACAGTAGTTTTTCATTGCTCTCATACGCAGAAAAGAAACAAATAATTGACAGTGGCCGACCATGCCCTAATCTCACAATATCAACACGTGTAAAAGGAAAAAATAGCGCTGGAAGAGGTTTTGAGAGACATTTTCGTAAAGAGCTCTACGAAATTTCAGACTGGCTTTGCGGATGTGATGTGGATAACAAAGTTTACTGTTGGGCATGCTTGTTGTTCTCAAATAAGAAAACTGTTTGGAATCATGAAGGGTACGAGGACTTGAATCATTTGAATACTGCAGTGAAGAAACACAGTGAGTCCGAAATTCATCTTTCTAGTATTTTTAAATTCACCAGATTTATTGTGTCCCCTACTACAATTGACATTCTTTTCGATTCCCAAAGAAGGGTTGAAATCGAGCTGCACAATGAGAAAGTTAAAAAGAACAGGGAAATATTGAAGAGGTTGATTAATGCCATGTGCTATTTAGCGAAACAGGAACTACCATTCCGAGGTCATGAGGAAAATGAAGAATCTTTCAATAGGGGAAATTATATGGAGTTGCTTATTGCAAGTGCAGAGTTTGATTCCCCATTGAAAGAACATTTAGCGACTTCTACAGTTTTCCATGGAACTTCAGCAAGCATTCCAAATGATTTAATAAATTCTGTTGCTAATGTCCCGAGAAATAAAATTTACTACGAAATTCAGAACACCGATTTTGGGGCCATTATGCTTGATGAAACATCAGATGTAAGCAATAAATCTTAGCTCTCAACTGTGTTGCAGTATTTTCCGTCTCGCAGAAAAAAATCATAGAACGATTTCTGGGATTTCTTGAGGTGAGCCCTGATAAAACTGCAGAAGCTCTGTTTAATCATGTGAATGAAATCACGGACAGATATAAGTGTGGGGATAAATTAATTGCCCAGATGTACGATGGAGCGGCGGTTGATGAGTGGCCATATCAATGGACTTCAAGGAAAAGTTTTGGGAAAGTACCCTAATGCTCTCTTCACGCATTGCTATGCTCATATAATGAACTTGGTACTGCAACAGTCTCTAGAGTGCAACAAAGAGCTTAAAGTCTTCTTGAGCAGTCTTAAATCATTACCTACTTTTTTCTCTCATTCTCCTAAATGATTACACCAACTTTCTGCTTTCATGTCCAAAAAGCTACCATCATTAGCTCCTACCTGATGGAATTTTATCTCAAGACTTGTTCATACAGTCAATGAAAACAGAGAAGCATTGATAATGTTTTTTGAACATGTCAGTGAAAGTGGGGTCATTGACCATTTGACTGCAATGACAGCAAGGAGTTGTTGGCTTTTTAAAGAACTTCAAAAACATATTTTTTATAAAGGTTCTATCTAATTTGCTTGCCTTTTCCAGATGTATTATTCAGTATACTGCAGGCCACGAATGTTGACATTTTGTACTGCAGTACTAAAATAACAGAGTTTCAACAGCAACTGCAAAGCGAAGGGGAGAATTTTGAGCCATTGTAGTCTTGTATTCATGGTGAAGTAAGGGAGGAAGAAATGCGTCCAATAAAAAAACAGAGGTTGAACGATGAATCAGAGAAAGACTACTGCCGGAGACTTTACTTCGAAATAATTGATAATATTAGCAATCGTATAACAATTAGATTTGCATCGTTTGAAAAGTTGCAGTACTTTGATTTGTTAAACCTAACAAAAATGACCTACTTTAAAAAAGAAAAAAATTTCCTCGCAATTTATTTAAAAAATTGCAGGAAATCTATGGCAATCTTTTTAATTTCAGCAAACTCCAGAATGAACTATATGTATGGTATTCTTCTAATTAAGATTCAGACAAAACACCAATTCAAATTGTTCATTATTTATTGGAAATGAACCTAATGCATGGATTTACGGAAATATACAAATTGGCTATGCTGATCGCAACTATTCCTTCCACAACATCATCCGTCGAGCGGTCGTTTTTGTCCTTGAAGCGGATCCACACATTCTGCCGCACCACACAAACCCAGCATAGAATGGATAATCTAAGCCTTATCTCCATTAAAAAAGAATTGCTTTCTACGATGCGACAAGAGAATAAATCCAAATTCTATGAAGAAGTGATCAAGAAAGTCCTGCAGAAAGAACGAAGAATGGAACTGGAATTCAAATGACTGTAAGTAATCACTTTGTTTTGCTGAATTTTTATTATGTAATTCTTTCTACTTTATTTTCGTAAATATTTATTTAAGTAGGTTAACGTACTTAATTAGGTGCCTTCCTATTGCTGATGTAATGAACACTTTCTTTCTTGATTCAATTTTATTCAGACTTTTTCTAAAGTTACGCGTAAATTGCTCGAAGCAACTTTGAAATATTTGTTGGAAGAAAAGACATGGGGTGGGGGTCGTGAAAATTAACACTTAACACATTATTCCATCTGTGCCAGCGCCTTTAATTCTGTGTCGGCAAACGCCACTGAGGAAGTCATTAATTTTTTTTTTTACATTTTCCCTCTAAAATTAAAATTTCAGATTTTTGTTGTACATTTTATGTTAATAGGCAAGGCAAATACTGTAGTGTAGATTCAGGCATGTCTCAATGTGTAATTCTCTATGAAAATGGCCAACGGGGGTTTACACACATACAGGGGCCTGAAATCTTGTTTTGCCGGGACACCAAAATGTCTTATACTGGTACTGTTGTGACTTGATCCTAAATAGAATTTCATAATAAATAGTAATAAAATGTTTCATCTTAAATGAACAATGTACTTAATACATGGTGTGTAAGCTTTTTCCATGAAGAGTCAATTAAAACATGGTTCATACACTTTTTCAATCACAGAATTTCAGTACATTCCCAGGACTTTTTTTCTGAGGACATACTATCCAAAATGCTCCTACTTAAATATAGTGAAGCCATAGGTCTGTTCAACCTGTACAAAAATTTTATATACATTATACTATACTGATTTTGAGAAAAATTAAAAATTTACTGTGGAATTAACTTTTTTACGGGTCTCATAGAGGTTATTATTCAAAAAAGTTGGTGGTCAAATTTTCGAACTAAAGCCTAGTTCGTCATCAGGACTACGTCACTGGAGTAGTTGCTAAAATAATTGCGGTTGGACTCTTCCAGCAACTACTGGCAGCAACTACTCCAGTGACGTAGTCCTGATGACGAACTAGGCTTTAGTTCGAAAATTTGACCACCAACTTTTTGAATAATAACCTCTATAAGACCCGTAAAAAAGTTAATTCCACAGTAAAATATCAATAGAGGTGCCATAAATTCATTTACAACTAGGATTAAAAATTTATTTTCTACTTTGGCTTTATTTCAATTATTGAAACAAATCATGATTAAAAGAACATAAAACTCAAAAAATATATAGGTATAATAAAATCTATAGTTAGAACATAAATGCAGCACTACTCTTGAAATGCTTTCATATACCACACAATCAATATATAAAATACTATTTCTATTTAATTATTTTGAAATAATGCTTACATTGGAAATTTAAGGATAAGGTGAAATATTTGAAACTTCAAAGGAACAAAGGACTTATTATTTCTTAAGCAAATATTAATGGAGCAAAGACTTGCATTTCATTTTATTTAGGGAAGGTATTTTCAACATAATATTGATGCTCTAGCTTCTAATACTGATGTTGTAGCTATGTTTTAAATTAGTACTCACCAGCAAACAAAGTAAGTCTATGCACAAAAATTTCCAAAATGAAACAAAGAGAATCATGGGTAAACCTTAAATCCAAACGCTATGTGTACAGCTGCATTCATCAGTTATCAAGACAGTTTAACACTTTCACCGCCGCGCGATGCCGAACGGCGTCATACAATACTTAGCACAGGTGCCAAACGCCGTCGTAATCATGGCTTCATATTTCGCTTCCTAAAACCTTCCGCACTTGAAGAGAGTTATCTATTTTGTTACTGGCACTGAAAATGAGTCTCCAACTGTCTAAAAGTGACCACGGTTTTGGGATAGCAGATTTTTTCTCACATGGTTTTGGGAAGGGAAAGCAAGTTGGCTTCCCATAGACTTAACTGGGAAGGGAAAGCAAGTTGGCTTCCCATAGACTTAACACAGCACGTGCTTTTCATTGCAATGCTTATTTTCCTTTGAATTACTGGAAAACAGATCCATTATTTAAAATGAACTGCTTTTCTTCAAATATGAGCAGGAATCGTTTCCTTCTGATCATGTGGTGCCTTCATTTTGCAAGAAATCCTCAACCTGGCGAAGTGATTACAACCAACCGCCTTGCAAAAATAATGCCTTTACTGGATTTATTTCACGATACCATACACAGCATATACTACCCTGGAAAAGAACTTACGATTGATGAATCAATGGTTTTATGGAGAGGTCGTTTGATTTTCAAACAGTACATGAAAAGAAAACATCATAAATATGGGGTGAAACTTTATATGCTAACGGAACCAAATGGTATAATTCTAAAAGCTTTGGTTCACACAGGGCAACTGGACTCTGGGGATGAGGTGGGTCATGCTGCTAATGTAGTTTTAAAATTGATGGAAGGGAAGCTAAATGTTGGTCATGCTATTTATATAGATAAGTTGTATAATAGTTACAATCTTGCATTGCAGTTGTTGAACAAAGACACTTATTGCACTGGAACTCTCCGTGCAGACCGACGAGATCTTCCTAAGGATGTCACGAAAGCTAAACTTTTGAAGGGGGAACGGAAATGCAAATATTCTAATGCTGTTGCAGTTAGCAAATGGAAAGATAAAAGGGATGTTCTCTTGATTACCACGGAGTTTGAGGATGATTTAGTTCAAACTGTAAATAAAGGGAAGAAAAACCAAAGGCTGTTATCAACTATAATAAATTTGTCAGGGGTAGATCGTCAAGATCAAATGCTAGCGTACTATCCTTCTGAAAGGAAAACCATAAGATGGTACAAGAAGCTAGGAATACATATATTTCATATGATGATAATCACTTCCCACAACTTGTATAATAAATTCTCAGGGGAAAAGATAAGCCTCTACGATTTTAGGATATCCGTTGTACGTCAACATTTGAATCAAGAGCCATCAACTTCCCGAGCGAAGATATCTAAATCATTAAAAGTATGTGGCCAACTTCCAGTTAAAAAAAAAAAAAAAGGTACGTGAGGAGATGATGCAAAATGTGCTCTGCCAAAGGGATTCGCAGGGACACTATTACTGCACCCAGTGCCCAGAAAATTCTGCACTGAGCTTTCAGCCATGCTTCCAATTATATCATCGTAGAAAAGGGATAAATATTTTGTCTTCCTATTTTGCTAAAAAAGTATGTTCCAAGTCGAGCTGCACGTTTGTGTGTGTGTGTGGGATTTTTTACCCTACCCGAATCAAAATGTATGGATTTTGTATTTATCCAGTTATGCATCATGGCACTATTTATGAAATTCTTTGGCATTTGAAAGTATTATTTCTCTTGTTTTATATGCAACAATGTTCGAAATATGTATCCAGTAAATGTCTACTTCAGTATCGGAATAATATTTAATTGCTGGCAGAATTATACACTGGTGTGCAAAATTAAAGACGAAGAGAAGAAATTAGCATAACAGCAGAACGAGCAGGCAGAACGGACTGAAAGACCACTCAGGAGATAGACTAGGGTCCAGTACGATAGGGCATGCGCATATATGCAGCCTCACGGGGGGGGGACTGTCGGAAGGGTGTAAAGCACATGGGCGGTGTACTTTCAGCAATTCGGTGAAAGCTATTGCATGGTGTACATCGGTTTGAACGACGTCGAGTTGCTGCCGACAGGCAATCCAGTAGATGACATCTGGATGACTTTACCTGAGATCGCGTCATCGGAAAGTTGAAAGAAGGTCGAAGTGTGACTAGTGTGGCCGAGGAGTTCGGGATCGCTCACAGCATCGTTTCACGAGCTTGAACAGCATTTCAAACGACAGGAACAGCTGTCCGAGAGTTTAGCCGTAGTCGTCCACAAGCAACCACTGCGGCGAATGACCGGTATATTGTCCTACAGGTGAGAAGAGACAGACGGCAGACAGCGGGAGAAATCGCAAGGCACATGCAATGGACAACAGCGGGAGAAATCGCAAGGCACATGCAACGGACAACAGCGGGAGAAATCGCAAGGCACATGCAACGGACAACTGGACGTCTGTTATCGCATTTTACCGTGGCCAGGAGGCTGTACAAAGGTGGTCTATTTGCATGACGACCAGTAGAGTGTGTGCCATTAACGCCTGCTCATCAGAGACGCCGGTTTCTGTGGTGCCAGGAACACAAGAACTGGACACATCAGCAATGGGGTAGAGTTCTCTTTACGGACGAGAGCCAATTTAGTCTGACAAGCGATTCTGGACGTCTACACATCTGGAGAGAGCAGGGAACACGCAATCACACCTCCAACATCATCGAAAGGGACCGGTTTGGAGGTGGCGGAGTTCTCGTTTGGGGCGGTATCATGCTTGGTAGTCGTACTGACCTCCACATCTTCCAAGGAGGTTCAGTCACTGGTGTCCGCTATTGTACCAAGGTTCTTTTGCCTCGCATGCGTCTGTTTAGAGGTGCTGTGGGTCCTGAGTTCCTCTTCATGGACAACAACGCTACACCTCATCGTACAGTGGCTGTCGCAGAGCTGTTGTTTATATTCAACGTTTTGTTTATATTCAACGCATGGATTGGCCCGCAAGGTCCCCGGACCTAAATCCAATCGAACACGTGTGGGACCTTCTTCTTGGGAGACGCTTGGCAGCACGTCACCATCTGCCAGCAACGATTCCACAGCTGTGATTGGCGCTACAAGAGGAATGGGCAGCGATGCCTCAACAGCTCCTTGACTCATTCTCAGCATAGAGAGACGTTGTAAATCCTGCAACGCAGTCAGGGGTGATCATATCCTTTACTAAAGACTAGATTTTTCTTGGCAGCCGCCTGTCACATGGATGTTTATCTTCTGTCCAGTGTTGCTCGAAGCTACCTTTTCAATAAAGTGCCTTTGTATCCTTTGGATTCCTTGTTTGGACAGTTTTGCTCACTTGTCCCATTTTCTTACATCTTGAGGATCTTATGGTATGATTTGAGTCATGCAGAGCACTTCTGCACGACGTTACATTCGAAAAACCGTCTCGTCCTTAATTGTTGCACGCCAGTGTAATTACGAATATCAATTATGGATAAATGTTCTTGTACTTTAGACTTGCTAAGTCATGCAAAGCTATGAGATGCGAACACACTGCTTGTTGGTCCAAACGCATAAAAGCTCAATCGTGGTGCCACTTCATGCCTTGTGACATCGTGGGAGATTTGCACTGGTTTCATACTGGCACCGCGTGCTTGCCGCTGATATAGTATGGTGGCAGCGAACATGTTAACTGGGAATGATTAGAAAACTAATTATAGAAGATTGAAAGTGATTAGTTAGCTCAGAAAATACTAAGAAACAACTAGATTTAAGTTTCTGATATTAGAGAGCAATCTGATTTTATGACAAATTTTTAAATAAAGCATTTCATTAGCAGAGTTAAGTAAAAGTAAAAAAAAGCCGCAAAAAATAAAAAAATCAGCTACTTATAAAAACACCAGCTACCTAACTTCCATCAGTGGCTAAAAAGTCTTATGAAAATTAACAAATGGCACGCAAAAAGGTTCTCATAGCAGAAGGAAGGTATCAGATCAGAGACAGATTCTCAAATCAAACAGTTAAAAGAACAGATATAGAAGGACACATGATATAACTATGCCTTCTAGCAGAAGAATTTTGCAGAATGGAAAAGTTGAAACAGGTGAAAAGTATTCTTCATGTAAATCAAACTCATCTTTGTTCTGTGGCTTCCTAGATTATTATATTCAGACTAGTTAACTTTTGTATGGGATTTACTAGGTAAATTCTCAAAATTTCTGCAAATTTTCGGAGAGAACTCCTCTCCTTCGTCAGGCAGTCTTTCGTTCAATCTCTGCCACTGTTTTTGGTTATGGCGATTTTGCAAAATGTCTTGCCAGATCATGAAAGAAATACGGGATTACGCCATATAATACAAACTTTGAAGATGACAATCCGATTTTTGGCGTAAATGTGACAAGGATGGTAAGTCAGATAATTTTTGAAAACTTGAAAATTTTCATCGTCCTGGAGCGGGACTCGAACCCGCGTCTCCCAGAAAACGCCTAGGTATGCTAACCACTACACCACCCAGAACGACCAAGTTTCAAGTTTCCGATCAATTTGAATTTAACCATCACAGGATTCGCTAGTCGAAGCAACCGGCATTCATGTTTAGCGAATCTGGAGGTTAATAATCCTATCCCGTGATTGCCCGGAGAAGCAGATAAATCATGAAAGAAATACGGGATTACGCCATATAATACAAACTTTGAAGATGACAATCCAAAAATCGGATTGTCATCTTCAAAGTCTTGCCAGATGTTAGGCAGTGAAAACCCATTACAGTCATTAATGATGAAGTTCTGGTATTTTCCAATTTCAAGTCCCTCTTTCAATTTTTGCTTCAGGAAGTTTGATTGATGAGTTCAGGTATTTTCCAATTTCAAGTCCCTCTTTCAATTTTTGCTTCAGGAAACGACTCCTATGCTTCTTCTGCAGTACCCAGATTTCACTGCCCTACATCAGAGTAGGAACAATTACTGTTTCATACACAGCCATGCAGGACTCTCTAGAGAACCCTTCATTCCTCTGAAAACCTCCCAGAGCAGCTATGACTTTCAAAGAAGAATTCACTCGCCTACTGATTTCACCATCCAACTTGTTCTCTCTGTCAAACATGCTTCCTAAATACACAAACTCACTCACCTGGTCAATCACAGTGCCATTTATACTTACATTACATTCAGTGGCTACCTGTTCCTCTCTCAAACACCATAACTTTGGTTTTTCCCTTATTTATACTCAGTTTGAATTTCATGCAAACTTCGTGCATCCGAGTCAACATACTCTGCAACTCACTTTTGCTCTCTGCCAACACGACAGTGTCATCAGCATACAGCAATCTGCACACACGGATATCACCAAGACATAAACCACTATCATCTATTTTGGCCTCACGCATGCATGCATCCATAAATATATTAAACAGCCATGGTGACATTACGCAACCTTGTCTAACTCCTGCACCAATAGAAAACCATTTTGATAAAACACCATTCACTCGTACACAAGCTCTACTACCAGCATACATGGTTTTTAAACTATTAAGTAGATTCCCAGTAACGCCATATTCATTCAATACCTTCCACAAAAGTGTCCTATTCACTTGGTTGTAAGCTTTCTCTAAATCTATGAAGGCAGTAAAAACTTTCTTCCCAACAGCCAGATACTTTTCAATCATCATGCGTAATGCAAAAATCTGGTTAGTGCAGCCTTTATAAGGCATAAAACCACTCTGAAAATCCCACACTTTCTCTGATGTAAGACCCCGTACTTTTTCAATAACAACCTTACCAAACACTTTCCCTGGCACACTCAGTAGGCTAATACCACGATAGTTCTTGCATTCAGTCTGATCACCTTTTCCCTTATACAAGGGAACAATGATAGCATCCTTCCAATCCCGAGGGACCATTCCTAACTCCCAGCACAACTGGCAAATTTCAGTTAACCAGTCAATTATAGAGTCACCACCATACTTCAACATCTCTGCAGTTATGCCATCAACTCCTGGAGCCTTACCATTCTGAAGAGATTTTAGAGCTTTACACACTTCTTCTCTTGAGATCCCTCCTGTGCTTTCATCCCTCATTGTGACATCATCTGCATCTGTCTCAGAATCATTTTTGCTCTCCTGATCTAATAACTCACAGAACTATTTGCCCCATCTGTCCCTTAACTCATTGGGCTCCCATATCATTTTCCCAATCTCATTCTTCACACAACTTACAACTTTCTTTCCCCTATTTTTCCTGTCTCGTGTACTTCCAGAAGGACTTTCTATCTTTCCAAAAAGCCAGTTCATGCCTTTCCACTTTCTCTTTCCTATCTTTTGCCTTACTGTGGCGAACCAGCTTAGCAGCTTTCACGCTTCTTACAGCGATATTCATCCACAGAGACTCTACCTTGCAACATCCCCAAATAGGCTTCCTTCTTTTTCTTTACTGCCTCATCAATCTCACTATTCCACCAAGCATCACCTCTATTGTTACCGACTATTGTGGTGCCACAGACCTCTTTAGCAGCAGTGACAACACAGTTCTTAAAACATTCCCACTTCTTTTCTACATCCCTCTCACAAGATTTCAGATCCTTCAGTCGTTCTCTGAGTAAGTCAGAATACCGCTGATGATCTTCAAGGAGCCTATCAACCTTTATTCTTTCTATCCTGTGTCTCTTCCTATTCCTTTTCCTCCAACCAACATTAAGTTTCACTCGTGACACTACCAAGTAATGATCAGAACCAACATCCGCACCTCTCATCACACGGGTGTCAACAACTAAGTGTTTCAAACGCTGATCATAAACAACAAAATCTATCACATTCTTTTGACCAAGAGTACCATTTTCCCCTATTTATACTCAATTTGAATTTCATGCAAACTTTGTACATCCAGGACAACATAGTCTGCAACTCACTTTTGCTCTCTGCCAACAGGACTACATTATCAGCATACAGCAATTTGCACACATTGATATCACCAAGACATAAACCACTATTATCTATTTTGGCATCAGGCATGCACACATCCATAAATATATTAAACAGCCATGGTGACATTTACACAACCTTGTCTGACTCCTGCACCAATAGAGAACCATTTTGATAAAACACCATTTACTCGTACACAAGCTCTACTGCCAACATACATGACTTTTACACTATTAAGTCGATTCCCAGTAACACCATATTCATTCAATACCTTCCACAAAAGTGACCTATTTGCTTGGTCGTAAGCTTTCCCTGAATCTATGAAGGTAGAAAAAACTTTCTTACCAACAGCCAGATGCTTTTCAATCATCATGCATAATACAAAAATTTGGTTAGTGCAGCCAGGCATTAAACCACTCTGAACATCCTATACTTTCTCTGAGGCAAGACCCCGTACTTTTTCAATAACGGCCTTACCAAGCACTTTCCCTGGCACACTTAGTAGGCTAATAAGATAGTTCTTGCAGTCACTCTGATCACCTTTTCCCTTATACTGGAAACAATGATAGCATCCTTCTAATCCCAATGGACCATTCCTAACTCCCAGCACAACTGGCAAATTTCAGTTAACCAGTCAATTACAGAGTCACCACCATATTTCAACATCTCAGCAGTTATGCCATTAACTCCCAGGGCCTTACCATTCTGAAGATATTTTAGAGCTTTACACAACTCTTCTCTTAAGATCCCTCCTGTGCTTCCATCCTTCACTGTGACATCCTCTGCATCTGCCTCACCTTTGCTTTCCTGATCTAATAACTCACGGAAGAATTCACCCCATCTGTCACTTAACTCATTGGGCTCCCATATCATTTCCCTGATCCTATTCTTCATACAACTTTGTTTCCCCTATTTTTCCTGAGTCTCATGTACTTTCAGAAAGTTTTTCTATTTTTCCAAAAAGCCAATTCATGCCACTGCACCTGCTCTTTCCTATCTTTTGCCTTACTCTGGTGAACCAGCTTGGTTCCCTCATGTTTCTTACAGCAATATTTATCCTCAGAAACTCTACCTTGCAACATCCCCAAATAGGCTTCCTTCTTTCTCTTTATTGCCTTTTCTATCGTACTATTCCACCAAGCATCACCTCTACTGTTACCCATTATTGTGGTGCCACAGACCTTTTCAGCAGCAGTGAAAACACAGCTCTTAAAACATTCCCACTTCTTTCTACATCCTCTCTCACATGACTTCAGCTCCTTCAGTCATTCTCCGAGTAAGTTAGAGCAACACTGATTATCTTCAGGGAGCCTTTCAACCTTTATTCTTTCCATCCTATGCCTCTTCCTATTCCTTCAACCAACATTCAGTTTTACTCATGATACTACCAAGTAATTATCATAGCCAACATCTGCACCTGTCATTGCACGAGTGTCAACAACTAAGTGTTTCAGATGCTGATCGTAAACCACCATAACAGAAAGCAACAGATAACATGGTGCCACAAAACATTCTGCAGGTGGTCCCTAGGCAAAATAACTACTAGATGTAAAAAACAATGAAAATCTGTGAAGGTAGAAATTCGAAAAAAGAGAAAACAAAACTGACCACCATTTCTTCAACCTAAAATAACAACAATTTCATGTCTAACCTAGTTACTACAGCACTTGTAATGATAACTAGGATCAAGAACATTCTGCCCTCTGTACCTAGAATTTTCCCTTCATTTTCAAGCTGACACACAAAGATTTAGAGTATAATATTAACTTTAACAACACTAAGAGGCATTCCTAAAAAGAAAATTGCAATTACAGGGGAAATCTTTGCTGCATCCTACTTCCGTTTCTGGAAAAATTTTTCTCCATTTTCCGTCTCATATACAAACATTTACGTAATTAAATGATGATTAAATAATAATACAATGCAGAGAAAACCAGCGGGATGGGGGATTACAGGAGAAATGTTTGCTGCAGTTAGCTTTCATTGTCGAACGTTTTTGCCTTTATTTAACGATTACAGGAGAACTTTTCGCACCATCTAACTTTCGTTTTTGTGAAATTTTCCTCCAGTTTCAATCTTAAATGCAAACATTTATCTAACAAAATATTTAATGACCACACAGGGCAGAAGGTACATCACGAGAAACAGAATTTATGATTACAGAGCTCCGTCTGACTTCCATTTTTAGGATTTTGTTGTCTCTATTTTCAAACTGAAACACAAACATCTATGCAATAAAATGATACTTAACAACAATCCCGGACAATCCTTCCTCAGAACATCGCGAAAGAAAAACACATTACGATTATGGGAGAAATCTTTGCTCCATCTAACTTCCGTTTCTGGAAATTTTGAAAGACTGAAAACTTGCAAACATGAACGGAACAGGGTTTGTACACATCAGAGGGGGGGGGGAATTCAAGGCTTTTTAAGGACCTTGAAAGCATTTGTACACAGTTGCTGGGAGGGAAGGGGGGATGACATTCCCAATTTTAATTTTTGTGAAAAAATTAAAGTAAAACAACCAACACCTTTGATCATAAAGCCCAGAAAAGAAATTTGTATAATAACTTGCCATATATTGTTTCTTTTTTCAGTACTCTTACTTGTTAAACAAAGTGTGGAACATGTTCAAGTAAAAGAATGGGACATTTAGCAAAATATCTGCCCTTAAAAATGTTTCCAGCTTTTCTTTTCATTTTTACTAAATTTTTAATTATTGGTTTCATAATATGGCAAATGACAATACAACTGTATTGACCAAAGGAAGAAAAAGTAGTTGCTAGGATGATTACCATTTACAAATAAATCACAAGTTTAATAATTTATGACATTATTAATAGTCATAGTACATACTAATGCTTGAATATGAATTCTGTTTGGGAGGATGACCCTGAATAACTATGACATATGGAGAACAAAGATATAATCCGGAATAAAATAAAGAATTCCATTTCTTTAAAAGGCGAGTTCAATAATACATGCATTCACACGGCGTGAGCGCTTCTTGCTTGTAGGAGGGATGCCATTCTTCTTCTGGTACCACGTCTCCGCACAGCCGTGGCCACAACACAGCGTGAGTCGCCGACGGCCCTTTCACCGTGACAATGCACTGGCCATGCACCATGTTTAAAAATTCTTTTCTCGGCGCTCAGGCAAAAGCCCAAGGTTTTTTCTTCTTTATTTGATAGATTAAACCTTTCTTTGCAAAGAATAATAACTGCAGCTTTCTAAGTGCTGTACTGCATTGCCTTTTTGGGCATTTAAGAAAGGCTCTCTCATTGCTCGCAACTCAAAAACTAAGCAAATAGAAACTCGTGCGCTGCACCAATGGATTCCTTGGTGAAAATTAAGGAAGAATGATGATTTCTGTATTTCTTTTTATTCTAAATAATGGAGATATTTGCATTTTTACAAAAAAAAAAAAAAAAAAAAAACATGTCTGCCATGCACCAAAATTCAAAAAATTATATCTTCTGATCTATCAGAAATAAAAAATTTAAACTTCCAGGGTTTTTATAAGTTAGGAATAGCTACCCATTAAAAAAAGTCTTACGAATCGCAGATGTGTTGGTGGAAAATCAATTCAAAATCAACGATTTCACGTGGAATGACCCAACAGCGAGGACTCTCAAAGACCTGCTTGCGTTATGCCGTTGGATATACAATTTAATATTCATTCAATCGAGTTTATTCACTTAAGATGTTCCACATTATGTAAAGACGTAAATAAACATTGCGTTGACCATTGTTAGTGAAAATATTTAGAATGTGCATATTGAGTTGCACCATTTAATCTATACCTTAACGTCTCCCCCGCAGCAAAAAATAAAATAAAATGTAAGAGCCTTACTGGAAGGCGTGAGCGATCAATGAGTCGCAACTATGTCTCAGACAAGAGAGAATGAAGAGTATTCACAACGCGAATTTCATTCCAACAACATTTACAAACACAGTTCTGACTGAAGATCAGAGTGGCCGCCCCAGTGGCTCAGTGGTCTAAGCGATGGCCTCTGATCATTCGTCCGAAAGGGGTCAGAGTTCGAATCCCGGTGAGGCATAGATGTTGTGTTTGTCTTACGGCACTGGCTCTCTCCCTTCCCTGGAGCCAGTGACCCTAAATTAGGGATGGGCGACTGCTTATAGCCCATTGAGTTGCTCACAGTGGTCATTAAACCTTCAATCAAAAAAAAAAAAAAAAAAAAGATGAGAGTGAAAGAGTGCACTATCCAGTTGAATTTTTGCACACGATCGAGATGAGTGGACTTCTGCCTCACATTCTACACAGGGCTAGAGAATAAGGAAGGGCTGGCCCACCGGGCAGTCCAAAGCAAGTCGCTTTGCTGGGGAGGACGTGACGTCACTGCGAGTACACTGACGATTTGGGATACTGCCTCCGAGGGCAAAAGGCATAGCTGTCGGAGTAAGCTGAACACCTCTACACGTATTTTTTTTTACACAACTCTGAACGTTATATACATATAAATCGTAGCAAGTAACGTTTTTGTTTATTTTATCGGAAGGCGTAAATAATAGAAAGATAAAAATTTATTAACATACCTGTATAGCTAAAAAGAAGCAAGATATTCACCAGGTTTAGATATTGACATCGGCGTGCTACGTTTTTTAACGGCAGAATTTATCCATTTGGTTTTCTTTTGATTTGATTTTCTTTCCGACATTAAATCTTTGTTGTGATTAATATACCGAATTCTCATAAATGTTCATATGCGGCAATACATTTTCACAGCTTCTTTGCAAGTGTCTGGAAATCTCTCTTCTATTACAGTTTTTAATTTTCGAATTATGCCATTCTCTCGGAAAACCTCTGTCCCGTGAATTGACTTAAAAATTATTTCAAATTGATCTACCGTTCTCATTCACTTTGGAGAAGGCACCGTTAGTCCCCTGAGTGATAAAGTTTTAATCCATTGAGCAGATGGAAAATCTTCGGCATTTCTAGAAATTGTTCCGAGGGAGGGATATTTGTAAGCGACAGGCAATATAACCTGCGATATAACTCAGACCTTGTTTCTCAGCATTACATTGCTCATCTTCAACTGTTTTAAGTATGTCGTCGTCCCAATCTTGCGGCTATGGCTCATTGCAAATTTTTCCTAAAGCTTCTAAGTCATCTGCGTTTATTTCTTCAGATACTTCATCAATAATTTCTTGATTATCAGCTGTAGTGAAAGCTTCTTATAATGGCTCTGCTGTCAAATATGTTTGGAGCGTTTTACCTCCTTGAAACTCTGTGTTAACTTTTTTTGACAAATTAGGCAATTTCTTCGCCAGCAATATGTGTTTTAAACGGCCAAAAAATTCCGTAGGTGAGGGATGGTCATAAAAAGCACCTATGCCTCTTATTTGACTGAACAAACTCTCCAAAGCATCTTGAGTCAAACGAGTAGTTAAAATGTAACTGACTCCACGAAGCGTTAAATCCTCGTAGAGATACGTACAAGAATACCTTTTTGGAAAGACAGCATAGGTTTTCTCCCCATTATCTGAGATTCAGTATTTCTGACTTCATTTTGTTCAGAATTTCCTTTTGTTGTATAAACAGGAGGTTAGTACCAAAACCTGCTTTTAGAGGTTTGCTTTTGTCAGGGTGTGGGTAACTGCTATTCATAATGTCAAAAAATGAATCTATTAAATTGAAGAAAACTGCAGCGCTTTTACGCTCTGTTAGATATTCAATACCCTTTGCAGTGGTGGCTAAAAACAAAGTTTTTGCGGGGCCTTCTTTTTGCCTTTCGTTCTCTTTGATTGCTATACAACACCGCAGCAATTTAGGACACAACTTTATCTCCCCAGAATCCTTCTCGAAAACTTCTTTAATGCCAGTTTGGAGCACAGATCCGTCCTGCAAGACAAGTCCATGGTCAATGAAATGATTGCGTAAAATTTTTAAATAGTGAGGAGGGTCTGCAAAAACCCAAATCTTAGAACTATCGTCCAGCGGATAATAAAAAAAATGGTTTTTCGGGAGAAATTAATAGTTCCTTCCACAAGGTCATACAACCACCTAAATCTGAAATAATCACTTTTACTATGTATATTCCTATTTTTTAAAGGTTTACAATTATTTCAAACAGAAGCCTTTTATTCATTGTACGTTGAAAGTCAAAATACATGGTTGTTTCCAGGAAGACAGTATTCCTCTAGCCAAAACAACTAGCACCTTTGAGTACGGATCTAAAATCTGGTCCATTCCTGTATCGTAACACACTTTACTATCAATGTGTACTTCATCAAAGCTTAAGACGCAAATTTTGCCATTTATGGTTTCGCTATTTTTCCGCATAAGGAGCAAAACATTATGCAGAATTCCGGGATGACAACTAAATTTAGAACACCATCGCTTTAACGTGCTAGCACTTGGCAAAGGATTGCCAATTTTATACTTCCAAAATTCGTAAGCTTTCTTGAAATGGCTCTAGTTACTATTTCTCTAGATATATCTTCTTCTGTCCATTTGTTAATAATTTTTTGTGGTGCGAATAACTTTATCTGTGTTGGTGCAAACATTTTCCTAAGGTTCATTTCCATTCTGTTCAAGTATTTTATCTTTCATATTAGCTTTTAACAGGGCTTTTCGTATTAGCACAATTTCTGCTCTCTTATTTCGTATGCTGATATTTTTTGACGCACAACTCGAACAGTATTTTTGTGTTTGCTATTCAAGCTACGTATTTCTCGTTCCATTATGTCAAGCTTCTCGGTGAGAATTTTGTTCTGACTTCTAGCCTCTGAGCAACACATGCATTGAACTGATGCACACTTTTCTTCTGAATAATCATTGTCAAAATTACAAGCAACTTCATCGATGTGTAACTTTTCAGGACTTGGCTCCGGAGTTCGATTCAATGCCCTTATACGGATATCTCTCTTAATTCTTCAATGTTCTCGGCTTGTTATTAGTGATTTTTTTTTTTTTTCGGTAAATTCAAACTGAGAACAGCTGTGGGTGTCAGAATTTTTTTTTCGGGAAGCCCAAGCAGGCGATTTTGCATGTCATTGTAGCCTGAATTTTGGAAATAATCACTACATATTCTTGCACTTCCAACTTTAAATTTGTCAGCACGCTTACACTTAACAATCCACTCTTTTATCACATTAACATTTGAAGGGAAAACATGGTAAATAACGCCATGTTCTTTTGTTTTCTTATGAGTATCTGTACAATTAGTGACAGCACAGGATGAAGGCATATTGAGTATTTGAATGAAAAAAAAATTAAAAAAACATACGCTGAATTTTAGTTAAAATAAAAATTTACATCAGTAAAAAACAGACGTTAATAAACAACTACAAAAAGTCAAAAACCACTACTAGTAAATGGAGAGCAACAGAAATAGACAGCACAGAACGACTGAAATGTCACGAAGGTCACCATACCTCGGCCATGGGTTGGCACAGGTATCACCGAGTGTCCTCGCAGTGACGTTACAGCGCCTTCCAATTCCCCCTCAGTCGGAGCACAAAACTGAGACCGCAAGACAAAAGGATGAGCCAGCCCTTCCTTATTCTTTAGCCCTGCATTCTACAACTGAAAAAGGGTGCAGTCGCGATGCTCATCACGAACATGGCACCCCCGGTGGCGCGGTGGTCTAAATGCTGGCTTATGATCATTTGTTTGTGAAGGGTCCGGGTTCCAATCAAGGTGAGGCATGGATGTTTGTGTTTGTCTTATGGCACTGGCTCTCTCCCTTCCCTGGAACCAGTGACCCTAAATTAGGAACGGGCAACTGCTTATAGCCCATTGAGTTGCTCACGGTGGTTGTTAAACCTTCAATAAAAAAAACTCATGAAACTGGACACAAGGAAATGTTTAGTAGATGGCATACGTATGATCGTAAAGTCGCTCTTCCAAAATACAATTTCTGTGGAAATTTTGTGCGGAGAACACAGGGGGTCGCTGCACACCTTGCCACGCATTTCGCTGACTCCAAGCGACAGCACTTCCCCTTTTACGATCCAACGGATTCAATTTACAATCATATTGTTCTTCACAATGACAATAAGAGTTAAGGGCAGACACTTGCTAAAATCGGAATGCCAGAACCTGTCTTCTCACATGGTATGCTCTACGTTGCCATATCTCGAGCACGACCAAAGGATTCTGTTGCAGTAAAGATCACTCCCGAAGATGCACCTGGATTACCTGTCGCAAAGGGGTGGACTCAAGATATTGTCTTTACTGAAATGTTTGAATGAATTTGTAACATTTTTTTTTTTGTCAATCAAATAAAGTTTACATTGGTTGCTTCATATGAGTTTATTCTTTAAAAAAAAAAAAAAAAACTACCCGTCGATTTTGACGGGTTTTGTTTAGTTATTTATTGTTTTATTAATTCTTCTATAAATTACCTTATTCTATTGTTATTGTGGTTTGTTCACGCATCATGGGTTTGCAGCAAGTTTTCTGTTTCTGTGGTAGTGTATGCAGATACATTTTATTTTTATAGAATTTTGGAAAGCAGCCAATGTATTGATCATAATTCACTGAATAACAAAAATAAACTTTGTTACAAAGACTGCATCTGCCGAATCATACAGCATTTGTCATGCTGATTACAAATCTGCTTGCTAAATTGTGCTATCGGGCATAGTTCCTCGAGTAACCTGTTGTTTCAGTGTACAATAAGTCTTCATTTTAGTATGTATATTTTGCTACAAGTAATTAATTACACTTACCTTAAAAAGTAGTTATTTTAGATTTTTTTCTGTACTTTGGTTGTACTACATCCCTTTTTAGAGTCCAACAGTAATCAGCTAGCATTTTAGGGCTTCATTTTCTTTTATAGCGGTTTTCTATGGTACATATGTCCTGATAAAAATGTTCTCCGTGCTCATCACTTACAGCTCCTAAGTTCTGTGGGAAAAGGTCCAGTGCGAGTGAAGGAAATGTATTTTAAGGGACGTATTGCATCCCATGGCCTTATAGTTTTCTAGAAGCTCAGTAATAAGTTCTTTACAATTTTCTGCCTTCCAGTTACCTAAAAATTCAGTACCACATCTTTAAAGGACTTCCATGCAGCAGCTTCGGTCTCATTCAAAGTGCCTTCAAATGCAAGGTCACGCATAAGTTCCCTTATTTGTGGACCAATAAAAATGCCTTGTTTAATTTTGGCTTCAGATATTGCCTTACAAATTTTTTATTCAATGCCTTTACAAAAAAAATGTTATCAAACTCAGTTTAATGTGAAGCAGTGGTAAGTACACGTTCTGAGGACTTACTAAAGGCTCAGCAACATTTTTATTACCTGGAATTAAGGACCCTCTTTTAGGCCAGGTCTTTTTAATGTAATGAGAATTTCTGTCCCTAATGTTTCATTCACAGAGGAAGCAGCAGTATTTTGTGTATCCAAGTTGTAGACCAAGGAGTAAAGCTATTACTTTAAGATCACCACAAATACTCCACGAGTGTTTTTTGTATACTATACTTTGAAGCAACAGTTTCATATTTGCATATGTTTCATTTCATGTAGGCAGCATATGCAACAGGTACTGATGATTGCATGTTTTCATTATGAAGGACAGCTTTTAAGCTTATGTTTGAGGAATCAATAAAAAGTCTATATTCTTCAGGTTTGTGTTGCTGTCCTAAGGTTTCAAACAATAAGTCTATATCATTGCAGTACAAAAGATCACCACTCTTCCAAAATAAGTGTTTCAACTCTTGCTGTTGTCGACGAAACTACATAACTTACTTTTGTACTTGGTGGTAAAAGATTCCATCCCTTCAATCTTGAAGCCAATATTTTGGCCAAACTTTTTGCTAAATGAAGATCACGAACCAGATCATTTAATTCTTCCTGATTTATAAGGTGAGGCACAGAATCTTTCTAGAAATCAGGGTTTTGTTGTACTTTGTTGATATCTTCTTCATTGTGAGGATTTATTTCATCAGTATCACTATCATCTAAACTCCATGACTGTGGAGGTACAGGAAGATCTGGACCATGTGGAGCAGGTCTTATGACCGAAGAAATACTGGGATACTGAATCCTGAATCGTATCTTTGATATTAGCTATAATTCCAGATATCTTAGTGATGCAAAAGTAACAGTCTGTCGAGTGGTCATTCGGTTCTCTCCAAACCATTGGTACTGCAAATGGCATTTGACGTGATCCCTTCAACCAGCCAGTCAACAAAGTTGCACATGAATTACAACAAATGTGAGGCACCCAAGATTTATCTTAATCACCCATTTTGCACTAGTATAAAGTTCATACAATTTTCTAATCAATGGTGCAAAAATGTTGCCTTTGAGACTTTAAGTAAATTGTCCACAAATGTAGCAGAAACAGTTTGGATGGTTCACACAAGTACGTCGCATTATTTAATGTATACTTTGCACAATCCACACTACTTTTTATAACCATGAGAAAATGCACATCCTTCAATACTGATTAAATGCATTTGAATGGCAAAAATTCTGCTTTGTTACCTCTTCCCAGAAGGAATTGCACAACAGAAAGTAATGGCACCAGTATGTCTACTCTCAGAGAGACAGCTATCCTTGACTGCAGACAGAAGTCTTCGTTGGGAAACGTAAGGAAATCCCTTTAAATAACACAACATTCACCCAATAGAGATTTCCATTACAAGATATTACAGCTTAGTGGAGCAATTGTGACTTCATATGGTTTCAGCACCCGTAAATACATACAAAACCGTTAAAGTTTTATTTGTAACAAAACCATTGTTGTTCAGTGTAATCTCTTAAATTTGAGAATTGCTATACTGGAGATGACAAAAGTTTGGGAATTGATGTGACTGCATCCACTGTGCACAACTGTTTTCCAAAATCCAGAATCAAAACTGATACTGCAGAAATTGAATCTGAATCAGATATGAGCCTGGCAGAATTGAAAGAAAAATGGTAGTAGCTGAAAGACAAAGGAAGTGTTTAGAAGATGCAGAGCTCTCAGATTTTCTCAACATCGATGAAAATGTTGTGTTTGCTGAATATCCTACAGAGAAAGACATCTTAGAAATTGTTACAAAATGTAGTTAAGAAAATAGTGAGTGATGAAGATGATGAAGAGGCTATCAAAAAGCCTTCACATGAAGAAATGTTGAAAGCATTCAATATGATTCGACAAGGATTACAATTTCAAGAAAGTGTTACAGAATTTTTTTTTAGTTTAAAGAAAGTGTATATGTTATTAGGATAATGAAGAGTAAAGATAAACTTTAGTCTTCGTTTCCTTCTCATTAATTTGTTTATTCAGACAAGGTATTCTACTTCAACAAATATATGTAAAAAAAAAGATTTAAACTCATTTACGAAAAGTTTCAACTCAAAAGTTCAATTTACTACCTAAATTCAACAACATTTTACTGTCCCTTTCATTTTATTAAGTTTTTACAATTTAAGTTCATTTCTATTTTATAATGAATTTTCTTTAAAATGAAGTTTTTAAGTGGAACGATGGGACTTTGTTAAATAAAGACAACTGCATTTAACAACAATAATGGACAGAGGAAACATTTCTAAAACAAACAAAATATGATTACACAATAAATTTTTACTCCACCTATCTTCTGTTTTTGGAAAGTTTTGAAAGATTCCATCCCTGAAGAAAACTTTCACCCATGCCCAAGTCAGTTTCTTCCTGTTACAGAAATCATGAGCCCAGAAGTAAGCCACCATGCACCCATGCAGGATCATGTTTCTCACTGTTATGAAAATCATGGGCAGTAAGACAATGACTTTTTTCTTTTGCATACCGATTCATTACTCTTAATTAAAATCCTGTACCATGTCCTCATTTCTTTGTTTATTCTGAACTCACCAGTCAAATTTTACGATAACTTACAATATACCAGGCTATTGGAAAAATGAAGTTAAACCAGAATTTTTGTCAGTGTACTTCCAAAAAAGAGGGATGCTCTAGAAACATTCAAAGAAACTGATTCACTTAGTATGCCAAAGAGTGCACTGATTTGTGAGATGATTGACTTGTTGCCTCCCATGCCACTTTTGGCCTAATGGTAAAAGGCACATCTTGCCCTTTGGTTACCAGCACCTTCAACAGAAGCATTCATTTCCTACACTGACCAATGCTGCAACACCTTTCCAAATGATTCATGTATCAGCTGATTTTCTAAAAAAAATTTTGTCTTTTGAAAACTTGACTTTTACAGAAACATATATGGTAAAAACAAATATATACAGTTATATTTCCAAGTACAGGTGATCTCAGAGCACAGCTAAATACAATAATCCAAAATATATATATATATTATTTTTTAATATCTTTACTATCAAATGCAAAAAAAAAATGAAAAACTTCAAAATTCTGAGCAGCTGCAAAATGACATATCCAAAGCATTTTAAATTCTTATTAATGTTTGCAACAATAAAATTTCCAAAATGACTACCTTGTGATCCCAACGAAGCTTCTTATTTTGGTGAAGTGGCTCAGGAAAGCCTCGATCCATTGGGCTGAAAGATGGTGTCTCCAATTTTGAAATGACTTCATCAAGACTGACTGAGCTGGAAACTTGAGTAATTTTAAAATAAAATATGTTACTTATTGCAACAAAAACAACTGCAATTATAAAATAAAGATTTTTTTTTTTTCTGCCATAATCTAAACAAACACTAACTAGGGAGTTTCATGAATACAATCAAGATTTTCTCTTTAAACGAAATATGCTCAAAATTGAAAAAATAAAACCTTGGAGACAATGTTCACAAATCATATTTATTTCCCATGATGGGAAACAAGTTTAAATTAACAACGTGTGCTTGTAAATATATTGAGTACCTTCAGTTATTTGAAAAATTCTTAGCAGTTCGCTTTTGCCACGTTATATTCTGGACGTCGGAAAGTTGAAATTTTTTTTTCGTATTTGAGACATGATATTACTATAAAAAAGAAAAGAATAAAAAAGCTCTACTCACAATGTTTTTTTCTTGGTGGTCCTCTTCACTCTATTGTTTTCAATTTTTGACGTTAAAATATCTTGGTTCATGCCTAAAAGGTGATTATGATTTACAAAACGAAGTCTTGGCTAAAAATCAATGGGGCTGACGAAATTAACGATGAACAGTGATAAGAAGGAAGAATGCAGGATACTGTTTAAGAAAAAAAAGGCTTAAATTACAACGAGAAGAATGCCAATTGGAATTTTTGATAAATTGCCAAGACTCTGGAATTATACCCAAATACCTTAGAATTAAAAATAAACACCTGAACAATCAGGAAAAAAAGATTTTTCACACCTGTGAACTAAAAAGACTAAGACTACAAATACAGTTAAAACAAAAAACTGTATATAGATTACAAAGGGAATGCTATTGTGACTATACTCAGATTAGTAAAAATACAAAGCCTAGCGAGGAAGGCCAAAATAGTAACTATGATGACTACATGAGAAAGATCCACCGGGATTTGGATGAACAACAAAGAAATAATAAAAACAGATTATTTAAAAAGTTTGAGAAATTATCAGAGAATAAACAGCTGAACCAAAGACAAATAGATAGAACAAGGACAAACAATTATGAAAATCTTTCAGATACACAATTGACAAGAATACAAACAGCCCTAGAAAAAGGTGCAAAATATAGTTATCCCCAAGAAATTGGAAAGAAAGAGGATATATCCCAAAAATTGAAAATCTGGTAATGAAATTTGACTTTAAGGACCAAAGTAAAGTTAGGACAAAAATAACAAACGCAATTGCCAATGCTATAGAGCAGAAGGGAGAGAGAAAAAAGTTTGATAAATTAAAATATGAAAGACAAGAACTACTAGACCTGAGAAGAAACCCAGACATCAACATAATAGAAGCAGACAAAACTAAACAACTTATAATATTAAATACCAGCAATTACAAAAGTAAAATGAAATAGGCAATATTGAATCTGGATACAGAAATATGTAAAAAAGACCCAACTGACAAACTCATAAGTTAGCAGAAATAAGAAATCACGGCTGTGTACCACGAAACATTATTAATGCACATCCCATTGGTGCCAGAATGCCAAGAGCCTTAGAGCCTTTGGGAAAATAAAAACTCACAAAGACGAGGCACCAATGAGAGTTATTGTATCAAAACAATGTTCTCCATTTATTAACTTAGAGAAGAACCTATTTAAGTACTTAGCACCCATATTTATGGGAGGAAAATACAATGTTAAGAATACAGAAGAAGTTATACAAAAAATTAAACAAGTAAACCTCAAGGGAAATATAGTTACAATGGCAAGTTTGGATGTTACATCATTATACCCAAACACACCAATACCCTATGTCATTGAGCTAATAATTAAAAAGTTGAGAACAAAAAATTTGTTAAACCAGATGGAGCTAAATGAACTAAATGATACTAAATTTTATATACAACAACTATTTCCAATTCAATAAAAAAACTTACAGGCAGAAGTCCGGATCACCAATGGGTTCACCTCTATCAACAATTTTTGCTGAGGTCATAATGCAACATGTGGAGGAAACAGCGATTGAAGAACATGCTGAAAAACCACTAGTATATTGCAGATATGTAGACGATATATTGATATTTTGGGAAAATGAACAAACAGACCTAATTTGTTTCAAGGAAAGAATGGCATCTATATTACCATCAATTAAACTAACAATTGAATTGGAAAGAAATAACCAACTACCGTTCTTACATATTAACCTAATCAAAAACAAGAACAGAATCGATTATCAAGTCTATAGAAAAACAACATATGTGCCTTCAATAATCCCGAAGAACTCCAACCACCCATGGGCACATAAAACAGCTGCAATCAGAAACTTAATAAAAAGAGCATTCACTCATTCCAGCAGCAATAAATACAAAGAGGAAGAGCTAATATGGATTAACAGAATGATAAAAAACTTTGGATATAATAGAAAATTATCCCAGAAAATTATATATAACATCAAGCATAAAGTACAAAGACCAAAAAAGGAAGAAAATAAATATTGTGGAAGTTTCCCATATATTAAAAGACTATCTCACACCATAGAACAAATTTGTAAAAATCACAAAAAAAAAAAAAAAAAAAAAAAACATTGGAATATCTGTAAAGACACAAAGAGATATGGTGATAAAAAATAAAGATCAAGTACAAATATTGGAAAAATCAGGCGTATATTGTATACCAGTGAAGATGACTAACAATACTGATAAAAAATAAACTATATATATATTTTTTTTTTTATTGGAGGTTTAACGACCACCGTGAGCAACTCAATGGGCTATAAGCAGTCGCCCGTCCCTAATTTAGGGTCACTGGTTCCAGGGAAGGGAGAGAGCCAGTGCCGTAAGACAAACACAACATCCATGCCTCACCGGGATTCGAACCCGGACCCCGTTCGGACAAATGACCAGAGGCCATCGCTTAGGCCGCTGTGCCACCGGGGCGGCAAATAAACTATATAGGAAGTACTAAAAACCAATTAAAAACCAGGCTGAACCAACACATAACAATTAATATATAAATACATCGCTCTTTCCACGTTCCAGAAACACACAGCATCCGAAAAATTGTTTTTCAGCCGCCGCTGTGGAATAACGAACTGAAATAAAAAGGGATAAAAAAACCGTATTGGTGCAATATTGTGTAGAAAATAATACAGAACCAGAATTTGAAAACATCAAACACCTGAAATCCCACAGAACCGAGAAAAGGAGAAAGCCAGTGCCGCAAGACAAACACAACATCCATGGCTCACCGGGATTCGAACCCGGACTCCGTTCGGACGAATGATCAGAGGCCATCACCTAGACCACTGCGCCACCGGGGTGGCAAATAAACTATATAGGAAGTACTAAAAACCAATTAAAAACCAGGCTGAATCAAGACATAACAATTAATAAATAAATACATCGCTCTTTCCACGTTCCAGAAACACACAGCATCCGAAAAATTGTTTTTCAGCTACCACTGTGGAATGACGAACTGGAATAAAGGGGATAAAAAAACCGCATTGGTGCAATGTTGTATAGAAAACAATACAGAACCAGAATTTGAAAACATCAAACACCTGAAATCCCACAGAACTGAGAAAGAGATTAGAATCGGTAATTATTGAAAAAACTGAAAGTACTAATTGCAACATTAATCAACCCAATGAATTACATGTGCAATGGAGATAATTTATTACAGACGAGAAAAAAAGAAAAAAATAGAATGTATTTACTAATAATGACACCAGAGGACACCACCAAATATATACGAATGAAAAAATAAGTAATGTCACCAACAAATCAACGGCGAGAGGGGAGGAGGGACCGAGTGAAGAAAACTCCAAAGAATTGCAGGTGACAGCCATTTGCAATCTTTGCTGGCTTTGAAGATGGGCATGTGTGCCCGAAACACGTGTAAGTTCCATCCTAGTGGGAGTGTCCTTTGCGACACAGCATGAGGAGCAAGGAGGACAGCCGGAAATGTTTGAAAGACAGCCGTCCCAAGGTTTTAAGATTTTTAACTTTTTATCTGTTTCTTTGGGTTTTCTAACCTGAATTTTTCTTTGTTTCTAAGGCTTGAATGCTCACCTAAGTAATTTTTCATTTGATAATTAGGGTTAACAAAAAATTTCGTCAGTTCCATTGATTTTTAGCCAAGACTTCGTTTTGTAAATCATAATCGCCTTTTAGGCATGAACCAAGATATTTTAACGTCAAAAATTGAAAACAATAGAGTGAAGAGGACCACCAAGAAAAAAACATTGTGAGTAGAGCCTTTTTATTCTTTTCTTTTTATAGTAATATCATGTCTCAAATACGAAAAAAAAATTCAATTTTCCGACGTCCAGAATATGACGTGGCAAAAGTGAACTGCTCTAAGAATTTTTCAAATAATTGAAGATACTCAATATAATGTTAATAATAAATGTTTCACAATTTTCATGGCATTTCTGTAAATATCGTGTGTGTGTGTGTGTGTGTGTGTATATTCAGGAACTTTCTGTCAGCTTTTTGACAATACAAGGCAAAGCTACACTGTGGTAAGAACTTGATAACTTTCAGGAGCAAATGAGAGGAACAACATCACTATTTCAGTCTATTAATATCATTTACACAGAACATTAATTTTAGAACTAATGTCTTTAACTTGAATGGTCCTCATACTATCTATAAAAAAATAAATTAAATTAACATATTTTGAAAATGGCCAAATAAGCTTATATATATATATATATATATATATCAGGTTACAAAGATGACAAAGCCTTAAATTGTGAAATCTCTATTGTAAGCAATTATCGTGATTCATGTTGAGAATCTATTTGGATTTAAAAGTGTTTCATTATGGTTATTGCCAAATGATAGGAGGGGTTTCCGAATTATGGGGATAAAATAAGGACTCTCAATATTGCAGTTTGAAAGGTAGATATTTCAATGCTCTCACAAAAACATTTACTTTTAAATTTTTTGTGAGAGCAAAAACTTTTGTTGATGAAAGGAGCAATTTTCTCAATATTCCTTCAGAGAGGCACTGCTGATGTATCTGAGATAATTAATGCCAAAAAAAAAAATTATATGTACTTTGAGTAATGTCCCTTTTATGCAAGCCAGGCACTAAGTAATGCTGCAAAAAGTGCTGCCAATATAAACTGTGGGACCAACAGAAGTAAAAATGGGAATTTTGTACATACCAAGAACATTAAATCTTCAATTTTATCTCTGTCCCATAGGATACGTTTCGTGATGGTAGGATTGGATTTGATACCAATCAAATAACCATAGGATTTTAAAATTTGACACAACTTGTAGATAGATTGAACAAGAAAAAAAAAATACATCCAGCAGATTGAAGCTGTTCATTAACCTCTGCAGAACAGAGAGTAGTGGAATTCTTGACTTCAAACTTTTCATGAGTTTGTCCACCAAACCACTAGGGAATTGATGGTGGGCAGCAATGGTTTTAATATTTATTATATTTAAGGGTAAGAGAAGCAGGACTGTTTCAGATGATGTTGGCATGGGCACTATCTATATGGGGTAAGTGCAGAAAACTTGTAGTCACCAAACACATGTGAATATTGATAGCAGCAGTAGATTTACAAAAGACAGAACATTGAATCTTGCTTCCAATTCTTTCAAGGCAAGCATCCAAGAAATTAATGGAATTGTCAATGTCTTCATTGACAGTGAGACTGCACTGATGGAAGAGAAAGTTCAGTGACTATTCAGGAGAGCTCAAGAATGAAGAGTGACAACACATATCTCATTGACATATCAAAGCCAGACAATGGAGTGAAGATGGTGCTTAGCAATGACAGAAGTTTCAATATGTTGCACGAAGATTTCTGCCAGAAGTGGCAACAGTGGTGTTGCCATAGGGACTACCTTGTTGTTGGAGGTAGAATTTATTGTCATAGCTGAAGTGGCAATTATCCCTTTAAGTACACAAGCAGTCATACAGGTCCCTGGTAAGTGTGCTAGTGATATCCATAAGGTCCTTGAGTTTGTGAAATACTATATTAACATAAAGATTGAAACAGAGGCACAGAAGGAAATAGAAAGACAAGATCCAGAGTCAATATGCATTCATTGGGTGCTAAAAAATCTGAAAGTCAAGCGACAAATTCTTTAATGGATGAAATAGAGTACTAGTGGTTTTCAGTGATGAAAAAAGGAACACTTTTTCACTTAATTTTTTTTCAAGAGTAGAAGCTGAGGAAAACATTTAGCCAAGGGTTACATGTGATCAAGACCCAAGGCAGTATTGAAAGACTTCTGTGTTTCCAATTTTTTATTAACATAAAAAGCATGCTATTTCACTAACCTTCAGTTCTTAAAGACTAATGACTTTCTAAAACTGCATTACTTTTACTATTAATTAGCATTCCTGCACATTCAAGGTGGCTGGCAATGACAAATAGCATACTTTGTTTGTATGTGGGGACAGAAAATCCACCAGAAAATCTTTTGCACAATGGCAGAATACATTCTTAAAGTATATGCACCTGTCTGGTTCCACATAAAGCTGAAACAATCATGTATTCATGGTTCAAAGCACTTATGGAGACTTATAAAGTATTCCCATTACCTTCCAGAGTATCTTTGGAACATAATTGATCCAGTCATTCAAAGAAATGGCTACTTTGCAGCACCTGAAAACCTTCTGCTGTGCTAAATAACTGACCAACGACAAGCATATTAGTGATGAAAAACTAAAAACTATTGATAACAAGTACAGCACAATCTAATGAAGGCTTTCCATCAGTAGACTTTCCTTGTTATCCATGTCACACACAAGCCATTGAAAGAATAGTGAAATTAGTTACTGAATCATCGTTAGCCGCATGTGGGGCCTCTGCAAGAGATGCATTTTTAAAAGCATAAATAGAAATCAATTCCACTTAGTAGTTCTAATTCTGACTATTATATAGCTCTAATTATTGCACTATTCTCTTTTACGTGCGATATTTCAAAGTAACTTGTACAGAAAACTAGCGGATAATGCTTACCTTGGCATTCCTTTCTAGCGACGGGGACATTTCACGCACGTGTTTTCCGGTCTTTGTTGAGGTTATTGTCCTAAAGTCCGTTGTATGCGATGACTGGCTTTACTTCTCACACTTTTCGCTGGGTATACTCATTGGATCTTTGCCTTAGGATTCAAACATCAATTTTCACCGTTCTTTATACTCGAAATTTTCGCCCATACTCTGGGCATCTTCAGGAGCGTGGCGACTTTACCACCGATGTTCGTGGTTAACTTCGCGCTAATGGAGTCCGATACTCCTTGTTGCCATTCGTCGGAAAAACTTTCCTGGATATATTTCGTTATCAAGCCCGGCTGGCGCCATCTATGTTTCGTTAAGAACACTTTTTTTCTGTATTTTCTTTTTATTTTTTTTTTATTTTTTATTTTTTTTTTAATTTTTTTTAATTTTCTTCTCCTATCCTGGTTTTCTTGTTTTTTTTTGCCTGTTTTTCTTTTGTTGTTGTTTTTCTTGTCTTATTAGTTCTTTCCACAGGCCCGATAATGTGATAGGGTCGTTCTGGTTACATACCCTTGCTTTATTTTTGTAGATTAATATTGCTTCTTCCCTCCTCATTTGCCTTTCCGATTTTTTATTCTTTTTTAGCATTTTAATTTCACCGAACTTTGGGAATGTCCGGTTTTCCAAGCAGAATTGCACTAAAGCAGTTTTGGCTTCTTTTTTTTTTGCCAAAAATAGTTTTGAATACTCTGTGTTCAGAAAAGCAACTTACATACCTGTACTGATACCATACTCGTCGCACCATCCAGTGATACATAAAAAAAAACAGCATTGTAAACTTGATACGGCGAGCGTACACACGCACATCTAACAACAGGCTAAAAAATCAAGAGCTAGAGTTTCTCAAAAATATCACAAGAGTATGGGTACCCGAGCAAGCTTATTAATAAATGGATACATGAGAGTAAAAAGCATATGACTCAGAGTAAAGAAGGCCAAGAAGTGCACAACCAAAGGAAGATGAGAAATAAAAAATTGAAATACATTGGAGCTTTCCCATACCTGGAAGGAGCGAGTAAAGAAATCAATAGGCACTGTGCTAAATATGACTTACAACTAGGAAGCTCAGTGCACACCGTGAAAAGTATGACTGTCAACAAAAAACAGAGGAAAAAATGCTAGAAGAATCAGGAACCTACGAAATTCCAATAGCACACATACCCCCCAATATCGTACATTGGAAGTACGAAAAACAGATTAAAAAAAGACTTAAACAACACATATCTAACTGGCAAAAAAAGAAGCCAAAACTGCTTTTGTGCAATTCTGCTTGGAAAACCGGACATTCCCAAAGTTCGATGAAATTAAAATGCTAAAAAAGAATAAAAAATCGGAAAGGCAAATGAGGAGGGAAGAAGCAATATTAATCTACAAAAATAAAGCAAGGGTATGTAAGGTCAGGTGATGCGTAACATCACAGCCTCTCCTTGACAAATGTCAACCCCGCCTTCTCGTGGTACATCCTGTTCCCACTAAAGGGGCTCTGACGACCGCCAATAGCGGTATAACTATACCATCGGGATTAGAGGAAATGCTATCCCACACTCACCAACCCGCTTGGCCAGCGTGGTGAGTTATGGCCAAATCCCTCCAAAATGACTCCACAACTTAAATCTTGGCCCTCAGTCTCCGGCAGCTGGAATGTACCTGGCCAAGGCAGCGGCCAGTGCGACATGAAGGCAGAGGGTGCTAAGAATCCCCGGAGGACCGGACTAGGCTGCCATCTGATGCTGACCTTGGCTATGTATAACGGACGCTCCCTATCTTCTGATTCAAGGCTTCTTGAATTGGAAGAGGAACTACAAAGGATCAAGTGGGACATCGTCGGGCTAAGTGAGGTAAGGAGAAAAGGAGAAGATCTCATTGAACTGAAAAGTGGACATCTCTTCTACTATCGTGGGACAGATACTGGCAGAACTAGTGGTGTTGGATTTATAATAAACAAGAAACTGAAGGATAAAGTTGTAGAAGTTGAAAGTTCCTCTGACAGAGCTGCACGACTCGTTATCCAACTCTCGAGAAGATACCAGGCTCAGATTATTCAAACTTATGCACCCACCACAAGTCATGCTGAAGAAGAAATTGAAGAATTTTATGATGAAATTAGTGATCTAAATAATAAAGGTAAGCAGCACTTGAAGATAATTATGGGAGATTTCAATGCAAAAATAGGGCAACGGCAACAGAATGAAACTTCAGTAGGTAAATTCGGTCACGGCAACAGAAACCAGCGTGGAAATACTCTCGTAGAGTTTGCAGAGGCAGAAGGGTTTTTCATCTTGAACTCCTTTTTCAAGAAAAAGCCACACAGGAAATGGACATGGAGACATCCAAATGGGACGACAAGTGAAATTGATTTTATTATGTGTAACAAAAAATTCGTCATAGAAGACTGCAGTGTGCTAAACAAGTTCAACACAGGCAGTGACCATAGATTGGTGAGATGTAAGATGCACCTCAACACTAAACTCGAACGTAGCAAGCTCATAAGACAAACACAATGTATTGACATAACCAACCTTAAAAAACACCATAATACCTTCAAATTGGAACTGAAGAACAGATTCTCTGCTTTAGAAGGCCTAACATTGGAAGAAGTGGATATTTCTGAAGTTAACAGAAAAGTAACCAAAGCTCTTATGGAAACAGCAACAAAATTAGCTGGGTCTAAGAACAAATTGTATGTGAACAAATTATCAGGAAAAACCAAAATGTTGATGCAAAAAAGAAGAGAGATGAGGACAACTAAAGAAGATGTGACTTCCAAAGTGGAATATATAGAGCTATGCAAGACAGTACGAAAAAGTATCACTGAAGACGTAAGAAAATTCAACTGTGAACTAGTGAGGAAAGCAATTGAAAACAACCAAAGCCTAAAGATAGCAAAGGGACATCTCAGTAAGGGAAGAAAACAGATTATGGCACTGAGAAAAGAAGATGGTTCTGTAACAAGAAATAGACAGGAAATTTTGACAAGAGTGAAAGATTTCTACTCCAAATTATATGAAAGGGATGATACATGCACTCCAGACATCATGAAAGGTACCAGTACCAGAGTTCTTCCAGTCCTCCCAGCAGAAGTTGCACATGCAATCAAGAACATGAAGTGGGGAAAAGCTCCAGGAGAAGATGGAATTACTGTAGACATCATACAAGAAGCAAGTGGAGAAATCGAAACAGTACTCGCCCAAATTTTCACTCGATGCCTTAATGAAGGATAGATTCCTGAGGATTGGAACACCGCTACAATGATCCTGCTACATAAGAAAGGTGACATTGAGGATCTCGGAAACTACAGACCTATCAGCCTCCTATCAGTAGTTTATAAAATCTTCACTAAAGTTCTTTCACACCGCTTGAAGGTGACACTGGACATGGCTCAACCGAGAGAACAAGCTGGATTCAGGAGTGGCTACAGCACAATAGATCATATCCACGTACTGAGAGAACTCATTGAAAGAGCGAGGGAATATGAAATTCCATTGTGCATGGCTTTTATCGATTATGAAATAGCCTTTGATTCGGTGAAACCATCAGCAGTTGCAATGGCTCTGAAATCCTGCGGTATTGAAGATGCATACATTAATATTATTAATAACATCTATGAAAATGCAAAGATTCGGCTGTTTGAAAATACAACACACATAAAAATTGGAAAAGGAGTGAGACAAGGTGACACCATATCTCCGAAGTTCTTTAATGACACATTGGAAAATGTCTTTCAATCACTGAACTGGGAAAACAAAGGGATAAAGATTAATGGAGATTATCTAACCCACCTTCGTTTTGCTGATGACATAGTCATTTTTGCAACTACCCCATCAGAGCTACAGAGTATGATCCAGGAACTTGCTGACAAGAGTAAAGAAGTGGGATTAAAAATGAACTTTCAGAAGACAAAAGTGATGTACAATGCTTTTACAAGAAATGAAGATTTATCGATTGATGGAGAAAAGCTGGAGATAACAGACACGTACGTTTATCTTGGACAGCAGATATCAAGTGAGGGTCACATTGGTGAAGAAATTAATCGGCGTACAAAACTTGCCTGGAGAGCTTTTGGAAGAAACGGCATAATTTTCAAGAGCAATATGCCATTATGTCTTAAAAGAAAAGTGTTTGATCAATGCATCCTTCCAGTGCTTACGTATGGTGCAGAGACGTGGACCTTAGCTAAAAGAGACATACAAAGGCTGCAGACAACTCAAAGCAGCATGGAGAGGTGCATGCTTGGTGTAACCAGGAGAGATAAGAAGAGAAACACGTTGATCCGAAAAATGACAAGAGTGGAAGACATCATGATCAGAGTTAAATCCCTGAAATGGCAATGGGCTGGACATACTGCCAGAAGAACAGACCATCGATGGACAGCCGAAATTTTAGATTGGATTCCAAGGGACAGGAAAAGACCCAGAAGAAGACCACATGGAAGATCGGTGGATGAAATTCGAAAGTATGCGGGAGTGACATGGAGGAGACTGGCACAAGACAGACCGTTGTGGAGGAAACTTGGGGAGACCTTCGTCCAGCAGTGGATTGATAATGGTTGACAATGATGATGATGATGATGTAACCAGAATGACCCTAGCACATTATCGGGCCTGTGGAAAGAACTAATAAGACAAGAAAAACAACAACAAAAGAAAAACAGGCAAAAAAAGACAAGAAAACCAGGATAGGAGAAGAAAATTAAAAAAATTAAAAAAAAAATACGGGGGGGGGGGGAAGTGTTCTTAACGAAACATAGATGGCGCCAGCCGGGCTTGATAACGAAATATATCCAGGAAAGTTTTTCCGACGAATGGCAACAAGGAGTATCGGACTCCATTAGCGCGAAGTTAACCACGAACATCGGTGGTAAAGTCGCCACGTTCCTGAAGATGCCCAGAGTATGGGCGAAAATTTCGAGTATAAAGAACGGTAAAAATTGATGTTTGAATCCTAAGGCAAAGATCCAATGAGTATACCCAGCGAAAAGTGTGAGAAGTAAAGCCAGTCATCGCATACAACGGACTTTAGGACAATAACCTCAACAAAGACCGGAAAACACGTGCGTGAAATGTCCCCGTCGCTAGAAAGGAATGCCAAGGTAAGCATTATCCGCTAGTTTTCTGTACAAGTTACTGCGTAAATAGAATCTCTGAAATCGATGCCAAAATTTTAAACTAAGAAACACTTCAATATAAAAGTAAAGTGACCATTTTGCAAGTGAAATTCTTAAACAAAGTGCATTATTATTATTTTTTTCCATAGTCTGTTGAATATTTGTAATATTTATCTTAATATATTGAAAAAAGTTCATTGTGTAGTGAATTTCTATTGTCTGTTGCTTTTATAACACATACATCTGCTAGTATAGTATTTACATCAGTTCTGGATAGAATACTTGTATCCATTGAAATTCAATAAAAAATAACAAAAATGTGATATATTAAACTCATTGTACACAAACAAATTCCTTCTTGGGGCACTTGTAAAAGTTTACATGAACAATATGCTTTTATATTTGTCAAAAATATTATTTAAAGGGGGTTAAATTAAGAAACACAGTTAATAAACAATTCTTGAAAATTTAGGATTTTTTGCAGCACCACAAAACATTTTCACAGAGCTTTAAAATTTTGCAGTCTTAAACCTTTAAGCAGCCGATGTATCTGGACCAAATGCTGCCCACTTTTCGGCGCTTCCCAAACCTATATGTTCTTATAGAGGTCTGGATTTACAAAACTGCGGCAAAACAATTCCTTTCACCTTTATATCAGCAGAGAAGTACCAACAACAAACCTGTCGCTAGCCGTAAATTCTCTTTGTCTGTCTCTGTCTATTTCTCTCTGTCTATTTCTCTCTGTCTGTCTCTCTCGGTTTCTCTTTATCTCTGTCTGCCTGCCTGTTGTCTCTCTCTCTCTCTCTCTCTCTTTTCTAGTACCTTATTCCCTGCTTCATGACTGAAGTCCCGATGGGGAACGACTAGTTTCTCTGGCGCGGACATCATGTCATTGTGATTAGAAACAAGTGATATAAACATGCAACTCTCTCCGATGGGTAAAATCACTCGTTTCAGCCTTGTTCACTTCTCTGACAGCGAATTCATTCATTCAAGCTGATATCAGCCCATTTTGTTAACACCGAGTTAATTCGTTATAGCCGGTTAAGGGGTTAATACCGGTCCCAAAAGGCAACTTTTGCCCCCTATTAGAAAACTTAATTTAAAAAAAAGTATTTTAACTGCCGTTTTCATTTCGCCCAACTGTACATGCAGGATTCATGGTGTTGGTTGCACACCACCTTTGAGCAGAATTCACAAAAACTTACAATTTTTTTGTTCAAAGTTAAAAAAAGCAATTTGATGTTCTCATGATATTTGTACAGACACGTAATGTGAGGAATATTTTGTTGAAGCAGTAGTTGTACTGGGTGGAGCTCAGCAAACTTGAAATAACAAATTTTCAGTTCCGGGGTTTCCTCCACAATGGCTTCCTTCAGGGTGGTTAGAAGATACTGTTTCTGGACTTTTTCTTTGTATAATGCAATCCTTTTTTTTTTTACTCCTGGACGAACCTGTGAGTTCTCTAGGGAAAACTTACATACCTTTTCCTTTGTATCCACAGACAAAAAGCATTTCCATTCTTGAAGAAAAACAAAAACGGCTTTTATGTCATCAAACGTTCAGAAAAATTTAAATCAGTTAGATAAATTTAAATGCTTTTTATTCTAAATTGCAATACATATTTAGTGTAATTTTTATTGGCACTCCTTTAGAAATCATTCAACCATATTAAGTAACAATGAAACTGTTACTGCAATCCCATTACCCAATTTGTAATCCCATTAAATTTAAAATCAGGTAAAAATAAGCCAGTTAAAATGTCCAAGTGCTTATCCTTACAGCCTTGTATCCTATTTAGAAAATTATCAGTTATGGTAATTTCAGGAATAAAATACTGTTAAGAATTAAATTAACTTTTACAAATTTTTGGTAAAGAAATTACATTTGTCTAATTTGGAATTAATTGCAGTTGATTAGTTTAATTTCTTCTACTATCACTGAGCTTAGGCAGCAATTCATTGTTAAATACCATGCAGGGTTCTGTCCTAAGCAAACCTCAAGTCAGATTTCTTTCATTTATCAGAAACTTTACTATGCAAAAAATATTAACTTTTGCTTGAATCAAAATCATTCTACACTTATTTTATTTGTTAAAAGTGTTGCACAATATTCAAAACAAAGCTAAATTAACATTATATTTACATTCTCTAAAGTATTTCCTATAAATTTTCCCAAAATTTGATGAAGTTCAGCGCAGCACATTTTATTTTTGCTATGTATGTCCTCACTTCTGGAGAACTGCCCTGATGCTGCTATAATGTTGTCACATGATTCTGGCCATCCTCAAGTTCATCACATTCTTCCATCATAGGGCTCATAGGAACTGAGTATGGAAGACATGTTGAGTGTCTGTCATTTTACAGTTTGTTCTTTGAGAAAACAACTTCATTTGGTCCTTTGAGTAATCCGAATATATTTTGTTGCATTTGTGGAAGCTATGTTCTGCTGAAATAAAGATAGAATGTATCAGTTCTCATTAAGAATGCTTAATTTGTGTGTTTTGGAATAAAGTTAAGAGATCAAGACATGATGTGGGCACTACATGATGTGTGCTGAACATGTTGAAGGTTTAAGATTGTGAAAAAGTGGAAAGAAAATGACTATCTGGTGTAGAAAGAAACAAGGAACCAAACAGCAACAATTGCTATTTCTGCCTTGTAGAATTGGAAGGATATAATGCAAAAAACGACAAAGCTATTGTGTATTGGTACAGTGTCCTGAGGTTTTCAATCCTCTATTCGGAACTTTTTAATTCTTACGTATTCTTTAATGTTGAAGTGAAAATAAAAAGTAAAGGACGAGGAAGAAAAAAATGGAGAAGGAAGGAATAGGAGAGGCAGAAATGGCTAAATGTAACCACCCAGAAATAAAAGATGAGGAGCCAATATTTCTTTCTAAAGACTGGAAAATGTCTTAGACTCATAAGTTTAGCACATAGACTAAACACTTCAGAAATCTTCACTGATATCACTTCCGCAGGATGTTAATCAGCGATTAGTACATGTCAAATGGACTTCAGGAGTTGTGCTTTTCCCATTCATAGAGAAAGTGAAGGAACACCCTGCTGAACCATCAGCAAAATGCACCACAAGATGTTATCAAAAGATTCCCAGGCAGACAGACAGAAGAGAGAAAACAGAAAAGAAACGAGGGTTGAGAATTGGCTTCCTAGTTTCTTAATTCAATTACTAATCAAAAACTACTATTATGGGAATTTTTACTAGGATTTTTTTTTATTAGTAAGAAAAGAGGGTTTAAAAATGTGATAATGAACATTTTCCAGGTGTGCAAGAAACAGGCAAGATATTCATTGAGAAGGCACAGGAGAGTTGAGATCTGGCTGGAAGGCACAAAAGATGCAGTTGAAAACATCTTTCAGAAGTGGAAAATACTGATTATTTTGGGAGGCCCACATGACAACTGCCTGTAGAGGAGCCCCATAGACAAGCTTCCATCAACAGCGCTATGCACTTTGATTAAACAAAACATCCAAATACACTGGCATCCAAATAACGTCACAAACACAAAAACAGCACAGCATAGTTTATTGCCAGTTGGTGCAGTCATACATGCATCAATAATGCAGCAATACAGAACAAAAAAGGAATACCATCACCACATAAGGAGGAAGGATGCACATGACAGTTTAAAAGTGATGCAGCAAGTGGCATGGATTCTAAGGGGTTAATACGAAGTGTGATTACCCCAAACAGTGATACATCTAACACAACGAGCTCTCATGCTGTTCACAAGGCTATGATGAGAGTTTGAGGCAATAAGGGCTACTCCTCCACCAAGGCACATTGGAGTGCCAGTAAGGTTTTAGGAGAAGGCTTGCAATTGTCCTCCTTATGGTATCCTAGACATCCTCAATTGGGTTCAGGTCTGGAGATCTCATGAGCCACTCCATTTTGTGAATATTCTCACTCTTCAGGAATTTGTCGAGTAAACGAGCCCAATGAGAGCAGGCATTATCATCCATAAAAACGAACTGGAGGCCAACAGCTCCCCTGAAAAGCCATACACAGGGCTCTAGGAAGTCATCCCTGCAGTGTGCCACAGTTAAGGTGCCTCCTGGAAATATGCAGAGGCATGTGTCCATCCAACACGACACCAGGCCAAATCAGGAGTCCATCACTACAGTGGTCAATTTCCCTAATGTTGGAGGAAGATTTTGGCTTTCCACCTCTCTCCACGTATATGCATGCCAAGAATCTGCATTTTGGATGTACCAAAACTTGCCACTGAAGAGAACACAGGACCACTGATCAGAGAGGTCCACAGGTGATGATGTTGATCCCAATTCAGACTGATCTTCCTGTGCGATGTGGCGAGTGGGATACAGACAGACCACTGGCCCTCTTGCAGAGTCTTCTGTAAACTGTTTGCCTCAATGCCATGGTTCCAGTAGTAGAGGAGAGCTGCGAGAGTTGCCTGGCTGTCGACTCCCTATAGTGGCAAGCTGTTAGAGACAAATACCAGTCATCTTGACTCGTCACTCGTAGACTTCCTTCCTTGTCCATGCTTTCTGGTCATTGTTACAGTTTCCTGGAACTATCTCCAGAGATTGGAGACCACTTGTTTCTACACATTCAGCCACATTGCTACCTCAGCTTGCAATTGCCCTGCTTTTAATCTTCTAAGAGTTGGTGTGGAGCCATTCTTCTACAAACAGTCCAATCCCAACTTCAATTGCCACACCCCTCTCAGTATCATGTTTATCAAGGTCATGTGGCTGCCAGTTCAATGACATACGATTGTCCTTTGCATATTCCCATAGGAGCTATCGCAATGTTGCTTGGGTATGTCCATTTAGTGTTTCTCTTTTTCATATGTCTCTCAAAAATCTTTACATTTTGTTTTGCACATATTCTCAAATTTGTATTTGTCACATCAATTTTGGACACCAATTTATATTGCAGATTACGAATCTCTTCAAAGAGGGCCAACTACTAAGCATGATACCCAGGGCTGGAGAAGGAAAATAATAGTGAGGAATATCCTCCAACAAACTGAAATAACAATTGTGTCAAAGTCTAAGAGTGAAAACTGGCCAACCAACCCCTGTGCACCAAAGTTTCATGATAACCACAAGGCTCCAGCTTGCTACAAAGTGAACCTCAGCATGCAAAAGCACCTCAGAATTATAAGGAAATTTATTATGCATGTAATCACAAGCTGTAGTGTAACATTTCCTCACGTGTGAATAAAATGCACTCTTTTCATCTGGCTTCAAAGTCAGAAGCCAATTGGGACGTTGTGTGTCCAATTAACAAATCCAAATCATCCTTCTAATTTTTAAGTTCATGATAGTTAACTTTAAGATATGTTTCAGATGATTTCATAATAGAAGGTTTAATAAACTTCACCAGCATTTCTTTAAATAAATGAAGTAGTGACTTTAACACATGAATATGCGATGTTGCAGACTGGAGAATCACATTTGTTTTTTCAAAAACTGGCACTATGTATGAAAGAAACATACAGAAAGCCTTGTTAATGCTTGTTATAAAGAAATAAAATAATCTTTCTTCCCGAGAAATTGGGTTGTTGGCCCGATTCTGCTTCTTAGCATTTTCATGCTGAATAATGTCTGATTTTCTTTTAAGATTCTGCAGTCTTTTTACATTTAGGTTTTTCCTTACAAATTTCCTGAGAAGTTACAGGTCCCTCAGTATTTCCGCTAGGCCCATCTGGCATATTTTGTGACCTTTTCATGGTAGGGATCGAATAAAATGACAATGAAGGTTTTTTTTTCTTTGCTTCTTTAAAAAAACTTACTAAAGGCCCCCACTGGTCAACAACTGTTTCAACACACTTTCCAACAGATAGCAGCATGAACTAACATGCTTAAGCACCTGTTTAATGCTGGCAGTCTCATGAAACTGCTGTAAAACTTTAAGTCTGTCTTTCCTTTTTGAACTCTTTTGCAAATAATAATAAATATCGACCAAAACCTTATCAATTTTAAAAGGCAAACATGCTGAACACTTTTCAGCTGCTAAGTTTATTAGATGACAACTACATCCAATCACTTGAATAGTTTCATGCACTTTTTTAAAGACAGCAGCTGCACCTGACTTACAACCTATCATAACAGGTGCATTGTCACTACTAAGTGCAATACAATTCGATATAAGAATATCTTTTGACTGAAGGGTACTCACCAGAAGATTTCCTATGTTTAATCCCATTGAATCACCTTCTAGAGATGGCACAGATAGCAGACAATTCTTAATAAAGCAACATTCTGGGTCGTAAAAAGTTACGACTATGAGATATAGCTTTGAATCTGCATCATTACTCTCATCAGTAGCTATTGCAAAAGGATGGATTTTTAAGGATGCAACAATTTCATTTTGTTCTTTTATTAACATTTCCTGAAGGATTGCTGAAGTTTTAGTTCGTGCACAGCCATAATTCTTTGCAATTGTGCTGTCAGGAAACATTTTCGGAAATAAGTTGGCGTGATCACTGCAAGTTACAGGCAAATTATGTTCAATGAGAAACAAAGTATACAAACATTCTGCATTTGTTACAGACAAATCCTTATTTCTGAGAAATGCAGATTTTATGGAAGTATTAGTTTCCACAAATTCAAAATTATCCTTGAGCTTTGCTGTTTTTGCATGCAAGACAATGTCATTTTCCCCACCATGTGCGATACTGATATCGCTTCTACAACATGTGCAAAACGCATACTTTTCACCAAGCCTTGATTTCTGGATGAAGCTGAAAATACTTGAATAATTTTCTTTATAGCTTTGATAATACCACTTTTTTGACGAACTTGACATTTCAACAGTACATAAAAAAAATCCACATAAGTTAAAAAGAAACAACTAGCAGCAACAACAGTTAATAACTCTTGCCTATAAATGAAAGAGAGAATGTGATAGTGACCCTTCGTTACGCAGAGCAAGGCCAGCTGCATAGCCTGATGGGAATTGAGGTCACCAGTGTTGTGCTGCTTTGGTTGCATAGGGGAAGGTGAAGCTGGGCATGTGACTTTTCAGCCGTAGTGATTCATCGAAAGTCCACAGCGCAGCAGAAAATCTTGCCGCTCGGACTTTCTCATCACAACAGAAGTAAGGAGATTTTTTTTCTCTTTTAAATCATCTCGTGTTAAGGATTTTTTGAAGTGGAATAAAGATTTTTTTGCTCTTGAAATGGGGGGAAAAAATGGGAAGAAAATAAGGATTTTTGGTATGAGAATGAAAAATTGGAAGAAACTACTTTCCCATTGGAATATCAAAAAAAAAAAAAGCCCCAAAATCGGAAGCTTTCCTGGTAAAGTGGAAGGATTGACAGCTATGCAATAGGAGTGAGTTCCAAATAAAGAGGGTAAAATAAGGAGTGTCGATATTGTAGTTTGAAGAGGTAGACATTTTAATGCTCTCACAAAAATGTAAAGCTCTGTTGTTGATAAAAGAACTGATTTTCTCAGTATTTCTCCAGGGGGCACTGGAGAAATACTGAGAAAAAGCAAGTATCTGAGAGAGTAAATAATGCCAAGGAAGAATTAGGCCTATCTTTGGTAATTCCCTTTTTGTGTTCAGCCAGATGTTCAGTAATGCCACAAAATGTCATCTCAAGAGCCACTGAACTTTTCCCTTCCACCAAGTACACTGCACATCAAGAGGTCAACTGGAAGTTTGCCATTTAAGAAATGGGAGCAAAACTGAACATATGCTTTTCATAAACCTACTGCAGTTACCAATATAATAACTCAACACTCTGCACACTTTTCGTGCCTACAAGTTTTCAGTGCTCACTTCTTTTATCGCTTGTGCCAACATCATTTGCAACAGCCCAGCATCTCTTTCTCTTGAATGTAAGAATATTAACACCGACCCCTAGAGATTTTGTGGGCAAACTCATTAAAAAGTTACAAGTTGAGAATTTCACTACTCTAAGTTCAGAGGTCAATAGACAATTTAAATTTGCTGGATGTAATCTGTTTTTCAATCAGTCTACATATCAATTGCAGGGGTTGCACTGCTGATCGCATTCTTTGCAAATTGTGGAAAAAAAAAAAATTGGCAATGGAAAGAAAGTTTTGGGGAAAATATTGGCAACTACCTTTTTGTACTATTATAACACTTTGGTGGCAAAAAAAAAATTAATTTAGTGAATGGGTTGGCAAAAACTTTTAAAAAAGCCACAGCAACTGCTGAGTTGCATCAAATTTTCAACTCCTACAGTTATTTTATTGGTATCAAATCCAATTTTACCATTATGAAACTTATCCCACAGGACAGAGATAAAGTCAAAGACCGCAATATTCTAGGTGTGTACAAAATTCCTACTTCCACTGGTACAAACAACATTTTGCAGCATTACTAAACACCTGGCTGAGAACAAAAATGACACCATCCAAGGTAGACCTAATTCTTCCTTGGCTTTACTAACTCTCTTAGATACTTCAACAGTCCATGCATCCCGAGAAAAATACTAAGAAAATCGCTCCTTTCATCAACAAAAGGGCTCTATGTTTATGTGAAAGCATTGAAAAATCTCTCTCTCAACTGCAATACCGGAAGTTCTTATTTTTATCCCTATCATTTGGAAATCTCTTTTTGTTTGGCAACAACTATAAAAAACTTGGTAATCCAAATCTGGCAACCAGTCTTGCTCTGATTATTTACAAGTGAGGCTTCGATCCTTTACAGATAAGTTGGGTCAAAAAGTACTGTTTCTAAAAATTTCTTGTAACTACTATGCTTCCATACAACCTGCATTCGTGCATATTCATCGCAAAAAACGAGATTTCTAAAGTGATCTTACATATTTGGCGGAAAAAAAAATACTAAGCTAATCCTGGGTTAACTCTAGTGAACTTCACTCATATATTCAAATAAATCCTTTTGTTGTTTGTTATAAACTTTGCTTTAGCCTCATTATCTGTGGTTCAAGTAGTTACTGCTCGCATGACAACAGTTTCCATAGGAATTAAATTCTTGAGTGATGAGGACCTGATTGTGGTGGAAAGAGAAACTTGGACAAGAATCTAAATGCAAGGGTTTGAAGGTATCTTTTTCTTAAATTAGTAGGCAACACGAAAAAATCAAAATTAAAAAAAAAAAAATCACACAATGCAATGTTGCTCAATTTGCAAATCCAGTAACACAACAATATCCTGACATTTCATCAGGAATCAGGCCAGTTGCAACAATTGTTATTTTAGCCCTGTAAAAGTGAAAGGATATAGTGCAAAAAAAACAAACTATTGTGTATCCCTACATTCCATCAGGGGCAAGTATTCCATGAGAATGATCTGCTCATTCTCTGCCCACCGTTGTGTTACAGAATGAGTCTTACGACACATGCAACTGGATGAACCAGGTTCAGAAGTAACAATGAATATCAGAGATGACCAAGACATGAACAGTACAGCCATTTGTAGTCACATGCACAACACCTCAGAATAAAGATTAAAATTGGTGCTTTTTTCAAGTGGCCATTGGCCGGCGGTTCGTAAAAATCTAGTGGCCACTTTACTTACAGCTCTTTTATGTTGTATATCAGGGTTTGAAAAATCTTCACAAAACTTAGGAACCAGGCAAAAAATATATAGGAGTCAGTGAGCAAGGCCCTTTACGACACGAATAACAAAAAAAAAAAAAAGCTTTTTGAAATGAACTTCACATTTATTTGTTATAAATGGGCGACGTAAAATCTAATTTTAAAAATACTGAGGCTAAACACTTATGGGGAAAACAACATGTCTTTATGGTTTATGGCATTTATGAAATATGACGAACAGCTTTGGTTTGATAGTACCAATGATCGGCAGCTTTGTCTGGCACAAAGTTCTCCAAACTCAGTCCATTCAGATTAATAATCATCATAAGGTTATGTAAGCTTGACACTTCCATTCGGTTTCAAAATTTATTTTTGATTAAGTTCATCAATGAAAAACGACGCTCAGATGAAGCAGTTGAGACTGGCATCACAGCAACAATGCTTATAAGTTTGCTTAAAAGTGGAAAACAATCATGCATTGAAGTGACTTTTTGAAGCAAATGTTCCAAATTTAAGTCTTTTCCAAGTGTTTTGAATTGATACCACTCAATCATAGAGAATCAATAATTTCATCATTTGATTTAATTCCTCCGAGACTCAAAATATTTTATATAGTGCAGTCCTAAAGTTTTTATTTCTTCCTCACCATAACTTATAATGTCAGTACCACTTGGCCACTGGAATGTATCAAACAGTGCTCTCGCTTTTGCAATTTTTGGTAGGTTGTCTAAAAATCTTTCTTTTAAAATTTTTACACCATTTCCCAGAATATTACTTTTATCTGGCTGAAAATGGTCTGCTTCTATTCCAGTAAGTTGAATGTCTTGAAATTTCCCATTTAATGTTGTTGACGAGATTTTCCATTCTTCCATTTCACCACAGGTTGTTTTTAGCTGTTCTAAATTAACTACAGCCTTTTTGACATGCAACTCAATCAAACAGAGGAGCTAGTTTTTCTTTTGAAATAACAGGCATAGTGAGTTGAATACCTTCAAAAATTCTAAAAGAAAATGCACAGATTTAACAAAACAAAATATTTTTAAATCTTTCAACAAACCTTTGGCTGTTTCTGCATCTCCATTACCACTTGATATTTCTTCTAACTGTATGAACACACTTTTGTAGTTGTTTTTTTTTTTAGTGCACTGAGTGCTCCAATTTTGCTTGCCACCCGTCTAATATTATGTAAATACTGAAATTTTAAAATTTCACATTCCAACACTTCTGCTACTTGTTTTAGTAGTTTCAGTTGTTTTGGAGAATACTGGTAAAACTTGTACAGTTTAGCACATCAACAATTTTCACTCTTAATGGAACTGAGTACAGCCAAATTGAGCTTATGTGCAACACAGTGAATTGCCATTAAATGATCCAAACCCATTATATTTGTCAGTTTAGCAACTAAACCATTTTCTTTGCCTACCATCGCAGTTGCTCCGTCTGTTCCGATACCAATGGAAGAGTTTTTCTGAGATTCTAATAATGCCCCTAAACCTGCTTTATTCAGCATTTCTTTTAAAGCATTTAAATATGATTAAGCTGTATCACTTTGAAGTGGAACTATAGTAAAAAAAAAAAACACTTCTTGAACAGCACTGTTTTCATATATCTGACATAAATAATAAGCTGCTCTTTATCAGAGTTGTGTCTGTTGATGCATCAAAGCAATAAACTGATGTATGCAGATTGCTGAAGTTCTGCAACCAAGTCTGTCTCAATTATATTGGCTATATGGGAAATTATTTCCTTGCACGAATTATTATTACTATATTCTTCAAGGACATCAACTCCACATTTACTTACCAGTGTTAAAATATCTGTTATATCTGAGAATTGCTTGTTATTTTTTGCCAAGTAGTATGCTGCATTGAATATCACTTTTAAAATGGTCAAACATCTTCTCATCTATTTTTTAATGCACTTTTGCTAATGCAGTATGATCAGGATTATTTTCAACATTGTGTGCAGCAACACATTTTAAATGCTGCTGCGACATCCCATGTTTTTTAAAGTCTCTAACTTGAAAGAAGCTGTGAAGCCACAAACAACTTTTGACGATTGATCACTTTAGGTTTGGATATATGCTGCATATGGAAGATTTAGCTATTCCTGTATTTTCACTATGGGTCATTCCACGTCACTTCATCCAGGCCATGTAGCCCACCATCTCAGATTTTGATGAAATTTGGCATGGAGGCATACTTCACCAAGATATAGAAAATGACCAAATTTTAACTTCCTACATCTCATAGTTTCTGAGATACAATGCTCTAAAGTTTCACTGAACATCATTCTCGCACGTACAGCGACGGAGTACCACTTTTCACAAAATGCTGCATAACTGTAGTGCTGTTTAGTTTAGAAGAAAGAAATTTTGTACCCTTATGCAAAAGAGCTTCCAGAATAAGAAATCATTTTAAATTTCATTGAAAACACTGAATAAATAAATGAAATATAGTGGTAAAGTGAAAATTTAAGAAAAAAACTTGCTATTCTATATTAGGCTCTACAGCAAATAGCAGAGGTATGAGGGAGCTCTTTTTTAATGTGTATTGGTCTTGGACATATATTGTCACATAACAAGAAAAAAAAATAGTGGCTTTCAGCTTGCTTTTGGAAATATGTGCAAATATCCAAAATGCGTGTGTGGTTCCACTTCGTCAATTCAATCACTTTTTTGTTTTATTAATTACAACTCATCTCTGACATTCAAGAAATTTCACAAGGAGATATAACTAATAAGGACACAAAAATATAAAAAATTATGTTTTCTTACACCATATAGTTTCAGAAATGCCATATTAACAAATTTGACGAAATGGCTAGTTCAATTGTACCCCACAACAAGTTAGGTGAGCATATGCAACAAACTGCTTAGTCATACTCACCTATGGTACATAGATCTATTTTTTAATAATTTGTTTTGACCTGAAAAAAAGAAACACAAGCAATTAGTTTTGCACTGTTCACAAATATTTACATTGATGTTTTTAATATGCCATTATCAACTCTTGAGGATGGAGTCCTTATAATTCAGCCACTTAGTTTGACAGATTTTCATGTCCAACTTGAAAAACACATATGTTCTACCAGAACTTGTTGTCATGGGAGCATCAATTAATGTGTCCAAATGGAATATTGCGCTCATCTTTAAATGAAGGCCAGCAAAAAGAAACTGCAGGGCCGTTTGGGTGCATAAATTTTACAGATGCATCACTTTCTTCATAATTGATTTTCTCTATTATTCCTAGAAACCAGTTAGGATCATATACACATGCTACATAACAATGTGGTGGGCGGTCGTAGTGAGCGATGGGTTTGCCTCCTCGGGGCGCTCCGTGGTAACAATGGCACACACAACAGCAACTAGGGCCTCAGTGAATCTTGGAGAGGTGCAAGCTAGTTCTGTGTAACATTGGCAAAAAGACCCCAACTCACTGGGTTTTGTTCCAGAATCCTTAGGCTGAATGACCAACTGGAACCCACAGCTGTGGGCTAATCCCCCACACTGATGTACTTACCTGATTAAAAAGACAAAAAGAAATATTAAGAATGACTCAAGTGTGGGATATGGTGGACCTACCACACTTGAGAAAGATGGTCCACCACGGAATCGACCTGAACTTTCTAAACGGTGTATGAGAAAGCGATCTCGGCTGAGTGAATGTAAGATTGGTGTATGGAATACTAGAGGTATAAATGGCAAGATGAGTGAGGTGATTGAGGAGATGAATAAGTATAGACAGGATGTGCTGTGTGTAAGTGAAACCAAAAGAAGGAAATTGGGGTAGAAGAAGTGAATGGCACAGTGATTGTGTGGTCTGGAGTATTGGATAATATGAGAGGACAGGCTGGTGTAGGTGTGATTTTAAGAGAAAAGATGAAGAACAACTTGATTCACTATAGTTGCATAAGTGAGAGAATTCTCTGGATTCGTTTGAAAGTGAAACTTCAGAGAATTGTAATTGTTGTAGTGTCTCCTTGTGACAGAATCTTCTGATAAGAAAGAAGATTTCTGGAATGAGCTAAAAGCTGTTTTGAGCCAGTTCGGTGCTAAAGAAAAAGTTATAATAGCAGGGGATTTCAATGCTAGAGTAGGTGTACAGAATGCAATTTCTGACAATGTTCTGGGTAAGTTTAATGATCTTTGTGTGAATGATAATGGTGAAAGATTAATTGAACTCTGCATTGAGAATGATTTGTGTGTATCTAATACATTTTTTCAACCACAAGTATATACACACATATACTTGGGAAAATCGTACTCTTGGTCAAAAGAGTGTGATAGATTTTTTTGTTTACGATCAGCGTTTGAAACACTTAGTTGTTGACACCCGTGTGATGAGAGGTGCGGATGTTGGTTCTGATCATTACTTGGTAGTGTCACGAGTGAAACTTAATGTTGGTTGGAGGAATAGGAAGAGACCCAGGATAGAAAGAATAAAGGTTGATAGGCTCCTTGAAGATCATCAGCAGCATTCTGACTTACTCAGAGAACGACTGAAGGATCTGAAGTCTGGTGAGAGGGATGTAGAAAAAAAGTGGGAATGTTTTAAGAACTGTGTTGTTACTGCTGCTAAAGAGGTCTGTGGCACCACAATAGTGGGTAACAATAGAGGTGATGCTTGGTGGAATAGTGAGATTAATGAGGCAGTAAAGAAAAAGAAGGAAGCCTATTTGGGGATGTTGCAAGGTAGAGTCTCTGTCGATGAATATCGCTGTAAGAAGCATGAAACTGCTAAGCTGGTTCGTCACAGTAAGGCAAAAGATAAGAAAGAGAAAGTGGAAAGGCATGAACTGGCTTTTTGGAAAGATAGAAAGTCCTTCTGGAAGTACATGAGACTCAGGAAAAATAGGGGAAACAAAGTTGTAAGTTGTGTGAAGAATGAGATTGGGGAAATGATATGGGAGCCCAATGAGTTAAGTGACAGATGGGGCGAATACTTCTGTGAGTTATTAGATCAGGAAAGCAAAAATGATTCTGAGACAGATGCAGATGATGTCACAATGAGGGATGAAAGCACAGGAGGGATCAAGAGAAGAAGTGTGTAAAGCTCTAAAATCTCTTCAGAATGGTAAGGCTCCAGGAGTTGATGGCATAACTGCAGAGATGTTGAAGTATGGTGGCGACTCTATAATTGACTGGTTAACTGAAATTTGCCAGTTGTGCTGGGAGTTTGGAATGGTCCCTCGGGATTGGAAGGATGCTATCATTGTTCCCTTGTATAAGGGAAAAGGTGATCGGACTGAATGCAAGAACTATCGTGGTATTAGCCTACTGAGTGTGCCAGGGAAAGGGTTTGGTAAGGTTGTTATTGAAAAAGTACGGGGTCTTACATCAGAGAAAGTGTGGGATGTTCAGAGTGGTTTTATGCCTGGTAAAGGCTGCACTAACCAGATTTTTGCATTACGCATGATGATTGAAAAGTATCTGGCTGTTGGGAAGAAAGTTTTTACTGCCTTCATAGATTTAGAAAAAGCTTACGACCGAGTCAATAGGACACTTTTGTGGAAGGTATTGAATGAATACGGTGTTACTGGGAATCTACTTAATAGTGTAAAAGCCATGTATGCTGGTAGTAGAGCTTGTGTACGAGTGAATGGTGTTTTACCAAAATGGTTTTCCATTGGTGCAGGAGTTAGACAAGGTTGTGTAATGTCACCATGGCTGTTTAATATATTTATGGACGCATGCATGTGTGAGGCCAAAATAGATAATAGTGGTTTATGTCTTGGTGATATCCGTGTGTGCAGATTGCTGTATGCTGATGACACTGTCCTGTTGGCAGAGAGCAAAAGTGAGTTGCAGAATATGTTGACTCGGATGCACAAAGTTTGCATGAAATTCAAACTGAGTATAAATAAGGGAAAAACCAAAGTTATGGTGTTTGAGAGAGGATTGGGTAGCACTGAATGTAATGTAAGTATAAATGGCACTGTGATTGACCAGGTGAGTGAGTTTGTGTATTTAGGAAGCATGTTTGACAGACAGAACAAGTTGGATGGTGAAATCAGTAGGCGAGTGAATTCTTCTTTGAAAGTCATAGCTGCTCTGGGAGGTTTTCAGAGGAATGATGGGTTCTCTAGAGAGTCCCGCATGGCTGTGTATGAAACTGTAATTGTTCCTACTCTGATGTACGGCAGTGAAACCTGGGTACTGCAGAAGAAACATAGGAGTCGTTTGTGTGCTGGAGAAATGAGTTACTTACGGATGGGGGGGGGGGTTAGGCAAGACACGATCTGATTGTGTGAGGAATGAAGATGTATTGCTGTTGTGTGATGTAAAGCAAAATGTTGTTAGCAAGGTGGAGACCAATATGCTTCGGTGGTTTGGCCATGTTGAAAGAATGAGTGATGAAATGCTTACTAAGAAAATATTTTCAGCCCAAGTGGCAGGAAGGAAAGGCAGAGGAAGGCCAAGGAAGACATGGGTGGATCAGATTCAGGAGTGTCTGCATGAGAAAAAGATTATGAGTATGAAGTATAAAAGATCTTGTGTACGGCGTGTAATGGATATCAGTGAAGCACGAGTTGTATGTCAAGATCGCTGTAAATGGTGAAGTTTGATACGACAACAATAAGTAAAATTATCTGGAAGTTTGTATTTCTTTTTGGAGCTAACCTCTGAATCTCAGAAAACAGCTTAGTGATATGTATGTATGTAACATAACAATGTGTATATAACTGCCTTTGTATTCCTAGATTTTTTCAGCTAAAATCATAAAGTAATTTTCATCCAAGCTTGTTCTCTTGGTTGCTATTTTAGAAGTTGATAATGGAATAAAGCAGTGGAAACTCTGTGTATCAGGTATTGTTTGAACATGAGAAAATCTTACTTTGACACTCATTGCGCACAGCATTCATATCACTTTTCAAAATGAAACTCTATTTTCATGATATTTTTGCGACAGTTAAGTAAAAAATCTCCTGTGGAGTGGTTATTTGCTCTTTCAGTAGACATTGGAGACTTGCTTTTGCAGTGATTGGTTTGACAGTTCCACCTATGCCATCACAAGGAGACTTCCTGTTGCTGGTGGCAAAGAAAGACCATGAAGCTGTCACTGCAAAATCATTAATGCAATGACATAGATTTATAGTTTTTATAGTTTTTGTACTGAGCAACACAACCATCAGTAAAATAATGTACTTCTTTTACTTCTTGGTAGTTCTTTTTAAAGAAAGTTATTATTTCACTCTGAATCTTGTACACCATTGCAACATCATGATCACTAGCATCAGAAATGAAACAGTGACTTAATGCAGAGGTCAAAGAGTCAGAAGTTTTTTTTACAGTAAATAACAACAGGGTGAACTGTGCATGCATGGCGAGTCCAATGATACCATTGTGCTTCAGTATAATGGTAGATTCTGGACCAATCGTTTCATTCAACTTACTGAAAAATGAAGAGTGTGCTTTGGTAATGTATGAATGCAGAATGAGCTTCTCAATTTTTGGCACAAATAATTCAATGAATTTCTCAACTGAAGAAGAAAACTTTTGAAGCTCCATTCTGTCTGTAGACAGCCACTGGTGATATTCGATTTCATCAGTGGGATCACAATTTCTGCAACAATAACTGATTCAGATTTGTACTTTTTGGACACTGAACACCACCAAAGCATGCACTTTGAATCCTTACTACTGCAGACAAGACTATTGACAAAGTCCTGATGTGATTCTTCAAAGTGTGCTGCACTAATCAAAAGTTTGATATTTTGATGTATAGTTGCACACACATACAGAATGGGTTCCAGGAGCCTGCAAGAATGCACCATTTTGGATGAAGAGCACAAAATTTAGAAAATCCTACTTTTTCATTAGTATGTCTTTGCTTAAATTGTTGATATAATTCTTTCAAACTGCACAGAATAAGTCTTTTCTGAGCATAGACGTTTCTAGCACCACTTACTTTGTCCTTCATTTCCTGGCATTTGCCTAGAATAGTTATCTTCATAAAATTCTATGATCTGTTTTATGGCATCTTGTGAAAGTTTCTTACCATGGCTGGGTTTGGGAACTGATATAATGCCTTTATCTTTTGCTAATGTTCTTGCCTGATGTACTGTGTATTCTGAAACTTCAAGCTGCTGTGCTACTTTTTTTCTGGACCATGATGGGGGAGCCATTGTTAATATCTGAATTTTCTTTTTTTACGACTAACAGTAGGTATCTTTTCTTTTATTAAAGGAACAAGTTCATCCAAATCATGAGCTTTTAGTTTTAATTCATCTATGGAGTGTTCATCATTACTGTCTCTAGTAAAAAAACAGCTGTAAAGCCATACTCCAGAACACAAGATATTTTACTCTGCATAGCTAACTTTGCTTAAAGAAGTTTTCTTTTTCATATGCTGGTTTACTATGGGATGGCAAGGAATGTAATTTTAACGGTGACAATTCTAAATCAGATAAGCTTTCATTTACTTCTTTAGCAGCACATTCTTTAATAATAAAATCATCAGGGACCATTTCACTATCATCAGTCTCACTTAAAACTTCATCTTCTAAGGTTGTCCTAATTTAGATGCTTTCCCATGACACTAAGGACATAATTTTTGACCTGGGCATACACTGATGTTTATAGATTGCAGCTGTTGGGCTATTTGTATACTGGCTTGATGCAGGGACCTCTTCAACATGTTTTTTTTACATCATAGTCACCAAAAGGGTTGCAATAAGTTACTTGGTATGTTTCATATTTCTTCAGATAATAACATTTGTGATGTAAACATACTGAGATTATATCTTTATGTGGAATATTAGGTCTTTAAGAAATAAGTTCTTTGTCAGCAACAGAAAATTCTTCACTACTAAGAAACCCTTTTGTCTTCACATAATTTGATTTATTGCATTCTGTATTAGTAAGTGTTCCAACACTACACTGGTCCATTATCTTTTTCCATGATTGAGGTTGACAAACTTGTCCCAAAGTCAGATTAACACAGAGCAGCCAATACACAAAAAAGAAAATATTGGAAGCAATATATTTCACAGCAAAATGTACGAGACTTCTGGATAGCCTGCCCACAGTGAAATCAGCATGAGCATTTGAACCATTGTTTTCTTAACTGGGAATGAGGGACTGAAACCTTATTTCTCTTTAGCTGGAGGGCATACCTTAGAGAGTGAGGTTAGAAAAGAGAAATCTTTTTCATTTGATCCTCATCTCAGCACGGGGAGTTTTACGATGTCATAAAACTTACCCCATTTGAACTGGTGGTCAGTTGAGCACAGGATCTGGGATGAAGTCAAAACAAATTCTCATGACCTTAGGTATCATGCTGTATCCTTTGCCCTATGCCACGTTTTCTTTTAAAAAGTGCACTCTGACAAGTTGCAATTATTTCCTAGTGCCCATCCATTGCAAGCTTACTTTAGTGTATTATCCAGTCATGCACATATAAAAACTGTTTATATCTTTCGGGGAAATGTTAGATTTTTTTTTTGGGGGGGGGGGGGGTTAAATTTCCAAAATTCTGTTTTAGGGAGATTTGTCAGAGTAATTTTTTTTTCAGGAATTTTTGCAATCTGCAATAAGAGAATAACAGATATTTTGAAATGACTGAAAAACTTTGAAACCTCACCACACTTGTTGTGGGGTGCAGCTGAACTAGCCATATCGTCAAACTTGTTAATTTGGTATCTCAAACTATATGGTGTAAGAAAACATAATTTTTTATATTTTTGCGTCCTTGTTAGTTTTATCTCCTTGTGAAATTTCTTGAATGTCAGAGATGAATTATAATTAACAAAAAAAAGTGGTTGAATTGACGAAGTGGGACCCCGCACGCATTTCAGATATTTGCACATATCTCCAAAAGCAACAACAAATAAAGGTAACTTGATCACGCTAGTTACGTTAAATGAAAACTTTTACAAAAAGTTCGTAAGTTGGAAGCTTTCGACCTTATCTTAGGTCTTCATCACGCCAATGGAGGACTAAGATTGTTGCCAGATTCTACATTTGAATTTTTCCTATTTTTGTTGCCAAAACTTAGAATTGATCTCCAGATCATCGGAATGTAGAGAGGAGATTCAGAGTTGCAAGTCATTGAGTTGAAAATAATTTCCAGGCTTTCACGGTAACGGAGGGCAAAACGATTGTCAAACGAAGCAATTCGTTTTGCTTCGTTCCAGTGGGGAACTGCAGAAGTGTCTTCCATTGTCAAAATAGACAAGGCAGTATTAGGATTGGCTTTCGAAACATCTTTTCTATGTTCTAAAATTCTACGGTTAATGCTCCTGTATGTGCTTCCAATGTATAAGTTATCCCCAGTAGAAGAAGAGATAGGAATGCGGTAAACTCCTGGGAGGTTCAGGCTTTCAACTTTGTCCCTATCCCTCTGTAGAAGTTTCAAGATGTTTGGGGTAGATTTAATGGCAAGATGGTAACCAAAACTTCTAAAAAGAATCTGTAACTTATAAGCATAGGAAGGATGGTAAGGAACAGAACCACAGAATTTCAGGTCTTCTTTCTTATGAGGAAGGAGGCATTCGATTTTCGAATGGTTTTCATAGTTCTTAATGAGGGAGTTGACTGTAACAGCAGGGAAACCATGGGAGAGGGCTATTGTAGAAATTTTGGAGAGTTCTTCTTGAAGAGAGAGTTGGTTGTTGCAAATGATATGAGCCCTGTGGATGTAGGACTTCAATGCTGCAAGCTTGTAGAGATGCAGGGTGAAAGATTTGTAGGGAATGATGTTAGTGGCCGCAGAAGGTTTACGATAGACGGAACGAGTAATGGAGAGATCAGCGTTTCTGCAGATAGATACATCCAGGAAATCAATTTTGTGATTTACTTCCTTAGATATAGTGAGATTAAATTAGATATAGCGGGAAAATTTCCTTCCATTAATCTCACTATATCTACGGAAGTAAATCACAAAATTGATTTCCTGGATGTATCTATCTGCAGAAACGCTGATCTCTCCATTACTCGTTCCGTCTATCGTAAACCTTCTGCGGCCACTAACATCATTCCCTACAAATCTTTCACAGTGCATCTCTACAAGCTTGCAGCATTGAAGTCCTACATCCACAGGGCTCATATCATTTTCAACAACCAGACAGGCAGATTTTCAAGAGTGGTGACTAAAAACTTTTTCTACTGGCCATTTTGTTTTACCCAATCGCCACATGGCAAGTGGTGACCACCAATTTTAATCTTTACCTCGGAAATAAATTTTAGCCAACAGAACCTATCTAATCGAAAACCATGTTGGCGTGCTATGTTGCTTACTGTTTTTAATTTGCAACCTAATGAACTGCTCATACATTGGGCAGCCACAATAAAAGTAGGAATAAACCTGTCACATGTTAGAAATATAATCTAATTATTCTGTTAGTTTGTTCTTTGTCAAATAGCAACACTTGCCTCTTTACATACATACATACATATCACTAAACTGTTCTCTGATATTCAGAGGTTAACTCCTCACGGAAAGAACTCACTGTTGCTATATCAGGCATCTCCAATTACAGGGATCTTGACACATAGCTCGAGCTTCATTGACATCCATCACATGCCACACACAAGACCTTTTGTACGTCATACTCATCTTTTTCTCATGCAGACATTCCTGAACCTGGTCCTCCCATGATTTCCTTGGCCTTCCTCTACCTATCTTTCCTACCACTTGAACTGAATAAATTCTCTTATAAGCATCTCATCACTCATTTTTTCAGCATGCCCAAACCACCTAAGAATATTAGTCTCCACCTTACAAACAACATTTTGCCTTACATTACACATTTGCAACACATTTTCATTCCTCACATGATCAGAGCATGTCTTATCACGAACCTGCCATGAGTAACACATCCCCCCCCCCGTACGCAAACATTTCCTATGTCTTTTCTGCAGAACCCAGGTTTCACTGCCATACATCGAAGTAGGAACAACTACACTTTCATATACAGCCATTTGGGATTTTCTTGAGAACCCATCATTCCTGTGAAATCCTCCTAAAGCAGCTGTGACTTTTAATGAAGAGTTCATTCTCTTACTAATTTCAGCATCTAATTTGTTCTCTCTGCCAAACATGCTCCCCAAATATACAAACTCATTTACCTGATCAAAAACGGTGCTATTTATACTTATCCTGCATTCAGTACTAACTTGCTCAAAAACCATAACTTTGGTTTTTTCCTTATTTATACTCGATTTGAAATTCATACAAACTTCGTACATCCGGGCCAGCATACCTGCAACTAGCTTTCTCTCGCTGCCAACAAGACTGTGTCATCAGCATATAGCAATCTACACACACGGACATTTAATTACCAAGACACAAACCAGTATTGTCCATTTTGGCATCACACATGAACACATCTATAAATATATTAAACAGCCATGGTGACTTTACACAACCCTGTCTGACTCCTGCTCCAATAGAAAACCATTTCAATACCATTTACTCGTACACATGCTCTACTGTCAGCATACATGGCTTCCACACTATTGAGTAGATTCCCAGTGATACCATATTTATTCAGTGCCTTCCACAGCAGAGTACTATTTGCTTGATCATATGCTTTCTCTATGCCGATGAAAAGTGATTACCCTTAAGTTCTTTAATTGCTTTGGGCACAGATGGAGCTAGTGTAATGACTGGGTGCAAAAGCGGAGTTGTCACTAGATTTAAGCAAGAAAATCCATTTTTGATATCTGTGCACTGTGCATCTCACAGACTTGCATTAGCTGTTGGACAGGCTGCCAATAGTATACCATATCTGGTTAAATGTCAGAGTATTGTGAATGAGATTTACAAATATTATAAATACTCTCCCAAAAATCTTAACACCCTTTATCACACCCAACAGATTCTGGGAGCAAAAGTTTTAAAATTGAAGAATATATTTCATTCTAGATGGCTTTCTTTCCACGAGAGTGTTACAACTATCCTTGAATCTATTGACCTTCTCCTAACTGCTTTGCAGTCAGATGAAGATACCTGTAAAAATAATGCTTGGGCATCAGGGTTGAAAGCAAATATAGCAAAGTTTAATTTTATTGCCACAACACACTTTTTGGTAGATAGATGTGCTAGGTCCTCTTCACAGCACATGTTTGGCTCTGCAAAGCTCCAATCTATTATTTGCAGATGTTGTAGACAACCTAGAAGCTTGTGAATGTGTGCTGAAGAGCATGACCAATGGGGAGCATTTGAACTAGCAAAACTGTGAAAATCTTAAGTTTTTAAATGGACTCCCAGCTGAGCTTGACACTCAACAATCTGTGAAATTTAAAGGTCATAATTTAGCCATTTCCCCAAAGCAAGTTGCAACATTTTTTAAAACTGCAAATCACTTTCTGAAAAATCTTATTGAAAACATCCAACAGAGATATTCCTCAGACAGGATCTGTAAACTGTTTGATGTGTTAAATCCAAACAAATTGCTCACAGAAAAGTCTGAATTACCTAATTATGGAAATGACTTAATTTGTGTATTGTCGGAAATCTTTGGTAATGACAAAATAACTGAAAACAAAACCAGCCATCCAGCATTAATCAACTCTAGTGAACTTAAAACAGAATGGCATACATGGAAATATTTCATGCACAAACATAAAGACTTATCCCTGAAGGATTTTTGGAGCTTGGCAATAAACAAATATGACAATGAAAGTTATGAAAGCATTATCAAACTTGCAAAAATTGCATTAACTTGCTCAATGACCACAACAAATGTAGAATGTTGTTTTAGTAAACAGAACTTTATTGAAACAGAATTGAGAAATTGCATGAAAGTTAAAAATGTTGGTGACATGATTTTTATTAACATTGAAAGATCTGATATGAGAAATTTTAATTTTGATGCAGCAATCGATTACTGGCACACTCGTAAAAACAGACTACTTGGCCCGTCCAACTTATAAAATGAAATTTTGTAAACAGCTTTTCTTCCATGTTTGCATGCATTTTCTTCATTTTCCCTCATGTTTTATTTTATACATTTCTGACATGCCTTTTTCTTTTAACAATTTTCACCGCTAATATTGGCTAAGATTTTCAAAATATGGCTAACACTTCAAATTTCTTAGCCCTAGCCCTGATAACAAGTAATGATCAGAGCCAACATCTGCACCTCTCGTTACACGAGTGTCAACAACTAAGTGTTTCAGACATTGATCATAAACAACAAAATCTGTTACACTCTTTTGTCCCAGAATACGATTTTCCCAAGTGTATGTGTGGATATACACTGCAGAACAATTGCTAAGGACGGATGACAATAGCAACGATAGCAACCATAAAATGGAAGGCAGGAAAATGTGGAAATTAGCATAAGTGCGGGATACAGTAAGACATGTTGTGCGTATGCAAATTTTGGATTGCTGAACTTGTTCGTGACGTCATAGCGCTGATAAGAGATATAAAGGATTTGACGCATATTGACCGTTGTTGTTCAAACGCAAAGTTGAAAGGGAAAGAATCAATTGACGAACTTGCAATTTTCAGTATGTCTTCCCGACATCACCTAGATGATTTTACGCGTGGCCGTATTATTGGCAAGATTGAAGAAGGGCGAAAAATAACAGATGTTGCCAGGGAGTTCGACGTCAGCCACAGTGTTGTTTCAAGGCTTTGGAAATCATTTCAAACAAATGGAGAGTGTAGCAAACGTCACGGGGGAGGTCGTGTTCGCAGTAAGACACCTGCAGAAGATCGGTACATAGTGCTATCAACAAAAAGACACCGGCGCAGCACAGCTAGTGAGGTAGCAAATCAGTTTATGGCTGCTACTGGCAAGCGGATCTCCCGAAAAACTGTCGCCAGACGTTTGCATGAAGGCCGTCCTGTTGTGAGCATCCCACAACAGGACTGCCTTCTGTCCTGTTGTGGGATATATACGCCCGACGTCCTGTTGTGGGCATCCTATTGTCCAGACGCCACCATACCGCCTGTTTGCAATGGTGCCATCAACATCGCAATTGGACTGATAACGACTGGTCTGCTGTCCTCTTCTCAGATGAGAGTAGATACAGTCTATCGTCTGATTGTCGACAACTGATCTGGCGTGATAATGGTACTGCATATTGTCCAGCAAACATACAGGAAAGGGACCGATATCCGACATGTAGTGTCATGGTATGGGCTGGCATCATGATCAATGGCCGTACGTCCCTCTATGTGCTTCCAACTGGGACTATGACTGGCCAACGATACATTAATGATGTTCTGCTACCTCATGTTCGCATGTTCCGTGGTGCTGTCAGTGATAGATTCATTTTCATGGACGACAACGCAACATGTCATCGAACAGTCGCTGCCCAGGAGTGTCTTGAGAGCGAGGATATTCAACGCCTCGTATGGCCAGCACGTTCTCCAGATCTGAACCCCATTGAAAATGTGTGGGATGCTTTGGGGAGGAGTCTTGCTGTTCGCCAATGCCCTCCAATAAACAAGGACACCCTCATCCGAGCACTGACAAAGGAATGGGATAAATTACCCCAACAGCTGCTTGATAATGTTGTGCAAAGCATGACACGACGTGTGGAATCTTGCATCGCCCTTAATGGTGGCCATATCCCGTATTGACATCTTACGCCGGAGCGCCTGCGGACGGTAATTGCATTTTTTTCACGTTTACGTATTCTGCACAAAATGGCCTGTTTGTCCCTTGAACACGTTCCAAAGCCTTCTGGATTTCAGAGCACAATAAATTGTCTTTCTTGTAATGTCCTGGCATTCTGACATTTTATTTCACTTGGCATCCAAACACACTTACTTTTTTATGCGCTATATAGCCGTTTATGATCCGTCCTTAGCAATTGTCCAGCAGTGTACTTGTGGTTGAAAAATGTATTTGATACCCACAAACCATTTCAATGCAGAGCTCAATTAACCTTTCACCATTATCATTCACACCAGGATCATTAAAATTACCCAGGACATTATCAGAAATCGCATTCTGCACACCTTCTCTAGCATTGAAATCCCCTGCTATTATAACTTTCTTTTTACCACCAAACTGGCTCAAAACAGCTTTTAGCTCATTCCAGAAATCTTCCTTCCTATCAGAAGGTTCCAAGTCACAAGGAGCATTCACTACAACAATTACTATTCTCTGAAGTTTCACTTTCAAACAAATCCAAAGAATTCTCTCACTTATGCACCTATAGTGAATCAAGTTGTTAATCTTTTCACTTAAAATCACACCTACACCAGCCTGTCCACTCACATTATCCAATACTCCAGACCACACACTCACCGTTCCATTCACTTCTATCTCAATTTCTTTCTTTTTAGTTTTACTTACACACAGCACATCCAATCTAAACTTATTAATTTCTTCAATCACCTCATTCAACTTGCCATTTATACTTCTAGAATTCCATACACCAATCTTGCACTCACTCAGCCGAGATCTCTTTCTCATTCACCTTTTTCCATATTGTTTCTGTGGTGGACCATTCTTCTCATGTATGGTAGGTCTATCATATCCCACACTAGAGTCCTTTGATTTCTTTCTCTGTGGCTTTTTAATCAGGTAAGTACACCAGTGTAGGGGATTAGCCCACAGCTGCCGGTTCCAGTTGGTCATTCAACCTAAGGATTCTGGAACAAAACCCAGTGAATTGGGATCTTTTTGCCAATGTCACCCAGAACTAGCTGGTACCTCTCCAAGATTCACGGAGGCCCTTCTTACTGTTCTGTGTGCCATTAGTTCCCATGAAACGCCCCGAGGATGCAAACTCATGTCTCACTAAGACTGCTACTCGCTTGAAATTGGTTTCAGAGCCTTAATATCACAGAACAATTGATCCATATTTGCCTTATGTTGACTCTGCAGCTGAACAGCATCCACTGCTAACTTTCTTTCTCTGCTGACATCTTTTCTTTCCCATTTCTTCATTGTGGCCTTTTTACTTATTTTTTCATTTTTACAGTTTTCTTCTTGCAAAACATCCATAAAAATGTAAAAGAAAGTTTTCAAATCATTGACAAAAATTTCAGAAAAGTTAGGAGATTTAAAAAGCATAAACTGAATGGTGCAAATGAAAACTGAGTCTCCTAGTAAAAACAGTACAATTAGCAGCAATGCATAGTCTTTACGGAGAACATTCAACATGCAAATTCAAATAAAACTACCAAACTATTGTATACAATATGTGAAGCAGCAGAGCTTGCAGCTATTCATAGCCTTTTGAAGAAGGCATTCACATGCAAAGAGAAGGTAAAACTAGCAAACAGCTCTATCATGTGAACTGTCTGAAATTTCATAAGCATAAAACTGCCAAGCTTCTCCCTCCCACCCTAGAACTGAAAGGCGAAACACTATTTTGTAAAGCCTTTTGTGGAATTTCTACGAATACTACCTTCAGGTGCTAACTGTCTGTAATTCTATTCAAGCAGTTTAAAAGTACTTTTGATGTCTTGAATACTGACACAAAATGCACTTACATTTATTTTCTGTAGGCATGTTGTCTGAAGATTGTTCAGTGGTCTCTACCTCCTCCTCCTCCTCCTCATTTTCTGGAGTTTCTGGAACAACTTTTTGGATGGTCCTCTTCGACCTCGCCCACATCTACGACCTCTTCCTCGACCTTTGCCTTTCAGTTTGAGCGATATGTTCTTGCGTACCCCTTGTGCTTGAGCTGCTCCTATATTGGTCTCTGAATACTCTAGATCATCAACTGAAGAAAATATTTCTGAGCATTAACAGTGTCACATGTAGTAGCACTATCATGCAGCATATGTAAACAGAATGCTGCTGGAAAAAATATTTACTTTTAACCATTCAAAGAATTACTCCAAATACATCAGATATAAAACAATTAATATTCTTTCATTTGCATGCACTTGTCTCACTCATTCTTGGAACATGCATGCATATTTTGAGAACAAAAAAGTGTTGATCAAATGGCAAAATATTTACTTATAAAATTACAAATATATTATTGCATTTTTTTTTTTACTTATTGCAATTAATATTTTGGAGGGCAGAAACTGAAAAGAAAAGCTGAATTTATTTTGGCATAATTACTTGACAAATACAATGAAACTTCTGAAGTCACTGCTCAGACTGGAAAAAAGTGGCCATTGTTAGGAGTTTATTGCTAATGTTAATATTACCACAGATGTTCTGTGCCAACCAAACCTTGCCGTTGTTTGGAGGTGTCTGTTAATAGAGGTTTCACTGTATTTTAGAAAATATACTGCCTTTGAAAAACAGAGGAACTATTAATTAATGACTTTGTGGCTTCCTCTAATTACTGTTGGTAAAGAAAACACTTAACTGGAATTAGAGAGTATAAATTTATAAGGTACATTACCTGTCGAATTTTTGATCTATACACTAGATCATCGTCAGGAGTTACTGCATCTTACTACTTCCACAGGTCTGGCAACCAAGCCTGGTTGATTTGCCATCCAGCATGGACATTGCTATTGCCACCTTGCATCTTGTAAATTTCCAGAGATTCTAATTTCTGGATAATTGAGTAGGATTGGTGCTTGATAACTTTTACGGTGTTCCAGTCTATTTTGCAGCCAGTTTGTTGTATGTGCCTATCTAATCCTGTTGTATTTTAAATGTTCTTTATTGCTCCATTGTGTTCATTAATTCTAGTGGTTAACCTTTGTCCCATTTCTTCTATGTATCATAAACCATGTCAGCAGTTTACTTTATAAATGACCCCTTCCAGAAGGTATTTTCTTTCCCTTGTTTTAGGGATGGTAAGTAATTTTTTATTTTGTTATTTAAACATATAGCTAATCTAATTTTATAATTATTGCTGATTTTCTTTATTTTCTCAAAAAGCCCTTCGTGGTAAGTGACTTCTTGTGAATAACTAGTTGATTTTTTCTTATTTTTTTTTTTTATGGTAGTGCTTGTTTTTCTCCTAGTAGGATTCTCGTCCAATGATTCATGTATTTTTCCTTTCATCTTTTGATGGGTAATTGCTTTCTAATAAGATGGATTTTAATTTATTTTTATAACTTAACAGTGCAAATTTGCAATACGAGTATTACTAGGATGACGAATATTACTTATTGCCCAATTTTTGAATTTATGTGTTTTTCTTTAGCTTCTGAAGATGAATTCAGCTTTTCTACTTTTTCTTTAAATTGTAATGCCACACTTTTCTTGATATATTTTGGGTGATCCAAGTCATAATTTAAAATTTTATTAGTATTTATAGGCTTCTTGTATAACTCTGTGGTAAGATTATTGCCTTTTCATTTTAAAGTAATGCCCAGGTAATTTAGCCTATTTTCCTTTGCTTCTATTGTAAATTTCAGGGATTCATCTTGGGAATTAAAGCCTTCTAGAATTTTTCTTGAGATTTTACTTGAACTTTGATCAATGATAAAAAGGATATCATCCATGTATCTAGTATATATGCAGAATATAGATGGTTTTATTAGGAACACCTGTAATGAAATATTCACAGCAAACAGAATATAAATCCTAATTTACTTGTACTACTTACTGGTCATCCATGTAACACCTCTCAGAAAACTTGAACATTTCGTCCTGGAGTGGGAATCGAACCCGCATCTCCTGATTTCCATTCGAGTATGCTAATCGTTACATCACCCAGGACAGTGATGTTCCAAGCAACTGAGACTAAGCAAACTTAGCTTAGGAATCTGAACATCCTCAGATTTTTGCTAGTCGAAAAATCATTGCTTCCTCATAGCGTTAGATGGATAAGAAGCCAGAAATCACCAGTACCACAGATAAATCGATGAAGGAAGAAATATTCATCATAATGCATAGGAAATCGATAGAATATTCAAAGCAAACAGAATATAAATCCTGATTTCCACAAACAGAATATAAATTCGGATTTGCTTGTACCACTTAGTGGTCATCCATGTAACACCTCTCAGAAAACTTGAAAATTTCATTGTCTTGGAACGGGAATCAAACCTGCATCTCCCGATTTCTGGCCCAGGACATTACACGGCCCAGGACAGTGAAGTTGACAAGCAAATCAGAATTTATATTCTGTTTGCTTTGAATATTCTATCGATTTCCCATGTATTATGAAAAATATTTCTTCCTTCACTGATTTATTATGTTATGAGCTGAAATTTCGGATTTTTAGCTTTCAAAACATGCCATTTCTTAAATTTAGAAAAAAAAAAAAATACTCAGTTTGGAAATTTGTAAGTCTCAGGGTTGAAATTCGGTGTGTGAAAACTACTAGTTCCCACCTTTTTGTGTGTATATATAAAAAAAAAATGCCTTGTAGACTTTCCCTTCTTGCAAAAACTTCCCTGTGAAGATGAGACTGCTTTAAAAAAAAAAAAAGCTATGAATTAAGGCTGAAATTCCCTTTTTTTTTTTCATTGGAGGTTTAATGACCACCGTGAGCAACTCAATAGGCTATAAGCAGTCACCCATCTCTAATTTACGGCCACTGGTTTCAGAGAAGAGAGAGAGCCAGTGCTGTAAGACAAACACAAAATCCATGTCTCACCGGGATTCGAACCTTTCAGACGAATGAAATTCACTCTTTAGTATTGCATTTAGGTGAAAATATCTAATTAGCAATCTTGTATCCCATTTTTCTTTTTTTCTGAACAAATTACCTTTAGCCCCATGTTGATAGGACAAATAGAGGCTGAGATATTTCAGTTTCTAGAAACCCTTTAAATTGCAAAAAAGGCTGTGCCAAGTAGATCAAATATGGCTGCCATGCAAAAACAAACAAAAAAAATTTAAATAATGGGCATTTTGAACTACCAACATGTTAGGGTAATTGCATTGAAAAAGAAAAAAACAGGAATTTTAAAAATGGTCAAGGAATCATTTTTGTTCTGGACCACTTCATGTGGAAATGACCTGTAGTTACATTTTCTTGTGGTAAAAGCTGAAATTTTAATGTATCAATGGCTGCTCTGTTATACCCACTTAAAAACAGTGGAAAATAATGTTTCATGTTCTGTTTAGGAACTCTTATGTAACATCCTGCAAAGTTTTGGGACTGAGAAAAATAATTTGGATGGACTTTCATTTATGAAAAGTTTCATGTAGTTTCCATGTATTTCTTCACTATGTTTACATATGGCCAGCTCACACTCAACCATGAAGGGGCAAAGGCTATGTGTAAAATTTCATTCATGGGGAGTGTCCTTATAGGAAATTAACATTTTTGTATGCAAAAATGTAAATTCATAGAAATAGCGAATAATAATACAACACATGGTTTTACATCAGCCCACTTGTTTCAGTTGATTGCGTCTAACTTATCCTTAAACTTTTGAATCAAAGCATTTTAAAGCAGGTCAACTCCAGAGCATTCCATACACTCATTGAAATAACAGCATTCTGGATGTGCTGGAGTAACCTTTGAAGGTCTTCAGTTATTTTATCATAAAGACTAAATAAACTAGTGAAGTGAATTTCCTACTCCTTTGTACAAAACCAAAACTTTTTATAAATATTTTTACTTGTGTTTTTAAACTATTTTTTAGAAGTGCCAAGAAAAGTGTATAAAAACACAGCAGTTGCTCTGGCTTTTCTTAAAGGTTTCGCCAACTTACTCACCAAATTCAATTTTTTTCCCGCAAAAGTGTAATAACAGTACAAAAAAACTACTGTATTTAGCGCCGTATAACATGCACTTTTTTTCATAAAATTTAGGGTTGAAATTCCATCTGCGTGTTGTATGCGTATACTACTTTTTTTTTTTATTTAAACTTAGATAAGATGAATACTGCTGCAGAGTGCGACGCATCCCGACGTTGCCAAATGTCAACAATTTATCACTTTACTGCAGAACGCTTCTCTAATGCATATCTCTTCTGTTTTCTGATGCATCTTGTTGAAAGTGGTATCAATACAATCTTCAGTTCGTCAGAAAATAGATTTGCACAGAAAAATTTTGAGATTGACTCCTGTTTACCTTTTTAAGTGCCCGAAATTAACCTCACTCACTTCAGCAGCGAAAGTGAGCTGCCACGTTAAGCATCTGCTCTCATTAAGTTGCTTTCATGGCACAACCTGCTTAACCAGCAGCAGCTGCTCAGGGAAAATATGACGAAACTTCCGGTGACGTCCGAACTCTATGGCTGACTGTTGGTGATAAAAATCGTTAATGTTTTTTTTTTTGATTGGAGGTTTAACGACTACTGTGAGCAACTCAATGGGCTATAGGCAGTCGCCCGTCCCTAATTTAGGGTCACTGGTTCCAGGGAAGGGAGAGAGCCAGTGCCGTAAGACTAAGACAAACACAACATCCATGCCAGACCGGGATTCGAACCCGGACCCCTTACGGACGAATGATCAGAGACCAGCGCCTTAGACCACTGCGCCACCAGGGCGGCAATCGTTAATGTATGCGTGGTCTTGTCGTGCTGGTTCGAGGGCATCATTTTTCATGACAATGACCATGATAACAGTGATTCTGATTAAAATTTTTGTAACAGGTCTAATATCCAAGTTTTTTCATTCAAACAGATGCTTTTTCTTTTGTATTATTTGCCTTATAAGTGGTATAAATATTAACAAACGTGTGTTGAGCAGGGGAGGGGGGAATTAGCAGTATCGCATCGCAGTTTGTGATGCAAAAATAGAAGTTTGAACTCATATTTGAATCGCAAAACCACGATTCAAAGTTTAAAAGTGAAATTTCCATTAAAATGTTCAATTCGTAGAGCAACTCATTATTTATCAAAAATATGATTTTGCTTAAGCGTGAAAAAAATAAAATAAAATTCACGTATTTATAACTTGACGAATACTTTACGTTTGCGTTCAGATGGAAAAAAACCACTTCATGTAGTTCTTGCTGTGCAGTGATGAGGTGATCATCGTCTGACCACAGAGAGTCTACGATTGGTTCCACGCTCCCGCCTGTCTGCACCCCGAGTCATTTAAGGACAGATGCTCTTATTGCTGTTTTTGTTTTGGTTTGGCCGCCACTTAATTGTAGAAGGATGCGAGTTTTGTTGTTTCACTCTTTGTTATTTGAAATCATGGCTACCTAAGTGAAAATATCAACCATGAAAAGGTAGATAGAGGAATTAGATCCAAAAAGGTAGTTAGTTGGTTACTCTATGATGTTGAAGCCAATAAAATCTCCCTCCGGTCTGCCTATTGCAAACTTTGTTGGAAGAATGTTGACAGCATAAAAAAAATTTTGAAATTCCAATTCTTCTTTTATTGATGGAGTTTCTGGATTCATTATTAAAAAGGACAATGTGGTAAAGCACACCAAATCAGAAATTCATCATGCCAGTGTCTCCAAGGCAGAACATAAAGGAAAGTTGTTTGCTGATTTTTTGTCAAAGAAAGTCTATGATTATTGCTTCCATTTTCGAAATTTTCTAAAATTATTGTTACAGAAATGCCAAGGTGTTGATGTAGGGCAAACTTACCATTCGTCCGTGATTTGCGCTCAGTTCACGGAGTGCATTGCTAATGTTTTCAAAATTGATTTGCGCAATGACTTAATAAAGAGAGACTATTTAACCTTATTTATTGATAGCAGTACAGATGTTAGTGTATCTGAAAATGAAATTAATCGCATCATGTATGTCAATGAAGAAGGAGATATCAAATTCCCATTCCTGACATTAAAAGAACTAAAAAATACTGATGCTAATGGTATAAAAAATGTAATTGTAGAGTCCATTGCAGAATTTGGAACAGTCAATTTTTAAAATAAATTAATTGGATTTTTAGCTGACTGTGCAAATGTTAACACGGGACAGAAAAAGGGTGATGCAGCTCTTTTGAAGCGCCAGTGCATTGTTTAAGTCATCGCTTAGAGCTAGCTGTAAAAGATTTTATGCTGTCAACATATTTTCAAGAGGTACACATAAGTTGATGGAAGACAGTCATAATTTTTATGAAAAAAGTGCCAAACAAATTAGAGACTTTCATGAGCTCTCAACAATGCTCGAAGATGTATCGGATACACCAGCTTTGCGAGTCCATGGCACCCGATGGGTTTCACGTATGGACAGAGCCACTGACACATTGATTAAAAATTATTTTGTTATTGTACAACAACTAGAAAATATGGTGGAAAATCCATCAAGCAAAGGAGAAAAAGCCATGATTACAGGCATTTTTGAGAAAAATTAACTCCATCAAATTTGTAATTTGGCTGCTGTTGCTTTGCAGCATTTTATATTCTTTGTCAAAATTATCTCTGTCTCTCCAGTTGGATGATGTGGATGTACCTTGTATTTTGAACGCATTAGAAAAATTCTATGATTCTTTAGAAATGAAGAAAAGAAAGTTTTCGGCCGACCTGTCCAAAATTTTTTACAAGACTTAGCAAACGTACAGCTTGTGATTTCAGTGACTGATTCAGTGAAAACTGTAGAATTTCGTGCCATTGAACTGAGCTGTAATTTGACAGTAGATGTATTCTATGAAAATTGTGAATATCTTTTAAATCGTATTCATCAGTATTTGCATACGCGGCTTGGTGACTTGAATGAAAAACAGGTTTTTAACACTTCCAAGCTGTTAGAACCTAAGCTTCGGCCAACAGACAAATCTACTCTTGCAAATTTTGGTGATGATCAAATCACTGTATGAACTGAACATTTCAGTGAGTTGTTGACTGCCAACATTGACAACGATAAAATTCAAGAGGACTGGGCTTATTTCAAAACCTGTTGCTTTGACAGGTGTTGCAGGTTTCTTAACCAAAAGGTTTTGAAATAAACCTTTTGGTTAAGAAACCTGCAACACCTGTCAAAGCAACAGTTATAGAAATGTTTGAAAGAAAAGTATGCAAATGAATTCCCAAATCTAAACCCCATTATAAATATTATGAGATTATTCCCCGCATCCAATGTTAAGGTCGAAAGAGCCTTTTCTGCGATGAAAAGAATCAAGACAGATTTCCATAATCAGATGAATTCTGATGCTCTGAACTATCTATTGCGGATAACACTGGAAGGACCAGAACTATGTGAATTTCAATCTGAACAAGCAGTGGAGGTAATTTTTGAAAAGAAGTCGTGACGCATAAGTGTGAAGTCTTATGGAAACAGAAAGAGAACAGACACAGAACCTGAAGATACCACAAATTCAGAAGTAGTCTCACTATCAAGTGACAGTAAGTAGCTGCTGCAGTGTGTGGTCAGGTAACATTTCACCATATATCCATAGAAAGAAAATTAGTACTTTTTACATATCTACTAAAATATTTTTAAATTTTACTTTTCACTACTGATTAGAGTATTTCCGATAGATATTTAAAGGTGCTAGTAATAGTTTAATTTGAAAATAAATTATTAGTCACTTAAATCAAAAGAAAAACAAATCTTGAAAGTGCTCCACGTAATTACTCAATTGCTCCGCAATGCTAAATTTGAGGAGCAAAATTGCTCCCCCAAAAAATGTCAGTTATTTTTTACCCTGGTGTTGAGTTATCTAAAAGAAGTTCAGAGCTCCCAAGTCATTTATTTTAAATTTAATTTTTTTTGTACTCAAACTTCCTTCTTAAAAATAGGGTGTGTGTTATACTTCGATAAATATGTACAGTAATTACCAAAACATTTTTACCATTACCAAAACGATTCTTTTCCCACAAATTGCGAAAAATGCAATCGGCAGCGCAACCCCTAAAAACATGTTTTCGTGTGCCCATGAATATATGCTACACTTCAGTGAAAATCGTTTTTTGAGATTACAAAACGAACGATTAATTATTGTCATTTTCATTAGTTTGAGTTGAATATTTTGATATTGCCATATTAACGATACATGTAACCTTTCAAGATCTTCAATGCTCCTAGCGTGTATCAATCGAAGCATATATGATCCTTCATCTTAACGACGTGAACAGAAATTGAATCCCCTGAACAAACATGTCGCTAAGAGGAAGGATTATATATGCTTTGATTGGCACACACTGGGAGCATTACATCGGAGTCCCAAATACATTCTCAGTTGCTTGGAGGTTTGTCATTCTGGGTGGTGTAATGGTAGCATACTCGAACGTAAATCGGGAGACGCTGGTTTGATTTCCATTCCAGGATGACTAAATTTTCAAGTTTTCTGAGGTATGTTTACATGAAACAAATTAAATCACAAAAAAAAAAAAAATAATATATAAAGCCAATGGTATGTAGTTACAATTCTGTACAGAAATAAAATTTCTTGGTGTATATCACTAAATCTAATTTAACACTTATGTAAAAAAAATTATAAAAATATCCCATTTTCATCCCATTCTAAAATTTTGCAGATAAACTTATGAAATGGCTCACTGGAACATAATTTTTTTCCAAAAAAAATCAAGTGGTGTTTGAGATTTTAAAAAATCGGTCAAACAATTTTTTTCTTTACAATTAGTACATGTTGTACATCAAATTAAAACCCTTTAAAAGAGCTTTTAAAATAATCTCTATGACCAAGGGTTACAGATGTATGGGTCTTTTTGTATATCGAAGTGCCTCTAAATTTTGTGGTTTTTGCAATTTTCAAATATGTACATTAAAATAACTACTGCTTCAAAAAACCTAAAAACTAGGATTTTTCATGTGCACCATAGGTTCAACTAATACACCAAAAATCAAGAAAATCTGAAACATCAAAGTTCAAAATAAATTTTTAACTGGTTGATTTGACCTGGAAACCCATTGGTAAATTTCATTAAAATCAAGTGCATCAATTTGTATCACAGCTAGTAAATTTGGTGATTGACAGTGAGTGACATTAATTACTCTTGAGTACTAAAAGAATAGTTCCTCTCAGTAACAGAAAAACTTAACAGGAATTACAGAGGATAAATTTATTAAGGTACAATACCTCTCAAATTTTTGCCCTATACACTAGAACATCATTGGGAGTTCCTGCATCTTATTATTTCCACAGGTCTGGTGACCAAGCCTGGTTGATTTGCCATCCAGCATGGTCATTGATGCTCCCACCTTGTGTCTTGTAAATTTCCAGGGATTCTTCTAATTTCCAGATAATTGAGTGGGATTGATGCTTGAAAACTTTTAAGGAGTTCCAGTCCATTTTGTGGCCAGTTTGTTGTATGTGCCTATCTAATCCTGTTTTATTTGAAATGTTCCTTATTGCTCCTTTGTGTTCATAATCTGGTGGTTAACCTTCGTCCCATTTCTCCTATGTATGAAAAACCACATGAACAGTTTATTTTATAAATGACTCCTTCCAGGAGTAAAGTATTTTCTTCTGTTTGTTTTAGGGATGGTAAGCAATTTTTAATTTTGTTATTTAAACCTGGAGCTAACCTAATTCTATAATTATTGCTGGTTTTCTTTAATTTCTCAGAAAGTCCCTTGTGGTAAGTGACTTCTTGTGAGTAAGTAGGCAATTTTTTCTTTATTTTTTACAGTAGTGCTTGTGCTTCTAGTAGGATTCTCATCCAATAGTTTGTGTATTTCTTTTGATGGGTAATTATTTTCTAATGAGATGGATTTTATGCTGAAGCCATTTGGAAAAAAGTACAAAAGTATCGGCATCAGCAAGAGATTGGAAAATACAATCTGAAATTTGGAACTTTCTTTTTTTAGGAGAAAATATAAAAAAATGAATTGATTACCAGGCGAATGCGATCAATAAATGATAAAAATAAATTCCACAATTTGCTGAGAAAAAGAAATTGGGGGAAATTTGTCCTGCTGCTCCCTCATATGATGTGAAAGAGTGGAACCCACCATTTTGGATTTTCCTGAAAATTAGCATGTAGGTTTACCTAACAAAGCTGCAAAACACTGCAAATTTTTTTATCTTCCACATTCCATAGTTTTCGAGATACAGCACTCGAAAGTTAGGCCTAACCACTCGTTCAACAGCAAACTGATCCTGTTTAAACTTGTGGAGTCTATTATATGGTACCTTTTCAGTTGAAAACGTGTGCATGTACAGTTACTGAGTGCAGTGCTGGCTCATAAACCCATTCATTTAAATACTTTTATTTAAGCATAAGATCCACAAGGAGCTTGGTCCTGTAACCACAGTGCTCAGTATGAATAAATGCTGTTATTAACAGTTAATTAAACTGAAGTGATGAGTAAGAAATAAAATAAAATGTTTAAAATAGGTGCCATGTTTCAAGTAGCTGTAAAAAGAACACAGGAAAAAAATCAGTTGTTTTTAAAAATTAACTACAATTTGCATTATCCTGAATTAATGGTGGAATAAGTTATAATTACCAGCATATTAATATTAAGCTGCTATTCATTCCTTGCTTGAATGTTATAATATTTAGTTACACATATAACAGATGCTGTTCTACAGTTTATTCCGATGCATGCTTCAGTGGGAGTTTTTCTAACTGTAGGGAACTTTTTTGTGCTGCACACCACTTAATCTGAACAGCTTTCGTGTCTTCTTTACGAAAATAAAACGATCGGGCCATGCCTGTCGTCATTGGGGGTTGCACTGTACACAATATATGCTGCATAGGCACATAGCATATATCATCATGAAGTGGTCAGTAAAATGACATAAATCAAACTAATAATTGCCGAGATAGGTCTCACTGGTCGGACAGACAAAGTGATATAAGCACGACACAAAAGATGCTAATAATGCAGCTTCAGACCTAACAGACAAGAAAACCAACCCCCCCCCCTCCACACACATTTTGCAGGGGTCGGAAGGGAAATTTGTCAGACCTAAGTTATGTCAGTTGAAAAATCCTCAACTACAAAACATCATGCAGAGACAAAAAGGCAGAAATTGATAAAATTCCAGGACATGTAACAGATTTTAGGACATTTCCAGGATGCGTACGAACCATGTTCAAAACTATATGAAAGGGCTGATACATCTACAGCCCTGGAAAAAAACATAAGGTCGCACACAAAATAGTTTATTACATAAGTACTACAATTCTAGAGGTCCTAAAATTTAACACAGTACCAAAGCAATGTATAATCAGAGCACAGGCAAATCATTTATGTGAATGTTGCATAATTAACAATGAAATATAAAATTTTAATTATTAGACCATTTTCATTTTGAAAAATAAATATAAGGTCGGCATACATGTTGGAGCAATTTTGCACTTAATAGTCTAAGAGTTTGCCTTCTTTTTCAATGACTGCAATCAATCTATCAGTCATAAGTTTGCAAGTTTTGATAGTGTCAGAATTTCGATGTTTGCCCATGCTGTTTGCAATAAGGTCCGCTTTTGTCTGGAAATGTCTGAAGTCCTTGTAGACAGAGCGCACCGTTATACCCCAAAGGTTTTCCATCAGGTTGAGGTAGGGGCTCTGTGAAGGCCAGTCCAAAACACGAACGTCATTGGCTTCAAACCACACTTTAGTAGACCGAGAGTTGTGGATGCTGGCATTGTCTTGCTGAAAAATCCAATCTCTCGATGCCATAAGGGGAGCAACAGGTAGTAAATTATCCACCAGCATATCTTGTAACTTGTCAGAATTAATTTTTGTGTCAATAATCACAAGTGAGGTTTTTCCAGTAGCAGAAAATGCCCCCAAATCATGACCGAGCCTCCGCCGAATTTGCGCTTTGAGAAATAGGGTTTTTCTTTCCGCAGATCATGCCAATATTTAACGAAACCGTCAGGCCCGTCCAAACTATTTTATTTTCATTTCATTTTATTGCATTTTAGTTGTTACATACATGGTGTTACATAATCATAAATATATAACACAAATAATATATTTTTGTAACAACAGGGAATGAGGAGGGAAAAGGCCTGATAGGCCTGACATAATATATCTTCTCCCACAGCATCAAAATTTTCATGAAAATAAAAAAAAAATACAAAAAAAAAACATAAACAAGTCCACATAATATCAAACACAGCTAGAGTGGTACTAACAATTAATAAAGGTAATAGTACATTATGAGCTTTTGGTCAGCAAGAAATGCCTGAGTTTTCCTTTAAATATATTAATATTATTAAGTGATATAATATCAGTAGGAAATGTATTCCATAATGCAGGACCAATATAATTAATAAATGATCTAAATCGTTCTGTTAGTGGTAACATGGGGATTAGTGTTGTTTTTTGTTTCGTGGAATAATCATGACTGCGAGTACTTAATTACTTGGTAGTAACCATTTTTAATTCTCAAAAACATTAGTTTACCTATACTATAGATATGCAATTGTTGAACAGTTAGTATATTAAAATCATTTGGACTGAGTCTAGCCTGAAAGACTGTATTTGAAAATTGAGTATTTTGTAGTTTAAATTGTAATAGTCTTATGAATCTTCAGGAAGACGCTTTAACGTCTGTAAATTCTGTTTTACACGTTCTATAAAGTGCATACAGTCTGTGGTGGTGCATTAACTTATCCAATTAAAATATAAAATCGGTTAGAAGTCCTAAAGATGTTACTTACGGAAGTACGTGTTCAGTCCAACTTCAGTAGTTATTGAGTTTCTTTGCCCAAAGTTGTATCTTGCTTCAATATGGTCAGTTGTTAGGGTTAGTTCGTGAGCCATTTCGTTATAAGTTGCACCCTACTTCAGATATGTCCAGATGTTAGGGTTAGCTCCGTTCTGGCTGTGTCGACATATTGAATGGGCAAAGGTTTCCAGATAATAATTAAAGATTCTTGAGTTAAGAGTTACTATTTACATACAACTTGAAGTTCCACGTTGTACTTGGCCTTTAGGGCTATCTCGTCAATGCTGCACTCTCTTGGAAATGCTGAGGAAGTCTTCTAAGTTTGGTCAGGTTCATAAAAAATTTAAAAGCTTTAAAAGGTTCCAGTTAGAATCGTTATATACACCACCTCATACCGTCCACAGTCTCAATCACCAGACGCGTGTTTCACCTCGGCTCTACCCTGGAGTTCTCAACGGAGACTTCACACCTTCTGTCGAAGTCTGCTATCTGAAAGTCTAGTGTCCACAGTGCCCATGTTCCCCATTTAACCCATTGCCATCTAATGTCAGGTCACAAACTTTATCTTCATCTACGTCATTCTCACTCTTCCTTTTTCTCTTCCTCTCTCTCCTCTCCCTATTCCATTTCTTCTCAGTTTCGATCAGGTTCCTCCAATCCTACGAAAGGTCGTATGGACTGTTATTATTGCAGTTAAATGGTTTGGTCTTATTTATTATTACTGCTTCTGCTATTTGTACTGTTCTCATATTATTCTGCTGGTTTAATATTGTAATTCCTTCCCAATGGGGTATACATTGACTATCCAAACAGAAGTCAATAAGTGCTGTTTTATTCTCTCTTCTGCTCCAGTTCTTCATGTGTTCGGTCAGTGATTTGATTATTTATTATTAGTATAGAGTAGACACCCACTTTTTGTAAGATTGAGGTCTTTCTGTGAAAGTTACTAAGAGATTTTGTTATATCTCTCGTTTGTACACCAAAATCTAAGTCATAATTTTTACAAGTTTTCTTCATAATAGTTACAGTGATCTCCGGTATATATGGTAATGATCCACAAATTTTTTTTTTTTTACCTGTTGAGTCTGTGTACTCCTTTGTTGTTTATTTCTTAGGTTTCATCTATTAATAAGGTTATTTATTTTCTTCACATAGCAAGCGAAGTTTATTGCTGTGTTCTTTATCAATTCAATTAATTTTTTAGTACTTGGGCATTAGATGTACGAGTAAACGCTCTATTGATATGATCAGAAAGCTGCAGATTTGTAAGATGCTGGATGGTGAGAGTTCTCAGGAATGATATTAGTGATGTCAGGTTTTCTATATACTTGAAAATCGGTGTTATTTTGTTTATGAGATAGTAATATGTCTCAGTATGGTAAGATTCCATCCTTTTCTCGCTCCACGGCAACTTTAATTGTTTCGTAATTGCTATTATATTCATCTATGTACATCTGTAGCTGGTTATCATCATGCTGCCATTCCATAAGGATGTCATCCACGTACCTGCAAAACATTGATGGTTGTGGTATATCTGTTTTCAGTCTCATAGATTTTTCGATGTTCTGCAAAATCATCTCTGCCAACAAACCCGAAATCGGCGATCCCATCGGTGCACCCGATAATTGTAGATATATTTTGCCTTCATAACTGAAATAATTGTTTTTATCAATAAAAAGAAGTGCTCTTCTTCTTATGTCTTCAATTTGCTGTGTTGGTATTTTATTTTCACACAACCTTTCAACAATGAGGTCAATTGCATCCAGAGTAGGGGTATTCGGGAAGAGGGATATCACATCAAGGCTGGCAAGTCTTATTTTCTTTTTCCAATTGATTGCTTTATCCTGTATTAGTGTAATTACCTCTGTGGGACTGTTTACAGTATATTCATATTGTTCGTAGATAGGAGGTAAAAAAATATAAAGTGCTCGCTCAAGATTTATCGTAGGGGAATTATTTTTCGCAACAATTGGTCTAAGTGGATTTCCAGGTTTATGAGTCTTTATTTTACCATAGATATTTGGGGTTGTAGCTCCTGTGGGAGGATATGCTTTCTTTTTAATTGTATCAGGAAGGAAACTGATTTTTCAAAGTCATCAATGTATGTTTTATTTTTTCTGTTGGGTCTTTGTCTATGATTTGAATGCCTAAGTCCTGTACAGTTTTTTGCATTTTTTCATCATATTCTATTCTATCCATGATAATTAATTGATTAGTTTTGTCAGATGTTATTACGATCGATGGATTATTTCATAATTCTATAAGTGCTTGTCTTTCATATTTTATCAAATTAGGCTTCTCTATGTGTTTTTCTTTAATGATCTTGGTTGCCGCTCTATTTATTTTAAATCTCAGGGGTTTTTTAGCTTTCTCTGAAAGTACGTTGATAATCTCTTCGATCTTCGGAATAAATTGCTCTGTTTTTCCGAGGTTTTCACTAAATGCAAATTTACTACCTTTATTAAGTGCATTTATTTGCAATTGATTAAGTTCCAATTGTGATAGGTTTACATAGGTATGGTTGATATTATCCTGATGTTGTTGGTCCTGTTTCCTTGATATCAATATTGCCAGTTTCTTTAGATGTCTATATTGGTTAGCTTTCCTGTTTTTTCAAGCATATATGTATTCTATTCATTATATTATCAATTATGTCATCTGTATATTTTTTCCTAATATTAGTATACAGGTTATATGACTGTCGAGACAGCTGGTAGATCCTCTGTCTCTTTGTTCTTATTTCTGCTCTCAGTCTTTTAGTTTCGCTCATTTCGAGTATTCTTTGATCTCTAGTGTTTAAGGCCCTGGTCTTAGCTCTTAGGTAATTGGGAATAACCCCATTGTCCCGACTTTGTTTCAAAAAATCAAGATGGTCAACTTGGTCATTGAGTTTTACTCTTGTTTTCTTATAGTTTTGAATATCACGATTCAACATTTTTCTCTTGAGTCCATGCAGCACCGTGGGCAACCATGCTTCCTGCAGGTGTTATTGCGTTAATTACATCTCCCGTTCGTAATATCATTATATCTCATGTGATTCTATCATAAAGTTCACATACAATTACGTGACCACAAGGTTCTTTAGGAAGACGCTTTAACGTCTGTAAATTCTGTTTTACACGTTCTATAAAGTAGATACAGTCTGTGGTGGTGCATTAACTTATTCAATTAAAATATAAATCAGTTAGAAGTCCTAAAGATGTTACTTACGGAAGTACGTGTTCAGTCCAACGTCAGTAGTTATTGAGTTTCTTTGCCCAAAGTTGTATCTTGCTTCAATATGGTCAGTTGTTAGGGTTAGTTCGAGAGCTATTTCGTTATAAGTTGTACCCTATTTCGGATATGCCCAGATGTTAGGGTTAGCTCCATTCTGGCTGTGTCGACATCATATTGAATGGGCAAAGGTTTCCAGATAATAATGAAAGATTCTTGAGTTAAGAGTTACTATTTACATACAACTTGAAGTTCCACGTCGTACTTGGCCTTTAGGGCTATCTCGTCAATGCTGCACTCTCTTGGAAATGCTGAGGAAGTCTTCAAAGTTTGGTCAGGTTCATAAAACATTTAAAAGCTTTAAAAGGTTCCAGTTAAAATCGTTATATACACCACCTCATACCGTCCACAGTCTCAATCACCAGACGCGTGTTTTACCTAGGCTCTACCCTGGAGTTTTCAACGGAGACTTCACACCTTCTGTCAAAGTCTGCTATCTGAAAGTCTCGTGTCCACAGTGCGCATGTTCCCCATTTAACCCATTGCCATCTAGTTTCAGGTCACATAAACTTTATCTTCATCTACGTCATTCTCACTCTTCCTTTTTCTCTTTCTCTCTCTCCTCTCCCTATTCCATTTCTTCTCAGTTTCGATCAGGTTCCTCCAATCATACGAAAGGTCGTATGGACTGTTATTATTGCAGTTAAATGGTTTGGTCTTATTTATTATTACTGCTTCTGCTATTTGTATTGTTCTCATATTATTCTGCTGGTTTAATATGGTAATTCCTTCCCAATAGGGCATACATTGACTATCCAAACAGAAGTCAATAAGTGCTGTTTTATTCTCTCTTCTGCTCCAGTTCATGTGTTCGGTCAATCTGATTTTAATATTTATTTTTGTACTGCCTATATATTGGTTGACGATTTTATTTTGATTATTTATTATTGGTATAGAGTAGACACCCGCTTTTTGTAAAATTGGGGTCTTTCTGTGATAGTTACTAAGAGATTTCGTTATATCTCTCGTTTGTACACCAAAATCTAGGTCATATTTTTTACACGTTTTCTTCATACATTTGCCCATTCAATATGATGCCGACACAGCGAGAACGGAGCTAACCCTAACATCTGGACAAACCCGAAGTAGGGCACAACTTATAATGAAATGGCTCTCGGACTAACCCTAACAACTGACCATATTGAAGCAAGATACAACTTTGGACAAAGAAACTCAATAACTACTGACGTTAGACTGAACACGTACTTCCGTAAGTAACATCTTTACGACTTCTAACCAATTTATATTTTAATTGAATAAGTTAATGCACCACCACAGACTGTATCCACTTTATAGAACGTGTAAAACAGAATTTACAGACATTAAAGCGTCTTCCTGAAGAACCTTATGGTCACGTAATTGTATGTGAACTTTATGATAGAATCACATGAGATATAATGATATTACGATCGGGAGATGTAATTAACGCAATAACACCTGCGGGAAGCATGGTTGCCCACAGTGCTGCATGGACTCAAGAGAAAATGCTGAATCATGATATTCGAAACTATAAGAAAACAAGAGTAAAACTCAATGACCAAGTTGACCATCTTGATTTTTTGAAACAAAGTCGGGACAATGGGGTTATTTCCAATTACCTAAGAGTTAAGACCAGGGCCTTAAACACTAGAGATCAAAGAATACTCGAAATGAGCGAAACTAAAAGACAGAGCAGAAATAAGAACAAAGAGACAGAGGATCTACCAGCTGTCTCGACAGTCATATAACCTGTATACTAATATTAGGAAAAAATATACAGATGACATAATTGATAATATAATGAATAGAATACATATATGCTTGGAAAAAAACAGGAAAGCTAACCAATATAGACATCTAAAGAAACTGGCAATATTGATATCAAGGAAACAGGACCAACAACATCAGGATAATATCAACCATACCTATGTAAACCTATCACAATTGAAACTTAATCAATTGCAAATAAATGCACTTAATAAAGGTAGTAAATTTGCATTTAGTGAAAACCTCGGAAAAACAGAGCAATTTATTCCGAAGATCGAAGAGATTATCAACGTACTTTCAGAGAAAGCTCAAAAACCCCTGAGATTTAAAATAAATAGAGCGGCAACCAAGATCATGAAAGAAAAACACATAGAGATGCCTAATTTGATAAAATATGAAAGACAAGCACTTATAGAATTATGAAATAATCCATCGATCGTAATAACATCTGACAAAACTAATCAATTAATTATCATGGATAGGATAGAATATGATGAAAAAATGCAAAAAACTGTACAGGACTTAGGCGTTGAAATCATAGACAAAGACCCAACAGAAAAAATAAAACATACATTGATGACTTTCAAAAATCACAGTTTCCTTCCTGATACGATTAAAAAGAAAGCATATCCTCCCACAGGAGCTACAACCCCAAATATCTATGGTAAAATAAAGACTCGTAAACCTGGAAATCCACTTAGACCAATTGTTGCGAAAAATAAGTCCCCTACGATAAATCTTGAGCGAGCATTATATAATTTTTTAACTCCTATCTATAAACAATATGAATATACTGTGAACAGTCCCACAGAGGTAATTACACTAATACACATTAAAGCAATCAATTGGAATAAGAAAATAAGACTTGCCAGCCTTGATGTATCCCTCTTCCCGAATACCCCTACTCTGGATGCAATTGACCTCATTGTTAAAAGGTTGTGTGAAAAAAATACCAACACAGCAAATTGAAGACATAAGAAGAGCACTTCTTTTATTGATAAAAACAATTATTTCAGTTATGAAGGCAAAATATATCGACAATTATCGGGTGCACCGATGGGATCGCCGATTTCGGGTTTGTTGGCAAAGGTGATTTTGCAGAACATCGAAAAATCTACGAGACTGAAAACAGATATACCACAACCATCGATGTTTTGCAGGTATGTGGATGACATCCTTATGGTATGGCAGCATGATGATAACCAGCTACAGATGTACATAGATTAATATAATAGCCATTACGAAACAATTAAAGTTACCATGGAGCGAGAAAAGGATGGAATCTTATACTGAGACTTATTACTATCTCATAAACAAAATAACATCGATTTCCAAGTATATAGAAAACCTGACATCACTAATATCATTCCTGAGAACTCTCACCATCCAGCATCTTACAAATTTGCAGCTTTCCGATCATATATCAATAGAGCGTTTACTCATACATCTAATGCCTAACTACTAAAAAATTAATTGAATTGGATAAAAAGAACACAGCAATAAACTTTGGTTGCTATGTGAAGAAAATAAATAACCTTATTAATAGATGAAACCTTAGAAATAAACAACAAAGGAGTACACAGACTCAACAGGTAAAAAAAAAATTGTGGATCATTACCATATATACCGGAGATCACTGTAACTATTATGAAGAAAACATGTAAAAACATGACCTAGATTTTGGTGTACAAACGAGAGATAACAAAATCTCTTAGTAACTATCACAGAAAGACCTCAATCTTACAAAAAAAGCAGGTGTCTACTCTATACCAATAATAAATAATCAAAATAAAATAGTCAACCAATATATAGGCAGTACAAAAAGAAATATTAAAATCAGATTGACCGAACACATGAAGAACTGGAGCAGAAGAGAGAATAAAACAGCACTTATTGACTTCTGTTTGGATAGTCAATGTATACCCCCCATTGGGAAGGAATTACAATATTTAACCAGCAGGATAATATGAGAACAATACAAATAGCAAAAGCAGTAATAATAAATAAGACCAAACCATTTAACTGCAATAATAACAGTCCATACGACCTTTCATACGGTTGGAGGAACCTGATCAAAACTGAGAAGAAATGGAATAGGGAGAGGAGAGAGAGGAAGAGAAAAAAGGAAGAGTGAGAATGACGTAGATGAAGAGAAAGTTTATGTGGCCTGACACTAGATGGCATTGGCAATGGGTTAAATGGGGAACATGCGCACTGTGGACACAAGACTTTCAGATAGCAGACTTCGACATAAGGTGTGAAGTCTCCGTTGAAAGCGCCAGGGTAGAGCCTAGATGAAATGCGCGTCCGGCGATTGAGACTGTGGACAGTATGAGGTGGTGTATATAACGATTCTAACTGGAACCTTTTAAATCTTTTTAATTTTTTTATGAACCTGACCAAACTTTGAAGACTTCCTTAGCATTTCCAAGAGAGTGCAGCATTGACGAGATAGCCCTAAAGGCCAAGTACGACGTGGAACTTCAAGTTGTATGTAAATAGTAACTCTTAACTCAAGAATCTTTCATTATTATCTGGAAACCTTTGCCCATTCAATATGATGTCGACACAGCCAGAACGGAGCTAACCCTAACATCTGGACATATCTGAAGTAGGGTGCAACTTATAATGAAATAGCTCTCGAACTAACCCTAACAACTGACCATATTGAAGCAAGATACAACTTTGGACAAAGAAACTCAATAACTACTGACGTTGGACTGAACACGTACTTCCGTAAGTAACATCTTTAGGACTTCTAACCGATTTATATTTTAATTGAATAAGTTAATGCACCACTACAGACTATATCCACTTTATAGAACGTGTAAAACAGAATTTACAGACGTTAAAGCGTCTTCCTGAAGAACCTTGTGGTCACGTAACTGTATGTGAACTTTATGATAGAATCACATGAGATGTAATGATCTTATGAATCTATTTTGTAACGACTGAAGTTTTTTCATATTGTATAAAGTAGTCGATCCCCAAACAGATATACAATAGATTAGATGAGATTGAATTAAAGTGTAGTATAATAAAAACATTAATTTTGGTGTTAAATTGGCCACTGCACTACTAATAACCCCTATATTTCTTGAGATCTTATTAGAAAGGTAGTCAACATGTGATTTCGATTTTAAATCGTGCTGAATAATGATACCAAGATAGTTATGACTTTGAACCACTTCTATAGATGATCCAAGTAAATTAATATCCTGAATTAAGGAGGTGGGGGTTGACGTACTTGAAAAAATCATTACTTTTGTTTTGTTAATATTAATAGCCAGATCATTTTTAGTTAACCAATTAGCGATAGATGTAAAATGGACTTTTAGTTATTAATTCACCAATGTCTCAACATCATTTCCATGTATTAATATGGTTGCATCATCTGCATATAAAATGATATCTGAATTGTGTAAACAGGTACAGAAGTCATTAATATAAATATTGAATAATAATGGAGCAAGTACCGAGCCCTGAGGGACCCCTGAAATGACTAATTGTAAGTTAGATTTGGTATGTTCAATTTCTGTATATTGCTCGCGACCAGTGAGATAGTTTATAAATAAATTATGTCATGTACCCCGAATACCAATTGTGTACAATTTTGATAATAATAGGTTATGATTTAAAGTATCAAATGCTTTTGATAAATCAATGAAAAATCCCAATGTAAATTTATTATTAATAGAATTAGATTGAATTTTATCTTTTAAGTGTAAAAGGGCGATTTCTGTTGAGGAATTTGGTAAAAAGCCAAATTGATTTTGTGGAAAATTTTATACTTTTCAATATAGGCAAATAATCTAACAAATAGAAATTTTTCATAAAGTTTAGCGAATATGGATAATTTAGCTATAGGTCGATAATTATTAATATCTGCCAGAGAACCCTTATTAAAGACTGGTAATTTTTGCAATTTTTAATGAATCTGGGAAAATACCTGTAGCTAGAGTGGAATTAAAAATATATAAAAGGGAAGTAACAATGTAGAAAGTTATAGTTTTCAAAATTTTGGGAAGAATATCATCTGGACCTGGGTCCTGTATTTATGTTAATATTCTGCAGTTGGTAGATTAATTCGGTTCTAGTAATTTCCAAAGTATGTATTGAATTTAAAGTGCATGAGTTGTAGTAATCAGGTAATTGTTGATCGTTTAGCTTAGGAAGTTGTTGTATTATACGTTGTGGTGATACAATAAAATGATTATTAAATCGATTAGCAATTTCGATGTTACCGCGAGTGGGGTGAATCAAAGTTTTTGGTACATTCCTACGGCCTAATAATATGTTTAAGTGCTTCCATGTTACTTTTAGGATTTTTAGAAAAAATATGAAAATAATAATCTCTTTTTAATTTTCTAATGTAAGAATTAAGATTTCTAAATTTTTAAAAAATATTATAATCAATTTGTGACCTTGATTTTAAGAATTTTGTGAATAGTTTATTTTTTTTTTTATTTATCTGATTAAGACAGTGCCTTGTTAACCAAGGTTTCCACTCTTCTTTGGATTCAGACGTGGTTCTTTTAAATGGAAAAGCCTTATTGTACATGTACAATCTCTTCAAAGTTATTTCAAATAAATTATAAGCCACATCAGGATTAGGAATTTGCATTATTTCATCCCAGTTCGTATTGTGTACTAGTTTTACGAATAAATTCGTATTATTCTCATTAATAATTCTAGTGAAAGTATTTGTTTGTCTAGAGGCTTGTACATCACTATATGTGTAAATTAACAACATTGGTAGATGATCACTGAAATGAAAATTAAGAATGCCCGATAAAATAGAGTCCAAAGGTATATTTGTTATACATAGATCCAAAATTGAGGCCGTATATTGAGTTATTCTTGTAGCTGAAAGAATAGTGTTATAAAATCCTGCAGTAGCAATTGCAGAAACGAATTCTCGTGGTATGAAAGGTTTTGTGACAGATCAATATTAAAGTCTCCAAGTAACAGTCCTTTTTTCTTTGTAAAACTTATATAATTAAGTATATCAGTAAATTTTTCACTAAATAAAGAAGGGTTCACTGTTGGTGGTCAATAGCAAGCTGAAATTATATTATATTGATCTTCAATTGTAATAATTTCAATATCAAAATTAATAAAAAGTCAATTCAATTTGGGTGTAGTCCACATTATTTGTTTTTACAAAAATTGCAATTCCTCCTCCTCTAGACTCAGTCCTATTTTTATTAAAAGTCTGATAGAGTGGGAGATGTAGACAATCTTCAGAAGGAAACCATGTTTCTGAAATACAAATTATATCTACTTGATAATTAAGTAGTTTAACCAATGCCTCTAGATCAGATATCTTATTGACTAATGATCGGGCATTAAGATGAATAATATTTAAAGAATTTTCAGGGTTATTAAATATTGTATCATTAAAGTGCTGTACTGAATAATAATTATTAGTCATATCAATGCACCCCAAACAGTTTTGTAAGATTAAGTCACCTTCCCTAAGCACTATTTGAGAATCCCACACCAATTAATGGCCACCCCTGCATTAATTAATAAATAATTGACCTTATCTCCTCATATTTATATATTATTTTGGCAAAAATAAAAAAGAAACAAAAAAAAAGAAAAACAAACAAACAAAAAAAAAGAACAGTAAAATAAAATAAAAAATAAGCTAACAGTTAGTTATTGCTGCATAACATAGTATCTTTCAAATACCATGTACACATCAAGACACTTTCCAATAGTTGTAATCAGTGACATACAAGAACTCAATAAAAAATTATACACATATTAATAACCTCATTTCACAGTACAAATTCTATATTTCCCTCAATAATTAACAATTCTGTAGTATAATCAAGTAGTAAACCAAACAATGAAGGGAATATAGTAAAATAGGGTAGTAATAATAAAAGACAATGTTCAATTCATTTTTATCAGTTACCATGCCATAGTTCTAGTAGCTAAACATATTTAGTGACTGGATAGAAGAATGTCATTGAGCAACTATCATGACATAGAGGAATGAAATAGATTGTATTTATATGAATAGTCTCTATATGTAATACAAATTCCCTATCTCTTCCTAGTGATCAACAATTCTGTAATTTAATGAACGGAATATAATAGTATATAATAATAATAATAACAAACCAAATACAATTCAAATTTCTCAGTTCCCATACCAAAATTCCAATAGGTATGCTCCCATAACAGGGGAGGAATATGTCATTAGGAACTCCAATGACAGACAAAACTATATGTATCAATAACCTCTATACACAATACAAATTCCCTGATACCTCCCAATAATCACCAGCCATATAGAGCAGTCAAATATAATAAACTAAGAAAAGGAAAGAATCCAAAAATATAGAACAATAATGACCAATCAAATACAGTTCAAATTTCCAATTCCCATACTGAAATTCCAATAATTATAAAGATTTGACAAGTAGGCAAATCCCTGTGTTCCCATGCCCAAATTCTAGTGATTAAACAGAGCTAATGACCATGATGGAATCTGCCACCAATCAACTCCAATAACATGCAAATATAATATAAAAGTTAGGTTCAAGTAAATAACTTCTATGCACTTTATAATTTCTTCTTTTCTTCCAATAAAAAAAATAATTAAGTATTTTTTGAATAAAGCTCATGTTGAGCAATGGCTTCCTAGTTTCTTAATTCAATTACTAATCTAAAACAACTATTATGGGAATTTTACTATGAAATTTTTTCATTTAAATTGCAAATTTTCGGAGAAAACTCTTCTCCTTCAGGCTGTCTAGTTGTTGTCACTAATTCCTGTCACTATCGCGGTTACGATTAACCTTGACGGTTTCATTTTTGAAGAAAAACTATTCCAGTAAAAACAAAGAAACTGCAGTTCTTAGTCATGTAAATGACAACACTGCTACTGGAGTTAGCCAAGAATTATTACAAGTGATAAATAAAGGAAGTAATTTCAATCTATCCAAAGAAAAAATAAATACAGAAAAATTGATAATTGAATTGGAAAGCATCTGCAGCACTTTAGAAAAAGAGGACCAAATTAAAGCAGACCTCCTCAGAAAAGATTACTACAATAGCCTTACAAATTTCCAGAAGCAAGTAAGGAAACCTCAAAAAAATTTTGATAATAGTCAATTAAAAGCTCTTAAAGATTTCAGAAAAAATGAAAGTGTAGTTGCTGAGAAAACAGACAAAAGTAAGTTGATTACTATTATGGATAAGAAAGATTATCTAGAAAAGATGGAAGAACTAAAAAGCCTATGTATGAAGAAGTAAAAGAAAACCCACTACCAGATTTGATTAAAAAGTCTAAGCTTATTTAACTTCAAAAAAAAGAAAAACCAGCTTCCAGAAAACTATAAACAATTCTCAAAATTACAGCTCAGGTTACCTCAAATATATGGAATAGTCAAACTGCATAAAGAACACCAACCAATTAGACCAATAATAGACTCAAAAAACTCTATTCTTTCAAATCTAAACTACTTTTTAAAGTCACACCTTCAGAATCTTTTAAAAGAGCCACCTAACTTGATTAAAAACTCAATGCAGCTAAAAGAAAAACTAGAAGTTCTTCCTAAATTAGATTCTCCTATTATGGGTAGTTTTAGACATAGTGTCTATGTATACTCACATTAATATAGATCAACTTATAGACTTTATAGTGGAAGACTTGGCAGACCTAATAGTTTTTCACAACAAAGAAAAAAACATATTAGTTGGAATTTTTGAAATGCTTAACTTCTCTTTGCAGAATAACTACTTTCAATTTGGGAAAACATTTTTCATTCAAAAATCAGGGCTACCTATGGGCTCCCCACTCTCAGCTAACTATTATGTGGGAAAACTAGAAGAAAAGATACTAGTACAACCCACATACTTCTGCTTATATAGCAGATACATGGATGACATCTTATTTAAAATAGATAGCTCAGAAATTGTTCCAGAAAGAATTCTAGACTCATTCAATGAATTAGATGATTCCCTTAAGTTCACTATTGAACTTCAAAAAGAAAGAAGCTAATTAACTTCTTAGATATTACTATCTATTATGAAGATGAAAAATTCCTCACTAGTTGGTATAAAAAAACAATGAATACTAATAGACTAAAGGATTTCAATTCCTATCATCTAGTTTCTATTAAGAAAAATGTAGCAAGTCAGTTTTTAGAAAAAAATAATAAAATAGTTTCTACAGCAGATAAAAAAAAAGCCCATAAAGAAGAACTTAAAGTCATACTTGCAGAGAATAACTATCCTAAAGAAGAAATTGAGAAGCTTCTGAATTTTAATGGTACGAAGAACCCGCAAAAAGCAACAAGTAAAATTCACTAGAAAAATTTCTTATCACAAAGGTTTATTTGAGTCTTTAAAGAGAATTAGTAAGAAGTACAAAATCAGGCAAGCTCCAAGTTTAGAGAACTAAGTTAAAAAAATTTCCCTAAAATAGTTCAAAGAGAAGAAGATATTTTAAAAATGCAAGGAGTAGTCTATGAAGTAAATTGCAGTTGTGGACTATCTTACATAGGTGAAACAGGTCTCAGACTAGAAACTCGTATAGCAGAGCATAAAGCAGCTATAAAAAATTGCTCCAACAAGACTGGATTAGATAGGCATGTTAGAGAAACTGGGCACAGCATGGATTGGAATTCCCTTAAAGTCATCAGATTCCAAAGCAATTTTCAAAAAAGAAAGCTGAAAGAAGGAATAGAAATTGAGAAAAATCAAAATTCCATCATCAATGACTGCAAAGGATCTTTCCTGCCTAACATCTGGCAGGATTTGTTGAAAAATAACCTAAACCGTCAAGGTTAACCATAACCGCGATAGTGACAGGAATTAGTGACAACAACTAGACAGCCTGAAGGAGAAGAGTTTTCTCCGAAAATTTGCAATTTAAATGAAAAAATTTCCTAGTAAAATTCCCATAATAGTTGTTTTAGATTAGTAATTTAATAAAGTATGATGGTCTAATATAATAAACTAAGAAATGATAAGGAAATGATACTATAAACTAATAGCATCCAACCAAAGTCAGATTTCTTTGCTCTCATATCAAAATTCCAGCAAATATGCACAAGTAATGGCTAGGTGAAAATAGGTCATCAAACATCTCCAATGACCTGCAGAAATTACTTAAATACTATATAAGTTGATTATCTCTACACACAGTACAAAGTTCATACCTCCCCTGTGATCAACAATTCTGTGCAATAGTCCAATGCAGCAAATCAAAAGATGAAGGGAATAAAATAAGATAGAGTAGAATAATAATAACAAACCATATACAATTTACATTTGTCAGTTCGCATATCAAAGTCATACACCAGTAGAATCAGTGGAAGTAGATGGTAAACCAAACTCAATCAGATCATGCATAGAAATTATCTTTTTCTTGGTGATGAGTCATTTTTCCTGACATAGATATATCCATTATTAACCCAAACGGATCCCACTAATTCTTGGTGTAACAAGTCTTCTAGCATGCCAGAATAATTCCTTATATGGAGGAATAAGATTTTCATTTATGAATACACGAGTTTTGGGCAAAATACTATTAAAATCACAGTTGTATATAATGGATCTCTTCCTAACGAGCCAGTTTATCTCTTGAAGTTCTGGACAAAAATTGAACAAGCACATTAGCATTAGGTTTTTTGAAAGAATCTGATTTTAAGGGATGTATAATGTCAATATACTGTAAATTGAAATCGAGTACATCAAATGCTTCAGCCAACGTACTCATAATTCCCAAGTTCTTTTTCATCTTGTATATAAGTCAGATCAATACCATGAAATTCCAGATTTTTTTCACGTAAATATTGCGCCGATTCATTAAAGTCACATTGTAATTTATTTAATTCAAGTTGTTTGAACTCCATCTGCTGCAAGAGATTATCTTGTGTAATCCTTAACCTTTTATTTTATTTCCTAAATGACTCCAGTTGTTCCAAAATTGAATCATAGTTTGTCGACATATGTTCTATAGATGCCTTACATTCCGTCAGTTCACTCTTCAATTCGAAAATAGGTTCCAATTTTTTATTTATATCATCCAAGGCCTGTCTTAGATCATTTCTAACTTTTAGGTTTGTGGAGTCAATCTTTTCATTAATATCTTGTAATGATTTCAAAATCAGTTCCATGTTAACTGGATCAGTAGTAAGATTCAAACAAGGACTACTCCCCGATTTATTCGATATATTTTGCTTAGTTCTTGTGGTCATAATGTCACATCCGAAAAGAGAAAAAAATTTATATATATATATATCATCATCATCATCATTGTCAACCATTATCAATCCACTGCTGGACGAAGGTCTCCCCAAGTTTCCTCCACAACGGTCTGTCTTGTGCCAGTCTCCTCCATGTCACTCCCGCATACTTTCGAATTTCATCCACCCATCTTCCATGTGGTCTTCTTCTGGGTCTTTTCCTGTCCCTTGGAATCCAATCTAAAATTTCGGCTGTTCATCGATGGTCTGTTCTTCTGGCAGTATGTCCAGCCCATTTCCATTTTAGGGATTTAACTCTGATCATGATGTCTTCCACTCTTGTCATTTTTCGGATCCACGTGTTCCTCTTCTTATCTCTCCTGGTTACACCAAGCATGCACCTCTCCATGCTTCTTTGAGTTGTCTGCAGCCTTCGTATGTCTCTTTTAGCTAAGGTCCACGTCTCTGCACCATAAGTAAGCACTGGAAGGATGCATTGATCAAACACTTTTCTTTTAAGACATAATGGCATATTGCTCTTGAAAATTATGCTGTTTCTTCCAAAAGCTCTCCAGGCAAGTTTTGTACGCCGATTAATTTCTTCACCAATGTGACCCTCACTTGATATCTGCTGTCCAAGATAAACGTATGTGTCTGTTATCTCCAGCTTTTCTCCATCAATCGATAAATCTTCATTTCTTGTAAAAGCATTGAACATCACTTTTGTCTTCTGAAAGTTCATTTTTAATCCCACTTCTTTACTCTTGTCAGCAAGTTCCTGGATCATACTCTGTAGCTCTGATGGGGTAGTTGCAAAAATGACTGTCATCAGCAAAACGAAGGTGGGTTAGATAATCTCCATTAATCTTTATCCCTTTGTTTTCCCAGTTCAGTGATTGACAGACATTTTCCAATGTGGCATTAAAGAACTTCGGAGATATGGTGTCACCTTGTCTCACTCCTTTTCCAATTTTTATGTGTGTTGTATTTTCAAACAGCCGAATCTTTGCACTTGAATTTTCATAGATGTTAATAATATTAATGTATGCATCTTCAATACCGCAGGATTTCAGAGCCATTGCAACTGCTGATGGTTTCACCGAATCAAAGGCTTTTTCATAATCGATAAAAGCCATGCACAATGGAAGTTCATATTTCCTCGCTCTTTCAATTAGTTCTCTCAGTACGTGGATATGATCTATTGTGCTGTAGCCACTCCTGAATCCGACTTGTTCTCTCGGTTGAGCCATGTCCAGTGTCACCTTCAAGCGGTGTGAAAGAACTTTAGTGAAGATTTTATAAACCACTGATAGGAGGCTGATAGGTCTGTAGTTCCTGAGATCCTCAATGTCACCTTTTATATATATATATATATATCATCATCATTGTCAACCATTATCAATCCACTGCTGGACGAAGGTCTCCCCAAGTTTCCTCCACAACGGTCTGTCTTGTGCCAGTCTCCTCCATGTCACTCCCGCATATTTACGAATTTCATCCACCCATCTCCCATGTGGTCTTTTTCTGGGTCTTTTCCTGTCCCTTGGAATCCAATCTAAAATTTCGGCTGTCCATCTATGGTCTGTCCTTCTGGCAGTATGTCCAGCCCATTGCCATTTCAGGGATTTAACTCTGATCATGATGTCTTCCACTCTCGTCATTTTTCGGATCCACGAGTTCCTCTTCTTATCTCTCTTGGTTATACCAAGCATGCACCTCTCCATGCTTCTTTGAGTTGTCTGCAGCCTTTGTATGTCTCTTTTAGTTAAGGTCCACGTCTCTGCACCATACGTAAGCACTGGAAGGATGCATTGATCAAACACTTTTCTTTTAAGACATAATGGCATATTGCTCTTGAAAATTATGCTGTTTCTTCCAAAAGCTCTCCAGGCAAGTTTTGTACGCCGATTAATTTCTTCATCAATGTGACCCTCACTTGATATCTGCTGTCCAAGATAAACATACGTATCTGTTATCTCCAGTTTTTCTCCATCAATCGATAAATCTTCATTTCTTGTAAAAGCATTGAACATCACTTTTGTCTTCTGAAAGTTCATTTTTAATCCCACTTCTTTACTCTTGTCAGCAAGTTCCTGGATCATACTCTGCAGCTCTGATGGGGTAGTTGCAAAAATGACTACGTCATCAGCAAAACGAAGGTGGGTTAGATAATCTCCATTAATCTTTATCCCTTTGTTTTCCCAGTTCAGTGATTGAAAGACATTTTCCAATGTGGCATTAAAGAGCTTCGGAGATATGGTGTCACCTTTGTCTCACTCCCTTTCCAATTTTTATGTGTGTTGTATTTTCAAACAGCCGAATCTTTGCACTTGCATTTTCATAGATGTTATTAATAATATTAATGTATGCATCTTCAATACCGCAGGATTTCAGAGCCGTGGTAACTGCTGATGGTTTCACCGAATCAAAGGCTTTTTCATAATCGATAAAAGCCATGCACAATGGAAGTTCATATTCCCTCGCTCTTTCAATTAGTTCTCTCAGTACGTGGATATGATCTATTGTGCTGTAGCCACTCCTGAATCCAGCTTGTTCTCTCGGTTGAGCCATGTCCAGTGTTACCTTCAAGCGGTGTGAAAGAACTTTAGTGAAGATTTTATAAACCACTGATAGGAGGCTGATAGGTCTGTAGTTCCCGAGATCCTCAATGTCACCTTTTTTATGTAGCAGGATCATTGTAGCATTGTTCCAATCCTCAGGAATCTTCCCTTCATTAAGGCATCGAGTGAAAATTTGGGCGAGTACTGTTTCAATTTCTCCACTTGCTTCTTGTATGATGTCTATAGTAATTCCATCTTCTCCTGGAGCTTTCCCCCGCTTCATGTTCTTGATTGCATGAGCAACTTCTGCTGGGAGGACTGGAAGAACTCTGGTACCTTTCATGATGTCTGGAGTACATGTATCATCCCTTTCATATAATTTGGAGTAGAAATCTTCACTCTTGTCAAAATTTCGCCTCTATTTCTTGTTATAGAACCATCTTCTTTTCTCAGAGCCATAATCTGTTTTCTTCCCTTACTGAGATGTCCCTTTGCTATCTTAAGGCTTTGGTTGTTTTCAATTGCTTTCCTCACTAGCTCACAGTTGAATTTCCTTACGTCTTCAGTGATACTTTTTCGTGTTGTCTTGCATAGCTCTATATATTCCACTTTGGAAGTCACATCTTCTTTAGTTGTCCTCATCTCTCTTCTTTTTTGCATCAACATTTTGGTTTTTCCCGATAATTTGTTCACATGCAACTTGTTCTTAGACCCAGCTAATTTTGTTGCTGTTTCCATTAGAGCTTTGGTTACTTTTCTGTTAACTTCCGAAATATCCACTTCTTCCGATGTTAGGCCTTCTAAAGCAGAGAATCTGTTCTTCAGTTCCAACTTGAAAGTATTATGGTGTTTTTTAAGGTTGGTTATGTCAATACATTTTGTTTGTCTTATGAGCTTGCCACGTTCCAGTTTAGTGTTGAGGTGCATCTTACATCTCACCAATCTATGGTCACTACCTGTGTTGAACTTGTTCAGCACACTGCAGTCTTCGATGACGAATTTTTTGTTACACATAATAAAATCAATTTCACTTGTCGTCCCAATTGGATGTCTCCATGTCCATTTCCTGTGTGGCTTTTTCTTGAAAAAGGAGTTCAAGATGAAAAATCCTTCTGCCTCTGCAAACTCAACGAGAGTATTTCCACGCTGGTTTCTGTTGCAGTGACCGAATTTACCTACTGAAGTTTCATTCTGTTGCCGTTGCCCTATTTTTGCATTGAAATCTCCCATAATTATCTTCAAGTGCTGCTTACCTTTATTATTTAGATCACAAATTTCCTCATAAAATTCTTCAATTTCTTCTTCAGGATGACTTGTGGTGGGTGCATAAGTTTGAATAATCTGAGCCTGGTATCTTCTCGATAGTTGGATAACGAGTCGTGCAGCTCTGTCAGAGGAACTTTCAACTTCTACAACTTTATCCTTCAGTTTCTTGTTTATTATAAATCCAACACCACTAGTTCTGCCAGTATCTGTCCCACGATAATAGAAGAGATGTCCACTTTTCAGTTCAATGAGATCTTCTCCTTTTCTCCTTACCTCACTTAGCCCGACGATGTCCCACTTGATCCTTTGTAGTTCCTCTTCCAATTCAAGAAGCCTTGAATCAGAAGATAGGGAGCGTCCGTTATAGGTAGCCAAGGTCAGCATCAAATGGCAGCCTAGTCCGGTCCTCCGGGGATTCTTAGCACCCTCTGCCTTCATGTCGCACTGGCCGCTGCCTTGGCCAGGTACATTCCAGCTGCCGGAGACTGAGGGCCAAGATTTAAGTTGTAGAGTCATTTTGGAGGTGTTTGGCCATAACTCACCACGCTGGCCAAGCGGGTTGGTGAGTGTGGGATAGCATTTCCTCTGATCCCGATGGTATAGTTATACCGCTATTGGCGGTCGTCAGAGCCCCTTTAGTGGGAACAGGATGCACCACGAGAAGGCGGGGTTGACATTTGTCAAGGAGAGGCTGTGATGTTACGCATCACCTGACCTTACATCCCATATATATATATATATATATATATATAGGATGTAAGGTCAGGTTACATCCTATATATATATATATATATATATATGGGATGTAAGGTCAGGTGATGCGTAACATCACAGCCTCTCCTTGACAAATGTCAACCCCGCCTTCTCGTGGTGCATCCTGTTCCCACTAAAGGGGCTCTGACGACCGCCCATAGCGGTATAACTATACCATCGGGATCAGAGGAAATGCTATCCCACACTCACCAACCCGCTTGGCCAGCGTGGTGAGTTATGGCCAAACCCTCCAAAATGATTCCACAACTTAAATCTTGGCCCTCAGTCTCCGGCAGCTGGAATGTACCTGGCCAAGGCAGCGGCCAGTGCGACATGAAGGCAGAGGGTGCTAAGAATCCCCGGAGGACCGGACTAGGCTGCCATCTGATGCTGACCTTGGCTACTTACAATGGACGCTCCTATCTTCTGATTCAAGGCTTCTTGAATTGGAAGAGGAACTACAAAGGATCAAGTGGGACATCGTGGGGCTAAGTGAGGTAAGGAGAAAAGGAGAAGATCTCATCGAACTGAAAAGTGGACATCTCTTCTACTATCGTGGGACAGATACTGGCAGAACTAGTGGTGTTGGATTTATAATAAACAAGAAACTGAAGGATAAAGTTGTAGAAGTTGAAAGTTCCTCTGACAGAGCTGCACGACTTGTTATCCAACTCTCGAAAAGATACCAGGCTCAGATTATTCAAACTTATGCACCCACCACAAGTCATCCTGAAGAAGAAATTGAAGAATTTTATGAGGAAATTTGTCATCTAAATAATAAAGGTAAGCAGCACTTGAAAATAATTATGGGAGATTTCAATGCAAAAATAGGGCAACGGCAACAGAATGAAACTTCGGTAGGTAAATTCGGTCATGGCAACAGAAACCAGCGTGGAAATACTCTCGTTGAGTTTGCAGAGGCAGAAGGGTTTTTCATCTTGAACTCCTTCTTCAAGAAAAAGCCACACAGGAAATGGACATGGAGACATCGAAATGGGACGACAAGTGAAATTGATTTTATTATGTGTAACAAAAAATTCGTCATAGAAGACTGCAGTGTGCTAAACAAGTTCAACACAGGTAGTGACCATAGATTGGTGAGATGTAAGATGCACCTGAACGCTAAACTTGAACGTGGCAAGCTCATAGGACAAACAAAATCTATTGACATAACCAACCTTAAAAAACACCATAATACCTTCAAGTTAGAACTGAAGAACAGGTTCTCTGCTTTAGAAGGCCTAACATCGGAAGAAGTGGACATCTCTGAAGTTAACAGAAAAGTAACCAAAGCTCTTATGGAAACAGCAACAAAATTAGCTGGGTCTAAGAACAAGTTGCATGTGAACAAATTATCAGGAAAACCAAAATGTTGATGCAAAAAAGAAGAGAGATGAGGACAACTAAAGAAGATGTGACTTCCAAAGTGGAATATATAGAGCTATGCAAGACAGTAAGAAAAAGTATCACTGAAGACGTAAGGAAATTCAACTGTGAACTAGTGAGGAAAGCAATTGAAAACAACCAAAGCCTAAAGATAGCAAAGGGACATCTCAGTAAGGGAAGAAAACAGATTATGGCACTGAGAAAAGAAGATGGTTCTGTAACAAGAAATAGAGGCGAAATTTTGACAAGAGTGAAAGATTTCTACTCCAAATTATATGAAAGGGATGATATATGCACTCCAGACATCATGAAAGATACCAGTACCAGAGTTCCTCCAGTCCTTCCAGCAGAAGTTGCACATGCAATCAAGAACATGAAGCGAGGAAAAGCTCCAGGAGAAGATGGAATTACTGTAGACATCATACAAGAAGCAAGTGGAGAAATCGAAACAGTACTCGCCCAAATTTTCACTCGATGCCTTAATGAAGGAAAGATTCCTGAGGATTGGAACACCGCTACAATGATCCTGCTACATAAGAAAGGTGACATTGAGGATCTCGGAAACTACAGACCTATCAGCCTCCTATCAGTAGTTTATAAAATCTTCACTAAAGTTCTTTCACACCGCTTGAAGGTAACACTGGACATGGCTCAACCGAGAGAACAAGCTGGATTCAGGAGTGGCTACAGCACAATAGATCATATCCACGTGCTGAGAGAACTAATTGAAAGAGCGAGGGAACATGAACTTCCATTGTGCATGGCTTTATCGATTATGAAAAAGCCTTTGATTCGGTGAAATTATCAGCAGTTACAATGGCTCTGAAACCTGCGGTATTGAAGATGCATACATTAATATTATTAATAACATCTATGAAAATGCAAGTGCAAAGATTAGGCTGTTTGAAAATACAACACACGTAAAAATTGGAAAGGGAGTGAGACAAGGTGACACCATATCTCCGAAGCTCTTTAATGCCACATTGGAGGGTGTTTTTCAGTCACTGAGCTGGGAAAACAAGGGGATTAATGGAGATTATCTAACCCACCTTCGCTTTGCTGATGACGTAGTCATTTTTGCAACTACCCCATCAGAGCTGCAGAGTATGATCCAGGAACTTGCTGACAAGAGTAAAGAAGTGGGATTAAAATGAACTTTCAGAAGACAAAAGTGATGTTCAATGCTTTTACAAGAAATGAAGATTTATCGATTGATGGAGAAAGTTGAGATAACAGACACGTACGTTTATCTTGGACAGCAGATATCAAGTGAGGGTCACATTGATGAAGAAATTAATCGCGCATTAAAACTTGCCTGAGAGCTTTTGAAGAAACAGCATAATTTTCAAGAGCAATATGCCATTATGTCTTAAAAGAAAGTGTTTGATCAATGCATCCTTCCAGTGCTTACGTATGGTGCGGAGACGTGGACCTTAACTAAAGAGACATACAAAGGCTGCAGACAACTCAAAGAAGCATGGAGAGGTGCATGCTTGGTGTAACCAGGAGAGATAAGAAGAGGAACTCGTGGATCCGAAAATGACAAGAGTGGAAGACATCATGATCAGAGTTAAATCCTGAAATGGCAATGGGCTGGACATACTGCCAGAAGGACAGATCATCGATGGACAGCTGAAATTTTAGATTGGATTCCAAGGACAGGAAAAGACCCAGAAGAAGACCACATGGGAGATGGGTGGATGAAATTCGAAAGTATGCAGGGGCACATGGAGGAGACTGGCACAAGACAGAAAGGTGGGAGGAAACTTGGGGAGACCTTCGTCCAGCAGTGGATTGATAATGGTTGACAATGATGATGATGATGATGATGATATCATCATCATCATCATCATCATGATATCATCATCATCATCATCATTGTCAACCATTATCAATCCACTGCTGGACGAAGGTCTCCCCAAGTTTCCTCCACAACGGTCTGTCTTGTGCCAGTCTCCTCCATGTCACCCCTGCATACTTTCGAATTTCATCCACCCATCTCCCATGTGGTCTTCTTCTGGGTCTTTTCCTGTCCCTTGGAATCCAATCTAAAATTTCGGCTGTCCATCGATGATCTGTCCTTCTGGCAGTATGTCCAGCCCATTGCCATTTCAGGGATTTAACTCTGATCATGATGTCTTCCACTCTTGTCATTTTTCGGATCCACGAGTTCCTCTTCTTATCTCTCCTGGTTACACCAAGTATGCACCTCTCCATGCTTCTTTGAGTTGTCTGCAGCCTTTGTATGTCTCTTTTAGTTAAGGTCCACGTCTCTGCACCATACGTAAGCACTGGAAGGATGCATTGATCAAACACTTTTCTTTTAAGACATAATGGCATATTGCTCTTGAAAATTATGCTGTTTCTTCCAAAAGCTCTCCAGGCAAGTTTTGTACGCCGATTAATTTCTTCATCAATGTGACCATCACTTGATATCTGCTGTCCAAGATAAACGTATGTGTCTGTTATCTCCAGCTTTTCTCCATCAATCGATAAATCTTCATTTCTTGTAAAAGCATTGAACATCACTTTTGTCTTCTGAAAGTTCATTTTTAATCCCACTTCTTTACTCTTGTCAGCAAGTTCCTGGATCATACTCTGCAGCTCTAATGGGGTAGTTGCAAAAATGACTATGTCATCAGCAAAACGAAGGTGGGTTAGATAATCTCCATTAATCTTTATCCCCTTGTTTTCCCAGCTCAGCGACTGAAAAACACCCTCCAATGTGGCATTAAAGAGCTTCGGAGATATGGTGTCACCTTGTCTCACTCCCTTTCCAATTTTTATGTGTTGTATTTTCAAACAGCCTAATCTTTGCACTTGCATTTTCATAGATGTTATTAATAATATTAATGTACGCATCTTCAATACCGCAGGTTTTCAGAGCCATTGTAACTGCTGATGGTTTCACCGAATCAAAGGCTTTTTCATAATCGATAAAAGCCATGCACAATGGAAGTTCATATTCCCTCGCTCTTTCAATTAGTTCTCTCAGCACATGGATATGATCTATATATATATATATATATATATATATATATATATATATATATATCAGTCAATTATTAGCTTGTGGATGTCACACCAGAGAGCGGCACACTGGCACCTTATTTAAGATTTGGTATTCTACTATTTCTTCAGGTTCAGTCACAATAAATTAAATAGATATGACATGTAGACAAAAATTATCTCACGTACCACAATCCAAGGCAAAGAATAGTTATTACACTAGCATAGAGTGTCTTCTTAGATTGAATCGGCAAGATGACTCCAAAGACTGAAGATTTCACACATATGAAGCACCTCGATACAACCGTAGTTTTGAAGTTTAATTCAGCCCTTCCAATGATGCTATTAATTCAATCTGCAACAAGAAATCTAACACCACATATTAGTAATAATATTTGGTCGTATATCCTTTTTGTGATATAAATACGGAGCCGGGGGAAGCTCAACCCTTACTCTACAACATACTTGACTTTTCATGGGAAAAGACCATGTATTTCCACTTATCTCCAAAAGTAATATGCCTTTTTCAAACTCTACTGGAGCACATATATGTTTAGCATTCAGGTACGGTTTTGGCTTTAGCTTAGCTTAATGTACTGGATGTTCGAATTGCTGGCTAAAACATTTCACACAGTTCGGCCACTGCAGGACAAGTTCAGTTCACGAACAATTTCACTGGACGACACTTTGTTAGCACCTGCAAGTCTACAAACTCTACGTTTCATGTGATTTGAAATTGATTTTGTCGTACCTGTAGAATCATTTAGTCCATAAGAAGACGGATTTTGCAAATAGTTGTTCACTATGATCTTGAATCGGCCTATAGCCTCTGTAATTTTCGCACCACTCTTGACACTCGCATGCAATCCTTTATTTTACCGCGTTCAAAATCTGACAACTTTTTGCCCTCCGTCATAGCAATACTCTTCTCAAAGCCAACACTGACGTTGCTACATGCTCTGCTTATCGAGGCGCCTGTTCCTACACTTGCATGAAAATACCTAATTTGCATACTCTTCGGAAACGTTCCTGACCTTATCATTTTTTTCAGCTGCAAATGTAGTTAATTCGGTTTTATTTTTATTTTTTTCCCCGCAAACATTTTTATCGCATTATTATTTTAGAAGGGTTTGAAACTTCTTTTAGCACTATTTGAACAGTTTGCTCAATTAATTTAGTTCTGCATTTCTGCATTTTTTTACACGACCTTAACATTTTTTCCAGCACTGACAAGTACCAGTACCAAAGTCACTCCAATCCTCTCTGCAGAAGTTACATATGCAATTAAGAACATGAAATGTGGAAGAGCTCCAGGAGAAGATGGAATTACCGCAGACATTATACAAGAAGCAAGTGGAGAAATTTAAACTATACTCGCCCAAGTTTTCACCAGATGACACATGTCTGAATGAAGGGAAGATTCCTGAGGATTGGAATTCATCAACATAGTTGTTTTGTTTTCAACAAAATTGTGTATAGGCAACAATCTGGTCTCCCCATGGGCTCACCTCTTTCCCCTCTGCTTGCTGAAATCTACATGCAACATATTGAAGTTTCCATAATTCCTCTACACCCTTTTCAACCTTCCCTATGGTTAAGATATGTAGACGACATTTTCATTAGCTGGCCACATTCCGAGTCTGAGCTACAGATACTGATCAACTCCATTACAGAAAAATTTCCTTCCATTAAGCTCACTATATCTAAGGAAGTAAATCACAAAATTGATTTCCTGGATGTATCTATCTGCAGAAACGCTGATCTCTCCATTACTCGTTCCGTCTATCGAAAACCTTCTGCAGCCACTAACATCATTCCCTACAAATCTTGCACCCTGCATCTCTACAAGCTTGCAGCATTGAAGTCCTACATCCACAGGGCTCATATCATTTGCAACAGCCAACTCTCTCTTCAAGAAGAACTCTCCAAAATTTCTACAATAGCCCTCTCTCATGGTTTCCCTGCTGTTACAGTCAACTCCCTCATAAAGAAATATGAAAACCATTCGAAAATCGAATGCCTCCTTCCTCACAAGAAAGAAGACCTGAAATTCTGTGGTTCTGTTCCTTACCATCCTTCCTATGCTTATAAGTTACAGATTCTTTTTAGAAGTTTTGGTTACCATCTTGCCATTAAATCTACCCCAAACATCTTGAAACTTCTACAAAGGGATAGGGACAAAGTTGAAAGCCTGAACCTCCCAGGAGTTTACTGCATTCCTATCTCTTCTTCTACTGGGGATAACTTATACATTGGAAGCACATACAGGAGCATTAGCCATACAATTTTAGAACATAGAAAAGATGTTTCGAAAGGCAATCCCAACACTGCCTTGTCTATTTTGACAATGGAAGACACATCTGCAGTTCCCCACTGGAACGAAGCAAAACGAATTGCTTCGTTTGACAATCGTTTTGCCCTCCGTTACCGTGAAAGCATAGAAATTATTTTCTACTCAATGACTTGCAACTCCGAATCTCCTCTCTACATTCCGTTGATCTGGAGATCAATTCTAAGTTTTGGCAACAAAAATAGGAAAAATTCAAATGTAGAATCTGGCAACAATCTTAGTCCTCCATTGGCGTGATGAAGACCTAAGATAAGGTTGAAAGCTTCCAACTTACGAACTTTTTGTAAAAGTTTCAGTTAACGTAACTAGCGTGATCAAGTCATCTTTCTTTGTTAATATTGTTACGTGTTTTGCCCATAATCGTCATGTTTCAAACACTGCCAAGCTAACTTCTGGCGCCATCTAGCGCCAAATTGGAATACTTTCGGGTCAGATAAATTGATTTTAAGAAAACTTCTAACACATTTTTCGGAAAAATAACTGCAACACGTATTCGATATGGGTTGTTTTTGTTTGTGCTCAAAATTTCAAACTCTACAAAGTAATAGTTTTCGAGAAAATGTGTACAAAAGAATTTGCATTACAGATATAGGACAGAATTTCTGTTACACTCATTTAAAGACAGCCTTAAGGGAGAAATCTTTGTTCCGTCCGATTTCAGAATTTTTTTAATGTTTTTAAGCTTAAAAAAATATTTATGGAATAAAATAATATCTAACAACAATACTAGGCAGAAGAAACATCATGAGAAGAAAAAAATATGACTACAAGATAAATTTTACTCAGTCTACCTTCTGTTTTTGAAAGTTTCGAAGGACGGAATTTCGTCCTTCGACATAAAGTGACCCTTCCCTCCACCTATCACCACCAATCTCTCCAAAATTCCTGTTCAGTTTCATTGATCTCATGAATAACCCATAGAAATGGCAGAATTTTGCTGCATACACACACTGAATAAGTACCAGATGATCCAACGGTAACTATATTCCTTGGTCTGAGTTCGCACAATTTTGAAATACCAATTTTTACATCTAGGTAGTGCTGCTTAAATAATGAGTATGCTTCAGTCAAGTTGCAAAGCGGTAGCTTTTTTTGCTTGTAAACCCTTGTTCCGTGTTCTTTTACTAACATAAAACCTGGTTTGTTTGTTTTTTCCCTCTAAGGAAAACTTTGTCAGTTAAAAGAACATGGAAAATACAGTAATGTTACTAGGTGGAAAGCACTTATCACCAATGAACACAAAAATAGTGTACTAACAAGGAACGAAGAGTAACAATGAACTAAGACTGTAAATTGACAAGTCATTTTGAATTGTGCTGCCATTTGTGAGCAAAAAGTGAAACATTAGCACGAAGCCCTCTGAATAATGTACAACCAAGAACAAAATAATTAATTACTTAAATTGTTTTTTGAGTTCCACCTTGAAGCTTTCAGTGTATGTTAGGCTGACATGAACTTATGTAATATACTTTTTTCAGAATTTTAAAAATGTAGGTTTTTGAAAAACTAAATTTCAAATTTTTGAAAAAAAAAAAAGGTTGTGTATGATGTTAAACCTTGTTTAACAAACTTTCTGTTAACACCAAGAACAGCTTCACAACATTTTTTGCAAAAGTTTAAAAAATGCACAAATTCAAAATTTCATTTTGTGATATTCCTGTAACAAATCAATAGGTAATTTTAAAAAAATTGTATTTTCGATTTACTACTTAGAGTACCTTCTCACCAATTTTTTTCTGAAATTCGGTGTCCAGTGCTGTGTTGAATTGCCACGGAATGACCCACAAGACGAAACTGTGCATCCCCTAGAGTACACTCATCGGTTAAAAAATTGCAGTATGTGTGGCTTATAAGAATGTAAATTCCTTTATAACATACCATAGACATTTAAACCACATTTTACTGCTCCAAAACCAGACATTTAGGCAAAAAATTACGAACGCCCGCACAGGACAGCAGAGGGGGTGAATTAAATCGCACACATAGAAACTAAAATTATTAATGATAAAAAAAAAACTTGAGCGTATAACATTATGCATACTTAAAATTCGTTTACAAAATTACAGCTTAAGCTCCCTTAACTAATCTTACTAACCAGGGGACAAAAAAAATGTATAATTACATTGAAAAACAGAATTCGAAGATTATATATAAAAGCAATCTGAAACTACAAGTGAAAATTTAGGGGATCCAGAGCCGCTGGACCCTCTAACTGAAATACCTTCCCACTTCGGTACAATTAAAATTGTCACTCATGGATACGACCATTTAAAGACACCAGCCACTACGAAGCGACAAATTTATTTCTGTACCAGCGAGAAGAAGCCTTCATTAAATTAACAAACATGAATTTCCTACTTTTTTAATCTCGACAATATTACAACGAATCAAAGCAAACTTATTGACACAAATCAGCTATACAACATACCATCATCCGCCATTTTGGTGTACCTACGAAGTTACAGTTAAGCTATTCAATACAAAAAACAAACAAGAGAATGGTGGAAATTGTTATTTTCAGTACAATCAAAACTTTTATCCACACAATAAAATAAAAATTGTACCAACACTTAATTTTAAATCAAAATGTGGCCTATTGCAGTGATAAAATTACGTACCCGAAGCAATTTTGGTTCGCACAAATTAGTTCAATACATGGTCGTATCCATGAGTGACAATGTGGGAAAACAGTCTTTTAGTGAACCCGACCCGTAGTCGAGTGATTTAGCATAGTGGTGCGCAACCATTTTATGGGTGCGACCCCATTGAAGAATTATTTTATTATTGAGACAGTGTCGTAACTACCACTCCCGCAGTTGCGGGGGGGGGGGCGCAGGTAACGAAGGGAACGTACTGCAGATGCCAGTTATAGTTTTATGAAAAAATTCGAACACGCACAATAATTAACCCAAAGATTCATACTTTGCTTTAAGATATATTTAGCTTTGCCTAAATAAATGCCTAGTTTTACTTTTAAAGCACTGAATGTCCTACAGATTGAAAGTGTTCGGCTCTTTGACTTTGGGTTGTAATACGATTGCTCTGCAATGGGTTGTAAATAATACGAACGCTCTCTAATCACCCCCTCTCTGCGCTGCTGAGGAAAAGCACGAGGCAAGGAGGTTAGAATAAACGAAGTGAGGATGACGTCACAAACTTGAAGCCGAGGCTGACGAGAAAGACAGGCTTCGGTGCGAAAGGGCATCGACGAGATCACGTGACCAACTTAGTGCTGTTGCCTCTGCTTGGGCTGCCGAGAGCAAACGGTGACCGAGTAGAGAGTTATTTTTTCCAACACGAAGCGAATATAAGGTGGCACATTTAATCATTGCATATTAATTTAAAACTATTAGAGAAGAAAACGTTTAAAAGGAACATTATTAAAATGGGAGTTCTGCTGAACTTAATCGTTTAACACTACTGAATTAATTTTTTTCGTTTTCCGTGTAGTATGGATTTTTGCGTTTAGCCGTTCCGTATCAAGAGACATATTCGAAAGTTTTGTTGCTCGATTTAATGAAATTAGCTATATTTTCTTCGTTGTCCGTGTAGTTCATTTTTTTCTTTTTGCCTTCATGATTTTCTAGCAACAATGAACAGCAAATTCGTTTAATAAATAGCGTACAGAATATTAATAGCAAACGGAAAACGTCAAGCGAAATCATATTGAGGTCGAAGAAAAAGTGTTCCCTCATATATATATATCTGGCTAAAACGTTCCTTACTAAATTAAAAAAAGTTACATTTTTTATTTGTTCTGGAAAAAATAATTTTTTTGATATTATTGCATGTATTTTGTTTAATGGGGTTATTTCTAGGACAATGCTTCTGTACACTAAAAGTACATAATTTGGAAATAATTCCTTCTTTTAATAAATGCTTAGGATACCTTTAATACAAATCATCTCTGTTCATTAGAGTTTATTTAACTTATTTCTACTTGGGGGAAGAAAAAAATAATCCTTATCTGTATATATTTCAACACTTTAAAATTATGTGACAACACATTCTGGCACAAGCTATTTTCTTGGTAATTGAAAAAAAAGTCGAATGAAGGACACTGTCACAAAAAATGTTCTCATTGTTTTGTGAAATATTAATGCAAGAACTTTTTTCATAAAATTATTCATTTTTGTCACTATTAAATTTTCCTTTCATTTGTATTTGTAAATTAACAATTACTATAATTGAACACTGTTAGGTAAGCCAAAAATTGAAAAAACTATTTCTATACTAGAATTTAATTCAAACTCAGTAAACAGAATTCTTGCTCACCATTAACAGAAATTTAATTGCATTATGAGCCAATAAGCAATCTGAAATTGCAGATTTAGCACTACTGACTAACTCTTTCATACCAGAAAATTTGAAAAATTCATCGCCGTGGAGCAGGAAGCAAACCTGCATTTCCCGATTTCCATTCTAGCATGCTACCGTTACACCATCCAGGATGAGGTAGTCCCAAACACCCGAGTGATTTAATCTGAAGAATCTCAGATTTTCGCCAGTCAACGCGAGCCCTGCTTCATCATAGCTCAGCTATTTAGAGTCAGGTCAATGCTTAGCAAATTCCCAGTTATTCAGGTAAACATTGTGGAAGAAATATTTCTTCTTATTATACGTGGGAAATATATCTCTATAAGCAATCTGAAATTACATATTTACTGTTACGTAACTGAAATCAAACGATCGTCTATGGAATGGAAACATTTCACCTTTCCAACAAGGAAGACGTGAAAAGCCCAACTGTCTGTCTGCGGGAGAGGTCATGGTGACTGTGAATCTGTTGTTTACACAGAATTTCTGTCAAAAGAGACGACCATCAATGGTGACTCATATTGCCAAACACTAATAAATTTGCGAAATTCAATTAAGGACAGATGCCGGGGTAAGTTGAGCGAAGGTGTCATTCTGCTGCCCAACAACGCTACAGAGCACGGAAAACAAAGGGAACTGCTGCAGTCATTCAAGTCGGAGGTGTGGAAACATCCACCTTACAGCCCCAACTTATTCCCATGCGGCTACCATTTGTTCGGTAAAATAAAACAGGACCTTAGTGGACAACGATTCCCAACCGATGAGGCTGTGAAAAGTGCGGTCCTTAACTAGTTGCACCAAACTGGACTTTTTCTGTACAGGTATGAGAAAGTTAATCGCACGTTCCGATAAATGTTTACAGTCCTTAGGCGACTATGTCGAAAAATGAATTAATGTTGTACCTTTAAACCAACACACATCCCCTGAGTATATCTTTGTTTGATTGTTTTATTCAACATGTAACTAACTTTTTGATCCACCCTCATATTATTAAAGCACTTTGCTGCAATTCAGAAATCAAATTTTTAGTTTGCTTTAAAAATTAGCATAAATACTACATTTGAAAAAAGTATCGATTTACCTACTGACTATCAATTTGTCTTGTATCTTCAAGCGGAACGAAGTAAAAAATACTATTAAAAATAAACAAATGGGTCCATTTTTTTACATAAATGTACCTCAAATGTCTGTTTCAAATAGTTTGAAAGAAGGAAGTTATCACAAGCTGCAACTGTATTCAGCTTCAGATTGTTTACCCCAACTTGCCTTATGTGATAGAATCTGCAACAAAGTTATAGATACACACAACAAAATAAATAAAGAATTCTTGCCAACCAATGGCAGAAATTAAGACATCTGTTTCAAATAGTTTGAATCATCACAAGTTACATCAAAATTATCTCAGCTTTAGATCCTCCAGTATGTGTTACAATCTGAATATTTTATGTGTGAGTTGTGTCCATTATTTTCTTCACCTAAAATCTACTTTTGTAATGTTCATACCTAACTGTGATCTACTTTTTTATAAAACTTATTTGATATCACATTTTGGATTAGACAACATTTCAACGGTATAAATAATTATTTCCCACACATTTCTGAAGGAATTAAGCACAATTGGTTAGTAGTTTGTCATAACACTAGGGGATTTATACATTTTACTAACATTCTTTACTAGAAGCCAAATTTGCTCATTATGGTAAAATGAAATTTTTACTTTCAATATACCTACTATAAATGTCAAGCTAAGCACTAGTACACAGACACACCAGTGCTGAGACGGGCCAAACCCGAACCGCCGCCCCGGTGGCGCAGTGGTCTAAGGCGTTGGCCTCTGATCATTCGTCCATAAGGGGTCCGGGTTCGAATCCCGGTCAGGCATGGATGTTGTGTTTGTCTTACGGCACTGGTTCTCTCCCTTCCCTAGAACCAGTGACCCTAAATTAGGGACGGGCGACTGCTTATAGCCCATTGAGTTGCTCACGGTGGTCGTTAAACCTCCAATCAAAAAAAAAAAAAAAACCCGAACCGGGTGCTGGCTGCGTAATACTTACTGGAGTTCGAGCTTGGAGAGAGGGGAAGAATTTTCTTCCTTTTTCTTTTAACGTGATTTTATATGATTTAGCACAGGAGGCTTTTTTTACCCTTTCTAGTTGTTAAAGAGAATTCTTCAGCAACTGGGTCTAAATGGGGAGTAGGAATTCTGCAGGGCTATCCATTTCGGGCTTGGATAACAAAATACCATAGGCCATGAATTACAGGATTTCTGCCAAGGATAAGTTTTAAGAAGTATAGATAGTAGATAGCAAGCTGACGGAATTTTGCTCCCTACCTCAAAGGGGCAGCTCCCTGCTAATTCTGTTGAGCAACATACGACGTAGTTTGTTGTGCCACCAGATGTTTCCTGTTACACCCCCCCCCCAAAAAAACATTTCAGACATTTCAGGAAGAAATGAATTATTAAAGAAACTATAGAAATAGATAGACATCCCTTCCCCACTCTGCAGTTGAGAAAGACATCGGTTAATTGCATGGGTAGGAAAGAGTGGAAGTTTGGAAGACTTTTTTTAATGCCTATACAGGTTAATCATAGTTTTCGGGCTCATTCGGGCTGACATACTTCAGGCTCGGGCTCTTAAAATTGAGCCTGAACTCAGACACACAGTAACACTTCAGTTAATTTCTCACAGGTGTTTTTATCAAAAACTTTATGGCAATGAAGTCATAGTGGCAAGTATGAAAAATAAGAGAAATTTCCTGGAATTTTTTAGTACAGTATTAAAACGCAAACAAAAATGCTACAATATTACTGCTAACATTTATTAATCTGGAAATAAGTGACATGGAACTCTTACGGGTATGGTGTCTTTGAGGGACTAGCCAGACCCATGACGTGAAAGAGTACAGCATCATCTTCCACGGAAAGAAAATAGTCCATAGATTTTCAAATGAATTTGGACTGATGAAATCAAAACTGCTATTAAAATGAGGACCTCTGGCCCATTTTGCTGTGAAACGTCTTGGCAAATTAAGATGCATATCTTGGGATAGGAGAATATAAAAAAGGTATATCACAGGCACATTGTGTAAGACGGGCAACAACTGCACAAACAATATTAGTTCCAATTTGAAAAAAAAAAAAAAAAAAAAGACCACCACCAAAAATTAAATACAAATCTTCAGTACATAATGCCACCACCACTCAGCATCATTACGTGATGAAGCAGAAAAAAGATCAGAAATATGTTAAGAGACGCTAACTGAAGTACTGCTTCCTGGTATACAAGTTTCAAAGATAACTTTTCAGAAATGTTATCTTCATTTACTACAGACGAAAAATACATTTCAATGCTTTAACCAACCTGGCTAAACACTTTATATGCATATAAAATATTTGATAAGTTTGAACTCTTTTTCCTATCTCAGGACTTTGTGCACACTATGCACTAAGGAAAGACACGGAAAACTAAGCGTTCAGACTTTCAACTTCTTAATTTTTCTTTCACATGATTCCAAATCATTTCGGTTATCATGTTTGGCTTTTACTAAGTTGTTCAAGAGTATTTTGCAGCTGAGGAGTTATGTTTTCCTATTTAGTTTTCAAGCTACTCAAACATTCAACAGAAAATGAATAAAAAAATCTTTGTTTAAACGTATGCAGCAGATTTTGTATAAGACAATGTTTGTCTTATACAAAATCTGCTGCATACATTACTTTGGTATGGCAAAAGTTGTAACAGTCTCCTTTTCACTCCTATAATTTGACTTGCAGCCACTAACACTGACACCGTGGCATGGCAATTCCTCTAAAAATCATTATACCTTTTAATACAAGTGAAGAACTAGATATGAAATTTTTAATCGAAAGTAGTTCCCTATGTTTTACACAGTTAGAATAAAATTGATCATGCAGTTTTTCAACATAATCTGTCCACACTGTTCAGACAGCTTTAATAAATTCAATCAGACAAATGCTATATCACAGTTGCATTAAGTTACGAAATTAAAAAATGTCCTCTTTAATTCAGAGACACATTACAATGTAACAGTTCAAGCATTAATTTCATAAAGAAAGGGCTAACGATTGTTGGAGATGTAAATGTTATACAAATTTCGAAGGCTAATTACCTGAAAAGTTGCCCTGATTTCTGGTAATATTCAAGCTCTATGTGAATCGGCATTGGCAAAAAATATTAATTATTCTATTTGGAATAAGAATTCAACACCACAGAAGAACTCACTTCTTTATACTTCACTATTCACGAGACATGAACAGATTTCAACACGTGTGAAACTAAGATTTACTCATTAAACCGATAACTATCACTAAAACTAAATAAAACGTTTACTAAGAATTAACCTTATCTTAGAAATATACAAATACCTACCTCACAAAACTATACGTGTATCCAAATGACAATAAACGGAACACTCACTCAATATAAATAACTGTGAGCCGCCCCGGTGGCGCAGTGGTCTAAGGCGCTGGCCTCTGATCATTCGTCCGTAAGGGGTCCGGGTTCGAATCCCGCTCGGGCATGGATGTTGTGTTTGTCTTACGGCACTGGCTCTCTCCCTTCCCTGGAACCAGTGACCCTAAATTAGGGACGGGCGACTGCTTATAGCCCATTGAGTTGCTCACGGTGGTCGTTAAACCTGCAATCAAAAAAATAAAATAAAAAAATAACTGTGAACAAAAGATGCAATGGCTGTTCAACCGATTGACTTGGCGACAGCACTAAGTTGTGCACGTGACTATTTCGCACCGTAGCCTGTCTTTTTCGTCAGCCTTGCTTGAAGCACTTTGAGCAGACGAATTTAATGCTCAAACGTCTCACCAACATGGCAGCAGAGACTGTGATTTGCCGCGACTTGTCTTAAACGTCACACCAACATGGCGGCAGAGGCTGTGATGTCATGATCGTGACGTTACGGTGGCTTCACTTTGATTACACAATGGGAATGGCTGGCCCTTACTCCATCTATTCTAACCAAGGAGGTTAGAAGAAGAGGAGGTGAAGTGTTCCGTTTTGAGTGAAGCCAAAACAGATCAGCTGTTTCTGTCCTCTCTCTCTCTGAGGTGGTGGAAGTCTGCGCTGCGAGAGTTCGGGGACGTGACGTCACTTCCTGTGGCTTAAGCAGTTTTGCGTAGCACATGCAAACCAAGGATAGAAAGAAGGTATATTTCGGACTTCTTATTTCTTAACATTAGGTTTTTGGTTATATTTTAAACATGGTTACTTGCACATGGGCAGTATGCATGGTTACTTGCACATGGGCAGTAAATAACCATGTACACTATGCACTTCCGCTCAAAAATCATTATTTTGCTAAATTTTTTAAAGAAATACCAACACATATTTTCCTGCTTTTTCTGGAAATTTTTTATTATAGGAATGAATATTTCAGCCTCAATTTTTTTCATGCTTGTATGGGTAGAGTAAGGGTCCGAAAAAACCGTTCAAAATCGCGATTTCCCCATAGACATATACAGGAGATTCTCAGATTGGGCGCATTGGCGTAGTCAGCTGATAAAAAGTGGCGTCACGCCAGAAACACAGGGAGATAGGCTGTTGCCAGCTCCTCTTATTTCTAACCTCCTTGGCACGAAGCCGCGGTGAGATTCTCCGTGGAGAATGTGAGAAAACAGTCAGTTACCTAGGTTTACGTCAGAGGCGTAACTAGGGCGGGACCAAGGAGGTTAGAATAACCTCCTTAGGCGGGACAAGCCGTTACCTTCGAGATTCTTGAAGGCCCTTGCACAGGTTTGTGACGTCACCTGCGGTGGATCTACGCATCTCATGAGAGAGCGAGCCTGGGCGCATCGGAGCATATTTCCGATGGTCACGATCGTTGTTTTAGAATTTCGGTATTACAGTGAAAAATTGCATTACAAATGTGACATCGTTGCAAATGCTTAACGTAGTCTTTTATTAAAAAGAATGAGAAATAAAAATTGTTACGAGGTTGTAGCACCCGTCTTTTAAATCTCAAAATCAATCTGCGGATTCTGTATGTTTCTTTGTTTTTCAGTCAATAACTTTAGTAACAGGAATGAATGATCGTGGGAGAATGTTTCTGAGTCGGAGCATTTTTTCCGATGGGCACGATCGTTGTTTTAGAATTTTGGTATTACAGTGAAAATTTGAACCACAAATGTGACATATCGCTTTATTTCTCATTCTTTTTATTAAAAGAATGAGAAATAAAAATGATTAGGAAGTTTGTTAAATCTCAAAATTAATCTGCGGATTCCGCAATTTTTTTTTATTTTTTTTTCGGTCCATAACTTTAAGTAACAGGAATGAACGATCGTGGGAGAATGTTTCGGAATCAGTGCATTTTTTCGATGGTCACGATCGTTGTTTTAGAATTACGGTATTACAGTGAAAATTTTCATCACAAATGTGACATATCACTGCAAATGCTTAACATATTCTTTTTATTGAAAGAATGAGAAATAAAATTATTACGTGGTTGTAGCTCCCGTTTTTTTAAATCTGAAAATCAATCTACGGATTCCATACGCTTTTCTGTTTTTCAGTCAAAACTTTAGTAACAGGAATGAACGATCGTGGGAAAATGTTTTCAAAGACTACGTCATTGTTTTTAACTGTTATAAAAAATATCTGAACTAATTGTAGTGAAAATTATATATATATATATATATATATTATTCCTCCAGAAGATGAATATGAAACAAGTGCTCACTGTTGCCATAATGGGCAGCAGCGCCGCAATAGGCATGTAAAAAATTATTTCTTTTAAGGTAGCCCCGAGCATGAAAATGGTGATGGCAGAAAAAGGTTGAACTTTTCCCACATAGGAATATGCAAAAATAATTAATCTCTCAGCATTTATTAACTACCCTAAGCACCATATTATAAAAGCCACAAAATTTTTGTCTAACATTTCATTAGGAATGAATAAGAATTTTTATTTTAGTCAATGTGCTTACACCAAACCAATAATGGGAATCCCATATTTAACTAATCAGTTTTCCTTTCTAGATTTGAATAATTAGTTTACCGACACAAAAATTTACATGATGCAGGCACAAGTTCTGTATGCCTGATACCTATTGACATATTATGTATACAACATATGCTCTATTTTTATTATAAACAGCTATTTTTTTTCTCAACCTCAGGAACTCCCCAGATGACTTCCAAAAAGGAGGAATTCCACCTTTTGGCAGAACTCTTTCACCCCAACAATATCATTGCAAAAATGACATTATTGGGGTAAAATACTGATTGCTAAAATGATATTTTCACCACCAATATTTGTTAAACGCCGTTTCAACAATATCCATTTGCTGAAATGTTTTTCTTTTCTTTTTTTCCAAATGCTTGACCAAATTAATTAAGGTCTTGTGTAATTTCTAGAGGAAGATGGCATTGCATGAATTAAAAAGGGAAAATTTGGTTGGAGTATAGAAAGTGATGTATTATCGAGGTATTTTTAACAATTTTTAAGTAAAACGCATAACTATGGGGGGGAGTATAAGATACACACATATGTGACTTTTCAAAAAAGTGTTCTCCATTACTACCACTCTCTCTCTCATATATATCCTACACTAATTTATTTAAACCAGGACAGAACACTAAAATTTCCCAAATGATTTTCGAGTGTGGTTTGCTAAGTTCTACAAATTTATACTTTAATAGCAGTTATGTAAATAGTGAAGGTAAAGCAGGCTGCAATAAACCAAATCCATCACGCAATTTACTATAAACAATTTATTAATTTTACCGTATGCCAAAAATGCGCAATTTATGCAATTACATTTGACACGAAAAAAAGCATAAGCACACCAATATCTTTGCAACAAACAAAGTATTAATTGCCACATAATATTATGGACGAATGACGGTAGGCGCATTGCTTTGCGTGCATTAAGAAATCTGAAATCTTTATTGTAAATAATGTTCTCAATACGAAATTGGTTTGAGAAACTTAAAATGATTCTGTTAACATAGTAATTAACAGCACACAAAGAATAACATACGTAATACACCATATGTCATATCACAAGTAGCTGGTAGGTTAACATTAATCAATGTTATGCTCTCTCTAAACTCATTAGGCATTACAATTCATTACACATATTATACAACCCCTGGCCCAAATTATGGAATCATCGCCACATGAATACGGATGCGCATAGTAGGAGTCATAATTTAATTCATGGACAGGATAGAATAGTTACCTTAAATGTCATGTTCTGAATCATCCTGTCATTTAACTTTCTGAAAATACTCACCCCGGAACCTCACACATTTATGAGCTGTATGGGGCCTGGCGTTGTGATGGAGAAACCATGTTACAACTGACAGTTCGGGATGTTTTCACGAATGGCATGTCAAAGTTTGGTTCGGAGAACCAGTGAATAGGCCTTCTTTTTCAACTACGAACAACCAACTTTTTTGCGATGACTTGTCGATATCCTTCTTGAAGACGCTTCATAATTCTGTCCCTCGTTACCAGTGGCGTGCCGTGAACTTTCTAGGCAGGCATGCAAAAAAAAAAAAAGACCTACCTCATTTGTAGCGAAATTCCATCCTTCGATCCTTTTTTATGAATTCTTCCGTTACTTCTTCATAAAACGTAGGCTTTGACATCAAAGTCTTCAGGAGAACCTTTTCAATTGTCATTAAAGACAGTCCAGATAATCTGTCTTGTCCCTGTATACTGTGGGTATATGTTTTTATTCTTTTAAGAGCGGAAAACGATCTCTCTGCGGAAGCCGTGGAATAAGGGATTGTCACAATTAAATGGCCCAACTTATTTAGTTCCGTCACGCATTTATCCAAACCAAGCACGTGCAAAGATTTGAACAATTTGCAGACCGTTTTACTGCTTAATTCTGGGGAAGAGTAAAGAACACTTAATTCACTTTTTAACCTCGTGAAATCAAAGCGTGTGGGATACGTTTCATTGAGTGAATTCAAGCTCTCATTGGGAAACTTAAGCTGGAAGATCTTAAACTTTTCTGGATTAATGAGCTCCACGAACTTCATTTTATCGAATGATGAAAATCTGCTTTTCATCTGTTCGCTAATAGTGCCAATTATTTCTGTGAGTAAACGTTTCCAGGGATCCGCAGATGTCTTTTTGAAAGAAGTTAATCTAATCTTTTTCAACGGAGGATGACAGAAAGTGTGCCACAGGGATTCACATTCTTCTAGACATTTTTTATAGGAAGACCGCTTTTTTTAGATATATTCCACTGTGCTCTTGATATGCTGCACACAGAATCCAATATCAAGATTTCTTGACTGCAATATTTCAAACAAAATTTCCGTTAAGCTGAAAACATCATGAAGTACACAAAGGATGAAGATGAACTCTGGATCTTTTAGCTTGTGCAAGTACCCTTTAGCAGATAAATACGTTTCCCCATCAAATTTTTCAGGGCTTTCAAGAATTGTTTCAAAATATTTCACGAGAGAATGATATTGCTGCCTTACTGTGAACACGATTCTTGACTTGAAGTTCCACCTTACTGTAGATCCTGTAGGTAATCTGCGATTAACAATATTTCGCAAAAGTTCTCTTCGAGATGAAGATTTGGAAAAAAAGGATGATAGACCACCAAGTGTCAGGAAAAAAATGCGACATTCTTTTATATTTTGAGCGGAGAATGATAACACGAGGTTCATATTATGCGCATAGCAGTGAACGAACATTGCATCTGGAAACAGCTGCCGTACTTTGGTTTGCAATCCTGTTAATTCCCCTGCCATAACATCTGCCCCGTCGTAAGTTTGAGCTATTAATTTAGCAGCATATTTGTGAGTCTCGACAAAGGATTTCACGTGAAAGAACAGTTCTTCCGCAGTTTTTCCGCTGCTTACATCGGAAAAGCCGAGAAATCTTTCAACCACTTCGGCATCTTCGGTTGTATATCTCAGTACTGTAGATAACTGAGATTTCTTAGAAACGTCAAAAGTTTCATCCATCATGAAAGCTGTAAAGTAAGAATTATCAATTTCTTTATAGATGTGGGTTAGCATTCTTTGTTGAACAGCATCGATTAAGTCGTTTTGAATTCTGTTGGATTGGCCTGAAAATACTGTAGAGGAATCCAGGTGCTGCTTCAGTAAGGGATCAAATTCACTAATCATATTCAAAGTTTCTACATAATTGCCTCGATTTAATGATGTTTCCGATTCGTGATGTCCACGAAAAGCCAGTTCTTGAATAGCTAAATGACACACATTGCGCTTTTGTTGCACCTTTTCATTATGTATTGTGACAGACATATTCCTCTGTTGATCCAATAAGCAATCGATTCTCACGGAGCCAAATGTCTTCAATTTTATGCAAGCCGACAAGTGCTGCTCAGAACCTTCGTGGTGTTTCATGGCATTATGCAAATTATTTAAGTCCGCATAACCAGTTTTGTTCCAAACGATTTTCTCATGGCAAAATAACAAACAAGGCCACCAGTACAGCTTTTGGTGTTTTGAACTACCACAAATTCATTCTGTTTCGTAATTGGAAGCGTTGAAATGTCGTTCGTATGTTTTATCTCCTTTCTTAAACGACGATGTTAAGCGACTCAATTTTGATGTTGGCCTTCCGTTGCTAACACACTCCGATTTTCCCCAAAGCTCAGGGAATCGAAAGACTTATTTATTAATTTTGCAACATTATTCTCCACTTCATTTGCCATTGCTTTCAATTTGTTCACTTAAACCAACGAATATGGAAAAAACAGCCTGAGAATGCTACAAACGTTACTACACGAAACACCTCTCGAAGCGATACACACAGTGAACAGCGAGTTACAGGCAAAAAAAATAATGCTTCTCATTGGTGGATGCAACAGCATCATTCGCATTTTGACCAGTCGTATGAACGGTTTCCCACAGCAGTTGACATTACGCCGAAGCCTCTACTGAAGTGGGAATTTGCAAGGTGAACGACGCGAAACCACCTTGAAAGCCGGTTTCCTTAACGAAAGAGCTGGCTGTCATTCGCGGTGTGAGGTCACAGGCAGATGCAACTCCGATTTTACATTTGACGGTACTGTTCCGAACTTCCGAATGAAAAAAAAAATGTACATTTTGTGTATGAATTAAACTCTTTCAAAACCATTGGCATATAATTTACATTTTCGCATACAGTTTTTTTGTATAATTATTAGGGCATGCAATGCATGCGTTGCATACATCGACCGCTCGCCACTGCTCGTTACCATTGATAACTCCATCCTAGGAGCCATGCTGGTACTGCAGCAACAGAGTAATACTGCTACACCTCTTTATCCCGACACTTATTTGTATATTCCAAACGCACTGTATTGCCAGATTTCAATTGCAACCTTTACTTTGATTCCATAATTTTTCCTGCAATGTTTGAGAGTCTACAATTATTTTCCACACATGTTGCTACACATCATGTATTTCTATCAAATACAGTACATACATATATCTGAGTCCTGCTGTCAGTAGCTCAGTTGTGCAGCTTTCATTAAACTATGTTTTCGTTTTGCATTCTTCCTTTGTGTCTTTTCTACGTACTCCCTACTATACACCTCCATGTTCATGTGGCACCAATTCCATAATATTTGCCAGGGGTTGTACACTGAGTGAAACTTTTGCATTATGTGTCAGTGTTTGGAACATAGGTTTTTGGCATTTAGAAGATGCTTTAAAAACTTTTTTATTCATGTTGTGGTTATAGTACATAGGTACATTTGCTTTCAAACTAGTAAAAACTGTTCTAACCATACTACAACACCGATTCACATTCTACTGTTGGTAAAAGTTCAAAAACAAGAACTACACTTAAGATCTATAGTGACTTATGACAAATCAAAATTCTTCTTATGTACACATCAACTGATTTAGCTGAACCTTTTATTGGCAATCTCAGCGGTCCGCTCTCCCTCTAGCGGCAAAAGGAAGAATTACTGTAGTACGGGTAAAGTTTTTGGCTCAATGCTTGGCTGTTGGTAGATCGCTCATTACGTTCAATTGTCATAGTTTGGTGTATTTTTGCATTCATTCTGGAATTAGAGAGTTGTATAATGGAGAATTACGTGAAGAAGAACAAATCATATTGTTGTGTCCCGCAATGTCGTTCCCAAGGTTTCGGATATGTTTTTCACAAGTTAGTATAAACGTTTGTGCCTTGCGTTTGAAATCTTTCCAGTGAAATGCTGCTAACCTAGTAACGTCTTTGAATGAATAATAAACAAGGCAGCATGTTTTTATTGCATAGTAGTAATTAAAAAATCCGCATTTCTACATAATCTTGAAGACAAATAATTGCTGTTATCCATATAAATTTAAACTTCATTATGGAACAAGATTTGCAATGTTCTGTCAACAGTCATCGGTTCAAAATCGCAGAACCCAATGATGATCAACAATTACCAATTCACAAACACTTTTAGGAACAGAATGTTCAAAAATTACAAATGTTATTGTTGACAGTATTGAAAATGGGTCCTGGGAAACGTCAAGTGAAACAAAATGTCAGCTTTTAATAGTAATCCAGATTAGAAGTACTGTTGATTTATGTTATATTCTACTCTTGGCATTTAGCAGTTTCATGTTATCCAAATTTTACATAGGTATTTAAACAGCAAAGGCAGTGCAAGTCTTTTGTGAACTAATGCATGTGTTAAAATAATTTGTATTCTCATAATTCCAAACATAATGATCAAATTTTTTCCAGTGTTACACGTTCCACTTCTGCCCGCTTTACAAGAGCACTCAAATGACTTTATAGAAATTTCACTGTTTCTTGTATCCAAAACACCGTTGATGGAGTGAGGCGACGACGTTATTGCCGTGAACTGAATGCAGTGCGAAACTATGAGAATTTCTCTTCCATCTTCCTTCTTAATTCCACAAGAAATTATATAGCCTGCATTAACAATCACTTCCCCTTCTTTAATGCATCTTGAATTTTTGGAAGCGTCCACAAATTTCATTTTTTCAAGGATTGAAAGCGACAAACCAGCCATTCTAACATTCGACTTTATGGAAACACGTGCGACGTTACCCGTACTAGAGAAGTTTGTTTACGTTTGCGCAGCGCCCCTATAGTTCGTTGAGGTTCCCAATTACAGATGCATTAGATACCATACAAAAGTAAATTTTCTTTGAGGAAAGATTTTAAACTTCGAAAATATATAACATGAACCATTATAAAAATGTCCTACTTCTGCTTTAAATTTCATTGAACTACCCTTCACTACTTTGAGAGTAACATTAACAGGAGTTGATCCAGGTTTTTAAAAATTGATACCCATTTTTGCGAAATTCTGTCTATTTTTGTGAAATTTTGCCTATTTTTGTGGAATTTGCCTATTTTTCTGTTTGCAGCAATTTTTCCAAAAACTCTCAAAAGTACACAAAAGTTTGCAGTGGTGTGAATTCATAGATAGAATCATTATCAGATCAGGACTTGCAAGATGCCATTGCCCAGATGCAATGGTCAACAAAATGATTGGTCTGGGCATGTGAATAAAAAATCTAGTTGCCTGGCCGGGTAGGTGGAAAAAATTAAAAAATTAATGTACACCAACTATGGTTTCACAGCAAAATGAAGAGTCTGAATTATCCGGGGGGGGGGCACATCTACAGTTTTCATGCCACTTATGTTAAAATATTTTTATTAAAATTAAATTTTATTCAAAATATTTTGTAAAAAAGCCGTTTGAGCTAAAAATATTTTTGTGAATCTACCGTCCAATATGTGTCAAATGCCACCTATATCGACCCCTGGTTAATAATTACTTTGTCAAAGTTGCTAATTTTCTCATTTTGTCATTAAAACTATTTTTTAATAGCTGCAGCATCCTGTACTGGTTTGTCATTTTTAACCTGACAATACTATTTAAAAACACATTTGCGGAAACCCAAAGAATTATTTTGTGTACTTTTTCAATATTATGACCAGAGCAACAAATGCTATTGTCGAACAACTCTGCCTGATCAAGAGCATTACTTGTGATCAACATTAATACATTTCTTTGATTAGACATTTCCAAAAACTCCTGATATTTACAACATATTTTTTTAAAAATAATGTAATTATACAAAACAATATTAATTACAACATCAGTAGGACAGTTAAGACTACCTCTGTCTAATTTTTGAAGGAAATTAAACCTTGCATCTATTTCTAAGTCTTTGTCTATCAATAACAGTTGTTTGCAAAAATCACACTTCAAACGCTTTAATAGTGAAAATGCACAATACCCTTCTATGTATGCAATGACTGGAATATAATCATTACAATCAGATATATCAGAAGAAAGAACAAAAACATCAAATTTTAAATTGCAAGTCAATTTCAAATTCACTTCCTGAAAGTCATCCTTAAAATTTAAATCAGTTATTTCAGTTTCCCCACGTGACATAGTTTGAAGTTTCAACAGTGATTGGACTCTCAACTTGCTTTCACATTCAAACAATTGCCGAGCACTTATACTGCACTGGCTTCCAGCCAATTGCCTATAAAGACCAAACCTACTTTCCAAATCATCAGTCTGGAACTTTCCAGGAAGTACATACTTAAATTTTAGTTCCGTAATACATACAATATGAAGCAATTTCAAGTAATGAATGTGTACTTAATTTTAATGCAGTGTGGGTTTCTTTCGTTAGCATACCAGTTGTGCAACACATCCTCTCCCACCTATCCAACCACTCCAAAAATTTATTAAGAAACACATTATTTTCATCAGATTCTGAAGACGTTAAGGAGCTTGGTATTTACTAGTATTATTCAGACGGATACCTTTATAAGGTGACTTCACATTGACAATTTGCCACCAAGTTAAAATTATTTCAATGTAACGGGATGAACCTTGGTACTCACAAAATTTCTTTTTTCTCCAATTTCTAGCAGACCTTTTATTACAAAATCATTAAACATTTGGAGAACTAATTTTAATTTTGTCTTTCCAGATTGCTGAGATTTCGAGCTTTATATGATAAGTTGTACCCATATTTTGTTACCGAGTTGGCTTCAATTTTATGCAATTCCTGGAATGTTGACAAAGATGCTGTTTGAAATGATGCAATTTCATCTTCAAATTCAGGATAATACATACATTTCCCCCATTTTTCTGGTTTGGCCAGTTATTGCGTATACATTTTAATAAGTGAACTGTATCAACAACAAAAAATAACGGTCTGGATTTATCAATTGGATGAGGATAAACAATTTGGACTTTAGGGGGGGGGGGGGGCAAATAATGACACACACTTACGATTGATGGAATTGTTATCAGAGACAACACAAATCACAGTAAAACCTATATTTTCTAAGCCAATGATTATTTTTTTAAAACGTCAAAAAGTGTTTCAGCAGTCATGGTTTTGGCAGGCAGTACATCAGCAACATCTTTGTACTTTGAAAGTAAACTTTTAATCATGAAGACATGGGCACTTGCTGTTGCCATGCTTTCCGAGTTAAATGACAGACCACAAATGTTACCACCTTTGTAATCGAAATATTGTTTCAAATGAATTTCGTCCAGCATTAATATTACCTTTTTATCAACATCATTTAAAAAGGACATTTTTTTTAATATAAGATAGAAAATTTTAATCAATTTTTTCAGCTTCAGTTTTCACACTAAACTGCTGGCAAACATGTCGAATAGTACTAGGATGTGACAGCCTAATGCTACCACTCTCCCGAACAAAATTATATGCATGAGGTGCCATGCTACAAAAAAGGGAAGAAAAAATCATGAAATCTGGTGAATATCTGGACCCATGTTTGTCTCGACCCCCAAAAAAACCAGTTGTTCCTCAATAAACTTGAAGTGATTTTCAGAACCTACATTACTCTCACGGAGATTCTTTAAAACTATGCATATTTGATCAACTGCATTTCGTAAAATATTACCACTTATAAGTGACTCACACTGCTGCACTAAATGTTTTAAAATGTCATTTAGAATATCAGTATGAGTTACTTTACATAGAAATGAATATTCCACCAAGTTTGGTAACTCCACATCTTTAACAAATGCCCTAATCATAAACTCTAAATTTATAACAACAGAAAATTTTACACTTAGAGCAGGATCAGCTGAAATATACATGCCTATTGCCATGTCGTTTTTACAAAAAAGAGACCATGAAGTGGTGTCAATAAATTCTACCTTTAATTGCAAATCAACAACAAAACAAAATGTATGTTTTTTTTTATCAAAGTCCTCTTTTTCTGTAATGCTTTCCCCGAGAGCTGTTTTCAGTGCCTGTTTTTCAAGGCGTTGTCTTCTAATTACTGGCTCTTCACGTGTCGGTGTAACACATGGGGTGCCACTCAAATAGGATAGCAAATTAGGAAGTTTGGATGGCACACGTCCTGGAATTAGTTTGGGTACCTTCAAATCCACAGTTACTGTTCTCCCATTCTTCTCGTCAAAAGCGCTGGAACTGTATTGAAGTCACTTTCACCAAAGTGTAATTCTCAAACCTATATGTAAAAAGAAATAGTCTGACTAACTAAAATATTTTCACCATTTAAAATAATTTCTCACATCTAAATTAAATAATTTGCGAAAGCTGGGTACTATTTGAAATCTACAATCGGTCATTAGTTATAGTATATCTACATCTACCTTTCACTGTCCAAGATCAAATTCGGTGTAGGAGTAGGAGACCGGATATTCGTGTTATTTTGCTGGGGGGAGGGGGTGCAAAAAGTTCCCCTACTCAATGTTTACATTCATTCCACAGTTGCGTTGGAAATGTATGACTGACTGATTTGTATTTTCAAGAAATACAGACTGTGTAATTCTAGAGTAACTGCGATTTAGGATTATGAGTAAATGGATGTGCCTTTAATTTCAAAGACACGCACAGCCTTTATTTAAAAAAGAAAATGGAAATTGGGTCTTCAACATCAAATCTAATCTTCAAAAGTAGGCTGGCTTTCTAAAAATCCATTCAGCTATTCTAGCATATGGAGTGAAAAGTAAACAATTTGCAGTACATATGACCATTGAACCATGATTAATTACCACAGAAATGACAGTTCCCAGACCACCAGCAAAATATTATTCATCCATTTATATTTTTACACTTTGCAGATACATATTGGGTGCAGTCAACACTGATAAAAACACAGATTATAAAATACCAAGATAAAAACGATGGTCCATGGATTTTTTACCAAAAAAATCCATCGAAGTTTTCATAAACTAAACAGTTGCTATAAGCAGTCGCCTGTCCCTAATTTAGGGCCACTGGTTCCAGGGAAGGGAGATACCCAGTGCGTAAGACAAACACAACATCCATGCTTCACCGGCATTTGATCCCAGACCCTTCTCATATGAATGATCATAACTCACAAGCCATCGATTCTTTGCTTCAAATTATCTCAAGCTAGTTTTATGTGGTGGCGAATTGCTAAGCGAGGTTTCCTGTTCTTGTGGGTGGACACTAAGCCTAAATCAAAGTAGGCGTAATGTAAAAAAATTCCTGATATAAGTTCTAGCCAAGTAGCCTCCTGCCATCAATACTAAACCAATGTGGCATAATAGAAATTAAAAATCAATAATAATAATAATAAAATGTATTAAACTTCTGGGATATATGAGAAAAGTTTTCCCCATAAACAAAGCATCCGGAATCTGTGGAAAAGAAAAACTGACTAATAAGTCTTTGGAAACTTACTAATATACACCAAATAATCACTGAATTGTGATTACCCCTAGCAAAAGTGGATTCGGCGCGTTTACCACGTGATTTCTGAAAGAGCACAATCAGTCGACTGACTGAGCATATACAAGATGTGAGTGGAGCAGCAGGTAGTAAAATTCTAAGCGTGATGGGAAAATGGAAGGATTTATCGGACTAGCCAGTGGTATGGTGTGGGACATGTTCACTTGGCAGGAACTATATCTCGAATTGTGACTGTGTCTTCCTAGATGACAATGGTCTGAGCCACAGGTCCAAAATTGTGCAAGACTGATTCAAGGAACACCGTTCGGACTCACAGCATATCGCTTGGCCTCTGAACTCGCAAAAAATATCGATTCGCTAGAGCACTTGTGGGACACTATGGAACAGCATATCAGGCGTCGGGATAAAGCAATCACCTCCGTACCTGCCTTGGATATGTGCTGTTCTGAGGGCAAAGGAGGACCTGTAAAGTATTAGGTAGGTAAGTATAATTCAGTGATCATTTGGTGTATGTACTGAAAATGCGCGTGTGTGTGTTAACTACCAGTTAAAAAGTGGGGGTGTGTCTGTTAAAGTGCACCCGTGTAATTGTCTTGCTCGAATACAACACCCACAAACCCTACGGATAACGTGATCGTGTAGAAATTGCAACCGCCCCCCCCTCCCGTTTGGGGGTTTGACGACCACCATGAGCAACTCAAAGTGCTATAAGCAGTCGTCCGTCCTTAATTTAAATCCCCTGGTTTCAAGAAAAGATAAAAAATTAGTGGTTACCTCTAGCCGTGTGACGACTGAATAAAACAAATGGTAGGTAGAAAAAATTGCTTTACTCGCCAAGCTCGAAAATTTGCCTCTCATAACGGTCTGGTGGTCAAATTATTTTTTCATTACTAAATAACTTATTTGCAGTTTTCAAAACCCACCTATGAATTAGCAAGATCATTTTCTATCATCCAACTCGCACGTAAGGAAAGACAATTTTATGCTCAATTAATAAGTGGGTGCAGTCTATTTATAGATTCATTCTTCGAGAAAGGGGAGGCTGTTGTGTTCCCCACTGAAGTTTGGGCAGGAAGTAATGACAATTGACATCTGAGTTTCAGCTGGAACTCTGACGTCACAAACCGACATCAGCAGCTCGCATTTTAAGTTTTTTCGAAAATACATGATTTCCCTTTTATTAGTCACATCCTGCTCATCAACAGACAAAAAAGAGCAATAATTAATTTTGTAAAGAAACGAATTGAAGTTCAAATGGGAACTTTTGCTTTTTATTGCTGTCACGTTTCTTTTGTTGCGTCACGTTTCCTTTGCACGTTGTGCAAAAGAAACGTGACTCAACAGGGAACGAAAGCACGCAGTAGCGTTTTTGGAACATTAATGTTGATTTTTGCTCAGCTCTTAATACACCAAAAAAAAAAAAAAGAAAAAAAGAAAATGTTGCTATGGATTGAGAAAACATGCTTTAAGTGATATCAAATGTCGAAGATCGATACTGCTTTGCACACTGCCATGATAACATTTTTATGAGTCAGATTCCACCATGGACAGATTAAGTACCTATTTTAAAATTGAATTTGGCTTTAAAAAAGAAAAAGGACAAAATGTTTACTATAATGATTGGTTGGTTTTGAAGTGACTGTTACAAATAGGAAAACATGCATTTTGTTATAAAAAATTCTTCTAATATTGAATCTATCTTTTAAATGGAGAACAACTGCTCTGGAGCAGGAAGACGTGGTTCAAATTCACCACTGGCAAAAAGGTTATATGATATATCTTCTTGCCGATGGTAGGATTCTTTTCTTGTATGCTGATGAATAACCAGTGGCACCGCAATAATGCTATTTTACTGGTCATGACTGTGTTCTTCCAAGTTAGTTTAATGTTTACCCTATATGTGCGGGTGATCTTAATGTAAATAAATAGTCAAATAAGTTCCTGAGGTTTTGTACATCCACACTAGCTAACGTAATGAAGTGAAAGCTTCTTCCCATTATTAATGGTTCACTATATGATGCTCATTTGTTCTGTGCTAGTTCATTTTTTATTCTGCATTTCCGCTGAGTGTTGTGTTGTCTGTGTTCTCATAACTTTTACGACTTGCTTGATTCTTGAATATCTACGTAGTTTAACATTTTTAGTAAAATTATGCCAAGAAACGAATGTACTGTTTTTGAACGATCATAATATTTTCTTATAACGGAGGTATGAGAATGTAAAAACTGTGTGCTATTTGAGTGAAAGTAGGGAACTTTTGGAACTCGAGGGAGCGTGATTCCAAGCACCCCTCCGCCCCTCTTCCGATAAGAAACGTCTGCTCCATCCCTGCTTTTAACAACGGACGTGCCCAGTACAAAGTGAATTGTACAATGGCGATAATTTTTGACTGCTGGTGGCATGCAAAGGGTACGTCGAGAAGTATCATCCACGGAAACATAGTGCAAGTGATTAAGGGAAGACGTGATTTCGGAGCAAATAATAATCGTTGACCCCCTTTTAAAACTGTTTCTGAAAATTATAGTGTCATCAGAGGTATACTGCAGAAAAGCTCTCATTTTGTGCATCTTTCTTATACAGTGCACATATTTCTCGGAAAGGAGACAATTAAAACATGAAATTTGTGCACCATTTGCAATTGACTTCCATAATCTAATATCTGTACGTCGCACTTTTTCCAGGTAATAATATTTTTCTGATGAAATAATTAAGGACATTAATCTACACATTTACCAAAATTCGTACTCAATCCCCCTCAAAAGGGTTCTTACACAAGGATCCACCCTGGCTACGCCTGTGGTCTTGCTCCAGATGTTGTTTATATTCAGCTACGGGATGCAAGCTTCTGATGGAACCAGCCTCCGGTGTTTAGTGACAAAGGGCAAACATTTTAATGAAAGGAACATGGCAGAATCACCAAATTTCTCAAAAACCAATTTCATCATGCCAATTTCAACCTTAACATCTTCTTAAAACTTAATACACGCTTTTGTGCATTGAATATTTTGAATACAGACCCTTAAAACGGAAATGCAAAACACGAAAACAAAGTTCGTTTCTTTAATTTAAAAAAATGAGGGTTCTGATTTTTTACCTTAAAGATAAATTTTCATGGGCATCTAGCTTTTACTACCTGGGCAAGTAAGTAATTTCTGCATATGCCCAGCTGGGCATGTAACTTCACAGATATTTTTCAAGCCCTGTAATATGTGGGAGAGGGCGCAGATCTCTACACTGGCGGAAATTCACCCGTATTGTTTAATACTTGAAAGAGACATCTGTAGCAGCGTGTCAGTGTTATAAATTTCAGTGGGTGTCCGCTACGCAACAATTTTACTATTTAACTACAAGTCATTAACTTAGGGTGTCCATTCTCCGAAAGACTAATAGTTTTCTTCGCCTCTTGGCTTCGTGTTATTATCTGATATGAGGCTGCAGTTGGTACCTCTATAAAGGTATATATTTGGCATAGTGAAAACTGTGTGTACCTCTGCATATTCATATGACTAGACAGCAACTCATCTGAATGTCTGGATGCATGCTACTCTGAGGTTGACCTTAATACTTGAAACAATATTTTCTCCAGTAAAATGTGTGAGTGAATATAATAAATTACAGTGCAGTTACTAAATACAAATTCAGTAATTACTGACCACTAAATGTACTAATTTAGAATATACTACATACATAATACTTAGCTACGAATTTCAAACAGTACTCAGTTATTACTGACCAGTAAAGGTACTAATTTAGAATATACTACATAAATAACACTTAGCTATGAATTTCCAATAATACTTAGCTACGAGTTACCATCCAGTAAAATTTTAATGATCAAGATTAAAGAATACTGCGTTCAGTGTTAGCTGCATTTATTGAATCATATTCAAGCGATAGTGAAATATAAATGTTAACTCATTCTGAAGCTACCACATGCATACAGTAATGAATGGAAGCACTTTGCATTAAAAGTGGATTTTATACATATAGCATATCACTGAATATTTCACAGTAATAGAAAAATTAGATTAAAAAATGTTCTATGTACATACCTTATTATGTGGCGTAACAGTGAAGTTATCCCTTTTAATGGCACGAATCCACTTGGCACACAGATCTACGTCTTTTGGAAATCCATAAACTCGAACTTTGGCGTTGGGCACACTTTTATAATTTCCACGGCAGCCGGGAACACAACACGGATGTGGCATAATCAAATACCTAACTCACTGAATTATCGGTATATAAAAACTATAATCAAAATGTTAGTTGAAACAAATCACGCAAGCATGGACAACCATAAAATCACAAGTCACACAGTTAGGCGCAGCGATAGCACGGACAGGAGATCGACGAGTGTGACGTCACTGAAAAGGACGCCACGAGTTGATAGGCCTTCAAGAATCTCGAATATAATGGACAAGCGAAGGCCATCTTTATACCTCACCAGGCCTGCAACAAGGTCACATGACTTGCCCGCACGTCACAATCGTAGGGCCACTCATTTTCAGTAGACCTACGGATTTGACTCGTTTCGCAGTTTGTTGATATTATATTCGTTCTTCTTGGCTAGTTGTGATGTTCCAGTGAATGTTGTTCGGATATTTACAGCGCGTTTTAAGCTTATTGTGGATATTTTCAGTGGTAAGGTATGTTTCTTTTCTTTCATTAGTATTCAGTAGTAAAATTTTATAAATTCGAGCTGTTAACTGAACGTCACTTAATTGTTCACGAAGTGCGGGTTTTACGTTTCATAAACGTTCTTATTGCTGCGATGTAATTTATACATTTTAGGGATGTTATTTTATACATTTTGTTATATGTATTATGTGCATGCTGGAAATGGTACAAGTTACAGTAATTCGTTGTTGAAATGATCTTAGAAATGGGTGAATGATTCTGAAGTCATGAAAAATAATTTCTTTATTCTGTAAAAGTTAGTTATGAATAAAGGTAGAATTACAAGAAATCGCGAAATTTTCGTTTTAAGTGGCATGTCTTAATGGTTGTTCGCAGTGGAGGCTTTTGGGAGGAGGCAAGGGAGGCAGTGCCTCCTCAGAATTTCAAGACCCTTAGTTAGAATTATTCGTTTTGTTCATTCAGTACTTTTGAATATAGGAGAGCAAAAGTTTATGCTAGTTAACTCTTTTGAATTAAATGTCATCCATACGTTCATTCAGTTTTTTAAACTGACTCTTTTGGAAAACAATCGGTAGCGCGTAGTTACGAAATGTTTTCAGCTTGCGATCTCTGTCCGTGAGGCAGGAAACGAAATGCCTCTCGTAGATTTTGGGCCAAACCTGGCTACTTCCACTGAATCAGTAGATCCGAAGGGTAGGCGGTGGAACGCTGAACTCAAAGAGCGCACGCGCACCATGGACTTCCTGTGAGGCAGATGCTATCTTGCCTCACGGGAACAGCTGTTTCCCCGTAGGCAGCTCCACTGTGTTAACTCCTCATTCTGACAGCTTCGAGCGGTTTACATAGCGCCTTCTTCCTAGTTGCTTTTTTCCCACACTAATGTTTAACTAATTTTATTTATGTTTTACGAAGAGTTGTTAGTCAGACCATGGCTTCTGCTTCAAGCATATCTACTATGGTGGAGAGCTTACTGGAAAAGGATTTCAGTAGGAGAGATTTTGAAGAAAATGATCAAATTAAAAATGATGGTAGGCCTACACCTGAAATGAAAAAGATGACTTCAAAGGGCAAAACTTCAAACAGAGGTTTTAATATTGACTGGTACAGAAAAGAACAACGGCTAACTGGTTAGTGAATCAACGAACAAACTATATTGTTGGCCATGTTTGCTGTTTCCTGTGAGTGGCAATGAAGTCTGGCAAGAGAAAGGCTTCAATGATTTGAAAAACTTACGACGTGCTTTGGACAGGCACAAAAAGTGTAAAATCGCATTCTGGCAGTTGTTAAATTAGAGTTGCTAGACAAAACAAGGATAGACTACTCTCTCAACGAAGCGAAGAAAACAAGTGACTTACGTCATAATGAAAAAGTAAAAAGAATCGTGATGTAATGAAGAAGTTGATTGATATTACAATACTACTGGCCCGGCAAGAGCTCCCATTTCGTGGACACGATGAGAGCGAAGTCGCTGAAAATAAGGGAAATCACCCCGAGATGATTGATTTACCCTTCAAGAGTGACGAAACATTGAGAGTGTTTGTGGAGAATAGTACAACATTTTCAGGAACTTCAAAAACAATACAGAATGATTTAATCGAGTCAGTTGCTCATATAGTTAAGAATGAAATCAATGCAGATATTGAAAACGCCCAGTTTTTTTGGCAGATTGATGAAGCGACAGACATTAGCTCCCATGCACAAGTATCAATTATAGTTCGATTCGTGAACGATGGAGTACCAGTAGAAAGATTCTTGGGATTTTTTGACGTAAGTTCTGATCGGTGTGTTACTTCGCTTAAAGAATTACTGGATCGTGAGCTAGAAAGATTTAGCTACAAAGAAAAACTAGTTGCACAGACATATGATGGCGCAGCAGTGATGGCATCAAAGCTGAATGGATTGCAAGCAAAAGTGAAGTGTGATGCCTCTCAAGCATTCTTTGTTCATTGCTACGCACACAGGCTGAACTTAATTTTGAGCAGAGCAGCGTCAGTGTTGAAGGAATCACGTATTTGTTTTGCAAATTTAAATGCAATTTGTGCATTATTTTCCAAATCGACAAAGCGTGTTCATTTACTAGAATCTATTGGTGGACACAGACCACCTCGTGTAACACAGACCAGGTGGAACTTCAAATCTCGTTCAGTGTCTACCGTAACTGCTACAGGTTGCTGCTAATTGAAGTATTTAAAAAAATTGAGGATGATTCCAACTATGATGATGAGACAATTCACAAAGCAGCAGGACTAAAACGGTGGCTTCAAGATTTTAATTTCGTTTTTCTTCTCTTCTCATATAAAAAAATATTTGATTTAACTGAGGTTACTTTCTCTGTACTGCAATCAAATAGTTCCCATGTTACATTCTGTAACAAACGAATTACTGGCTTATGTGAAAAATTGTTGTACTTTCAAGATCAGAAACAGTTTGATGATCTCTATCATAACGTGTGCAGTGAGGTTGGTTCTCCAAATAAAAGATTTAAAGGAAGCAATGATATTCCACTCCACCGTGCAATACAGAAGACTGTATTATGAGGTAATAGACAGTTTCAACTCAGTTAAAATGCCGGCTTTCTGACATTGAGAAATTAAAATTTCTTCAGCTGGTCGATGTACACTGCTTTCAAACTCATTCTAGAATTTTTCCTGAACATTGTTTTAAAGCTCTGCTTCAAACTTATGAAACATACTTTGACAGCACCAAACTGCATAGTGAGATGCAGGTTCTGTATTCAGACAGAGATCTGTGGAACAATGCCAAAAGTACAACAGAACTTCTATCTGCCATATACAATAATAATCTAGCACAGGCATTGCCAGAGTTGTTTAGACTTCTTTCCCTCGTAACAACAATTCCTGCAACATCGGCCTCTGTGGAACGCAGTTTCTCGTGCCTGGAGAGGATTAAAAACTACAAGACAGGCAAGAAAGGTTGCCAAGCTTATCAGTTCTGTCCATCGAGAAGGCGCTTGTGAATAGGATGGAAACAGAACAGACATGGTATGACTATATAATAAATCACTTCGCCAAACAAAAAGAACGAAAGATAGACCTCATATACAAGACAATGTAAGCGTAAGCTAAGCTTTCTCTCTTGTTGTATAGGTAAACGCTGTGTGCAGAAGTTTTCAAGACTTTTCTTTTGGCGTCAGTGAAGGTAGAGGTGTATGTAGAATTTCATTTGAGATGAAAAAGATGTATAGTTCAGTCTTGCTTTGTATCTTCTGTTGATCTCTTTAATAAAAAAACTATTTCGATGCAATATATTTCATATTCAAACTGACTTAACAGTTCCCAATTAGTTCAAGAGGGCAATTCAGACTGAGAAAAAATATATTTAGGCGAGGGGCTGGAATCTTACATAAACAGGTTTTGTGTTGGTCTCAAAGTCATGTAAAACGTGCGTCTCCGGTAAAATCTTTATAAATCTTTTCACGGTCACGTTACTTATTTTATACTTCGCACATAAGAAAGTAAAAAAAAATTATGTGAAAAAAATGGCATTAAATTGAATAAATTTATTTGAATCCAGGCTGAAAAGTAGTTTGCCTTACCAGCAATTTTGGCCACAGGCCACCACTGGTTTTACGATGAATTTAAAACTGATAACTTGGAATTTCAAAACGTATTTTCTATTGTACGCCACCAGTAATTCTGTATTTAACCCTACACACATAGCTTTTATTCTTGCGTTCTGCGGCTTATTGTGGATGGATTTTCGTCTTTTGAAAATCTTGGAGACTTGTTATGATTGTCAAGTTATTCAAAAAACTCATTTCCTCCTCATTTATAGTTATTTTCCCTCCGAGAACTACGAGAGAGTATGATCACTGAAAATTGTGAAGTTGCATTAAATGTTTTAAAAAGTGTCAAAATGTTTTAAGAAATTCGCAGTGATTGCATAGCTGCCAAGTATTGTGAATTGGGTTGTCTGCGGGTAGGTAAAAGTTTTTTACCGGAGTTTGTTACATTTCTGGAAGTTCATGAGACTTTCTTATGAAATTGGTGGTAATGCCCGTTCTAGCGCTATAGAAATATTTCGGGTTTTTCCACATTTAAAGTTTGTCTGATAAAGTTCTGTTGCTTAAAGAAATGTGTGTTTTCCTAGTTCAGTAGTCTTTCCTTCAAAATCAATCGCTGGAATTCGCATTCCTCCCTCCCTCCACCTTCTCCAACTTGTGCTAGCGAAATTAAATTTAAAACTATGTGCTTCATCTGTCCATGATGGAATCATGACCCATAAAATTATCTTCACGGCAGAGCGAGCTACATTTTCGTGATTTGTCAAATTGTTTTTACGGCAGAGACAGTATCAATTTTTGATATTCTTACTTAAAATGCATGTTTTGCCACTCCTTACGCAACCTTTTCTATATGAAGTAACACAGCAGGCATTTTCCCATTTTCTTAAAAAAATTACTATTCAAAAAATGCCACTCCTTCCTCTTTATGTAGAGAAAATGACTTTACGTGCCATGATAGGCTAACACTGACAGTCATAAAAAAAGTTCCGATTTTGAATACTTGAACAAATAGTATACACACAAAAGTATTAAGAGAGCTACTTACCAGTAGCGTGCGGTGGTATTTCATCATAGTCAAGCAATGTGATTTTAATAATAATATAATATTGTATGTACGCTCAGTTTGCTACTGTTCTTTTTATCTATGTGTGGGTGTGAGGAGACGGGGGCCCCGGATATCCTATCAAACTGGTTGTAAAAGCATTTAAAATTATTTTAATGTGTGTGACAAAGAAATTAATACTAAACTTTCCTAGAAAAAAAAACATATATATATTTACCCACCCATTGCCCACCCTGTTTTGGAAGGCCAAGGCCGTCCCTGGTTTATCCCCTACCACTGAATACGTTCAGTTTTTATCGAAAAAATAAAAATATCTAGTTAGGAGTACCTGATTGAAGTTTCCTGGCTTAAGAGGTTTCTAAGTGGAAAATGGCGATTAAAAAATCAGAGATCGCCTACAACAAAACAAGCTTTGAGTGCGAATTACTTACTCTTGAACCAGGCACCTTTTAATCAACAATTTTCAATGTTGATACAAAAACTGAACATATCAACAAAAAGGGAAAAAAATATTTAGAATTATCGTCAAGAAAAACTATATTTATTTAGAAGACGAAATGAAAATTGAAGAATGCCGCCCTGGTGGCGCAGTGGTCTAAGCGATGGCCTCTGATCATTCGTCCGAAAGGGGTCCGGGTTCGAATCCCGGTTTGTCTTACGGTCCTGGCTCTCTCCCTTCCCTGGAGTCAGTGACCCTAAATTAGGGACGGGCGACTGCTTATAGCCCATTGAGTTGCTCACGGTGGTCGTTAAACCTCCAATAAAAAAAAAAAAAAGTGAAGGTGCCCTATGGTTCTGGTGAAAGTATACAGTGACAACGAAGTAGATTGAGGCTAATCTTAACTATTAGCAAACATTTCAAAAAATGCATATGTCTTTCTAAGAGCACGATTATTGAAAAATATAATTCACCTTTTTTAGAGAAAATTACACAACTCTTTTATATGTTACATTTTGCTAAATATCTTGTGAGATCAAATCATTCAATCGCATATTCATTACAAGTAGTTCCCATTTTTATTACATTTCATTTGTAGTATACAAATACGCTAGAAATACATTTCCTATATTTTTGTGCAATAGATAGCTGGCAAAATGCATACACGTATAAAAACATCATATTCACAGAGGAAAAAATGTAGCAAAAGTTCTTAATGTCAAGTTTTATAATTTTCTTACTTGTATATGAGTTCAAATCTTTTTCCTTTTACGGCAAATGAGTTAATAACGTGATCATAGAAATAACATTCCGTTTTAAGTCTAACTAGAAGATTCTTTTCGATAGATAACAAGGATAACTTTGACAGTCTGTCCTGTCCTTGAGCGTTTCTGAGATACGTTTTTATTCGCTTTAGGGATGAAAAAATCTTTTCGGCTGCAGAGCTTTTTGCTGGAATGGTAATTACGAGCTTACAAAATTTGGCTAGTTCCGGCATCACTTCGTCTATCCCATTTGATTTAAAAAAATCAAAATTTCAGTGACGTATTTACCGCTGAAGTCATCTATTGAATACAACACTTTTAGTTCGGATCGCAGATGAGCAAAATCAAAGTACTTGGTGTAATTTTTCTTTAAATTTTCAAAAATACTCTCTGGAAAACAATTTTTTAAATCCCACTCGTTTGTCAGGATTTAGCAATTCTAGAAATTTCATGTTTTGTAAGTCTAAAAATCTTGAAGCCATGTGGGTCACTATATTGTCCAATATTTTGCAATAGAGCCGTCGGTAATTTGTTTTGGGAACTCCGTAAGCATCTGAGCGCTTACGCTTTGTAAGAGCTTCGTCTGCTTCGCTTTCTCTTAGTTTTGACCACAACATCTCGAACTCATTTCTTTTCTCTGACACTGCTTTCTGAAACTCAGCGACTTTCTTCATACAATATGTGATATCCAATTTCTTTTTCTGTAGTATTTCAAATAACGTATGGATCAAAGGAAAGATATCAGAAAAGAGACACAGCAGGAAGCGGAAATCGAATCCACTCAAACACTTTGAAAACCCATTGGCTGTAACAATATTATCAGAATCCCAGGGTTCAGGATTTTCAAGAATATTTGTGAACAATACTTTTGCACTTTCTAAATGCTCATACACAGTTCGTACCGAGCGACTTTGAAAATTTCATCGAGTAGGAGTTGCATTGAGTAATCTTCTTTTCACTTCCGCATCCAATGCATGAAACGTTTTCGTCAACTTTGAAAAGAAAGAAGCCCGTCCACTCAGTGTTGCGAAGAAAATTATGGATTCTTTTATACTGTTAAGTGCTTGTGAGAGGACCAGATTTAATCTGTGAGCATAGCAATGCGCAAAAATAGCTTCCTGGTGTTTTTCTTTTACACGAGCTTGAAGTCCCGTATGTTCTCCTGCCATCACGGTAGCTCCATCGTACGTCTGAGAATTTTTTGGAGCACTCAAAACTTTCTAAAATGCTTTGGACGTTCTCTGCCAAAGAATTAGCTGAACGATCAGCACTCACATCAATAAAACCAACGAATGTCTCTTCGGGAGTCCCGTCATTAGTCACATAACGAAACACTGTAGACAGCTGAGCTCACAAACTCACATCAGTTCTTTCATCCAAATTAAAACGAAAGGAGCTTCTTCAATTTTTTTTATTTCTGCGATCATTACTTCTCCTATTGATTCAATCAAATCATTTTGTGTACGATATGACATCCCTGAAAAGACGGATGAACTGTCTAAATGATTTTTAAGCCTTTCGTCATAGCAACTAATTAAATTTGTCAATTCAACATAATTCCCAGTATCAACAGACTCCGTGGATTCATCATGCCCCCTAAAGGCCAATATTTGTTTGCCAAGGAAACACGCAACGTCAATTAAGCGCCTTAAAACATCTCTAATTTTTTAACGAGTTAATTATGTCGAGAAACGTCCGTTTTTATTTGCTCGTCTATTTGAAACTCAAAATCCTTGTTTTGCCAAAAGATTTTAATATTATCACTAACGAAATGTGTATCTCTGAACACTCGTGCCGTTTGGATGAACTGTGAAAGTTATTGAAGTCGCCAAAAACCACCGTTTATCCATAAACTTCTTCTATATACTGAAAATAATGTGTACGGCCAACAGTATAATTTTTGGTCACTTTTGCAAGCTGCTAACCACTTTGTTTTTCCGTATTCTTCCCGATGGAAGTGGCGGAAACATTTTTTAGCCTTCGTTTGGAAAGTTTCTAAATAAGGTTTTGGTCTCCCAGCATTTATATCAACCCCTTTCTCTTGAAAACTCCTTCGGCTGAAAGGCTTATCTCTCAAAAAATAAAAAAACAACACAATCTAAAACAAACATTTATATTTGTTGTCATCGTGTTGGTCCATAGATGGCAGCGCAGACGCGAACATGAAAGCGATATGAAATTGCTTCGCTCAGAGAAGAGAAATGCGTACATCTTCAAAAATTAAGTCAAACAGTGTTGAAAGGTGTTCCCTTACAATAATTACAATTACACCTTACACGGTGTATAGCCATTCTAAAACACAACAACAGAAAATCCTTGCACATTGTACAGTGTTTGAAGAACATATATTTTACTGCTTGGTTCGAAAGCACAATTACTACAAATAATTACTTCAGATCAGACTTAACTTCGACTCACGGAACGAATGGGCAAACCCTAAGCAACTGCTGTGTTGCTTGCATAGCCCCTCTTGCAGGCAGCGGTGAGCTTAGTCACGTGGTCGTTCGGAGCGGCGGCTGTGAATCTTGAAACGAATGGACGAATCCTAAGCAACTTCTGGATTGCTTTCACAGCCCTAATAGCAGAAGCGGTGAGCTCAGTCATGTGGCCGTTCGGCGCGCAGAAGCGTGATCTTTACACGACGATGGCACTAAATTTCAATAAAGCTACGGCGGACATTTTTTAATAGTTATTTAAGAGGTGCACTTTCTGAAGCAATCACGCCATGGGTCTAAATTTTAATAGCCATTCTAAATAAAAAAATAATTAATCTAATTTTTGTAAAGCTTTCAATTATTCATTTCTAGTTAGGCAAGCATTGCTTACATTACTTCTATGGACTGCACGCCCCTGCTACTTACCTTGCTGAAAAAATTGAATTCCAAAGTAGTTCCCAGAAGTACCCAAGATCCATAGCATATCCATTGAAATACGAAACAATAATATGAAAATACGTGGTAACAGAAAATATACGAACGTTTTCTGTTACCATGGAGAGCAAAGCAAACCAATAGCACAACGATTGTGACGTCACAAATCCTTGTGGCTGGCCCGTTGAGGTATAAAGATGGCCTTGGACAAGCGGGGCGGCTGCCCCAGGCGCAGCTCAAGAGAGGGCGCAAAAACCACTGCGTGCAATTTCATTAAAATTGGGAATGAAACTTTCGAATCAATTTCTGGTACAATTTTTTCGCGTCATACTTTGTCATTTTTCTACGTACAGAACTTTGTTAATGCTTTCCCAGTTTCGGTAACCTTGTCGGCTTAAAATTTCGATTCTTTCCTCACAATGTTCAGCTGTTTGTTTGTCACATTCAGAAAATTAAGGGTGATGATATCGTTCATACATTGCGGAAGATTATCAGTGGGATACTGAATTATGTGAACCACAACTGTCAGGTGCCTTTGGTCTGTTTGATGTGCTACCGAAAGACGGTACTCCGAAGCAGTTGGGAATTTGACCTCCCTCTTCCCCTTCTGCATTTTATATATACAATCCTAAATGACGTCTCGCGTCCAGTTCGGGTTCACTATCCAGAGCATCATTGATAGTTTGATCTGATTTTAATGGCACAAGGGCCTCAAAGTGCCAAAGAGCATCCTTGATGGAAGGACAAGTGAAATGTTCAAAACAATTCTCTGAGTGGTCCTCATTCCCATTTTCTAACTTTTTCTGTCGCAATTATAGAGGGTAAAGGGACGTCCCCGTTTGGAATGAGAAACAACACCCTACTCCACAGTAGCGTATTTGCTGTACATACCCCGATAAAAATACTTAAGCATTAGGTTGTTGAATGAAAATATCAATCAGGGTAGCTGGAAAATCGCAAACGCCTCATTCCGTCCTGACAATATAAAGTATCTGTGGGAAGGAAATTGAGCCAAATTTAAACAACTAAACTCAACTAAAAGCACGCACGTACATATGGTGTTTTGCTGTTTAATAAGGATTGCAAGTTCTTATATTATTTAATTAAACTAGTCGGTATAGAAAAAGTTAAAGTTTGTTTCAATTTACTGCTAAGCAATAAAGAATCCATTTTGGATTTGTGTACATAAAATAGTCCCATAGAATCATGTACTTTTACAACATTTGATTAACAGCCGCCGATCTGCGATGTGTAAGAGGGTGATTTCTTCAAGTGATTTATTTTAGGTTTGGACAAAGCGATGACACGTATTGTCAAATCTGTTACTAAAAAGTTAAAACTAGAGGGCTCTAGGTACCACCATTACTCTTGCAGACACTCTCCCTGACTTCGTAATCCCCCAACTACCACACACACAAACATACACCGCGAAAAATGTATCCTTCCTCGTGTTCGAAATCCTGGGAAAATTACTGTGTTTAGGGGTGCGGAAGTAAATCTTGTGGGGGGCAGCACGTTGTGCCAGGTGCGCCATTGTATGGAGACTCCATGTCAACATGTAAATAAAACAGGGAGTTAAAAATTATAATTTTATATGCATTTTTAAAAGACATTTATTTTATATTCATCAATATTAGTTACATTTATTACTTTAAAATTTCAAAATGTTTCATCTAACTAGAAATAATATGTAGGAAATACTTTAAAAAAATAAACATAATTAGTGGGAGGAAAAAAATTCACAACCATTGTTTGACAGTCCTTATAATGCGTCGTCGTTCAAATCAACCAGGCCAGCATATTGTTGAAGAAAAAAGACTTCTTTCCTGCCATCCATTTTTGAACTACGACCCGTGTATATCCTGGTGATCGAAGACGATGGGATCAGCTGACAACAGATATTTTTCATATAGCACTTAATCCTTCGAGTAATTCCAAAGGCGACACAATGAATTCACTTCACACACAAATAGAACGTCTATCGTATAATTAACACAATCACACGATACACACACACACAGGGGTGCCGACTACCGGGGGGCAACGGGGTCGATCTCCCTCTCAGTGATTAGACCGCGGAGGCAAAAGTACTTATGTTTTGGGCTCCTTTGGTCTCTTCTGGAAATGCATGCTTTTAAAATTTTTATATATGCTGGTTTTGCCTCAACATTTTAATTTTGTCTACCAATGCTGAGTTTTTTCTTTTAGTTTAACTCTGCTCTTTCTACAAAGAGAGAAGGGGAGATATTGGAGTGCTCGAGCGACCACCGCAGGCTATTTTCGGTTGCGAAATTGTAAATAGGAGTCACTAGGATCGATCATTTGATGTCTTTAGCGCTTCCCTGTTCCTCCCCTCATCCCAGCCCTCATCTAATTTCTTAGGAAGAACATCACTGTTGTTCTGGCTCTACCAGAAGGCACGATAGGACAATGACACTTTTAAGTCATCTGCTTGTCGCTTCTAGGCTCTAGGGTAGGCGACAAGCAGTCGCGTTCTCGTCTACCCATATAATAGCCAGTTTCTCATCAATCCCCACAGAGGCAATAAGCTGTAACAAAGGTATCGTAAAGCACTGTAGTAGCAGTGGCCGATTCATGAACTATATGATGACCGATGTCCATTGGTCGTTTTAAGACAGTTGAGTAAAACGCTAGCCAATAATTTCACTGAAACAAAATGAATCTTGGAAATTTTTTAAACATAATGTAGTACTGTCCTGTTGGTGGTAATTGTTGAATATTGACTAGTTGACATACTTTTTTTTTCATTGTTTGGCCTTGTGGGGAGATAGAAATGAAATATAATAAAGAATGAAAGTTTAGGTCATATGGAATCTCAAAACAACAAAATTGAGATGAGTCGCATATTCAGCATGAAAAAGAAAAGGAAGAGAGAAAGTAGTGGAATTAAAACCATAAATTTGCACCTCAAAAAAAAAAAATTCTACAGTAGAGCCGGAATCAGTGTTACAAATCATGACTGTCGCAAATGCTGAGTTTCCATCATCTTCAATACCATGCACATCATCCTTTACCGAAGTCCCAGATTCAACGCTAACACCTCATGCCGAAGTAGCCGCTTCTGCATCATCTGTTAAAAGACTTATTAAAACAAAATCACCTGCTGCAAAATCATTTGCATCTCCCGGTGCTTCTAGATCAGGGACAGTAAATCATGTTTTGCCAAACATCGACCAGATTGGCATGGATCTGGATCTCTATGAATTCCAAGATATACAAGTAAGTACAATTCTTAAAATATAACTTTGTATAATATTGTCCATCAGTTGCATGCATTTTGTTGAAATTGCCCAGAGCTGGCCTGAATGCACTTTTACACCTAAAATTTAAGTACAACAATATATAAAGTGTACACTAAGATTTCCAAAAGTTAAACATATAATTAATAACTTGTGTTACTTCTACACAGTACCTACAGAGCTGCAGTACCTAAAACTCTGTAGGTACTGTACCTGAAGAAATAATTTGGAAAAAATGTAGCACAGAAGTAAAAATGTGTAATTAATCAAAATCTGCATGAAACATAATGTTTTCGTGCTTTCGTCCTGTTACAGAAATACGGTAGCTTAAAGGTATGAAGTGTATTTCAAGAAATTAATAATTTTCTGTAAAAAATACGCCACTTTACTTTTTGTGTTTCACAAAGTCGGTCAACAACATGACACAAACATTTACGCATTTAAAAATAATAACATTTACTATAACGCATTTTACTGAAGCGCACTGAGCTCCCAAATTCCTGTAGAGTGATAAAAATGGTGAGAAAAAATTGCTTTCTTTTTGTAGGTTTTGATTAATTCATTTTTCCTACTGTCCCAGTGGCGCAGCTAGGAGTGTGTCCAACCCAAAGATCTTTAAATACATAGACTGGAAGTTCTTGTGTAAATGAGTGGCAGCAGTTGGCGACATTTTGATCGCAAAGCTTGTACGGTAAAAACGGCATGTGTCGTATGTGAGCAACGTTAATTAAGCTCTTTTACATGCGCGAAAGAAGAAATTTTACGTAGTTTTAATATTGCGTATTAATTTTTTTCAATGGGGTATAAATTAGACATTGCGCCTTTTAACTTACGATTAAAGAAAACAACATTATCGTAATTTTGGGGGATATGAAATAACTGAAGGGAAACGTCGCTTGTCCTACGTGTAAAATATATTTCAGCTTTAGTTGCTTGCAAACTGCGTGATCTAGTTGCATGAGATTCGTATTTCACACTCTAAGTAATGTCAAAAGTCATTTTAATGTGGCCATTTGTTTATTCTTAAGAGAAATTGCCGAGAGCAAAGTATTTAATGTCGGAAGTTTTTCCCGCAGTGTTATGAGGTCAAATATTTATTGAGAACCATTTATGACAAGGTACAGGATAAAAACAAGTAAACAGATGAGTAACAAATAATTGATGAGAATAAAATAGCCCGGAAACAGTCCAGGTAAGCGTAAACACATTGTTTCACAGGAAGAGTCCTTTCAAAGAAAGAGTCCGGCAGCACAAGCATCCAGGAAGAGAACAAAAGGAAACTAGAAGTCACACTACATGAGTCCCGGAAGTAAGATCAGGCGTAGCATTAACGTGCACCTAGTCGAAAATATAAGCCAAGCGGTCGTAGCAAGGTGCAAAGTCAGGATGAGTCTTCACATAATGGCTAAGCGCGTCCATAATCATACACATCTGGTCGTCAACATCTCGTGGAGGATACGAACAGCGAGAGAGATATGTTCGGAAGCAGAACGATTTCTCGGGGGATAACGCAAAGAGACGACACAGTTGCCGTTGGGACAAAGGTGCAGTACGCACAGAAGCAAGTGTACATAATTGTTCAAACTTGACCTGTAATGCAGCTTCAGCAAGTGCCGCAGGGTCATCAATGAGGCAGCACCTTCGCGGAGATGGAAGAAGCGAACGAGAGCTGGAGGAGGATAGGGAACGGTAGACCCGGGAGCGTCCTCGTTTAGCCGGAGCACTAGGAGCAAGAAAAACGATGAGTTTCTCACTCCGGGAGCAAGGATCACTCCCGGAGTCATCAGCAGGAGCCGAGTAATTTCCCAAATGACCGACCTCACCAACAGGAACAGACGAAGTCGTAGAAGGTGGAGCTCTCGACGTTGGAGTTGGAGCAGGAGCAACAAGCGATGCTGAAGGAGTTTCTGTAACAGATGGAGTTTCAAAAAAGGCATCAGAAGAAGGCTCCGATTCATAGGTAGATTCTGTGTCATCCATGGAGGCAGGTAAATCAGTTGCAGCCGGATCCGAAGACACCGGATGCGGAGGGAGGCGATCCACAGGAAGAAGCAAAGGCGAGGAGTATGAAACACCTCGAGCCATCCAAGAGGCTGCTGTCGACGAAGGAATATCCGTTGCCGAAGGCACAGTAGTCCGTCGAGGAAATGACTGAGGAGCAGAACCAGGAGGAAGACAATCCACCCTATGATGACCGAACGCCAGGCATTTATCACAGTGCTAGGAAGTAAGGAGTGTGATTCGACGAACGTGACCATCACACTTAACTGTAAGCTTGGTTGGGCAGCGATCAAGATCATCTTGAGAGGAAAACATTATCTGCACCGTGCGTCGAGCACTGAGGATGAGCGATCATCTGCATCACGTGGTGCAGCGGAAAACGTGCTAATACGGTCGACAACCCGCCCGACCGTTTTAAGGGCAGCATAGAGCATAACATTGGTCACCTCTGGGGGACCGGGTTCAATGACACAGCAACAGTGCGCTGGGCAACGGGTTCGGGCATAAGAAGTCGATTCCGGATAAACAATCCAGTCTGTAGGACAGAATGAGCTATGGCTGACTCCGTGAAATACACGATGACAAATCGTGGTCGACGAGACATGTGAAGTATGGCTGTAGGGGAGAACTGGCGTTTTAGAGCAGTAGCATAGATTTTGAGAGGCGTGTTAGGCAATGCCTCAAAGCATACCCCTTGGGCTAGAATAGATGAAAAGGAAGTTCCGGAAGACGATTCCGCCGGGAGATCAAGAAGAAGCTCATCGCCAGCAAAACTAAAAAAGGTAGAAGAGTACTTGCATGCTGCTACAACGGAGGGGACGCACGAAATGCCAGGGCAGCTGCAACCATAGAGTAGGATGGTTGTTTCGAAGAAGAGCACTGTCCAACATGTCCATGACGTCACATGTTACCACGAGGAAGAAGTATTAGAGGAGCACGCATGTTGAGAAGCTCCGGAAACACGTCGGGATGACGCACCCGAAGAGAGCAGTTGACCAACGCCATTCGGAAAAGGCGACGTGGCAACGCTGTCGAGCAAGAGTCCAGGTACGGAAGAACCGGAAATAGGCATAGTAAACTACGCATCCCCAACGGATGACGCCATTACTAATGGCGGCACCCAGCAGCTCTTCCGGCCAGCTCGACCAAAAGGTAAATAAAGCTATTACGAGTAAAATATAGTACTTACGATTCGGGAAATGAAACAAAACGATGCTCCAAACCTTTAGACGCACGAAATACACAAAATAATGTGTCGTAGGGCACTATAATAAGAACTTCCGGCACGAAATATCGGAGCTCAGAAAACGCAGTATTACGACGCAGTATTATGAGATCAAATATTTATTGAGAAACATTTATGACAAGGTACAGGACAAAAACAAGTAAACAGATGAGAATAAAATAGCCCGGAAACAGTCCGGGTAGGCGGAAATACATTGTCTCCCAGGAAGAGTCCTTTCAGAGAAAGAGGCCGGCTGTACAAGCGTCCAGGAAGAGAACAAAAGGAAACCAGAAGTCACACTGCATGAGTCCCGGAAGTAAGATCAGACGTAGCATAAACACGCATCTGGTCATAAATATAAGCCCAGCGGTCGTAGCATGATGTAAAGGCAGGGTGAGTCCTAACATAATTGCTAAGCTCGTCCGTAATCATGCACATCTGGTCGTCAACATCTCGTGGGGGATACGAACAGCGAGAGAGATATGTTCGGAAGCAGAATGATTTCTCGGGGGCTAGCGTAAAAAGACGATACTGTTGCCGATGGGACAAAGGTGCAGCAAGTGTACAAAATTAATCAAATTTGACCTGCAATGCAGCTTCAGCAAGTTCCGCAGAGTCATCAGTGAGGCCACAGCCCCGCGGTGATAGAGGAGGCGAACGAGTGCGAGAGGAGGATCGGGAACGATAGAATCGGGAGCGTCCGCGTTTAGCCGGGGCACTAGGATCAAGGAAACCCATACGTTTTTCCATCTGGGAGCGAGGATCACTCGCGGAGTCATCAGCAGAAGTCGAGTCATTTCCAAAAATACCGACGTCATCAACAGGCACAGACGAAGTCGTTGAAAGTGGAGCTCTCGACGTTCGTGTTAACGTAGGAGCAGCAAGTGAAGCTGCAGGAGTTTCCACAACCGACGGAGTTTCAAAAGAGGCATAAGAAGAAGGCTCCGATTCAGAGAAACATTCTGTGTCATCCATGGAGGCAGGTAAATCAGTTGCAGCCGGATCCGAAGCACAGGACGCGGAAGGAGGAGATCCACAGGAAGAAGCAAAGGCGAGGAGAATGGAACACTTCCAGCCACCCCAGAGGCTGCTGTCGACGATGGAATATCAGTAGCGAAAGGCACAGTAGTCCGTCGAGGAGATGACTGAGGAGCAGATTTAGGAGGAAGACAATCCACCCTATGATGACCGAACGCCAGGCATTTATCACAGTGCTAGGAAGTAAGGAGTGTGATTCGACGAACGTGACCATCACACTTAACTGTAAGCTTGGTTGGGCAGCGATCAAGATCATCTTGAGAGGAAAACATTATCTGCACCGTGCGTCGAGCACTGAGGATGGAGCGATCATCTGCAGTACGTGGTGCAGTGGAAAACGTGCTAATACGGTCAACAATCCGCCCGATTATTGTAAGGGCAGCATAGAGCATAAGATCGGTCACTTCTGGGGGACCGGGTTCAATGACACAGCAACAGTGCGCTGGCCAACGGGTTTTAGCATACGAAGTCGATTCCTGATAAACAATCCAGTCTGTAGGACAGAATGAGCAATGGCTGCCTCCGTGAAATACACGATGACAAATCGTGGTCGACGAGACATGTGAAGTATGGCTGTAGGGGAGAACTGGCGTTTTAGAGCAGTGGCATAGATTTTGAGAGGCGTGTTAGGCAATGCCTCAAAACATACCCCTTGGGCCAAAATAGATGAGAAGGAGGTTCCGGGAGACGATGCCGCCGGGAGATCAAGAAGAAGCTCATCGTCCACACGACTCAGAAAAAGTAGAATACTTGCATCCTTGCACAACGGAGGGTACATACGAAATGCCTGGGCAGCTGCAGCCGCAGAGTAGGATGGCTGTTTGCGAGGAAGAGCACTGTCCGACGTGTCCATGACGTCAACTGTCGTCACAGTGGTAGAAGAAGCATATGCGTGCCCACGCTGAAGAGCTCCGGAAACACGTCAAGATGACACACCTGAAGAGGGCAGCTGACCAACGCCAATCGGGGAAGGCGAGAACGCTGTCAAAGAAGGGTTCAGTAACGGAAGAACTGGAAGCAGGCAAAGTAATCTCAACATCCCCACCGGATGACGCCATTACTAATGGCGGCACCCAGCAGCTCTTCTGGCCAGCTCGACAAAAGGTAAATAAAGCTATTTCGAATAAATTATCGTACTTACGATTCGGGAAACGAAACAAAACGATGCTCCAAATCTTTAGACGCACGAAATTCACAAAATAATAAGTCGTAAGGCACTAAAATCGCAACTTTGGGCACGAAATATCGGAGCTCAGAAAACACAGTATTACGACGCAGTATTATGAGATTAAATATTTATTGATAAACATTTATAACAAGGTGGATGTAAGGTCAGGTGATGCGTAACACCACAGCCTCTCCTTGACAAATGTCAACCCCGCCTTCTCGTGGTGCATCCTGTTCCCACTAAAGGGACTCTGACGATCGCCAATAGCAATATAACTATACCATCGGGATTAGAGGAAGTGCTATCAAACACTCACCAACCCGCTTGGCCAGCGTGGTGAGTTACGGCCAACACCCTCCAAAATGACTCCACAACTTAAATCTTGGCCCTCTGTCTCCGGCAGCTGGAATGTACATGGCCAAGGCCGCGGCCAGTGGGACATGAAGGCAGAAGGTGCTAAGAATCCTCGGAGGACCGGACTAGGCTGCCATCTGATGCTGACCTTGGCTACGTATAATGGACGCTCCCTATCTTCCGATTCAAGGATCCTTGAATTGGAGGAGGATCTACAAAGGATCAAGTGGGACATCGTCGGGCTAAGTGAGGTAAGGAGAAAAGGAGAAGATCTCATTGAACTGAAAAGTGGACATCTCTTCGACTATCGTGGGACAGATACTGGCAGAACTAGTGGTGTTGGATTTATAATAAACAAGAAACTGAAGCATGAAGTTGTAGAAGTTGAAAGTTCTTCTGACAGAGCTGCACGACTCGTTACCCAACTCTCGAGAAGATACAAGGCTCAGATTATTCAAACTTATGCACCCACCACAAGTCATCCTGAAGAAGAAATTGAAGAATTTTACGAGGAAATTTGTCAGCAAAATAATAAAGGTAAGCAGCACTTGAAGATAATTATGGGATATTTCAATTCAAAAACAGGGCAACGGCAACAGAATGAAACTTCAGTAGGTAAATTCAGTCACGGCAACAGAAACCAGCGTGGAAATACTCTTGTTGAGTTTGCAGAGGCAGAAGAGTTTTTCATCTTGAACTCCTTTTTAAAGAAAAAGCCACACAGGAAATGGACATGGAGACATCCAAATGGGACGACAAGTGAAATTGATTTTATTGTGTGTAACAAAAAATTCGTCATAGAAGACTGCAGTGTGCTAAACAAGTTCAACACAGGTAGTGACCATAGATTGGTGAGATGTAAGATGCACCTCAACACTAAACTCGAACGTGGCAAGCTCATAAGACAAACAAAATGTATTGACATAACCAATCTTAAAAAACACCATAATACCTTCAAGTTGGAACTGAAGAACAGATTCTCTGCTTTAGAAGGCCTAACATCGGAAGAAGTGGATATTTCTGAAGTTAACAGAAAAGTAACCAAAGCTCTTATGGAAACAGCAACAAAATTAGCTGGGTCTAAGAACAAGTTGCATGTGAACAAATTATCAGGAAAAACCAAAATGTTAATGCAAAAAGATGTGACTTCCATGATGGAATATATAGAGCTATGCAAGACAGTACGAAAAAGTATCACTGAAGACGTAAGGAAATTCAACTGTGAACTAGTGAGGAAAGCAATTGAAAACAGCCAAAGCCTAAAGCTAGCAAAGGGACATCTCAGTAAGGGAAGAAAACAGATTATGGCACTGAGAAAAGAAGATGGTTCTGTAACAAGAAATAGAGGCGAAATTTTGACAAGAGTGAAAGATTTCTACTCCAAATTATATGAAAGGGATGATACATGTACTCCAGACATCATGAAAGGTACCAGTACCAGAGTTCTTCCAGTCCTCCCATCAGAAGTTGCACATTCAATCAAGAACATGAAGCGGGGAAATGCGCAGGGAGAAAATGGAATTACTGTAGACATCATACAAGAAGCAAGTGGAGAAATCGAAACAGTACTCGCCCAAATTTTCACTCGATGCCTTAATGAAGGGAAGATTCCTGAGGATTGGAACAACACTACAATGGTCCTGCTACAAAAAAAAGTGACATTGAGGATCTCAGGAACTACTGACATATCAGCCTTTTATCAGTGGTTTATAAAATGTTCACTAAAGTTCTTTCACACCGCTTGAAGGTAACACTGGACATGACTCAACTGAGAGAACAAGCTGGATTCAGAAGTAGCTACAGCACAATAGATCATATCCACGTACTGAGAGAACTGATTCAGAGAGCGAGAGAATATGAACTTCCATTGTGCATGGCTTTTATCGATTATGAAAAGGCCTTTCATTCGGTGAAGCCATCAGCAGTTACAATGGCTCTGAAATCCTGCGGTATTGAAGATGCATACATTAATATTATTAATAACATCTATGAAAATGCAAGTGCAAAGATTCGGCTGTTTGAAAATACAACACACATAAAAATTGGAAAGGGAGTGAGACAAGGTGACACCATATCTCCGAAGCTCTTTAATTCCACATTGGAAAATGTTTTTTAATCACTGAACTGGGAAAACAAAGGGATAAAGATTAACGGAGATTATATAACTCACCTTTGTTTTGCTGAAGACGTAGTCAATTTTGCAACTACCCCATTAGAGCTACAGAGTATGATCCAGGAACTTGCTGACAAGAGTAAAGAAGTGGGATTAAAAATGAACTTTCAGAAGACAAAAGTACTGTTCAATGCTTTTACAAGAAATGAAGATTTATCAATTGATGGAGAAAAGCTGGATAACTGACACGTACGTTTATCTTGGACAGCAGATATCAAGTGAGGGTCACATTGATGAAGAAATTAATCGGCGTACAAAACTTGCCTGGAGAGCTTTTGGAAGAAACAGCATAATTTTCAAGAGCAATATGCCATTATGTCTTAAAAGAAAAGTGTTTGATCAATGCATCCTTCCAGTGCTTACGTATGGTGTAGAGACGTGGACCTTAACTAAAAGAGACATACAAAGGCTGCAGACAACTCAAAGAAGAAGGGATAGATGCATGCTTGGTGTAACCAGGAGAGATAAGAAGAGGAACTCGTGGATCCGAAAAATGACAAGAGTGGAAAACATCATGATCAGAGTTAAATCCCTGAAATGGAAATGGGCTGGGCATACTGCCAGAAGGACAGACCATCGAGTGACAGCCGAAATTTTAGATTGAATTCCAAGGGACAGGAAAAGGCCCAGAAAAAGACCACATGGGAGATGAATGGATGAAATTCGAAAGTATACGGGAGTGACATGGAGGAGGCTGGCAAAAGACAGACCGTTCTGGAGGAAACTTGGGGAGACCTTCGTCCAGCAGTGGATTGATAATGGTTGACAATGATGATGGGGATGACAGGATAGAAACAAGTAAACAGATGAGTAACAAATAATTGATGAGAATAAAATAGCCCGGAAACAGTCCAGGTAAGCGTAAACACATTGTTTCACAGGAAGAGTCCTTTCAGACAGAGAGTCCGGCTGTACAAGCGTCCAGGAAGAAAACAAAAGGAAACCAGAAGTCACACTGCAGAAGTCACGGAAGTAAGATCAGGCGTAGCATAAACATGCATCTGGTCGAAAATATAAGCCCAGCGGTCGTAGCAAGGTTCAAAGTCAGGATGTGTCTTCACATAAGGGCTAAGCGCGTCCATAATCCTTCACATCTGGTCGTCAACATCTCGTGGAGTATACGAACAGTGAGAAAGATATGTTCGGAAGCAGAACGATTTCCCGGGGCTAGCGTAAAGAGACGACACAGTTGCCGATGGGACAAAGGTGCAGCAAGTGTACATAATTGATCAAATTTGACCTGCTGTGCAGCTTCAGCAAATTCCGCAGGGTCATCAGTAAGGCCACAGTCTCGCGGAGATAGAGGAGGCGAACGAGTGCGAGAAGAGGATCGGGAACGATAGACCCGGGAGCGTCCGCGTTTAGCCGGAGAACTAGGAGCAAGGAAACCGATACGTTTTTTACTCTGGAAGCAAGGATCACTCGCGGAGTCATCAGCAGGGGCCGGGTTATTTCCCAAATGACCGACCTCACCAAGAGGAACAGGCGAAATCGTAGAAGGTGAAACTCTCGAATTTGGAATTGAAGCAGGAGCAACAAGAGAAGCTGCAGGAGTTTCCATAACCGATGGAGTTTCAAAAGAGGCATAAGAAGAAGGCTCTGATTCAGAGAAACATTCTGTGTCATCCATGGAGGCAGGTAAATCAGTTGCAGCCGGATCCGAAGACACCGGATGCGGAGGGAGGGGATCCATAGGAAGAAGCAAAGGCGAGGAGGATGGAGCACTTCCAGCCACCACAGAGGCTGCTGTCGACGATGGAATATCAGTAGCGTAAGTCACAGTAGTCCGTCGTGGAGATGACTGAGGAGCAGAAACAGGAGGAGGACAATCCGCCCTGTGATGTCCGAATGGCAGGCATTTATCACAGTGCTAGGAAGTAAGGAGTGTGATTCGACGAACGTGACCATCACACTTAACTGTAAGCTTGGTTGGGCAGCGATCAAGATCATCTTGAGAGGAAAACATTATCTGCACCGTGCGTCGAGCACTGAGGATGGAGCGATCATCTGCATCACGTGGTGCAGCGGAAAACGTGCTAATACGGTCGACAACCCGCCCGACTATTGTAAGGGCAGCATAGAGCATAAGATCGGTCACTTCTGGGAAACCTGGTAAAATGACACAGCAACAGTGCGCTGGGCAACGGGTTCGGGCATAAGAAGTCGATTCCTGAAAAACAATCCAGTCTGTAGGACAGAATGAGCTATGGCTGCCTCCGTGAAATACACGATGACAAATCGTGGTCGACGAGACATGTGAAGTATGGCTGTAGGGGAGAACTGGCGTTTAAGAGCAGTAGCATAGATTTTGAGAGGCGTGTTAGGCAATGCCTCAAAGCATACCCCTTGGGCTAGAATAGATGAAAAAGAGGTTCCGGGAGACGATTCCACCGAGAGATCAAGAAGAAGCTCATCGTCCACACGACTCAAAAAAGGTAAAATAATACTTGCATCCTTGTACAACGGAGGGGAAATACGAAATGCCCGGATAGCTGCAGCCGCAGAGTTGGATGGTTGTTTGCGAGGAAGAGCACCGTCCGATAGAGCTCAGACGGGCTGAGCCGGAGCCCGAGCCCGAAAGCCCGAAGCAGGGCTCGGGCTCTTAGTGAGAGGGAGAGGAAGAAAATTTAGTTTACATATAAATGTGATTTTATATGATTTTGCAAATGAGACAGTTTATAGTTGGTAAAAGGAATTCTACGGCAACTGGTTCTGGTTGGGGAGCAAGTATTCGAGATGGCTATTTATTCCGGGCTTGGGTAGAAAGTGTGTTTCTGCAAAGAAGAAAAAGCTTTTTCAAGAACTATTGATATTTGATAGTTGATAGGGGATAAATTGTCGTCGGTGTGCTATCGCCACGCGGAAGCTCCCTGCTAATTCTATTTAACAACGTTCATATTGCAGGGCATTATGGCGCGATAATATTAGCATTATTTGAGCAACATACAATTGCAGCACCGCCCGATAATTTTGGACGCCCGGCCTCCCGAAACACTTCAATTGGAAACTAACGGTCAGAGAAAATCGTACAGTTACACTGTAAAAATAGACAGAAGTCTCTTCCCCACTCCCCATTTGAGAAATACATTGATTAATTGCACGAGGAGGAGAGAGTGGGAGTGTGGAAAAGGAGTTGTTTTTTATTAATGGTTGAACAGATTAGCCAGTTTTCGGGCTCGTTCGAGCCCGGGCTCTATCTTGCAACATAAAATTCGGGCTCGGGTGTGCTCGGGCTTATATACCACGGGTTCGAGCTCCGAAAATTGAGCCCGAACTCAGCTTTACTGTTCGACGTGTCCATGACGTCATCAGTCGTCACAGTGGATTAAGAAGCAGATGAGTGCACACGCTGAGGATCTCCGGAAACACGTCGAGATAACGCTCCTGAAGAGGGCAGCGGACCAACGCCAATCGGGGAAGGTGACGTGGTAACGCTATCAAGGGAGAGTCCAGGAACGAAAGAACCGAAAGCAGGCAAAGTAATCTCAACATCCCCACCGGATGATGCCATTACTAATGGCGGCACCCAGCAGCTCTTCTGGCCAGCTCGACAAAAAGGTAAATAAAGCTATTTCAAATAAATTATCGTACTTACGATTCGGGAAACGAAACAAAACGATGCTCGAAAGCTTTAGACGCACGAAATTCACAAAATAATATGTCGTAGGGCACTAAAATCGCAACTTCGGGCACGAAATATCGGAGCTCAGAAAACACTGTATTACGACGCAGTATTATGAGTTCGTGATAGCTACTCAACGGGAGAAAAAATAAGTAAAATTAAATATGATTGAAAGAAATGCCCTCTTCATATAATTTAGAGTTTAGACAATTACAAATCCCGATGATGAAAAGTCTGGGAAAAAAACACGATTTAACAAACCATGTGTAGGTTTAACCAGAAACTTTCCCTTTAGAGCCATACACAGTCTGGTGAATGACACAAGGGTCTAGTAAAAGCTAAGTATCTGAATTTAATATTTAGAGATCAAATAAGTGAAAAAGGCTACTAGCTTACTATCTTGCACTTAAAATACTAAAACACCTCTATTATTTCAAGTTAAAGATTAGAAAAGAAGGTGAGAAGCCAAGATTGAAACTGCAAGTCACGGTAAATGAGACAAGGTTCTAGTAAAAACTCAGTCCCTTAACTTAATATTTAGGGATAAAGTAAGTGCAAAAGGTTATTAGCTAACTATCCCGTAGCACGTCAAAACATCGCAGGTCAAAACATCGCGGACATAACATCGCAGGTCAAAACATCGCGGACATAACATCGCAGGTCAAAACATCGCGGTGACAAAACATCGCAAGCCATAACATCGCGGACATAACATCGCAGGTCAAAACATCGCGGTGACAAAACATCGCAAGCCATAACATCGCGGACATAACATCGCAGGTCAAAACATCGCGGTGACAAAACATCGCAAGCCATAACATCGCGGACACAAAACATCGCAGGTCAAAACATCGCGGTGACAAAACATCGCAAGCCATAACATCGCGAGCCATAACATTTCAGGATCGGGCATTTTTTAAACGGCTTTTTTTCTTTTCATTTTTTTTTTCTTTTGTATTTTTCTAAACATTTGATCTTTGGTAGGAAAAATTTGTTCAGACACTGATTTAATTTGCGGAATACTAGTATGTGGCACATATCAAAATATTTCAGGAGGGGGCACTAATTAAACTCTCATCTCATACAAAATTTTCGTAAAATCTACAGTTTTCAATTTAAAACCACCAAATTTGGTATACTAAATCACGGTGCTCTAACTTAGACCGTAGATGGTTTTGGGAAGTGTTCGCGGCCCGTGGTCGAGTGACCCCCATACAATATTTTCGTAAAATCAAGTTTTCAATTTAGAACCACCAAATTTGGTATACTATCTCATGGTGCTCTAACTTAGTACGCACAGGATTTTTGGAAGGGGTGGGGGCCCGGGGTCGAGGGGCCCCCATAGAAAAATTTCGTAAAATCTACAGGTTTCAATTAAGAACCACCAAATTTGGTATACTACCTCTTGGTGCTCTGACTTAGACCGTAGACGGTTTTTAGAAGTGGTCTGAGCCCGGGGTCGAGGGCCCCCATAAAATATTTTCGCCAAATCTACAGTTTTCAATTTAAAACCACCAAATTTGGTATACTACCTCATGGTGCACTAACTTAGACCATACACTGTTTTGGGAAAGATACGGGGCCCGGGGTCGCGGGGCCCCTATAGAAAATTTTCGTAAAATCTACAGTTTTCAATTTAGAACCACCAAATTTGGTGTACTACCTCATGGTGCTCTTACTTAGAAGGTGACGGCTATTGGCACGGGTGGTGGCCCGGTCCGAACGGGGGCCCCTACAAAATTTTCGTAAAATCTACAGTTTTCAATTTAGAACCACCAAATTTGGTATACTACCTCATGGTACTCTAACTTAGACCGTAGAGGGTTTGGGGAAAGGGTGACGGGGGGAGGGGCCCCATATGAAATTTTCGGCAGTTTACAGTGTTTCTTCAAATTAAAGTGCAGTTCTCGCTTGCCTTACGTAGAACGTTTTCTCGAAATTGTTTAGAGTTCCCAATTCTACTCTCAAAAAAAAATATATATATATGCCAAGAAACGGCGATCTTTATTCATACCCCTCCCCCTTTCGTTGAACTTTTGTTTCCAGTTGCCGTAAACTCGTATGAACCAGCATGAAAATTCTGACGAACAAAAGAACTCATTCCCGTCATTAGGCACTTTGAAAAACTACCACACATAATTCGCAAACTGGGAAAACTGACACATATTCAAAGTGTTCCTCGGAGGAATAGCAATTTGTGCTCGGTCCCTTAATGAAAAGCATGTGGCAGTTTTCCAAGTTGCTGAAAGATGTGTGGCAGTTTTCGTGTGTGGCGGTTTATCGGAGACCAAGAATTTTAGAAAGTTCTTTGGACCGAATTAAAACTTTAAATTAAAAAAAATCCCGTATCAGCGGCTGGGTAGATTCGATTTAGGACGAAACAAGATAGTAATTCCGCAACTTCATGTTTGAAATGTGAAAAGCTGAAGGAGAGTAAAAGACTGCAGGAAAAAATATCTGATCTTGAAAGTGTACTAGGTGCTTTAAAAAATGAGAAACGCGAGATTATTAAATATCTCTGCACAAATCAGAAATTCATACATCATTACAAGGTTCTGGTCAAAACAAATTTTCCAAATCAAGAAGCAATTAAAAGAAATTAAGAGAAACTATAGTACGTTGGAAAGATTAGGTAAAGGTATCCATGATATATTTACGACGCCCAAGTGATCTTACGAAAGGAAGCAATGGATAAAATGGGCACCTGAAGATGTATCGAAATGCATCGTAATAAGAGCTCTCTTTAGAAAAATCATATACACTGACGAAAAAAAAATCCCAACACAAAGAAGGGGTTGTGTTAGATAAACGACAGTTGGTAGGCGGTGAGAGTACATCTGTAAGATGACGTCTATGCAAATTTCGCGCTCGGCGCATACGTGTGGCGCTAGTAGCGCCCCTCGGAACATGCAAAGCAGGTTTCCTGTAAATACGCGCTGTAACGTTCGTGAGGGTTAGTTATCGTTGAGATTCGACGTAGTGTGTTGATGTTAGTCAAGAATGCCTTTAAGAAGACGAAGAAGCCATTATCAACAGCTCACGGAGTTTGCACGAGGTCGTGTAATAGGGCTACCAGAAGGTGGATTTTCGTTCCGCAATATTGCAGAACGACTTGGCAGAAATGCAGCCACTGTGCATGATTGTTCGCAGCGGTGGTCAAGGGAAGGTACTGCCTCAAGAAGATCGGGTTCCGGCCTGCCACGTGGCACTACTGAGAGGGAAGACCCAGGGCTCGTTTTACTACATACGAGGCCCAGGGCACAAAACATTTCCGGGGCCCCCTCCTTATTCTCTATCGACCAAATAATAGTCACTGTGTGCAGAGTAGCAGAATGTAGACGTACATGCATATGCTGATAGTTTCCAAATCATTAGCAGGTTTGCAGATAGTTTTTGCATGTAGATTAAAAAAAATAAAAATGTTAGGCCTATATACAGCAATTAAAACACTTACTCAACGCTTTACTCAGGTTAATATACTTAATTGTATTTTAACTAAAGAACTTAATTATTTTTCACATATTCTGAGTTCTTTTGTTTTTACAGACATTTCTGGCCTCTAGATTTTATCAAGGCCTGTTCTCAATGTATACGAACTGTATTAAAAGTTTTGTTTACACAGAATTTAAATTTTATTGCCAGGTTCCTCTTTCAGTTGCCAATTAAATAAAAAATATTTCCTTATGCATTTTGTAAGTCCAGTATTTTTGAATTAACTTGTTGGAAATCATATTTATAATTTTTGAAGGTTCATTGATAGAACTGTTTTTCTGGATATAAAAACTTTCTTTAATTAATATCTTGTTTTTATGAGGTTCGTAGTCCAATATTTTAATATTTTGCCATAAAAGTCCATTTTACACACATTGCTGCACATTCAATTAGAAAGTACTATTTTGTCGTCATTGGAATCTGTAATGTTCTAATAATTATTTGTTTTATTGATTTTCGTTTAAATTATCTTATTCTATTGTTATCATGGTTTGCGGGTTGGCAGCGAGTTTTCTGTGTTTCAATAGCTGTGCACGCAGATACATTTTATTTTTATACAACTCTGGCTGTGCGGGAACAACTGGTTGATCTGTAGTTTGTGGTGTTAATGACCCCCATAGACTCTAACTATAACAATATATCTATGACAAAATGGATGGACATCTTAATTTCAGTGAATATTGTGGTCTTGCAATGTACTGATTCTTGCGTCATGTGCAGTTCTTCCCCTTTCCAAAAGAGTGGCTGCAATTCCAGATGATGCGACGGCAAGACAATATTATCACCCGACCTGACTTTGCCGAGCAACAAATTTGTCAAGAATGTTTTACCTGTGCCTCCAGTGGCATCTAGGAAAAAAATCTTACCTTCCTTGTTTGTTATGCTACATATTATGGCGTCATAAGCTTTTTTTCTGATAAGGGTTCAGACGGTGTTTTTCCTGAGCGACAGTTTGTAACAGCCGAGATCGATCATATGACATCTTCCTTAAGTAGTCACTGTTGTTCGACTGTTGGTTATTGTTATCTGGCAAAGGAAGTCCAAACTCTTTGACAGATTTTTTTGTAAATAATTATACTCTTCTGTTGACTTCAATCAATGCTTCATGGAACACATTTTGGTAATAGTTGAAGTCTTCTAATGCTAGGCTCTGTCCGTTTTCGGTGCAATATATCTTCAAACATGTTTTCACGGTGATTATTCTAAAGAGTCAACAGATCAGAAACTTGGCAAAAAACGATTATGATGGAAAATAAATATCTAAGGAATACTGCAGAACTACATAGTGCAGCTTCCGATAATGTATTTTCCCAGTGAGAATCGTCTTCCAGCAATCCTATTGCTCTGCACGCCGCTTAAAATGTGTCCTACGTTATTAATGCCCCAGTTCTTAAATATTAAGAAAAAGTAGGTCATTTAATGAAGTAACATCCTTAGATGAAAACATTCAGTGTTGTTTGGATGGACTACATACACTCGGCCAAGCGCATCTGTTTTTTTAATGTCACCATAGCCCTCAACGGGCATTCCTTGTTTCCTCAGTTGAAATTTCTTGTTACTTAGATCCCAAGTATAATAACCTGGAACTTTGTCATAAGTAAGATTTTTTGCAAAGTCATCTTCTGTACATAATTTTAAAAATGCTGTTAGCGTTGTATCGCATGGATTATTTACGATATCATTGGCATTACTTTCAGTGTAATACACGCGTTGCCCATTTTCTAAATGTACCGCAAGGTGAGTGATTGTAGGAGCTCATTCGTGTACACTGAAGGATAAAATTCGCCACACTGCCTCCGCGGTGCAAATATATCTTCCAGATTGGTATTGTTGAACCTCATTTGTAGACTCTATGGTGAAAGTAGCTTGATCGCTGCCTTTATTTATGTACTTACACACATATTTAATCGATTTGACAGAACTACACAATTCAACGTTGACGTGAGCGTCAAAAATTCCAAGGAGAACCGGATTATACGGTACAACCTATCCGTTATGCATTTCATGATTCCGGATATTTACAGTTTTTCCGCCGTTATGAGGTGACAAACTACAGTATTTGGGATACCCATCATCACCAGTAGATGTGCAGCTTTGAAAATGTTTTGGATATATTTTTTCCTGCAACGTCCGTCACGCATGCAAGGCGAATTTGTGTTGAAGGTACCACATGGGCCATGAATCATTTGCTTTGACACAATGTCATGTAATGTTGGGTCTGTCTGTTTATTTGGTAATTCTGTTGAAATTACACTATCTATGTGGTCTGGAGTAATTTTGTTCTGCAACCATAGCAGAATATGTACGTGAGGCAGTCCAAGTTTCTGCCATTCGACAGTGTACATGTGGCAGTGAGGTGTACCAAATATTTTCGCTTTATTAATGAAGAGTATCAGTTTTTAAATTTTCAAATAAAATACTCTGTTTACTATGTCATATATGTCTTGTGGTGTTGCATTGGCATTTAGGTTTTCTTTAATTTCATTCCACTTAGTATTACACGTAAATGTAATAAACAAATCAGGTTTGCCATAATTCCTGACATAAGTTATTGCATCTTGTGTTCGTTCATGAAAATATCTTGGCCCTCCTGTAAAAGACGATGGTAATATGACCAATTGGCCAATATCGCCAACATGTTCGTTTCCTCTCAAAGCATCTTGCAAATGGATATAATTTTCCGTTCGCAGTTTTGTCTGATTATTTCAGATGTAAGCTAAACGTTTCGATTCAATTTTAGCATACTGATCTCCCAAATACTGATTCAGTAGCATTCCAAATCTAAGTATTGTATTAAAGTTATTAAACCTTGTCATTATTCGGTAACAATAATAATTCACACACGATACCGTTTTACGTAGCGGTGCCCCAGTGGTCGGTTCAAGTTGAGAAATATCTATCGAATAATCATCTTCGCCTCTACGTAATATTAAATGATATTGCAAGCTATCATAAGATTTGTGAATTTCAGAAATTTTTTTAAGGTTTTTACCTCGACTACGCAATCCTATGTCTCTTCTGTGAAATTCTTGCCCAGCTATCACAACAGCTACTTTAGTCGTAACAGGGGCGTTACAGCGACCACGATGTTCACCGACAGGTACTTTATCAAGGTGGATAACGATATTGAAATCCGGTACGTTTACTGGCACATTATCAATCGCAGTTTTAAAAGATTGAACATAATTATTATGGCAGTGTAACATTTCTTGCAAAGATCTCACCAAGAAAGTATCAAGAGCTTGTCGATTGATGTTACATCTAATTGAAGCTTGTGTTTCAGGGTCCGCGATAAAATAAATCTGTAGGAATTTCTGATCATTAGGATCAGAAGGAAAGAGACTCTTTATCGGACCACAGACCACGAACATTTGCTGTTTCAGTTCGACTTACTCGTCTCTTCGCTCTAAGATTAACATGTCTGGTCCTGTCAGCAGATAGACGATTGTTGCGCTGAACATACGATTCTCTTTCTCTCTGAGAATTATGTCTACTTCGAACTAAAGAGAGACTATTATTACGTTCAATAGTCGACTGTCTTTCTCTTTGTAGAGCCATTCTTTGTCTGCCATTTGCCAATCGAGTTTCTGTTTCTTGGTAAGTTTCATTAAGACGGGATAAAAAATTCTTTTAGCGTCCGATGTACTACGACCTATATTCGATTTTCGTCTCGTCATAATGTTAATACAATATTTAAATTTTAATTAAAGAGCTACTCAAAGAGATACATACGTGTGGACGAAAACAACTACGCATTTAGTCTGTGCGAGCGCCGATAAACCAATTTTCTTTCAGCGTCCGATGCAACTACGCATTTAGTTTGTGGCCTTACATCTCATCAGACTGGCCGCCGTGCATGCGCCTCGCGTCTTTTTCCCAACGGCCGCCGCGCATGGAGTCTGCATCCCAATGAACAAAAACGTTTCGTAAACCGGTCGCCGCGCATCGTTGTTGAGGCAGTGGAAGCCACGAAAGAATGCGAACGGCGGTTTTTTCTTTGACTTGTCACTAAAATCGTTATTGTTCGGCTCCCTTTTGTCATAGATTAATGTTTCATAAGCCTGAACCTTCCTTGACAAATGTTCTATGAAATGGTGAAAACTGCATCAAAATCTGTTCAGGGATTCCCAAGCTTAGCCCGAACAAACAGACAGATGCCTACCGAGGACTTTATTTTATACTATGTATAGATGTAATGATTTGATTTTGCATGGGGAGGGAAACAAACAGCAAATGAATGGACGGCAAACTAACAGCAAATGATTTCCGATCAAACAGCAAATGAATGGGCGGCAAACTTACAGCAAATGATTTCCGAGTGGTAATGAATGCATTTTCTCACCGTCTAACTAGTACGTCTAAAAAGGAAGAGAACCATCTTGCTCTAATTCATAAGTGAACTGGATATTTTGAAATATCTTCCAAATATGTGGAGGCAATGTGAATAGACGTGGTAAACGCTCTTTCGACGTTTTTCTTTAATTAACACACAGCAACCGACAAATTGCTATCCGGACACCGCAGGGATCGTTTCCCAGATCTCTCGATAACTAGCCGAGTGCCTTCGCTCTACGCTACGTTGGGTCCAATGAGTTGATCGTTAGTAATAGTTCGAGAAATTTCTAAATTTCACCTTCCCAGAGAATGAAAATGTCGTTTACATAGCGTACGGTACCCAAAAGCTGAAGGAGATCATGTTGAAAACTTTGTCTTCAAAGTGTTCCACATAAATTTCGCAAAGAATTGGGGATATCGGGCTTCCCATTGCTATACCACAAATTTGTCTGTAAAATTGGCCTTTGTAAAAAAAAAAACAGTTATGAGAAAGGCATGTAGCTACCCACGTTTGAATTTAGTTTGCCGCCCCACGCCAAATCAAATCATTCCATCCAACATAAAACTAGAGCATTCCACACACATGTGTACAGAGTCTTAAATGTCTGTTTTACAAAGGAGGGTCTCGAGAAACCAAATTTGCATCAGACATATTGCTATCAACAGAGGCTCCAAACATTCATTAGTAGACTCAGCTATCAAAAATTTTGTTAAATCTCAGTATAAATCCACCTTAACCTCGATCTCTCCAAATTCTCAACGGAACTTGGCGGTTCTTCCATTTATCCCTAAAATTTGTTTCCAAATTTCAAAAGTCCTTAAGTCATCAAATTTCAAAGTTATCTTCACTTCTGTATCTAAGATGATTTACTCTGCAAGAAAAAAAAAGGAACTTAATTCCTGACATAAATTCTTGGCGAATCTATCACATCCAGTGTCAGTGTGGTCTGTCATACATGTCAGACACGGAGATCGCTGAAATTCAGATTAAAAGAACAGCAATTATACACTGGTGTGCAAAAATTAAGGACGAAGAGGAGAAATTAGCATAACAGCAGAATGAGCAGGCAGAACGGACCGAAAGACCACTCAGGAGATAGGCTAGGGTCCGGTACGGTTGGGCATGCGCTTATATGCAGAATGACGTGTGTGTGTGGGGGGGGGATCGGAAGAGTATAAAGCACACGGGCGGTGTACGCTCAGCAGTTCGGTGAAAGCTATCGCACGGTGTAAATCGGTTTGAACGACGTCGAGTTGCTGCAACCGTGTGATATGGCCAACAGGCAATCCAGTCGACGACATCTGGATGACTTTACCCGAGGTCGCGTCATTCGGAAGTTGGAAGAAGGTCGAAGTGTGTCTAGTGTGGCCGAGGAGTTCGGGATCGCTCATAGCATCGTTTCACGAGCTTGGAGAGAATTTCAAACGACAGGAACAGATGTCCGAGAGTTTAGCAGTGGTCGTCCACGAGCAACCACGACGGCGGACGACCGGTATATTGTCCTACAAGCCAGAAGAGACAAATGGCAGGCAGCGGGAGAAATCGCAAGGCACATGCAACAGACAACTGGACGTCCGTTATCGCGTTTTACCGTGGCCAGGAGGCTGTACAGAGGTGGTCTACTTGCACGACTATAATGAATTAGCTTTATTTTCTTTCCGCTAAGCTAATTCATATGAATGATTCTCTTCCTACTAGCTAGCTAATGATATACTTGTACTAAGCTTCAAAATAGTGAATTCAAAAGGGTGTTGTTACTAGTTAATTAGGAACGTAAACAAAGTCTTAACGCTGGTTATTTATAGTAATAAATAAATGTTATAAACCTAACAGCCAGACAGAGGTCTGACAAAAACTATGAATTGAGAAAGACTAACTTACAGTAACTTCTTTATTCTAAGACTCTTGGTCAACTAAAGCACACACACAACTTGTTTTACCATAATGAAGAATCTCTCCTCGTATTATAAACGCTCTCCGTAAACAACAACGCTCTCTCATAACAACAACAAAAGCTCTCCCTAAGTCTCGATGAACGCGCCTATATACTAGCTACCACCACGTCATAACTTACACTCATTGCCAGATCTCATTCATCGGGTGAAATAATATTTCGTTTAGTAAGAAGATAATTTACATAGTAAAATAAAATAACCAGAGATAGTAAAATCAAAAGGAAAGTGAATATAGAGTATACGTTACACGACGACCAGTACGGTGTGTGACATTAACACCTACTCATCGGAGACGGCGGTTTCTGTGGTGCCAGGAACACAAGAACTGGACACATCAGCAATGGGGTCGAGTCTCTTTACGGATGAGAGCCGATTTAATCTGACGAGCAATTCTGGACATATAAACATCTGGAGAGAGCAGAGAACACGCAATCACATCTCCAACATCATCGAAAGGGACTGGTTTGGAGGTAGCGGAGTTCTCGTTTGGGGAGGTATCATGCTTGATAGCCGTACTGACCTCCACATCTTCCAAGGAGGTTCAGTCACTGGTGTCCGCTATTGTACCGAGGTTCTCCTGCCTCACGTGCGTCTGTTTAGAGGTGCTGTGGGTCCTGAGTTCCTCTTCATGGACGACAACGCTATACCTCATCGTACAGTGGCTGTCGCAGAGCTGTTGAAGAGTGAAAATATTCAGCGCATGGAGTGGCCCTCAAGGTTCCCGGACCTAAATCCAATCGAACACGTGTGGGACCTTCTCGGGAGACGCTTTGCAGCACGTCATCAGCCGTCAGCAACGATTCCGCAGCTGCGATTGGCGCTACAAGAGGAATGGGCCGCTGTGCTTCAACAGCTCCTTGACAACTTCGTCCTCAGCATGGACAGACGTTGTAAATCCTGCAACGCAGTCAGGGGTGATCATATCCCTTACTAAAGACTGGATTTTTCTTGGCAGCCACCTGTCACATGGACGTTTCTGTTTTCTATCCAGTTGTGCTTGAAGCTACCTTTTCAATAAAGTGCCTTTGTATCCTTTGGATTCCTTGTTTGGACGGTTTTGCTCACTTGTCCTTTATTCTTACATCTTGTGGATCTTATGGTATGATTTGAGTCGATCGAACTTCTGCACGACATTACATTCGAAAAACTGTCTCGTCCTTAATTTTTGCACACCAGTGTATATGAAAAAGTGTGAAATCAAAAAATCTTCCATAGCCCAGCACTGTTGGGAAAATAGGCACCAATTACTGTTTAATGAAGCCAATCTGTTAGATAGACCTAAATCAACATTTGACCTAGACGTTTTAGAAGATTTTCATATATTTCAAATCCGTAATAACCTGGTAAAGGATTTATATTCATCTCCATACCTATTAAGCGAATGGAAAGCACTCATCAATCTGCAATCTGATGGCCGCACGAGACGTTTGACACGTGAAACCGGTAACATCGTTAGAAACAAGAAATGAAAACTAGTCCTGACGAAGCTCAACCATAGCTTTCAGTGAAATTACTGTATAATAGACTTTAAATTGTGAAAATTGCATAATAAACGTTGTTTTCTGAATTAAATGTAATATAATTATACAATGCCTGTAGTTCAACTATTTCAGAAATACATGCCTTGTAATAGCTTCACTTTCTCTACTTCGAGTGTAAATAAGACGATATCAAAATATCAGCTAATAAAACTGATCTGCAATTTTTCAACTTTTTTCTGTTGTTTTCAAATGAATAGGTGTATCTGAGTGGATTTATGCTCAGATTCCGAAAATGACCTTCAAAATTCCGTATCACGTCAGGTTTTTTCACAAATGACGGAAATGTGAAAATTAAAAAAACGTTATTTTTTAATGACATTGCTATATGGCAACGTTTGTAACGCGTGAAAATGTTCTCTGGAGGGACGGAATGATTGTTTAAGGAATCATCATCATCATCATCATTGTCAACCATTATCAATCCACTGCTGGACGAAGGTCTCCCCAAGTTTCCTCCACAACGGTCTGTCTTGTGCCAGTCTCCTCCATGTCACCCCTGCATACTTTCGAATTTTATCCAACCATCTCCCATGTGGTCTTCTTCTGGGTCTTTTCCTGTCCCTTGGAATCCAATCTAAAATTTCGGCTGTCCATCGATGATCTGTCCTTCTGGCAGTATGTCCAGCCCATTGCCATTTCAGGGATTTAACTCTGATCATGATGTCTTCCACTCTTGTCATTTTTCGGATCCACGTGTTCCTCTTCTTATCTCTCCTGGTTACACCAAGTATGCACCTCTCCATGCTGCTTTGAGTTGTCTGCAGCCTTTGTATGTCTCTTTTAGTTAAGGTCCACGTCTCTGCACCATACGTAAGCACTGGAAGGATGCATTGATCAAACACTTTTCTTTTAAGACATAATGGCATATTGCTCTTGAAAATTATGCTGTTTCTTCCAAAAGCTCTCCAGGCAAGTTTTGTACGCCGATTAATTTCTTCATCAATGTGACCCTCACTTGATATCTGCTGTCCAAGATAAACGTACGTGTCTGTTATCTCCAGCTTTTCTCCATCAATCGATAAATCTTCATTTCTTGTAAAAGCATTGAACATCACTTTTGTCTTCTGAAAGTTCATTTTTAATCCCACTTCTTTACTCTTGTCAGCAAGTTCCTGGATCATACTCTGCAGCTCTGATGGGGAAGTTGCAAAAATGACTACGTCATCAGCAAAACGAAGGTGGGTTAGATAATCTCTATTAATCTTTATCCCCTTGTTTTCCCAGCTCAGCGACTGAAAAACACCCTCCAATGTGGCATTAAAGAGCTTCGGAGATATGGTGTCACCTTGTCTCACTCCCTTTCCAATTTTTTCATCGAGTGAAAATTTGGGCGAGTACTGTTTCGATTTCTCCACTTGCTTCTTGTATGATGTCTACAGTAATTCCATCTTCTCCTGGAGCTTTTCCCCGCTTCATGTTCTTGATTGCATGTGCAACTTCTGCTGGAAGGACTGGAGGAACTCTGGTACTGGTATCTTTCATGATGTCTGGAGTGCATGTATCATCCCTTTCATATAATTTGGAGTAGAAATCTTTCACTCTTGTCAAAATTTTCGCCTCTATTTCTTGTTACAGAACCATCTTCTTTTCTCAGTGCCATAATCTGTTTTCTTCCCTTACTGAGATGTCCCTTTGCTATCTTTAGGCTTTGGTTGTTTTCAATTCCTTTCCTCACTAGTTCACAGTTGAATTTTCTTACGTCTTCAGTGATACTTTTTCTTACTGTCTTGCATAGCTTTATATACTCCACTTTGGAAGTCACATCTTCTTTAGTTGTCCTCATCTCTCTTCTTTTTTGCATCAACATTTTCGTTTTTCCTGATAATTTGTTTACATGCAACTTGTTCTTAGACCCAGCTAATTTTGTTGCTGTTTCCATAAGAGCTTTGGTTACTTTTCTGTTAACTTCAGAGATATCCACTTCTTCCGATGTTAGGCCTTCTAAAGCAGAGAACCTGTTCTTCAGTTCCAACTTGAAGGTATTATGGTGTTTTTTAAGGTTGGTTATGTCAATAGATTTTGTTTGTCTTATGAGCTTGCCACGTTCAAGTTTAGTGTTGAGGTGCATCTTACATCTCACCAATCTATGGTCACTACCTGTGTTGAACTTGTTTAGCACACTGCAGTCTTCTATGACGAATTTTTTGTTACACATAATAAAATCAATTTCACTTGTCGTCCCATTTGGATGTCTCCATGTCCATTTCCTGTGTGGCTTTTTCTTGAAGAAGGAGTTCAAGATGAAAAACCCTTCTGCCTCTGCAAACTCAACGAGAGTATTTCCACGCTGGTTTCTGTTGCCGTAACCGAATTTACCTACTGAAGTTTCATTCTGTTGCCATTGCCCTATTTTTGCATTGAAATCTCCCATAATTATTTTCAAGTGCTGCTTACCTTTATTATTTAGATGACAAATTTCCTCATAAAATTCTTCAATTTCTTCTTCAGGATGACTTGTGGTGGGTGCATAAGTTTGAATAATCTGAGCCTGGTATCTTTTCGAGAGTTGGATAACAAGTCGTGCAGCTCTGTCAGAGGAACTTTCAACTTCTACAACTTTATCCTTCAGTTTCTTGTTTATTATAAATCCAACACCACGAGTTCTGCCAGTATCTGTCCCACGATAGTAGAAGAGATGTCCACTTTTCATTTCGATGAGATCTTCTCCTTTTCTCCTTACCTCACTTAGCCCCACGATGTCCCACTTGATCCTTTGTAGTTCCTCTTCCAATTCAAGAAGCCTTGAATCAGAAGATAGGGAGCGTCCATTATACGTAGCCAAGGCCAGCATCAGATGGCAGCCTAGTCCGGTCCTCCGGGGATTCTTAGCACCCTCTGCTTTCATGTCGCACTGGCTGCTGCCTTGGCCAGGTACATTCCAGCTGCCGGAGACTGAGGGCCAAGATTTAAGTTGTGGAATCATTTTGGAGGGGTTTGGCCATAACTCACCACGCTGGCCAAGCGGGTTGGTGAGTGTGGGATAGAATTTCCTTTAATCCCGATGGTATAGTTATACCACTATTAGCGGTCGTCAGAGCCCCTTTAGTGGGAACAGGATGCACCACGAGAAGGCGGGGTTGACATTTGTCAAGGAGAGGCTGTGATGTTACGCATCACCTGACCTTACATCCCTTTAAGGCATAGATAAACATAAATACATATTCAAAAGCAAACATACCTAACATTTGCCACTGGGCTCCCTTTCAAACTTCCTCTTTTTGGATTGCCTTCGGTGTGCGTCCGTACAGTCTCTGTTCAACATCCAACAATAGTCGGCCATCATAAGCGCCAAAGTTCACTTTCTTCAAGCACGCAAACGTTCATGCATTGTGTCGTACAGGTGCTGGATGTCAGTCTACTTTCCTTAGTATCTCTTTTCCATCACTTTAATATCCTGATGGAAGAGCTCGCCATGTTCTTCCGAAAAATCCCCAAGATTGTTAGGAAAGTAATTTAGATGAGCATGAAGAAAGTGAACTTTGACGCTCATGTTGCAACCAAGCAATTCATAGGATTCCAACATGTCCTCGACTAAAGTGGTGTAATTTGAAGCCTTCGTGTTCCCTAAAAGTTGTGTACCACATTTCTGAATGCAGTTCATGCTCGCAATTCGCACTCACTCATGGTTTCCTCGAATATGTTGTCTGCCATTAATTTTCGTATTTAAGGTCCTATGAAAATGCCAGCTTTAATTTTTTCAGACGTGATTGATGGAAACTTACCACAAAGATACTGAAAGCATTTACTGTCCCTGCTTAAAGCTGTCACGAATTGCTTCATTAAGCCAAGTTTGATGTGTAAAGGTGGCAACAGCATTTTCGTGGGATCAACCAGTGAAAGTGAAACAATGTTTTTTTCGCCAGGTGTGAATGTACTTCTGACTGGCCACTGCTGCCGAACCCAATGTTCCGTCCTTGCTCTGGAGTCCCATTCACACAAAAAGCAAGGAAATCTGGTGTAGCCTGCTTGTTGGCCGAGCAATATTCAAATCACCTTGAAATCCCCGCACAAAGACCATTCATGAAACTTGTACTGCACACTTTCCAGCAGTAATTTAAGGTTCTCGTATGTCTCTTTCAAAGTCACAGAATGTGCTACTGGAATGGATGGATGGATGTTAGTATTGTGTAATAAAACACCTTTTGAACTGGATTTGCTTGCAACTGTGAACAACCTCCACTGTCCTGAATTGTAATTAATGTTGAAGTATTTCATGACTGCCGGAATGTCTCGACAATATACCAAACCACCTTCCTCAGCAAAAAACGGAACCAATTATGCTTCTCGGTGTCTGTACCAGGAGAATCTCGTATTAGGACATAGTAAATTCTTTTCCTGAAGTCGTGATCCTAAGAGCTCTGCTGAGTCTTTAGGTAAATTCAGATCACGAACCAAATCATTCAGTTCATGCTGGGTAAATGGCACTGGGGTTTCATCCTCCATGCTGTCCGGTTGGTACATCTCATCACTTGTATCACCGTCTGAATCGATGTCTGTTGGGGGTTTGATATTGGACGGGGATGGCACAGGGATGGATTCACTATGGGGCACTGGTCTTATGGCAGATGGGATATTGGGATACACAATGTTACGCTTACTGGTTCTGGTATGGCCCACGATATTCACTGTGCAGAAGTAGCAGTCGTCACTGTGATTTTTTTGGCTCACGCCACATCATGGGTACACCGAACGGCATTGATGCCTTTTTTCCACTTTTCCGGTTCCTCAACCCCTCCACACATGCACGGTACACATTGTGAGGAGACCAAACTTTGTCCTGATCTGCTAGTTTAATGCCGAAGTATTGAAAATAAGCATTCTTCACGAAAGGCGTAATATTTTGCCTCTGTTTTTTTCCTGTCGTATAACAGCCACATATGTAGCAAAATATGTCTGGATGATTAACACAACCACGTGAAGCCATTGCACACGGCACAAAGAAACAACCGAACGGGACCAGTCCCTTCTTTGCACTGACTAGTGTAACACGATCTGCCCAGAATGGCGCCACATGTGACCAATAGAAAGAAGGGAGCAGTGGCGTGAGGTATGAGTCATACTGCCGTGCCAAGATAACATTCTCTCATGTTCCGCCTTTGTGAGCGGCGCAAATCGTGACGTCATACAGATAAAACAGTTGCATTTCCATTATCAGCTATATATTTATGTTTATCTATTCCTTAAACAATCATTCCGCCCCTTCAGAGAACATTTTCACACGTTACAAACGTTGCCATACAACAATGTCATTAAAAATAACGTTTTTTTAAATTTTCACATTTCCGTCATTTGTAAAAAAACTTGACGTGATACGGAACTTTGAAGGTCATTTTCGGAATCTGCGCAAGAAATCCATTCAGATACACCTATTCATTTCAAAACAACAAAACCTTGCATATTAGTGTAATATACACTGACGGAAAAAAATCCCAACACCACGAAAAAATAGTTGTAGAGGAAGGAAATGGCGGCAATACATTCGTATAGGTAACATATTTAATCGATTAAGGTTTCAAGATCACAGCTTATTGCAAGCGCGAGAAGAGCCAATTTAAATGTGAAATGCTGGTACATTAATAACCGGTGTAACCGCCAGAATGTTGAATGCAAGCACGCAAACGTTCATGCATTGTGTCGTACAGGTGCTGGATGTCAGTTTGTGGGATGGAGTTCCATGCCTGTTGCACTTGGTCGGTCAATACAGGGACGGTTAATGCTGGTTGGGGGTGACGCTGGAGTTGTCGTCCAATGATGTCACATACGTGCTCGATTGGTGAAAGATCTGGTGATCTAGCAGGCCACGGCAACATGTCGACACTCTGTAGAGCATGTTGGGTTACAACAGCGGTATGCGGGCGAGCGTTATCCTGTTGGAAAACACCCACTGGAATGCTGTTCATGAATGGCAGCACAACAGGTTGAATCACCAGACCGACGTACAACTGTGCCGTCAGGGTGCGTGGGATAACCACGAGAGTGCTCCTGCTGTTATAGGAAATTGCTCCCCAGACCATAACGCCAGGTGTAGGTCCAGTGTGTCTCGGCCGCAGACAGGTTGGTTGCAGGCGCTCACCTGGTCTCGTTCTAACCAATACACGGCCATCACTGGCACCCAGGCAGAACCGGCTTTCATCAGAAAACACAACAGATCTCCACTTCGTCCTCCAATGAGCTTTAGCTTGACACCACTGACGTCGCAAACGGCAGTAGTTTGGAGAAAGTGGAATGCACGCTACAGGGCGTCTGGCTCGGAGCTGTCCTTCGAGTAACCGATTTGTAACAGTTCGTTGTGTCACTGTGGTGGCAACTGCAGCTCGAATTGCTGCCGCAGACGCAGTACGATGCGCCACGGCTATACGCCGTACACGGCGGTCTTCCCTCTCAGTATTGCCACGTGGCCGGCCGGAACTCGGTTTTCTTGAGGCAGTACCTTCCCTTGACTGATGCCAACAATCATGCACAGTGGCAACGTTCCTGCCAAGTCGTTCTGCAATATTGCGGAAAGAAAATCCACCTTCTGGTAGCCCTATTACACGACCTCGTTCAAACTCCGTGAGCTGTTGATAATGGCTTCTTCGTCTTCTTAAAGGCATTCTTGACTAACATCAACACCCTACGTCGAATCTCAACGATAATTAACCCTCACGAACGTTACAGCGCGTATTTACAGCAAACCTGCTTTGCATGTTCCGAGGGGCGCTACTAGCGCCACACGTATGCGCGGAGCGCGAAATTTGCATAGACGTCATCTTACAGATGTACTCTCACCGCCTACCAACTGTCGTTTATCTAACACAACCCCTTCTTGGTGTTGGGATTTTTTTCCGTCAGTGTATGTTTCTTTCAGCTTAGGAAAACGTTTCAAATTTTGTTTTAATGCATGTATCAGTGTTAAGGTGTTTCAAAAGAACATTAAAATATTCTAGCAAAATCAATCATTACAAATCCTTAAAAAGAGGGAAAGGGATAATATTAGTTTCATATTGGGTTTTCTACGTTTTTCCTTTTCATTACTTATCTACTAAGCAAGGATATATTACTTATCTTGCCAAGACAGAGTATCTTAACAGGCGAAGCAGAAGAAATACTGGAGTTAATGTCTTTTAGAACGCGATAGGAAGTTTAATGTTGTGTTTTGAACATAAGGTCACTGTCGCTGACAAGCAATCAATGTCTTGGAAAACATAGTACCCTGTGCGACAAGAGAGATAAGAGGGAAACGCAAGATGTCTTGTTTTCGAGGGGAGAGCTCCTAATGCATCTGTTATCAGAGAATTCTGACAGAAAACACCAAACCACGAAGCATTTTTGCTTCTTTATGTAATCTGGGATTGGCAGTAGAAGCACATGCCTGATTATCATCACGCAATGTTTTAGGCAGGTTACCAGTTTGATATCCTCAGCAGTTTATTGCTTTCATAAAAATAATACATAGCTTGATAATTGTGCGTGTGTGTGTGAGAGAGAGATCTTCATGTTTGCTACAAAAAGTGGTTGGCCTGTTATACTAACAACTTCTTTGGCAGCAAAACAGCCAAATAATGAGTCACTACATATGAAACATTTTATTAACAACGTTTTTTACAATTTATTATGTGAACAAATATTGTTTCAAATTTTCGGTTCACTTACATGTCAGTCCCCAAAAAATGACCACAACGCTTTACAAAGACAGAACAAACAAAAAAAAACGCTTTAGTGGTTAAAACGGTTATGCTTTGGTGTAAGTGATCTGGAAAAGATGCAAAGTGAGGCCCGCTGAAATCGTATCTCACCAGGCATAAAGTAAAAACTAAAACAGCTTATAACGAAGTAAATTTCTCCTTCATTTTTGTCCACGCCGGGCATCGAACCCGAGTCCCCTTATTCCGGAATAAGAGGACTCGGGTTCGATTCGCGGTGTGGACAAAAATGACGAAGAAATTTACTTCGTAATATTGGCGCTCGAACTTCCCGGATGACTCGGCCGTTAAAGTTCTCGCAATGGTGTGATGTTCTTTCCACACCGCGAGACAGGAAAAATAAGAGAGAATCCCTTCTTCAGCGCTTCGAAAAATAAATGAGTGTGATGTTACGCTCCACACACCAAATTGACTGGGATTTCTCCAGTGTACGTTCTTCAGCGGATGACTGACTACAGCGACACATGGTCCCGGCTGACCCGTGGGACATGTCCCGGCCCTCTTTCGGGGATGTGACCTGCCTTCCCCCCATGACGCACATGAGATAAAGGCAGATAGCAGCGAGAAGATACGTCCGGTAGCTCAGTTGGTAGAGCGACTTATTCCGGAGTAAGGGGACTCGGTTTCGATGCCCGGCGTGGACAAAAATGACGGCGAAATTTACTTCGTTATAAGATGCATGAAGAAAAGAATGCAAAAGTCAGTCATTCGGTAATGGATGAATATTTTGCTCCTCGCAGTTCAAGTCAAAAGGAAGTTGCTCATACATACAGGTGACAACTAACACCTTAAAGGACGAAGTAAAATGTTTCCTTTGAACAACATGCTAAAAATAAAAAGTGTATGCAGTGGCGTATCTTGGGTCTGAGACCTGGGCTATCTCCCCTCCCCCTACAATACTGTTTTTAAAAAATGTTGAAGTTTATTTTTTAATTCTTAAGTAATAGAAGTAACATTTTTTTCTAAATTTTAGGTACATGCTATTGCTAACATGATACCAAATAATTATGAGGATTAGGATTGTACACGAACTCCGTTCTTCTTTCCTTTTGGGTGAACTTCAGTGTTACGTTTTCACAAAAATGTTTCTTCCGAGTACTTTTTCATATTTGAAAAGAATGTTTTTCTCTATTAACGAACCAGCCAAGTTGATCGAATGTACATGTCCTTGTGTGGCTCTAAGATATATCTTGACTCTTTTTAATACGAAAAAAACTTCTTTCGGCAGTTGCAGTTGTTGATGAACAGTTAAATATTGATCTGCGAATTTGTACACCTCAATAAACACTATGTCCAATTATTCAACTTTATGTAACAAGTAATGTCTCTTACTGATTTGTTTTGTATTCATCAAGGGAATTAAACACCTTCAGTTCATTTTTTTAATCGAGCTGTATCAAAATTTGAAGCATAGAGTTCTTAAGCTCTGATAGGAGATGTTCAGGGAAGCTTTCACAAAATTTATCAGAACAGTTCGAATCCAACAAAGCCACGAATTTAAGATATAATATCACTGATTTTAATTCATTGACACTTCACACAAACTGGAACAACTCTCGCGAAACACGCGCTCGAAGCGTGGAGGGACTGAAGTAGTCCGCAGCAACTCGTTGGTCCGAAGTCTTTGTTTTTTCGGAGCGAACCCTTGGCCAAATCAATGGCCACTCACGAGCTCTGTAGCTCATTCATGTTGTCATGGAAACGCTAGCAGGAGATAGTATTGAAGCTCTTCGCATCAGAAAAGCGAAGTCTATCGGAGACCTATTTGCGTTACGTTGATGCCCTTGATCATCGCTCGCCAGACTGATTCTCATAATCGAAAGAAGCGAATCCGCTCAAGTTTTTTTCGCATCGAAAGCATTGACATATCTTAATACCGTTGATAATTGACTTTTATGTGTGTATATTTAATTAACTTTTATTTGTGCATTCTCTGGGCTTCGCAGCTAGCCTAGCTAGCCTCGAATATACGCCACTGAGTGTATAGAGTTCGTAAATAATACGAAAATGCTTTCTCGGAAGCAGATCGCTCTGTATATGCGATAAAGGAGCATTGTGTTAGTGAGCTCTTTGGGATCCGAAATTTGCTCCACAAGGAAGCACGAGAGGAGCAGCTCGTACTCCTTTGTGGGTGAACATGAGGCAGTTTCGAAACGGATGAGGTACATGGCTATTAGGAGCCGCAGCGTCCTAGAAACTGATGTAAGTATTACCTGAGAAAGAAGCAATCGGTGCGGCAAGTAAACTAAAAATACCGCCAGAGGCAATTGGTATCCTATGAGATGTAAGAAGGTTCCCCAACACAAGTGTATGGAACTCTGAAAGGAAATAAATATTGGAATGAAATTCCGGGAAAGAACCTGCACTAGAACAGATATTTTCACAGAAAAGAGTCTGAAGACTGTAGCACTTTTAACAACACCTGAACTACTCACATTCCATAAAGGCCCTTTTCAGGGCCAGCCATATTACCAAATAAACCCATTCCTTTAAAAAATAACTAACGCCGCATATTTCTCGTCCTTAACAGTCGTCCAGCACCAACCACACACCGATTACGTAATGCAGGCAGCTAAGGAGCTAACAACGCCGACGCAGCTGCAGCGCCACCTATCGCGAAACGTTTCTCCCGTGATTCTATCAGCGCGTTGGGTGAAGCAGACGACAGGGGCCGAAGTCTAAAGTGCATCCCTTTTTCAATATCTCCACTTCTAGGAGTCCGATTTGAAAAATTCCTTCTTTGTTGAATAGTGTTTTCCATGTGACATCTTTTTCATATAATTTCAAAATTTTCAAGTAATTCATAGACTTTCCGCTAGGGGGCGTAGCGGTAAATTGTGTTTCCCCCTATATCTCTGCTTCTAAATCTCCGACTTGAAAAATTCATTCTGCACCGGATACAGCTCCTGATGGGAAATCGTTTGCACATAATTTCTAATTTTTGTAAAAAAAAAAACAGTTTGGCCACCAGGGGGCGTAAAGCTTAATTTCCGCTTTTGTTGTATTTGCAGCAAAATATGAGCTTCTAAATTCTCGATTGAAAAAACGTCGTTTGTTGACCGATACTAGTCATGCGGACAAACCTTTTAGAAACATTTTCTTCTCAAAATAGTGCATGGTTTCTACGCCAGGGGACGTAGATGTATATCTTATTTTTGTCCATATCTCTACTTCCAAGAGTACGATTTGAAAAATTCCCTCTTTGTTGGATAGTGTTTCCGATGCGAAATGTTTTTCCTATAAATTCCAAATTTTCAAGTAAATCATAGACTTTCCGCTAGGGGGCACAAAGGTAAATTGCGTTTTCTGCGTTATTTCTGCTCCTAAAGCTCTGATTTGAAAAATTCTTCCTGTATCGCATACAAGACCTGATGGAAAATATTTTTCACATAATTTCTAATGTTTGGTAAAGAATAGTTTAGCCCCCAGGGGTCATAAGTGTTAATTTCTGTTTCTGGAGTATTTGTTGCAAAATATCAGTTCCTGAAAACTCTACTAATTTTTTTTTTTCTTGGACCGATACCGCTTATATGGATAAAAGTTTTGAGAATACTTTCTTCCTAAATAATGCATGGCTTTCTTACCAGGGGACGTAAAGTCACATCTTATTTTTTTCGATTTCTCTGTTTTTAAGAGTTCGTAAGCTCACGATTCCGTTTACAGCAATATCTGAGGGATTAAAAACCCGATTGAAAATTTTCTTTCTTTCGTCAGATCTATTGTTTTCCATACCGGTTCCATTGACTTTGAATAGCTTTGATAAATTTAATTTGCGTCAGAACGGATTCAAAAGACGTGCTTATTACACCCGAAAATTCGGTGTCATCTTTCTTGTTTTACTTTCTGTTGCAAGACACTGTTAAGTTGTTCTTGAAGAAATGAGAACATTCAATGACTCTGAAGATATTCCAAATTTTTTTACTTTTTTTTAAATAACGCAAAGTATACTGCCTCAACAAACAAGCTCCTCATCTCATTAAAATTAAAAATTCATCATTGGGCCTTGGTTTTTTTATGAGCATTTCTGTTTCAGAAGATCTGTCCCTAACTTGTTGACAGTGGTTCAAGGAAAAGAAGAAAAGCATAATTGAAAAGACAAAAGCAGCAACCATGTCTTTTCAGAGTTCGAACCCACAACTACAATGTTTGTAGTTAAACTAAAATTAGTTAAAATTATGTAATAGTTAAAATAATAGTTAAAATTATGGCGTCCTTAAGTTATTTACGTTCATAAAGTTTTACCGTTGTGTTATATTTAAAGTGTATAAGAATTGTATGATAATTTGTTTTTGTAATATCTGACTGCTACTCAGTTTTTCTTCAGTTCCATCTTTTCCGGATTTTTTTTTTTCTGTGGAGTGAAAGGAACATCATTTTATTAGTTGTTTCTATGGATTCCCATCAAAACTGCATTGCCAATATAGAGGGAAAACAAGAAAATTATTACCATGCGTATGCATCATAAAATGTTTTAGTAAGCGACCTATGACTTCTTGCTTTTCAGCTCTGATAGCCGAGTGGTCTGAGGCGCTGGCTTCTGCACTGTAAACATTTTTTCCGTGAATTAACGTAGAATCTTATGGCAGCATAGTTGCCAAAATAATTCCGTTCCGTTAATAAAAATTCAGCTTTTTTACAAAACTTCCGTTTTATAATATTATGTTTTTCCACAAAATTTTTTACAAAAACCGTTTTGTGCTTTTCAGTATTTTCACAAAATATTTGTGTTTTCTTACAGAATAATTACGTTATTTTACAAAACCTGTTTTATACCATTCCGCATTTTTACAAAATATTTCTGTTTTCGGACAGAATTATTACGTTTTTTCACAAAATTTGTTTTGTAACATTCGGTGTTTTGATAGAATTATTATGTTTATTTACAAAAACTGTTTTATAACGTAATGTTTTTTCACAAAATATTTGTGTTTTCTGACAGTTACTATGTATATTTACAAATATTATGTTTTATATTTTATCCATTTATTTATTTCCTGGGCATAATTCTTTACATAGAAACGTTATGTTTAATAACGTTTTCCCACAAATTTTTTCTTTCTGATAGAATTATACATTTAATTACAAAACTTTTATATTATTTCACTTTTCCGCAAAATAATGATGTTTTCTGACATCAAAAATAATGATGTTTTCTAGGTCTTGTCTTTGAATTTTTTTTAAATATTCTATTTTCCAATGAATATGTTTTCAGACAAAATGTTTCTTTTCATAAATTTTAATTTCCAAATATCATTTTTGTGATATTTAGGTTTCCTTTTAATTACATTGTTTTTTACATAATTTCTTTGTACACATTGTGGTTGAAACGAGTATCATATAATATTGCGTGTAAGAAAATACCCAAAAACATTTCGCATGGAACATGTATTTACACAGAACCAGGAGTAGTAGAAAAGGACGGATTCTGGCTTAAAGTGGAGCCCATAGACTTAACATTAGGCTCCTTCTGGAGCAGGTGGAGCCAGCTGGAGCCAGCCGCAGCCGGGTGGATGGAGGGGAGGCGTGGTCAGTAGCAGCCTCCAATTCCCCGCTGCAATTTTTCCCCCTCGACCGAAGTGTGTGCTTATCTCCGAAGATAGTAGTATTTATTGGACTTTGTCGAATTTTGGGGGAAATCAATGAAGGTTTATTCCTTTTTTTATAATTTAATGAAGGTTTATTCATTATTTATTTTCCGCTCTCTCGACCCCATCCCCTTAGGTTATTGTTATGTAAAACGTTTTTTTCCTCGTAATTTGTTGATGTATTTTTTTTTTCAATTAATTTTCATGAATTCCTCATGTGTCTTCCCTAATGAAAATTATGTATGGTAAGTATTAATTAATCATTTCTCTTTTTTTTTCTCGAATAATACGGTCATGTCCTCATCTCAGGAAATGTTATTATGATATCTTATTTTTGTTCATAAATGTTTGATTTTGAGGGATGGCAACGCCCGAGTGGGAAAGGGGTTGGATATAGGGGGATGGCAACTCGATGTGTTGCCCCCTAGCGGTGCTTCTTGGAACTTTCGATTGATCTTTGATTTTGAGGGATGGCAACGCCCGAGTGGGAAAGGGGTTGGATATAGGGGGATGTCAACTCGATGTGCTGCTCCCTAGCGGTGCTTCTTGGAACTTTCGATTGATCTTTGATTTTGAGGGATGGCAACGCCCGAGTGGGAAAGGGGTTGGATATAGGGGGATGTCAACTCGATGTGCTGCTCCCTAGCGGTGCTTCTTGGAACTTTCGATTGATCTTTGATTTTGAGGGATGGCAACGGCCGAGTGGGAAAGGTGTTGGATATAGGGGGATGCCAATTCGATGTACTACCCCCTAGCGATGCTTCTTGGAACTTTCGATGGATCTTTGATTTTGGGGGATGGCAACGACCGAGTGGGGAAAGGGCACTGCGTAGGTGTTAGATATGATGATGCTTCTTGGAACTTTATTATTTCGATGGATCTTTGATTTTGAGGGATGGCAACGACTGAGTGGGGTCCGTTGGGAATTTTTGCATTTATTCCTGTGGTTTGCAAGCAAGATCCCCCCCCTCTTCAATACTATTTTTCCCCCGGAGGAAATTTTTACGTAACGATGCTGGGGAATTTTCTTTCCAAGGGAATAAAAATGCTCCTAAGGTCTTAGCGAGGTTCTAACTCACGATGATTTGGTTTCCAAAAATAGTCAGGGGGTCAAATGGTTTTCGTGTACTACGTATTCCCTATATATATATATTTTTAAATTGCTTTTACGTTATTTCTTCATGTGTTTTTATATATTTTTCGTATGTTTTGAGGGAGTTTTTTCGTGTAGATGTAATGAATTTTCTGGGGAACTTTTCTTTTTCCTCCATTCAATTTTATTTCAGACCATGAGACGAGGAAATGCTCCTTTAGAAATTATTTCGTTCTTGTTCGCAGTAATTACTGGACATAGACTTCATAGACTTCATGTTAATTCTGAGTCTTTCACCCCTGCAATAATATTTTCTCGTAATTTTTTCCTATGTTCAAGAACTCTACAGATCTTTCCCAGTTAAAATTCTGCTCAAACAATATTTTCGGTCTTTATTTCCTTATAGCTTCCCAATTTCCGATATTTTTCTTCCTCTATCTTTGAAATGTCATTAAACTTCTCAATAGGTCAGGATTCTTTTTTTTTCTTGGACAAACTTATGAGTTCTTTTATTTACACTATCTTTTTTTTTCCATTTCATTTCAGCAAACGATTATTTTAGATGCAACAAATCGTCAGATTTTGGTTTCCTTATATACCATATTTTCCAACTTGCTTAAAAATATTCCTCAAAACTTGCATGTATGTCAAATATACATTTTTTTTATTCTTTCGTAGTTAGCCATACTTTTCGTGGACTGCCTCGACAGGAAAGCATTCAATGTCAAGACATACAATCTAAAACCTTTTTCTTTCGATAAAATTTGTATTCTTTGGGCTGAATATTTTTCCGTCTCGTCCGAAAAACATTCATTCTAGAGGCAAAGCGACTAATTCCGTTCTTAACATAAACATTATTTTTTTATTTATTTGATATTCAGAGTTGTATACATTTACTATCCAAAAAAGAGATATATTTAATGTAAAGGTATATTCTTCCAAGCTGGGGAAATATATGTATATATTAGTTCATTTCCAGTTAAAGGAAATTCATCTTTATATTTCAATATGAAAAAAGAAGCCCTATAAGTGAAAGCTCAACCTAAAGACGGATAGATTGTTCCCACTCTCTCTACTCTATGACATTTCTTTACTGAATGAACCATGGCCTTTTTTTTTTCATGAACTGCTTTAAAATCTTCGTTCTCACTTTACTATTGTCAGATTCCATGTCCCTTCAGTTCTTTACTTATTCAATTTTAATTTATTAAGAGAGTAGAACTCTTTTAGGCTTTCGAACTCTTTTAGGCTTTCTATTGTCAGATTCCATGTCCCTCCAGTTCTTTACTTATTCAATTTTAATTTATTAAGAGAGTAGAACTCTTTTAGGCTTTCGAAGTACTTTCAAGTCTTTCATTACGAAAATTTTCACTGTCATGAAAGAAGCCATAATCAAGATGATTTACTATCGTTTCAATGAAAGTGTTTACGCATTCATTGCTATGATGTCAGATTTCATTTTCTTGTACTTCGAACAGAAATGAGTTTGAATCATTCGTCGAGAAAACATTTTTCATATATATATATATATTTTTTGCCTCCGAATCAAACGAACTCAAAAAATAAGAGACGCACTTTAATATTTTTTTTCCTCTTATGAGAGGAATACGGGAATATGATACCAAAATTAAAGAATATAGAATATCGACTTTCCTCTCAACACCTTTCATCTAGGTTTTTTTTTATTTTTTTTATTTTCAATAAGCTGTTTCTATATTTTTACAACTGAATAGAATTATTTATTGAAAAGTTCTAAGTAAGACGAAAAATGCTTTTGTTGATTTCCTAAGAGGATGATTTTGGAAATTTTCGTTTTCTGGTAATTGTAAAAATCTCATAGAATACCATGGGAAAACTAGCATGCATAAAAGACTGTTTTGGATCGAGTAAATTGAAAGAATTTTACAAAGTTCATTTCAGAAAAGTACATTCCTTCCTAGTGTCAAAACGAATCACTTCGTTTTTTCTAAGATACACTTTGGAATCTTATAAAAGTGCATAGGGTCAAAAACGATTTTGATGATTTTACTAAGATGACAGATTTCGGATTTCTTATGATAGAAAATACAGTGAATTTCCCATTGAATAACATGGGAAACTGCGAAATTTAAGAAGTACGTTTTCGTTCAAGTAAAATATTTTAAAAGTCTTTTTTCGAATCAGTTGAAAACAGACAGGGTGTGTTTCTGAACAGCTCATTATTTCCCAAGATCAAAACGAATCACTTCGTTTTTTTCCTAATGTGCGTTTCTGAAAGAAGTAAAAATAGCTTAGGTAGAAAATTGGAAAGATATTTTTATGAATCCTAGACTGGTTATTTTCGTATAGCTAGAGGGGTCTTCAGTGAGAGCACTTATTCTCTTTACAAACTAAGAGAATGAAGTGTAGTCAGTTTGAAAAAAAAATTCAAACTCCCCTAAATTTAGCCTTTTGTCCTGGTTTCGACTCAATACTGTAAAGCATTGCTCTCAGACCAGTTGAATTCCTGGCCCTTAATGAAATACATTAAGCCTTTCCCTTAAAAATAAGCAATCTCTTCTTCAATACCTGATCCCCAATAAATTTCTTTAAGAGTTATTCATTCCCACTTTTACTTTTAAAAACTTAAAATTCATTATTATTTAACTCATTACAAAAAATGAAACTCATTCATACAGAAAAAATATAAATGAATAAAAATAAATAAAGTAGTCCTAAAAAGGACTGTTTTTCTGGGTCCCCTTCATACAGCTGCTCCATGATCGGTATAAGGAATTTTTTTTACCTGCTGATATCTCAGCACATTGACTTCACAGTCTCTAGCAAGTTCTTTACAATTATACTTTCCAAGAACGCTTTGGACGGGACATGGTCTCCAGTGACTACAACAAAAGATTCTGCTAGAATCTTGGGGTTAAGCAATGCAACGGCATCATCGAAATACTTTTGCCACTTGGATTCGGGGTTGGCATATGCACAGCTGTGGGCCGTGATGTTTGCGAATATGCGATTTGGGGGTTGGTGGCACTCCATACAATAATATAAGTTATTGACATGTACCTGAAGGCGATCCCTTACCATGTCAGCAAGCATGATGAAAAACTCTTCATCTGAGATGGAAGCAACAGGGAAAGAAATCCTTGGATGGTGCAAAACAGCCTTTCTAAAGACAGGTCCAAATAGTAGTTGAGTAATGCTGTCCCATATTTTTCCACATTGATCAATAAGAGTTCCAAATTGTTGACAAGTCAGCTTTATCGGAACAGGATTCAATCGACGAAAACCATGAATTGTGGGGGAAAGCACTTCTAACGTGTAACTGCCAGAAGCATCTAAGAGGGAAGGACAGCAGGAAACGATAAGTTCACGATTAATCAAGATGTCACAATTCATGCCTTGAATCCAGTGTGATTTTCCCATGAATTTTAGGAACGTTGAAGCTGACATTGTTATTCCATTCTTAGAAGGGTAGAAAGATTCCCCATCTTTCCTATAACTTCGAATATGAACTCGGACCGTGTTGTTAAAATCGCATACTTTTGCAAACGTGTTTTCACCTAAATAAAAATGATGAGGTGCAAGATTTTTCATAGAAATTCTTGGGAGGATAACTTCTCCACACGATTTGGGCTTTAAAGGAACGGACTCACATACCTTCTTAGCGAGAGTAGCAGAAATTTCACCACTTTGCTTCATCGTGGAAATGGAATCGGTAGTGCTCAAAGCAACAGACAAAAATGAAGTGACTCGTTTGAAGACTAAAGACAAACTGAAGGAACAGCTCTTATTCTAAGTCAAAACTGAGAAGAGGTTGGAGTTCGTCACTTGTTTACTGCTTGAGAGGGAAAGAGCAGAGTCATGGGGTAAAGAACACTCGGTTATCTTCTTTCTAAAGGTCAAATTCAATCTAATGTTTGGAGCATTCTTTTGTCGAGGCAGACCATGACTCCAATACGAATTAGTTGGTGGCAGGATCTGTAGTAAAGTTCCAGATCTCAAAGATAAGGAAACTGGTTTAAACCCGTTTCGCTTGAAAACAAGAGTCTCTTTCCTGTCCGAGAGATACTGATGTAATACAAGACAAAGGATCTAATTCAGCTTCGTCATCACGGTGATCGCCGATTTGGTTATCACCATTTCTTATAAAAGTGCATGGGGATCAAAAAACGATTTTGATGATTTTACTAAGATGACAGATTTCGGATTTCTCATGATAGAAAATACAGTGAATTTCCCATTGAATAACATGGGAAACTACGAAATTTAAGAAGCACGTTTTCGTTCAAGTAAAATATTTTAAAAGGTAATCAGTTGAAAACAGACAGGGTGTGTTTCTGAACAGATCATTATTTCCTAAAATCAAAACGAGTCACTTCGTTTTTTCCTAACGTACGTTTCTGAAAGAAGTAAAAATAGTTTAGCTAGAAAATTGGAAAGAATTTTTTATGAATCCTAGACTGTTTATTTTTTTTATAACTAGAGGGGTCGTCAATGAGAGCACTTATTCTCTTTACAAACTAAGAGAATGAAGTGTAGTCAGTTTGAAAAAAATTTCAAACTCCCCTAAATTTAGTCTTTTGTCCTAAAACTGTTGAAGGATGTGAGCTATTCTCACTAGCTCCTCCATGCAAGCTGTCTGACTCGAGGTTGGCCATCCCAGTCGGTGATTTTAATTCAATCATTTCAACTTCGGAATCTGCTGAATCCCAAGTAAGATCAATAATTTCAACTTCGGAATCTGAATCCCAAGAAGAGACCTAATCCACTGATTAACGTAGAAATCGTCTCTAGATTCCTGGAGGAGAGAAAAAAAATATATAAAATATATATATATATATATAATAAGAAATAAAAAAATAAAACCCTACATCCTAGATAAAGCAAAAAGAAAAATTAAAAATATTCTTACCGAGTCGAAGTCCAGGGGAGGTGTAGGGGAATTATTTCCTTTCAACATCTGTGATTCTAATAGCATGCGTTACTTCAAAGAAAACTTCGAGAAGCTGTGGGAATCTGAGATCTCTCTTGCTACTATTATACTAGCAGAAGGATTGATAAGGAGGGATCATGTGATAACATACACGGAATAGATTGGTCTTTGAGGTCAACTTAAATCGACAGATCGCTCTATTTTATAAACTTTCCATTGTACAGGAAATAACATCTTTCTCAAACACCATAGTTCATGGGACCTTCTAAGGAGGTAAAAATATTCTAACGCGTATCTAATCAATGTTCTGTATACTTAAGACCAAGCGTAAATGGAATCGATAGCACTCTTCCTCCCTGAAGGAAATGACGTCTGCATACATCTCAAAATCCTTTGTTCCCTAAGTCAAACGCATGGAGGGAAAATCAAGTAATCTTATCTGTATTCCTTCGTTGAAAGTGTATGTTTGTTTAGAAAAGATACAAAACATTTCCTTTCTCAAGTTAAATTCGAATCAGCATTACATTAGATTGAGGGTTCACGTGTTAAAAGCAACACAATCATAGTTTCCTCTTTCACAGGAAATTTGTAATCTAACTTTTGGTAAACAACTACGATTGTGTTGCTTTTAACACGTGAGCCCTCAATCTAATGTAATGCTGATTCGAATTTAACTTGAGAAAGGAAATGTTTTGTATCTTTTCTAAACAAACATACACTTTCAACGAAGGAATACAGATAAGATTACTTGATTTTCCCTCCATGCGTTTGACTTAGGGAACAAAGGATTTTGAGATGTATGCAGACGTCATTTCCTTCAGGGAGGAAGAGTGCTATCGATTCCATTTACGCTTGGTCTTAAGTATACAGAACATTGATTAGATACGCGTTAGAATATTTTTACCTCCTTAGAAGGTCCCATGAACTATGGTGTTTGAGAAAGATGTTATTTCCTGTACAATGGAAAGTTTATAAAATAGAGCGATCTGTTGATTTAAGTTGACCTCAAAGACCAATCTATTCCGTGTATGTTATCACATGATCCCTCCTTATCAATCCTTCTGCTAGTATAATAGTAGCAAGAGAGATCTCAGATTCCCACAGCTTCTCGAAGTTTTCTTTGAAGTAACGCATGCTATTAGAATCACAGATGTTGAAAGGAAATAATTCCCCTACACCTCCCCTGGACTTCGACTCGGTAAGAATATTTTTAATTTTTCTTTTTGCTTTATCTAGGATGTAGGGTTTTATTTTTTTTTTATTTCTTATTATATATATATATATATTTTATATATTTTTTTTCTCTCCTCCAGGAATCTAGAGACGATTTCTACGTTAATCAGTGGATTAGGTCTCTTCCTCCCCCTCACAGTGGGAAAACTTCTGGGTTGTGGAAGACTCTACCCAAGAACCGGAGGTTGTTGACTTAACTTCTGAAGATCCGGAAATTATTGATCTTACTTGGGATTCAGATTCCGAAGTTGAAATTATTGATCTTACTTGGGATTCAGATTCCGAAGTTGAAATTATTGATCTTACTTGGGATTCAGCAGATTCCGAAGTTGAAATGATTGAATTAAAATCACCGACTGGGATGGCCAACCTCGAGTCAGACAGCTTGCATGGAGGAGCTAGTGAGAATAGCTCACATCCTTCAACAGTTTTAGTCCAATTGAATGATAGATGGAGGTTTTTCCCACCCATCTTGACACCTCCATGCAGCTCAAATAGCACTATTTAATTTTGTTTTCTGTATGCATGAGTGTGAATGAGAAAGTGAACCTATGTTCTGTATCATCTATTTTTTCTATAATTTTAAAAGTAAAAAAGCGAATGGGTTTCATTTTTGTATGAAGTTATTTCAAGTTTTTTAAAGTAAAAGTGTGAATGTGTTTCATTTTTATAAGGAGTTAAATAAAAACGAATTTCAAGTTTTAAAAGTAAAAGGATGAATGAATAACTCTTAAAGAAATTTATTGGGGATCTGGTATTGAAGAAGAGATTGCTTATTTTTAAGGGAAAGGCTTAATGTATTTCATTAAGGGCCAGGAATTCAACTGGTCTGAGAGCATGTATTGAGTCGAAACCAGGACAAAAGACTAAATTTAGGGAGTTTGAAATTTTTTTTCAAACTGACTACACTTCATTCTCTTAGTTTGTAAAGAGAATAAGTGCTCTCACTGACGACCCCTCTAGTTATAAAAAAAATAAACAGTCTAGGATTCATAAAAAATTCTTTCCAATTTTCTAGCTAAACTACTTTTACTTCTTTCAGAAACGTACGTTAGGAAAAAACGAAGTGACTCGTTTTGATTTTAGGAAATAATGATCTGTTCAGAAACACACCCTGTCTGTTTTCAACTGATTACCTTTTAAAATATTTTACTTGAACGAAAACGTGCTTCTTAAATTTCGTAGTTTCCCATGTTATTCAATGGGAAATTCACTGTATTTTCTATCATGAGAAATCCGAAATCTGTCATCTTAGTAAAATCATCAAAATCGTTTTTTGATCCCCATGCACTTTTATAAGAAATGGTGATAACCAAATCGGTGATCACCGTGATGACGAAGCTGAATTAGATCCTTTGTCTTGTATTACATCAGTATCTCTCGGACAGGAAAGAGACTCTTGTTTTCAAGCGAAACGGGTTTAAACCAGTTTCCTTATCTTTGAGATCTGGAACTTTACTACAGATCCTGCCACCAACTAATTCGTATTGGAGTCATGGTCTGCCTCGACAAAAGAATGCTCCAAACATTAGATTGAATTTGACCTTTAGAAAGAAGATAACCGAGTGTTCTTTACCCCATGACTCTGCTCTTTCCCTCTCAAGCAGTAAACAAGTGACGAACTCCAACCTCTTCTCAGTTTTGACTTAGAATAAGAGCTGTTCCTTCAGTTTGTCTTTAGTCTTCAAACGAGTCACTTCATTTTTGTCTGTTGCTTTGAGCACTACCGATTCCATTTCCACGATGAAGCAAAGTGGTGAAATTTCTGCTACTCTCGCTAAGAAGGTATGTGAGTCCGTTCCTTTAAAGCCCAAATCGTGTGGAGAAGTTATCCTCCCAAGAATTTCTATGAAAAATCTTGCACCTCATCATTTTTATTTAGGTGAAAACACGTTTGCAAAAGTATGCGATTTTAACAACACGGTCCGAGTTCATATTCGAAGTTATAGGAAAGATGGGGAATCTTTCTACCCTTCTAAGAATGGAATAACAATGTCAGCTTCAACATTCCGAAAATTCATGGAAAAATCACACTGGATTCAAGGCATGAATTGTGACATCTTGATTAATCGTGAACTTATCGTTTCTTGCTGTCCTTCCCTCTTAGATGCTTCTGGCAGTTACACGTTAGAAGTGCTTTCCCCCACAATTCATGGTTTTCGTCGATTGAATCCTGTTCCGATAAAGCTGACTTGTCAACAATTTGGAACTCTTATTGATCAATGTGGAAAAATATGGGATAGCATTACTCAACTACTATTTGGACCTGTCTTTAGAAAGGCTGTTTTGCACCATCCAAGGATTTCTTTCCCTGTTGCTTCCATCTCAGATGAAGAGTTTTTCATCATGCTTGCTGACATGGTAAGGGATCGCCTTCAGGAACATGTCAATAACTTATATTATTGTATGGAGTGCCACCAACCCCCAAATCGCATATTCGCAAACATCACGGCCCACAGCTGTGCATATGCCAACCCCGAATCCAAGTGGCAAAAGTATTTCGATGATGCCGTTGCATTGCTTAACCCCAAGATTCTAGCAGAATCTTTTGTTGCAGTCACTGGAGACCATGTCCCGTCCAAAGCGTTCTTGGAAAGTATAATTGTAAAGAACTTGCTAGAGACTGTGAAGTCAATGTGCTGAGATATCAGCAGGTAAAAAAAAATTCCTTATACCGATCATGGAGCAGCTGTATGAAGGGGACCCAGAAAAACAGTCCTTTTTAGGACTACTTTATTTATTTTTATTCATTTATATTTTTTCTGTATGAATGAGTTTCATTTTTTGTAATGAGTTAAATAATAATGAATTTTAAGTTTTTAAAAGTAAAAGTGGGAATGAATAACTCTTAAAGAAATTTATTGGGGATCAGGTATTGAAGAAGAGATTGCTTATTTTTAAGGGAAAGGCTTAATGTATTTCATTAAGGGCCAGGAATTCAACTGGTCTGAGAGCAATGCTTTACAGTATTGAGTCGAAACCAGGACAAAAGGCTAAATTTAGGGGAGTTTGAATTTTTTTTCAAACTGACTACACTTCATTCTCTTGGTTTGTAAAGAGAATAAGTGCTCTCACTGAAGACCCCTCTAGCTATACGAAAATAACCAGTCTAGGATTCATAAAAATATCTTTCCAATTTTCTACCTAAGCTATTTTTACTTCTTTCAGAAACGCACATTAGGAAAAAACCGAAGTGATTCGTTTTGATCTTGGGAAACAATGAGCTGTTCAGAAACACACCCTGTCTGTTTTCAACTGATTCGAAAAAAGACTTTTAAAATATTTTACTTGAACGAAAACGTACTTCTTAAATTTCGCAGTTTCCCATGTTATTCAATGGGAAATTCACTGTATTTTCTATCATAAGAAATCCGAAATCTGTCATCTTAGTAAAATCATCAAAATCGTTTTTGACCCTATGCACTTTTATAAGATTCCAAAGTGTATCTTAGAAAAAACGAAGTGATTCGTTTTGACACTAGGAAGGAATGTACTTTTCTGAAATGAACTTTGTAAAATTCTTTCAATTTACTCGATCCAAAACAGTCTTTTATGCATGCTAGTTTTCCCATGTTATTCTATGAGATTTTTACAATTACCAGAAAACGAAAATTTCCAAAATCATCCTCTTAGGAAATCAACAAAAGCATTTTTCGTCTTACTTAGAACTTTTCAATAAATAATTCTATTCAGTTGTAAAAATATAGAAACAGCTTGTTGAAAATAAAAAAAAATAAAAAAAAACGTAGATGAAAGGTGTTGAGAGGAAAGTCGATATTCTATATTCTTTAATTTTGGTATCATATTCCCGTATTCCTCTCATAAGAGGAAAAAAATATTAAAATGCGTCTCTTATTTTTTGAGTTCGATTGATTCGGAGGCAAAAAAAAAAAAAATATATATATATATGAAAAATGTTTTCTCGACGAATGATTCAAACTCATTTCTGTTCGAAGTACAAGAAAATGAAATCTGACATCATAGCAATGAATGCGTAAACACTTTCATTGAAACGATAGTAAATCATCTCGATTATGGCTTCTTTCATGACAGTGAAAATTTTCGTAATGAAAGACTTGAAAGTACTTCGAAAGCCTAAAAGAGTTCTACTCCCTTAATAAATTAAAATTGAATAAGTAAAGAACTGGAGGGACATGGAATCTGACAATAGAAAGCCTAAAAGAGTTCGAAAGCCTAAAAGAGTTCTACTCTCTTAATAAATTAAAATTGAATAAGTAAAGAACTGAAGGGACATGGAATCTGACAATAGTAAAGTGAGAACGAAGATTTTAAAGCAGTTCATGAAAAAAAAGGCCATGGTTCATTCAGTAAAGAAATGTCATAGAGTAGAGAGAGTGGGAACAATCTATCCGTCTTTAGGTTGAGCTTTCACTTATAGGGCTTCTTTTTTCATATTGAAATATAAAGATGCATTTCCTTTAACTGGAAATGAACTAATATATACATATATTTCCCCAGCTTGGAAGAATATACCTTTACATTAAATATATCTCTTTTTTGGATAGTAAATGTATACAACTCTGAATATCAAATAAATAAAAAAATAATGTTTATGGGAAGAACGGAATCAGTCGCTTTGCCTCTAGAATGAATGTTTTTTCGGACGAGACGGAAAAATATTCAGCCCAAAGAATACAAATTTTATCGAAAGAAAAAGGTTTTAGATTGTATGTCTTGACATTGAATGCTTTCCTGTCGAGGCAGTCCACGAAAAGTATGGCTAACTACGAAAGAATAAAAAATGTATATTTGACATACATGCAAGTTTTGAGGAATATTTTTAAGCAAGTTGGAAAATATGCTATATAAGGAAACCAAAATCTGACGATTTGTTGCATCTAAAATAATCGTTTGCTGAAATGAAATGGAAAAAAAAAGATAGTGTAAATAAAAGGACTCATAAGTTTGTCCAAGAAAAAAAAAGAATCCTGACCTATTGAGAAGTTTAATGAAATTTCAAAGATAGAGGAAGAAAAATATCGGAAATTGGGAAGCTATAAGGAAATAAAGACCGAAAATATTGTTTGAGCAGAATTTTAACTGGGAAAGATCTGTAGAGTTCTTGAACATACGAAAAAATTACGAGAAAATATTATTGCAGGGGTGAAAGACTCAGAATTAACATGAAGTCTATGTCCAGTAATTACTGCGAACAAGAACGAAATAATTTCTAAAGAAGCATTTCCTCGTCTCATGGTCTGAAATAAAATTGAATGGAGGAAAAAGAAAAGTTCCCCAGAAAATTCATTACATCTACACGAAAAAACTCCCTCAAAACATACGAAAAATATATAAAAACACATGAAGAAATAACGTAAAAGCAATTTAAAAAATATATATATATAGGGAATACGTAGTACACGAAAACCATTTGACCCCCTGACTATTTTTGGAAACCAAATCATCGTGAGTTAGAACCTCGCTAAGACCTTAGGAGCATTTTTATTCCCTTGGAAAGAAAATTCCCCAGCATCGTTACGTAAAAATTTCCTCCGGGGGAAAAATAGTATTGAAGAGGGGGGGGATCTTGCTTGCAAACCACAGGAATAAATGCAAAAATTCCCAACGGACCCCACTCAGTCGTTGCCATCCCTCAAAATCAAAGATCCATCGAAATAATAAAGTTCCAAGAAGCATCATCATATCTAACACCTACGCAGTGCCCTTTCCTCACTCGGTCTTTGCCATCCCCCAAAATCAAAGATCCATCGAAAGTTCCAAGAAGCATCGCTAGGGGGTAGTACATCGAGTTGGCATCCCCCTATATCCAACACCTTTCCCACTCGGCCGTTGCCATCCCTCAAAATCAAAGATCAATCGAAAGTTCCAAGAAGCACCGCTAGGGGGCAGCACATCGAGTTGACATCCCCCTATATCCAACCCCTTTCCCACTCGGGCGTTGCCATCCCTCAAAATCAAAGATCAATCGAAAGTTCCAAGAAGCACCGCTAGGGGGCAGCACATCGAGTTGACATCCCCCTATATCCAACCCCTTTCCCACTCGGGCGTTGCCATCCCTCAAAATCAAAGATCAATCGAAAGTTCCAAGAAGCACCGCTAGGGGGCAACACATCGAGTTGCCATTCCCCTATATCCAACCCCTTTCCCACTCGGGCGTTGCCATCCCTCAAAATCAAACATTTATGAACAAAAATAAGATATCATAATAACATTTCCTGAGATGAGGACATGACCGTATTATTCGAGAAAAAAAAAGAGAAATGATTAATTAATACTTACCATACATAATTTTCATTAGGGAAGACACATGAGGAATTCATGAAAATTAATTGAAAAAAAAATACATCAACAAATTACGAGGAAAAGAACGTTTTACATAACAATAACCTAAGGGGATGGGGTCGAGAGAGGGGAAAATAAATAATGAATAAACCTTCATTAAATTATAAAAAAAGGAATAAACCTTCATTGATTTCCCCCCAAAATTCGACAAAGTCCAATAAATACTACTATCTTCGGAGATAAGCACACACTTCGGTCGAGGGGGAAAATTGCAGCGAGGAATTGGAGGCTGCTACTGACCACGCCTCCCCTCCATCCACCCGGCTGCGGCTGGCTCCAGCTGGCTCCACCTGCTCCAGAAGGAGCCTAATGTTAAGTCTATGGGCTCCACTTTAAGCCAGAATCCGTCCTTTTCTACTACTACCAGGTGAAATGTAAGGTGTGAAAATTAAATAGGCAAAGTACCTCAATAATATTTTATTTCTATAAACTGTTTATGTAAGTAGTATTTGTTTTCAGCAGTCAAATTTTGTTTTGTACAATGTTTTGGTTTATACTTACCACACAGATTTTTTTTTATACTCACCACAAAATTTTTCCTTTGTAATTAATATTTTAGTCTGTCAGTTCTGTTTATGTAAATAGTATTTACATTTCTGGCAACAAAACGTCCTACAGGAATTCTTATTTAAAAAGAACTGCCAGGTTTTTTCACACAATATATTTATTTGTTAGAAGTTCTGTTTTATAAAACCATTGTTTACAAATAGTTTTTGCAGGAATATTTCAGATTTTCATTTTTAGAAACCACCTTATACAAACAGTACAAATACCACATGTTAATGGTCAATGTGTTCTGTTTATGAAATGACTGTGTGATCAATAGCAGAGCTGTACTTTTTCTTGTTGCCGTCACCCTTATGTTTAGTATCTTTTAGCACCAGCTTAGGTGTATGATTTTTTTTGTCACTGTTTCAGCAGAATTTTGGAAGAATATTGTAGAATTAAAAAAGAAACAAAACTGCCTGTTCTTAACACTTCAATGAATGGCTTTTGGGTTTTCTTCTGAATCTATGTTCCAAGTTATAAACATGGCTGTTGTATAAATCAACTTGTAATTCTAATGGAATGAAAATATTTCGTAGGAGTAGAAATTGGTCATGACAACTATATAAGCATAAAAAAAAACAAAACGAAAAAAAAACTTCAAGTGTTTTGGTAGGAATTTAATGTTTCACAGTTTTATTTTCCTGCACAGTAAAATGCTAGGACACAACAATAATAAAAAAATGAAACATTAATTACAAATTGTAATTACCCACAGCTCGCTGTTTTCAAAGATGTTAGCCAGCTAACATTTCTTAGGTATATTTGAATTTCTCCAAAACCACCAGATTATTCAAAGCTAGATGGTATGATTAAAAGCTTGTACCAAGCTGAAAGCTCTGTAAATGCCTACATGTGTTTACACTAAGACTAGAAATTACCGTTGCTTATAAACAGGAAAGATAAATGTAGATACATTTTGTAATTGTGATTTTCAACCCTACATCTGTTAATGCTACTGAATCATATAGGAGTAGCATTTTCTTTGCATTACTAGTAGTTAAAAAATGATCAAAGCTAGTTACTGCAGTTTTCATAGAATATTAATGAGATTTCACCATTAACATAAAGCTGGATGATTTTAGAGGAGCATTCGTGCTCTTTTAAAACCTTCAGTATTAACACTCATAGTCTGTCAAGATATATGTTCTATATTTATTCTTATACCAAAATGCAAATACGTATGTCAGATTTCAAAGATTCAGCAAACTACATTTAATGATATGTGCCCCACTTTATTTCCGATTATGTACAGAAAAAAAAATGCTTTAATTTCATTTCTAAAACTGGACCAAATTTCAAAAATCGTTTTAAATGTTTTTATCTTTTCTTCAAATTGCAACACCCTGGGTGCTATTGCAGGTTGCTGCACCTTCTTTTTGGAACTTTCGTTCCCCTCCGGGGGTTTATGTTTGCAAAGCACCCTGAAAATCAGAAAATGCAAAGAATTAGTATTAAACACATAGTATTAAATATTGTGCAAAGTAGGGTGATGATATGTATAACTGTTGTGTACATTTGGTTGAACATTAAAATTATTAATATTCTTGATGATTATGAAATTGCAATATCATATCTCAAAATATATGTATGCACCAAAAAAAACTTAGTAAGGCTTGTGATGATAATGGGTAAACAAATTTAAATAAATAAATTACGCTGCCGCAATAACCCCAAAACAAAAATAGACTGGTTCGTTAAAAAAAAAATGACCTGCCAAATGCAGGGGGATTTATGAGATGTCACTAAACAAAACACAAAAATTGCATTCTAAAATTGCACATATTATCCTAGAATCACTGAACACAAGAGCAAAGGTGACTCAGAAATTGGGTGAGAAAGCTGACTTCAGCTGTAAAATATTTATTTGCAGCTGAGGCCTCTTGCCTGGCTGAAAATAACTTTTTTTGTTTCACAGAATTTCTTTAACAGATGAATTATTTGAGCATTAATTTTAACACATCACACCCGAGAAGGCCAAAAGAGGTTTAAAGCCCAAGTGAATTTGGAAGGGAGTCATATTTCACAAGCTACACCATTGATTAGTTGCTTCACTTAATTTACATTCATTTTGGAAATATTTTTCACCGAAATAAATTATCACAAAAGCATGGGATAACTACTCTTTTCACAAGTACCAAATTTACACCAATATACCAAAATTATATAGAATTGCCTTGTAATGCTTTGAAGACAGTCACATTTCTAACCCCCCACCTTCCCCAGCTTGAATATACCACTCCATCCACATGAATACATCACACATCTTTACACTTTGGCCAATAAGAAAAATTAACAGATACAGAATTTTTGAAAGACAGTAATGCATTACCTCTTCTTCTAGGTTTGCAAATTTCTAAATTTTCTACCCCAAATCCTCTTAACATAAGTACCTTCTCTTTCTCTATTTAAACATTTTGATTTACAACTCCAATTTAAAAATTTAGCATACCTTTTCGGGGCATCTGATGGGTCGAACAGAAAAGAACATTCTTAGCAATTCCCCCTTCATTCTTCCTTCACAAACACATAATAAAAACAGAAAAAAAATGTATTCAACACTTGCTCAACATCAGAAACTCATTGTCTTGAATTTTTTTTTCTTCTATCAGGCAAAATGTATCATGTTTCGTATCTGAAACAATCTTTGATGTTTCTGAATATTTCTGTTTCACACGTGATGTTCTGTGAATGTTCAACTGGCTGATACGTAACGTCCGACGGTGAAAATTATTTATGTGTCAATTGATCATTATAGTTAAAAAATACATATTAATGCTTACCACTTGAGAATTACCCCTCTTTGTCAGCGAAGGAAAGCGGGGCAGTTCGCAAGTGGTAAGCATTAATACGCTTAATATGTATTTTTTAATTATAATGGTCAATTGACACACAAATAATTTTCACCGTCGGACATTACGTATAGCCATTTGAACTTTCACAGAACATAACGTGTGAAACAGAAATATTCAGAAACATCAAATGATTGTTTTAGATACTATATATGTTCCATGTATAATGGCATGATTTGGTTAATACCATAATGTGCAACTAGAAAGTATCCTGTTTCGCCAGAATTATAAAATAGCAAACAAATACTTTCTATTTGGAATTTCCGCTTCCTGCCCTTTTCTTTTTCTGCATATGGAGATGGGCCTTCAGCATTTGTTTATGAAGAATTTTGATAGCCAAAGGAAAAAAAGAAAATATTTGAGGTTTTACCTTTCTGGTGCACTCAACTCATCAGTGAGGGTGGAGAAGCTATGTTGAAAACCGTCCAAGAAGACGTCAAGGAAAATGGGATGTCATTAGACCTCAGAACAATGATGCACAACCTATGTCCTGGGACGGGGGTCGCGTTGGCCCGTCATCACGACACTACCAAAACTAAATTTTTCGTAATCGCATGCCAAATTATTTTCTTCCGTGCTGAATGCTGAAGTTCAAACATGCACACGTGCAGCGTAATGGTCCGGAGAATGGCCAGTCCAGCGCTGATGCTCCTTTTGTTTACTTTATTCCCATTGGCAGTTGATCTTCTAGCAGTGCTTGTTTGTTCTCAGTCGTCACTAAAGTGGATGGCGTCCAGGCATTGTGACGTCACATCATTCGTTCCTCTGATTCCTCATTAACTGGTACTCCGTGTTATGGTGACTTGCACTTTTGAGCGAGGCTTTTCCCTCTGCTTTTTCAGTTAGTACGGATAAATGCTGACAGTTTTCTTTACTGGAATACCTTTTCTAATGATTGATTTCTTGCAACCACCTTACCCCCTCCCCCCACGCAGTCTATTTCGAATTTAAACCACTTTTTTAGCTTCCCACGTCACTCGAACGCACGTGGTTTCTACTTTATTTTGTGCGGTGTTTTTTTTTTTTTTAGAGAAAAATGCAGGCTTGTCTTATAATCTAATTTTATTTCTATCAGAACCAAATTTGTCTCCTTGTTCTGGGTTTATCCAGAGGAGCGGAGCACACTTCCTCCAGTTCTTGCTGTTTCATGCATTTACAGCTTTTCGCTTACTATCTTTATTTTTAAGGCCATTTTGCTTTGGGTGTTGGAGGTTTTTATTTTTGTAGCCTTTTATATCTAAGAAAAGACCCTCAATTCACTGTTTAATTTACTTCTGGAGCACATAGATTTTTTTTTAGTGCATCCGAATCATTTTGCATAGAAATGCAGAATTTATCGAAAATAATTACTGAAATGAAAATCTTTTTAGTGCTTGTGTCTGTTTAAAGACCAGGAATATGCTGTCCAATTTAATTAATTCTAAATAAATTAGTGCGCAATTCCCAGCAAAAATAGTTTTTTCAGCACGAGTTTGCGCGAAAATCCAGATTTTGCTCCGAGTTTTCCTAAGCTTTGAAAAGAGCTAAGAAAAGCCCTTTTTATTGGGGAGTTTAAGCTCCTCAAAAGGCAGAGAAGCTTACTTATTAAGGCAGCATACCTATTTTATAAATTTATCCTTTCGTAGTGCAATGGAGGAAAGACTTTTTGAAAACCTAGCGCTTTTTATAGCGAAGCTTACCCACTGTACTTAGGCGACAGTTGACCTTTTAACTCGTCTCTTCAATCAAAATTCAAAGAGAACAATCTTTATTATTCTAAGTACAATGATAGAAAGGGCAGAAGACCCACTTTCTGCCGTAGCAGGATGGGCGACCTTCCTTTTTAATCTGAAAGCCTGCTGAAATTTTATAATTACTAAACATCCACGAAAATTCCAAGTTCTGATGTCTCCTGACTTCGAGTGTTTCCCGAGCGGCGAACTGAACGAATAGCAGCTCCGAATGGTGTGATGCCATGCTGTCTGGATCGGAGGAAGTCGTACTTGATCGAGCCTTAATGTGCGGCACTGCTGTCACGCGTGATGTCATAGCAGGGGTCTTAAGATTTCAAACGAAACAGTATTGCTCGTATGTGTGAACCTTGTTTTTGACGAAGTTAACACATTTGTTCATTTATCATCTAGGATTATTAAAAAGCAAGTTTACAAACAGTTTGTTATGTTGTTATCTTCATAGATTCTTAATCAAAAGTTCATAAAAGGTAAGTTTTAGTTTTTTTCTGTTTCAATTCATAGGCTTCCAACACAATTCATGCATTCGTTTCTTAACAGGTTTATATATCAACTACATTTTAAACTAGGAGTTGTAAATAATATGTTAGATTTTTGCATCTAAACATAGTTATTCCGTTTTTAATATCCACAGGCCAAGCCACACAAGTCTGGGTGGGCTTTTATTAGAGCACTGAGAGATTTGTTACTCAATGTTCGTGCAAGTTTGCTTTAAACCTTTTTGTTTCATTTGATACGTATTTAAGGTTAAGCAGCTATAACTTTTGGAAAAGAGTTTGATATTCCACACCTATCCCCAACCGACCGGCAAATTCATGCCATTGGGTTATTTGTATTTGGTAGTTTGTTTTTGAGAAGTGTTTCACATGGTTTTACTGTTTTTGTATCAGTTTATATTTGAGTGTTGGAGTTTTTTTTGTGTGTGTCGTCTCCACGGGAAGCAGGGTGATCAGGAACAATGCTCGCTGAAAGGATTATGACTTATGACGGCATTCCCTCTTGGCTTGCTGTACGGGCCGGAATTCAGGGAAACATTTACTATTAGGGAGACAGTACTGAATTCATGGGGGAGAGGGTCGACCTCGGAGCAACTTTTTCTTGTGCTATTTTACTTAGGTAATTTCTTTTCCATTAATGCTTAAAACAAAAAAAAAGCAAAAATTTGACCTATGAATTTCCCCTTCCAACACATTTTTATTTACACACCTGGCAGGCAACTGGATTTCTTATTTGCAAGCACAGACCAATAACTTTGATAACCCTTTGTGACGTACCTGCCAGCAGGACGCACACGACATAAAGGCAGATAGCAGTCAGAATGAACGTCTGCGTAGCTCAGTTGGTAGAGCGACTTATTCCGGAATGAGCGGACTCGGGTTCGAATCCCGGCGTAGACCAGAAATGATGGAGAAATTTACTTCTTTATAATGGCGCCCGAACTTTCCGGATGACCCGGCCGTTCAAAATCTCGCATTGGTGTGATGTTCTTTCCACACCGCGAGATAGGAAAAATCAGAGAATCCCTTCTCCAGCGCTTCGAAAAATAAAAATGTGTGATGTTGCATTCCACCCACTAGATTGACTGGGAGTTCTCGAGTGCCCATTCTACAGCGGATGGCTGCCTGCAACGATTCACGGTCACGGCTGACCCGTGGGCCATACCCCGGCCCTCTTTCGGGGGGGGAGATGTGACGTACCTGCCAGCAGGACGCACACGACATAAAGGTAGATAGCAGTCAGAATGAACGTCTGCGTAGCTCAGTTGGTAGAGCGACTTGTTCCGGAATAAGCGGACTCGGGTTCGAATCCCGGCGTAGACCAGAAATGACGGAGAAATTTACTTCGTTATACCTTTTATCTTGGCAATGACATTTTGCAAGTACTAATAATGATAAAATTAAAATAACATTGAAATTTTATTTTTTAATGGAGTCTGTGGTACTGGAAAAGCTGTAAAAAAATTCAAGTGGGTTTATTTACCTTTATTAATGCAATGTAAAATAAATAACTGTTGTGGAGGGAAGTGGAAATTTTTAACTTCTGCTTAATTTGCTTTTTGGATAAGAATTCTTGCCCTGTGGCTACAAGAATACAAACAGGAGCTTTTCCTTACAAGTGCTGCCATTTATGAGGCACATTTATAGCTGAGAACACAAAGTGGAAATATGTTTTGCATGACTAACACTAGAAATTTTCAAAACCAATGTTTCCTCCACAGCAATTTTAAAATTTATGTTTTATCAATTACTAGTGGAGGTACCCAGCATTGCCAGGTTTTTTTTTTGAGCACTTCAAAATTATTCACCATGCTGAATCACAAAGCAGTACTTTGTTTGCACCTGCCGTTCAGACAACACCTTATCACAATTTATAATGGCCGTTTTGAGCCCTAAAAACTCGAAATAGCAAACATGTACAATACACTTCCTGCACATCGCATTCAGCTTTCTAGTGTAGATAAGGCACTTTCTAGCAAATCGCTTAGAAAACCATCAAGAATGATGCATAACCATTTGGACTCTTTCCTGTATGTCTGTACCACGGACACTTGCGAGCAGTGATGCGTCACCTGATGACTATTGCTCTGACATGGAGCAATACTTCAGCAGCCGACTTTCACCCAGTCTATGGAGGGCCTCATAAAAACACATTTCACCCCCTCACGGATGGAATTTCTAAAAATCGTCCCACCTGTTTTTTAATCTGGGTGATGAAGAGAATGTATGCCAATTTTGGTGTAAATCCACCAACCGCTTACGAACGTATGCGGAACAAACATATTGTTTATATACATTTTATCGTTGATGTCTTTCGGAAGCAAGTACCCCAATGCCCCAATGGCGGACTTAAAACTTTGGAAAAGAAGAACTATTGCATGCATGAACAAATTCACCTTGAATAATGGTTTCATTAGATGAACAAAACTATTATTTAATAAATAACGTAATAGGAGCACTATACACAAAACATATTGAGGGTTCATTTCTTTTTAAAGCTTGCATTATTGCAGCTGCTGATGAACAACTTACGTTCGGTTGCCACTTAGCGTATAGAGTTCATGTGATGAACCACGCACTCGACGAAAAGAGAATTTCAAAACAATTCTTTCACCTCCTCTCTTGTGTGGACTTTTTTTTAACCTTTTCGACTACAGCAAAGTGCGCAGTATCTTTCCTTGTGTTTCCAACAAAACATACTTTCACTTTTATATACATAGAAATAAACAATTTCAGAGAATAACATGTGTTCTTGAATTAGTAGTAGCATCACTTTTGAGAATATTTTTGTGTTGTAAAATTTAGAAAATTATTAAAAGTGTTGTGGAGGGGAAATCATACTTTTAAACATGTCTTTCTTATACTTCATAACATTTTGCAGCATTTTTTCAACTGAAAAATTTATTCAATCTCATACAATAAAAAGTTAAGCAAGTAATTTTAAATTTAAATATTAATAAATATTGAACTTTTCACTGTATTACCCGTGCCCAGATCGACTCCATTTTCTAGTTTCTTCAGGTCATTAATAAGGGGATCAAATTAAATGTTTACCAAATTAAACTCTGAACCACTAGCACTGTACTCCAAAAAATAAAAAAAAATAATGAATATCAAAAATACTTTTGAGATACTAAATGATGATAAATCAAAAAACGAAATTTGAGTCACTAAAATAATAATGGTCCCTACTGTTTTAGTAATGCCTGTATTTTAAATACTATTGTTATAACGAATTTAGTAAATGTTTACCAAATAAATGTGCAACACTAAATTTACACGACAATGCTGAAAAAATAAAGTTTTTATTACATCAAATTATTATTTAGCTAGCATACACTGAACAGCAATTGAATTAGAGATACCTGTCTAGTAACGTGTAGCACCACCTTTCGCCCTGATGACGGCGGCGATTCGTCTCGACAAGACACCGGAAGCGTTGGGAAGCCATACGGATCCACAACCCGTGAACAAGCTCCCACAGTTCATGAAGATTTCATGAAGGGGGGTCAGAGCCTCGAACAGCTCTCTCGATGGCATTCCAGATGTGCTTGATGGGATTGATGTCAGGTGACCTAGTTGGCCAACGAAGCGAGGTCACGTCGGTGGAGTGTTTATCCAACCACTCGGATACGGGACCGATTGCATGGTGCATTGTCTTGTTGCAGGATGAGGTCCCCATTGGGATGTTGAAGACGCACAAACGAGAGCAAATGGTCGTCGAGTATATCCCGGTAACGTTGACCTGTGAGGGACGATGGCACACGTACCAGGGGTCCCATTTCAGTCCACGTAAACAGTGCCCAGACGAGAATGCCACCCCCACAGCTTGAAGAGTACCCTGCTGGCAAGAAGGATCCATCGCTTCATGTAATTTGCGCCGTACTCGTACCAACGTGAATCTCGACTCATCAGTCCAGGCAACATTTTCCCACGTGTCTAGGGTCCAGTGGCGATGTTCCCGCGCCCACGCTAATATTTGCACCCTGTGATGTGCGGTCAGCAGCGGTACACTCGTGGGATGATGGCTTCTGTACCCCATAGCGAGGAGATGGTTCTGGATGGTGTGGGTGCTTACACGTTTTTGTGCACCAGCGTTAAATTGCCGAGTGATTTCTTGCACTGGGGCCAGTCTATCCGCTGTTACAATGCGAGCTAGTTGACGATGACCCCGCTCATCCACACGCTGTTGTCCACGGCAGTTGGCCCTTGCAGGGATGGTTTTACCGGATTCGATGTACTCACGGTGCACTCGTGACACAGTGGCTCGTCAAAATCCCAGTGCCTGCACGACTTCCGAGATGGAGGACCCATTCCTCGGGCACCGACAGTTTGCCCACGATCAAATGCCCTTAGATCCTTCGTCTTACCCATGCTGCGTCAGAATCTTACTGATTCCCGTTGCATCACTCCTTATATTGTCGAATCGTTGCATAAGTCGTGTCGTTTCCATTTGCAGGGCCGCCCACAGCGCCATATTTGCATAACGCCAGCTGTCTCTAATTCAATTGCTCTTCAGTGTAATTATAAGCCCCGCCCCCAAACGAATTTCAGGTGGCGACGCATTGGAATGTGAAACTTCGGGAAATCCCTGGGAAACGTTCGATGAGTACAAGGAACAACATTTTAGCGAGTGGGAAGTAGAATTACCACAGGACAAGACTGATTGGCTGAATGGCACATGCAATAATTGCCCAAAGTATATCAGTGATTACGTTTGTAAACATTTAGTTGGGTTAGCAATTCGCCTGAAATATGTTGAACAACCTGCTGAAGCAAGGAATGTACCAATCGAGGAAAAACGTAAAAGAGGACGGACAGTAAAATAAAAAAAGCCTTACTAATTCAATAATTTCTTATTTCACGTTTATTATGTGATTTTATTTTTAATAATTAGTGAGACTAATTTCTATATCATGATTATTATAATAAAACTTTAGCACATTAAAAGTTTAGTTTTCATTGTATTAGCTTAACACCTATAACTACAAGTATTTACAGGTAACTGCAGGCAGGTATATGGGTATTACTACTCAGTGTTAGAATAAGATCTACTGGCCCAGCGGACCACTAGAATTGACAAACCACTGGTCCACCAAAATGCCTACTGGTCTGTAAAAAAATAATAAATTTTTTTAACGACATTTACAATATATGTAGAAAATAATGTATCATTTCAATGGAATTATATCCAATATTTGTTTTTAAACCTGTCATTAAAAGTGCAGCCTAAAAAGAAAACCATACAGCAAGGTAAAAAACAAAACAAAACAGAAATTCATTTTTTAATTTGTGACAAATTTGGAAAAAAAAAAAACTTCCTGGCCATCTGGGCCAGTAAAATCAATAGTTCAATGGTCCGATGGAAGTTTTACTGGCCAATGACGACCACTGGGTAATTCGAACGCTGCTACTGTTATTTTTTGGTCAGAAAAACAACTTTTGATTTAGTCATGAATTATTAATTTTAATTTCAGTTCCAATATCATAAAAAAATAACATAATTATGATTACATTTTCCCCGTTTTAAAAATATGTAGTCTTACGTTTGGTAAATATTATTTTGCTTACAAATGATAAAAGAGACTAACAAGTCAATATCAGGTTATTGATCTTAAAATAGATATCTAAAATTTGGTGAACATTTAGTATTTTTGGGAGACAAACAGTTTTTTACTGTCCAATAATTTAAGAAAATGATGAGAAGTTAATATCTGGTTATCACTTTATCATTATTACGTGGTCTAAAATTTGGTGAACATTTACTATTTTTGGGAAACAAAATTTTTTTTTGTGGCGAATAATATGCAGTAACAAGAAGTAAATATCTAGTAAACACTTTAAAGATTAAATATGGTCCAAAATTTGATGAACATTTATACTATTTTGGGGAAACGAAAGTATTTTTTTTTTGTATGCATATGTGGCTTGAATATTGCTTCATGCCCATGAAAATCAAAATCCACCTGTCTGCGTAATAGAACTAATTGCATTGGTTCAATTTTTGATCTGAACCAAGGATACATATTTCATGTATCACTCCCATAATTTTATGCTTTTTTTTCCAAACCCAAGGGGGTTTACTGTTTCGAAACTGTTCTGATACAGCAGAATTTTCAAATTTTCTGATTCATGAAAAAACCTAACACCTTTGAAAATGGTCCCATCTGTGAAGTTTGATAAAACTCCTTCAGAGCACAGAAGTGGAGATTTGATTTGCGTTTCTATAGAAGCATTTTGTATTAAAACTGCCAGACTTTTTAAGATTGGCACGTAGTAGAAAGTAGATATTTTATTATTACCATTTCTGCCTAAATTCATGGCAACAGGATGAACATAACTGAAATTTTGCTCAAAATATTTTTTCGTTAAATAGTCACAACTAAGCAAACCTCTATTTGTGCATGCTTGATTCAGAAATTCGCGCTTTTGTACTTTTTGGAGTACTTCAGTAATCTGAAATTCATTAACTTGATTACTTTTTTGCAACCGACTGCTTATGAACTGCATAATATTCTCCTAATTTGTTTCATGAATATTCAGCATTTCAGTAATGATCACATCGACAACAAAAGAAGTTAAATAAAATTAGGCCAGTAGCCTTAAACAAAACAAAGCAACTGATGTGTTCATGTCTAAGGCTGTAATTTTACTTCTTGTACTGCTAATCAGTTCATCTACATTCTCCTTATTTAGGTTACTCTCACTGTCAACATTTTCACAAGGTTGTAACGGTTCGTTGTTCTTGAATTTATCGGCTGTGAAACTATGTTGTATGCTTTCCAGACAAGTGCGATGAAAATGTCGACTTGTTACTAAATTTACCAATGTGGTAAATGTGTAATTTAACGTCATAAATTATTTAGTCGGGAAAAGTTCACTGTGTGGGGAGTGTGCGACATACAATTTTTTAAGCATGCAAAATAATGGGGCAAGCTGCAGAAATACAGTAATTTAAAAGAATGTGAAAGAATTTCACCGAAGTATTTACCTGGAGTACGATGGTGTGCAGCAGTTGGTGCGGGAGGAGGCTTAAGCGATGTTAACGGCAACGACGTGAAGCTTCCATGTTTTGATAGAGAGCAGAAGTTCGTAGTGAATGCCCAGAAGAATACAATAAAAGTGGATTGTATTCTTCGGAAGAGTGTGATGCGTGCTGTAATCCGGCGCAAGTGGAAATAGTTCAAAAACTGTTTTTTTATTTTTGAGAAAGAAATGTGCGGAATGTCATTATTAGTTTCACAATGTATCCGAATGGAAACAAATGAAGGAATGTAAATGTTTTCATGTAAGACAGAAGTGTTGAGTAAGAACTTTTGGTTTTGGTTGAATTCCAAGTTTTAGTTATGGTTTCGAAGATGTTCAGGGGTAGTTGATTTCTTCAAGTACTTCATTTGTAGTTGTGCTCTTATTCCGTATAGTGTAGCTAATATTTTTGCGCCCTGAAACGGATATTTTTGAAAATAAAGGAGTTTCTTCAATTTAGATATCATAGTATGGCAGGGAGGTCAAGAGCTTATTGTATTGTGCCGGATAATGAAATTTTAAGCCCTGACGAAATCTGAAATGAAGTATGGAGACTTTGGAAAGAGCCACTCACACTGTTGAAAAAGCTACCAACAACACCACAGTTTACAATACTGTGTAAAGCCGACCTCTTTCCTTCAGTGTATTCCTACAAGATGCTTCTATGACTGCGTACTGCGGAACAGCTTTCTTCTGTAATCTTCCGCACGTTACTTGCCCTTCTAAACGAAGCTTCCATTCACCAGACTCCACCTTCACCCCGTCATCCTAGGCCTACTGCACGTACTCTTCCAAACCATCGTAATCCCACGTAAATACTTCAGAAAATTTCTTTCCTTTTATCTAATAATACTATATTTTTGCACCTTTCCCCATTATTTTGCATGCATTAAAAATTGTACCACAAGGTTGTAACAGTTCGTTGTTCCTGAATTTATTGGCCGTCAGAAAATTTGTTGTATGCTTCCGAGACAAGTGCGATGAAAATGTCGACCTGTTACTAAATTTACCAATGTGTTACTACACTGCTCATAAGGACATGGAACTTCATCTTGTCTTTTTATGTGTAGTTGAACATGTAAAATTATTAAGGAAACTCAGTCTGCATTCTGTTACTGACATGTCTGAATGGGGCAGGCTATTTTTAATAAAGTCTGAGTAGTATACAATGGTGTAAGTTTCAGATGGTCATGTGAAGTATGTGTCTTCAAAGATGAAAATTTAGCAAATGTTCTAGAGCATGTTATGAAACCACAAGGAAACTGCACCCTAGTAATGTTTTTGTGTATTTTTATACGAGCTGCAATAGGAAAAAAGGATTTGCATATCTTACACTGGAAATTTGAAGATCCACTTGAATTCGTGGTATGATACTATAGGTGAAATAATGTCAGTTCTGCCAAAATAAAAAAGTGGGAGTTTTAGCATTTTTTATACATTCAACACAAATTTCCAGCAAATGTTAAAATACATTCGTCATCAATACGAAATAGCGTGGCGTAACACAAAAAAAGTTCTCAATTTCTAAATTACAAGATACAAACTAAAAGTCAGCCCCACATACCGTAAACGATTTGTTCGCTTAAATGACGAGTAGGATGTAGAGAAACAAAAAATACAAATTTTAGTTCCATAGTATTCTAGACCGGTCGGTACCTTTAATTCATTTTTTAGCGATTCTTTTTAACTCTGAGTGGTCATACTCCGAGTTACGTATCTCTTCGTTTAATGGGTGGCAAAGCCACACGACCCGCAGTTCCATCGAGTTGGTTTCTGATCTGGAAAGTTCGTGATAGCGATGCTTAAGACTTGGCCTTTAAATCAATAGATAAGTTGCTTCACCGTTAAATATCGAACATAAATTAGAATTTTAATATAGCCGATGCGGAATTTCGAGGGAACATTGTTTTGGAAAATATCGCTTAGGGTCCGATAAGTTAGAATATCGGTAAAAAAAAAATTGTCAGATATTTCACAAATGTGCTGGATTTGTTTCACATTACAAATGCTTTCATGTGAAATGTCCTGAAAACAAATCTTCAAATTCTCAGTCTTTGTCAATCTTAAAGTCTTAAAGTCTCTTCAATCCTAATAGGAACTGAACGAATTTTGCAGGGATTTAGATTTTCCGTAAAAATTACCCAAGGGGCTCCTAAGCCACTGCATCCCCATAACTGCAAATCGCTACAAAAAAAAAAAAAAAAAAAAGCTGGAACATATAGGCTAAACATTAAAAAAAAAAGAAAGTTAAATTGGATGGGGGGGGCAAAAACAGTATGACTCATGAGCCTTTGGATGGTTAAATTTTCAGGGTTGTGTAACTAAAAAATTCTGACAATTTGCCGATTCTAATTATTTCTCACCACGTTTCTGATTGGCAATTCTTTACATTGCCAATGCGATAAAAAAATGCGAAGGATTGCGATATTTCGCTTTATGTATCTGTACCTCACAATAACCTTAGGGCCAGGGTGTTTCTGATTCGGATAATTTGGTATTGCGAGATTGCCTGTTGGCGTTTCAATTAGGCCTATCGGTTTGGTCAGGCAATGTTCCCTATTGAAATTTCGTCTTGTTCATGAAATTTTAAGTTATTTTTCTAATGTAACTTAAAATTTGGAAGGTTTACCAAAATACCTTATATATGTGAATTAAAATATCATAACAAAACAGTTTGGTAAACAGCCCGGTACTGTGTAAATGATGGATTTTGAAGATGTTAGTATAACATACACAATTTCAAACATACTACAGAGCAGCGTACATATCTGAAGTCAATTCATCAACATCATCATTGTCAACCATTATCAATCCACTGCTGGACGAAGGTCTCCCCAAGTTTCCTCCACAACGGTCTGTCTTGTGCCAGTCTCCTCCATGTCACCTCTGCATACTTTCGAATTTCATCCACCCATCTCCCATGTGGTCTTCTTCTGGGTCTTTTCCTGTCCCTTGGAATCAATCTAAAATTTCGGCTGTCCATCGATGATCTGTCCTTCTGGCAGTATGTCCAGCCCATTGCCATTTCAGGGATTTAACTCTGATCATGATGTCTTCCACTCTTGTCACTTTTCGGATCCACGTGTTCCTCTTCTTATCTCTCCTGGTTACACGAAGCATGCACCTCTCCATGCTTCTTTGAGTTGTCTGCAGTCTTTGTATATCTCTTTTAGTTAAGGTCCACGTCTCTGCACCATACGTAAGCACTGGAAGGATGCATTGATCAAACACTTTTCTTTTAAGACATAATGGCATATTGCTCTTGAAAATTATGCTGTTTCTTCCAAAAGCTCTCCAGGCAAGTTTTGTACGCCGATTAATTTCTTCATCAATGTGACCCTCACTTGATATCTGCTGTCCAAGATAAACGTACGTGTCTGTTATCTCCAGCTTTTCTCCATCAATCAATAAATCTTTACTTCTTGTAAAAGAATTGAACATCACTTTTGTATTCTGAAAGTTCATTTTTAATCCCACTTCTTTACTCTTGTCAGCAAGTTCCTGGATCATACTCTGCAGCTCTGATGGGGTAGTTGCAAAAATGACTACGTCATCAGCAAAACGAAGGTGGGTTAGATAATCTCCATTAATCTTTATCCCTTTGTTTTCCCAGCTCAGCGACTGAAAAACACCCTCCAATGTGGCATTAAAGAGCTTCGGAGATATGGTGTCACCTTGTCTCACTCCCTTTCCAATTTTTATGTGTATTGTATTTTCAAACAGCCGAATCTTTGCACTTGCATTTTCATAGATGTTATTAATAATATTAATGTATGCATCTTCAATACCGCAGGTTTTCAGAGCCATTGTAACTGCTGATGGTTTCACCGAATCAAAGGCTTTTCATAATCGATAAAAGCCATGCACAATGGAAGTTCATATTCTTTCGCTCTTTCAATTAGTTCTCTCAGTACGTGTATATGATCTATTGTGCTGTAGCCACTCCTGAATCCAGCTTGTTCTCTCGGTTGAGCCATGTCCAGTGTTACCTTCAAGCGGTGTGAAAGAACTTTAGTGAAGATTTTATAGACTACTGATAGGAGGCTGATAGGTCTGTAGTTTCCGAGATCCTCAATGTCACCTTTCTTATGTAGCAGGATCATTGTAGCGGTGTTCCAATCCTCAGGAATCTTTCCTACATTAAGGCATCGAGTGAAAATTTGGGCGAGTACTGTTTCAATTTCTCCACTTGCTTCTTGTATGATGTCTACAGTAATTCCATCTTCTCCTGGAGCTTTTCCCCGCTTCATGTTCTTGATTGCATGTGCAACTTCTGCTGGAAGGACTGTAGGAACTCTGGTACTGGTATCTTTCATGATGTCTGGAGTGCATGTATCATCCCTTTCATATAATTTGGAGTAGAAATCTTTCACTCTTGTCAAAATTTCGCCTCTATTTCTTGTTACAGAACCATCTTCTTTTCTCAGTGCCATAATCTGTTTTCTTCCCTTACTGAGATGTCCCTTTGCTATCTTTGAAGGCTTTGGTTGTTTTCAATTGCTTTCCTCACTAGTTCACAGTTGAATTTTCTTACGTCTTTAGTGATACTTTTTCTTACTGTCTTGCATAGCTCTATATATTCCACTTTGGAAGTCACATCTTCTTTAGTTGTCCTCATCTCTCTTCTTTTTTGCATCAACATTTTCGTTTTTCCTGATAATTTGTTTACATGCAACTTGTTCTTAGACCCAGCTAATTTTGTTGCTGTTTCCATAAAAGCTTTGGTTACTTTTCTGTTAACTTCAGAGATGTCCACTTCTTCCGATGTTAGGCCTTCTAAAGCAGAGAACCTGTTCTTCAGTTCCAACTTGAAGGTATTATGGTGTTTTTTAAGGTTGGTTATGTCAATAGATTTTGTTTGTCTTATGAGCTTGCCACGTTCAAGTTTAGTGTTGAGGTGCATCTTACATCTCACCAATCTATGGTCACTACCTGTGTTGAACTTGTTTAGCACACTGCAGTCTTCTATGACGAATTTTTTGTTACACATAATAAAATCAATTTCACTTGTCGTCCCATTTGGATGTCTCCATGTCCATTTCCTGTGTGGCTTTTTTTGAAGAAGGAGTTCAAGATGAAAAACCCAATAACTACAGTTTATTTAAATCATAATGAAACTGAAAAAGGTACTTACCAGAAAAGTTTCGAAAGTTCTGTGCTGCTGCACATGGGGTTTGCATTCACGGTTGATCGTTGTTTTCGTTGGTGGAGTCGAACTGCGCGTGCGCGTTACGCTATAAACCATTGCCAGATCTTTCTGACTAAGTTTTTCTGTGAATTTACAAACATTGCACACAATGTTCGAAAGTTTTACTGAAATTCCAGGAAAAACACAGATCAGCTGAAAAAACAGATTTTTTATGTAAATTCACAGAAGAAAAGTAATGTGAATTTCAGGTTTTTTTTTACAGTGTGACCATTCTTCCGATATGGGCACTCTCTCAAGTACCAGATGAGATATGGGAGGCTGTGCTCGGCTTGGGCTCAATTTTAAGAGTCCGAGCCCTAATTTTATGTTGCATGATAGAGCCCAGACCAGAACGAATCCGAAGATTAACCTATTTAGGTATTAATAAAAAATCATATCTTCTAGACTTACACTCTGTTCTCCCTGCAATTAACATATGCATTTCTCAACTGGGCAGTAAAGAAGGGAACCCTATCTGTTTCTATAGTAAATTGGTACGATTTTTTTCAACATTCATTCCTTCTTGAAATGCTTCGGGCGGCCTGGCATTCGGAAAGATAGGGAGGCGCTGAAATCTACGTACTTCTCTCAAAAGAATAAGCAGGGAGCCGCTGCGTGGAGGAAGGGGGCAAAATTTCGTTGGCGTGCAATCTACTGTTTATTATCTATAGTTCTGGAGGACTTCTTCTTCTCCGCAGAAACCCGTTAACACGTGGTCTATGTCACCTTTTTAGCCATACCCGGAATAAATATCACCCCCAAGTGTCCCCACTCTCCGACCAGTCCCAGTTTCTAAAGAATTCTCTTTATTTTCTAGAAAGTGTAAGAAAAGTCTCTCTCTCTCGTATACTAAAACATACAAAATTACATCAAAAAATTTCTCTCTCTCTCTCTGTCTCAGTGCCCGAGCCTGAACAGCAGTAAATATTATGCAGTCCGAGCCCACCTAACCCCTGTTCGGACCCGGGTTCCGCTTCGGGCTCGGGTTTGGCCCTTCCCGGCACTGATGAGCGGCGCCCTGAACCTTAGGCGCTAACTCTCTTTCCCTTCTGGAACCGTGGACCACCCAGGAGTTGCTTACGGAGGTCGTTAAGGCTGTCTTTGAATGAGTGTTAGGCTTCGTGTTCTGCGATAGATGGCGCAAAATATCACTCCTTGGGCGTGGCTTTTACGTCTTGATGGATTGTCCCAGAAGTTGGCGTCAGCGAATGACTGCAGACCTTACCATAATCAGAATGGAAGCGGTCTCTCGTTGGCTCTACAATGAAAAGACAAAATACGCGCTGTTACGTTTTAACCAATTACTTTATTTGGGGGTGGAGCTTAGTAGGTAGGCGTAGTTTCTGTCTCAAATGCAAGTGTTTTCTGGTAATGTACACATTTTCTCTTCAAAAAATGAACGTACAGTAGAATTTAAGATGGTCTATAGAAGACAAGATTCCAATCTCACTTCAGTGCCCATTCTTTGATTTCTATTTGGCCTAGATAATTAAAAAAATCTGACAGAAATGAGAGATTTCGTTTCTTCCACACATAAACACTGCCAAGCTAACTTTTGGTGCCATCTAGCGCCAAATTGGAATACTTTAGAGTCAGATAAATTGAATTTAAAAAAGATTCGAACAAATTTTTCGAAAAAATAACTGTGACACGTATTAGATATGGGTCGTTTTTATTTGTGCTCAAAATTTCAAACTGTACAAAGTAATAGTTTTCGAGAAAATGTGTACAAAAGAATTTGCATTACAGATATAGGACAGAATTTCTGTTGCATTCATTCAAAGACAGCCTTAAGACTCGAAACAAGAAAAAAAAATGACTGCACTTTATTTACCTACGTATTTCTTTGCTTATTGATAATAAGCAAAGAAATATACATCTTTAAACGACCACCTTGAACAAGCTTGTCAACCATTATAAATGGCTAAGATGTACGTGATAAAAATCGAATAAAAAGCTAAAGAAGAACTGAAAATCAGACTTATTTTTTTCCTTTAGATATTTGCCTCTTATGAATAGTTTGAATTTGTGGATGGTCAGAGTTGCCTTACAAAAAATGTTATTAGTTAACCATTTAAGACTTGTTTTCTTCCTTTATGCACTTCCTACGTACACTTTGTATTTCGTAGAATAAGAAGTACCTCGTCAAAAAATAGTCAGCAAACCACCTAAGACCTGTTTTCTTCCCTTATTGTTTAGACCTTATGTACATTTTGTATCTGTGGAGGTTGAGAAGTGCCTTGTCACAAAACAAAGGTTATTACTGAGGTAAAACGTTCTGTATTTATTTCTGAATCTGCTTTTATACACATTATGTACTTTTCGATATCGAGAAGTTCCTTTACCCCAAACTCATTAGTGAAACAGTTAACACTTGCTTCCTTCGTTTATTTATTTACTTTCTACGTACATTTAGGTCTTTAGAGACTGAGAAATGTCTTGTCTTAAGTTAATTTGTGAACTACGCATGCGTATCGAAAACAAAGTTGTTCTCAGTGCTACCTGTTGTCGTAGTAAGGAAACAACATTTGTTCTTGGGAGGGATGTACCACAAAGTAGCAACTATCAAGCCAAGGCAGTTTCAATATGCGAGAATGCATAGTGCGTTCTATTGCTCGTGAATGATGGAGCGTCAACTCGATTGTTTCCTCAAAGAAACAGTTCTTTTCTCTCGTTTAGCTTTTTGGGGCGAAACACTTTAACTGTACGGTAATCTATCGAGAAATACCTGCTGTATACGGGAAGAATGTGACATCTGGTCAGACAATCGTAAACTTTTGTAAACAATTTGTAAACGGCCGTAATAATCTGGCGGGCGAATTCTGCAGAAGCAGACGTCCTTCACTTCTGATTACATTTCGCACTTTAATTTTAATAAGATGATTAGTGATTTTCGCCCAACTAAAGTCAAGGAAACAGAGAGTGAGTTGAACATTTACTGTGAAAGTGGGCATTCCATCACCTACACTATGGGGACAAAAGTAATTGGACACTGTAAGTAAATAGAAAAAAGAATTGTATTTATATCAGTAGCCGGTAGATTCTTCCCCTGCAGGGATTACGGCAACCACTAGTCCAGGTAAACTGTCCACAAGTCCATGGAGTACGAAGAGCGGGATGTTCCTTCCGCACAGAGTACACGACCAACTCTGTCAGTGAAGAAGGTCGTGTTGGTCGAGACTTCACTAGTCGTTCAAGTTCATCCCATAGATGTTCAGTGGGATTGATGTACGGGCCCTCAGCAGGCCAATCCATCCGCGAGACCTGATTTTCCTCATACCGATCCATTATAGCCTGGAAACATGAAAAGTGGCATTGCCATCCTGGAAAAAGCAATAATCGTGTCCGTACAACTGCCACAACGTTGGGAGCATCCAGGATATCTGTACACAACAATCCAGGATTTCTCTAGACAACACAGAGTTTATATTGCCATGAATAACAACCAGTAGACTCACACGGCACCTGCTGAAACAGCCCCATACCATAACTTCACCGCTTCCGTGCTACACAGTCGGAACTGTTCACTCCGGAAGCAGACGTTCTCCATAAACCCTCGAAACAGTAGTGTGCGGTCGATGTATGTAACGCATGCATTGCATGCCCTAATTAAGTGCAAAAATTTGCTCTCTGAGAAAAAAAAAGATTTACACGAATAAAAGTTTGTGCTGCCGTTTTTCATCGGAAATTTAAACTAAGTACCTGGTTTAGAAGAGTTTTATTTAAAACCAAATTCACATATTTTATGTGAATTTGGTTTTAAATAAAACCAAATTCACATAAAATATGTGTATTTTAGCCGTAACTGAAACAAAGTGCGAGTGCGAACCAAACTTTGTGTCATCGTGCCCGAACTCATGTGCCGTGCTTGCCAGGGACATAGCGTTTGATGTGAAATCGGCCATTGCATTCAGGGCTTGGGCAGTCTACCAATCAGAGAACCAGAGTTCATTTCCTCTATCCCCACTGTTTACAACTACTAGGCCTTCGTTCCGTTGAAAAACTGCTCGAAATGTGAAAGAGAGTGTTGCATCGACCAATAGAAATTTCGTTTTCTTTTAATGGTGAGTATCTGCTATCTAGTGCGTACTTTCGGGGGATCCTTTTCTTATTCAGTTGGGAAATTGTTCGGCTGCATTTTTGTATATTTCTTGCCTTTCTGAAGCCCTGATATACTTCAAGATGACTTAAGCAAACTGCAAAAGGGGAATAAGGAAATGGATGATGCGAAATAAAAGTTTCTTGATTCCCTAAGTTTTATAGAAAAATCCGAATGTGTAAGGAATGAAGCATCAACGTCAAACTTGAGTCGCTTAACATCGTCGTTAAGTATGCGAACGTAAAAAATAATTAATATCAAGATTTGAATTTAAATAATTAATATCAAGTTCTTCAAGCTTCGAGATTTGAATATATTAAATAATAATTAATATCAAGATCTTCCAAGCTGTTTTGTTGGCCGTGTTTATTATTTTGTAAAGAAACTGTTAGAAACTGTTTACTCTTTCTTTATCCTTTCCCATAGAAAAAAAAATTCAAACTCAAAAATTGTCAAAATACAGATCTAAAACAGTAAAACTATACTAGTGATCCATATAATTGGCGTAAAACAAAAATCAAAGGTTCCAAGCTTTCGCACATCAGCCAGATGGCTTTTTCGAAGGTGGGCCCACAGAGAATAAAGTCTTTTTGCCTGGTAGTTTCAAATCATAATCATTCCTCCATAACTACCCTATATGGAAAGCTTATGGGCTCAAAAAATTCTGATACAAAAAAGCATCGGATTTCCCAAAGTGAGCCTGAATTCATTCAAAAAAACATATCGCACTCTCTTTGATTTCGTTAAGTAAAAAAGTGAATTAAATGCTTTTAACTCTTCCGCCTGGACTGAGAGATTTCGGATTCGAAAATCTCGAGCATTATGATTTAGCATCTGAGTCAATACTGTATTTTATATACTAGCGCATAAGCCTAATTGTGAACCATAACCCCAGTTCAACAGTTGAAATTTGGTAAAAAACCGGACCCGCGTGTAAGCCGAACTTAATTTCCAAGAGTTTAAAAAACATAATATCATTGAAATGAAGTAATGCACATTTTTGAAGTTAACTTCTTCAAAGACCTTTCAGGAAGTGTTTTACTCACCAACGGAGCATACAATTAGTTCGTATTAGCCAATTCCCAATTAAATTCCTATTAGCAAATTTCCAATTAAATTCCTATTAGCAAATTTCCAATTAAATTACTTCGTTAATATAAACATTGTCGTCAAGGTCGTTGTGTCTGTTTCTTTTTCATCGGAATCAGAAGGCAAATCATCTTCTGTACCATCATCCATGGTATTACTTACGCAGCATTATTCGAAAAGATCGCGAATTTGCAATATCGTTTAAGCTAACCATTAGGTCTTAGGCCGCTTTTGTGTCTCTACTTATTGGCACCCGTTTTTCTGATCTGTCAGTTATATCCTGAGCAGTATCACCCCAGATACGGAGACATGCAGTTATGAATTATAAGTGGCACCTGTAGTTAGTAATGTGATAATTTTTTACGGTAGAAGTTGTTCTGAGGTTTGAGAAATTAGCATTGTGCGATACCATAGCACTTCGGCAATGCTGTGGTATCGCACAATGCTAATTTCTCAAACCTCAGAACAACTTCTCTACCATATCTTTGGACGAAACAGCGATACGCTGTCTCGTCCAAAGATATGGTAGAGAAACGCCATTCTTTTCATTAGCCAATGGCGTACGTGCACCGCAGGAGACAGTGACGTCACACTTTCGTAAAGACAATGGCCTTTGTCGTTGGCTATGATGGTCATTCTCACCGTATGGCTGACGTGTCACCATCTATCGATATTCTGTGCTATGCAAACAACTCAAGGACAATGATAGGTATAATCAGCTTAAGCGCAATTTAAGTAACCTTTCAAGTGATAGGTTCAAATGTTTAACTTCACGTCGGTTTGGGGAAAGAGAAATTTCAGGGTCTGACGTTGAAATGGGATTGGGTTTTGCACGTACCATATTATCCATAACTATTATCGTTTCCTAAAATTGCATGATGGATACAAAACTGTTCCAATATTTATTTATACTTTTCACTGACAAACGTTTAAACTCGCTTCCCTCCCCCCTCCGGTGGCGCAGTTGTCTAAGCACTGGCTTGTAACCATTCGTCCGATGTTCTCTTGTCTTACGTCACTAGCTCTCTCCCTTCCCTGGAACAAGTGACCCTAAATTAGGGATGGTCGACTGCTTATAGCCCAATAAGTTGCTCTCGGCGGTCAAAAAAAATAAATAAATAAAAAAAAAATGAAAGGCTCCCCATCCCCTCTTTGCTAAAAAAAAATAAAAAGTTTTTTCCGAAAACTTTCGGTTTATACGTGTGTATATACAAGGCACTATAAAACCAGACCTAGAACATCCAATACATTCAATTTAAGGACTAAAACATTTATAATGAAACAATACATACTTCAAAGATACTGGCACGAAGCTTAAAGGTGATTATCACCCGAAAAACAAGACCACTCTGCCAGGTACGTGTCTGGGATGTGAGACCATTTGTTACCGATTTTTGTGTTCATCGGAACTATCAGTCTGACAGAGGTTCACTTTTATGGCGCTTTGTAGGGTAGAATGACACAACATCCCTGAAGAGCAGATGAAGAAGGTCCTGTCATAAAGCAAGTCATGTCACTTCTACTAAACTCTCTTGTAATTTACACCCAGCAGAACCCTGAGCAATCTTCAGAAAGAACCGCGCAGAAAGAACATCATGAACAGAATGTCAAGGCAACGTAGACATCAGCTGTATTGCTACGTATCTTATGGCCTTTAAGAGAGGACGGATAGCTATATTCCAAGAGGAGCAAAATCCATCCCACGTATAGAGGAATGTGTCAGCCTCAGTAATGTGACCATTCTTTGAAAATGTGAACTGTGGTTGAAAATGACATGAACAGTTATCAATAAGGAACTGGTGCACGTGCGAGGAAAACAGCAAGGAAGAACTGACTGCTTTTGCGGTAGGCTTTCACTACATCGGTATAACTCAAGCTACCATCAACACAGCGATTACTATACCCTTGTGATAACACGACGAACCGTTTCATGATGATTTGCACAAGAAGAATAGGAAGCACGCGAACTCTGAGTGCGCGTTGGCGGCATGTCATCTTTAGCGATGAGTCGTAACCCTGCTGATGATCTCCATGTACAGGCAAAGAGATGGTACAGTGAAATCTGTGACTCAGTTGCAGCCCGTCTGTAACGTATACTCTAGATTCAGTTCCTTTTGATTTTACTATCTCTGGTTATTTTATTTTCCTATGTAAATTATCTTCTTACTTAAAGAGATGTTATTTCTCCCGCTGAATGAATTGTGGCAATGAGTGTAAGTCATGACGTGGTGGTAGGCAGTATAAATAGGCGCGTTCAACGATACCAGGGAGAGCTTTATGTTTATGTGCGTAGAGAGCTTTTGTGTTTATGTGCGAGGAGAGCTTTTGATTATGTGCGAGAGAGGTTTTGTTTGATGTGAAAAGAGCGACGTTGTTTTGTGGGGAGATGTGACGTACCTGCCAGCAGGACGCACACGACATAAAGGCAGATAGTAGTCAGAACAAACGTCCGCGTAGCTCAATTGGTAGAGTGACTTATTCCGGAATGAGGGGATCCGGGATTCGAACCCGGATCCCCTCATTCCGGAATAAGTCACTCTACCAATTGAGCTACGCGGACGTTTGTTCTGACTACTATCTGCCTTTATGTCGTGTGCGTCCTGCTGGCAGGTACGTCACACGTCGAATTGTCCGTACTACAATCGCTCCGACACACTAGTTGCAAGAGGAATGATGGGACGTGCCTCAGGACTGCCTTACATACATGCATAGACTAATAAACCTACGCAAAAATTTGGGAGCTAATTGGAACAGAAATGATTCTTTTTTTACAACTAGCTTCCTTTTACCCCTACAAAAACATGTTGAAATCGTAGAACAATATAAGTAAGGTTACATCTTAAAAATGGCGGATCCAATACGGTGGCTGCTCCGTAGGACACTCTGACAGTTTTTGCAAAATAACTGTATTTCTATCACTGAGCATAAAATATTTGTTTGCAAAGAAATTTCCTGTCAAACGATGAATAGAAATTTAAAATTGGTTAAGCCAGTCTCAAGTAAATGATTTTTAATAATAAGAAAACTGATTTTTGTAAGGTATTCAGAATGTTTTTGATTTTTTAAATGATTTTGTATGTCGGCAATTGTTTTTCTTTTATGTTGATTCAGTATAGAAACTTTCCACATATACGTAGAAGTCATGGCTGCGTGTTTATTTCAGGTTTCCTTTTGAATGGTCATTGAGGATTAGAAAGATAGGAGATTGTGCTGTATGTAAAAAACCTTGTGATGGTGCAGAACCTGCAAATGTTCTTACAGCAAAAGGAGTTGCTAGAATCAACAGCGCAAGGCAGCAACGTGGTGATAACATTGCTGCATGTGGTGGACAGAGCGTTCATGTTGATTGTCGCCAGAAAAACTGTAATGTAAATTTGATTAACCGTGACAAGTGGAAAACAGAGAATGAACAATTTTCAAATTTATCCATATTTTAAACTAAAAGAATATTGCCTGTTTTGTGAAAAGTAAGCAAAGATATATGAAGAAAAGGAAAGCGGATATAATATGTATCCAGTTAGAACAACCATTTTTTTTATTGGAGGTTTAACGACCACCGTGAGCTATTCAGTGGGCTATAAGCAGTCGCACTAATTTAGGGCCACTGGTTCCAAAGAAGGGAGAGAGCCAGCGCTGTAAGACAAACACAACATCCATGCCTCACCGAGATTCGAACCCGAACCCATCTCGGACGAATGGGGAGAAGCCATCGCTTAGATCATTGCGCCACTGGGGAGGCCAACCGGGTTTAAAGAGACACTTGTAAACATCTGTGAAAGTTGAAAGGATGTATGTGCAAATGAATTCCTGGCATGCATTTTGACAGTTAGTGATCTTCACGCCACAGATTGCTTGTACCACTAGACATGCAGTAAAAATTTTAGAACAATGAAAAGCGTTCCGCTTCATTATATTGGTGTTAAAGCTCCAAAGCTCGAAATGTGAATGTGAATGAAACATTTCTCGGTGTGCTCACTTGCTTTGAAAAAAAATGACAATGAGCATATAACAATTAACGAGCTAGTTGACAAAATGAAAGAAGAATGTGGAGAAAATGCATTTAGTACAAAACACATGAAGAAGAGAATACTTGATCACTACGGGGAGAATGTAATCATTACAGAAATAAATGGAAAACCAAATGTTGTAACTTTTAGGGGAAACTGCAGAAGCAATACTCACAGGCAAAAATAGGAGATGTCTTGAATAAAATTGGTGAATGAAACCAGAATGCCTTGAAGGGGATCCTCACTCTGGCCTCACCAGCAAAAAGCTGGGTGCTAAGATCATATGGTGTCCAAGATATAGACACATATATCTGTGCCATTCTATAAACAAAATACCCTCCCTTTAGCCGAATAAGTATGACGGAACCCTAAGTATCTTTTATATTGCGACCCATATAATTATTTATGCAACTAGCGTAGTGTATCTTTTCGTATGAACTCAATAATCTGTTTTTTCATCATTGTAAATAAGATCAATTTGCTTCTGCAAAACTTTAGTGAATTCATGGGTCGATACACCAAGGAAGAAGCAAGAATTGCACAGAAAATTAAACATTTTCTACTGGAGGAAGTAGTAGTCGATAAAGTGGACAAGCTTGGTTACATTGGAAATACCTGCCTTCATCCAGAAGATGAGCAAATGACTTCAGAAATGAACACGTTGATGAAGGAAATATTTCTTTACAGGAATCCTAATCAACGGAGGGCAGTTCAACGTCAACGTCCCTACCTTCACCACAGAAACGCCCGAAAGTAACTATTGAGAAAGATTATTTACAGAAAGCTTACAACTACTGGACAAAGAAGGGAACAGCAACAGGCAAAAATAAGACATCATTTTCCTCTGTTCAGAAAACTATAGGAAGATTAGAAGTCTGCAAATCCTGTACAATTATGAGGCTAGATTAATGAAAAGGTTGTAGGGGAAAAAAACCAGAATAAATGTCCAAAATAAATGAAAGTGTCAAAACGTCTTTGACTCTCTTGTAGTAAGGAATGCTGTAATTTATGATAGAATAATAAGGATGCTAGCACTTAAAGCAAAGGAAGATATTGATCCAAATATACATTTTAAAGCCTCAAAATGGCGGGTCACGAAATTCAAGGAACATTACAGAATGCCCGGTGATCCATCTCACACAAAGTTAGTAACAAATACGTGAGGGCAAGATGAAACATAGAAACGTACAGCTGACGAATTTGTGAAGAAATTTTGCACCAAGTACAATGACAGCAAAATGATACCTAGTATGTTTATGAAGACAGATCAAAGTAGATTTTACAAAGAGCTTCATGTCATCACACCCTTCGAGAGAAAGGAGCAAAACATGTGTTTCCTGATGTTGGGTCACTCTCAGCTACAACTCACTCATATATGATAATGCCGATCATATCAATGACAGGTATTTTACATTCGCCAATGTATGTGCTTGTGCAAGAACCATCTGGTAAATTCCCACCTTCCAAACCAGGTGATCCTGACAATCTTCGGTGTTATGCCTACACAACAGCAAATATGACCAAACAACATCTAATAACATTCATACGGTACATATGTTTTACCTCCACAAATGAACAAAAGATTCTTCTTTTAGTGGATTCATGGAGTGCTTTCAAAGATAAAGAATTCATAATGGCCACTGTTCTAGAAGGTAAAACATTGGAAGTGGAAAACATTCCACCCAAATGTACTAGAATGATCCAGCCGCTCGATGTGTATTTGTTTCATCCCTACAAAAACTTTGTAAAGCACATTACTGACATAGTCCTTTGGCTAGCTCCTCAGTTCAACATATGGCAAAGAGACAATTTGTTCCGACTACAAGCTCTAACTCATTTTCAATTTACTGCCCCACTCTTCAAAAACCTCATTCAGTTTGTCTTTTACAAAGCAGGATACTTGTCTGAAGAACCAGAAGAAGGTAATACTCCAATTCAATACTGTTTTGATACAGGTATGAATAATTCCTGTAGCATTTGTGAAGAACTGAGCGTCATGCGATGCTCACACTGTACAAACGCATATTGTTTATCACATACATTTATTGACGAACTTCACATGCGTCAGTGATTGATGCATTGGGTTTCTTTGTTATGCCCTGAAGTAAACTAAATATTTTGAAAGCAGGTAGGATGACAAAATATTATTTCCAAGGTTTGTTTCAAATTCTTCGTGCCTGTATATTGTGCTTTTTCATAGTATACAGAAATGTGTCTATATCTTGGACACCATATGATCTTGGAACCCATTTTTTTGCAGGTAAGGCCAGAGTGAGGATCCCCTTCGAGGCATTTTGGGTTCATTCATCGATTTTATTCAACGCATCCAACATTCCCTTGTCAGTGAATACAATGATTGCCTGAAAGAATCCAATATGAAAGATAAGAAAGCTTATTGAAACAGCTGGAAAAATAATCAAAACTGAGATTAAGGGTATGCCAACTCTCAAAGATAATTACCTATCTCGAACTGACGTTTCCTCTTTGGAGTACAACTATCTTCTGCCAGAAACATCAGAGTTATTTCTTCAAACAGTTTTTATGGGTAAAGAAAATGATCAGATGGTAGCAACTACTGGATGAGCTATTATCCAGGCAACTCGCACTAAAGTCACAATAATGCATCTTCAACTGAGCTTAGGTGTACAACTGCATCATCACTTTAGATCTAAGTATCTAATTGATACACTCCATAGACTTGGCTACTGTGTTTTATACAGCAAGGTTAAATAGTTTGCAATGTGTGCTTCTGTTGCCACTGGGAATGAAAGGAATGTACTTCAGTCAGATCAGTCTGTCATACATGCAACAGACAATGTTGATCATGATATTCTGACTCTGGATGGAAATAATACATTTCATGGTATAGGAATTATTGAAACAGTCACTCCAGGGGTTAGGTACCAGAATAAAGCTGTACCAAAGTAAATGTAACAACAAAAGATGTGAAGAGCATAACAATACAGTATCATCGCAAGGGATCAGTTGCCACGACAGGTGTTCAATATGAAACTTTGGCTGGGAATTCTATTCATGATCCTATGTGAGTTCTTGACCAGCTGTGGAAATATCTTGGCCACTTCGTTCTCCAAGGCCAGGATATTCGGGATTCATGCAGGTCGTCTAGGTCGGATCACATCCTGGTAAATCTGCATTTCTTTTCTTACCGATGATCGACATGGATCCAATCAACCATTCATGTGTTTACTCCACACTGAAGTTTCTGTGTGTTGAAGCCCATCGACAGGGTGTAAAGCTAGTCGTCACATTTGACCAAGCTATCTGGTGGAAGCACAACTTATTTTAAATCACGAACCTCATAATAGTGAACTGAAATATATTGTGGAGGTTTGGAGAGCTTTCCATGCCCTTATAAATTTTTTTGTGTCTATTGGTCACCTAATGACAGAGTCTGGACTACATGAAACTCTTTAACTGGTGTATGCTCCAAATAGTGCTACTCATATACTGTCAGAAAAAGCTGTTTCTAGAGCAATAAGAGGATATTTGATTGTTGACAGTGCATTGAATATTCTTCTCTCTTAATGCACATCTCAAGATGCAGAAAACTCAAATTCAACTGACATCACAGTACTCGACTTATATGAAAATGTTCTATCAAAAAATATTACTAGATGATCTTTTGACCAATAACAAACTTTCTGAGGTGAAAACAAAGCTAATGAAAAGAAGAAGGATCTTTGTTCAAAGGATCGTACCTCTCGTCTTTGGATTCAGTATACGGACATGATTGACATAATGAGGGTGTTCATAAGAGCTGAACAAACTGGCCAGTGGCACCTCTATCTGCAAGCCTGTCAAAGTATGCTTCCATTTTTATCTGCTTCTGGCCACAATAATTGCGCCAAATCTATGTACATACACCTTAGTAAATGCTGAACTTCGAAGAAACACGCCCAGAAGAGTACAAGCTCTTTGTTGCTGGACATTTTGTGATTCGCAAAACAGAAAGTTTTTGGAGTGTACTTGCCAGAGATCTGGCCATTGAGCAAGTTCAAATGGAAAGTGTGAAAGCTGCTGGGGTCTGACTCGTGGGAGAGGATTTGAAGTCTCAATGTCAGGTTTGGCTCCTGTCTATGCATTTTTGCTCAGAGCTTAACAATACAATGCAGGAATTGACATCACTAAGCACCACACCAGTGACCAGCATAAAGACTGTTCTGAATCCCAAATGGAAAGACATAACAATGACTTATATACCATTTTTTCATTCTTTCAAGACCGAAACTCTTTTACTGACAGTGAAGATGGAATGTTGAGAAACATTCCAAATGGGATAGTTGCAGAAAAACTTGTTAACGTTGAAAAAGAAAAACAAGGTAGAGAAGAAATCATAAAAACTATGGTTGTTAAGAATGTTTCAGAATGTTCTTTCAAGAAATCAAGGCAAGCTGTCACTCTTAATCCAAGAAAGGGCTTGTTATTATATCAGATGGTGAAAGGGTACACACTGATATCGGAATAAGTTTCCAGCGTTTCCTTCTGGCAGCCAAGATTAAAGAAGAAGATGTAGAAGAAATGCCTCAGTATGAGATTTGCGATTGTCCACCATCATTTTTGGCTCAGTAGGTTTCATGAAATTTCCAAGTAAGTCCGATTACGCTGAAACACTATAGCCTTTGACAAAAAATGTCATGCTTACTAATGAGACAAGGAGTTTACTGCAAGAAAGTGTTAAAGTAGTCGATAGGGGTTTTCAACTTTATCGCCTAGCATCTACGAGCGGTGAAATGTATAAGCAGATTTGTGACAAATATGTCCACTACGTGAAAGAAGCCTGAAAAAAACTACACAACCATGACTTCTACATATATGTAGAAAGTCTTTATACTGAAAAGGAAAACAATTCCCAGCATGCAAAATCATTTAGTAAATCAATAATATTCCGAATATCTTACGAAAATCAGTTTTCTTAATATTAAAAATTCATTTACTTGAGACAGGCTTAACCAATTTTGCATTTTTATACATCGTTTGAAAGTGAATTTCTTTGCAAAAAAAAATATATATATATGCTTAGAGTGATAGAAATACAGTTATTTAACAAACGCTGTAGGAGTGTCCTTCATATTGGATCGCCATTTTGAAGGCGTTTCCTACTTATATTGTTCTACATTTTTAATATGTTGTTTGTAGTGGTAAAATGAACCTATTGGCAGAAGAATAATTTCTGTCGCAGTTAGTTCCAGGTTGATGCCCAGTTTTACTAGACTAACAGGGCTATGTTATGATGTATATCTGCGTGTGTATGCATGGGCGCCGGCAGGGGGAATCACAGGGATCACTTGACCCCCATATAGAAATATGTTTCCCTTTATTTTGTTTTATTTCATTTTATTTATTACTTTTGTTTACACTTACAGAACAGGACCGCAAAGAAAGATGGAGTTTGGGGCGTTTAATTTAATATCCCAATTTTATTGGAAATTTGGAATTGGAAAACGATAACGTGAAAGCGGAAAACCTAGCAAACCGTAAGGTAGCCAAGTTTTCCGTTTCACGTTATTGTCTTTCACGTTATCGCCCAAGCAAGTTCCGCTCAGAGTGGTGTGTGCTGAACTTAAAAGGTTTGGCGTGGTCCTGCTCGACACTTTATTATTTTGAAAACAGTTACCAATGTACATGGTAATGCATGACTATTACTAACATATCCTTTCTTCAAGAGCAGCATCAGGTAATAATAATAATAATAATAATAGTAGTAGTGTTCTAGTGTAGTAAGTAAGTAGTAGTATCAGTAATAGTATTAATCTTTCATTTTCACGAATTACTGTTTTCTACATATTAGCCAAATCTTAATTAATTACGGTATATATACCGACCCCATAGCTCATCTTCTTGAGTTTGTATGACACATTTGGTATGTAAGGAGTTGAGCCTAGGTAGCTATGTTGCGGCACAGGGAAATTAGAACGTTTTACCTTAGCTTTTTGGATAAAGTTATGTATTAGGCTTTTTGGATTCAATGAATACCCTGCATCAGTAACCAATTCGATAACGCTTTCAATTTCCTGGTGTCCAGAATGGGCATCGGAGGAGATGGTGAAGGCCCTTCTAATTCGAAAACGAAAGATAGCTGTTTTGTATTGCGAGGGAAAGAACGAGCTGTAGAGCATCAGAATGGAGACGGACATGGGTTTATTGTAGACTTGTGTACAAAGGTGGTTGTCAGGCGATTTGCTCAGTAAAACATCCAGATAAGGTAAAGTACTCTTGTGTTCAATCTCCATGATAAAATTGGTCGTATGATGTATACCATTGATTTTATCAAGGAAAATTGGAAGAGTCTGCATTCCGTGAGGCTACGCGGAAAATATGTCGTCCGCATAACGCAGCCAGGTGGTAGGCTTCGGGGTGATGCTGGAGAAAATATTCTGCTCAATTGTGCGAAGTATTGCTTCTGCAAGGACGGGTGAAAGTGAGGATCCCATCGGAGTGCCTTATTCTGTTTGTATACTAATCTTTGGAAACTGTAGAAGCTAGTATTTGAGACCAAGTCTATTCATTTGAAAACGCTGAGGCATGACTCCTGCGTATAAAATGATGAATTAGATATGGTCTCCTGTAATGTTCTGATGGCTTCCGGCACCGGAATTGAATGATAAAGGGAAAACACGACAAAGCACCTATAATGTCACCTGATAGGACAGTGGGCTGCTTGGCTTTCGTGATAAAATACAGAGGGGAATTTATTACAAAGTCCGACTCAGGAAGGAAACTACGAAGGAATTTGGATAGTGCTTTCTCTAAATGGTACATTGGTGCAGACTTCCTGGATACGATGAATTTCAATGGGTTGCGGGGATTATGGTGCTTAAGTTGCCGAAGAGCTTTGGGATCTGAGGTCCTAGTGGTAGTCTGGCGGCTTTCTTCAGATCATCTGGAATAGCAGGTAATCGGGCAGCTCATTGTACCTGTGCAATCCAAGAATTTAGTGGCTTCCTTTGAAGGGCTCAAGATCCAGAATCGGTGATAAAATCTTTAAGTTTCTTATTCTAGTCTACTGAGTCCATAATCGCCATGTGGCCAAATTTGTCCACTATGGTCAACATTATGGACGGGTCATTTCTAAGGATCAAAATTGGCCTTGGAATTCTAAATTTGTTAGGCATTTTGGTAAGATTATACCAAGATCATAATTCAAAACAGAACTCGCGTAGTTCGTCTTTGGCATCTTCTGGAGCTCGCGACATTACGCTTTCAAATTCAGAAACTACGCTTTTTGGGCTCGATCTTATTCGGGAGCAGAATTTCGGTCCACGCTCCAAAACCTTTGTTTCATCTTGGGAAAGTGTCCCGCTGGAAATATTGACGAACGGAATGGCGAAATCTTTAGATTTTGGAGTCTGGGAAGATTTCAGGCAATCCAGTTTGTGTGTGTGTGTGTGTGTGTGTGTGTGTGTGTGTGTGTGTGTGAGATAAGGAAGACTGAAGTCTTTCGACTAACATATCTACACGGAGAGACAAGTTGTTGAAGGTGATCGGGTCGCAAAACCTGTTGTTTATGATCCGGGAACTTGCTGACATTTCCATTAACATGACGTCCTTTCTTTCCAGGAACTTGCTTGATTTCCATTAACATGACGTCCTTTCTTTTCAGAATCACTCTCTTGACAGGGCCTGACGAAAAAAAATTATCCTTTCTGTTTTCAAACCATGTTTCTTTTATTGATGTCTTAAAGTTGAGGAACTTAGAGATTAGGCCGGATGTCTTGCAAGCGGCTAAAAAGTCGAGGTAGGAGCGTTACTTTTCCAGTTTGAGTCTAAGCTGTCTGAAAACTTTAAATACGTTCCACATTGCTCGGAGAATGGCAAGTAACTAATTATGCAGAAAATAGTAAAACTATGCTATTAATCCGATTTATTGGCGTAGGAATATACACAGTCGAGTCACACTATTATGACCACCTCCTACTTTAGACGTCAACAGCGCGTAGCCAATGAAAGAAAGCTCGTGTCGTGAGCTGGCTTGGAGGGTATATAAGGTTTGCTGTAGGCACTCTGAAAACATATCACTCATTGCTGTCATGGATAAAAGGAGCGATTTATCAGATTTGTAAAACGGGATGATTATCGGCTTTCGGGCCAAGAATTTCTGAAAGAGTGCAGTGTGTTAACTGTAAGCGTACTGCTGTGGTTAAAGTGTATCGTGATTGGAGAAATGGCACCATTGCGAATAAGCGATGTGGAAACTGCAGAGCACCACGTGTCATTGATGTGAGAAGTGAACGTCGACTGCGAAGGGGCGTAAGAGCCAATCGACATGCTACAATGTAGCAACTCAATGACCGAATGAACCTGAGGGCTACGGGAACTGTGTTTAAAGCGATAGTTCAGCAAACCCTGCTGCGTGTGGCGTTCCGATGCAAACGGATGGTCACTGCACATATGCTAACGAAGATGCATCGGCAGAAAAGGCTTACATTTGCACGGCATTATCGAAATTGAACCTCCGTTGATTTTCAAAGGATTCCCTTCTCCGATGAGTCACGTTTTCTGCTTTATCGAACGGATGGACGTTGGTGTATAAGGCGAGAAACATCGGAGAACAAACACTTTTCAATCATTGCTGGAAGAACATAAGCTGGTGAGCGCAGCGTTATGGTCTGGGGAATGTTTTCGTGGCATTCCCAGGGTCCACTCATACCTGTGGAAGGCACTATGGACCGAATTCGTTATGAATCCATCCTTGCAGACCACGTACACCCATACATGCTGATTGTCTTCCCTGGAGCGGATGGGATGTTCCAGCACGACAATACGACGTGTTACATATAGCTAGAAATGTCAGAGATTGGTTGGAAGAGCACGATGACTTCAAAGTACTTCCCTGATCCCTAATTCCCCAGACGTAAACCCAATTGAGCATCTGTGGGACCACCTCGATCGTGTTGCTCGCTCAACGGATCCTCCACCACGCACTCTCAAGGAGCTGTCAGATGTACTGCAGTCAACATGACTCCACATACCTGCAAACACCTTCTAGCACCTTATTGACTCGTCCACGCTGCACACGGCAATTACTCTGGATATTAGCTGTTGGTCACAATAATGTGACTCGACCGTGTGTAAACAATCGTTTCTAAGCTTTCGCACATCAGCCAGATGGCTTTTTCAAGGAACATAGACAGAAACTGCCATCTGAATAATAGAGCGCTTTAACAATTTGAACGCGGTGACTTGACATGACAACAAATAGATAAGACGTAATATTCGTTTAAAGTCACGAGGCATCACGTTGGTTGTGAGCGCGGTATCCTAGTAGGAAGAAGGCGTTACTTGAAAAACTGGCTCCAAATTCGTGACAACTCCAACAAGACGCTGTCATTGCAAGTATCACTGTTGGTAATGATCTCCAAGGTTTTCTGAATAGCTGTACATTTAGGGGTAGAGTAGTTAGCTAATTTCTCTATATCAGCCCACATGATATATGAAATTAGCTACCTACTCGAGTAGCGGACTTGAATTTGACTTCCAGGGATAGGGTTGTGGTTACTTTACTGTGTTTCGTGTCCCTTTTATGCTCATTGACTCTAATTGTAAAAGAACGCTTCGTCGTTCCAATGTTGTGTCGTTTAGAGCCGTCCGGATACTGTAGGGGGATCGCATAAATGACAAAGTTTAATTTAGAAAAAATCAGAGTGAATGAGCATAAAGCGGACACAAAATACGGTAAAGTAACCACGGCCCAATCCAGAGAAGTCTAATTCAAGTCAGCTACTCCTATGTGGGATGATATAAAGAAATTAGCTGCCTACTCTACCCCTAAATGTACAGCCATTCGGGAAATTTTGGAGATCATCAGCGACAGTGATACTTTCAGTGATAGCATCTCGTTGGAGTTGTCACGAATTTTGAGCCAGTTCTTCAAGTAACGCCTTCTTCCTACCAGGATACCACGTGCACAACAAACGCGATGCCTCATGTCTTTAAAGAAATATTATGTCCTATCTATTTATTGTCAAGTCAAATCACCGTGTTCAAATTGTTAGAGACTTCTATTATTCACATTGCGGTTCCGTCTATGTTCCTTGGAAAAGCCATCTGGTTGATGTGCGAAAGCTTGGAAACAATTGTTTATATATTCCTAAGCCAATAAATCGGATTCCTAGCATAGTTAAAAGTTTAGTTTTGATCTACATTAGCCGAAGCATTAAAATAATTGAAATAAAAGCCCTCTTTTTTTCTTTAAACCATCGATATCTGACTGTAAATTGGGTCGATCAACTACAATATGGCACGTTAACAAAGAAAAGCAATATAGCCACATAATCAAATGACGACAGACAAATACTATTTCGTTCACATATGAAAATAAGTTTATACAAATTTTCTCTAGTTATCCTCGTTTAATTCTCGCGTATTAGAAAATGATTCGTTATGGTTGGTTAACAACCGCAAATTGTGATCCCTTACTATGTGATGAACCATGTTTCAATCTTCAGCGCCATTCCGCCGCTGCTATCTGCTTTCTTAATTTTCTTTCTTTTTTAAAAAGTTTTTTCGAATTTCATGTATTTGTCTGTTTCTCTCTTCCTTAATTAACTCTTGGCACCAACTGGGCCGCCTCGGTGGCGCAGTGGTCAAAGCGATGGCCTCTGATCATTCGTCCGAAAGGGGTCCAGGTTCGAATCTCGGTGAGGCATGGATGTTGTGTTTGTCTTACGGCACTGGCTCTCTCCCTTCCCTGGAACCAGTGACCCTAAATTAGAGACGGGTGACATTGAGTTGCTCACGGTGGTCGTTAAACCTCCAAACAAACAAACAAACAGCACCAACTGGGCCTATGGCCCGACAAAATGCTACTGGCACAACAGTTTCTGCTCCACATGAGAAGTCAAAGGTTTTCCCTTAGCTACTCTATCTTTTTTACGCTTTCCAACCGTAGGTTGAAGAAGCGTATATGCTCCAGCTTTGTCCGTCTGTCTGTCAGTCCGTCCGCACGATAACTCGCGTACAAATGGTTCGATTTCGATGAAATTTTAGTATGTGGTAGGATACAACCTGGGAAGGAACCATATCGAAAATGGACGAAATGGGGTCAAAGGTCAGGACATAGGAGGGGATCCATTCCATCTCCCTTATGCATCATAACTTACTTAAAAATGCTTCGATTGCGACACAACTTCATCATGTGGTTCCGGAGATGTACTGAACCGGTTCTGTTTAATATAATCGAAATGGGGTCAAAGGTCAGAGCACAGGAGCGAGATTTATTCCACAGCATTATCCTTATAACTTGACTAAACATGCTTCTATTGCGACAAAACATTAGTATGTTGTTTCGGAGGTATACTGAACCGGTTCTGTTGAATATGATAGAAATTAGGTCAAAGGTCAGGGCACAGGAGTGAGATTTATTCCACAGCCATTGTCCTCATAACTTGAGTAATAAATTGAGTAATGATTTCTGGTATGTTGGAAAGCGTATCGTAATCAATACATTGCATGATTTTACTAACCTGTTTCTGCATTATTTGAATTTTGCTTTTAATCTTTAATTGACGACGTAGGCTCAAAATGATCCCAGCAAAGCGAAAGGTTTTAAAAAAATATGCTCAACCTCATCGAAATTTAATATGTTTTATTGACTTTTCTTAAAATTACGTCTGCTTTAAATCTCATATGGATATAATAGAAAAACTCCCTACCTTACACCTGTATTATAATATTTGGGTTCAAAGTTCCTCAGGGTAGCTTACAGCGTAAGTATTTTTCAAACAATGCTGGACATCAGTGCAAACAATGCACGTGTAATATACTGTAAGAAAGTTTTCCCGAAAAGAAAACGGTTACCAGATTTAATTTTATAAAACAACTTGGGGAAAATTTGGGAACAACGAAGTGAAAACAAGAGAATACCGCGTGACTTAAGTTGTACTATATACCGCACCCTAAGAACATGAAGCGGGGAAAAGCTCCAGGAGGAGATGGAATTACTGCAGACATCATACAAGAAGCAAGTGGAGAAAGTGAAACAGTACTCGCCCAAATTTTCACTCGATGCCTTAATGAAGGGAAGATTCCTGAGGATTGAAACAACGCTACAATGATCCTGCTACATAAAAAAGGTGACATTGAGGATCTCAGGAACTACAGACCTATCAGCCTCCTATCAGTGGTTAATAAAATCTTCACTAAAGTTCTTTCACACAGCTTGAAGGTAACACTGGGCATGGCTCAACCGAGAGAACAAGCTGGATTCAGGAGTGGCTACAGAACAATAGATCATATCCACGTACTGAGAGAACTAATTGAAAGAGCGAGGGAATATGAACTTCCATTGTGCATGGCTTTTATCGATTATGAAAAGCCTTTGATTCGGTGAAACCATCAGCAGTTACAATAGCTCTGAAATCCTGTGGTATTGAAGATGCATACATTAATATTATTAATAACATCTATGAAAATGCAAGTGCAAAGATTCGGCTGTTTGAAAATACAACACACATAAAAATTGGAAAGGGAGTGAGACAAGGTGACACCATATCTCCGAAGCTCTTTAATGCCACATTAGAAAATGTCTTTCAATCACTGAACTGGTAAAACAAAGGGATAAAGATTAATGGAGATTATCTAATCCACCTTCGCTTTGCTGATGACGTAGTCATTTTTTCAACTACCCCAGAAGAGCTGCAGAGTATGATCCAGGAACATGCTGACAAGAGTAGAGAAGTGGAATTAAAAATGAACTTTCAGAAGACAAAAGTGATGTTCAATGCTTTTATAAAGAATGAAGATTTATCGATTGATGGAGAAAAGCTGGAGATAACAGACACGTACGTTTATCTTGGACAGCAGATATGAAGGTCACATTGATGAATAAATTAATCGGCGTACAAAACTTGCCTGGAGAGCTTTTGGAAGAAACAGCATAATTTTCAAGAGCAATATGCCATTATGTCTTAAAAGAAAAGTGTTTGTTCGATGCATCCTTCCAGTGCTTACGTATGGTGCAGAGACGTGGACCTTAACTAAAAGGCTGCAGACAACTCAAAACAACATGGAGAGGTGCATGCTTGGTGTAACCAGCAGAGATAAGAAGAGGAACTCGTGGATCCGAAAAATGATAAGAGTGGAAGATATCATGATCAGAGTTAAATCCCTGAAATTGCAATGGGCTGGACATACTGCCAGAAGGACAGACCATCTATGGACAACCGAAATTTTAGATTGGATTCCAAGTGACAGGAAAAGACCCAGAAGAAGACCACATGGGAGATAGGTGTATGAAATTCGAAAGTATGCGGAAGTAACATGGAGGAGACTGGCACAAGACAGACCGTTGTGGAAGAAACTTGGGGAGACCTTCGTCCAGCAGTGGATTGATAATGGTTGACAATGATGATGATGATGATGATAAAGAAAAAGCGATGCCGAAGAGCCTCAAGCATCAGGTTAGGGGTTTTTGGGTGAGAAATTGAAGAGAAAAAGAGGCTCCTTTTGCCCAAGAGGTAAAAGTAGAAAAACTTTCAAAGCTATTATGCCTGCAAAAAACTAGTTTATGCAGACTGTTCAAAAACCGTTTGTGTGGACTGCGCGTCAGAAAACCCAGTTATTGTTTTGTTGAAATGCCAATTTTTTTATTTAAGTGACATATTGTCTTAGCCAACATGTAAAATATAAGTAAATAAATATTTCTGTAACATCTGAGGTTACATTTTTTATTGTTAAATATTATTTGAAGTTTTTTAATTGTTTTAGTGTAAAATATTGATTTTTATGTATCACAGATAGTTTTATTTATTCTGGAAAAACTTTTATTTAATTTCTGGTGTTATTGATTCAATTTATAGAAGAATATGTGAAATTACCATAATAAAAATTTCAAGTCAATTGCAGATACACAACGTAACTTATATTTTCTTAAAATGTTGGGGTCATTTTGACCCCACGTCCAGTGGCGTAACAGATTAAGCTTGGGCCCATCGCAAGATTTATTTTTGGGCCTCCTCCACGCAAAGTAATCTAACCCAACCACCTCGATAAATGCTATATGAAATAATGAATAATCCTAAATAATTACTAATTTAGTAATCACACCCTGTAATGGCTGTTGCAGCCACGGGTTTTCATTTAATTATAACTAAAAAGCCAGCCAAATACTTTCACTCGATCTTGTCAGTATAGTCTTAAATGATGACACCCTGACGATGGAGACAAGGCCGGGTGAAAGTACTTGGTTTGCTTTTTAGTTGTTCTTAAATGCAAAACTGTGGGTAGAACCGCCACTATACGGTGTGATTACTAAATCATTAATTATTCTCCTAATTTATTTAGGATTATTCATTATCATCTTTCACTGAACTGATTTCAATTCTCTTTTTGTTATAAAAATAATAACAGTTTATTACTCGTAGTAAGAGTATGGCAAAGAGACCACTTACCAGAACAACAAAGCAATGAATTCAGTCTTTAATGTTACCTAAAGCGGTGTGATCCTCTGGCATTTTGCGATGCAAACATTTTTACCACTTTACTTACTTCAGTTGATCTTGCTTTTTCACACTCTACACTTAAAATGCTGAGACCGCTTAGTATTTCTTGAGACATGGTACTGCGTAGATAATTCTTTATTAATTTCAATTTTGAAAAAGATCGCTCAGCTGAGGACACAGTCACTAATAAGGTCAGGAACAACAGAAAAGCTGTGCAGATGTCTGGAATGCTAGATGCCAGGGTGTAGCTATCTATTAGTTTTATTGATTCAGACTTTAATTGATGTTTTGGACGTTACCTCATCCATCGAAGCACGTCTGAAGCTTTGAATTTGAGGGGGATACTCATCTCTTACGTCTTCTTTGTACTTCACTAAGAATTGTACTGCTTTCTAATTTAAGTCTTCATCCAATGCAGTTGACAGAAATTGAGAAGTGAGTAGTATAAACTAATTGCTCAAATATTTCATTCATTCATTCATGCCTTGTTTGGATTTGGTTAACAGTAAAGTCTAATGTACTGTTTAACACCGCTGTTTGGAAACACTTTTCTGGATTTGATAATCGCTCATCCTGAGCCAACTTCATCAAAAGTTTTCTTGAATTTTGAAACCGTCTGATCCTTAAAGTGGTACCAATATCCCATTGCTTTGCGAGAGAAACTGCACAGACCTCCATTCCTCTCGGAAGTTGCTCCTAAGTATATATATCAGAGAGTGTATCAGCAGCATTTTGAAGAAGAACTGACGCATGTGCAAGGTCAACATCACCTGATTGAAGAAGTTTTGAAACCAAGTGAACAGCTTCAAATATTCGGATTTGACAAGGAAAGTATTAAATTTCAAGCATTTGGAAAAGACAGAGAAAGCACTAAATATCAAGCACCTGGTCAAAAGTTGTTTCCGCGGGCCGCCCTATATCTCGTGCTTTCTCGCATTGCAGGCAATGCGGGCCCGCGTGTTACACCACTGCCCACGTCGCTTACAACGTTGATATTTTTCACGTCGTCAGTTAAAGGTTAAAAAAATTGAATATATAAATTAATCAGATGAAATATTTTTAATACTTATACTGAAATACTAAAGTAATTTTCATAATTCACGAAAAATGAAATTTCAAAGTATTTTTAATAGCTAACATTTTTCAAGAGTCTCGCTTGCCTTTTAGGTGAGACAGACACCTTCTAGCCCTATTTCTAGCCACGCCATTACCTGTGGTTTTCATTTGATTCTAGCTACTTTTGAGTGTTACAGTTTCAGATTCATAGACTGAATAAACTGAAAAGAGGTGCGTCAAAAACAGTTACTTCGTAAAGTTTCTTCCAGTTTTACCATACATTAATAGACTCTGAAATCGAAAAGCTTGGGACTGACGTTGGCAGATTCGAGTTTGCAAGAAGAAACTAACGAATATTTATTAATGGCTATAAGTTAACCGGATGCACATAAGTAACAAAACAAAATAAAATAAAATATGATTGCTCACAGGTCAGTAACATTTCTTTACTCCTGAAGTTTGGTTACTTTTCTTGCAAATGAAATCAAAGATGGCTGTAAAACACTTGCATAAAGCTATTTTGCTTTGGAATCGACTGGAATTTATATCGCATTGAATGGTAATGCTGCGAAGTATGTGATGAAGAACATTAACAATGGGACAAACGATCCGTGCTGGAAGGAAAATTGAATCATGCTCAGCGGAGAAACATATGCTAAATATTGCCTGTATCTTTACAAACGACGCAGTTCGGGGTCTGATAATTTTAGTAACGGGTAGTAGAAGGCAATCGTACAGGTATTCTATTGCGTATGGTGTGCTCGGTTGCCATTCGGTGTACTAAGCCACTGGAACCAGGCATTTTTGTAACAAGTTGAGGAGTCGGTCAATACTAGTTGAATTTCAGAGACGCACTCTTGTATCTGTTGGTATAATTCTTTCGTGGTCAAACCATAAGCTATTGACATCCACGATCATCACTCATACATGATCAGTAATGAGTAATGACATATTGATTTATTTTTCGTCATGGCGAAGGGCTGCTATGTGCTTTGAATGAAAACGTTGTGAGTACGAAGCTCATTTTCCCTGTTAAAACTGGATTTTTATTAGCTAGAAATATCATTTAGAGCAGTGGTTCTCAATTGTCGTCCCGTGGGCCAAATGCGGCCCGCGAAGGATGTCAGTCTGGCACGCGATAAAAATTAAATCGCAAAGAATTGTATAAAATCCACAGGCGAAAATAAAGAATGTTTACAATATTTAAAATATAAAACAGTATGAATATTTTTGTTTGATTTAGTTCTGTGACGGTGTTTACAGGTTTCAGAATGGGCATTCACACGTGAGAAATGATAAACGTAATTAAGTAGTTTTCTGCGGGATTCTATGACTCTCCTATGTAACCCTCTGCTAGAAGTCACAGGAGAGAGGAAGGAGGACTCGCATGTCCGTGTGGTCAGTTCTCCACTCGACGCGACATCTATGAATTCTCGCTGGCAGCGTTTGGAGCTATCTGTTCTCGCGGTTTATTCCGTATCGTGCTTCTTGCAGCGCTGAGAAGAACAGCTCTAATTAATTATTGTGATCGTTCAAAATGACGTTCTCAACTCCAAAGAAGAGAAAAGTTGACAGTGAAATAGTGAGTTTGAAAGTGACTGGATAAAGAAGTATTTGCTTATTTTACCACGGAGAAAAGGGGCTTTTCCTTTATGCCTAGCGCGCAACGAAACTGTATTTGTGCGCAAAGAATACAATATGAGCTGCCTTTTCAGTACTCGCTCCAAATTACTTAGACATGTTCCCCAAACTATTCTCGAACAGTTCTGGTAGTGTGGCATGACGCATTATTCTGCTGAAAGAAGAAGGGACTACTACGGGGAATACTGTTGCCATGAAAGGATGTTCCTGATCTGAAATGATGTTTAGATAGGCGGTACATGTCATAGTTTCCTGCACATGAATGACTGTGCCCAGGGATTCCCAGCAGAGCATTGCCCAAAGCATTCATTTCCTCCACCAGATTGTTTTCGTCCCACGGTACATCCTGGTGCCAAACGTTCTCCAGGAAAACTACAAACACGTACCAGGCCGTCCAAATGGAGAGACAGGACCTTGTTCAAATCATTGAAGATCCAGTTTTGATGATCGCGTGCCCATTGTAGACGCTTTCAACGGTAAACTGAGGTCGTGCACTCGGAGCGGCCTGTGACTGGGCAGGCACATTTTCAGCACTGTTTGATGTACTGTGTGTTGTGACACATTACTTCCACCACCAGCATTCTAATTACTGGCGAGTATCCCTTCTGTCAGTTCGTACCGTGTGGGATAGCCTTCGCTCACCTCTAGCATCAACGAGCCGCGATCGGCACCTACCTTGCCGGCGGTTCGTGGTTCTTCCTTTCTCCCAACATTTTTAGAAGGTGCTAACCAAAGCTGACCGTGAGAACCCCACAAGTCCTATTGTCTGGAAAATGCTTTGAACCCTTCGTCTGGCCATTTGAATTTGGTCTTTCTTAAACTCGCTTAAGTCTGCTGCCCTTCCGATCTGAAGAACAAGAATAACACTGCTGAACAGAGCTCAGTATCATGTGTTACGTACACTGCTGGCCACCCAAAATGCAACACCAAGAAAGACACGACATAGCAAAGCCATATTTACTGGACACATAACAACAGATACAAAGATGAAACGATTGAGCTTACAGATGAAAAGATCGACATGCGGAACACGCACACATCAATAGTTCTTGTGGACTCCATGGCTGGCAATAATGGCCGCTACACGCCGCGGCATCAAACGAAAGAGGCTTTGGATGTGGGCTGGGGTATGTCGGTCCAGGCTGCTTCCACACGTTGCCATAGTTCATCAGGCGTAGCCGCGGGTGGTGCTTGCCGGGCCACTCGGTTGCCGATCAACGACCAAGCGTGTTCGATGGGCGACTTATCGGGAGAACAAGCGTGCCACGGCAGCAGTGACACATGGTGGGCAGTGGAGAATTGCTATACGATGCGTGCCACGTGCGGGCGCGCATTGTCCTGTTGAAACGTGGCCGCTGGCAGGTCCTGCAGGTAAGGGAGGACTACAGGCTCCAAAACGTCGGACATGTAGCGGTGGCTGTTGAATGTACCGGCGATGCGTACCAGAGGAGTGCGGGTGTCATACCCAATTGCGCCCCAAACCATAACGCTAGGCGACGGACCGGTATGGCGATGCATAATGCAGGCATCATACAGTCTCTCGCCGCGGTGCCGCCACACGCGTATCCGAGCATCGTGGTGTTGCAGGCAGAAGCGGGATTCGTCGGGGAAAACAATGTGGTGCCATTCCGTAGTCCAGGTGCGGCGTTCAACGGCCCACTGCGGCCGCACTCGTCGGTGGTGTAACGTCAATGGTAATCGGAGCAACGGGCGCCGTGCGACAAGACCCCGTTCCTGCAGACGACGTCGAACGGTACTGGCTGATACAGGTTGTTGCGCAACACACCTTAATTCCTGCGCTAATGCTCGTGATGTGGCGGTGCGAGCTGTCAATGCCCGCCGCACAACATGCCGGTCCTCTCACTCGGTGGTGTGCCGCGGCTGCGGCAATCACTCACGTCGGTCCGTCCGTCCCTCCTTCACCCACCGAATCCATACTCCCTCTCACTGTGGCTGGATGTCGTCCCATACGGGCGCCAATGTCTCGGTACGATAAACCGCTGTCGCGATAAGCCACTATTCGTCCTCTGTCGAACTCCGAAACGTGCTGGAATGAATGCAGTATTTTGCGACGAGGCACCAGGAAGCTTCCCACGCACAGGTCCGGCAGCACAACACACTTCCACTACGTGTCAAAAATAACGACGGCCTTCTGTGCACCCTTCTTATAGTGCTTCTCGGTGGCGTTCCGGGCGCACATGATTTGCATATGCCCTGCAATGCTAATCGTTTGCATGTCCTTTCGCGGGCGACGCATGCTGCGAATTTCAGGCCAATCGGATGCTACCTTCTTGGTGTTGCATTTTCGGTGGCCAGCAGTGTATATTGTCTTAGGACCTTCACACGCTCCATCATGACCTTCACTTTGATTTGCCTGAAGACGCGCTGGTCATAAAGTCTCCGCAGCGTATACTAGCAAGCCCCATGTCGCTCTGTAATCGTTAGATTTCATGTTCATCCTTACGTTTTGGACAACACTGTATATGGATATCATCATCATCATCATAATTGTCAACCATTATCAATCCATTGCTGGACGAAGGTCTCCCCAAGTTTCCTCCACAACGGTCCCTCTTGTACCAGTCTCCTCCATGTCACTCCTGCATACTTTCTAATTTCATCCACCCATCTCCCATGTGGTCTTCTTCTGGGTCTTTTCCTGTCCCTTAGAATCCAATCTAAAATTTCGGCTGTCTATCGATGGTCTGTCTTTCTGGCAGTAGGTCCAGCCCATTGCAATTTCATAGATTTAACTCTGGTCATGATGTTTTCCACTCTTGTCATTTTTCGGATCCACGAGTTCCTCTTCTTATCTCTCCTGGTTACACCAAGCATGCACCTCTCCATGTTGTTTTGAGTCGTCTGAAGCCTTTGTATGTCTCTTTTAGTTAAGGTGCACGTCTTTGCACCATACGTAAGCACTGGAAGGATGCATTGATCAAACACTTTTCTTTTAAGGCATAATGGCATATTGCTCTTAAAAATTATGCTGTTTCTTCCAAAAGATCTCCAGGCAAGTTTTGAACGCCGATTAATTTCTTCATCGATGTGACCCTCACTTGATATCTGCTGTCCAAGATAAACGTACGTGTCTGTTATCTCCAGCTTTTTTCCATCAATCGATAAATCTTCATTTTTTGTAAAAGCATTGAACATCACTTTTGTCTTCTGAAAGTTCATTTTTAATCCAACTTCTTTACTCTTATCAGCAAGTTCCTGGATCATACACTGCAGCTCTGATGGGGTAGTTGCAAAAATGACTACGTCATCAGCAAAACGAAGGTGGGTTAAATAATCTCCATTAATCTTTATTCCCTTGTTTTCCCAGCTCAGCGACTGAAAGACACCCTCCAATGTGGCATTAAAGAGCTTCAGAGATATGTTGTCACCTTGTCTCACCCCCTTTCCAATTTTTATGTGTGTTGTATTTTCAAACAGCCGAATCTTTGCACTTGTATTTTCATAGACGTTATTAATAATATTAATGTATGCATCTTCAATACCGCAGGATTTTAGAGCCATTGTAACTGCTGATGGTTTCACCGAATCAAAGGCTTTTTCATAATCGATAAAAGCCATGCACAATGGAAGATCATATTCCCTCGCTCTTTCAGTTAGTTCTCTCAGTACGTGTATATGATCTATTGTGCTGTAGCCACTCCTGAATCCAGCTTGTTCTCTCGGTTGAGCCATGTCCAGTGTTACCTTCAAGCGGTGTGAAAGAACTTTAGTGAACATTTTATAAACCACTGATAGGAGGCTGATAGGTCTGTAGTTCCTGATATCCTCAATGTCACCTTTGTTATGTAGCAGGACCATTGTAGCGTTGTTCCAATCCTCAGGAATCTTCCCTTCATTAAGGCATCGAGTGAAAACTTGGGCGAGTACTGTTTCGATTTCTCCACTTGCTTCTTGTGTGATGTCTACAGTAATTCCATCTTCTCCTGGAGCTTTTCCCAGCTTCATGTTCTTGATTGCATGTGCAACTTCTGCTGTGAGGACTGGAAGAACTCTCGTACTGGTACCTTTCATGATGTCTGGAGTACATGTATCATCCCTTTCATTTAATGTGGAGTAGAAATCTTTCACTCTTGTCAAAATTTCGCCTCTATTTCTTGTTACAGAACCATCTTCTTTTCTCAGTGCCATAATCTGTTTTCTTCCCCTACTGAGATGTCCCTTTGCTATCTTTAGACTTTGGTTGTTTCTAATTGCTTTCTTCACTAGTTCACAGTTGAATTTCCTTACGTCTTCAGTGATCCTTTTTCGTACTGTCTTGCATAGCTCTATATATTCCACTTTGGAAGTCACATCTTCTTTAGTTGTCCTCATCTCTCTTCTTTTTTGCATCAACATATTGGTTTTTCCTGATAATTTGTTCACATGCAACTTGTTCTTAGACCCATCTAATTTTGTTGCTGTTTCCATAAGAGCTTTTCTGTTTCCATAAGAGACTTTTCTGTTAACTTCAGAAATATCCACTTCTTCCAATGTTAGGCCTTCTAAAGCAGAGAATCTGTTCTTCAGTTCCAACTTAAAGGTATTATGGTGTTTTTTAAGGTTGGTTATGTCAATACATTTTGTTTGTCTTATGAGCTTGCCACGTTCAAGTTTAGTGTTGAGGTGCATCTTACATCTCACCAATCTATGGTCACTACCTGTGTTGAACTTGTTTAGCACACTGCAGTCTTCTATGATGAATTTTTTGTTATACATAATAAAATGAATTTCACTTGTCGTCCTATTTGGATGTCTCCATGTCCATTTCCTGTGTGGCTTTTTCTTGAAAAAGGAGTTCAAGATGAAAAACCCTTCTGCCTCTGCAAACTCTACGAGAGTATTTCCACGCTGGTTTCTGTTGCCGTGACCGAATTTACCTACTGAAGTTTCATTCTGTTGCCGTTGCCCTATTTTTGCATTGAAATCTCCCATAATTATCTTCAAGTGCTGCTTACTTTTATTATTCAGATGACGAGTTTCTTATAAAATTCTTCAATTTCTTCTTCAGGATGACTTGTGGTGGGTGCATAAGTTAGAATAATCTGAGCTTGGTATCTTCTCTAGAGTTGGTCTCCATCTAGGTACTTAAGCACTAGTGTCCACTGCAAACCTACCTGTGTTCCTAATGTTATACTGCCTTCCTCATCGTGCCACAAGGAGATAAAGCAGGCACTTTTCCGACACAGTGCCAGGCGAGCATTCACCCACTCATCAGACAACGCCACACTCCACGCCGAGCTTGACACCGTAAGATTTTTAGCCTTTTCTGCAGGACACTCACTCAGCATGGTCGATCAGATCATACACCAGACGAAGTCTAAACTCGCATCTCGTGGCACCATATGCCCCACCCGAAAACTACAATACATCGGCTCATGCCAGTACGTACCAGGCTTCACATATTTTTTAAAAAATTCCCTAAAAAACTTGGTTTCGGCATAGGGATTACCGCACCTAGGACAATAGCATCTTGTCACGCATCAACAAAAAACGCCAGCGTGGACCTGGAAGATGCGGGAGTATTCCCTATACCCCTCTTGTACCAGGACGGAACAAACAAGAACTATGTGGGAATGACCAAGAGGTCTCTGAGACTAAAACTCCAGGAACACCAAAGAGATGTCAAAAGAGGACTTCTCACTACGGCACTAGCGCGTGAAGTCGCCAACAACTCTGCAACACCTCTGTTGGGACAAATAAAAAAATAGCACGATACACAACCGCCAGAGCCACCCTCCTCAGAGAAACTATAGAAATCCTATCCAGTCTCGGGATATGTAACGAGGACCTTCCACATGTATGGCGTACGCTTATTAATACGCGCGCTCCTAATCACACATCTAGAATATGACGCGCACGTTCTATAATATCTATAACAAACTTCTATTTTTGAATTCATAACTGGAACTCTGTTTTTTGTTTGTTTTTGTTTTTGCATTGGAATACTTCTGCCTGAAGAAGCCACCCGTGGTGGTGAAAGCTAGCGTGTTTGTACTAGTGTTTCTAATATTACACCAATAAAACAGATTTCAGCGTTTTTAGTATTACTGGTGTATGTCTACCCAATTATTCCGTTAGAACAGTTACGATCTGACTGTAATAATTCATTGACTAGAATTTTTTTCGTTTTTGCAAACATGCATTAAAAGTTCCTCTTCCAGTAAGCAATTCGAATACAAAATTTTATTGATAACATTTAAGGAGCTAATTGAAGCTCCGTTGTAGACTTAAAATAAGATAGATGACGCTGAATTATCGTTTGTTATGAGCGCGTCTTTTGAATACTTTCTGACAAAATTATTATTTGAAGCAGATTTTAGAAAAGCAGAAAATCAACAAAAAAGAAAATGAATTTGCCCTCATAGTGGAACAACTGCGTATAAATTAAAATACACGACATTCATGCTAAAAAGGCAAGTGTTACCGTATGTGCAGTGTTATGCCGGTGCATATGACTGCTGCTTTTGAAGTAATTCCAATTTACAAGTATTTTAAGCCTTAGCTAACTTAGTTTGTCAGTACTCCATGGTCTGTTTTGTGTGTGTGTGCGTGTGTGTATGTAATGAATAAATGATCAAACGAAATTCAAATCTACTGTAATTTTATTATGATTTGTAAGTAATCAGTATTTTAAAATTTCCACGAGTTTAAAGCTTAACAAACTTTATTGAATAAAAGCCTTTGCAAACCTTCGCTGATAGGCTAATGCGAGTTAAATATGATAATCTTCTACACCTTTGATGTATAATATAAATTGTGGGACGGTAGGATTAAGTTTTCAAGGCGCTATTGTATTAAGAACAGAATATGTGTTTGGAAAAAAAAAAAAGAAAGTGCTACATGAAACACGGATTGTGATGAAGAGAGGATTTCAGGAACCTTCTGTGCTTTAAAGGAAAACTGGGTGACCTGTTCCATGCCGCGTGATTCTGCTCCTTAAGCAATGTGGAACACAATCAAGTATTTATCGGAGTAGTTTCAGGTAATTAGTTCCTTATTGAAAAAGAAATGCAGTTCTGTCTACAATTTTAAATATTATAACCTGGTGAAATATTTTCCTTGCTTTTACCTAGCTGTTTTTCATGTCATTTTCATTAAAACTGGAGAGTTTAAATATCTCTAACTGTTTGTTTCTTAACAGAATTACGAGAATATTTAATCGCTGCGGGGTGGCAGTGCGGTCAGAGGATCGGGTATTTAGCTGACAGTGTGAGCTGGCCAGAGACCAAACTTCAATTCTGGCACCTTATTCCCAAACCTGCTGCCCCAAATGAGGGGCGAGATATTTCCCAGAATTTTTGATGCTCATGGGAATCATTCAACTTCGAAAAATGTGAATTTAATTGAAAAATGTAAGACAGAAGGAAGGGACGGGTCCAATGCTGAAGTGAAACTTGAAATAGCCCGAGGTAGTGAAATGCGCCACTGGAAAGAAAGTTTCCCTCCACAATGGTTTATAATAAATTGCTGAAATTTTGCATATCTTCAACAAAAATGTATTAATACAAATAACATTCAGTATTGTTTTTCGACCTAATACAAGAGTAATTTCAGTTTCTTTAACTAACGCGCTTCATGAAGTTTGGTCTCATTCCAAAACCTGGTTTTTAAAACCACACGAAAGTTTGCTGTTTTTACCTGCAGCTTTGCTTCATAATTTATATACACAGTGTGGCAAAGAATTTTTAAGACTGGGTCTGTAAAATGAAATAGAAACGAGAAATTATAATTTGTTTTGGTTTGTTATTCAAAATAAGTCCCTCCGGTTTCAATGTACTTGTTACAGCGATTTAATAATGATTCGAATGCCTGTTCCAGTTCACTTTGCGGTATTGCCTCTAAAGCACGCGTCGAAGCTGTTTGTATGGTCAAAATATCATCAAAATAACACCCTTTTAACGTCATTTTAAGTTTTGGGAACAAAGAAAAGTCGCAGGGTGCTAAATCAGGCGAATACGGTGGATGATTCAACACACAGACGTTATTTTTCGCCAAAAATATACGAACAAGAAGTGAGGTGTGACTGGGTGCATTATCGTGCAACAGACACCAACTGTTTTCATCCCGATATTCTCGACAAATGCAACGAATTCTGCCCATCAAACGCCTCAAAACATTTAAATAAAACTCACCAGCAATTGTTTGTCCACTTGGAACAAATTCTTTGTGGATAATACTTTTACTATCGAAGAATGTAATGAGCATTGTTTTGATTTTCGATGGAACTTTTCTTGTTTTTTTGGCTTGTGGTGAGTTGTTTTACTTCCATTCCGCGCTTTGTCGCTTTGTTTTAGGATCATATTGAAAACAATATGTTTCATCTCCTGTAACAATCGATTTTAAGAAGTTTGGATCATTTTCAGCGGCTGAAATGATGTCTCTGCAATGTGCACTTCTCCTTGATTTTTGTTCATTTGATTAACGTGTGTGGAACAAATTTAGCACAGACTTTTGTTTTGCCCAAATCTTCATGCAGGATGGTTCGAATAGTTTCTTTGTTGATGTTTAAAGACCTTCCATCATTCTTAGTGACGCACATCGATTGTTTTCCACGAAATCACGCACTTTTTCAATAATCTCAGGTGTCCTAGATGAACTTGGTCTTTCGGTATGCTTATCATCTTCTAGCGTATCTCTTCCGTTCAAAAAACGTTTGTGCCACAGGAAAACATTTGATCTACTTAAACAAAACTCACTGTAAACTTGTTTCATTATTTGGCTCGTTTCTGAGGCTCCTTTACCAAGTTTTGCGTTAAATTTAATAACAGCCCTTTGTTCCATCTTAATAATTCAACATGAAAAAAATTTTACTTCTCTAATGAACGGCCGTTTCGTTTGAGTTACTTTTACAACTGCGGAGTACTTTTGGCAGAAAGCAAGCAGATGGTCACGGTTTATAACGCATTCGCGATTACACTGGTGGCGCCACCATAGGCTGAAATCTAGCGCCAGTCTTAAAATTTTTTTGACGCACTGTGTAAATGAAATATAATTCTACAAACTCTATATTCTAAATTTCTAGCTATTGGAAAATTCCTTTTTCTCTCACACTTACCTATTTCTGTGGAATCATGGTTTTGACAAACCTTTTGCTTTCATATTAGCTATATGTTTTCTACTGTGTTACCATTAAATACTGTACTGTTCTCTGAGCGAAAAACCAGTGTTTCGTTAAGATTACTTTTGGTGTTTAAGTTAAAAAACAACGGGCACTAACACATATATACTTAAACATTTATAAAAACGCCTATATCGTCATGCAACAAAAATTTACAACATTAAAACCCTCAACCGTTTTGATATGCATAGTTACGGAGAAAATGAATTACTGTGCTTTCTCGCACGATTACACAGGGGGAAAGCATTGTTTGCTTACAAATTTAAATATTTGTAATCTTAACTTTCTCTTTCATTAACAAAAACACATCTGAACGAAATCTATAGTCAAAATATTATTTTTGGGGATTTCCCTTTTATGTTTTTTTTAGTCAGGATCCTCTCACAACTTACTAGTAGAGATATTGGAATTCACCAGATTTTTGTGTTCACCGTGTATTGTGCTTTCGTGACTATATTTATTTAATACCCTTAAAAACTTCAGATAATGAAACCTGCTTGCATGAAAGATGATTTCAGTTAGAAATACTAATAAATAAATAAATGAAATAAAGATATTAAGTTGTAAAGAAAGTACCCGGAAAATAGAGAAGCAAGTATTTCAAGATTAAAAGATCGTACAAAACACTTAACCTAATCCCCCGGTAGTCCCCACTGGAACTTATGATCTTGTTCCACTGACCTACGAGTTGAAATATCCCATTGCGATAGAAGCCTAGCGAGCGGGAGTTGAAGAAGTCATCTATACAACGTTTCACATCATCGTCATTAGCAAAGTTTTTCTCAGCGAGAAAATCCGACAAATACTGGAAGAGATAAAAGTCGGACGGGGCAAGGTCCGGGAAATAAGGAAGACACAACAATATTTCCCATTCCAGCTCGTGAAAGTTCTGCTGGGTACGAAAAGCGACATATGGACGAGCATTATCCTGGTGAAAAAAAAATCCATGGCGATCAACATCACCTTCCATCAATGAAGGGGTGGCTTAGCGACCTTATGTAGTGGTTGTCCCTACTTGGTCTGCGCTCTTTGTTGCTTAGCATTCACGTATGCGACCCATTTTTTGTCACCCGTGACCAACTGATGCAAAAACCCTCTGGTTTTTCTGTTTCATACAGAGCAACAGCAGTGGAGTGGTGTTGCACCCGATTCTGGTCAGACAAAGCATAAAGTACCCATTTGCTGATGAAGGGGTGGCTTAGCGATCTTATGTGGTGGTTGTCCCTGTTTGGTCTGTGCCCTTTGTTGCGTAGCATTCACGTATGCGACCCATTTTTTGTCACCCGTGACCAACTGATGCAAAAACCCTCTGGTTTTTCTGTTTCATACAGAGCAACAGCAGTGGAGCGGTGTTGCACCCGATTCTGGTCAGAGAAAGCATAGGGTACCCATTTGCACAGTTTACACGAATACCCCAATTTCCAAAGTCTGGTGTTGATGGTCGTATGGGAGGTCTTCAGTTTCTCTTTTAGGTTCCGTAATTTTGCATCAGGCTTGATCGATAGCACGTGTGCCAGTGTGTCATCTTCAACTTTACTGAGTCTGCCATTTCTGGGCGCATCAGACAGACCCCTTGCACCAGTGTCAAATTTTCTTTACCAGTCATAGCAAGTACTCTGTCCGATAATATCGTCATCAAACGCGTTTCGCAATTTTTCAAGCGCTTCCGTAATTTTTATGCCATTCAAATACTCATAGAGCAATGTTGCACCCCAACTTCCTTCCATATCGCCACTGTATCGTTGCCACATGCAACTTATCTTCACAACAGCGTATGTTCTGTTCTTAGTATCTATTCTCTCGCGCTCAATACCCCAGGATTTTTACGTCACCGTAGGCCCGCAGTATCTTGCTGCAGTACACACGCCACATACGATTTTTTCCGGAAACTTTCTTTACAACTTGATAAAAATCATGCGGTAATTACAGAGCCTTTCAGACTGCAAGTTTCGGAGTTTTGTAGTACAGAATTAGTTTTTGTGCTTCGTGAGTGGATACGAGCACAGATCTTCGGCAAATCACATGCATTATGTTTCCAAAATAAATTACCACCACCCTGTCATGGCAATTTTTCACTCATGGTTGAGAGGATGCTCAGTTGCACAAAAAGTTTTGTCAAGTTATACCACGAACAGTTTAAACTCCCCGTTACACCACGAACAGTTGTGCTCCCCGTTTTCACTCCTAGTATTTGTTGTATACATTCTGTCCAGAATTGACTTGTTTACCCACAGCATGACAACACATGTTTTGTGAGTAAAGCACGTAACTAGGCACGTGCTGCACGAGACTGAGACGAGATTGTGCTCGTGAGATGTGTGACGTGGCTGCACCAGAGGACGCACATGAGATAAAGGCAGATAGCAGTGAGAGCAGCTCAGTCCGCGTAGCTCAGTTGGGAGAGCAACTTACTCCGGAGTGAGGGGACCCGGTTTCGATGCTCGGTGAGGACAAACGTGTGCATTATATTGGCATCCGAACTTCCAGGATGACCCGGCTGTTAAGTTTCTCGCAGTGATGTGATGTTCTTTCCACACGGCGAGACAGGAAAAAGGAGAATCTCTTCATCAGTGCTTCGAAAAAATAAATCAGTGTAATGTTACGTCCCACAGACCAAATTGTCTGGGATTTCTCAAATGCACGTTCTTCATGGGATTACTGCCTACAGCGACACATGGTCCCGGCTGACCCATGGGACATGCCCCCGGCCCTCTTTCGGGGGGAAGGGGAGATGTGACGTAGCTGCACCGCAGGACCACATGAGATAAAGGCAGATAGCAGTACGAGCACATGTCCGCCTAGCTCAGTTGGGAGAGCGACTTACGCCGGAGTGAGGGGACGCAGATTTGATGCCCGGCGCGGACGAACTTTTACGTTATAGATGACATTGACCAGAAGAACTGAAACAAAGTATTTTTTCTCTAGTTTCTTGTTCAGACGTAGCGTAAGTCGTAGATTTTATGTGTGAGATCTAAAGGAATCTTTATTTGTATACGGTGAATTCTCTACGTTCTTTTCTTCCTGATGCACGAGTTTATTTTATCATGGAGATGGATCAAGTTATACTCAAGAAACGCATATAGCGTATTAAATCCGTATTTTTTATGACGTAATAAGCACAAAGATTCGCCAAGCTTCCGCACTCCACTGGTAGGCTTTTTCAAGGCAATGGTAGACACAAAAAATGCAGGGAATTGAAACACGTAAAGAACAAAGATGATTTTTGAAAATAACGTGGGTGATATCACGACCATATTACAAGAAATTTTAGCACGTAATTACACGACGCGTCGCGACGTGTTCCCGTCTTTTAATAACGCATGCCAAACCATTGGTAGTTCAGTAGAGATCATATCATTGCATGCTACATTTCTGGAGAGGATTTCGACAGTTTCTCTGATGGCAGTCTCTTTAAAATTCGTGTAAGGGGCAATTCTTCTAATAATATTCCATACTGGAGTGGCCGATGAATGCATGACTCTCTGGCGAGGGCAGTATTCTGCATGTCCGGGCATTTGCGTTATTGAAAGAAGGGAACACGTCGCGTCGCGACGTGTAATTACGTGCTAAAATTTATGTAATATGCTCGTGATGTCACCCACGTTATTTTCAAAAATCATCTTTGTTCCTTACGTGTTCTAATTCCCTGCAGTTTTATGTCTACCACTGCCTTGAAAAAGCCTCCCAGGAGAGTGCGAAAGCTTGGCGAATCTTTGCACTTATTACGAAATAAAAATAAACGAATTTAGTACGCTATGTGCGTTTCTTGAGTATTCACATTGTGGTGTATTAAAACTAACGTTTTGAGTCAAGTATATTTTAGAATTTTTTTATTAATCATGCAGCAGATGCCAACGGTAACTTATATTTTCGAAAGTGAATGTCTTCGAATGGACTAAACTATGTCGTTGTATTTAGTCAATCGCGTAAATAATTTTTTCATTATAATAAATTTTTACCAACAGTATTTTCAGTGAAAGTAAAAGTGAAAAAAAAAAAAAGCTGCCAACGGAAGCTCAACAATGTATTTCATATCCTCCATAGTGCTGTGAGATGGAATTTCTTGTGCGGAAATTAATCCTACAAAAAGTAGGATAAATGTGGTTGCAAAATATATTTCAAAATATTGTATTAGACCTTTTACCCGAGAGGACCAGTCGTTATCATGATTTTGAAAACATATCTTTATGTCCTAAACAAAATCAATTCATTTCGTTCATAAACGTCCGTAAAACTGGACTGTTTATGGACTGAAAGAATAGATTTCACACAAAAAAGTTACCTGCAATGGAAAGCGATCCGTAACTAGATAATGAATTACTTCTTTTCGCAACAGCCTTTACTTCAAAACACTATAATGAATAAAACTTCTACTACTAAGCTAATTATCGTGAATATAGCTTTCACTAATATTATAATGAATTCAATGCTTGTACTAAGCTTCTAATAGTGAATTCAAATGGTTGTTGTTACTAGTTTCTTCTAGTAATGGTTGTTGTTTGTTAATTAAAATCATGAATAAAGTCTCCTGCTAGTAGTGTAGTAATAATAATGAACAAACTTATAACTGGTAGTAATGTTGTAGTAGTAATTAAGACTTGCATGTAAGTTAAACGATTTGTTCGCCACGACCTCAGTTGCTATTGAAAATCGACATTGCGCATATCTCTTTCATCGGTGACGACACGAAACTGTACGAAAGACTTCGTAACGATGATGGTAGCATGAACCTATTTTCCCTTAATCCGGTTCAACCACAGAATTGCACCAAATTTTAAATGACAGTATTCGACAGCTCCAAAGTGAAAGTCCTCCAAATACGCGGCGTCAGTGAATAAACAAAGACATTGCTCTTTCCACGTTTTATCAACACATAGCAACCGACAAATTGTTATTCGGTCACCGCTGGAGATCCGAATCCTAGATCTCTCGATATCTAGCAATAGATATCAAGAGATATCTACACATAGCGCCGTTAATTGTTGGGTAACGCGTTCGGCTAGATATCGAGAGATCTGGGATTTGGATCCCCAGCGGTGACCGGATAACAATTTGTCGGTTGCTATGTGTTGAAAAAGCATGCAAAGAGCGATGTCTTTGTTTATTCGACAGTTATTGTGAGATCCTTAATTTCGTAGAAACTAGTATTTCAAGATTTCTAGACCCGCTTTCCCCCAATTTCAGTTTCTGGAACTACCAAGATTTCTGGACCTGCTTTCTCCCAATTTTATTTTCAGGATACATTCACATACGATGATGTTCATGGCATTTGAAATGCAGATGGTATGGTAGGAATTACTGTCGTAAGGTATTCAAATTTTCTGAGAACATGATTGAAATGACGCAGTTTTCAATGAAGCATTTTACCAACCTGGTGCTCTTAAGCCGTTCGTCAGCAAATGCCTCCTCCTCTGACTTCCATGCCAATCATTCACACTATCTTACCTCCCATCACTTCCACCTAAGACTACTGCCCCTTTCTTCTCCAAAGCAATGATTCTGTCAAATTGGCACGTGTCTGTGAATTCATTAGAGATTACGTAAAATCCTGCGATTAATAATATCACAAAATTAAATACTAAGAAACATTGGAAATAAAGAAGAAAACAAAATTCGCCATTTTTAACCGTCCACTTCCTTTTCTTTCCATTCTTCTTTCTGATTCTCTTACATTCTAGGTGGATGTCTACGAGAACTTTATTGGGAAAATGCTCAATTAAAACGTTCAAGTACAAAAGTCATGGTCAAACAATGTTGAGTTTTCCTGGAAAACAGTGAATTAGTCTCTTTTCACGAAAAGAGACTGCATTCAGTAGGTAAATAGTTTTTCACCCATTTTAATATCGAGAGTAACCTTTGACCTTAACTGGTGATTGTCGTACCTAATATAATTTCTTAGAACAATATTTATGTTAGAAACATAATTTATACTCTGTTTTAATCATCTGTGATAATATAAGAAATGACAGTTTCTTTGTTTCACTTTCATTGTAGCACATTAAAAAATAATAATTGCATCTTGAAGATCATCATTGCATCCCCCAAACACTTGTCCTCACCAAAGTGGTCAATAATATTCTGCACACAGTTCACGAAATGTGAACTAACATTCTTTTCGGTATTGTTTCGTAATAAATACCAGCTATCCTATTGTTAGGTGGCAGTCATAATTGTTTTTTGTTTTGTTTTCTGATTGGAGGTTTTTTGTCCCCACGTGAGCAACTCAGTGGGCAGTCATCCGTCCCAATGTAGGACCACTGGTTCCAGGGAAGGGAGAGAGCCAGCATCATAAGACAAACACAACATCCATGTCTAACCGGTGTTCGAACTCGGATCCATGTCGTACGAATGATCAGAAGCCATTGCTGAGACCACCGCGCCACCGGGGACGGCAATCATTGTTTGCAAAAAAGTGCAAGTTTCCGCATTTCTGTCACGGTCGTATTCAGCGGTATTTCATATCCTCCATAGTGCTGTGAGATGGAATTTCTTGTGCGGAAATTAATCCTACAAAAAGTAGGATAAATGTGGTTGCAAAATATATTTCAAAATATTGTATTAGACCTTTTACCCGAGAGGACCAGTCGTTATCATGATTTTGAAAACATATCTTTATGTCCTAAACAAAATCAGTTCATTTCGTTCATAAACGTCCGTAAAACTGGACTGTTTATGGACTGAAAGAATAGATTTCACACAAAAAAGTTACCTGCAATGGAAAGCGATCCGTAACTAGATAATGAACTACTTCTTTTCGCAACAGCCTTTACTTCAAGACACTATAATGAATAAAACTTCTACTACTAAGCTAATTATCGTGAATATAGCTTTCACTAATATTATAATGAATTCAATGCTTGTACTAAGCTTCTAATAGTGAATTCAAATGGTTGTTGTTACTAGTTTCTTCTAGTAATGGTTGTTGTTTGTTAATTAAGATCATGAATAAAGTCTCCTGCTAGTAGTGTAGTAATAATAATGAACAAACTTATAACTGGTAGTAATGTTGTAGTAGTAATTAAGATGAATAAAGTCTTATGCTGGTTGTTACTAATAACACTAAATGAAATAAACCTAACAGCCAGACAGAGGTCTGACAGTACTATGAACTGAGAAAGACGTACTTACTTAAAACCTTTTATTATGAACTTCTACTGGTATCATCACACACACTTCACACACAGCTACTCAAATAACACGTAGCTCCTTGCACATGAACGAAGCTCTACTCACACAAACAATAGCTCTCCACATAAACAAACGCTCTCTCTATACAACAAACGCTCTCCCTATACAACAACAAACGTTCTCCCTATACAACAACAAACGTTCTCCCTATACAACAACAAACGTTCTCCCTATACAACAACAAACGCTCTCCCTAGGTATCGTTGAACGCGCCTATTTATACTGACTACCACCACGTCATGACTTACACTCATTGCCAGATCTCATTCAGCGGGTGAAATAACATCTCGTTCAGTAAGAAGATAATTTACATAGAAAAATAAAATAACCAGAGATAGTAAAATCAAAAGGAAAGTGAATATAGAGTATACGTTACAACACTTTCATTGTCGTAACTCCTTCGATGAAATTCTAATTTGGAAATCTCATGCGACACCACTAACGAACTTTTTTTTTTGCTGCTGCTATGAATTTTGCTGACAGTTTCCTTCTGCACCTTTCCATCAAAGAACTCTCTCATGTTCAACGTGTTTTAGCTTTTCAATTTTACTTCCGTTCCTTTTCTTCTCAGGTAACGCAAAAGTTATTGAGCCGCGTGTTATTTCTAAGGAATGCGAGAGAAGTGAAACTTGAGGAAAACGTTCGACTCTTGAATTTTTTTCAGATCAAGCTTCTATCAGGCATCTCTCGATAAACGGGCGCGCATTTTATTCGCTAACTGCTATTCTTCAAAGAATCTTTCATAACAGGCTTCGATTTCTGAACTCTAATTTTCATCTAAGTAAAACACCTGGTTTCAAGTAGGTTAAATAAAGTTCGCCGCTAACCATATCTCTCTATTCTAAAAAAAAGTAACTGCCGCCGCTGCTGCTGCCGTTATTTTAGAAATTTCGCGACACTCTTGCTTTCCTAGCTCACAGCGCAAAACGTATTGAACACAAAAATATGAAATTTACATAGTTCGTAGATAATTGTTTGGACAACACGCTGAAATAAACTGTTTCTCGATTCTAGCGATACCTCAATAGCTATTGTATTTCAAAGTTAAGGTAAGCAAAAAAGTGCTATCAGGTCGCTTTCCGGACACACTAACAGCAACAGAACCACGAAACTTTGTAGACATGTAGTGCCAGGACCGAATTTTTGCCCCACGTCACCCGTTTTTTGAATTTCGATTTAGTTTGCGAGAAATTAAGTTTCTAAATTTTATAAAATCCTTTATTTCGCGATGGGATCCATTTAAAATACCGGATATATGGGAAACTATAAATCATAACGCATTGCAATTTTTACAGGATAAACTTACAACTATCGTCCCCTTTTTACAAAAAAAAAAAAAAAAAAAAAGTCATTTTCTGATATTTAACCATTTTTTAAAGACCCAAAGGAAAGAAACGAACGGCTTGTTGTCTGTCTTCACGATAACCACAGAGGAACGTTCTGGTCCCGTGACCTGCTGCCATGGTGACGCAGAGAATTTGTTATGCATGTGTTTTGTTGGTAAAGCTATCTCAGTTGTTTAAGGCGGATGTTAAGTAATTTTGCTTCCTATACTTCCAATGGAAAAACTTCTGAACACATTTTCTTCGCAATTAATACGTTCCCAAGGATGAAAATTTGAACATCGCTTAAAATAGCCTGATTTTATAACATGAGTTACTTAATATTTTCTAAAACATAACCATAAATTATGCAATCCAACATTTGTTTGTCTACTGACGTCATCAAAGTACAGGTCGCGCTATCTTCTTTCTGGGCAATTAATGCGTTCCCAAGGATGAAAATTTGAACATCGATTAAAATAGCTTCATTTCATAACTTGGAATACTTAATATTTTCTAAAACATAACCATAATTATATAATCCAACATTTGTTTGTCTACTGACGTCATCAAAGTTCAGGTCGCGCCATCTTTTTTCTGGTTCCGACACCACCAAACGAAAAGTTATAGATTTTTTATATAATTATGGTTATGTTTTAGAAAATATTAAGTATTCCATGTTACAATATGAAGTTATTTCAATCGATGTTCAAATTTTCATCCTTGGGAACACAATAATTGTGAAGGAAATGTGTACAAAAGTTTTTCCATTGGGAGTACAGGAAGCAGAATTACTTGACGTCCACCTTAACGGTTTAGCATAACGGTTTACGGAAATGCTTTTTGGACCGCTTTTGTTTTCCTTAGTGATGAATTTAGTAAGTGCTATAAGTTCAAACGAAAAAAGTCCGACATTCCAAAAATTAACGACAGTAAAAAAAAAACTCTGAAATTTCGGAATAACAAGCCTTATTTGCTTAGACATGCAATAAAAATTGAAATTTATATGAATTTTCCAGTTTTTATTTCATGGGGTATACTCGGAGATCGGGTTGCAGGGCCCGAGCGCTACTCTGGAAACGAGCGTAGCCCTTAGTTCGTTTAAAACTAAATTTTTCCAAAGTTATTTTGTGTACATAAAATAATCTTTGCGATGCTTTTACAAGAGTTATGTTAAATATCGTTCTTCACAACGCACTTCTGTTATTCTCCTTTCTCAGTAGAAATGTTAAAACTTTACTTTCCCATCTTTCTTTTCTGAAACAAAGTATGATTTCTTGAGTGGTGGTTAGGAATGCATGGAGTGTGTGACTTATATTCTAAATTAACTTTCCTTTTTAGTTTCTTTCCCTATGTAAATCTTGAGTTTATTCTCAGTTATACTTCACACTTAAAGTGATATCTTTTCTCTAAAACGAATACTGTTGGCAACATAATTGAGGTTGAATGAACGTTACGTATGCCTGTTATTTGATAAGAACGAGAGATATAAACTACGAGTAAACTGTTGCTTGTGAAGCGTTGTGTTGGAGAGTGATTAATGAGGAGCGTTGTGGAACGTTTCGTTGTTGGTGTGTGGTGTGTTTAATGCTGACACCGATTTGTTATGTGAAGTGCTACATCGAGAAATAAAGCATCTTTTCCGTAAGTTTGACTTCTGCTTTTTAAATGTTTCATCTGGCCGTTAAGGTTTAATTTAGGAACTTTTTCATCGTATGGTGATGTTTTAAAATAACGTAGCAGTACGACAAGACGTTTACGTTATATTGGCACCCGAACTATAGGCGAACAGACTCATAGTAGAAGTCAAGGAAAATGGCAAACCTAACTGATTCTATTGGTCTCTTCTATGACTGTTATAGACATGATCATGAGGCTCATAATTCTACCACAGACAATCTACGCACCCAACGTTATAGAGTCCCAAACAATTCCCCAAGTGCTCTGTACGAGGCCTGCGGTTCCGACTTACCAGATAGCGAATACGCGAGGTACAAAGCTTATGTACCGCGTACTTCGACTGCAGTGCCTCAACAACAATTTACCCCACCACACCCCGTGAGAAAGAGCAAAATTCTTGCTCATTACGTACCCCATGCGGGTTCCATTGTATTCGGGGGAAACGGCGGATCGCTTAGGTTTTTGGAGGATCTTGACGATCATTTTGATCTATATAATGTTCCTGAAGATTGTCAGATACCTATTGCGGGCTCATGCTTGCAAGACATGGCAAAGGTCTGGAACAGACAGTGGCGTCGAATGAACCCAGAGGGCTCATATCCGCTATTTCGAGCTGCATTTTTGGATGTCTTTCCTTTTTGCACCAATAAGGCCGACCTTGCACAACAACTGTTTTCCAGGCGACAACGAGCGTCAGATAATCCAGTCTCGTTCGCTATGGAAACAGTTCAACTTTACAAATTATGGGATCCCGCTGCAGTCGAGTCTGATATTTGTGATACTTTGCTACAGCAGCTCGATCCCTTCCTGCAGGATTTTTTGGAAGTTCGACGTTCTGTCTCCATTCACGAGTGCCTAAAACTCGTTCCAGTCTTTGAAGGACGACACAGCAAAGGGCAATCTTTACAGGTCCAAGAATACCGACAACCTACGCAGTCCTATGAACCTCCTATTCAAACTAATAGATATCAGCAGCCAAAACAGAACTTTCGTCAAGGACAATTTTTCAATCAGCCTAGGCAGGCTGCTTATCAGTCAAGGGTGGAGAACGCCTATCAGCAGTCTAGATACGTGCCGCCGCATCCTTGGGCACCAGAGGTGCGACATCCTGACTATTATGGGAACCAGGACAACAACCAAGTTTCTCTTCCCCGAGATAATTTCTACCCAGTTGACAAGACATATCCAAAACACCGTGCTGGGGTGCAAGGCAGACCTAATGATATTAATGCTGCCTCTCCTGCACGTTACTATAACTCAGCACGTTCTGGTGCTTCGGGAAATTTGCAAAATCAATGAAGACATACTAATAGGTTTCACGACAATTTAAACTTCAGCAGGAGGTAGATGGGTCGAGTCTATCTCCTAGTTTTTCTGAAGACCTCAAATCTCTTTTTTAACAATTCAAGCTCCGCAATTGCCTGATATTCTTGTCACCTTGGGTAAATTAGTGGTGTCGACTAAAATTGATTCCGGATCTGCCATTTCTGCATTAAACTTTGATTTCTGTGCTGCTACCTTCCAAATGCTTGTGTCGAGCCCTCCCAGCGATGTCTGCGAGGTGCCGACAGTAATGTCATTTCCATCTCGGGTTCAGTTCATTTACCTGTCAAGATCGGCAAAGTTCAAGTTTCTTATACTTTCTTTTTGATCCAAGAGTTACCTGTGGATTGCCTTCTGGGGGTGGATTTCATTAAAATGTTTAAGCTTACACTTGATTTCGAGCATGGCCTAATCTTAATGCCTGAGGTTAGTCCTCCCACTCCAGAAGAGCCTATTGATTTTTCTGCAGTTCTTGTGAGTGAAAGATTACTGCCTGAACACAAGAGCCAACTTGGTCAGGTTTTACACAGCATACCAGGGTTATTTTCTGATAAGCCAGGGTTTACACAGGTGATATATCATACCATTGATACGGAAGGGGCTAATCCCATTACATGTAAGCCTTATCTATGTCCAAACCAGAAAAAAGCTGAGTTCCAAAAACAAATAAAAACAAATTCAGAACATGCTGCATTTGGGAATTATTAAAGAATCACTTAGTCCTTGGGCAGCACCTGCTTTTCTTGTTCCAAAAAAACGATCTGGAGAGTATCGCTTTGCGATAGATTATCATAAACTGAATGCGGTGACTAAAGCTATCAATTACCCATTGCCTATAATTAGCGATATTCTCCAGGACTTATCGTCAACAAACTGGCTGTCAACTTTGGATTTAGCTAGTGGCTATTGACAGGTTGCTGTCCACCCAAATTCTGTAGAAAAAACTGGATTTATTACCCCGTTTGGAGCATATGAGTTTCTACAAATGCCCTTTGGATTGGCATATGCTCCTGCAACGTTTCAGCGCCTAATGGACTCAGTCTTACGTCCTGTGCTCGGACCTAATGTTCATGTCTATCTGGATGATATAATTGTCTCTTCTGAGACTTTTGAGGAGCATCTGTCTCTGTTGGACCAAGTTTTCGAACTGTTACATAACGCGGGTTTGACTTTAAAGCCTGCCAAATGTCAAATTGGACGGGACGAACTAGTACATCTCGGATAAAAAATTACCACTAATGGTCTTCTAACTGACGACTCAAAGGTCAAGCCAATGTCTGACTTTCCTAGGCCTAAGTCAGCGAAAGAGTTGTCTCGATTTTTAGGCATGACCGGGTGGTACCAACAGTTCGTTCCGGGGTACGCTACTCTATGCGAACCTTTATTTGCATTAAAATGAAAGTATAGACACTTTGTTTGGTCCACGGAGTCAGAAACTGCTTTTAATGCTCTTAAACATGCCTTGGTTTCGCCACCTGTGTTAGCCTTTCCTAACCATGCAGAAATGTTTAATATTTTTACTGATGCATCAGGTGTTGGTCTAGGAGCTGTTTTATGTCAACGAGGGCATCCTATTGCATATGCCTCTCGAATTCTTAACAAAGCAGAACGTAATTACTCTGCTACTGAACGAGAATGCTTAGCTATTTTTTTTGCTGTTACCAACTTTAAATGCTATCTCAATCATTTAACTGTCAATGTCATTACGGATCATTCGGCATTGCAATATTTAACCACCGCAAAGAATCTGTCTCGAAGATTGTTAAAATGGACACTTCGACTTCAGGAATATAATGTTCGAATTCAGTATCGCCCTGGTAAGTCAAACCAACTGCCTGACGCACTGTCTCGCTGTCCGGTCAGTTCTGGTGGCCAGGCGGATACTGAACCTCCCTGCCTATTTCTAATTTCGGAAATCACTTCAAGGGAGCAGACAATTTCTGAACTGCCGAATGATCCAGATTTTGGGGAAATCTGTAATTTCTTACTCGCTGGTTCTTCTGCTCCTAGTGAACCTGATTTAGCGGGTCGTAGTCAAAATTATGAGATCATCGATGGTATTTTGTATTATACAAAGTTTGTGAATTTGAGAGCTGAGTACCGCCCTGCGACACCTCAGTCTCTCCGCATGACCTTATTATTTAAATTTGATGATATTCCTCTTGCCGGCCACTTAGGTATACGAAAAACTCGTACTAAGCTTCGAGACGTAGCCTACTGGCCGGGCATGTACAATAGTATACTCGCATACATTCGCTCATGTGAGTACTGTCAAATGTACAATTATGATAATAAACGACCGGCCGGTCACCTTATTTGTAGTTCAAATAATTATGTATTTGAAACCATATCTATAGATTCATTGGGCCCTTATCCATTATCAACTAAAACTAAGTCTCGTTATATTTTAGTTGTTACAGACAACTTTTCTAAATGGGTGGAAGCATTCTCCATTAAAGCAGCAACGGCTGATGTAATATGTGATACTTTAATACATAATGTTTTTTCTCGTTTTGGCTGTACCCGAACCGTAGTCTCGGACCACGTGGTTCAGTTCATTTCGGAGTTATTTGAGTGAATGTGTGCGAGGCTTGAAATCAAACACAAATTTATCAGTCCATATCATCCTCAAGCCAATCCGGCTGAGCCTATAAATCGAACCTTACTAATGATGATCTCAACTTTCATTGGAAATAATCATCAGCGTTGGGACGAACACGTTGAAATGTTTTGCTTCGCCCTTCGCATATCATTTCCTGGAACAACGCGGCTTACGCTCGCTGAACTTTTTCTAGGGGGCAAAATCCGCACCACCTGTGAGAATTTAACTGGCATTATCGATGAAATCAACCAAAGACCAACACCTGAATCTGTAAAACTACTTGCGCAAAAGGCACGGGCTGCTATCAGTCGAGCTCAATTAAGCCAAGCTAGGCACTATAATGCGAAACGGAAAGAACCAGATCTCGCAGATGGAGATCTGGTCTTGTTAGAAACTCATTTTCAATCCTCCGTTGCACATACGTTCGTGAAAAAATTTGCAACTTTATATGAAGGCCCCTTTGAATTGGTGGAATTGTACAATAATAATGTCATATTAAAGAAGCCAGATGGCTCCCTACATTCTGCCCATGTGCAGCAATGTAGGAAATGGGTTATTAGAAACAATGATGCAATTATTAACCCTAAATCTAGTAGGAATCGTCAGGCAGAAGGTGGGACTTCTTCACAAGTATGTGTAGTTGATGATGAAATTATATACCCCACTCCTGTCCTGTCAGATTCTCTACCTTTGTCTGAGCAGGTCTTTGCTTCCACTTTTAACGATTCTCATTCTGGCATTATCCCATTCACTCGGGATGTTGCAATTATTTCACCTCCTCCGTCTCCTGCCTTCACAAAAGACGAGAGTTCAAGTACTTCCAGTTCCTCTGGATATTTTTGTCATGTGCAACGAGGTTCATTTTCATCTGCTTCTCATACTTCAATCGCTCCATTTACTTCTTCACGCATAGTGCCTCCGTTTGGTTTTAAATCTAAAAAGTTAAAAAGAACAAGAACTGACATTTCATCTTCAGTTAGTTCCATCTCTCCTGTGCCTAAAAGAGTCGTACCTCTTGCTGATACTGAATCTTCGGACAATATTGTTGAGGTTCTTCAGTCTCCAAGAACTAAAATCCCTGCTCCTGTTTCTACTGAGCAGCTGCTTACTTTAGGAACATTTAATCAATCTGCAGTAGGGCAAAAACGTCCTCTTTCGCCATTTGTGCCATCTAAACCTACCAAGCGTCCGCCGCCTGAATTTCCCTCCTGTTCCACAGTCTCCTAGTGCAACTTCTAGTGTTGGGCTACAATCCAGATATAGAGTCCAGTATTTGCATCCGCCAGGATTTCGTCCTTGTAATCTTCGCTCGGGACGGACGGAGCCTATACCTTCCTCCACTATTCCTCGTTGTCCACGGAAGCGCCCTTTTAGTTTTACACCGCTTCTTCGACCACCAAAGAAACGACCGGATCTACACTCTTATCAGATTCCGGGTTCGTCTCCAAGTCATCCTGGGACCTCTTTGCTTCAGCCTGGGACCTCCTTGCTCCAGTCTGGGACCTCCTAGCGACAGCCTGATGACCCTGCTTCTTCTGGTTACCTTGCCTTGTCCACGAGAAATAATGAGACATCCCGGCGATCCAGTGACCTGCAACCTCAGCCTGTGAAGCGTGTAGCTTCGAGAGTGCCGATGTCGCCCCGACAGCAAAGTAAGCATGTCCACACACGGGTATTCTTTGCTAGTAAAAGCTACTGTTAAAACATTTTTTTGTTATTACAATTGACCTTCAAGCTCAAAGGAACTTTTTACTACATAGAACTTTGCTCTATAAAGACTATTTAAATCTTTCCTTATACTCAAAATGTATCACAGAGCTTTGCTCTATCAAAAGACTATTTATTTTAACTTTTCTCTGTACTCAAGGTATCACAGAACTTTTATGACAAACTTTGAGGAAAAAATATCAAATACCTTAAAAGACTATTTATTTGAACTTTTCTCTGTACTCAAGGTATCACAGAACTTTTATGACAGACTTTGAGGACAAAATATCGCATACATTATCTCCTTGTCAGTATGTAATGTTTTTTTTTTTTTTTTTTTGGTGTGGCGCCACATTAATTTTTTTAGTACTAAAATACTTGTCACTTCAATTTTGTAAATGTTGCCTTTTCGGCATAACATTAATATCAGCATTGCCTTTTTTGATATCTATAGATGTTTCACTCCAAGGGTAGGGTTTTCCAGGGTTTCCCCTATCCCATCTAAAAATTATGTGCGAATGCATGGGAGTAGTTCGAAGTCGGCCCTGGCCGCCAAGTGTTCAGTTAAAGGTTTTTGTGTTGTTGTTCTATGATTAACCTTTTTGTGCGCTTGACACTTGTTGTGTTGGTGTTGAATTTTTTTCTGAAAGTGCAGGTTTTTTTCAACTAATTAAATTTACATCATGTTACAATGTTCGACTATTCAATTAACTTAGTTTGAATGTTTTGTCTTCCCTGAGAAGTTATCAGGAGTGGACGAATGTATAAATTAACTCCACGTTAAAAATGTTGTAGTTTTTTTTTCCTACCATCGCAGTTTTTTTTACTACTATGCTACTTCTTACATGTATATTGATGAGTGTTCTCCGCACGTATTGTGACAAAATATTTATCACGACTTATAAAATGAAGATTTGATATCGTACAGAAAGTTTCTTTTTTTCTATGAATGTCAGTGATATTGCACTATTGATGTCTAGAGACTGTGTATTGATATAAAGTCAGCTACAGCAACTGGTCAACAAATCTCCTCTTCCATTTTGTAAGTTCTTATCTGAAAGAGATGAATGAATGACCAGATTGTTTGAAAGGATACCTCTACAAAATTGATAAGTTCTTGGCAAAAAAAAAAAAAAAAATACGAAGGAGATGATGTGACGTATATTCTAAATTAACTTTATTTTTTAGTTTCTTTCCCTATGTAAATCTTGAGTTTATTCTCAGTTATACTTCACACTTAACGTGATATCTTTTCTCTGAAACGAATACTCTTGGCAACGTAATTGAGTTGAATGAACGTGACGTATGCCTGTTATTTGATAATAACGAGAGATATAAACTACGCGTAAACTGTTGCTTGTGAAGCGTTGTGTTGGAGAGCGATTAATGTGGAACGATTAATATGGAGCGTTGTGGAACGTAGCGTTGTTGGTGTGTGGTGTGTTTAATGTTGACACCGATTTGTTGTGTGAAGCGCTACATCGAGAAATAAAGTATCTTTTCCGTAAGTTTGACTTCTGCTTTTTAAATGTTTCGTCTGGCCGTTAAGGTTTAATTTAGGAACTTTTTCATCATATGGGGATGTTTTAAAATAACGTAGCAGTAGGACAAGACATTTACGTTAAAAGTGCATACCGTAATAAAAAATTATTATCTAAGGCATCAGCCGCATTTCTTGTCAGCCTTTAGAACTAAACAAATTAAACATGATCAAGCAGTATCAAATGTACACTACATTCCTAAACCAAACAAAGGTATGAAAATAATTAGTATTTCTGTAATCTCTATGCATTTGATTATGACCTTTCAAGAATTTCCGAATATTAATTAATTGAAGAAAGGTGAGTGGAAAATTTAAAATTTGAGATAAAATAAATACACTGCTGGCCACCCAAAATGCAACACCAAGAAGGAAGCATCCGATTGGCCTGAAATTCGCAGCATGCGTCGCCCGCGAGAGGACATGCAAAGGATTAGCATTGCAGGGCATATGCAAATCATGTGCGCCCGACACGCCTCCGAGAAGCACAATAAGAAGGGTGCACAGAAGGCAGGGTGTTGTACTACCGGACCTGTGCGTGGGAAGCTTTCTAATGCCTCGTCGCAGAATATGGCAGTCATTCCAGCACGTTTCGGAGTTCAACAGAGGATGAATAGTGGCTTATCGCAACAGCGGTTTATCGTACGGAGACATCGGCGCCCGTGTGGGAAAACATCCAGCCACAGTGAGGCGAGTATAGATTCGGTGGGTGCAGGAGGGACAGATGGACCGACGTGAGCGATTGCTGCAGCCGCGGCACACCACGGAACGAGAGGACCGGCATGTTGTGCAGCGGGCATTGACGGCTCGCACCGCCACATCACGAACGTTAGCGCAGGAATTAGGGTGTGTTGCGCAACAACCTGTGTTAGCACGTACCGTTCGACGTCGTCTGCAGGAGCGGAGGCATGTCGCACGGCGCCCATTGCTCCGATTACCATTGACGTTACACCACCGGTGAGTGCGGCAGCAGTGGGCCGTTGAACGGCGCTCCTGGACTACGGAATGGCACGACATTGTCTTCTCCGACAAATCCCGCTTCTGCCTGCAACACCACGATGGTAGGATACGCGTGTGGTGGCACCACGGCGAGAGACGGTATGACGCCTGCATTATGCATCGCCATACCGGTCCGTCGCCTGGCGTTGGGGCGCAGTTGGATATGACACCCGCACCCCTTTGATACGCATCGCCTGTACACTCAACAGCCACTGCTACATCTCCGACGTTTTGGAGTCTGTAGTCCTCCTTTACTTGAAGGACCTGCCAGCGGCGACGTTTCAACAGGAAAATGCCCGCCTGCACGTGGCACGCATTGTGTAACAATTCTTCACGGCCCACCAGGTGTCACTGCTGCCGTGGCCCGTTTGTTCTCCCGATAAGTAGCCCATCGAACACGTCTGATCGCTGATCGGCAACCGAGTGGCCGGTCAAGCACCACCCGCGGCTACGCCTGATGAACTGTGGCAACGTGTGGAAGCAGCCTGGACCGACATACCCCAAGCCCACATACAAAGCCTCTTTCGTTCGATGCCGCGGCGTGAAGCGGCCGTTATTGCCAGCCATGGGGGCCACACGAACTATTGATGTTTGCGTGTTCCGCAAGTCGCACGGGCCTGTAAGCTCAATCGTTTCATTTTTGTATCTGTTGTTATGTGTCCAGTAAATCTGGCTTTGCTATCTCGTGTCCTTCTTGGTGTCGCATTTTGGGAGGCCAGCAGTGTGGATTCAATGTTCGTACGTTTCTCGACTTGAAATTATTCTGTTCTTTTGTGTACCTCTTGAAAATTAAGGAAGGCATGCAATCTGAGAGGTTTTGATAGCAACCATATCTTACTCTCATTAAGTCTCACAGAACCTGTTCAAGAAAAGTTGTCAGCAGAAATTCAAGTCAGATAAACACTTCGAGAAATTCGTACTTGTGAGGAACTGAACTTATGAATTTTGTTTAAATCTAGCTTGCTTTAGTGAAACCAAATTTTTTGAAACTGTCCTTTCAGAATAAAAAATGCCTGTTCATATTTTCAACTACGAGGGTCAGTCAAAAAGTTAGTTGCACGCGCCCACAATTTTTTTTGTATAAAAGATATTTGGATGCGATGTGGGGCGCCACCTGTACTTCCTCCTCGAAGCCGCCATGCTAAATTTGTCGACATGGCGGAACAGTTCGCCTATTATCACTCGTGAAAGGTGTCGTGTCCTTTGGAAGTAGCGTCCAAATTTGAAATGCGCGTAGTGATCAGTATTTTGTGGGCCAAAAGTTGAACCCCACTGGCATTCCATGCCAATTAATTGAAGTGTAAGGTGACAAATCATTTTTCGTGGCAGGCGATCGCAAAATGGTGTTCGTTGTTCGAGAAAGGACGCTCGGATATTGAAGACAATTACCGGGAGGGAAGGCCGTCAACTTCGACGACGAATGAAAATGTAGACCTCATTAACGAATTGATTCACGCAAACAGGCGAATCATAGTGGACGAGATCGCGGATGAATTGAATATTTCCCATGGAAGTGTGCACCACATCATCACCAAGCGTCTTGAGTTTAGAAAAGTTTGTACTAGATGGGTGCCTCGCTCACTCACAGAACAACACAGGGCGCAACGTTTTCAAGCAGCTCTCGCTTTTTTGGATCATTGTCACAGAAAAGGAAATTAATTTTCGAAACATATCGTGACCGGAGACGAGACTTGGGTCCATCACTCCTCACCAGAAACGAAAAGGATTTCATATGAGTGAAAAACAAAAAACAAACAATAATATTCTCCGCCTCCGAAAAAGTGCCGAATTATTCCCTCTGCCGAAAACGTTATGCTCACCCTTTTCTTCGACAATCCAGGTGTTGTGCATTATGAATTCATGCCGAAGGACACCACGATTAATACGGCATCATATTGTGAAACTCTTAAGAGGCTGCGAAAGGCGATTAAAGATCGACGGCCAGGAAAACTGTCAAGAGGCACTGTCCTTCTGCATGACAACGCAATACCACACTCGACAGGCATCACGAAGACCCTCCTTGACAAATCCAAATGGAAGGTGTGGAAACCCCCTCCATACAGTCCAGCGCCTTCGCCCTATGATTTCCATGTGTTCGGCCACATGAAAATGACTTTGCGAAGCGGTGATATCCCTCCTATGAAGACGTTAAAAATGCGACGCGAAAATGGCGTTGGACGACGATTTTTTCGAGAAGGGATAGATAAACTCGTGTCGCACTACGATAAATATTTAACTAAACTAGGCGATTACATAAAAATATCTCTTCTATTGCATTTCCTACGTAAGTATAAATATTTCCCAAAATATACATTTTTTTTGCATGCTAGTGCAACTAACATTTTGACTACCCTACGTACATATAAATAATCTCTAGTTATTTTCATTCTCTTTGCTAAATTTCTTCCTTGCCCATTTTTAATTACGCTTGTCCTCACCTAACGTCGACTGTGTTAGAACCGTAAATTAGTAAAACTTAGCGTTTCAAAAATTGCCTTTTAATAAATTTATACTTTAAAAAATCATATTTTAGCATTTTCTTATTTTCCTTTGTTATTCAAAGTGAATTTTCGTGTTTTGGAGAGATTATGGTATTCCAAAAACCGTACTTTTATAAATTTCGCGAAACAAAAATCGCCTTTTCAATGAAAGTGAATGTTTCTTCTTTTTTCCTTTTAATTTTTTCAGTTTCAGGGTTTAACGACCAACGTGAGCAACTGAAAGGGCAATAAGTAGTCCCGAAAAAAAACCTTGAAAAACTTTTCCGTGATTTAGGGGCAAGTTTTTCGCACTCAGATGAAATGTCAGAAGCTGGATGACTTCCGCGCTTGACAAGATTGCAAAAAGTACATCAGCAGCAGAGTTGTCGTTTCATTAATGCTGCGTGCCATTCTTGGGGCAATTTGGTCATATCGCCAAGGCTTGTACAGTCAGAATCAAATTCAGAGATGGAGCGAAATGTTCCCAGAAAAAAGTCTTTAAGATTAACCAATTGAAAGGAACCTCTCGTGACGTGGAAGGTACTGTTATTAATTGCTATGAATTCCTTAATTTGAAGGCTCTTGGTGAAGGATCGCAGCCACTGAGAGTAATTTGCAATAAAGAAGGACAGTGAATGCATACAAATGGAAGTCGACATGGGTGCTCTGTTTTCTGTAATAACTTCCGGTACATATGAGAAGTGTGTGTTCTCACCTTTACGGAAGACGGATGTCAAACTCCAGTATTTTACGAAGCGTCCAATCAATATTTTGGGAGTGTTGCAAGCATATGTCTCTGTAAATATGACACAGAAGTTTTGCTAGTGGTTAAGCAAGGTACGTCAACATCGCGGGCAAGAACTGGATTTTTGAGCTACCGATCATGCCAGTGTGTTTAACTCCGCAGAGTGATCACTCCTCTCGTTGTTGACATTTATCCAGCACCTGTGAGTACAACATCAGAAGTGACTGTGCGTTCTATTTTATTGAAGCACAAACAGCTTTCTTCTCCTGGACTAGGATGGATAAAGAGAGTCCAAGTACATCTCTCTTTGCCTCCAATGGCGGTGCAAAATTTTTATAAGTCCTGTCCAGATACGTACACCTTATGATCCAAAGTCTGCGCTGAAATTGAGAGACTGCTAAGGAAGGCACTATAGAGCTTGTGAAATCTTCACAGTGGGTTTACCCCGTGGCGCCTGCTCTAAAGCACCACGGCCAAGTTCGGATTTGTGGTGATTTTAAGCTTATAGTGGTGGCCAAAATTGTGGACTCTGTTTGAAAATTTTTTGCTTTGCAAATTTGCAGGCTTATGAGAAATATGATGTTTCACTAAATGCAAATGTTTATTTATCAATTGAAAAATAATTTAATGCTGAATTAAATACACAAAATTGAATTCAAATATCTGCAGCACAAAAAAGTTATGCTTGCTTTAGTCCAATAAACAAACGCAAGTGCTATTCAGTTAGGAAGTGGTATGTGAGCGCACACCTTACTAGCCAAACACAGTCCTTGCTCTAGAGACCAATCAAAGGCCAGTAGCTGCGATACATCATGTGTCAAGTTCGGGAAAGTCCGTTTTGCTGTTCGTTCTGTAAAAGAAAGACGGATATCGTTGTACAGAAGCGCAATTGGAGATTGTGTGCATACTTTTGATATTTCTTGAAATTTAAAGTATCGATCATAAAAACAGCAATGGCACCAAAGAAAAGAGTTGATTGGACACCCATGAAAGGAAGCAGGATTGTTGTATTACGTGAATCGGTTCTTTCCTGTGCTGAAATTCCAAGGTAAGTAGGTCGGACAGTGACGGCATCCGCAGTACGAAAGTTTTGTTTATGTTATCAGGAAATAAGGTAACTGAAAACCAAAGCAGGAAAAGGCCGAAAAACGAGCACAAGATCTATTAATAACAGAAGAATAAAAAGGCTGTGTTTGGGTCAAAGACAGAAGAATTTCATCTGAGTCCATCAGAGATGAACTGGGTACAACTAGTGTTTCTGTCGGTTCAAAAACGATAAGAAGAAGACTATTAAATACAGGGCTAAGAGGTAGGATTCCGTAAAAAAAGCCATACTTGAATCCGCAACAGCTCAAGAAACGAATACAGTGGACAAAAGAGCATATTGAATGAATCAGTGGAAGCGAGTTATTTGGAGTGACGAAAGTAAGATATCCTTATTTGGTAGTAATGGGCGAAACTATGTGAGACGTAGAGTGGGAGACAGGCTATATCCTGACTGCCTGGAGAAAAATGTAAAGCATCCAACAGGCGTTATGATTTGGGCATGTATGGCAGCAAATGGTGTTGACCGCCTTGATGTAGTCGACGGCACGCTGAACACACAAAAAACATTGGCACCATCCTGGAAACCAAACTGTTACCTTCCATCAGGGATATTTTCCCCAATAACACACCATTTCTTTTTCCGCAAGATTCAAATCCCTGCCACACAGCACAAATATGCAAACAATGGTTCACAGCAAATGACATTCCATTGTTGACCTGGACAGGAGACAGCCCTGACCTGAACTCAATAGCAAATTTGTGACACCGTTTGAAAAATCTTTTACGAATGAGGCGTCCATCAAATAAAAGGCAATTAATTGAACCCATGATTGCTTCCTGGCATCACGTAATAACGAAAGCAGAGCTTCAAAACTTGTTGGCTCCATGAGACGTCGCTGTACAATTGTTTTAAACTAAAGGCTGCCCTATTAAATACTGATAGTACATTGCAATCGTATCTGACATCATTTTATCGGATTATAGTGTAGATTTTTCATGATTGCAGTATCCACAGCATACATTTTTTTGTACTACAGACATTCGAATTCTGTTTTTGTATTGCATTCAGCATTAAATTGTATTTTAATTGATATGTAAATATTAGCATTTAGTGAAACATAATATTTCCTGTGAGCCTGCGAAGTTGCGAAACATGAAATTTTCAAAAAATGTCCAAAATTTTGGCCAGCGTAATATAAACCAAGTGACGCAACTGGAGCAGTATACACTTCCCGAAATTGAAGATTTATTTGCTCAATTGACGTGTGGATATACCTTTACTATACTGAATGTTAAGAACGGGTATTGTCAACTAGAATTCGATTTGGTATCTCGGAATCTTATGGTGATCAATACGCACCGAGGATTAGTCCGTTACACTTCGTTGCCTTCGGGTGTTGTCTCAGCTTCCGCCATGTTTCAAAGGGAGACAGAATCTGTTGCAAGGATAACGTGGTGCCTCGTGTTATTTAGATGACTTGCTTATGACAAGTAAGAATAACGTTCAGCATTTGGAAAATTTAGACCATGTACTTAGTAGACTGGAAGATACAGCTGCAATGTTGCACCCTGACAAATGTGAATTCCTCAAATCTTCAGTGGAATATCTGGATCATCGTATTGACCGGGATGGTCTACATCCAGTAGAATCCAAGCTTGATTAGATAGAGGAAGCTCCTGCTCCTTCAAGTGCTGATCAACTTCGTTCTTTCTTTGTCCTGTTGACATACTATTCTAAGTTTCTACCTTCCATTGTGTTTTTTTTCAGCGTTTGAACTTTTTAGTTGGCACAAATCACTTCATATAACGATATTCCTGAAATTTATTTTTGTCACTGCTCCAACAAAGTTAAGCTGTCGTGATATTACTGAAACCAAAAAATCGGCTTCAGAAGTACTATAATACATGTAATAGACGTAATAAGGGTGTTTTAATACTACTTACTAATAAGCATGTTTTTGATTAAAACATGCTTATTAGGCCTATAATAAAGGGTGCCAGCAGTACTGCATTGAAATACTTCACATTTCATATTCAGTGATACTGCAAATCTTTTATATGCATTATAAAGCATGTATAAGACTTAACTGGATTCCTCTCCGTATTTTTTGAGTTTTCCTAGTAAGTAGTACTTTAGCAAGAGAATGAAGATGTACATCTGTATTTTTCAAGATGTTTCTACTTCTAGAAGGTAAACTGGAAAAAATATTTTTATATGAAATTATTATATAAAATTTATTTTATATGAAAAATTATTTTTATATGATTCTTTTTAATGTAGAAAAACGTTTTTTGGCAGTTACAGTTGTTGATGGAAACTTTAATGTTAGGTTTGCTAATTTTTAGACCTCACTCAACACAGTGTCCAATTTATTCAATTTCATGTAACAAGTAATGTCTCTTACTGATTTGTTTTTGTATTCATCAAGGGAATAAAACACCCTCAGTTAATTTTTTAGTCGAACTGTATCAAAATTTGAAGCATAAGTTCTTTAAGTTCTGACAGTAGATGTCCCGGAAAGCTTTCATAAAATTTATCAAAACTGTTCGAATTCAACAAAGCCACGAATTTAAAATACCCTGGTGTGCAAAAATTAAGGACGAAGAGGAGAAATTAGCATAACAGCGGAACGATCAGGCAGAACGGACTGAAAGACCACTCAGGAGATAGACTAGGGTTTGGTACGGTAGGGCATGCGCATATATGCAGCATGACGTAGGGGGGATTGTTGGAAGGGTATGAAGAACACGAACGGTGTACGCTCAGCAATTCGGTGAAAGCTATTGCACGGTGTACATCGGTTTGAACGATGTCGAGTTGCTGCCACCGTGTGATATGGCCAACAGGCAATCCAGTAGACGACATCTGGATGACTTGACCCGAGGTCGCGTCATTGGGAAGTTGAAAGAAAGTCGAAGTATGACTAGTGTGGCCGAGGAGTTCGGGATCGCTCACAGCATCGTTTCACGAGCTTGGAGAGCATTTCAAACGACAGGAACAGCTGTCCGAGAGTTTAGCAGTGGTCGTCCACGAGCAACCATGGCGGCGGACGACCGGTATATTGTCCTACAGGCGAGAAGACACAGACGACAGACAGCGGGAGAAATCGCAAGGAACATGCAACAAACAACTGGACGTCCGTTATCGCGTTTTACCGTGGCCAGGATGCTGCACAAAGGTGATCTATTTGCACGACGACCAGTGCGGTGTGTGCCATTAACGCCTGCTCATCGGAGACGGCGGTTTCTGTGGTGCCAGGAACACAAGAACTGGACACATCAGCAATGGGGTCGAGTTCTCTTTACGGATGAGAGCCTATTTAGTCTGGCGAGCGATTCTGGACGTATACACATCTGGAGAGAGCAGGGAACACGCAATCACACCTCCAACATAATCGAAAGGGACCGGTTTGGAGGTGGCGGAGTTCTGGTTTGAGGCGGTATCATGCTTGGCAGCCTTACTGACCTCCACATCTTCCACGGAGGTTCAGTCACTGGTGTACGCTATTGTACCGAGGTTCTTTTGCCTCACGTGCGTCTGTTCAGAGGTGTTGTTGGTCCTGAGTTCCTCTTCATAGACGACAACGCTACACCTCATCTTACAGTGGCTGTCACTAAGCTATTGGAGAGTGAAGATATTCAACGCATGGGTTGGCCTGCAAGGTCCCCGGACCTAAATCCAATCGAACACGTGTGGGACCTTCTCGGGAGACGCTTGGTAGAACGTCACCAGCCGCCAGCAACGATTCCGCAGCTGCGATTGGCGCTAAAAGAGGAATGGGCCGCGATGCCTCAACAGCTTCTTAACAACCTCGTCCCCAGCATGGACAGACGTTATAAATCCTGCAACGCAGTCAGGGGTGATCATATCCTCTACTAAAGACTGGATTTTTCTTGGCAGCCGCCTGTCACATGGACGTTTCTGTCTTTTGTCCAGTTGTGTTCGAAGCATTGACATTTTACACAACTGAAACAACACTCAAGAAACACGCGATGTTACGGGCGGGAGCATGCGACTGACTAACGTAGTTTTAAATCTTCACTTTTCTGAGCGAACTATTGTCAAAAGCAATGGCCCATTCACCCTTCACCCGCTCATTCATGTTGTCATGGAAACGCTAGCTGGAAATCATATCGAAAGTCTTCGAATCACACTGCAAAGACTTGTAGAGATGTTTGGGTTATGATGACATTATCCCTACACTACGAGCCCCGTTGGTCTCCGCTCGGCAGAGCGATTCTCTTAGTTCAAAGAAGCGAATCCGCACATATTTTTCTCGCAGCGAAAACATCGACATATCTTAATACCGATGATAATTGAAGTTTATTTGTGCATTCTCTGGGTTTCGCAGCCTTGCTAGCTTCGAATATACGGCACTGGTACACAGTGTTTATTCGTATTTAACTACAGACTTCTTTGAAGCCCTGTCTGAGGAAAGAACAGTACAGAAATTTTGTGGGCCGATAATTTTGTTTTTGTTGCGATACATTCCAAATGCATTACTGCAATACCTTAAAGCATTTGAATGAAGTAATTTCAAAGAGGAGGTTATGACGTGCCTGCACCGCAGGTCACATATGAGATAAAAGCAGATAGCAGCGAGTGCATACGTCCGCGTAGCTCAGTTGGGAAAGCGACTTATTCGGGAATGAGGGGAACCGGGTTCGATGTCCGGCGTGGACAAAAAATGCCGGAGAAATTTACTTCGTTATAAGGTTTTTTTGTAGAAGGTTTCTGGTATTCTACGGAGGAACCCGAAAGATCTTGTAGTTAAAAAAAGTGTCCATCCAAGAAATCGTTTTTCGTACTCTTTGTTTCCGATTGAAACCCGATGAAAAATAGTGGTTAATAGACTGCCCCACACGTACTATGACCCTATGCGTGACATCTTCATTTCATGGACCAAGAAACACTGAAAAAACGGTCCTAGTAACTTTCAGCACTACCAGTTGCCACAGTAGCGAAGCCATTCTTATAGGACACGAGCTTTTTGTTTTGTGGGCTAGATTCAAATCGTAGAAGTTACGATTTGAATCTGGTTATCGTAAGTTATCTTATGTTGGAGCTCCAGTGTTGGCTATAAACGAAAAAAAAGTACAGTGCTCCAAAGCAGAGTTGGGTCTTCTTTTTACATTTAAAATTGAAAAAAAAATGCGCTTTAGACGACTTAGGTGAAGAAAGTAAAATTTTAAGTGAATTTTTCACATTTCAAACAAGTTATACAGGCACTGGAACAATATTAAAAGCGCATGGATTTCAGGTAGTTTTTTTAAATTCCAGGTTTCATATTTCAATATCGTAGAGAAACCGTTGCAGAAATGCTTTTTTGTCAAATCAATACCTCCAAAGGCAAAACAAACTAAGTGGAAGGTGCGTGTGCAGTTGTGCTCGGTAAAGCAATAACGGAACCGTGAACAAGCTGCGCGACAGCAATTTCTTTTCAGACGTATTATATTTCATGAAAGTATTTCATTACACACATCGACCCCGCAGGGGAATGGTAAATTTTCTACGAATAGAATTTCTGGAAATACGGTGAAACCTTTAACGGTACTTTGATAATGGTTGATTGCTCACATTTTATTTTACTTAAAGATGTGTATGTGAAAATAAAACTCTGCAGCTGTACCTCATATATAAACCTAACGCAAATTGGCACGTTTAGAACCTAATTTTAGAAGTCATGCATCCAAGAAGGTATTTAGGGATTTACTTCACATATACGTAAGGATTTATTTCACATTTAGGAATTTATTTCATAACTCTCACTAGAAATTCGAATTACAAGAAATGAAGATTTATCGATTGATGGAGAAAAGCTGGAGATAACAGACACGTACGTTTATCTTGGACAGCAGATATCAAGTGAGGGTCACATTGATGAAGAAATTAATCGGCGTACAAAACTTGCCTGGAGAGCTTTTGGAAGAAACAGCATAATTTTCAAGAGCAATATGCCATTATGTCTTAAAAGAAAAGTGTTTGATCAATGCGTCCTTCCAGTGCTTACGTATGGTGCAGAGACGTGGACCTTAACTAAAAGAGACATACAAAGGCTGCAGACAACTCAAAGCAGCATGGAGAGGTGCATACTTGGTGTAACCAGGAGAGATAAGAAGAGGAACTCGTGGATCCGAAAAATGACAAGAGTGGAAGACATCATGATCAGAGTTAAATCCCTGAAATGGCAATGGGCTGGACATACTGCCAGAAGAACAGATCATCGATGGACAGCCGAAATTTTAGATTGGATTCCAAGGGAGAGGAAAAGACCCAGAAGAAGACCACATGGGAGATGGGTGGATGAAATTCGAAAGTATGCAGGGGTGACATGGAGGAGACTGGCACAAGACAGACCGTTGTGGAGGAAACTTGGGGAGACCTTCGTCCAGCAGTGGATTGATAATGGTTGACAATGATGATGATGATGACTTCCTATTAAATAATGCGAACATTGTGTACCAATCTTGTCAAGCGCGGAAGTCATTCAGTAATAAGCAGAACAGAGATCTATATACGAAGGTGACATTTTCCCTGTTTTTGATGTCATTCGTTTACCACTGCAGGCTGGAATTAGCCTACAGCAGGTCCTACTTCTGAGGCATGTATCCTCGTTCTTTGCTCCCCGACAATAATTTCTTTCTGAAAGTCCATAATAATTCGCGATATATTTTTCCCTGCATCATTATCCGGTCACAGTTAAATGAGGGTCGATATCGTGGACCCTCTTTTCTTCAGTACTCAGTGTGTATCCTTTCCTCTTCAGTGCCTAGTGTGAATCCTCTCCTCTTCAGTGCCCAGAGGTGATCCCCTCCTCTTCAGTGCTCAGTGTGGATCCTCTCCACTTCAGTGTCCGCGGTGCCCAGTACCTCCTCATTCTTAAAATTCTTCGTCTTCTCCTTATCACTTCAACAAACCCTTCATCTAATTTGAAGTGGTTCCATGTTCATTGCTCGCATCCATCCGAAGTATCCTTTGTTTATTCTCGATACATGCTTATGCACATGTAATCTTACCGCCCAATCTATCTTTGAAAACTCTGCTTTTGCATGTTTGCTTTAAATTAAAATTCAATCGTTTCTAACAACACAGTTTCCTCACCAAAGATTACCCATTACTACAGAGAATTAAGACCACTATTATTCCTTATACTCCATACATGTTATTAAGGAAATACCGAGATCCTTCCGGATGTCGTGGGTCAGTCAGAATAGTTCAAAACATTTAAATTGGTTTGGGCGATAATACGAAAAATTAAGAGAAAGTATAACTATGAATAGCAGAATTTATCACTCCTAAGAGAACATAAGGCGCATTCACAATCTGCCATACTGAAATTGCAGCAGCCTGAGGGAACAGGGATACAGATAGTATACCGCGTCCAATAAAATCCCACACGTGCTCGACTGGGCAGAAATCCACGGACTTGACTGGCCAGACAGTATGTCCACTCCCTGAAGATATTCAGCCGCAATCCCTGAGGTATGTATGCTGGCGTTATTGAGCTGAAAATGGCGCCAGGAAAGAGGAAAATGACGGATTTTAAACTATTGACGACAAAGCAGCGAGCAATCAGATTACAGTTGACGAACACGAAGAGCGAAAATTGATCACAGCTGATTGCTTACACAACCATAACTCCAGCAAGGCGTTTTGTCTGGCTCTAAATTCATTGCCTCGCTATATGTACATTGCCGGACAATTGCTAAGGACGGATGACAATAGCAACGATAGCAACCATAAAATGGAAGGCAGGAAAATGTGGAAATTAGCATAAGTGCGGGATACAGTAAGACGTGTTGTGCGTATGCAAATTTTGGATTGCCGAACTTGTTCGTGACGTCATAGCGCTGATAAGAGATATAAAGGATTTGACGCGTATTGACCGTTGTTGTTCAAACGCAAAGTTGAAAGGGAAAGAATCAATTGACGAACTTGCAATTTTCAGTATGTCTTCCCGACATCACCTAGATGATTTTACGCGTGGCCGTATTATTGGCAAGATTGAAGAAGGGCGAAAAATAACAGATGTTGCCAGGGAGTTCGACGTCAGCCACGGTGTTGTTTCAAGGCTTTGGAAATCATTTCAAACAAATGGAGAGTGTAGCAAACGTCACGGGGGAGGTCGTGTTCGCAGTACGACACCTGCAGAAGATCGGTACATAGTGCTATCAACAAAAAGACACCGGCGCAGCACTGCTAGTGAGGTAGCAAATCAGTTTATGGCTGCTACTGGCAAGCGGATCTCCCGAAAAACTGTCGCCAGACGTTTGCATGAAGGAGGACTATACGCCCGCCGTCCTGTTGTGTGCATCCTATTGTCCAGACGTCACCGTACCGCCGTTTGCAATGGTGCCATCAATATCGCAATTGGACTGATAACGACTGGCCTGCTGTCCTCTTCTCAGATGAGAGTAGATACAGTCTATCGTCTGATTGTCGACGACAACTGATCTGGCGTGATAGTGGTACTGCGTATTGTCCAGCAAACATACAGGAAAGGGACCGACATCCGACATGTAGTGTCATGGTATGGGCTGGCATCATGATCTATGGCCGTACGTCCCTCTATGTGCTTCCAACTGGGACTATGGCTGGCCAACGATACATTAATGATGTTCTGCTACCTCATGTTCGCATGTTCCGTGGTGCTGTCGGTGATAGATTCATTTTCATGGACGACAACGCAACATGTCATCGAACAGTCGCTGTCCAGGAGTGTCTTGAGAGCGAGGATATTCAACGCCTCGTATGGCCAGCACGTTCTCCAGATCTGAATCCCATTGAAAATGTGTGGGATGCTTTGGGGAGGAGTCTTGCTGGTCGCCAATGCCCTCCAATAAACAAGGACACCCTCATCCGTGCACTGACAGAGGAATGGGATAAATTACCCCAACAGCTGCTTGATAATGTTGTGCAAAGCATGACACGACGTGTGGAATCTTGCATCGCCCTCCATGGTGGTCATATCCCATATTGACATCTTACGCCGGAACGCCTGCGTACGGTAATTGCATTTTTTTCACGTTTACGTATTCTGCACAAAATGGCCTGTTTGTCCCTTGAACACGTTCCAAAGCCTTCTGGATTTCAGAGCACAATAAATTGTCTTTCTTGTAATGTCCTGGCATTCTGACATTATTTTATTTCACTTGGCATCCAAACACACTTACTTTTTTATGCGCTATATAGCCGTTTATGATCCGTCCTTAGCAATTGTCCAGCAGTGTATATCGCCCAATTATCAGGCCCTAGCCAGAAGAGGGATTTATCGTTCAAGATCACTTGATGCCATTCTGTACACCAGATGGTCCGTGTCAGCTCCATTCCGGACACTCTTGACATTAAGCAGTTGTCAGTGGTAATCGACATTGAGCAGCTGTTCATATGTACGAAAGTCGACTGGAGGGGTGGGGTCACAGCTAGCAAAAGTTACCGCTCGTTGGATCTAGCGTGGCTGTAGGTGTGGTATTATCCTCTCCACGAATACGACGATGCTCTCATTCTCTTGTCCGTCGTGTTCTACTGCCACCTTTACGACTACTCAGACCTTTCTGTAGCCACTCTTGTCGACATAGATGCACCGTGACCACACTTTCCCCTGCACTACAAAGCGACCTTCCTGCCTATCTAACACAAATAATCCGTCCTCTATCAAAGTCTCTGAGTTGCTCATACTGGTGTCGAACGTGATGTCTTGGCATTCCGGATAATCTCCTTATACTTTGAAGTGCGTCCCTGAGAGACGGAAGCCAATTAAATGCTTCACACAACTGTTGCTTTGAACTCCATGTTTTTCACGTGTGCATATATTGCTGCCGAATTTTCAGCTCGATTTGTCCCGTATTTTAATCATATGCTTACTCGACACAACTAATCCTCCAGCTGATCTATATGCATTGCAAATCATTTTTTTGGGTAGGGCAATTTCAGTGTTGAAAAGTGTATATTCTGTACTATGTACACAGGTAAAACTAAGCTCTTAGAAGGAATATAAACACTTCACGCTTCAAAAAAAAAATGGATAATCGTCTCATGCAGGCTTTACAACATCGTCAATTCAAAAACATTCCTTGTTGCCATCACGCGATATTTAAGCGTCTGCTTGGTGAGAAGGCTCCAGAACATATTTTAAAGTGCTGGATCAAGCTAATTCTCCAAAACCAGTGGCTGAAAATTAATGACAGGTGACAACACATACCACTTGAAATTGATCACCATGGTCGATAAACCCAAAATTAAAAAGTAAAGAAACCCAGACAGACTCTTCACGGTGTTTTTCTGTCTATCTCGGAATTTCCGCACTTCTTTTAGTGTAAATACAGATGGCGCAGTGAAATTGTGTTCGAGATATTTTTTCTTTCTCTTAGCAAATAGGCTCTTACCGAACCAGGGAAACTAGACCAGATTTCCTTTGTATGGAAAGCATCTATGCAGAGTCCCACACAAAATATCTTCGACAAATTATCTTCGTAACAATGTTAACATTGATCACGTCTCAGTACTTTTCAATGTTCATGGGTATTCTATTGTATTCACAGCTTTGTTTTTATCCTTCTATCACACAATACTCTTGATGTTTCCCTCTTTAGTCATTCTGTCATTTTTGCATATTCGGTGGTACTCAATTCTGCTTTCATGTCTTAAACTTCCATTCATACTGATTCCAAGCATTTAAAAATAATATTTTTTTTCAGTAGAATATTCAAGTTGAAATTTAAATTTAAATTTAAAAAACTATGCTTTCTTTCAACTTGTTACTTTCCCCTTCACACATCCCGGACTGTTAAATCCTGGCTGCTATTATATGACCAGCGTTTAATTTTTTTAGAGTGGCGTTTCACGCACACCGGCACTCAAGTGCAAGGGTGCATAGCGACATATGTGCCTATAAAGCATTGAAATCGGTTTTCTTTCGTGGTATCCGAAAGCAGAGAAGAATAATTCATTGTTGCTGCTTGCTTAAACTTTTTAGAAGTGGCAGCAGCTACAGTTTCGGACTGGCAAGCCAGTTGTGATAAACAGAAGTGTAAGCTGTTTTGCGCCTTTGAAAATTATGATCAACTGTTGCTGCCTAAGATGTTTCATGATGCATCCTAGGGTCGACATGACCATTTTGACCGACAACCTCCGACAGGAGCGGACACCACACGAAGAAGAAGTTGTTGCCTAAAAGCTTTGGTACTCAGCACGATCGTGTCTTTCCTTCTTCGTCAGTTCTAGTCTAAAATGATTCCTAGTTATTTTCAAAAACAAAATTCTCACTTCCAAAAGACAGATCTGCTACTATTTAAGAAATTCAAGAGGATAATTTTCAAGCTCAAAATTTAATTTTGATAGTTGAGTTTCAGAAACGTTCTGAGTCAGAGCAGTACCAACAATGTTGCAACATGAGATTTTATTCCAAGAATGGAGTCATTAGAAAGGAAAAACATTCCTTTGGAGATGTATGCATATTTTCAAACGTGCGTTTGATAAATTCTTTTCATTACTCCGTTACGTTTTGGTCACATCCAGTAGGGGTCTGGGTTCAAATCCAGGTAAGGCACGGGTGGTGTCTGTCTTGAGGAAATGGCCCTCTCTCTCTTTTCCCTGGAGTCAATGACCCTAAATTAAGGACGGATGACTGCTTATAGCACATCGAGTTGCTCACGGTGGTCGCTAAATCTCCAAATATACAACAACAAAACATTCAGTAAATGTGTTATAAATTACGAAATGGTCTTGAATGCAGAACATTTAAGAAGCTGAAAAATTTGAGAAACCGAAAAGGGAAATAGAATTTTATCATGGGAAAAATCAGACTTAAGAATGAAAATAAACTGACCCTTATTGTTTCAGAATTCTGATAAATTCTTATGCGCAAAAGTAGAGAGCTTCATTGCCTGAAAAAATATGAGCAAGAATGGTGTCTGGCTTACGGCACTAGCTCTCTCTCTTTTTGCTGGAGCCAATGGGATTTAAGATAAGGCCCGGTTTTATGAACATATCCTTAGAAAAAGTAAGCTCAAACATAAAAACACAAAGCCTCTGGGAAAATACTGAGGCAACAAACTGCCTTTTCCATAGAGTAACAATATCCCGTTTGTTTCCACGAACTGTGTTTTGGGTTGTTGTAACTTTGGCGCCCAGGAAAACGGGAAAATATGAGGCACGTTCATATAAGATGGGGTTCATTACATTACAATGTTATGCTTTAAGAGGTCATAGGCCACTATCGATCACACTCGATTGTGTGTCCTTATTACGGAACACAACTGCCCTGTAGTGTAAATTCCACTGTAATGGTATTCTGCGAACACTGTCATATCCAGTTAGCACGATTCGACTTTACAGCGTTTCGTAATCCATTAAAAGTTCGCAGTCGACGTTTACCCAGCGAGCGCTTGTTTCAAGAACAAAAAAGTCTGCAGCGGAATCTTCTTTTGACTTCGAAGAGATGTTCTTAAATGGTACAGCTGGATTTGGATTTCTTGTGCTTTACATTGAAGTTCTTTCTGCTCATAAAAACTGAATGTTATGGCTCGAAGCTTTGTCTTGAGAGTCGAAGCCACGGGGTCCGTCACCTACTTCTCGCGTGTCACAAAATTGCTGCTGTTTCCAATGTACACATGATTAAATAACTACTGTTGGCCAGAGGATCCCAGGCTCATTGTCCGGTAGTTTTCGAAAAAACAAAACAAAAAACACATACACTTGCTGAATTAAGTAAACAGGCTTTGAAAGACGTTTCAAGCAGCCACCGACTGAGATAGAGTGTTGTGTCATGCCTGCAAAGAGATGTCATTCGCTAATATTTCCTGTGTGATTGTGGCTCCGCAAAGCCCAGAAATTATATGGGTGCTACAGAATTTTGAATTTAAAGTGCGCATTTAAGACAGTGTTCAAAGATATTAATTAAATACCACAATGGATGATTTTTATTATTTCTCAGATACGCTTCGTTGGTAATTTTTATCAAAATTCTATATACAGAATAAATCAAATTCATATACACAGATTAAGCCAAATTATGATCTGAAAGAAACTTTTTAATGTGTCGACTGCATAAGTATTTCTGATTACGGTATTTTAAGTTCTACAACATTCGTAAGGCTGGTGTCCCCACCCTTCATAAATCACAAATTAGCCGCGTGATTATATCACCACACGAGTTCATTTTGGAGTCCTGCAGTCAACGGATTTTCAACTCTATGTAATAGCTGTACCTTTTCAGTAAGTATGAAACCTTTGGTAAAACGGAAAATTCTCATTACTAGTTATGATCGTTTTTTTGCACGATTTGTCGGCGATACATTGCTCTGTATGGTATGTGTTATACTTCCCTGGTTAGTCGTATCCCTCATTCAAAATGGTGTGTTTTCCCACTTGTTTCAAATAAGGGAATACTCATGAAACCCGTGGAATTAATACGCGGTTTCCTTACGTGACGAAATAGCAACTTGAAGTCACGAAACTTACCTGCCAGCTGTAAGCAAAAATTGCCCGGGTTGACATTGCGGACACCTTCGTAGTTGTGCTGACCGTCTTTGGGTTGTAAGATTTTACTCATATATCGTTGTACGTCCCGCCTTGTTAAAAATAAATATCTGGTAAGCTGCCTGACACTATGCGCTTTTCTGAAGTAAAGTATCTGGTAAGTTACTGGATACTATGCGCTTTTCTGAAGTAAAATATCTGGCAAGCTGCTGGACACTATGCGCTTTTCTGAAGTAAAATATCTGGTGCTGGATACTATGCGCTTTTATGAAGTAAAATATCTGGTAAGCTGCTGGAAACTATGCGCTTTTCTGAAGTAACTGTTCCCTAGGGTCGTTTTTCACTGCGCTGCGTAAGTACACTGATGCCCTTTCAAGAAATAGCAGTTCATTTGGTCTGCACATCTTGGTTATTACTAACTCGGAATACTAACATCGCATTTTTGTTGGTACTCAGCAACTATGAACTGTTGCGAAAGTTTGTCGTTCTTCACTAGCAGGTCCACAAACACGATTCCACAATTTTTTTCGAGGAACGCACTCCGTCGAAGATTATATGAACTCAGGGCATATAATGTAAAACAAACTCAACACAGGAAAGAATTTTTCTAAACCTTCTTAAGCGCAATAGAAATATTGCGACAAAAACAATTATTGTACGTATCACAAAAATTATTCACAAAGAAAAGCTCGAGCATATCCGAAGAGCCAAAACATTATAACCTCCAGCCTATTATGATGTTGGTATTCCACATGCTCCCAAAACAGCTCTTATCCGGCGAGCCGTGGACACTACGGGATTTGTAAAGGTGTTTTGTAGTGCCCGGTACTAACACGTAACCAGCAGATCCCTTAACTCTTGTGAGTTACGTGGTTGAGTCGCGCAGCAGATCGAATTTGCTGCTCTAACACAAACCACTGATGCTCGATTGGATTGATGCCTGGGGAATTTGGAGGCCATGGAGTTTTCCTCATGCTCCGCTAACCATTCTCGAACAATTCGCGCAGTGTGTCATGGCACATTTTCTTGGTGAAAGAAGGAACTACTAGAGGGGAATACCATGAAAGGATGTACCTGGTCTGTAATGATATTTAAGTAAAAGGTAGACCGTAGTTTTCTGCACCTGAATGACTAGAGCCAGAATTTCCCAACAGAACATCACCTAAAGCATTGCACTTCCACTGCAGGCTTGTTTGCGTCCCATGCTATTCTTCTTCTAGCGGAAAAGGTAACCTTAATTATGCAAGTAGACAGATTACAGACAACTTGAAAAGTATCTGAGGCATCCATCTTCCCGTAACATCTGTTTGACTGGTATAACACTTAATTGTCTGAGTGTAATAAGTACGTATTTTGGCAAAAGTCTCAAACCTATCGTGTTAAAGGTTTTTCTTGTCTTTTTGCTTTAATCAGTTGAAACGCTATTATTAAAAAAAAAAAATCAAGCTTTACGTAACCCACCGAGAAAAGGCTGCACCAGTATATCTGAAACATGAATGGCTCCGGCTACAGGAATTGGATGCCAAAGGAATTTTTTAAATAAGTCTTATAAAAGTGCAGATATTATGACAAATGCAAATGTACTGTTATGTGCCGTAGTAAGAAAACAATGCATTTTTAGAAGCAGAAAACCTGTGGGGGACATCGACCACGCATAGAACTCCTAGTGCTAAAGTGATTGCGCCATTATATCTGCATGGATGCTTAGATATCGTCCAAATAAAAATTAAAGTTTACGTCGTTTAAAGGCAAAAATTGACGCTAAAAACTAGAAAATGTACGGACATTTTGGTCACATTTATGGAAATAGCGTCCAAAAGAATTTATATAATCGGACATTCAGAAGTGCAGAAGTAATTCCAAATGTTAGAGAACAGCGACGCTTCTTTTGGGAAACTTGCGCATCTGGAAAATCAGCCAGTGTTATTACTGATCATAGCTAAAGCTAACCGAGAACGAAATTTTTTTTAATTGTACAGTGAAAAACGCAGATATAACTGATTTACAAACATGAATTTACTCTACACCTAGTGGAAGTACTAATAAACTGAACGCCGTCTGCGCACGATATACACCAGGGCTCACCGTGGAATCCCCGGTTACGTTTAATTAAAATACACTGAGTATAAAAGAAACGTATAAGATCTTTCGGACACCCTGCACAGGGATCCATCATCAGATGCATAAAAAAGAAGTAGTATGGGCTGGATACAGACAATTTATAATTTCACACGTGACGCAATTTGCGAACTGCCATTTGGTGTGTAAACCAAACAAATCGATTACAATACAATAATAATTCAGTTAAGCAGTAACATATTCGATTGAACGGTTATGTGCACTGTAATCAGTGAACAAAAATGTCCGTGGTCTAGGTATAACATATGGAACAGAGTCATTACAACACATATGTCCCTTCCATGCAATAAACAGACTTTCAGTAAATGTTAATTGAGACTTCTTACTTGGTGTGGCGAGGATCTCCGCTTCTGTACAGATTGGTACATGGGTTCCAGAGTCAACTAATCGGGAGAGAGTGGTTGTTTTGGCACCCACTCGGACATTGTACTTGTGTTCCTTCACTCTGGTATTCAAAGATCTTGAAGTGGAACTCATGTACTCTTGGTCAACCCCAGACGGGTCTGTCGCTTTTAGTGGGATGCTATATACACAAAATGTGTCCGTAGAGTCAATAAATTTAAGTTTGTTCCACAGACTGAGGCTATAATTAAAGCTCTTCCGTTGGAGGAGCAAGACGGCAGCACAAGACACAGGAAGAAATGAAGCTACTTAGGCAGCTACATGACAATCCCCAACTGGCTATTATTAAAGCAGATAAGTCACATCAGATCGTTATTATTAATAAGGTCGATTATCAAGCTAAAATGCTAGAATCTATAGCCAAAATCCCACACATGGTTATTAAATCAGACCCTACCTCAGCCACTGTGGCAGCTATTGCCAAGCTTAGAAGTGAATGTGTGCTACCGAAGGGCATAACTGATAGCTTATACCCGACATGTGGACCTAAAGTGCCTGAACTATTCGGGACATTGAAAACCCATAAGGAAGGTTTCCCTGTAAGACCCTTGGTTTCAGGACATTGGAGTGCTACCCGTCCGTTAGAAAAGAGTTTGGCTACCTTTTTGAAGCCTCTTACTACCGGTTCCTAATACTCAATTTCTTGCTCAATACTGGCGTTGGACATGATTAAGGCCTATGAACATTTCGGAACACATTTTATAATGGCATCTTTAGATGTAGTCTCATTGCTCCCCAACATACCTGTTGATTCTGCTCATGAGATCATAGAAGCCAAGTTAACTGATACTGATCTCTTTTCGCCAGAGGAGATAAGGGGCACCTTGTCAGCTTTAAAATTGGTCCAAAAACGTACTTACTTTAAATTTGAAGATATTATTTATCTCCAATGCAGTGGGGCGTCTATGGGCTCCCCACTGTCATCAATCCTTGCTGAAATTATGTTGCAATATCTTGAGGATAAATTGCTGTCAGAATTACACAGAGTACCAAGTTTTTATGTGAGGTATGTGGGTGACATTTTGTTGTTCTGGACAATTAGTTTGGAAGAACTCCACTCATTCACTGAATCTATGTCATCGGTGTTCCCCTCCATAAAATTTACCTTGGAATGTGAAAAGAATTACTGCATCTCATTTCTGGATTTCACCTTAGTGAGAAACCCGACAAATCATGTGTTTGCAAACTTTGGTATACCGAAACCGACTTCCACTAATGACATTATCCCGGTCAAGTCGTTTCATCCAATGTCACATAAATTGGCTTCAATACGATTCCTTGTGCGTAGGGCCATTACTCACTCGTCAAATACCAAAAAGAAGAAATTGGAACTTAAAAGGTGTGTGAGATAGCCAGGACTTATGGCTATGCTGACTTCCTTGTACATAGCATTTTTCGTCAATTATTGCATGTACATGAAATCACCTTATCGAGAGAGCCCAGAAGAAGAAAGTATGTGGGATCAATTGGTTTTGTACCATGTTTGGTCAATATTTCAAAAAAAATGTGTGTAAAACGCATGGAATCGGTTTTGATGTCAAAACAAATTTTTTTTTCAGAGCATTAGTAAAGATCGAGACTCAGTGCGTAAGAACAATAAATTTGGTGTATATAGCATCCCACTCAAAGCAACAGACCCGTCTTAAGTTGACCAAGAGTACATGAGTTCCACTTCAAGATCTTTGAATACCAGAGTGAAGGAACACATGTACAATGTCCGAGTGGGTGCCAAAACAACCACTCTCTCCCTATTAGTTGAGTCTGGAACCCATGTACTAATCTGGACAGAAACGGAGATCCTCGCCACACCAAGTAAGAAGTCTCAATTAACATTTACTGAAAGTCTGTTTATTGCATGGAAGGGGCATATGTGTTGTAATGACTCTGTTCCATATGTTATACCTAGACCATGGACATTTTCTTTCACTGATTACAGTTCACATGACCGTTCAATCGAATATGTTACTGCTTAACTGAATCATTATTGTATTGTAATCGATTTGTTTGGTTTACACACCAGATGGCAGTTCGCAAATTGCGTCACATGTGAAATTATAAATTGTCTGTATCCAGCCCATACTACCTCTTTTTTATGTATTTGATGATGGATCCCTGTGCGGGGTGTCCGAAAGATCTTATACGTTTCTTTTATACTCAGTGTATTTTAATTAAACGTAACGGGGGGTTCCACGGTGAGCCCTGGTGTATATCGTGCACAGACGGCGTTCAGTTTATTAGTATAGTTACTTTACACGAAGATTATTTTCTTACCTAGTGGCATCGAGACATCCGTGAGGATAGATATATTTATACTTTAATATGGGGTTGGACTATTCTTTGCATTTTACAACAGTGCTTAAAATAGCTTGACGTGTGATAGATTCAAATAAATCATGACCAGTCTTCAGAGAAATATTGAACTATTCCACGTGTAGGAAAGTCTCAAGCTCATAAAAAAACGATGGTGGAAAAATCTTCTTATTCTCCTCTCCAGTTCAACCCGCAGGGTTTCAATAATGTTTAATTCTGTTAATTTTTTTTTTTTGATTGGAGGTTTAACGACCACCGTGAGCAACTCAGATGGGCTATAAGCAGTCGCCCGTCCCTAATTTTGGGTCACTGGTTCCAGGGAAGGGAGAGAGCCAGTGCCGTAAGACAAACACAACATCCATGCCTCACCGGGATTCGAACCCGGACCCCTTCGGACGAATGATCAGAGGCCAACGCCTTAGACCACTGCGCCACCGGGGCGGCCTGTTAATTTTGTAAGCCATAGGAGAAATCAGACTGTTACCTGTTTGTACCAAAAAATACAGAAAAGGGCTTTCGTTTTTTTTTGAATATTTTTATTTTGTTGTTGCGTTTGTTATGTCATATAACGCTGTTCAGAAATGCTTAAGTTGAGTGTCATGCTTCTCAAACCAAGATTAGACACTCAAACCAAGATTAGACACTCAAACCAAGACTGAGACATATTATTATGTCTTAATACAAACCATAACACTCAAACCAAGACTGAGACATATTATTATGTCTACGCATTATCATTTTGAACTATTGTTTCGCTTGAGGGAAACAATGTTTGCATTTGGAGTGAATCAGGTCATTAAAAATATCAAGGTATGCAGTGGCTGGCACTTATCCATTCAAGGTGATTAAAAATACCAAAAGATTATTATCAAACACAATATTTGACGGTTGAAACAAGACAGCCGGGTTTTATCGGCCCCTTTTATCGGCACTCTCAAAACATAAACTCTCCCCAAGTTGGAAAATATGTGAATGACGATTTGTTGGATCAAATCACATGCTTCTTTTTAATCAGTGTCCAGTTTTTAGCACGTCTTTTGTAAAAAAAGATCGTGCTTATGTTATCGGTTTTTCCGTCCGACCGTTCGTCTGTACCCACGAAATCTCTGCAACTATTAGTCCGATTTGAAAAATTCTTTTCGCATTGGGAAATTTGAAATATGCGAATGATGATCCTTTATTTCGTTTTTTTTACGATGTACAATTTTTGTCAGCTAGAGGGCATAAACGCAGATGATGTCGAATTCAAAAATACGTTTTATTCCACATATTTGCCTCTAAACATTCTAATGAAAAAATTATTTTATCTTTCGATTCCATTTATGTCGAAGAGTATTTTAGATATAGTTACTTCTTCAAATTACGCATAGATTTTCCGCTAGGAGGCGTAAAAGTAAATTAAATTTTTCCCGATAACTCTTCTTCTATATAAAACTCCGATTTGAAAAAAAAATTCTTCAGCGGATACACCGCCTGATGGAAAATCTTTTGCATATAATTTATAATTTTTGATAAAGAATACTTTGTCCACCACGGGGCGTAAGCGTTGATTTTTGCTTCTGATGTATTTGCCATAAAATCTGAGCTTCTAAAATATCGATTGAAAAAATTCTTTCGTGGACTGATGCCACTCACATCGATAAACTTTTTCAGAATATTTTCTTCTTAAAATATTCCACAGTTTCTCCGCCAGCGGGCGTAGATGTATATCTTATTTTTGTCAATATCTCTACTTCTACAAGTCCGATTTGAAAAATTCCTTCTTTGTTAGCACGTCTTTTGTAAAAATGATCGTGCTTATGTTACCGGTTTGTCCGTCCGTCTGTACCCACGATATCTCTGCAACTATTAGTCCTATTTGAAAAATTCGTTTCGCATTGGGAAGCCTGAAATATGCGAATGATGATCCTTTATTTTGTCTATTTACGATGTACAATTTTGCTGCTAGAGGGCGTAAATGCAGATGATGCCGAATTCAAAAATACGTTTTATTCCACACATTTGCTTCTGAACATTCGATTGAAAAAAATATTTTATCTTTCGATTCCATTTATGTCGAAGAATATTTTAGATATAGTTACTTTTTCAAATTACGCATAGATTTTCCGCTACGGGACGAAAAAATTAATTACATTTTTCCCGATAACTCTTCTTCTAAAACTCCGATTTGAAAATTTTTTTCTGCAGCGCATACACCTCCTGATGGAAAATCTTTTGCATATCATTTCAAATTTTTGGCAAAGAATACCTTGGCCACCAGGGGGCGTGAGTGTTAATTTTTGCTTCTGATGTATTTGCCATAAAATCTGAGCTTCTAAAATATCGGTTGAAAAATTCTTCGGCTGACTGATGCCACTCACAACGATAAACCTTTTCGGAATATTTTCTTCTTAAAATATTCCAGAGTTTCTCCGCCAGGGGCCCGTAGATGTATATCTTATTTTTGTCAATATCTCTACTTCTAGGAGTCCAATTTGAAAAATTCCTTCTTTGTTGGATAGTGTTTTTAGTGTGACATGTTTTTCATATAATTTCAAAATTTTCAAGTAATTCATAGATTTTCCGCTAGGAGGTACATTGCGTTTCCCCCTATCTCTCTGCTTCTAAATCTCCGATTTGAAAAATTCTTTCTGCACCGGATGCAGTTCCTGATGGGAAATCGTTTGCACATAATTTCTAATAAAAAAAATGATTTGGCCACCAGGGGGCGTAAATCTTAACTTCCGCTTCTGATGTATTTGCAACAAAATATGAGCTTCTAAATTCTCGATTGAAAAAAACGTCGTTTGTACACCGATACTACTCATGTCGACAAACCTTTTAGAAACATTTTCTTCTTAAAAGAATGCATGGCTTCTACGCCAGGGGGCGTACATATATATATTATTTTTGTCAATATCTGTACTTCTAGGAGTGCGATTTGAAAAATTCCTTCCTTTGCTGGATAGTGTTTCCAGTGTGACATGTTTTCCATATAATTTAAAGATTTTCAAATAATTTGTAGACTTTTCGCTATGGGTCGTAAATGTAAATTGCTTTCCTCCCTATATCTCTGCTTCTAAATCTCCGATTTGAAAACTTCTTTATGCACCGGATACAGTTCCTGATGAGAAATCCTTTGCACGTAATTTCTGGTTTTTGTAAAAAATGGTTTGGCCACCAGGTGGCGTAAGTCTTAATTTCCGCTTCTGATGTATTTGCTGCAAAATATGAGCTTCTAAAATCTCGATTGCAAAAAAAGTCGTGTTGACCGATACTACTGATGTCGACAAACCTTTTACGAACATTTTCTTTTTGAAATAATGCACGGTTTTTACGCCAGTAGGCGTAGACGTGTATCTTATTTTTGACAATATCTCTACTTCTAGGAGTCCGATTTGAAAAAATCCTTCTTTGTTGGATAGTGTATCCGATGCGAAATGTTTTCCCTATAAATTCAAAATTTCCAAGTGAATCATAGACTTTCCACTAGGGGGCACAAAGGTAAATTGTGTTTTCTGCGTTATTTCTGCTTCTAAAACTCCGATTTGAAAAATTCTTCCTGTATCGCATACAAGACATGATGGAAAATACTTTTTTATATAATTTCTAATGTTTGGTAAAGAATGGTTTGGCCACCATGGGTCATAAGTGTTAATTTCTGCTTCTGATGTATTTGTAGCAAAATCTGGGCTCCTAAAAACTCGACTAAATTTTTTTTTTCTTGGACCGATATCGCTCAAATGGAAAAAAAAACTTTTGAGAATTCTGTCTTCCTAAAATAATGCATGGTTTTCCCACGAGGAGACGTAAAGTCACATATTTTTTTTGGTCAACATCTCTGTTTCTAAGAGCCCGATTTGAAAAATTCTTTCTACGTTGTAGAGCGTTTTTAGTGCGAAATGTTTTTCATCTAAATTCATGTTTTTCTTAACACACAAGTCTGCAACCAGAAGGCGCAATTTCACGATTCCGTTTACAGCAATATCTGAGGGATTGAAAACCCGATTGAAAAACTTCTTTCTTCCGTCAGATACTATTGTTTCCATACTGGTTCCATTGACTGTGAACAGGTTTGATAAATTTAATTTGCTTCAGAACGGAATCAAAAGACGTGCTTATTACACCCGAAAATTCGGTGTCATCTTTCTTGTTCTTATAATTTCAAAATTTTCAAGTAATTCATGGACTTTCCGCTAGGGGGCGTAATGGTAAATTGCTTTCCCCTTATATCTCTGCTTCTAAATCACCGATTTGAAAAATTCTTTCTGCACCGGATACAGCTCCTGATGGGAAATCCTTTGCACATAATTTCTAATTTTGTAAAAAATGGTTTGGCCACCAGGCGGCGTAAGTCTTAATTTCCGCTTCTGGTGTATTTGCAGCAAAATATGAGCTTCTAAAATATCGATTAAAAAAAAAGTCCTTTGTTGACCGATACTACTCGTATCGACAAACCTCGTACAAGCATTTAATTTGCTTCTTGAAATAATTCATGGTTTCTACGCCAGGAGCGTAGATGTATATCTTATTTTTGTCAATATCTCTACTTCTAAGAGTCCGATTTGAAAAAATCCTTCTTTGTTGGATAGTGTTTCCAATGCGAAATGTTTTTCTTATATATTAAAAATTTTCAAGTAAATCATAGACTTTCCGCTAGGGGAAAGTCTATGATTTACTTGAAAATTTCTGCTCTTTAAACTCCGATTTCAAAAATTCTTTCTGTATCACATACGAGAACTGATGAAAAATATTTTTCACATGATATCTACTGTTTGGTAAAGAATGTTCTGGCCACCAGGGAGCATACGTGTTAATTTCTGTTTCTGATGTATTTGCAGCCAAATCTGGGCGAAAACTCGACTACATTTTTTTTATTCTTGGACCGATACCGCTCATATGGATAAACCTTTTGAGAATACTTTCTTCCTAAAAATAATGCATGGTTTTCCCATCAGGGGACGTAAAGTCACATCTTGTTTTTGTCGATATATCTGTTTCTAAGAGTCCGATTTGAAAAATTCTTTCTATGTTGGAGAGCGTTTCCGTTGCGAAATGTTTCTCATATAAATTCATGTTTTTCTTAACGCAGAAGTCTGCAACCAGAGGGCGTAAGCTCACGATTCCGTTTACAGCAATATCTGAGGGATTAAAAACCCGATTGAAAAACTTCTTTCTTCCGTCAGATAATATTGTTTTCCATACCCGTTCCGTTGACTTTGAATAGCTTTGATAAATTAATTTGCGTCAGAACGGATTCAAAAGACGTGCTTATTACACCCGAAAATTCGGTGTCATCTTTCTTGTTTTTGTTCGTGACGCCATCGTATCCTTCTTTTAGCGTTAGCATCAGTTACAAGTGGTAGTAGAGGCTCTGCCATAAATTCAAACTTTATGAAGTTTTCAGCGAACAGTTTTGCTGAGACTCACATTATTTTTAGCAGTTATTTCTGCAGTAGTAGTTTTATGTGTTCGTGTGGTTTGTTTTACTGCCTGAGTACATAAAATACCCGTTTCACTGCTCGGTGGTCTCTTTCTGTCAGCTTCGATTTGCTGTCATAATTTGTCCTATCGGATGCTGTTCTTACAGATTTAGTGAGTGCACCCTGAAACAAAACAATTCAAAAATCCGCGGTTTCAGTCAACTACCAGGATCGGCTGAATAGGCTACAACAGCTTGCCCTCTTTGGAATTAAAACAGATGGGTCATTTCATCTCATGTATGATTTTTATCACCTCTAAAATGCTACTTGTATCCGCTATCCTTTGATAGTCAGACTTTAAAATAATATTGGAAAGTAATTTGTATATATTTATATGTATATATATATATATATATATATATAAATATATACAAATATATTATATATATATAAATACATCATGATCAGAGAACCCTGAAATGGCAGTGGGCTGGGCATACTGCCATAAGAACAGACCGCCAATGGACAGACGAAATTTTAGATTGGATTATAAGGGACAGGAAAAGACCCAAAAAAAGACCTCATGGGAGATGGGTGGATGAAATTCGAAATTGTGCGGGAGTGACATGGAGGAGACTGGCACAAGACAGACCCTTGTGGAGGAAACTTAGAGAGACCTTCGTACAGCAGTGGATTGATAATGTTTGACAATGATGATGATATATATATATATATATATATATATATATATCGGGATGTAAGGTCAGGTGATGCGTAACATCACAGCCTCTCCTTGACAAATGTCAACCCCGCCTTCTCGTGGTACATCCTGTTCCCACTAAAGGGGCTCTGACGACCGCCAATAGCGGTATAACTATACCATCGGGATTAGAGGAAATGCTATCCCACACTCACCAACCCGCTTGGCCAGCGTGGTGAGTTATGGCCAAACCCTTCCAAAATGACTCCACAACTTAAATCTTGGCCCTTCAGTCTCCGGCAGCTGGAATGTACCTGGCCAAGGCAGCGGCCAGTGCGACATGAAGGCAGAGGGTGCTAAGAATCCCCGGAGGACCGGACTAGGCTGCCATCTGATGCTGACCTTGGCTACGTATAACGGACGCTCCCTATCTTCTGATTCAAGGCTTCTTGAATTGGAAGGGGAACTACAAAGGATCAAGTGGGACATCGTCGGGCTAAGTGAGGTAAGGAGAAAAGGAGAAGATCTGATTGAACTGAAAAGTGGACATCTCTTCTACTATCGTGGGACAGATACTGGCAGAACTAGTGGTGTTGGATTTATAATAAACAAGAAACTGAAGGATAAAGTTGTAGAACTTGAAAGTTCCTCTGACAGAGCTGCACGACTCGTTATCCAACTCTCGAGAAGATACCAGGCTCAGATTATTCAAACTTATGCACCCACCACAAGTCATGCTGAAGAAGAAATTGAAGAATTTTATGAGGAAATTCGTGATCTAAATAATAAAGGTAAGCAGCACTTGAAGATAATTATGGGAGATTTCAATGCAAAAATAGGGCAACGGCAACAGAATGAAACTTCAGTAGGTAAATTCCGTCACGGCAACAGAAACCAGCGTGGAAATACTCTCGTAGAGTTTGCAGAGGCAGAAGGGTTTTTCATCTTGAACTCCTTTTTCAAGAAAAAGCCACACAGGAAATGGACATGGAGACATCCAAATGGGACGACAAGTGAAATTGATTTTATTATGTGTAACAAAAAAATTCGTCATAGAAGACTGCAGTGTGCTAAACAAGTTCAACACAGGCAGTGACCATAGATTGGTGAGATGTAAGATGCACCTCAACACTAAACTCGAACGTAGCAAGCTCATAAGACAAACAAAATGTATTGACATAACCAACCTTAAAAAACACCATAATACCTTCAAATTGGAACTGAAGAACAGATTCTCTGCTTTAGAAGGCCTAACATCGGAAGAAGTGGATATTTCTAAAGTTAACAGAAAAGTAACCAAAGCTCTTATGGAAACAGCAACAAAATTAGCTGGGTCTAAGAACAATTTGCATGTGAACAAATTATCAGGAAAAACCAAAATGTTGATGCAAAAAGAAGGGAGATGAGGACAACTAAAGAAGATGTGACTTCCAAAGTGGAATATATAGAGCTATGAAAGACAGTACGAAAAAGTATCACTGAAGACGTAAGGAAATTCAACTGTGAACTAGTAAGGAAAGCAATTGAAAACAACCAAAGCCTAAAGATAGCAAAGGGACATCTCAGTAAGGGAAAAAAACAGATTATGGCACTGAGAAAAGAAGATGGTTCTGTAACAAGAAATAGAGGTGAAATTTTGACAAGAGTGAAAGATTTCTACTCCAAGTTATATGAAAGGGATGATACATGTACTCCAGGCATCATGAAAGGTACCAGAGTTCTTCCAGTCCTTCCAGCAGAAGTTGCACATGCAATCAAGAACATGAAGCGGGGAAAAGCTCCAGGAGAAGATGGAATTACTGTAGACATCATACAAGAAGCAAGTGGAGAAATCGAAACAGTACTCGCCCAAATTTTCACTCGATGCCTTAATGAAGGGAAAATTCCTGAGGATTGGAACAACGCTACAATGATCTTGCTACATAAAAAAGGTGACATTGAGGATCTCAGGAACTACAGACCTATCAGCCTCCTATCAGTGGTTTATAAAATCTTCACTAAAGTTCTTTCACACCGCTTGAAGGTAACACTGGACATGGCTCAACCGAGAGAACAAGCTGGATTCAGGAGTGGCTACAGCACAATAGATCATATCCACGTACTGGGAGAACTAATTGAAAGAGCGAAAGAATATGAACTTCCATTGTGCATGGCTTTTATCGATTATGAAAAAGCCTTTGATTCGGTGAAACCATCAGCAGTTGCAATGGCTCTGAAATCCGTGCGGTATTGAAGATGCATACATTAATATTATTAATAACATCTATGAAAATGCAAGTGCAAAGATTCTGCTATTTGAAAATACAACATACATAAAAATTGGAAAAGGAGTGAGACAACGTGACACCATATCTCCGAAGCTCTTTAATGAAACATTGGAAAATGTCTTTCAATCACTGAACTGGGAAAACAAAGGCATAAAGATTAATGGAGATTATCTAACCCACCTTCGTTTTGCTGATGACATAGTCATTTTTGCAACTACCCCATCAGAGCTACAGAGTATGATGCAGGAACTTGCTGACAAGAGTAAAGAAGTGGGATTGAAAATGAACTTTCAGAAGACAAAAGTGATGTTCAATGCTTTTACAAGAAATGAAGATTTATCGATTGCTGGAGAAAAGCTGGAGATAACAGACACGTACGTTTATCTTGGACAGCAGATATCAAGTGAGGGTCACATTGGTGAAGAAATTAATCGGCGTACAAAACTTGCCTGGAGAGCTTTTGGAAGAAACAGCATAATTTTCAAGAGCAATATGCCATTATGTCTTAAAAGAAAAGTGTTTGATCAATGCATCCTTCCAGTGCTTACGTATGGTGCAGAGACGTGGACCTTAGCTAAAAGAGACACACAAAGGCTGCAGACAACTCAAAGCAGCATGGAGAGGTGCATGCTTGGTGTAACCAGGAGAGATAAGAAGAGGAACACGTGGATCCGAAAAATGACAAGAGTGGAAGACATCATGATCAGAGTTAAATCCCTGAAATGGCAATGGGCTGGACATACTGCCAGAAGAACTGACCATCGATGGACAGCCGAAATTTTAGATTGGATTCCAAGGGACAGGAAAAGACCCAGAAGAAGACCACATGGAAGATGGGTGGATGAAATTCGAAAGTATGCGGGAGTGACATGGAGGAGACTGGCACAAGACAGACCGTTGTGGAGGAAACTTGGGGAGACCTTCGTCCAGCTGTGGATTGATAATGGTTGACAATGATGATGATGATATATATATATAGATATATATATATCACCATCATCATTATTGTCAACGATTATCAATCCGCTGCTGGACGAAGGTCTCCCCAAGTTTCCTCCACAACGGTCTGTCTTGTGCCAGTCTCCTCCATGTCACTCCCGCATACTTTCGAATTTCATCCACCCATCTTCTATGTTATCTTCTTCTGGGTCTTTTCCTGTCCCTTGAATCCAATCTAAAATTTCGGCTGTCCATCGATGGTCTGTCCTTCTAGCAGTATGTCCAGCCCATTGCTATTTCAGGGATTTAACTCTGATCATGATGTCTTCCACTCTTGTCATTTTCGGATCCACGTGTTCCTCTTCTTATCTCTCCTGGTTACACCAAGCATGCACCTCTCCATGCTGCTTTGAGTTGTCTGCAGCCTTTGTGTGTCTCTTTTAGCTAAGGTCCACGTCTCTGCACCATACGTAAGCACTGGAAGGATGCATTGATCAAACACTTTTCTTTTAAGACATAATGGCATATTGCTCTTGAAAATTATGCTGTTTCTTCCAAAAGCTCTCCAGGCAAGTTTTGTACGCCGATTAATTTCTTCACCAATGTGACCCTCACTTGATATCTGCTGTCCAAGATAAACGTACGTGTCTGTTATCTCCAGCTTTCTCCATCAATCGATAAATCTTCATTTCTTGTAAAAGCATTGAACATCACTTTGTCTTCTGAAAGTTCATTTTCAATCCCACTTCTTTACTCTTGTCAGCAAGTTCCTGCATCATACTCTGTAGCTCTGATGGGGTAGTTGCAAAAATGACTATGTCATCAGCAAAACGAAGGTGGGTTAGATAATCTCCATTAATCTTTATGCCTTTGTTTTCCCAGTTCAGTGATTGAAAGACATTTTCCAATGTTTCATTAAAGAGCTTCGGAGATATGGTGTCACGTTGTCTCACTCCTTTTCCAATTTTATGTATGTTGTATTTTCAAACAGCAGAATCATTGCACTTGCATTTTCATAGATGTTATTAATAATATTAATGTATGCATCTTCAATACCGCAGGATTTCAGAGCCATTGCAACTGCTGATGGTTTCACCGAATCAAAGGCTTTTTCATAATCGATAAAAGCCATGCACAATGGAAGTTCATATTCTTTCGCTCTTTCAATTAGTTCTCCCAGTACGTGGATATGATCTATTGTGCTGTAGCCACTCTGAATCCAGCTTGTTCTCTCGGTTGAGCCATGTCCAGTGTTACCTTCAAGCGGTGTGAAAGAACTTTAGTGAAGATTTTATAAACCACTGATAGGAAGCTGATAGGTCTGTAGTTCCTGAGATCCTCAATGTCACCTAGATCATTGTAGCGTTGTTCCAATCCTCAGGAATTTTCCTTCATTAAGGCATCGAGTGAAAATTTGGGCGAGTACTGTTTCGATTTCTCCACTTGCTTCTTGTATGATGTCTACAGTAATTCCATCTTCTCCTGGAGCTTTTCCCGATTCATGTTCTTGATTGCATGTGCAACTTCTGCTAGAGGACTGGACGAACTCTGGTACTGGTACCTTTCATGATGCCTGGAGTACATGTATCATCCCTTTCATATAACTTGGAGTAGAAATCTTTCACTCTTGTCAAAATTTCACCTCCATTTCTTGTTACAGAACCATCTTCTTTTCTCAGTGCCATAATCTGTTTTTTTCCCTTACTGAGATGTCCCTTTGCTATCTTTAGGCTTTGGTTGTTTTCAATTGCTTTCCTTACTAGTTCACAGTTGAATTTCCTTACGTCTTCAGTGATACTTTTTCGTACTGTCTTTCATAGCTCTATATATTCCACTTTGGAAGTCACATCTTCTTAGTTGTCCTCATCTCCCTTCTTTTGCATCAACATTTTGGTTTTTCCTGATAATTTGTTCACATGCAACTTGTTATTAGACCCAGCTAATTTTGTTGCTGTTTCCATAAGAGCTTTGGTTACTTTTCTGTTAACTTCAGAAATATCCGCTTCTTCCGATGTTATGTCTTCTAAAGCAGAGAACCTGTTCTTCAGTTCCAACTTGAAGGTATTATGGTGAATTTTAAGTTCGGTTATGTCAATACATTTTGTTTGTCTTATGAGCTTGCTACGTTCGAGTTTAGTGTTGAGGTGCATCTTACATCTCACCAATCTATGGTCACTACCTGTGTTGAACTTGTTTAGCACACTACAGTCTTCTATGACGAATGTTTTGTTACACATAATAAAATCAATTTCACTTGTCGTCCCATTTGGATATTCCATGTCCATATCCTGTGTGGCTTTTTCTTGAAAAAGGAGTTCAGGATGAAAAACTCTTCTGCCTCTGCAAACTCTAGGAGAGTATTTCCACGCTGTTTTCTGTTGCCGTGACCGAATTTACCTACTGAAGTTTCATTCTGTTGCCGTTGCCCTATTTTTGCATTGAAATCTCCCATAATTATCTTCAAGTGCTGCTTACCTTTATTATTTAGATGACGAATTTCTTAATAAAATTCTTCAATTTCTTCTTCAGGATGACTTGTGGTGGGTGCATAAGTTTGAATAATCTGAGTCTGGTATCTTCTCGACAGTTGGATAACGAGTCGTGCAGCTCTGTCAGAGGATGTTTCAACTTCTAAAACTTTATCCTTCAGTTTTTTGTTTATTATAAGTCCAACACCACTAGTTCTGCCAGTATCAGTCCCACGATAGTAGAAAAGATGCCCACTTTTCAGTTCAATGACATCTTCTCCTTTTCTCCTTACCTCACTTAGCCCGACGATGTCCCACTTGATCTTTTGTAGTTCCTCTTCCAATTCAAGATTCCTTGAATCATAAGATAGGGAGCGTCCATATATATATATATATATATATATATATATATATATATATATATATAGTGATGTAAGGTCAGGTGATGCGTAACTTCACAGCCTCTCCTTGACAAATGTCAACCCCGCCTTCTCGTGGTACATCCTGTTCCCACTAAAGGGGCTCTGACGGTCGCCAATAGCGGTATAACTATACCATCGGGATTAGAGGAAATGCTATCCCACACTCACCAACCCGCTTGGCCAGCGTGGTGAGTTATGGCCAAACCCCTCCAAAATGACTCCACAACTTAAATCTTGGCCCTCAGTCTCCGGCAGCTGGAATGTACCTGGCCAAGGCAGCGGCCAGTGCGACATGAAGGCGGAGGGTGCTAAGAATTCCCGGAGGACCGGACTTGGCTGCCATCTGATGCTGACCTTGGCTACGTACAACAGACGCTCCCTATCTTCTGATTCAAGGCTTCTTGAATTGGAAGAGGAACTACAAAGAATCAAGTGGGACATTGTTTGGGCTAAGTGAGGTAAGGAGAAAAGGAGAAGATCTCATTGAACTGAAAAGTGGACATCTTTTCTACTATCGTGAGACAGATACTGGCAGAACTAGTGGTGTTGGATTTATAATAAACAAGAAACTGAAGGATAAAGTTGTAGAAGTTGAAAGTTCCTCTGACAGAGCTGCACGACTCGTTATCCAACTCTCGAGGAGATACCAGGCTCAGATTATTCAAACTTATGCACCCACCACAAGTCATGCTGAAGAAGAAATTGAAGAATTTTATGAGGAAATTCGTGATCTAAATAATAAAGGTAAGCAGCACTTGAAGATAATTATGGGAGATTTCAATGCAAAAATAGGGCAACGGCAACAGAATGAAACTTCAGTAGGTAAATTCCGTCACGGCAACAGAAACCAGCGTGGAAATACTCTCGTAGAGTTTGCAGAGGCAGAAGGGTTTTTCATCTTGAACTTATTTTTCAAGAAAAAGCCACACAGGAAATGGACATGGAGACATCCAAATGGGACGACAAGTGAAATTGATTTTATTATGTGTAACAAAAAATTCGTCATAGAAGACTGCAGTGTGCTAAACAAGTTCAACACAGGCAGTGACCATAGATTGGTGAGATGTAAGATGCACCTCAACACTAAACTCGAGCGTAGCAAGCTCATAAGACAAACAAAATGTATTGACATAACCAACCTTAAAAAACACCATAATACCTTCAAATTGGAACTGAAGAACAGATTCTCTGCTTTAGAAGGCCTAACATCGGAAGAAGTGGATATTTCGGAAGTTAACAGAAAAGTAACCAAAGCTCTTATGGAAACAGCAACAAAATTAGTTGGGTCTAAGAACAAATTGCATGTGAACAATTTATCAGGAAAAACCAAAATTTTGATGCAAAAAAGAAGAGAGATGAGGACAACTAAAGAAGATGTGACTTCCAAAGTGGAATATATAGAGCTATGAAAGACAGTACGAAAAAGTATCACTGAAGACGTAAGGAAATTCAACTGTGAACTAGTAAGGAAAGCAATTGAAAACAACCAAAGCCTAAAGATAGCAAAGGGACATCTCAGTAAGGGAAAAAAACAGATTATGGCACTGAGAAAAGAAGATGGTTCTTTAACAAGAAATAGAGGCGAAATTTTGACAAGAGTGAAAGATTTCTACTCCAAATTATATGAAAGGGATGATACATGTACTCCAGGCATCATGAAAGGTACCAGAGGTCTTCCAGTCCTTCCAGCAGAAGCTGCGCATGCAATCAAGAACATGAAACGGGGAAAAGCTCCAGGAGAAGATGAAATTACTGTAGACATCATACAAGAAGCAAGTGGAGAAATCGAAACAGTACTCTCCCAAATTTTCACTCGATGCCTTAATGAAGGGAAAATGCCTGAGGATTGGAACAACGCTACAATGATCTTGCTACATAAAAAAGGTGACATTGAGGATCTCAGGAACTACAGACCTATCAGCCTCCTATCAGTGGTTTATCAAATCTTCACTAAAGTTCTTTCACACCGCTTGAAGGTAACACTGGACATGGCTCAACCGAGAGAACAAGCTGGATTCAGGAGTGGCTACAGCACAATAGATCATATCCACGTACTGAGAGAACTAATTGAAAGAACGAGGGAATATGAACTTCCATTGTGCATGGCTTTTATCGATTATGGAAAAGCCTTGGATTCGGTGAAACCATCAGCAGTTGCAATGGCTCTGAAATCCTGCGGTATTGAAGATGCATACATTAATATTATTAATAACATCTATGAAAATGCAAGTGCAAAGATTCTGCTATTTGAAAATACAACACACATAAAAATTGGAAAAGGAGTGAGACAAGGTAACACCATATCTCCGAAGCTCTTTAATGAAACATTGGAAAATGTCTTTCAATCACTGAACTGGGAAAACAAAGGCATAACGATTAATGGAGATTATCTACCCCAACTTCGTTTTGCTGATGACATAGTCATTTTTGCAACTACCCCATCGGAGCTACAGAGTATGATGCAGGAACTTGCTGACAAGAGTAAAGAAGTGGGATTAAAAATGAACTTTCAGAAGACAAAAGTGATGTTCAATGCTTTTACAAGAAATGAAGATTTATCGAGTGCTGGAGAAAAGCTGGAGATAACAGACACGTACGTTTATCTTGGACAGCAGATATTAAGTGAGGGTCACATTAGTGAAGAAATTAATCGGCGTACAAAACTTTCCTGAAGAGCTTTTGGAAGAAACAGCATAATTTTCAAGAGCAATATGCCATTATGTCTTAAAAGAAAAGTGTTTGATCAATGCATCCTTCCAGTGCTTACGTATGGTGCAGAGACGTGGACCTTAGCTAAAATAGACATACAAAGGCTGCAGACAACTCAAAGTAGCATGGAGAGGTGCATGCTTGGTGTAACCAGGAGAGATAAGAAGAGGAACACGTGGATCCGAAAAATGACAAGAGTGGAAGACCTCATGATCAGAGTTAAATCCCCTGAAATGGCAATGGGCTGGACATACTGCCAGAAGAACAGACCATCGATGGACAGCCGAAATTTTAGATTGGATTCCAAGGGACAGGAAAAGACCCAGAAGAAGACCACATGGAAGATGGGTGGATGAAATTCGAAAGTATGCGGGAGTGACATGGAGGAGACTGGCACAAGACAGACCGTTGTGGAGGAAACTTGGGGAGACCTTCGTCCAGCAGTGGATTGATAATGGTTGACAATGATGATGATGATGATATATATATATATATATATGTTGAAATATATGAAAATTACTTCCTTCTTTATTTTAAGGTCTGAGGGAGACTGAAATTTTATATACTGCTTCTGAAAGGAAACGTTAGTTGAGTTGTTGAGCGCCGAAAAGCTTGTTTTGGACATTTGAGATGTGTTAAGTTATCTGGTAGGAGAGTATGGCTGACAATAGCATCGCAGGAAGAAGGAAGGAAGAAACAAGAAAAGAAAAATCTGTGTGCTTTTTCTAACTGAGAATTTTATTGGGTAAAACAGAGACGGTACGAGAAAAAACTTCCGTTAGCCAATCCACTCATGCTTAAAAGGTAAGAATAATAACGAACAGTAAACTTCATCTTTGGAGATAATTCGATATAGGAATTAATATTTAAATAATGAACTTCGTGTGACGACGTCATAAAGGGAGTTAAAGTGAAAGTGGGTGTAAAACCTTCAGAACCGCAGAGCAGGGGCGTAGCTAGAAATTTCTGAAGGAAGGGGGGGTGTCAATGGATTTGGTTCATTGGTGAAAGCCCCATATATACATATACACTGAAGTGCCAGAAAAACTGGTACACCAGTCTAATACTTGGTAGGTCCTCCACGGGAGCGCAGGACTGCAGAAATACGACAGGGCATGGACACTAATAGCTTCTGGAAATATGCTGTAAGTAATGCACACCATATTTTCTGCAGAGCGTTCCACAATTCGGGTGTATTTCGAGGACTCGGATTCCTGTGTTCGATAGCGCGTTGCATGGCATCCCAAATGTGTTCTATCACGTTCAGATCTGAGGACTTGGGTGGGATGGCAACACCCCAAACTCAGATGAATGCTCCTCCAATGGCGTCACAACACTTGTGTGGAGGTGCATTGTTCTGTTGGAACAGGCCCAACCCATCAGCATGAATGCAGATCATGAACGAGTGTACCTCGTCAGAAAGGATGCGCACATAGCGTTGGCCGGTCACAGACGTTTGTCGACATATAAGGGGTCACAGTGAAGTCCAGCTAAACACACCCCATACCATTACGGACCCCCACCAGCCGGTACAGTTCCCTGTTGACAGGCGGGATCCATGGCTTCACGGTTTTTGCGCCACACACGAATCCTTCCATCTGCCCGATACAGTTGGAAACACGAATCGTCAGACCAGACTACTTGTTTCCAGTCATCAGGTGTCCAGTTACGGTGTTTCCGTGCCTAAGCGAGGCACATAGCTCTGTGTCGTGCACCCATCAAGGGGACTCGAGTTGGGCGTCGGCTTCCAAAGCCCATATCGTGCAGGGTACGTTGCACAGTCTGGACGCTGATGTTTGTTGAGGCTGCAGCATTGAATTCCGATGATACCTGCGAGAGTGTTGCACGCCTATCGCGTTAAACGATTCTTGACAGCCGACGATGGTCACGTTCACCCAATGTCTTTTTACGGCCACAGTGGTATCGTAGGTTGGAGGTTTTGCCGGAATTCTTGTAGTCACGGTGTACCCTTGCAATGGTCGTCCGTGAAAATCCGAACTTCGTTTCTACCTCCGAAATACTATGGCCCATCTCACGAGCGCTAACTATAACACCGCGTTGAAAATAACTTAAATCGTTATTACTTGTCATTCTCATGCCGAAAGCAGCTCTGGCAGCTGGTAAGGATGTCTATCGCTTTATATACGCACTGGCTGTCGCAACCGAGTACGCGCATAGGTGACGTTGCTATGTATTTTGCCTAAGCTCGTATGTACTAGTTTTTCTGGCACTTCAGTGTATATCGCTTCAAATTCGTACTCAATCCACCCTGAAGGGGTAGGGGGTCCGGACCCGAGAACCACCCTCCTTGGCTACGCCTCTGCTGTGGATCCTATCAAAAAGCGCAGAGAAAACGTTAAAACAAAGTTAAGTAAATACATACGGGACGAATAGAAAGCTGATATATTTTATATATCATTATTGTTACATCTTTCACTTTTTTATTCACATCTGGCAAGTTGAGGAAAAACAGTTGATAGCAATATTTAGAGTGTTACGTCAACCCTTGGACTTGGCAAACATCGAGATTAATTGCCAGTGAGGTGAATCAAACCAATGCCATGGTGGCGCAGTGGTCAAAGCGAATGCCTCTGATCGTTCGTCCGAAAGGGTCCGGGTTTGAACCCCGGTGAGGCATGGATGTTGTGTTTGTCTTACGGCACTGGCTCTCTCCCTTCCCTGGAACCAGTGACCCTAAATAAGTGACGGGCGTCTGCTTATAGCCCATGAGTTGCTCACGGTAGTCGTTAAACTTTCAATAAAAAAAACAAAAAACTGAGGCCATCTAGAAAACACAAAGCCGTAACATTAGAGAGATGAGTTCTCGCTTTTAGTGACGTCGCTCTCGAGTTACATTGACTGATTGATACGCCGGTGTCCTATTTGACGTCACACACGACAGCGTTGGAAACCATTCAGAAGCTTTGGTTTCGGCATGACTTCACTAAAAGAGGGAACTCGTCAGATGTAATGCCATGTCATTGTGTTTTATAGACGGCCTTGATCAAACAGCCTGAGTCTTGGGGGGGGAATCTATGGATCAGAGCGTTTAAGAAAATTGAACCAAATGAAAAATTTCATGCTATGTGGAGGCATTTTATAAGTTATTTACATGCATTTTGGTACTAAACATTAATGGTTATAAGTTTTCGTAACCAACAATGGCTAAGGTATGATAATTTTTTTTTTTTTTTTGATTGGAGGTTTAACGACCACCGTGAGCAACTCAATGGGCTATAAGCAGTCGCCCGTCCCTAATTTAGGGTCACTGGCTCCAGGGAAGAGAGAGAGAGCCAGTGCCGTAAGACAAGCACAACATCCATGCCTCACGGTATTCGAACCCGGACCCCTTTTGGACGAATGATCAGAGGCCATCGCTTAGACCACTGCGCCCCCGGGGCGGCGGTATGATAATGAAGCAGCACAAAAGGTCAACAGAAAAACAGTGAAATAAAAGTAGGTTACAGTTTTTACCACCTACACATAATCCGTTTGATATCGAGTACTTTACTGTGATCAATGACTCACCCTCGGTCTCTGAGGTGTCACACTCCTGCGAAAAAGAAACAGGATAGCTAACCAATACTGTAAGGTAACTCAATCTCATCTAGTTTTGTTTAGGTAACCGTTTAGACGCCAACAATTTTTCTGCAGAAAGGTAATTAGTATTTTTGAACTGTTTTTTACTCTGCTTGAAAACAAACTGTGTCACACACCTCCTTCACAGAAGAATTCATTTCGCAAATAATACTTTCGAAGGAACTTAACCTAGAGGGAACATGATTAAATGCATCTTCGTATTCATGGCGAAAAACAACTGCTTCCCATGTTATCTCAGAAACATGTGATATCTAGTATAACATCTAGAAAGGCTGCACGACTGATAGACAATTATTTCAACTCGGCAAAATTCCAAGATACCACCTAATAACTCATTTTGCGTTGCTTTAAAGTTTCGCTCAAGCATGATGCAATTTGAGAATGAGTTTGTAGATTTTTATCACGTTTGTTGGCAAATTAGACTAGTCTTTAAAAAAAGTAAGCTTAAGCAAAGTCCAAATGCTTGCTGTGGAGGATTGAACTTTTTTTTATTTTGGGGTTTAAGGACACACATACCGTGAGCAACTCGATCGGCTATAAGCAATCGCCAGTCCGTAATTTAGGGTGACTGATTCCAGAGAAGGAAGAAAGCCAGTGCCATGAGACAAATACAACATCCTAGCCCCACCGTGATTCGAACTCTGACGCATTTCGGACGAATGGTCGCTTAAACCAATGCACCACCGGGGGGGGAGGGGGCAGGAGACTCCAGTTGCGCATTGGTCTAACTTCCTATAATTAATTAATTAATTTTGATAGTACGTTTGTTTTGCCTAAAATATTGTTAATATAATTATTATTAATATGTTTATTTGTGCTTTCCACATCATTCAGCATACTAGTCGGCAGTGTTCTTTTCTGGAGCTAGGACAAGTCTAATATATTTCGCATGTATTTGTCAAAGCTTTCGTGCCTTTTTAGCACGTCTTTTGTAAAAAAAGATCATGTTTATGTTACCGGCTTGTCCGTCCGTCCGCCTGCACCCACGCTATCTCTGCAACTGTTAGTCCGATTTGAAAAATTATTTTTGCATTGAGAAGCTTGAAATATGCGAATGATGATCCTTCATTTCGTTTTTTTTACGATGTACAGTTTCGCCGCTAGAGGGCGTAAATGCAGAAGATATTGAATTCAAAAATACGTTTTATTCCACATATTTGCTGCTAAACATCCGATTGAAAAAATTATTTTATCTTTCGATTCCATTTATGTCGAAGAGTATTTTAGATATAGTTTCTTTTTCAAATTACGCATAGATTTTTCGCTAGGGGGAGTAAAAGTAAATTACATTTTCCCCTATAACTCTTCTTCTAAAACTCCGATTTGAAAACGTTTTACTTCAGTGGATGCATGTCGTGATGGAAACTCTTTTTCATATAATTTCAAATTTTTGGTAATGAATACTTTAGCCACCAGGAGGCGTAAGTGTTAATTTTTGCTTCTGATGCATTTGCCATAAAATCTGAGCTTCTAAAATATCGATTGAAAAAATTCTTTCGTGGACTGATGCCACTCACATCGATAAACCTTTTTGGAATATTTTTTCCTAAAATATCTTACAGTTTCTCCGCGAGGGGGCGTAGATGTATATTTTATTTTTGTCAATATCTCTACTTCTAGGAGTCCGATTTGGAAAAATTCCTTCTTTGTTGGATAGTGTTTTCAGTGTGACACGTTTTGCATATAATTTCAAAAATTTCAAGTAATTCATAGACTTTCCGCTAGGGGCGTAGAGGTAAATTGTGTTTCCCCCTATATCTCTGCTTCTAAATCTTCGATTTGAAAAAAATTTCTGCACCGGATACAGCTCCTGATGGGAAATCGTCTGCACATAATTTCAAAATTTCTAATTTTTGTAAAAAAATAGTTTGGCCGCCAAGGGGGGGGGGGGGGTTAAACCTTAACTTCCGCTTCTGATGTATTTGCAGCAAAATACGTATGAGCTTTTAAATTCTCGATTGAAAAAAACGTCGTTTGTAGACCGATGGTCCTCATGTCGACAAACTTTTTAGAAACATTTTCTTTTTAAAATAATACATGGTTTCTCCGCCAGGGGGCGTAGATGTACATCTTATTTTTGTCAATATCTCTACTTCTAGGAGTCCGATCTGAAAAATTCCTTCTTTGTTGGATAGTGTTTCCAGTGTGACATGTGTTTCATATAACTTCAAAATTTTCAAGTAATTCGTAGACTTTCCACTAGGGGGCGCAAAGGTAAATTGCTTCCCCCCCCTACATCTCTGCTTCTAAATCTCCTATTTGAATTTTTTTTTTCTGCACCGGATAAAGCTACGGATGGGAAATCCTTTGCACATGATTTATATTTTTTGTAAAAAATGGTTTGGCCACCAGGTGGAGTAAGTCTTAATTTCCGTTTCTGATGTATTTGCAGAAGAATATGAGCTTCCAAAATCTCGATTGAAAAAAACGTCGTTTGTCGACCGATAATATTCATGTCGACAAACCTTTTAGGAACATTTTCTTCTTGAAATAATGCATGGTTTCTACGACAGAAGGTGTAGATGTATATCTTATTTTTGTCAATATCTTTACTTCTAGGAAACCGATTTGAAAAATTCCTTCTTTGTTGGATGGTGTTTCTAATGCGAAATGTTTTTCCTATAAATTCAAAACTTTCAAGTAAATCATAGACTTTCCGCTAGGGGGCACAAAGGTAAATTGCATTTTCTGCGTTATTTCTGCTTCTAAAACTCCGATTTGAAAAATTCTTCCTGTATCGCATACAAGACCTGATGGAAAATATTTTTCACATAATTCCTAATGTTTGATAAAGAATGGTTTGGCCACCAGGGGGCATAAGTGTTAATTTCTGTTTCTGATGTATTTGTATTAAAATCTGGGCTCCTGAAAACTCGACTAAATGTTTTTGTCTTAGGCCGATACCGCTCATATGGAAAAACCTTTTGGAATACTTTCTTCCTAAAATAATGCATGGTTTTCCCACCAGGGGACGTAAAGTCACATCTTATTTTTGTCGACATCTCTGTTTCTAAGAGTCGGATTTGAAAAATTCTTTCTAAGTTGTAGAGCGTTTCCGGTGTGAAATGTTTCTCATATAAATTCATGTTTTTCTTAACACGCAAGTCTGCAACCATAGGACGTAAGCTCACGATTCCGTTTACAGCAATATCTGAGGAATTAAAAACCCGATTGAAAAACTTCTTTCTTCTGTCAGATACTATTGTTTTCCATACCAGTTCCATAGCTTGGATAAATTTAATTTGCGTCAGAACGGATTCGAAAGACGTGCTTATTACACCCGAAAATTCGGTCTCATCTTTCTTGTTTATTTTGTTTTCAGCAACATGTCAGAAAACCGTCACCACAGTAGTTTTGCGCCGAGAAATTCCATTATTGAAAAGCAAGCATGAAAAGCAGAACGAGAAGTTTTTTACATCAAAACATCTTATGCAATCGTGTCTAGAATAGGTTACCCAGCGACATGTCCTTTGACAGATCTATTCCTACTCAAGGATGTTTAAGCATTTTTTATCGGGGTTTTTTCTAGAACAAGTAATTTGCTGCAAATATGGTACACTTCCTTTATTCACTATTTATTTATGACCAGAACAACAACGGTGAACACAATAGAGTTATTAAACACTTGCTAACAATATCGCAAAATAACTACAACACAGAAATCATTCTAAACATACGTTGCAGACACGCTGTGACCAGTACGTATAACGACAGATGTCAAGCAACGGGCCATGTTGTACCAGCTCGAAAATATATAGAACAATGTACGAGCGCGCATGAAAGAGCTGACAAGGAGACATTCAGTTTTGTGTGTGTAATGGACGTGGATTTTTGAATGTGCGTCCCCATTATAAAATAAGTGTAACTACTAAATTATGTTTATGCTTCGCATTAATATTGGATGAAAGCATTTTTTTTGTATGCGTCTAGAACTGTGGATTGTCCTTTTTCTATAGTCGATGAAATAAACTGATGTTTTCAAATTTATAATAAAATCGGAAGCTGACTTATTCCTTTAAGGTGAGTGTTACAAGAACTGCAATGTGTGTTTAGAATAGAATATGCGAGTTATCCCAATGAACCATCCCTCACTCCACGCACTTAACTGCCATACCAGTCAAGCGATCTGCTGTGTGCTGCGAGCCTAGTAGCGGGGTAGCAGTTTTCAAGGAAGCAAGACTTTCCTTCCGCACCTGTGGGACAGCTAACGGACATACCATTCTGTATTCAGTGCAGTCGTTTAGTGGAGAGCTACAGCTTATGGAACAGTGTTAAAAGAGTTATATACATAAAAAATTAAATGTTTTAAACAGTAAAAATAAATTTTTCAGTTTCGAAAAATTAAAAATTAAACTAATTCAGGTTTCTCCCAAAATTTCAACCTAGTTTGAGCAGCAAGAGAAAGTGATGATTGTCCAAAGATATTCCGTCGATCGGGAGATGACTGAGTTTATTAGAGCTGTGAAGATGGAAATATTTAGGGAGAATGAAGCCGGGTGAGGTATTCCAAAATGTTAAGGTACAAGAAATGAATGAACTGACAAAAGGATTCATGAGTTACTTGCAAATATGGACTTGAGACAACCGTTCTTCTTGTAGGTCGAAGGAAGACTCGAGACGTTCAACAGAGACTGTCAATTATCCGGAGCAGGGCCTATCATAATGCCTGTAAAGCACACAAAATGTTGTGGGATAGGGTTTCAAGAGGATCTGGCCGGTTTGGAAATCAGAGAACTGCTTTGTGCTGCACAGCATCGGGAAGTGATCTGAGTGCGCTATCCCGAAAGTGGAAAGGGTACTCCATGAATGGGCAAACTCTCAATTTATGTAAGTGTCAAGAGTTATTTGCGTCAAATGTAAAGATGCCGATCAGCTTGATATAGAAATAATACATTCTTTTGAACAGATTCAGCTATGATAGAAATGAGGCCAAGTAGGAGGAAATATTCGGAACAGAGCCCATGGAGTGAATAAAACGTTTCTTGTCAGCAGTTTATCTGACATGGAAACAGAAGAAAGTATGTTTCTTTTTATGTTTATAGCAAAACAGTAGCTTTTCAATAGATCAGATCTGTCGTAGGGGAAACTGGCCTAACATCAGCCAGGAGCAATATACACTCACGGAAAATGAAATTTGCGCACCAAGAAGGAAGCATCGGATTGAACTGAAATTTTATGGACGTAATGATACAGATAAATGATACACATGATGGCAAAAACAGAGCTGCAGGACAATTACAGAGGGATCTGTGGCACGCAGTCCGGTCATCGTCAATAGCGCGTCGCACCGCTTCATGCGGCGATACATGTTGCAATACGGTCCGGCATCGAGGCGAACAGACGCCTAATGTTGTCTTGCGGCAGACAGGTCCACACGTGTTGGACGGTGTGCTCCAAATCCCCGATAGTGCGACACAGCGGCTGCCAGCGTTTCAACTGGTCCCACACATGCTCAATTGGGGAAATGTCCGGGAGCGGGTAGGCCATGGAAGTGTCTGGAAATGTCGTAGGCATGTCCAGACACTTCCATGGTTCTAGTAGCGGTGAGCCTCGCGGAAGTGAATCGCACCCGGCTCGAAAGTGGGGGGGGGGGCAACCCGAGCCGGGTGTGGGCGGACATTATCCTGCTGGTGTAACGCACCTGAAATACCGGTCAGGAATTGGAGCACATGGGGCCCTAGGATCTCATCCACATACCGCTGGCCCGTCAATGATCCACTTACCGCTGCTAGAACTGATCGGCTATCGTAGGAAATGGCTCCCCAGATTACAATGCTTGCAGTGGAGGAGGTGTGGCGCTCGATAGCGAGGTTGTGATTGTGCCGTTGACCGGAGGAGCTCCACACCCGGACACGATGATCATCTGTGTCCAAAACAAAGTGGCACTCGTCGCTAATCACCACACGTCGTCAGTCTGTGGCGTTCCACGTTTCTCTGGCGTGGCACCACAGTACACGAGCTTAGCGATGTTCTGGTGTTAATGGCAACACACGTAAGGGGCGCTGGGAAAGCAGATTCACTTCCGCGAGGCTTTAGGAAATAGTTCATGGGCACACAAGAGACGCAACATCTGCCTGTAAAGTGGACCGGGTCCCCGTGGAATCCGTTCGCGCTGGGTGCACGATCCGTCGATCCTCTCTACCGGTCGTCCTCCTGGTCCGTCCGGAGCCGCTCCGCCGTATGACAGTGCCGTCACGTGTCGACTGCTCCCAACAAAGTCGGACGGTATAGTCAGAACAATCCACGTGGCGGGCTATACGGCGCGCCGACCACCCTGCGGTTTTCAGCCGGATGATCAGGCCTTACTTAAAGTCCGTACGTTGCGTAAATTGACGTCTCTGGTGTTTACCCGACATTTTTGTCACTCTGTACTCTTGCTTGCGTCGGCCGGGGCTTTTCGTTTTCATGGGCCATCGACTACACGCCGGTTTGTAAGGCTGCCAGTTCGTGCTGGCTGCGCCACCACAGGGTGCGCGGTCATGCGCACTCGAACTAAACATAGATCATTTGCATACCAGCACGCACTCTAGCTATTTGCAAAGTTTCGCGGTTGTAGCATGTTTTCTTCTAGGCGAGCAAATTTCATTGTCCGTGAGTGTATTTAAACTCTAAAAGACTTCGTACTCCATCTTTAAATTATCTATATATCGCCGTTCAAGAGAGGTATTGCAAAGCATTCTGGGATGCTTGATTACGTTTTGTGACTACATAGGGTTCAAGAGGAATGAAAGCTGCCGAGATTTGTGAATTGCATTAGTTGAAATAGATTCGAATTCAGTGATGCGGAGAAGAATGAAGTTGAAATAGTTTCGAATCCCTCATCTCAGGTGCAACTGCTTTAAGACAAAATGCGTCAGATCATGCTTCTTCGATAATATCAAGAAGCTAGAGAACCAATGACGTATGGGAGAATGACTCTTACGTGAATC